>JARQAC010000029.1:0-1255036 GCA_036172945.1 Meloidogyne incognita | reverse complement strand
TAACTTTATTGATCACTCATTCATTTGGTTGATCACTGTTCACATTTTAGTCAATCACTTTCTTAATCAATTTATCATTCGAAATTCACTTGATGGATCATTCATTCACATGATTGATCACTCATCTGTTGAGTGATCTGTTGAGTGATCACCTCATTATTTTACTTTTGGTTGATATTGATCACTTTATTGATCACTTCATACTTGATTTATAATTCGATCGCTATCTTGATCCCTAGGTTAGATCAACCGGATAAATGTAAATCTGTTATTTTATTATTGACTTTGTTTATAAAACAGAAGCGACGCTCTTTTAAAATTCAAAAATTTATTCTAAATGCATACTTAATTCCCTTTTGGGAATTAGAACAAACATTTTTAATTAAAATTCAAAAATTTTTTATTCTAAAATTGATTGATTGATTTAATTTTCTAATAAACTTTTTAAATTTTGCTAAAAAATTCCCTTTGGGAATTGAAAGCAAAAAAATTTATTCTTTAAAATTTTTATTTAAAAATTGATTGATTATACAAAGAATATTTTTAAAAATTTTTACAAACAATTCCCTTTTGGGAATTCAAAAGAAAACTTTTAATAACAAAAGAAATGAAGAAATATTTTGGGGGGTTTAGAGGAAAATTTAAATAATTAAAAATTTAAATTAGAATATAATATATTTTGAAATTATCGATTAATTTTGTAAAAAGGTTTATAAAATAAATATATAAGTTAAAATATGTTCCTCAATGTAATGGTCGGTAGTGATCTTGCCTATAGTGTAAATGGATTAGGTTCGAATATCTTTCAGGGTTTATAATTTATAAAATTAAATTTTAAAAAATTTTTAAAAATTAATAAAATAAATTTTAATATTTTAAAATATTAAAGGTCGGAAGGAAAAATAAAAATTTAAAAATAATTAATCATGTTACGAGTAATTGATTTCACAGGCAATGATTTGGATTATCAAAGAAAAATTGTTTAATTGAAATCTCTCTAAAACCTTTGGAATAATTTAGAATTTGTCAAAAAGATCAAAAGGAAATAGAGAGAAATTTGCGGGAGTGGGAAAATCAAAGAGGGGAACGAAAAAGGAATTTATGGAAAGATTAAATAAAAACATTTGATTGATGATAGATTTTCCCAAAACTTTTGCAATTAAAATTAAGTTGCACGAAACCCTTAATTATTTCAGACCCCTCCCTACAACACCTTGGAACAAAATGGAATGCGGAAAGATCAAAAGTTGAACAAAATGTAATTTAACTCGGCAAAGATCAAAAGTGGAACAATATGAAATTTGTCGGAAAGATCAAAGGTGGAACAAAATGTAAATGCGGCAAGACCAAAGGGACCTCTTCAAATCCTTTTGGAACTTTTGAAGACTCCTCCCCCAACCCCTTCAAATCCTTTTGGAAAATCCCCTAAAATCCATTGACTCCGCCCCCAAACCCTTCAAATCCTTTTGGAATTTTTTGCGGACCCCTCCTCATCCTTTTGGAATGTGCGGGAAACGGGGAAACAAAGTGGTAGGGATAACTACTCATTCTCCTTATCGCCCCATTGCCAAGACAAACAAGTTGTGTTTTAATACCACATTCCCCACCTGTTCATTCCCTATGAATAAATTCAGATTTTCGAGCCAAGCATCAAAATCTTTTAATTCTTTAGGACTAAAGGGGAAATAGAATTAAATTAGGGAGGGGATTTGCCCATTTCTAATCCTTTTAAATAGACGGAGAGAGAAAAGGGGCGTAAGCGGGACTACACCTTTCTATTGTGATTGTTCTTCCCGTCCCCCTCCCCCTAAATAAATTCGGGGAATTTTATTATTCTTATGAACTTCACAATCTTCACGGGGTAAAATTTTCCCCCGAGCTCTCCCCATAATTTTAATATATTCCCAATTACATAAACATTTTTTCAGCAGAATTTTCTGGTGATGTGTCATTATTGTTTGGTTCTAAGATTTTGGCTAAATTACTTGGAAATTCGAAAACGGTTAATTTTTGAAATTTTTAGAAAATCATTTAAAAATTAAAAAAAAAATTTAAAAAAATGTAAAAATTTAAAATAAAGGGGCCGGTTGTTTTAATTCTGAATTTTTTGGAAAACACAAAGATCCCTGAATTTTAGTAATTGTTTAAAAATCTCTCGAAAGTTGGGGAGTTTGATTATTTTTATGAACTTTTCCGTCCTTTCGAATTTTAGCAAAATATTTTCTATAAACTTTCGAAGCATAAAAAATCTTGAAATTAAAAAATATATGGGGTT
The DNA here is from genome assembly GCA_036172945.1 of Meloidogyne incognita. NCBI lineage: Eukaryota > Metazoa > Nematoda > Chromadorea > Rhabditida > Meloidogynidae > Meloidogyne > Meloidogyne incognita. The sequence continues at coordinate 1,252,761 of JARQAC010000029.1, read as the reverse complement.
AATTTCCATCTTTCTATTTTTAGTTATTTTTTAAGGAATATCAAAATTATTTTAAAAACCAAATCAATCCAATTATGATGCGGAAGATGTTTAAAAATGATGATAATGTTACAGTTATTAAATTGGGAAAACAAAAAAAGTCAATGGGAAATTCTCTTTTTGAAAATAATGAAGGAAAATTAAAGGTTTATCTGGTACTTTAACATTATCTACCCCCACAACGTCCGCAGATATTTGTCCGCAACTAAAAGATCGAATTAGTTTACCTAAATAAGCGGCCAATGTGTGAAAGGGGACGATAAATATTACTTTGAATAGAATTTTTGGATAATTATAAAATTAAAAACTATTATCTTGCCCCTTAATGGGTTCTTTAAAATTTTTTTAACAATAATTTTCACTAAAAATTTTCTTTTTATTCACCAAAAATACAAAAATTTTTTTAGTTATTAGCACTAATTGTAATTATGAGGATGAAAATAATTATGATACTATTTCTGTTCGAACTTGTCCCCAAAAAATTATTTAAAATAAATAACCAGTTGGAGGCCTCTTGTTCAATATGCTTGACAATAAGGCTATAACAAAGCTCAACCCCGCCGAAGGTCCTTCAATAAATTCATCCTGAAATTTAAAAATCATAAAAATTATTTAAAAATAATTTTAAGCCGATTTTTAATTTTCGCAAATTAAGCTTTAATTTTCCCTTGTATTGGCTTTACAATGAACTAATTAATTGTAATTTTAATTTCCGAAAATAAAAAACAAAAAATTTTTGACAAAATCCAAAATGAGTTAAATACTTTTTCAAATATTAAAAAAATACCGGATCTAATTCAAAATTTGGTGTCATATCTGGAAAAGCAATTCCCCTCTTTCTACAAAAAGCTTGACAATAAATCACGGCCTTGTCACGCGAATTCAGGACAGTTTCATCAGGTTTGGGATGGAACAATGAACTTGTTAAACATTTTGTCCATCCAACATTTATGGTGTAAACCTCTCCTGTAACGATTGGTTCCATAACAAGTTTTAAATTTCCTTTATCATCCGTTTCTTCCCTTTCAATTTCTGTTTCTTAACAAAAAATTTTTATATGTTAGAATTATTCATTAAATTAAAATTTTTCCCCTAAATATTTAAGCTCCACCCCTTTAAAGGTTTACAACAAGACTTTCAATTATTTCAAATTTATTATACAGGGTGCAACAAAATTTTAGTCAACGGAAACTAAACAAATTTTAGTCAAAACAAATTTTAGACAACGGGAAAAAATTTTTTTGTTAAAAAATTAACGCTTTAAAATTAAAATTATAAAAAAATTTTTTTGGAAATAAGTTCGGTGTTGTAGCAGTTATTTGTTAAAAGCGAAAGATGAGGACAATTTAATGGGCAAGCAATTAAAAGTGGGAATGTTCATTATACTTATCGTTAAAGGTAAAAAATTTTTGCCAAAAGAAAAATATTTTTTTTTTAATTTTTTAACAAAAAAATTTTTTTCCGTTGTCTAAAATTTGTTTTGACTAAAATTTGTTTAGTTTCCGTTGACTAAAATTTTGTTGCACCCTGTATAATAAATTTGAAATAATTGAAAGTCTTGTTGTAAACCTTTAAAGGGGTGGAGCTTAAATATTTAGGGGAAAAATTTTAATTTAATGAATAATTCTAACATATAAAAATTTTTTGTTAAGAAACAGAAATTGAAAGGGAAGAAACGGATGATAAAGGAAATTTAAAACTTGTTATGGAACCAATCGTTACAGGAGAGGTTTACACCATAAATGTTGGATGGACAAAATGTTTAACAAATTCATTGTTCCATCCCAAACCTGATGAAACTGTCCTGAATTCGCGTGACAAGGCCGTGATTTATTGTCAAGCTTTTTGTAGAAAGAGGGGAATTGCTTTTCCAGATATGACACCAAATTTTGAATTAGATCCGGTATTTTTTTAATATTTGAAAAAGTATTTAACTCATTTTGGATTTTGTCAAAAATTTTTTGTTTTTTATTTTCGGAAATTAAAATTACAATTAATTAGTTCATTGTAAAGCCAATACAAGGGAAAATTAAAGCTTAATTTGCGAAAATTAAAAATCGGCTTAAAATTATTTTTAAATAATTTTTATGATTTTTAAATTTCAGGATGAATTTATTGAAGGACCTTCGGCGGGGTTGAGCTTTGTTATAGCCTTATTGTCAAGCATATTGAACAAGAGGCCTCCAACTGGTTATTTATTTTAAATAATTTTTTGGGGACAAGTTCGAACAGAAATAGTATCATAATTATTTTCATCCTCATAATTACAATTAGTGCTAATAACTAAAAAAATTTTTGTATTTTTGGTGAATAAAAAGAAAATTTTTAGTGAAAATTATTGTTAAAAAAATTTTAAAGAACCCATTAAGGGGCAAGATAATAGTTTTTAATTTTATAATTATCCAAAAATTCTATTCAAAGTAATATTTATCGTAAAAACTGTATTAAGGTCCCTCCATTAAATAATTACCCCGCCTCTATCTATTACCCTCTCCAACGAGAGATCGAAAAGATTATTACTTAGGATAATTATTTTAATAAATACGGTAATTTTAATTTCATTTCTGTTAAAATATTAATTTAATTTCAAAAATATTATTTTCATTTAAATTATTGTTTAAATTATTATTTAAAAATCCAAAAAAATTTTTTTACGTAACCAAAAATTAAATTTCCAATAAATTTACCATTTAATTCTGATTCTGAACTTTGTGTTGATTGGGAAATTTTATTCAAATCGGGTTTTTCTTCCAAAAATCTTAGCGGGTCCCGCCTCTTTTAAAGATGGGGGTTTTTTTATTTTAAATATTTTTTTTATTAAATTTCTATTAGAAATTGGGACAGAAAACCCTTTAATTTTTGGGTACCACAAAAAATTCAACATAAAATTCCAATAATATAAAAATTAACAAAAAAACACGCACACACAAACACCCCTTTAAATTAAAATCAAAAATATTAACTCTTCCGGAAACAATAAAACAAAAATACAAAAACAAGTTTTAAAAATACAGAATAAAATTATTTTCCGGAAAACACAAAAAAAATACAAACAAAGAAATCACACAATCAAAAACAAAATACAAAAGAGTAAACACCTAAAAAATCTTTCCGGAAAACACAAGAAATAAAATTGCCCCAAAAAAGCTATAGTAAATTTAATAATTTTATGTCGTTCTACTTTTTTATTATGTTTATTAAATTACAATCAAAAAAATTTTCAGAAAAATTTTAAAAAGAAATCTTATATTTTAAAGAATTCTTAGGCAATTTTTAAAATTTTTTATTTTTTATCCAGAAACTATTTCTGTTCCCCTACGATAATTCAATTATAATACAGATACCCTTTTTTAGTTTAAAACTTTTTTGTTACCAATTTTTAATTAAAAAATTTTTTGCATCGCAGACACGAAGTATAGTAAACTCCATTTTAAGTGAATTGTGCAAAAAACAAAAAGAAAAATTTTTCGGAAAAAACATTACAAGATTTCCGGAAACATACATACTTTCCGGAAAAACATACAAATTCTCTGGAGACAAATATAATTTCATGAATGTAAAAATAAACTTTGCGAAATTGAGAAACTTTCAAAAATTATTTTTTTGCCACAAATTTATTTTTCCGGAAAAATATTTTCTCACTACACAATTCAAATAAAATAGAGACTTACGTTATTGTGCTGCGTGTCCTTGTGATGTACAAATTTTTAATATATACAAAAAAATAAAAACAAAAAAATTTTTTTAGAATTTTGAAGTCAAAAAAGTTAATTTTTATTTTAAATTCTCCAATTAATTTTTAAATAAAACAATTTTAGTATAATTGCCTAAAAATTTCTTCCTCAAAAATTTTCAGAAAAAAAAAATTCTGATTTTTTTTGAATTTTTAAAATTAAAGTTGAATTTAAAAATAGGTTTTTGAGAAAAAAGAGTAAAGAACCCTCTTAATTAATTTTTATCCCTAAAATAAACTATTAACACAAGGCCCCGTTCCTTATAAATTTTAAGAGCCTTTAAAAAGGTTAGTTTTTGGTTAGATTTTTCTAATCATTCAATTGATACAACCAGCATCCATCATATTCAAGACAATAATACAGTTTCATATCTCCTTGGACTGTTTTTAAAAATGGGCTTTTTTAGTAAAATCAAGCAAATTTAAAAGGTCAAAAACAATCAAAAATTTAGTTATTGATGGATATCCTAAAAATAGTCCGCAAATTTTGTCCGCAAAAAAAGTCCAAAAAATGAGAAACTGTATTTCCACACACTAAAAATTGAAATTAACTTCATTCCGGTTCGAAAATAAATTTATTTATCAAAACAATATGTAAATATTGTAAAATTAAGTTTACGGATGATATAAAACAAAAATAAAATTCAAATCCTTTCAATTCAAAAGGATTTGAAAAAAACTACGACCACACAAGAAGATAATCACTATAAAAGGCAGTCAGAAGTCTCACTAATCATGTTTCGTCCTCGTAGTCGAACAAAAATCCTTTTCTAAAAACAATATTCCCTTCCAATCAGTTATATTCAACTGCTCAAACATGGGATCCAAATTTCTGTTAGGAAATATTCTGGCTTTTGGAATTTGTTTTGGCATTGTTATGTCAACTAATTGTCCTGCACCTTTAACTAATACACGAAATTCGGAAAGTAACTCAAATAGCCAAGCTCATCGTGAATGTAACATTGGGCCAATATGTGACTGTTATGCTACGACTACTCCAAGTAATATTCCAACAACTACAACAGCTTCCACAACCACATCCACTGCGGCAAGTCTGGCTACGGGTGCTAGTGGAGTAAGCTTGGATACATCATCTGCTGCAAGTCTAGCTCCTGCAAATGTCACAATAATAAATTATATTTATTCGAACAATTCTGTGACACAATCAGCAAATTCATACTCTACTTCTAACTCTACATCAGGATCTTGCCCTTGTGTTCTAGTTAACGAGTTAAGAAGAATTAAATTTTTACGGTTGAACTTTGACCAACAGGTACGTACTATAAATATTATTTAAAAGTGTAGTATTTTTTGAATTATAGAACCGTTTCGAGGTCTGTATAAGGGAGATAGAGATTGAGCTCCTTGATGTGACTTTGACTTTATCAGTAAAAGTTATTAGATGTGCTTATCATTTAAAACTTTTCTTCGCAAACAACGCTGACATTGAACCATTAATTGAATGCGAACAAATTACTGGATGGGGAAGGATCTTCGAGTTTATTCTTGCAGGATTCAGCTTCAATGCAGATAATATGAAATTAGTAATAGTTCCAGTGGATAATGTTGGGAATTCCATTCTAACTGCTGCTATTGAAAATGCAACAGCTAATGACAAATGTGGCAAGGGAACAACCGCAATCGTTCTTACTTGGACAAAATGGTTTAAAAGGATCTGCTTTAAAAATGATGATGACTGGCCAATTGAGCGAAAACATGCCTATATCGCTATGTTACTTCGCCAATACTGCGCTAATAATGCGCCTCCCGCAGTCTGGCAAGCAATATTGAATGCATACATGTCTGGGTTTGGAACAGTCCAACAGTACCTTACCTATTGTGATATGGTAATTTTGATATGAATATATAATCAAAAGATTCCCTACTAAATAGTATACAACACTCTCCTCAATTGGAAATTCCATGTTGAGCGGAGATGCTGATAGTAATCCTCTGTTACAATCACTTAACAACTCCATCAATTCCAATGCCACTGCTCAGAATTATAACTCCTCAACAATTGCCGAAGCTAACAACTACGTTTCAAATTGCTACAGCTTCTTCAAAACCGAAACTGACTTCTTTAGACGTTTGAAATTTTTATCGGCACAATTCTCATATTTGAGTTCGATGGCACATTTGTTGTGTTACCAAACGACAATTTTTGGGTTCGGTTTTCAATGTCAATTCTGGCAAGTTATTGCCTCTTCACACTTTGTTAGTTACTAAATTATTATTTTAATCACTCTTAAATTTTTTCAGTGTACCAATAACAACGTTACCGTTTATAATCAAACAGTTCCTCAAGATTATGCCCATTGTTGTAAACCTGACAAAAATAACAACACAGAATTAGTACAAGCCATAGATTTAGACTTGAAACCTCTTCTTACATCAATGCAGATTATGTCACTTAACAGCTACAGAAACTCAATAGTCAATTGTATATACAAATTATTCTTCAATGACTATGTATCTGCTTATCAATGCTGCATTCCTTATATTAAAAATTGCTTCTTAAACAACCCACAACCGAGAGGATTGCTTATGAAAACAATTCTTTGGCCAGTTTTTTCTGCTTCACAACCAGGAAATTTTTCCGGAGCATGTGGATGCAGTTGAATGTAATGAATGGAAAGGAAAGAAGGCTCTACCCAAAAATTAAGAGGGATTTGCTTGATGCCCATTGTGCTCGCTCCCTCTCCCCTCCCTTTAGTTTAGAATATCAACACCGCCTATAAAATTTTATTCATAAATTTCTTCTTATTAGTGCTAAATCTTTCGCTTATGTAGTTTTTCTTTTATATGTTTTTGGAAATAAATTGCGGTTGTTGTTTATTTTTTATCTTTTGTTGTTAACATATAGATATAGAGATCGACCTGGGTCTGGACCCAGGCCTGGGTTTATCCTGTAGCCAGAGTCCAGGTCCAGGTATTTCTGACCTTCCAGGGTTTTTCCTGTACTACAGGCCCAAGATCCAGTCTAGGTCAATAAATCAAACCCCAGAGTCCAGTAACAGGTCCAGTCTTTTCAAAATTTCCGATCTCTAATATGTAGATAATCACAATGTAACAGTCATTTAAAATAATATTTTCTATTGACTGGATTAGATCCAAATGATGTATGGTAAACCACATTATTAATCTAATTAAATAATTTCAACCAACTGCACCACAACCGACTTTACATCCAACAGGGCAATGTTGATAACTATGCTGTTTGTAGAAACTGGAGCTACAATAACCATTTCTTATCCATGTAGTACAACTTTTAGTTAATTTTAGAATATCTTTAAAAAACAAAAACTTACTCAAGCATATCTATACAATTTTTATTGGGCAGTGGAGGGTCAATTATTCCAGGAGGTCTAGTATTTTCAGTACCATCGGATGGACAAGTATCACATGTAACTGGGCATTGCCAATTCATTAATGCAAGATATAACTTTAATTTTTGTAATTAGGCTAGAGAATAACCACTTAGGTATTATTGAGTTTACTCTCCTTCCACAAAATAAAAATTTAGTATATGATTCATGGAGTGATATAATTAAGAGTTATAAAATCTATTTTTTAAAGTAAATTTCTCACACAAAATTTTTTCTTAAAAACCCATAAAAAATTGTCTATTAAGAAATTTTCGTTATGTGAGAATGAGCCGTAAACTGCATAAATGCCAAAATAAAAATTACAATATGTTTGCAAAGCAATTTTCTAATTGGGCATTCTGTGCCTTTATCATAGCAGCCTACAATATTTTTAAATTTGTTCAAAATTTTTAATTATTAAATAATATATTCTACCTTTATTAACATTTCCAGTATTATCTAAAAAAATTTTTTTAATTAAATAATTATTTATCAAAACCCACTTCCACCTCCACCCTGATCTGGAGGGCCTTTAGAAATAATTATAAATATTAAATAACCAAATCATATCTTAACTTACAACAATATTCAAAATTTGTTGGAAAGTAATCAGCAATTGGTTTAAAACAAATATCATTACTGTTTGACAAACATTTGGCATTTGCTCCTGTACCAGTGCATCTTAAAGATAATCTTATTTAGAAAGTCTATGTACTAACTACATATATCTCAGGTACCGACACGTATTTCTAAAGTGTATATCCTATGATTCCTATTAATAATATCAAACTTCCATATAAATTTTTTAAAAACCCTAATTTTTGGTTTAATCGGCAATATACAAATAAGAAAATAAATAAAAATATGTGCCTCTGTGTAGCAGTCTCCACATTTGAATCAATTTGATAATTTTTATAATAAATAATTGTTTTTTGATCAGGACAGTATTGGAGACAACACCAGTAACGACCTCTCCCATCACTCTCACAACCCATAAGTTCGCCAAGGTTTGAGTTTGGAACTGATCTATCACGACATTGATAGACACGCCCATTCCTTTGGCATCTTTTAAAATGTTTAGCATTGATATACTGAATATTTTTCAAGAAATTTATGCTGCCAGAAATCTTTTGTGTAAGCCATGATATTATGGACAAGATAAAGAAAGCTCGCTCTTTTTTGCCCCACCTGTTATTAATTGTCGGGCTCTGCCTGTATCAAAGCTTTATGGAATGACCAAAACTTTTACCCGAACTTTCTTATCTTAATTAAACGAAATAAATTAAATAAATAAATACTCAGTTGAAGAAATCCCTCTATTTCCACCTTTACAGTTATAAGTTGCAGTAGATGAACAATAAATTTTAATAATTAATAAATAAGAAAAAATAAAATAATTTACTAAAATTATTAAATACATTTTATTTTTTTTAATTTAAATTTTGTTTTAATTAATATTTAAATTGGGAAAACTATTGATAATTTACTTATGTGCAAACAAACGGCAAACTTCTTTTTTATTTTGGAGAAAAGTCGAGTGAGACATTTACTTTAAATTAAATGATATCATGAGTAGGGCTAGGATTTATATTGAAATAAAATCGGAAAATATGGCCATAAAATATTGAAATAAAATGGCAAAATATTGACAAATTTCCCTAAAAATTACTAAATATTGAAATAAATAATTTTTTATCTACCAATAAAATCGAGAAAATTAGGCATAATTGAAATTTATTTCTTAAGGTTCATAACTATTTATTTAAGGAATTTAATAATAATTAAATTTTAATTTTTTTTGCTTTTTTAATCTGTGATGCTAAAAAGAAATAGCACACGTTTTTCTTTCAAATTGATTCAAATGTGGAGACTGCTACACAGAGGCACATATTTTTATTTATTTTCTTATTTGTATATTGCCGATTAAACCAAAAATTAGGGTTTTTAAAAAATTTATATGGAAGTTTGATATTATTAATAGGAATCATAGGATATACACTTTAGAAATACGTGTCGGTACCTGAGATATATGTAGTTAGTACATAGACTTTCTAAATAAGATTATCTTTAAGATGCACTGGTACAGGAGCAAATGCCAAATGTTTGTCAAACAGTAATGATATTTGTTTTAAACCAATTGCTGATTACTTTCCAACAAATTTTGAATATTGTTGTAAGTTAAGATATGATTTGGTTATTTAATATTTATAATTATTTCTAAAGGCCCTCCAGATCAGGGTGGAGGTGGAAGTGGGTTTTGATAAATAATTATTTAATTAAAAAAATTTTTTTAGATAATACTGGAAATGTTAATAAAGGTAGAATATATTATTTAATAATTAAAAATTTTGAACAAATTTAAAAATATTGTAGGCTGCTATGATAAAGGCACAGAATGCCCAATTAGAAAATTGCTTTGCAAACATATTGTAATTTTTATTTTGGCATTTATGCAGTTTACGGCTCATTCTCACATAACGAAAATTTCTTAATAGACAATTTTTTATGGGTTTTTAAGAAAAAATTTTGTGTGAGAAATTTACTTTAAAAAATAGATTTTATAACTCTTAATTATATCACTCCATGAATCATATACTAAATTTTTATTTTGTGGAAGGAGAGTAAACTCAATAATACCTAAGTGGTTATTCTCTAGCCTAATTACAAAAATTAAAGTTATATCTTGCATTAATGAATTGGCAATGCCCAGTTACATGTGATACTTGTCCATCCGATGGTACTGAAAATACTAGACCTCCTGGAATAATTGACCCTCCACTGCCCAATAAAAATTGTATAGATATGCTTGAGTAAGTTTTTGTTTTTTAAAGATATTCTAAAATTAACTAAAAGTTGTACTACATGGATAAGAAATGGTTATTGTAGCTCCAGTTTCTACAAACAGCATAGTTATCAACATTGCCCTGTTGGATGTAAAGTCGGTTGTGGTGCAGTTGGTTGAAATTATTTAATTAGATTAATAATGTGGTTTACCATACATCATTTGGATCTAATCCAGTCAATAGAAAATATTATTTTAAATGACTGTTACATTGTGATTATCTACATATTAGAGATCGGAAATTTTGAAAAGACTGGACCTGTTACTGGACTCTGGGGTTTGATTTATTGACCTAGACTGGATCTTGGGCCTGTAGTACAGGAAAAACCCTGGAAGGTCAGAAATACCTGGACCTGGACTCTGGCTACAGGATAAACCCAGGCCTGGGTCCAGACCCAGGTCGATCTCTATATCTATATGTTAACAACAAAAGATAAAAAATAAACAACAACCGCAATTTATTTCCAAAAACATATAAAAGAAAAACTACATAAGCGAAAGATTTAGCACTAATAAGAAGAAATTTATGAATAAAATTTTATAGGCGGTGTTGATATTCTAAACTAAAGGGAGGGGAGAGGGAGCGAGCACAATGGGCATCAAGCAAATCCCTCTTAATTTTTGGGTAGAGCCTTCTTTCCTTTCCATTCATTACATTCAACTGCATCCACATGCTCCGGAAAAATTTCCTGGTTGTGAAGCAGAAAAAACTGGCCAAAGAATTGTTTTCATAAGCAATCCTCTCGGTTGTGGGTTGTTTAAGAAGCAATTTTTAATATAAGGAATGCAGCATTGATAAGCAGATACATAGTCATTGAAGAATAATTTGTATATACAATTGACTATTGAGTTTCTGTAGCTGTTAAGTGACATAATCTGCATTGATGTAAGAAGAGGTTTCAAGTCTAAATCTATGGCTTGTACTAATTCTGTGTTGTTATTTTTGTCAGGTTTACAACAATGGGCATAATCTTGAGGAACTGTTTGATTATAAACGGTAACGTTGTTATTGGTACACTGAAAAAATTTAAGAGTGATTAAAATAGAAATTTAGTAACTAACAAAGTGTGAAGAGGCAATAACTTGCCAGAATTGACATTGAAAACCGAACCCAAAAATTGTCGTTTGGTAACACAACAAATGTGCCATCGAACTCAAATATGAGAATTGTGCCGATAAAAATTTCAAACGTCTAAAGAAGTCAGTTTCGGTTTTGAAGAAGCTGTAGCAATTTGAAACGTAGTTGTTAGCTTCGGCAATTGTTGAGGAGTTATAATTCTGAGCAGTGGCATTGGAATTGATGGAGTTGTTAAGTGATTGTAACAGAGGATTACTATCAGCATCTCCGCTCAACATGGAATTTCCAATTGAGGAGAGTGTTGTATACTATTTAGTAGGGAATCTTTTGATTATATATTCATATCAAAATTACCATATCACAATAGGTAAGGTACTGTTGGACTGTTCCAAACCCAGACATGTATGCATTCAATATTGCTTGCCAGACTGCGGGAGGCGCATTATTAGCGCAGTATTGGCGAAGTAACATAGCGATATAGGCATGTTTTCGCTCAATTGGCCAGTCATCATCATTTTTAAAGCAGATCCTTTTAAACCATTTTGTCCAAGTAAGAACGATTGCGGTTGTTCCCTTGCCACATTTGTCATTAGCTGTTGCATTTTCAATAGCAGCAGTTAGAATGGAATTCCCAACATTATCCACTGGAACTATTACTAATTTCATATTATCTGCATTGAAGCTGAATCCTGCAAGAATAAACTCGAAGATCCTTCCCCATCCAGTAATTTTTTCGCATTCAATTAATGGTTCAATGTCAGCGTTGTTTGCGAAGAAAAGTTTTAAATGATAAGCACATCTAATAACCTTTACCGATAAAGTCAAAGTCACATCAAGGAGCTCGATCTCTATCTCCCTTATACAGACCTCGAAACGGTTCTTTAATTCAAAAAATATAAAAATTTAAATTATATTTATATTACTTGTTGGTCAAAGTTCAAACGCAAAAATTTAATTCTTCTTAACTCATTAACTAGAACACATGGGCAAGATCCTGATGTAGAATTAGAAGTAGAGTATGAATTTGCTGATTGTGTCACAGAATTGTTCGAATAAATATAATTTATTATTGTGACATTTGCAGTAGCTAGACTTGCAGCAGATGATGTATCCAAGCTTACTCCACTAGCACCCGTAGCCAGACTTGCCGCAGTGGATGTGGTTGTGGAAGCTGTTGTAGTTGTTGGAATATTACTTGGAGTAGTCGTAGCATAACAGTCACATATTGGCCCAATGTTACATTCACGATGAGCTTGGCTATTTGAGTTACTTTCCGAATTTCGTGTATTAGTTAAAGGTGCAGGACAATTAGTTGACATAACAATGCCAAAACAAATTCCAAAAGCCAGAATATTTCCTAACAGAAATTTGGATCCCATGTTTGAGCAGTTGAATATAACTGATTGGAAGGGAATATTGTTTTTAGAAAAGGATTTTTGTTCGACTACGAGGACGAAACATGATTAGTGAGACTTCTGACTGCCTTTTATAGTGATTATCTTCTTGTGTGGTCGTAGTTTTTTTCAAATCCTTTTGAATTGAAAGGATTTGAATTTTATTTTTGTTTTATATCATCCGTAAACTTAATTTTACAATATTTACATATTGTTTTGATAAATAAATTTATTTTTGAGATTTCTCCATAAAATAATCATACAATTCTGACATTTTAATTTTCACTCGTTTAAATTAATCTTAATCTTCATAAAGATCATGTCGAATGCATACTTATTTGAATTGGAGCATTTTATTCTTATCAGTTAGCAAACAAACTTTGTCGAGAGGAGCCCAAATATGCCAATAGTTGAGCTTTAAACCTACTATTTTAAAATGTTCTAAAATTATTTTGTTATGTAAAATGTTTTATGGTTTTTGACAGACATGGTCATGGATACGGATATGGATACAGTTAATACCAAAATGCCTGCGGATACCAAAATCCGTATCCATGTCCTAGTCTGGTTTTTGATACTTTTTAGCTGCTTAATATGATTATTAGTAAAACCCAACGCGGAACATTCGATATTCATCTACAGAGATTTTAGTTTATCTTTTAATATCCAAAGCTGTACAAACAGACGTGGATTCTCAATTCATCCTCTCTAGCTTATTAGCAATTTGCTTCTAAATATTAATTTAGAAACTTAAATTTTATCTCGTGACTGAATAAATTACCCCTCCATTTCAGTTTTATAGTCATTCTTTTTCTGCTTTTTAATTTAAAATATATTGCCATGGTTATTAACTCATACTAATTTTAAATTAACAAATAGTAAATTACTTATTAAATTATAAAATAATTTTTAATAAAGCTTTAGCTCTTATAATTATTTTAAGTAAAATGGAGAGAAAATTGGTTAATAAATGTCAAGTTTGCGATTCTTCTTTGAAAGTTTCACATCAATATAACGTTAATTGTTGTAGAGTTTGTGCTGCATTTTTCAAGTTTTAAAATTTATTTTTAAACAAAAAAACATTTAAATTTTAAAAAGGATATATTTAAAAAATAAAAAACAAAAATTTGAATGCAAATGTTTAACAACTTTTGGGAAAATAAATCTAAGGTTGATAGACTGTGAGAGATGTTATCTCAATAAATGCCTTTCTGTTGGAATGAAAGATAAAGGTTGCCCTAAAAAATATTCAACTAGACAACAACAAACAAATAAAAGTTGCGAAGAACAAAAGGTTAAAATATGTTTATTTTAATCTTAGTTAAGACTTGTTTGTAGATCGTTGCTGTGATTGTAAATAAATCTGTTAAAGAATACAATGAAATTAATTTTTTATTAAAAATCGCTGAGGATCAGAAAAGAATTTTGAATGCTTTTAATGATTTTAACGATACTTTGCTCAACGGTTCAATTTATTGCGAGGATATCATACTTTCAGGCTTTAATATTTTCAATCATATTGAGATGTTTTCGGTAAATTCATATATTTACTAGAAAAGTTCTCTAAATTTCAAGCCAAATCCTCATCCTATTTCTCGAGAAGAAATGCGTAGCTGGGAATTAGATATTGAAAGAGGAGGAATGTTTAATAAAAGGACATATAAATGTATTCTTGTTGATCAACTGCTATGTGTTGCTATTGCAAAATCAATGCCTGTATTCGATAAATTATCTTTAGGTGACAAGGTAGACGGATATACCCAAAACAAATTCAACAATTTTTTTACAGATTGCACTTTCCCGGCACGTATCACATATATTTCAATGCTTCACAAGTTCATTTATATCATGTGAGCTTGGCGTAGATACAACGACACGTAAGGATTGTGTTATGCCTGCTCTTGGTGTCATTAAAAATAATGATTTTATTCAGGATAAAACGTAAGCTTTTCCTTATTACTGTAGAAATAAAAGATACAACTTGTGACTGCCAAATTTATATCTTATAATAAAATAGGTTTCCAGTTCATACTTATCGAAAAAACTATTAATTACCCTGGGTAATTATTGTTTCGATCTCCCGCTGGAGGGGGTAAATAGTACAGGTGGGGTAATTATTTGTGTGGGCTTGTATGTATGCTACTTAAATTGATTGTATAATTAGGCACCCCCTCCTATCTTTTCATGTTGAAACATTAGTAACATATAGTGGGGTCAAACTGTATTTTAATTTTTCATTTTATTAAATTCGATTTTAAAATATTTATAAACAGATTATATGTCCTCGCTGATCGCGTATTTACAAAGTCTATTATTCCTTTCAAAAAAACAGCAATATCTAAAGAGGAATATGCACTCTTAATGGCTATTATATTTTCAAATCCGAGTAAATAATATTTTGAAATTTGAAATAAAATTAATTAATTATAAAGTTGTAAAAGGTCTATCATACCAAGGAAAAGATTTGTTGTATGAAGAATATTTTCGATACACTAAAATGTTACTTCAATATACTCAAAATAAATTTGGAGTGATTGAAGGTGCAAGACGATTAGATGAATGCAATCTTTTAATAAATACATCAATACAAATAGATCAAGCATTTGGCGAAATGTATAGCTATATGCATGAGAAATACCCTAATAAAGTTCCCAAGTTTATTGAACCTTTTCTTGAATCACAACATTAGTGATTTGATTTTTTATAAAACAAAAATTTTATTTTTGGGAATCAAACCCACGCGCCTAGCGAGGAGTCTGGGTTCTGCACGTCGCTGGGTTATCTAAAACAAACGATTTTAACTCTGTCCAAGTTCTTTACTGTATTTGGTGTCATTGGAATATATTTTGATTGAACTCATAAACGTTTATTGGACTTATAAATTTTATTGGGTAAAAAATGAAACTTTTTTAAATATTAATAATAGTTTCATTCATTTCAAGAATTATTTTAAAAAATCTAAATAATTTCCAAAATAATTATATTTAAAATTAAAATCTGCCAAAAAATTTTAAATTTCTTTTTTTTTAATTATTAAATATTTAAACTAAATATTAGTAGTTAAACCAACGTATGCGTAGCCGGTAAATTTAAGGCAACAGCGTAGCCAGCTCGGAGAAAGAGGAAAAACTGATAAATAATTTTCTTTAAATTAGGTCCCTTTATTTCCTTACTTTTCAATGATCCCCTTTTCTTTTGTTAGACAAAAAAAAGTTTATTTCGGCTCACACTAATCCAATTATGTAAATTTAATTTCTCAAAACTACTTTTAGTTTTGTACTGATTTTTAATCCTTTTAGTTTCAATCTATTCTTCTTTTTATTATGTGAAAAGAATTAACCTGAAAATTTCTATTATTAAAAATTCTTTTCAGTGTGAGAGTGAAAAAAGGAACTTTAAAATTTTTCTTTTGTATTTGCTTATTCAAAATTAACCTAAATCTTGAATTTTCATTCAAAGATTTTTCTATGCAAAGATTGACCTAAAAACTCAAAATTTTTAGAGGATTAAAATTTCTGTCGAAACATTTTCTATTCAAAGATTAACCTAAAACCCATCAAAATTTCATAGGCTCAAAATCTTTATTGTGTTACATATCGAAAGATATTCTATTCAAAGATTTAACCTACAAAACTGAAATTTCTATTGTGTTCAATTTGAAGGCAAAAAAGGAGTCTTTGAATTATGTAAATATGTAGGTTTAAGAAATGACGAAAAATAATGAAATAAATAAGAAAATAAAATTGGTTATTAAAAGATAAATATAAAAATATTATGCAGATTTCATAAGTCTTATTTTATAATCTTTTCTTTAAATAAAATATATAATTTCAATATCTCTTTAACATCTTTATATTCCTTTTCTAAGTAAAATTCGAACAAACGCAAAATCCAATGCTATCTAGTGTGTTTAGTATTTAATCATCAAACTTAAGATGGTATAAAAGCCAGTGAGTGTTAGTCTAATTGGATCATACTATCCGGTTAGTCCCTGATCTCTTTCATCTAATCCAACCCAATCCACTTTGCCTACATTGTTAATGCATATATGTGATAAAGTGTCGACCCTCGAGCTACAATTTCCCTCACTCATTTAAATAAAATGTATTTTTTCCAAAAATTAGGTCAATTTTTCAAGGTTATTATAAAAATTTTTAACCTAGATTAAAAAATTTTAACCTAGTTAAGAAATTTCTTTTGAAAAATCCAGCTGTGTTTAATTTGAAAAACCTTTCAATAGGTGGAGCCAGTGAGTAAGTATAAAATGTGGTGTATTTTAACAGGAAAATTCATACTACTTATTGTTCAACGCCTACTCCAAAGAAATCACATCATACTATTACCACACACTTGACTTGATTTACCTATTAAATTTATATAAAATTCAATTTAGCTATAATTTAAAACTTTTCTTGTTCTTTGAAAAATAAACATTTATTTTTGATTAAATTTCCTTTCATATATCTTATACCAAATTTAATTTTTTTCATTTTATTTTTAAAATTTCCTTTCATATATCTTATACCAAATTTAATTTTTCATTTTATTTTTAAAAAATGCAACCTACCCCACCCAAGAAAATTAAAATCGCCCCTACTGAAGGTCTTGATCTCTATGTTAAAAAACTTGGTCATGAGACCAAGTTTACCCAAAAATTTAATCTTCTTAAGTTATCAACCAAATTCATAATCACAAATGTTCCCAATAATCCAGAAGGTTTACTAGGCTCGATTTTTGAGTATTGTATCGATCAATCTCTATTAGAAAATCATGAACGACAAATGGAACCAGACCAGTTGGGGTGTATAATTTCGAGTCAGAACCTTGACTCAGACATTTGGATCCCGGTTCGAGAAATCACGTCCAACACGATTGATTCAATTTGAATCAATTCCTAAAGGTTGCCCAGAGTAAGAAACAGGATAATGGTATGTTATGGGGGCCCCTTTTCTTGTTTCAATAACAACTATACAAAGAGATGGACTTAATTCGCGAACCGTGCATGGTAGTGGAAGAGGATTAAAACCGATACATCATAAAATCATTGACCAAAACCTTATCAAAATCCGGAATAATGATAACTACTGTCTTTTTTACGCTCTGATGGTTACTTTTGTTCACGCAATATTTTCCTGGCCAAGATGGAAATTTTACAATTATTTGCATAGCCGAAAAGGGATGAAACAACTTCTTGAAAATGATGTATTAGAGCTGATGGAAGAGGTTGGAGCTGAATGTCGCCAAGAGGTGTATTGTGCTGAAGAATGGGTACCACGTGTGGTTGACTTATGGAATGCAGTAAACAGAGGATGGTTTAAAGTTTTTATATTCGGGGAATTTGGGGAAAACCCTATTTATAAATATGGGCCAGATAATTTCGATATCCCTATAATTTTGTACCATAATAAGGAGCACTTTGATGGTGTTCGTAGGGTTAGTGACCTTTTTGGACAACCCTACTGTTTATCATGTGAAGCTGTTTATAATAGGAAATCAAACCATGCAATCTCATGTAAATCAAGATGTCAAAAATGTTCTATGGTTGGTCCTGGGTTCCCTTGTAAACCTTTAGATAATTTTTCAAAAAATTGTAAAGGGTGTGAGAAAAACTTTAAGAATGAAAACTGTTACATCCACCATATCACCTCAAATTTTTGTAGTTCCTCTAAAAAATGTAAAAAATGTGGGGTTATCTGGAGTGTTAAGAATAACAATAGGAATGGGAGGGCGGGTCATGTTTGTTCAGAGCGTTATTGTACAACCTGCAGTAGTTACCACGATCCCAAGCGTGGGTGTTACATAAAGCCCCTTATCATTAAACCCCCAAAGGCGTATCGAATAATCGCCTTTGATTTTGAAACCATGCAGCACCGTGAAGGGGAAAAGGGTAAAATACATGAAGTTAACTTTGTAGGGGTAAAGGTAAACTGCTCCGGATGTATTACTAATGGACCTACCTCTGAATGTTGCATATGTGATGAGTACCGTACGATCACCTTCTCACACAAACCCTTTTATCATACTAAGGTTGACCAACAAAATATAATCGTAGATCCACTGTCATCATTTGTTTCTTGGTTAATTAAGTCATCAATAACAGATACGATTGCTTTCTCACACTTTGGGGGTAGATTTGATATGGTACTAGTGTTTAAGGAATTGTTTCTTAGAGGGTTGGCCCCAGAAATGATTAAAAAAGGTAATAAGTTATACGAAATGAAGGTAAAAGTTGGTAAAAATAATTGGGTTATTTTTAGGGACACTTAATTTAATGCCCATGCCCCTTGCTTCCTTGGTCCCTGCCTTTGCACTTAGTGTAAAGGACAAACCGTTCTTTCCACACATGTCAAATAGACCGGAAAATTATGGTAAGGAAATTTTCCCGGTCAAGGATGACTACTTGGCTGATGGGATGATGCCTGAGAAGAGAGCACAATTTGATAAATGGTTTGGACAACACAAAAATGAACCCTTCAATCTGGACGAATCTTTAGCATCATATTGTACCAACGATGTGGAAATTCTTATGGCTGCTTTGGTTGCATTTCGACGCGAATTTTTGGAAGTTTCTAATGGATTGGATGTTCTGAGGGAGGCAATGACTATCGCCAGTGCATGCATGAAGCACTTTAGGGCAAATCACCTACCGGTTCAACACCTTGGCATTGTTCCTGAGATTGGATATGACAACACAGACACCCAAAGTTTGCTTGCTCTTCGATTCCTTGCCTGGTATGCTGAGGAACACAATGTCAACATACGTAATGCTTATTCTAAAGGAGGGGAAAAGAGATTTGGGGATTATAGGGTAGATGGTTGGGTAGAAGAAAGGAAATTGGTGTTAGAGATTAATGGGTGCTGTTGGCATGGTTGTAGAAAATGTTTCCCTTATGACGAAATAAAACTTCCCAATGGGGTTACAGCAGGGAAGCAAAGAGAAAAGGATGAAAGGCGTTTGGAATTTATTGAAAGTTTTGGGGTAAACGTGGAAGTTTATTGGGAGTGTGACATCAGGGGGATGATTTCAAGGGATAGGGGTATGAGGCTAAAGTTTAAAAATTATTTGGACAATGGACCGATCGATATTCGATCGGCTTTCTTTGGGGGGAGAACGGGACCGCTCAAACTATTCCACAGAGCGGGGACGGGACAAAAAATTTCCTATTATGATGTGACCTCCTTGTACCCCTTCATCAATATGACAACACGCTACCCAATTGGTCACCCTGTCGTCCACATTTTAAACAACGATGTCAACTGGACTCAACCCTCTGACAACACTTATGAACTGGCTCTTCTAAAAGTTTTTGTAATACCTCCGCGCAGCATTGACATACCAGTCCTACCTATGAAAATCGGAGACGACGACGAAAGACTTCTATTCCCCCTCTGCTCCTCCTGTGCAAAAGAGTATCCAAATGGAGATGTGAACGAAAACTACACTTGCAAACACACAAACCAACAACGTGGATGGGTCTCAACATGTACATCAATTGAGTTAAACGAGGCATTGAAGGAAGGATATGTGGTCACCAAAGTATTTCGCGTCTTGGAATATAAGAACTACGACGACAATCTTTTTCGTCCCTACATCCGTGAATTTATGGCACAGAAAATTCACGCTAGCGGTTTTGACAACGACATCAAAGGAAACAGGCAGAAGGAAGAAAACTTCATTAAGGAGTGCAAAGAAAAGTTTGGAATCATCATCGACAAGGAGAAAATGAAGGTCAATAAAGGAAAGAGGACGCAAGCCAAATTATGCTTAAACAACTTATGGGGTCGTTTCTCTCTTCGTAACTTTGGATTATCTCAATGTGTAGTTACGGACGACCCTGCTATGTACATCAAATATTCAAACGACCCTTCAATAATTATTGATACAGTAGAGGGACTAACTGAGGATGTCATTCTTATTTCTTACATCAAAAAGAAGGAATTTGTGGAAGAACATGACTCATCAAATGTCATCATCTCGTTGTGGACTACCTCAGCAGCAAGAATTCACTTGCTACACGCCATGCAACAGGTTGTGAGAACTCCTGATTGCAAATTGCTCTACACTGACACCGACTCCTTAATTTTCTCACACCCGATTGACAACTGCCCTCTTCAATTAGGTCCTCATCTGGGTGAATTCACAGATGAGTACCCGGACTTCAATATTTTGGAATTTTGTTCTGGTGGCGCGAAACAATATGGTTTGAAGATGGAAAAGAAGGATGAGCCCAACAGTGAAACAGTCTACGTTCTCAAGGTGCGCGGTATCACTCTCAACTGGGATGCAATAATCAATCAAGGAATGCGGTACGAAGCTTTTAAAGAAAAGATTTTCAATTTTGTTAAAGGTGATAATTTCCCTATTACTATTTTGTATCCCAATTTTTTACGTCCATCTGTTAAAGATGGATCTGTTACCACTTTGCCTCTTAAGAAGAATTATAAGCCCTATGTCGGAAAGGGAGTAGTCCGCCCTTCTGATTTTTCTGTATTGGACTTTGGATTTATCAATTTGTAATTTTCCCAAATTAACATGGAGATGGAAAGTAGCCAGGGGTATGGGCACCCAAAATCTATACCAACTATCGTATGTTGTGAGGTAATCCTCACATTGAAAATCGGTGGTAGCGGACTTGAGTAAATTCTCAGGTCCCTGGTTGAGTTTGGTGATGTCTGTCGAATGGCGAAGCCATTCTCCTTCCCTTTTTTCTATTTACTATATTTTTTTCTATTTTTATTTATTTATTTACACATTATTGTATTAAAATTTATTCGTGATAAAAATTCTATAATATATTTTTCTATTTTTATTTATTTATTTACACATTATTGTATTTAATTTTATTCGTGATAAAAATTCTATAATATGTTTTTCATTGTTTAAAAAATACATAATTAAGAAAAATTAGGATAAAATAAATTACAGAATTAACAAAAATAAGTTTACAATTTTAGGGGTAAAATTGCATAATTAAGGAAAATATCTTACTTTTTTTAAAAATAAATTTACATAATTAAGTGTAAAGTGCGGAATTAAGGAAAAGAAAATTACAATTTTAGGGGTAAAATTGCAGAATTAAGGAAAAAACTCACTTTTTATCATTTTTCAGTGTATATGGGTACATACAAGGGGTGCACACATATAGGATGCATAGATATCTATACAATTTGTCCTAACTTAGGTATCATTAAATAACTGTCAAAATTTAAAATTCTATCGTTGACTTTGAGATACAATATTCTACTTAACTTCGGACTTTCATCAACACTGGAATGCTTGCTGAAGCTTCAACACAAATATTGGATTATTACAGACTTGACCATTTCCAAAAGGAACAGTAAATTTAAAAATATCAAATACGTCAACTTGCCTCGTCAGTAATATAGGAATTTTCGATCTTGATGAAAAAGTCCAAACAAGTATCTTGTAAATTGTGGATAACGATTTAATGTTAAGACTAACCCCTAATCTTTAAATAAAATTTGAATTATTCTGAACAATAACTTAAATAGACAAGTGCAATTTTATGGCCCAACATTTGGATCTATTCAATCTCGAACAGTTACCACACCCTTACTACACAAATGATCACTCATCTTTATGGACATTTGTCTTCAATCTCAGATGCTCATGATATATCTTTTACAAGCTACCACTCTTCAAATACCTATAACAACGTTAGAGGTAAAATTTTAAAATGTCTATTTTACAAAATTCCTCAATTATAAATACCCAAGTTAAAAATGGCACTAATGAAATTTGTTTAATTTAATATTTTTAGTCATTGTTTCGATATACCTCAACAGTAAATGCGGCAACCTTTGTCTATTCACGAGTAAACACAAATTACCCCTTCGCTATTGGTACAACAGCAACACTTACATATGCAAATGTAACACATAAAATGGAAGTACTGTATAGGAAAAAAATTCTAGGAAAAATTTTAAACCTTTTACTCGTAAACCTTTTGCTCGTCAATTAATTGTATGTATACTAGTAGGTAAAAACTTTAAGTTGACCTTTGATTGACCAACCAACCTTCAAGCGATTGGGAGGTATTTTAAATCATTGTCAAATAAACGAGAATATATTTGCTCTAAAAATTAAAATTTTTATTAGATAACGCCTTCAGAGATTGAAAATAAGAGATGAAGAGCTAATGAACTACTTTTGGATTATCTCATAGCAGTTCTTGCAGGCAATTTATGCGGACTCATTCAAATATACAAAAAATTTCATTAGTGCCATTTTTAACTTGTTTATTTATAATTGAGGAATTTTGTAAAATAGACATTTTAAAATTTTACCTCTAACGTTGTTATAGGTATTTGAAGAGTGGTAGCTTGTAGAAGATATATCATGAGCATCTGAGATTGAAGACAAATGTCCATAAAGATGAGTGATCATTTGTGTAGTAAGGGTGTGGTAACTGTTCGAGATTGAATAGATCCAAATGTTGGGCCATAAAATTGCACTTGTCTATTTAAGTTATTGTTCAGAATAATTCAAATTTTATTTAAAGATTAGGGGTTAGTCTTAACATTAAATCGTTATCCACAATTTACAAGATACTTGTTTGGACTTTTTCATCAAGATCGAAAATTCCTATATTACTGACGAGGCAAGTTGACGTATTTGATATTTTTAAATTTACTGTTCCTTTTGGAAATGGTCAAGTCTGTAATAATCCAATATTTGTGTTGAAGCTTCAGCAAGCATTCCAGTGTTGATGAAAGTCCGAAGTTAAGTAGAATATTGTATCTCAAAGTCAACGATAGAATTTTAAATTTTGACAGTTATTTAATGATACCTAAGTTAGGACAAATTGTATAGATATCTATGCATCCTATATGTGTGCACCCCTTGTATGTACCCATATACACTGAAAAATGATAAAAAGTGAGTTTTTTTCCTTAATTCTGCAATTTTACCCCTAAAATTGTAATTTTCTTTTCCTTAATTCCGCACTTTACACTTAATTATGTAAATTTATTTTTAAAAAAAGTAAGATATTTTCCTTAATTATGCAATTTTACCCCTAAAATTGTAAACTTATTTTTGTTAATTCTGTAATTTATTTTATCCTAATTTTTCTTAATTATGTATTTTTTAAACAATGAAAAACATATTATAGAATTTTTATCACGAATAAAATTAAATACAATAATGTGTAAATAAATAAATAAAAATAGAAAAATATATTATAGAATTTTTATCACGAATAAATTTTAATACAATAATGTGTAAATAAATAAATAAATAAAAATAGAAAAAAATATAGTAAATAGAAAAAAAAAGGGAAGGAGAATGGCTTCGCCATTCGACAGACATCACCAAACTCAACCAGGGACCTGAGAATTTACTCAAGTCCGCTACCACCGATTTTCAATGTGAGGATTACCTCACAACATACGATAGTTGGTATAGATTTTGGGTGCCCATACCCCTGGCTACTTTCCATCTCCATGTTAATTTGGGAAAATTACAAATTGATAAATCCAAAGTCCAATACAGAAAAATCAGAAGGGCGGACTACTCCCTTTCCGACATAGGGCTTATAATTCTTCTTAAGAGGCAAAGTGGTAACAGATCCATCTTTAACAGATGGACGTAAAAAATTGGGATACAAAATAGTAATAGGGAAATTATCACCTTTAACAAAATTGAAAATCTTTTCTTTAAAAGCTTCGTACCGCATTCCTTGATTGATTATTGCATCCCAGTTGAGAGTGATACCGCGCACCTTGAGAACGTAGACTGTTTCACTGTTGGGCTCATCCTTCTTTTCCATCTTCAAACCATATTGTTTCGCGCCACCAGAACAAAATTCCAAAATATTGAAGTCCGGGTACTCATCTGTGAATTCACCCAGATGAGGACCTAATTGAAGAGGGCAGTTGTCAATCGGGTGTGAGAAAATTAAGGAGTCGGTGTCAGTGTAGAGCAATTTGCAATCAGGAGTTCTCACAACCTGTTGCATGGCGTGTAGCAAGTGAATTCTTGCTGCTGAGGTAGTCCACAACGAGATGATGACATTTGATGAGTCATGTTCTTCCACAAATTCCTTCTTTTGATGTAAGAAATAAGAATGACATCCTCAGTTAGTCCCTCTACTGTATCAATAATTATTGAAGGGTCGTTTGAATATTTGATGTACATAGCAGGGTCGTCCGTAACTACACATTGAGATAATCCAAAGTTACGAAGAGAGAAACGACCCCATAAGTTGTTTAAGCATAATTTGGCTTGCGTCCTCTTTCCTTTATTGACCTTCATTTTCTCCTTGTCGATGATGATTCCAAACTTTTCTTTGCACTCCTTAATGAAGTTTTCTTCCTTCTGCCTGTTTCCTTTGATGTCGTTGTCAAAACCGCTAGCGTGAATTTTCTGTGCCATAAATTCACGGATGTAGGGACGAAAAAGATTGTCGTCGTAGTTCTTATATTCCAAGACGCGAAATACTTTGGTGACCACATATCCTTCCTTCAATGCCTCGTTTAACTCAATTGATGTACATGTTGAGACCCATCCACGTTGTTGGTTTGTGTGTTTGCAAGTGTAGTTTTCGTTCACATCTCCATTTGGATACTCTTTTGCACAGGAGGAGCAGAGGGGGAATAGAAGTCTTTCGTCGTCGTCTCCGATTTTCATAGGTAGGACTGGTATGTCAATGCTGCGCGGAGGTATTACAAAAACTTTTAGAAGAGCCAGTTCATAAGTGTTGTCAGAGGGTTGAGTCCAGTTGACATCGTTGTTTAAAATGTGGACGACAGGGTGACCAATTGGGTAGCGTGTTGTCATATTGATGAAGGGGTACAAGGAGGTCACATCATAATAGGAAATTTTTTGTCCCGTCCCCGCTCTGTGGAATAGTTTGAGCGGTCCCGTTCTCCCCCCAAAGAAAGCCGATCGAATATCGATCGGTCCATTGTCCAAATAATTTTTAAACTTTAGCCTCATACCCCTATCCCTTGAAATCATCCCCCTGATGTCACACTCCCAATAAACTTCCACGTTTACCCCAAAACTTTCAATAAATTCCAAACGCCTTTCATCCTTTTCTCTTTGCTTCCCTGCTGTAACCCCATTGGGAAGTTTTATTTCGTCATAAGGGAAACATTTTCTACAACCATGCCAACAGCACCCATTAATCTCTAACACCAATTTCCTTTCTTCTACCCAACCATCTACCCTATAATCCCCAAATCTCTTTTCCCCTCCTTTAGAATAAGCATTACGTATGTTGACATTGTGTTCCTCAGCATACCAGGCAAGGAATCGAAGAGCAAGCAAACTTTGGGTGTCTGTGTTGTCATATCCAATCTCAGGAACAATGCCAAGGTGTTGAACCGGTAGGTGATTTGCCCTAAAGTGCTTCATGCATGCACTGGCGATAGTCATTGCCTCCCTCAGAACATCCAATCCATTAGAAACTTCCAAAAATTCGCGTCGAAATGCAACCAAAGCAGCCATAAGAATTTCCACATCGTTGGTACAATATGATGCTAAAGATTCGTCCAGATTGAAGGGTTCATTTTTGTGTTGTCCAAACCATTTATCAAATTGTGCTCTCTTCTCAGGCATCATCCCATCAGCCAAGTAGTCATCCTTGACCGGGAAAATTTCCTTACCATAATTTTCCGGTCTATTTGACATGTGTGGAAAGAACGGTTTGTCCTTTACACTAAGTGCAAAGGCAGGGACCAAGGAAGCAAGGGGCATGGGCATTAAATTAAAAGTGTCCCTAAAAATAACCCAATTATTTTTACCAACTTTTACCTTCATTTCGTATAACTTATTACCTTTTTTAATCATTTCTGGGGCCAACCCTCTAAGAAACAATTCCTTAAACACTAGTACCATATCAAATCTACCCCCAAAGTGTGAGAAAGCAATCGTATCTGTTATGATGACTTAATTAACCAAGAAACAAATGATGACAGTGGATCTACGATTATATTTTGTTGGTCAACCTTAGTATGATAAAAGGGTTTGTGTGAGAAGGTGATCGTACGGTACTCATCACATATGCAACATTCAGAGGTAGGTCCATTAGTAATACATCCGGAGCAGTTTACCTTTACCCCTACAAAGTTAACTTCATGTATTTTACCCTTTTCCCCTTCACGGTGCTGCATGGTTTCAAAATCAAAGGCGATTATTCGATACGCCTTTGGGGGTTTAATGATAAGGGGCTTTATGTAACACCCACGCTTGGGATCGTGGTAACTACTGCAGGTTGTACAATAACGCTCTGAACAAACATGACCCGCCCTCCCATTCCTATTGTTATTCTTAACACTCCAGATAACCCCACATTTTTTACATTTTTTAGAGGAACTACAAAAATTTGAGGTGATATGGTGGATGTAACAGTTTTCATTCTTAAAGTTTTTCTCACACCCTTTACAATTTTTTGAAAAATTATCTAAAGGTTTACAAGGGAACCCAGGACCAACCATAGAACATTTTTGACATCTTGATTTACATGAGATTGCATGGTTTGATTTCCTATTATAAACAGCTTCACATGATAAACAGTAGGGTTGTCCAAAAAGGTCACTAACCCTACGAACACCATCAAAGTGCTCCTTATTATGGTACAAAATTATAGGGATATCGAAATTATCTGGCCCATATTTATAAATAGGGTTTTCCCCAAATTCCCCGAATATAAAAACTTTAAACCATCCTCTGTTTACTGCATTCCATAAGTCAACCACACGTGGTACCCATTCTTCAGCACAATACACCTCTTGGCGACATTCAGCTCCAACCTCTTCCATCAGCTCTAATACATCATTTTCAAGAAGTTGTTTCATCCCTTTTCGGCTATGCAAATAATTGTAAAATTTCCATCTTGGCCAGGAAAATATTGCGTGAACAAAAGTAACCATCAGAGCGTAAAAAAGACAGTAGTTATCATTATTCCGGATTTTGATAAGGTTTTGGTCAATGATTTTATGATGTATCGGTTTTAATCCTCTTCCACTACCATGCACGGTTCGCGAATTAAGTCCATCTCTTTGTATAGTTGTTATTGAAACAAGAAAAGGGGCCCCCCATAACATACCATTATCCTGTTTCTTACTCTGGGCAACCTTTAGGAATTGATTCAAATTGAATCAATCGTGTTGGACGTGATTTCTCGAACCGGGATCCAAATGTCTGAGTCAAGGTTCTGACTCGAAATTATACACCCCAACTGGTCTGGTTCCATTTGTCGTTCATGATTTTCTAATAGAGATTGATCGATACAATACTCAAAAATCGAGCCTAGTAAACCTTCTGGATTATTGGGAACATTTGTGATTATGAATTTGGTTGATAACTTAAGAAGATTAAATTTTTGGGTAAACTTGGTCTCATGACCAAGTTTTTTAACATAGAGATCAAGACCTTCAGTAGGGGCGATTTTAATTTTCTTGGGTGGGGTAGGTTGCATTTTTTAAAAATAAAATGAAAAATTAAATTTGGTATAAGATATATGAAAGGAAATTTTAAAAATAAAATGAAAAAAATTAAATTTGGTATAAGATATATGAAAGGAAATTTAATCAAAAATAAATGTTTATTTTTCAAAGAACAAGAAAAGTTTTAAATTATAGCTAAATTGAATTTTATATAAATTTAATAGGTAAATCAAGTCAAGTGTGTGGTAATAGTATGATGTGATTTCTTTGGAGTAGGCGTTGAACAATAAGTAGTATGAATTTTCCTGTTAAAATACACCACATTTTATACTTACTCACTGGCTCCACCTATTGAAAGGTTTTTCAAATTAAACACAGCTGGATTTTTCAAAAGAAATTTCTTAACTAGGTTAAAATTTTTTAATCTAGGTTAAAAATTTTTATAATAACCTTGAAAAATTGACCTAATTTTTGGAAAAATACATTTTATTTAAATGAGTGAGGGAAATTGTAGCTCGAGGGTCGACACTTTATCACATATATGCATTAACAATGTAGGCAAAGTGGATTGGGTTGGATTAGATGAAAGAGATCAGGGACTAACCGGATAGTATGATCCAATTAGACTAACACTCACTGGCTTTTATACCATCTTAAGTTTGATGATTAAATACTAAACACACTAGATAGCATTGGATTTTGCGTTTGTTCGAATTTTACTTAGAAAAGGAATATAAAGATGTTAAAGAGATATTGAAATTATATATTTTATTTAAAGAAAAGATTATAAAATAAGACTTATGAAATCTGCATAATATTTTTATATTTATCTTTTAATAACCAATTTTATTTTCTTATTTATTTCATTATTTTTCGTCATTTCTTAAACCTACATATTTACATAATTCAAAGACTCCTTTTTTGCCTTCAAATTGAACACAATAGAAATTTCAGTTTTGTAGGTTAAATCTTTGAATAGAATATCTTTCGATATGTAACACAATAAAGATTTTGAGCCTATGAAATTTTGATGGGTTTTAGGTTAATCTTTGAATAGAAAATGTTTCGACAGAAATTTTAATCCTCTAAAAATTTTGAGTTTTTAGGTCAATCTTTGCATAGAAAAATCTTTGAATGAAAATTCAAGATTTAGGTTAATTTTGAATAAGCAAATACAAAAGAAAAATTTTAAAGTTCCTTTTTTCACTCTCACACTGAAAAGAATTTTTAATAATAGAAATTTTCAGGTTAATTCTTTTCACATAATAAAAAGAAGAATAGATTGAAACTAAAAGGATTAAAAATCAGTACAAAACTAAAAGTAGTTTTGAGAAATTAAATTTACATAATTGGATTAGTGTGAGCCGAAATAAACTTTTTTTTGTCTAACAAAAGAAAAGGGGATCATTGAAAAGTAAGGAAATAAAGGGACCTAATTTAAAGAAAATTATTTATCAGTTTTTCCTCTTTCTCCGAGCTGGCTACGCTGTTGCCTTAAATTTACCGGCTACGCATACGTTGGTTTAACTACTAATATTATTAGTTAATAATTAAATGAAATGTTTTTTGAATAAATATTTACAAGTATGTATATTATTAATTTTACATTAACTATACTAAAATTATTGTATATTGTATTTTGTGCTGTGAAAATTTTCTATGTACATATATTTTTTTTATATTTTTAAAAATTTTCTGTGTATATTTGTGTTGTGAAAACATTCATTGATCCTGAGATTGAATACTAAATTCGTCATGGAAATAACTCAGATCGAACTACAACTTGTTATAGTTTATTTTTCTTCCTTCTTTCTGCAAGTGTGGACACAAAATAATTATAAACTTTTTTTAAAATAAAAATAGTTTTTTTAAATAAATATTTTCTATGTATAGTATTTACATTTTTATTATTTTTATATTTAAATTTGCATAAAATAAATATTCGTAAATTTTAACAATTCTAAAAATAATTTTTATATTAATATATAAAATAAATAAAATATTTTATTTATTTTTATTTATTTTTTAAAAAATGGATACCCATATTATCCCTTCAATTAATTCCCCAATATTAAAAACTAATTGGAAATCCATTTATATTGTTGCTATTGTTGCATTTATTACTTCATTAGAATATGCAGCAACTAATGATTGGAATTATTTTTGTCAAGTAATTTTTATTTAAAAAAATTTTTGATAAAAATTTAGTTGGACCCTTCTGCTACAATTACTTTTTATGGTATTTTACGTACTGTTGGGGGGTTGAGTGGGGGGATTTCGACAATATTGGCTGGTTGGTTATGTAATCGATGGAAAGATACTAGGTGCTTAAATTTATCTTGAAAATAATCTCTTTCAAGAAGGTATGGCTCTTCAAAGTGGGGCGAATCGTCTAAAAAGAGGTCCTTGATATCTCTTGCCAAAATGATTTTTAAAATAACTCCCTCAAAAATAAAACGTATATTCAACTAAAACTCAAAAACAAAAATCTGTTATTTTAGTCATGATTAACTGAGAACCGGGAGTATAGAGTTAATAACCTGTTAACTGAGAACCGGGAGTATAGAGTTAATAACCTGTTGTTTCCAACCATAGCGGTACCCTTTAAATTATAATTTGGCTCTACAAAATATATTTCTAAATTCACTTATATGTAGACAAGTACTTATAATATCTAAATTGTCAATATTACTTTCTACATTTTTCTTTTTGGCATCTGAATTAGTAAAAGGATTTGCATTTAATGCTTTCTTTCTCTGTTACAAATTTTTCATGGGAATTGCGAGTGGTTGAGTGAAAATTGTTTGAATAAATTAATTTCAACTTTTTTTAAAAAGGGGGTGGAAGTATGTCGAGAACTCATGTAGCTATGGCTAGCACAGAAAAAGATAGGGATAAAGCAATTGCTATAACATCACTTTTACCTGCCATTGGTTTACTTGTTGGATTTGGCAAGAAAAAAATTTTTTGAAAATAAAAAAATTTTTTTTGTAGCAATAAACGCTGTAACAAGTTATATGAAATACCCAGGAATTGAAATTCCTTTAATTAAAATTCATTTAAATTTATTTACTGCCCCAATGATATTTTCAATGTTTATATTTTTATTGGCACTTTATTTATTAATTTATCAATTTGATGGAAAATGGCATATTTATGAAAAAATGCAAAAATTAAATAATAAAAATAATTTGGAAATGATTAAAAAAGAAAATAAAAATATTCAATTTTGGATACCAAATAATTTTAAAAAATTTAAACAGAATAAAGGTGAAATTAAATATTTTTTTTAATTTATTTTAAAAAATTAAAGATATAAATGCTGAAAATAATTATTCTTTTGATTGGATTGCTGTTTTAATTTGTTTGTATACACAATTAGTTATTAGTATGGTTATGATTAATTTATTAACGTTAGTTTAATAGCCAATTTTTTTTTAATATTTTAAAAATAAATTTATCTTGGCATGAAATTATGATATTAAATTATTAAAAATATGGCATATACATTCCATATATGGACAAAAATCTAAATTAGTATTCAACATTACGATACGGGCAAAGAATTTTCGAGGAACGAGGGTGGGGACGGTGGGCTCTGGGAGGAGACCTTCCCAGGGAATTCTCTTACGAGCGAAAATGGAATTGAACCCCTAAGAAACCCTTAACGTAAAAGAACTGAAAGAAAAAAATCGACAACCAAACTATTGTTTTCACTAAATAAATTATTTATTATAAAATAAATAAAAATTATTCTTTTATTAAAGTATCAATCCCCCATATCAACAATTAGCATTTCAATGGGATGCCTCCGAACTTCAATTTTACAGTGGATTAAGCGGGGTAGCAATGTCATTTCAATTAATTCTTTGGCCAGCTGCCTATATGATTTTTGGATTAAATAAAATGTTTTTTGAAAATAAAAAATCTAAATTTTATTTTTAAAGAATATCAGAACGTCAATCAGTTATGCTAGGGTTAATTGTACTCATAGGAGGTTATTTATTGACATTTTCCTGGCCATTTTTGTCTGAAACATTTCCATATTCTTTAAATTCATCACCTTCATTACTCTCTTCCTTATTAAATAATAAAACAGAAATACTAGAAAATATATCTAATTGTGGATCAGAAAGTCGTCCCGGTTGTCCTTCACATTATGAGTGGTGTGGAACTACTACTAAGTAAAAAATATTTTTGAAAAATTATTTATAAAAGCGTAAGTCTTGAGGATTATATTTATTGCCAAATATTTGAAGAATTTGGTGGTATTTACATATTCAGAATAAAGTTTTTTGAGTAGCTGAACTAGGTTAGATATTTGTTCCTTAGCTAGTGCAAAAGGTTATTGAGCGACTACAAATGAGTGCGAACTAGAAGCATCATTTGACTAGACTGATGTGTAAACTTAAAAAAAAGTAAAACTTAACTGTACACTAACTCGCTTTCTGTATAGCCGTAGGAATTAAAGCTATCTGCTATGGGAGTTGCTCTAGAGTAGGACCTATAAGCAGTGATGGGAAACTTCCAAAATTTCTTTGGAACCGGTTCTGGAACCGCTTTCTTAATTTTGGCGGTTCCGGTTCCGGTTCTGGAACCGCGTTTTTAATTTTGGCGGTTCCGGTTCCGGTTCTGGAACCGCTTTTTTAATTTTGGCGGTTCCGGTTCCGGTTCTGGAACCGGTTCCGGAACCGGTTCTGTCACAAAAATTTTTTTGAAATAATTTTATTGTAAAAATTCGAGAGATTAATTGGGATATCATTTGATTAGGTATGTCGTTGCTCTATCCTTTTCTTTTCGCTCCGCTGGCTTAAATTTTGAGAATTTCTGAAGGCCAAGTAGGATCACCCAAGTTTCGGAAGGCCAAATCCCTCGCTATATCCTTAGATCCCTTGAAATATCCAGATATCACTAAAATCCACCTAACTCCATTCAAATCCTCCGATATACACATAAGTCTTCCTTTCAGCGCCGCAGGCGAAAATTTTGAGAATTTTGAAAGGCCAAGCAGCAAAATTTCTTCCCTTTTCAGCGCTGCAGGCGAAAATTTTGAGAAATTTTGACGAAACTTAAGCCAAAAATCTTCCTTTTTTTGCGCCGCAGGCGAAAATTTTGAGAAATTTGGAAGATCCTTAAGCCAAAAATCTTCCTTTTTGCGCCGCAGATAGGGGCATAAAAATACTCGGTTTCAACCGAGTCAGCCGAGTATGAAGTGTCCGAGTACGAGTAATCCGAGTATTAGGATTCCGAGTTCCGAGCCCGAGTAAATGCGAAAAAAACCCGAGCGATCGAGTCGAGTATACTCGTACTCGCTCGTACTCGACTTACTCTAGTTTATACGTATAACATTTTACCATAAAATCAATAAATTATACACAAACATCTTTATGAAAGAGAGAAAAGAAAATCTCTGTTACCCGTCTCAGTTTTCTCTTACTTTTCCTCTCACGCCTTCCTTCTTTTGCTCACTTCTTTTTCTTTCACCTATCATTAGGGGTGTATCTTTGGAAGCGGTTCCGGAACCGGTTCCAAACCGGTTCCAGACCTTTACCGGTTCCGCGGTTCCGGTTCCAAACCGGTTCCGGACCTTTGCCGGTTCCACGGTTCCGGTTCCAAACCGGTTCCGGAACTTTACCGGTTCCACGGTTCCACTTCCGGAACCGGTTCCAGAACCGCCCGGTTCCGGAACCGGAACTGGAACCTTCCCATCACTGCCTATAAGTGAGTTAAAATCTCCTCAAATAAAGACTTATATTATAAAATTTCTTGTTAAAAATTAAATATTTTTAAGACCAAATATGCCCCTATATCTTACAGCTCTAATAATAAGTATAGGAACGGCCTTGCCAATAGTTAAAATGAATTTAGATATTATATATTCAAAAATACTTGGAAATATTAAACAGGTATATTTTAATTAATTAAAAATAAATTTAAATATTAGGGTGTAATGCAAGGAATATTTTTTGTTTGCCAAACAGTTTTGGAATTCTTAGGTGGACCTATAGCTGTTAGGTTAATTTTTGAAAAAAATAAAAATTAATTTAATTTAAATTTTGAAATTAATTTATATTATAGAATATTTAGAAAAATTGAAGTTTTATTTAATTAAAAAATTTAAAATTTGTTTAGAAAAAATAAAAAAATATTTTATTTATTTTTATAAATTCAAATTAATTTTATTTAATTAATTAAAATATCTATTTAAATAATTATTTTATTTTTTAGTTGGATTTTTGAAAAATATGGTCCTAAACCTATTTGGGAATTTATTGGTTCTAATTTATTTCTTTGTCTTTTTTGTTGGTTATTATTTTACAAAAGAATGATCTCAAAAGCAGAAATGATAGAAAATAAGGAAAAATTAAAAAATATTATTTTTTCTTCTAATTTAAAAGAAAAACTGTAAATTTTATTACTAATTTTATTTTAATTTAAATTAATTTTTTTAAATTTTCTTGTGGATAAATTTTGTAGAATTTAGACGTCATACATATGCTATCAACTAGTTTTTTAAACAAAAATTCGCTTGAATCTATTCAGACTTTCTAGGAATTTTTAATTTTTTCTTAGTTATTTATTATTTCATGTATTATTCATGTATTATGTATGTATATATTAAGCTGTTTTATTTACCAGCTTTAATAAAGACCTATAGAAATCCGTAACTAATAAACTTTATCCGAACTTGTAAACTTTGATTGAACTACTAAACTAGAATTAAAGACTATTTTCCATATACAAATCTTGTTATTCCGAATATTCCATGTAGGGGAATATTCATCTTTATTCTTTCAATAATCACAAACTATTTTGCCAAAATTAATTTTTAAATTTATAGCTTTTTACTTTTTAGCTTTCTAAAATTTTAATTTTACATTTAAAAAGCTAATTAAATAAAGATTTTTGGTAATTTTTTTAAATTCTAATTTTTAAATTCAATTTTTTAAATTCTAAAAAATTGTTTTATTTTACCAATTTAAAAACTAAATGTAAGATTACTCAAGACTATTTTTTGGTCCCATAGGGCAAATTTTTGGTTAACGTTTTGTGTCTTTGACACCAGCATATATAAATTCGAAGACTATATGAAATATAATCGAAATTCTGAAAAAATACTGGTATTTTGGGCCCGAAGCCGTTTAAATACCGATTTTAGCGCCGCAGGCGAAAAGTTTAGAATTTTTTGCATTTTTTATAAATTTGATTTAAATCAAGGCTGAACATTAAACTCTGTGAAGAGTTTGTTAAAATAAAAATAAGTCAAATTTTTGAGTAGAAATTACTTTTAAAGGATTTTATAAGAAAATTTTCATTTTGTCAAAATTCTAATCGCTGTTTAGTCTCCTAAAAAGAGTCATAATTCTTTGGAATTGTACGAGGATATTTATCACATTGATGTACATTTCCTCAAATGCTTGATCTATTTGTAAATATCTATTTATTAAAAGTATGCATTCATCTAGTCGTCCTGCACCATCAATCACTCCAAACTTATTTTGTGTATATTGAAGTAAGTCGGAGTTCCAAAATAGGAAAATCCAATATTCATCTCATAAATTTTAGTTTATCTTTTAATATGCAAAGCTGTACAAACAGACGTGGATTCTCAATTCATCCTCTCTAGCTTATTAGCAATTTGCTTCTAAATATTAATTTAGAAACTTAAATTTTATCTCGTGACTGAATAAATTACCCCTCCATTTCAGTTTTATAGTCATTCTTTTTCCGCTTTTTAATTTAAAATTTATTGCCATGGTTATTAACTCATAATAATTTAAAATTAACGAATACTAATTTACTTATTAAATTATTAATTAATTTTTAATAAAGCTTTAGCTTTTTTAAAATAATTATTTTAAGTAAAATGGAGAGAAAATTGGTTAATAAATGTCAAGTTTGCGATTCTTCATTGAAAGTTTCACATCAATACAACGTTAATTGTTGTAGAGTTTGTGCTGCATTTTTCAAGTTTTATAAATTTATTTTTAAACAAAAAACATTTAAATTTTAAAAAGGATATATTTAAAAAATAAAAAACAAAAATTTGAATGCAAATGTTTAACAACTTTTGGGAAAATAAATCCAAGGTTGATAGACTGTGAAAGATGTTATCTCAATAAATGCCTTTCTGTTGGAATGAAAGATAAAGGTTGCCCTAAAAAATATTCAACTAGACAACAACAAATAAATAAAAGTTGCGAAGAACAAAAGGTTAGAACTTTTGATCCTTTTTGTAACACTCAAAAATGTGGCAAAAATAGGGAAAAATTACTTAAAATGTGGCACAAAGGATTGGGGAATACCTATTTTAATCATTTTAATTAAAATCCTTAATAAAAGGTCGTATAGCATATTTATTACTAGTTTGAACTGAGCAAAACGGGATCAGTAATAAAAAAACTTAAGCCTGAAATGAAGTAAAAACTTAATCAAGTTTAATAGAGACAAGTGATTTAGTGCCTTTACTCAGTCTCTCTTTTTTTTGTTCATATTCTTAACAACAGAAAAAACTGTCCACAGTATGAAGAAAACATCTAAAGAAGATTTGAAAAATAAAAATGTTGTAAGCTAACTGAAAAATATTGCAAAAAATTTCAACATATTTCT
This sequence comes from Meloidogyne incognita, assembly GCA_036172945.1. Classification (NCBI taxonomy): domain Eukaryota; kingdom Metazoa; phylum Nematoda; class Chromadorea; order Rhabditida; family Meloidogynidae; genus Meloidogyne; species Meloidogyne incognita. The sequence continues at coordinate 1,216,283 of JARQAC010000029.1, read as the reverse complement.
TCAAATGTTCTATCATTCCTTAATTCGCTGACATTTGGCGAAAATCAGAACTGTCGGAAATCGGAAACGGTTCAATCGGAAATTACCGAAGTCGAATTATTTATTCAAACGTATTAAGAGGGATTAAGTGGATTGGAGAGATATTGAGGGATTAAGAAGGATTTAGAGGTATCTGAAGAAATTTTAAAACCTCTCTGATATTTGGTGTATTCTTACATAAGGTCCGTCTATATTTTCATATTTTATTTTATCAAATTCAATTTAAATATATCTTATAAATAGATTGTTACCTTGGTTGATCGAGTATTTACTAAATCTGTTATTCCTTTTAAAAAAGCTGCATTATCTAAAGAAGAATATGCACTATTAATGGCTGTTCTATTTTCAAACCCAAGTATAAAGCAAAATAAATTTAAAATAAAATATTTTTATTTATAAAGTTGTAAAAGGTCTATCACACCAAGGAAGAGAGTTGTTGTACGAAGAATATTTTCGATACACTAAAATGTTACTTCAATATACCCAAAATAAATTAGGAGTGATTGATGGTGCAAGACGATTAGATGAATACATACTATTAATAAATAGATCTTTACAAATAAATCAAGCATTTGAGGAAATGCATATCTATCAGTGTGATAAATATCCTCACACAATTCCTCAAAATTCTGACCCTTTTTATGAGACTAAACAAGGATTGGAATTTGACAAAATGAAAATTTTCTTATAAAATATTATTCTTTAAAAATAATTTATATTCAAAAATTTGACTTATTTTTATTTTAACAAACTCTTCATACATTTTAATGTTCGGCCTTTATCTAAATCAAATTTTTCAAAAAATACAAAAAATTTTAAACTGATTTCTACTGTAATTTCCATTCTAATAAAATTTTCTAAAATAAGCAATTTAATTCTTTTTTTATTAATGTGACTCTTGGCCTTGAGTCTTGACTCAAGACTTTTCTTGGGGTTTTTTCATTATGGACTGAGATGGCCTCACCGATGCCGAGGCCTTTTTTGGTATCAATTGGTATCAAATTTTTTGAGCCTTTGAAAAGTATTCTACAAATATCAACAAAGAGTTAAAATATCATTTACTACATATTTCCAAACATATTGTCTGTGTCAGTAAAAAATATTCTACAATTTGGAAATTATTTCATAATTTAGAATTTAATTCGGAAATTATCTCTTTTTGAGTAAATCAACAAAAATTGACGAATATTTTATCAAATTTTGAATATTAGAGCATTTACTTCTATTAGAGCATTACTGTAGTTTATATTAGGGTGTGACCTTTTGGTTTAGGGAAAAATTTTATGGTGAACGGAGGTTGCGGGGAAATCGAACTGCGGGAACGGGGACTCTGGGGAATACCTCCAACGTTCCCCGGGGAATTCCCAGTCTCGGACTCACCTCGAAGCACGTGGGTTTGTTTCCAAAAATAAAATAAAATTTTTATTTTATAAAAAATCCAATCACTAATATTGGGATTCAAAAATGTTTAAAAAACTTGGGAAATGTATTAGAGTATTTCTCACGCATAAAGCTATTCATTTCACCAGATGCTTGATTTATTTGTATTGACGTATTTATTAAAAATATGCATTCATCTAATCGTCTTGCACCATCAAGCACTCCAAATTTATTTTGAGTATATTGAAGTAACATTTTAGTGTATCGAAAATATTCTTCATACAACAAATCTTTCCCTTGATATGATAGACCTTTTACAACTTTATAATTAATTAATTTTATTTCAAATTTCAAAATATTATTTACTCGGATTTGAAAATATAATAGCCATTAAGAGTGCATATTCCTCTTTAGATAATGCTGTTTTTTTGAAAGGAACAATAGACTTTGTAAATACGCGATCAACTAACATGAACAATCTGTTTACAAATATAAAATATTTGATAAAATAAAAAATTAAAGTACAGTCTGACCTCACTATATGCTACTGTTTCAAAATTTTGTTAGCCATGGAAAGATGGGAGAGGGCAGCCTAATTATATAATCAATTTATGTAACTTACATGGCTCGGATGACTCTTGGGTCGAACTGAAATGGCTTAGGTGCCGGAAATTGGAACTGTCGAAAATCCGAAATGGCTAAAAGTCGGAACTCGGAATGATGAATTTTCTGAAATCGGAAGCCGGAAATCGAAAATGCCAGGTGAAATCGAAAATGCCAGGTTAATCCCTTCAGATGGAATGATATCAGGGGATTAAGGCAGTTACGGTGGATTAATCACCAAGTCCATTGATAAAATCCCACTATTTTTAAGTACCTATTTTATTATAAGATATAAATTTGGCAGTCACAAGTTGTATCTTTTATTTCTACAGCAATAAGGAAAAGCTTACGTTTTATCCTGAATAAAATCATTATTTTTAATAACACCAAGAGCAGGCATAACACAATCCTTACGTGTCCTCGTATCTACGCCAAGCTCACATGATATAAATGAACCAGTGAAAGCTGGAAATATTTTAGATACGTGCCGGCAAAGTACAAACTGTGAAAAAATTTCATAAATTTGTTTTGGGTATATCCGTCTCTACCTTATCACTTATAGATAATTTGTCGAATACAGGCATTGATTTTGCAATAGCAACACATACCAGTTGATCAACAAGAAAACATTTATGTGCTCTTTTATTATATAATCCCTCTTTTTCACAGTCTAATTCCCAGCTAAGCATCTCTTCTCGAGAAATAGGATACGGATTTTGCTTGACGATTGAGCAAAAATTTTATGTAAATTTTTTACAAATTTACCGAAAACATCTCAATATGATTGAAAATATTAAAGCCTGAAAGTATGATATCCTCACAATAAATTGAACCGTTGAGCAAAGTATCGTTGAAATCAGTAAAAGCATTCAAAATTCTTTTCTGATCTTCCGCGACTTTTAAAAGTAAATTAATTTCATTGTATTCTTTAACAGATTTATTTACAATCACAGCAACAATCTACAAACAAGTCTTAACTAAGATTAAAATAAACCTATTTTAACCTTTTGTTCTTCACAACTTTTATTTATTTGTTGTTGTCTAGATGAATATTTTTTAGGGCAACCTTTATCTTTCATTCCAACAGAAAGGCATTTATTAAGATAACATCGCTCACAGTCTATCAACCTTAGCTTTATTTTCCCAAAATTTGTTATACATTTGCATTCAAATTTTTGTTTTTTATTTTTTAAATATATCCTTTTTAAAATTTAAATGTTTTTTTTGTTTAAAAATAAATTTATAAAACTTGAAAAATGCAGCACAAACTCTACAACAATTAACGTTGAATTGATGTGAAACATTCAAAGAAGAATCGCAAACTTGACATTTATTAACCAATTTTCTCTCCATTTTACTTAAAATAATTATAAGAGCTAAAGCTTTATTAAAAATTATTTTATAATTTAATAAGTAATTTACTATTTGTTAATTTAAAATTAGTATGAGTTAATAACCATGGCAATATATTTTAAATTAAAAAGCAGAAAAAGAATGACTATAAAACTGAAATGGAGGGGTAATTTATTCAGTCACGAGATAAAATTTTTTAAGTTTTTAAATTAATATTTAGCAATAAATTGCTAATAAGCTAGAAGGGATGAATTGAGAATCCACGTCTATTTGTACAGCTTTGGATATTAAAAGATAAACTAAAATTTATGAAATGAATATTGGATTTTCCGCGTTGGAAATCCGACTTACTTCAATATACTCAAAATAAATTAGGTGTGATTGTTGGTGAAAAACGATTAGATGAATGCATACTTTTAATAAATACGTCTTTACAAATAGATCAAGCATTTGAGGAAATGTACATACCGTATTTTCTCTAATAGAATGACAGTCATTCTATTTTTCATATACCCCAAAAAAGTGTCACTCAATTAGAGATGTCATTCAACTAGAGTAAATACGGTATATCTCTCAATGTGATAAATATCCTCACACAATTCTTCAGATTTATAACCCTTTTTTAGGAGAGTAAAGGATTGGAATTTGACAAAATGAAAATTTACTTATGAAATCCTTTATAGTAATTTCTATTCAAAAATTTGACATATTTTTGTTTTAACAAACTCTTCACAGAGTTTAATGTTCAGCCTTGATCTAAATCAAATTTCTAAAAAATGCAAAAAATTTTTCAAAAAATGCAAAAAATACTCATAATTTTCGCCTGCGGCGCTAAAATCGGTATTTAGGCGGCTTCGGCGCCAAAATCCCAGTATTTTTCAGAATTTCGATTATATTTCATATATGTAAATCTTCGAATTTATATATGCTGGTGTCTAAGACACGAAAAGTTAACCAAAAATTTGCCCTATGGGACCAAAAATAGCTTGATTCTTGTTAATGTTTGTTCTTGAGTCTTAGGATCAAGTTTTGGTCTTGGGTCTTGGTCTTAGGGTCTAGTCTAAGTCTTGAGTCTTGGAAAATTTTTGGTCTTGGAAGTCTCTACCTTATAGTACCACTATTTTTTCGAATACCTCGAATACGATGTTCTGTAAATTATTTTATAACTACTCGAAAATTTAAATACTACTTTACAATAATTCAATTACAATACTCAATAATATTTCAAAACATGAAATGAAAATAAAAAAGTGAATAAAATTGAATAAAAATTATCTTTTTATATTTGAAGAAAACAAACGGGGGCCATTAATAAGAAGGGGTCATTCAACTGGAGTTGGTCAAGGAAAACGGAGCGGTTTTATAATTCTTACCACAACATACATATAAATAAATAAAATAGCTTAAATTAGGGTGCGACATTCGGGTCGGGGAAAAATTTTACGGGGATCAGGGGCTGGCTCTGGGGGATACCTCCCCACATTCCCCACGGAATTGCCTGCCACGGTGAACGTGGGTCGAACCCTAGTTTAAATAAATTATTTATTTCATCCCCATGCTGGTCTAGTTCTATTTTTATTTTTTGCTGGTGAACGATTTCCTGATGAACTTCCACTAAAATTTATTTTTTTAAATAAAATTAAAAAAAAATTTTTTTTATTTTTAGAATTTACATTGCAATCCCATTATTTAAATAATTAAAATAATCAGAATTTTCAATTAATATACGCAATTCTTTATTTTCTTTTTCCATCTTTTGTATTTTTATTTTATTATCAAATAATTCTGGTTCTAATTTCTCCAATCTTTTTAAGTAACAAATAAAATTAATTATAATAAAATATCGTTAAAGCCTTTGATTCACGAAAATGAAGGGATTTTGACAGTTTAGCAAATAACAGTCAATACTATTACGGGAGAAGGATGTTGTGAATTCATATCAAGAGGATTAGAAAGAGCGAACTTTGGAGCCCAATATACATTATTTTGGCGGTTGTGACTTGTTTTGTTTCTAGGGACCAAAATTTAAAGTGTTTTTAAGGTGTCTCCCCAATTCTTCACGATTACCTTTGTAATAAATAAAGGAAGAGCGAGATAAAAGTTTAATACCGGGCAGGCTTCGATCCTGCGACATCCTGGTTCCTGCGACTCACCACGTACAGTTGCTCAACCAATTGAGCTCCCGGGACGCTGCTTTCACTTACTCTTTTATTAGATCTTAAACCCCAGCCTAGTGAGCGTTTAAGTGCTAGCCAACTGGATCTTTCTTTGCCTTAGAATAAAAAGAAAAACATAAAAAGACCCGTCTTTCTAGCTAAAATGTGTTTAGTAATTATAAGTAATTTAAATAAATTAATATAAATAATTAAAATTATTTTTTAAACCTTTTAATTCTATTTTCAATATTTTTCTCGATTTTTTGTTTTAATGCCTCAGTCTTTTCTTTAATTTCAATAATTTTATTATTTTCAATTTCGTCTATTTTATTCTCCAATTTTTTAATATTTTTAATGTCTCTTTTTAATGAAATTATTTCTTTAAGCTCTAAGGCCAAATTCTCAAAATTTCCGAATTGGGCTTCAAAAGCTTTTAATCTCCTATCGTCATATCCTTTTGGAGAAAGTTCTAAAATCTTAAAAATAAAAATATGTCAATAGGCAATAGAGGAATAAATATGGTTATCTTCAATAATGTTGTGTGATATGAAGCACCCAGTGTATTTATTGTTTCAACCTTTTGCTGGAAGGATTAATAATAACGAAAAAGCAATTATTTGGAGATTATTCGAGAAAACTATTGTCCGTGTCTAAAGCCAAATTCTCTTTTTGGAATATACATACTAGCCCGACTAGTACCTGATACTTTTGATAAACTGTTATTAAATTGGTAACGACTACTCCCCGACTAGTCCTTGATAATCTTGGACATATTCTGAACATAACAAAAACGTAGTTCTATTAATGAAAAACTTTTGTCCGTGTCCTCAGTTTAATTATTATTTCAGCTTCTTCCTATTGTTGCCATTTTATTTTGTTAATTAGAATTTAGAATTTAAAATTTTCATCACTTTACATTTTACATGAATTTGATTTAAAATTCATTAAAATATTTTTATTTTACAAACCTTTTGTATTTTTTCTAAATTTGTAATTCTCCCTTCATGTGTTTTTAATTCATTCATTTCAGTTTCTAACAATGAGAAACGTGCAAGTATACCTTCATTATTATTTTTATTTTGATTAAATCCATTAAGGCCATAAATTCCAAAAAATTGATTCTCCAAAGTTGTCAAGCGTTTTTGAGTTTGAACTATTGAATTCTTTAATTTTAATTAAGTATATTAAAAAAATTTTACGAATTATTTAAATGATCTTTTGTGTATTTTTAAAAATATTTTTTAAATTCACGTAAATAAATATGTTTTTTAATTCCATTTTAGTTTTACGAATCTTAGTCTTAAGACAACCCTCGGCCAAAAAATTTTGTTGGCATTAAAAGTAAGTAGAGAAAGAGATGTGCTAGAAAGTAAAAATCGAAAAATAATTCGAATTTGAAAATTATTCGATTGAATATCGTTGTTTATTCAATCTCTAGCGTCAAGCAAGTGGGAATGTCTTGCAAATATGATCCGACATATAAAGCAGAGGTGTGAAGGAATACCGACTTCCGATTTCCGCCATTCTTTTCCTTCCGAGTTCCGACTTTTGAGCCAGTTTCGATTTCCGACTCTTCTGATTTCCGACTTTTCCTACCCACCTCTGATATGAAGGAGATCCGACTAAATTATTCAAAAACTAACTTTTATTTTCAAAAAATGTCCAAATAACATTTAATTTCAAACAAACATACCAAATTTTTCCCATTATAATCATTTAAAATATCCCAATCAACTTTTTTCAATTGTTTCAAATCATTTTCCAAATTTGTATAATTATTCATTAAATCAGTAAAATAATCAACTTTAGCCATCTTTTTTGTCAAATTATTTAATTCATTTTCTATATCTTTTATTTTTTCAATTTTAATTTCCAAATGTTCAATTATTTTTTGATTTTGTTCCAAAATTTTTATTTTATTAAATAAATCATCTAAATTCTCAAAATTTGCATTTCCCAATTTTTCATTAAAATGTTGAAATTTTTGAATTTTTAAAGTTAAAGAAAATAAATCTTTTTCAATTTGATCTATCCGATTATTTTTTAAACGGACATTTTCCCAACCAATTGACTTATTTTCTAAGATTTTTATTTTTTCATTTAATTCTTCAAACTTTTCTAATTTTTCTCGATAATATTCTGGAAGTAATGAATTATTAATCTTGTTTTTTAAAACTTCCAAATTATCTTCTAAAGATTTTAATCTTTGTGGAAATTTGTAATTTAAATTATCTAGAAATTTTAATTTATTATTTAATTATACGTACAAGCATTTTTAAAAGACACTAATAATTAATGTCATATTTATTATTTAAATTTTTAACTCAAAAAATAAGCTTGTTTTGACCTATACTTTTTGACCATTTTGAGCCCAATATCTAAGCCCAGCGTTGCGAGACCTCTGGTCCCATAACTTTAGTTTCCTTTGACTCAGCTCAACGAACTCTTTCGTGTGTCATATAATTTATCCATATTCATGTCATTTTAAAACATTTTATTATAAATGTGCGGCCCCTTAAAAGAAAAGTACCAAAAATTTTTCAAAAATTATTTGCTAATAATTTAATAAACTTATTTTTTTAATAACCCTTAGAATTATTTTTGACAATTTTATCTTTTTTAATAAAAAATTTAAAAAAGTTTGAAAATTTGAAAAAATTTTTATAATAATCTAACCTACCTAAATTATTAATTTTCTCTTCCAAAATGTCCATTTTATTTATTTTTCCATTAATGTTATAGAAAACACTATTTAATTCTTTATTTAATTTATTAAAATTTAAATTATTAGATTTCTCTAATTCTTCAATATCTCTTTTATTTAGAGACATTCCCCTTTCCAAATCAGTTAATCGACTAAAGAAAACATCAACATTATTTATATTTTTTAATTGTTCTTCCAATATTTTTATTTTATTTAAATCCAAAATTAATTTATCATATTTTTTCATATTTTGTTCAAAATCTTCATACTTTTTCTGCAAATTTTTTGCCGTCTTTTCTGCCAATAATGCTCTATTCAAGATCATATCAATATCTGTAATTATTTGTAAAAGTTATTTCAGTTAAGTCGATAATTGTTGGACTAACTTACTTGATTTTCGGCTAATTCGAATATTTTTCATATTATTCGAAAGGCTCGCCTTTCTTCAAAATTCTCACATTTTGGGTTCTGTGGTGTCTATGCGAGGGAGGGACTGGTTAATCTAAATCCCGAAACTTGGACTTTTTTAGACTCGATACCCGATCTGAAAAAAATTTCGAGAACCCGACCCGATTTTTTCTCTCAACCCTGCACTTCCTGGGCCTATGATATAAAAGATGAATAGGTTCTCAATGTCGAGACCTTTGGAATAATATAAAATTTTGTGTATTACTAATAAAACAATGATATGCCAATAAACTTTACTCTGAATCAACCTACCCGCAATTCTCGTATTATTTTCATTTGAAAGTCGAATAATGTCTAATTTAAATTTTTGTATTTCCTTTTCGTGTAGATTAATTGTTTTTGTATTTAATTCAATATTTTTTAATCTTTTATTTAATTCTTCAATCCCTCCCAATAATCGCCATTCCTTTTCAAATTGTCTTAAACGTTTTGAATTTTCTCCAAAATTATTTATATCGGCATTGAATGATTCTAATCTGTTAAAATTATTTAGAAAAAATTAAGGAATATTCTGAGAAACAGGGCCGGTTCCCAGAAATAGTTAAGTCATTTTTCTTTTATCAAACTCTTACTCAAACTAATTCAGCTCATCGATCAGATCCAAATGATACCGAAATTGTCCGATACAGATCTTTGAACTTTGATAACTTGTGAAGATAGAGCTCGTAAATAATAGGTTATTTGAAGGACCAGGAAATTTTACTGGGTTCTGATTCCAGTTCCGAAGATTGGTACTCGATCAAAGATTGGTCGGTTTGAAGAAATGGTCTTCAAGACCTGGTCTTCAAAATTTTGACCTGGTCTTCAAAATTTTCTGCTGATAGGGTTTATAATTTCGGCGCGAAAAAATTTTGGATTTTCAGGTAACCCTCCCAAGCCAAAAGACCTATCAAATATTTATAAAACCTAAGAATTCTTTCTGTTCTATTATGTAAAGCATTCTCTAATAATCTCAGTTTCGTTAAAATATCCTCATTATTTTGTTTCCATTTTTCTTCAAATTTTTGCAATTCTAACATTGTTGGTTCTTTTCGCTTTAACCTTCTCATTTCTTCAGCTATTTGTTCAAAATTATCCAAACGAATTGAATTTCCTTGAATTGTTTTGTCAGCAATTCTAAATTTTTTATCAATTTCTTCCTTTAATTCCTCTAACATTAATTTAAAATTATTTTGTATTTGTTCATTAAATTTGTAAATATTTTTAATTTCCTCTCCATATTTTTCTAAAATTTCAATTTTTGTATGTATTCTATTTAATTCGATATTCATTGAACGAAAACTTTTTAGGAATGCATCAATGTCGTCGAATTTTTGAAGTTCATTTGATAACCTTTAATAATTTTTATAATCATTTTATAGTAAGGTTGTCGGATCCGGATATCCGGATCCGAAAAAAGGCCGGATATCCGGAAATTTTCGGTTCGGATACCGGATCCGGATATCCGAAGATTTCCAACTATCCGACAACCTTATTTTATAGGAGATGGAACTTGTATTTGGGAAGTGTATTTAGTTTTGTGGGAGGAGTTTTGGGGAAAGTCACCAAAGTTTTTCATTGCTCCAATAATCTCGTTAATTATTATTTTAAATGAACCTGATAACCTATAACCTAGCTAATTTTGATAACCTAGCTAATTTTGAATTTTCTAGGATTTTTTCTATGTGCACTGGCCGGCCTTTATCCAAATTACTACGATTATTTAAGAAATAAGGGATCCTGGAAAGATTCGTTATTCTATTCACTGGGGAGCTAAATCCTCTATCAGCAATTTTAAATCATTTTATCTATATCCAGGCCAAAAATTTTCTTAAATTTCTGTCTTTTATTGTTAGCTTATCCGCCTAATTTAAGTAGAAAAAGATAAGCAATTCGGAAGTATTCCCTATCAAATTTCCCCACCTTCTAACATTTTCCCAAATATTTATTGTATCATTCTCTATTTTATCAATTCTTGGTCTATTTATTTTTATTTCCCTTTCCATTAAATTAACTTTATCAACAAATTGTTCAATATTGTCAAATTTTCTAATTTCCCATTCTAAAATTCTTATTTTAGTTAAATATTCTTCCAAATTATCAAATTGGTTAACAAAAGCTTCATGTCTATCTACCCTTTTTTCTTCCCTTTTTTGTTGCCTTTCCAATGCTTTAACCATTTCAGGAATTCCATCAAGCATTAAAATTCTTTTCTCAGCTTCCATAATCCTTTCACTTATTTGTAAAATAAATGAATTTGTTCCAGTTTTGAAATTATCTAAAATCCAGAGTCTTTCATCTTGATCTTTTATTTGTTTTTCTAAAAAAGCAATTCGCGTTGGCAATAACTTAAATGTAAAAATGTTCTTTAGTCTATATTTAATTTTTCATGGATTAATTAAGGATCTTAGTATAAAGGGCGTTTAATTTAATGGATATAATAAAACTTTGTTATTCTTTTTATGGCCTTTGTTCAAATTTTCAACTAGAGTTCGAACCCGGGCCGGGCCCGGGACCGGGTTTTCTGGGCCCGGTAGCCCCGAACCGGGTATTTTTGAGAAAATCCGGTTTTTCGGGGTTTTCGGGGTTTTAGTCCGGAAAACCCGGCCCGGGTCGCATCTGAAAAACCCGGGCCCGGCCCGGGTCCAATTTTGAGTAAATTTTAAAAAAATTCTGACTTTTTGGCCAAATCTAGCTCCTTAAACATCCAAAAGATGAAAAATTTTCGCCTGCGGCGCAAAAAAGAGAAGAAATCTACTTCTTTACATCCAAAATTCTCAAAATTTTTGCCTGCGGCGCTGAAAAGTAAGAAATCAAGTAGGGTGTTCTCCAAAATTCTAAATCCGCCCTAATGCCCGGTACAATGCATATCCCTCTTGTCTTTCCAAATCTTTTTTAATCCGATATCCTTTAAGGGATAAATGATATCTATGAATTTATCAGTATTAATCTCCGATATCCTCCACTTCCCTCTTTTTTCAGATATCCCTTCGAATCCGCTCATATCCTTATTTGGGCGTATTATCGAAGGATCAAAAGGTTATTGTCCTCAGATATCACTTGAATCACAGATATTCTGATATCTATTACGAAAAGATTTTTATATGAAATCCTATTAATATTTTTTTCCGACTATACCATTAATCCAGCAAAAATACATAAATCGCTTCAGAAGCATACTTATCTAAATCCCTTTAACACCTTCAAATCCACCGATAACCCACTTAATCCCTTCAAATCCTTTGATAATCCGATATCGCTTCAGATACCCCAGTATTCTGGATGTAGGTATTGAGGGATGACCGCAAATTTTTGATAAATTTCTATTTTAAATAAAGAAAGTTCAAAAAAAGCTAAATTTTAAGTATTTTACAAATTTTGAAAAAACCGGGTCCGGGCCCGGGTGTAAAAAATCCGGGTTTTCGGGGTTTCCGGGTTTTTGGTGTTTTAGCCCGGAAAACCCGGCCCGGGTCGGGGCGGAAGAAAAAAACCCGGATACCGGGCCCGGCAAAGTGAAAAGTTCGAACTCTATTTTCAACTATTTTTCCAAGTAGGCATGCTCTTTCTAAGCATATACACTGTGGATAATATCAGTTTTTTCTATTAAATGTTACTAAAAATGCATTTTAGTGTCAAATATTTTTAGTTCGATTTTAGTGTCAATTATGCAAAAATTTACGTTTCATCGGTGCAGACTAATCCGAAAGCAAACCCTCATTGTTCTTAATTGTACATAATACCTAACTCATTCTTACCATAAATAAAAATAGGGTTTAAGCTACCTTTTCAAGACCATCAAATTTTTTAATATCCAGTTCTAATAATTTTAATTGTTTATTTATTCCCCCCCACTGCATAGGAGTAATATTAGTTATAATTTCATTTTGTTGATTATTTCCATTTTTTGCTTTTGTGTCTGGTTTATATTTACATGAATTTGTAATATTTTTTTCTAATTTTTCTAATCTTCCTTTATAATCTATTTTTACCATTTCTCTTTCCAAATTTTCAATTTTTATAATTTTAACATCCAAATCTCCAAACTTTTTCATTTCATTTTCTATTTTAGTTATTTTTCTTTTATTTTCATTCAATGTTTGTATGCCCTTTTCTAATTTTGTAAAATCAACTTTTCCAATTTGTAATCTAAATAAATTTATTTTTAACTTGATGATTAAATTGAATATATACCTAAGTTAAATAGAGGTCTGTTCTATCTAAGAGAGGAGAAAATCAGTTGTCACTTGATTGAGTGCAAGGCTTATCAAATATAAAAAGGATGAATGAAAGTTTAACTGTAATGAACGTTAACCAAGATTTTTGATTAACCCAGATTATTCTACTTTGGATTTTATAATCAGATTTTATGGGCGGGATCTCACTTAATTTTCTATGTAATTTCACTTTAGAGTAGAAATCGGACAGTACCGTACTATTGTCTATATTTTTGATTGTTTAGCGGTCTCCCGTATTAGTATGTACAGAAGACCGATAGGATTTTAAGTTTTCTATCGGTATCGGTATCTATATTATGGTACGAAATAAATTTCGATCTCTTTCTTAGTGTCTAGAAATTTGTAATCAAATTTTGTGATTCTCTAAAATAAAATCTAAAATCATTTTTTACCTCAAAGAATTTAATTTTTTAATTTCTTCATTTAAATTTTTATTATTATTTCTGCTTTCTTCTTGCATATTTGTTATCAAATTTTTAAATTTATCAATTTCATTAATTTTCAAAATATCTAGTTTCCTTTGTTTATTTAAATTAAATATTTCTTTTTCAATTTCTGGCAATTTATTATCCTCCCATCTTTCCAATTTTTTAACTTTTTCTTCCAAAATTCCAATATTTTTTATTTTATCATTAAAAACTAAATTTTCAATGGTTGGTTGTAATTTCTTAAAATTATTCTCAAAAATTTCCAAATTTCTTATTTTCTCCTCTAAATTCCCTAAACGATTAAATTTTTGTTCAATCATTTCAATTTTCTGTAAATACTCATTTTCATTATTTTCCATCATTTTTATTTTTTCCTCCATTTCTTTATAATTTTTCATATTCCATCCAAATGTCTCAATAAATTCTTTTTCAAATTTATTAAAACGTTCTTCCAAAGTTTCTGAATTTTTTAAATTCCAATTTTTTTATTTTGTTCCAATTCCAAAAATTCTTTATTGTCTTCTATTTTATTATTTATTAGATCAATTTTTTCGTGTATTTCATTTATTTTTGTTTCCAATAATTTGTCTATTAGTTCCCGTTGTTCAATCATTTTTCTCTCAATTTGTTCTGTTTCGTTTTTATTTGCTAATTTATTTTGTAATTGCTATAATTAATTATTATTATTTTTGTTGAAATTATTAGTTAATCATGCCTAATCCGTAATCACCCGCATTTCTTTTTTTTCCATGAAAAAAGGCAAATCTTAGATGCGGCTCCAGCTGGCCGGCTCTGGAGGGAGCCACACCTGAACAGGCATTTCTTGGAAAATCCTTAACAAAAACTTTTGGGTAAAATAGGAATCGTCGTTTAACGTGAAGGCGAAAGTCAGAAGCACTGACCCTACCTAAAATTTTTGGTTTGATTTTGTGTATCCGAAGATTTTCGGTTAACCGACAAATTAGCTCCTGGCCATTTTTATCTTTTGTATTGTCCCCCATTGTAAGGGGAGCAGATATAGTTTGTTCAAATAGTTTGTTCTAGGGAGTTCTATTTACATTTTCTCAAAAAATTTCCAATCAAAAATATTTTACATTAATAAATTCTTTATGTTCTGTTAATTCTCTATACAATTCATTTTTTTGTTTATCAAATTCCTCAATTTTATATTCAATATTTTTTTGTTCATTAGTTAAATAATCTAAACCATTTTTTGTTGAATAAATTATTTTTTCAATTTCAGCCATTTTTCTTTTATTATTTCCATCATTTAAAATTAATTCATTATTTTTCATTTTTTCTTTATTTTCAATTAATTTTTGAATTTCTAACAAATCTTTTTCTAATTTTTTAAATTTATTTTGATTTGTATTATTTTCTTTTTTTATTTCTTCTTTTAATAAATTCATCTGTTTTGTGTCATTTAAATTATTTTGTGGGGGTAATTGTTGTTTTCCTTTTCTCATTTCTTGACTTAAACGACGCTTATTCTCTTTTGTTAGAATCTTTAAAAATTAATTTTTGGTATGTTATGATCCCCAGGATTTGACAGGTAGATAATCATGGAAACAATGAATGTGACGGGTTAACCGAAACTTGATAGCCGAAACCCGGTCTGTTTTCGACCCGATAGTCGAAACCCGATCCGAAGAAAATTTTTAAACCCAATCCGAAATGCTGACTGAAAATTTTTCTTTTCAAAAACCCGATCCGAAATCTGACCCGACTTTTTTCTCAACCCATCCCATCCGCAAACCAGGAATCCTGTCGATATAAAGATATAAATTGCCGATTTCGATAATAGGGACGGCAAGAGGATGGGAAATACTGGTGATGGGATATCTTCCGCTTCCGTCTATCATTTTCTGTTTTTTTATTCTTTCTTTTTCTTTTCCACCAGATCCGACCGATAAAATAATTTTCATTAAATCTCTTAAACTCACTTCATTTTCTTTCATTTCTCGTCTAATTTGTTCAATTGTTCGTTTCATTGTCTCAACTTGATTATCATTATTATTATGCATTTGTTTTGACCGCATTTCCCTTCCAATTTCTTCAATTTTTTGATTTTGAGTTTTTAAATTATTTTCTAACATCTTTTTAAATTTTTAAAATTTTACTATAGAAAATATATTTAAATTCTACCTCAATTTTTCTATTTCCATTTTCATTGTTGTTCGGTCCTCGATGATTATTTTGATTATTATTTCCAATTTTATTTCCAAGATTGCGTATTTGGCTTTTTAATTCATTTATTTCTCTCATATTTTTTTCTATTTTTGTATTAAAATCTCTGTCTCCATTCCTTGTTTGTCCAATATTCCCCACAGAATTCTCAATTTTATTTATTTTTCTTTCCAATTTATTTATTTGTGCAGACAAATCTCCCCTATTTTCGTTTTGTGAGGTTGAGGGAAATGAATTATTATTATTTCCTTCATCCATTCTACGCAAATCCTCTTCTATTTGTAAAGTTTTTTGCTAAATTTTTGATTAAACTAAAATTATTTTTTCCAATTTTTTACCTCCTGATCTTGCATAGTTTGACTCAAATTTTCAAATTTTTCTTCCAATTGTTCTATTTTATCTGTACTAACATTATTATTTATATCCCCACTATTTGATTCCAAAATTTCTACACGATTCGTTGTATCCTCAACTTGTTGTTTAATGTTCTAAAAAGGTATTAGTGACAAAATTTTGAAACAAAATTTTTGACCTTACTACTTATTTTGCCAAAAGTTCTATAATCGAATATAAGGATTTTTTGAATCGGTCTGATTAAAATTTCTTTTGGTGATAAAAAAATTTATAAAATTTAACAAAAAAATTGTCTAAGTTTCAGAAATCTGACTATTATCAAAAACTGTTCGCTTTTAAAAATCTATTTATCATATTACCTACTTTAAAAAGAAGTTTTAACCATTAAATAAATAAAATAATCACCTCCACTTCATTATAAATATCAGTCAAATCTTGCTGATTATCAAATTGTCCACCACCACCTCCCCGTTCTTGATTCACTGTCAATAAATGAATACTAGCTTCAGCATCCCCCATTCTATCTATCAAAGCATTTATTTCTGTATCATGAAATGTTGCCAAATTTAAAAGTTCGGGCAAAGCTCTGTCTGGATGTCCATCTCGAATATTTTTAAGCAATCCTTTATAAGGACCTTTCCCTCCTTTTAAATGGTCATCAATTAAAAGGTTGGCATGTCTCGGGGGAGGTTTTAATTGGTGATGTAAATGATTATTTTGATTATTTATTTTTTTATTTTTTGCATTAACAAAAATATTGGAGGAATATATTGAAATTAAAATAAAAAATAAATTAAATAAAATACATTTCTTATTTTCCATTACATTTAAACATTAACCTTTTTAATTTATTTAAATTTAATTTAAAAATTAATAAAATATTTTTTTAAATTAAGAAATTTTTCTTAAGAAATTTGCATTTCATTACCTAAAATCACGTTTAAAAAATTTTAATAAAATTGAAATAATATTTTTAAAATAATATTATGAAAGCCCTTATTTTTTCTCATATAATTTTTTATTTGCCCTTTACCCTATGTCGGTGTCTAAATTAAAAGGAAATGGATTTTGAAATTCAAAAGATAAAAGAAAAATTTTAATAAATCAATTAGGAAATTTTTGACAAAAATCCGATTAACTCCATGCTTATTAGAAAGTAAGGATAATGCCGATTTTTGGGTTCCTATAAAAAATAATTTTGAAATGGATTGTAGTCATATTAATTTTTGCAATTTTTTCTACCTCGAATCTCTATGAAAAATTCTGAGAGGTTTCAAAATTTCCGAATCGGAAACAAATCTTGAAATCACAATTTTTCGAACATATGTTTGAATTCCCTCAACTTCTGAAAAACGTAATTTTTTAAAATCGACTAAGGGCAAACTAAAACTATAAAATATCATTATTATTATAAATAAAATATTATTATTTTTTTTCATTACGGGCAGGTAGGACACCGACCGGGCATTTCCCGCATGAGCTATTATTCGCATTCTTCTGGGAGATATAACAAAAAATTCTACATTTTGGATAATGAATTGAATAATAATACCAGATTTATTATTTATTTAGTAATTCAAACTTTTTTTCCACTGTTCGGCATTTCTAGGACTTTTGAGGGTTTGGTATTTCAGGCTATTTAGTATTAGAATATTTGTTATTTCAATCTTCGGTATTTCACGATTTTTGTATTATAAAATCATACCAACTATTGTAAAATAAATAGTAAATAAAAAACGTTTATAAATGTCGTTAGAAACTTTTTGCCTTTAAATAAAAAAAGATACAATTTTTGAATATGTAAATATTTGCCAAAAATATAAAATTCATATGAATACACGATAAAATTAAATAATCAGCAGCGATTTTTTGTAAATTAATATGTACAATCTTTTTGGACAAAATTAACCTATACTTTTGTGGAGAAGTGTATATTGAAAAGAGGTTATTTGTACATATCAGGTACACAACTTATCAAACGACATTCTGGGAATCCCAAAAAAATTTAAATAAATACATCGAATGAGTAGAAACAAGTTTAAAATATTTTAAATAACGCAGAAAATTGAATTTGTTTAATGAATTACTTCTTTTTTAATTCATCCTGTTCCTTAATGATTGATGCAAGACCATTATAGGATTTTCTTTCAGGGGCAAAATCTTCTTCCTCTGATTCTGGGACAGAATCTTCTTTCTCCAATTTATAGTCTTTTAAATTGCCAAATTTCATACGATTAGCATGTTGTTCAAATTGAGTATTATAGCGTTGCATCTTTATGTTTTCTTTAAAAGTTTCACCATACTTTTCTTGATTATTGATGTAATCTTTCTGCAATGAAGAAAAATTGTTAATTGCATTTTGAAGTAATTACATATTTCATTAAGTTCATTAAGTCCAATGAACTTTCAAGTTGTTTAGAAAGGGGTAATTTTGGACTAATTTTAATTATTTTCAAGCCCACTGAATTTAGCACAAAATACATATCTCCCATGAAGAATTTCGATTTGATAAATTAAAGGTTTACTGTAGCAAATTTAAAAGGCTTTCAGCAACGCATAAAACAAAATTTTAATAAGGGGTCGAGAATATTTTTTAAACCCCCGATTTCTGTTGATATTTGAGTTTTGAGATTCTGATAAAATATAATAAAAGATTTTTAAATTTAATGGATACGATATAAATTGCATATAACGATTTATAAATTGAAATTTGATACAAAAAGTCACTAACCCAGGAACGATGTAAAATTTGGGGAATTGTACTCTTTTGAGGAGCTGAGTATTCTCTTTGATTGTTGAAAGTTTCTGTTGGTTTTTGATCTAATTTTCCATTAATCTTTGCAGATGCTAAAACAAATCCAAAAGCACCACTAGCCAATACCAGACCTTGTCCAAAATCACTATTTTTAGTTTTTTGGTAGGCATTTTTAAGAGTTTGTAAAGACACGGTACGGGTATGTTTCAAAGTATTTGACATTTTTGTTAGAACTCCTAGAAATAAATTATTTTTTAAATTCAATTAAAAATCAGACTAGCACACGGATACTGATTTTGGTATCCATATCCGCATATTTACGGCAGATACAGACGGATATCCGCAGGGATTTTATAATATCTGTATCCATATCCGTATCCATGTGCTAGTCAGTTAAAAATTATAAACTTTTAGCGAATTGATTAGCATCAATAAACGTTTGATTACCAATATAGATAAACAAAAACAAAATGATGATATAAGATTTTTTAATTTTTTTCATAATAATTTTTTACTATCTAAAATTAAAACTTTAAATTTTTTTAAATTAAAAATTAAATAAATTATTTTATTTTATTAAAAAAATCTATATAATAATTACTGATTGATTAAACAGAATTAATTTTTATAAGACGTCTAAAATGGATTCTCTATAACCTTTATTACCTGCTTATTCTCTTTCTCTAAACTTGCACTCTATTAGAGAGCTACGTGTAAAATTGATTTATTGAAAAATTTAAGAAGAAAATTAAAAAAAAAATTTTTTTAATTCGTTATAAAAAACTTTAAGTTTGTAAAAATTTCTAGCCAATTTATGGCATTATTTATTTGATATTTTTGTATGCGCTAGAACAAAAGTTGGAACACCCCTGACAAAAAGTTGCATATCTGTTGATAAATGTTGTGCCCTAAGTTGCGGTGTGTCTTAAGAATAACAGAATAACGGAGCTAAAAATAGGCAAGACTAATGAATGACGGGCATAAATCATCGTTATACTAGACCCGAATACTTAAAATAACTCAGAACGGTCACAACAAATAGATAAGTTTTTAGCTAAGTTTTCCTTGGTAGAATATTTGTTTTGACATTAATACATATAATTAAATTACTTTATTTATTTAAATATACAAAACTACATATTAATTTACATTAATTACTGTATTATAAATAATTATATCTTTAAAATTAAACTTTATAATATTTTTTCTTTATTTCTCCGGTTTTAACTTCATTCTTCAAACTTTGTTTAAAATTTGATAACTGAATGTTTAAAATTTTGTTAATATTAAATTGAGTATTTAATTAAATTGTTCATATAATCAAAATCTAAAAATTTATGGGAACTTCAAGGGAGTTGTCAAACGCGTTCCGATCAGGCTGTAAGGCCAAAAAGGACTACAGCCTCCATCAATGATTTATACCGATCCGATATAAATCCATAAAACGGAAAATCTGCTTGCCTTGACAACCCAAATCGGAATGGGGTTAACTCATATATGAGGTTCAATTTTATATAGGTCTGACAGTTCTTATAATTTTGTTAATGTATTTGTTCAGTTCTCTAACAAATAATATTCATGATAACAGACATGACTTAAAATAAAAATTTTTTATAAAAAAATTTTTACCGATTGGAGATAGAACGTAACATTTTAGTTAATTTATTAGCAAGTTTAAATCCTTTTTTAAGATAATTTTTCTTTTTAAATTCATCATTATTTTTATTATTTTTAACCTTATCATTTATAATTTTATTAAAAACTTCTTCAGTAAAAAAATTTTTGTAAATAATTAAATAATCATTTAATACCCCAATTCTTTCACTTTCAATAATTTCATCAAAATCGTTTAAATTTTGTTTAGGCTCTTTTTCAATAAACCAATTTATTAATAAAACTTTTAAATGAGACTGTAGCCACTCAATTATTTTAGCCTAATTAAATTTCAATTTTTATACATAAAAATAATTATTGTAAGGCCGGTAAGGTTTCCTCCTAGCTTAGCAGTTAAAACACATTGGTTTTGAGCTGAGATTTTTTGGTACACTTATGTTATCCGTCCCCATTTTTCTGTTTAACTTTTTATGCTTAATTCAATAAGAATAAATCTTATATCATACTAAAGCCCTCGATAAGCTCTATCCTTTTCCCAGCTGTATAAATCAAGTCTGATCACCCATTTAAAAGTTATAACTCGAGTGTTTTTGAAACAGGTGTCACAAATTTGTCTGGGATTTGTTGGCTTATAGTTTATACTTTATTATTGTGTCCTAATTTTTAATTTAAACCTCTTCTTCACGTTTCCCTAATTGTACCCATGTAGAAGTTCCCGGAATTTTTCCATTATTCAAAATTTGAAGTAAATTTGTAAACATCCAAACAATAAATAAAAGTTTCCGAGAATATTTTCTTATCGAAACAATATTCAAACGTTGATGTGAATCAAAATCTACGGAAATTCTCTCTCCATTTATTTCATCATCCAATTTTAATTTTTTCTGAAAAATATCCTTCATTTCTTTAACGAGTTTTGCAACATTTTCTAAAACTTTCTTTCGTTGATTATTAAGACATTCATCTCTTTGACATCTCGAAAATATTGTTGCTTCTCTTACAAATAGATCAGCGTCTTTCTTTTCTGAGATATAAAGTGTTTAACAAAATTATAAGGGTACCAACCTTTTAAATTATATCTAGAGTTCTTCTTTATAAATTAGTCTGAAGATGAGAAAAGTATAAAAAACAGTATTCCTTCTATTCCCGGGATTGGAGGTCTCAATGATAGATTGATGTAAAACTTAGTTTCCTTTGTATCTTCTATTGATATCAATAGATATGTTTACTGGAATTTTTCTAGATTTCATTGATACAAAAGACTTTTCAGGGTCCTCTTATATTAATGTTATACTTAATTTTTTGAACAAAAATCATAAAAAATTTCAACTCCAGTAAAGCTGGACTAATTTTGTATATTACCTATATCTAAATACTGTTTTTATAAATTCTCTAGTATTCAAACTAATTCATAAAGAACTCGAGATATGGTCTAAATTGTTGGTACCCTTATATTATATTCAGATCATGTGTTCCATGACGAATATTATAGTGATTTCGAATTTAGATACTGCCCAAATTTAAAATTTTATTGTTACTTGTTGAGGAGTAATTATTAATCGTTCTAGACATGAATTAGTCTTAAACAAATAAATGCTTCTGCAGGTATGTATGTTAAAGATAAACCTGTCTTGAGTCGAATCTCGTTAACTCAACACCTTCGGAACCAAACTAGGCTGATATATGGATGAAAGTATGGTCTGAATAGCATATCGTTTTATCGAGATTCGACTGTATTTCAGATATGATTTAGAATCCAGCTGCTCTATAAATGGTTATGTCTAAAATTATGTATAAGAAAATTAATTATAATATGTTCCCGATTGTTTGTACAATAAACAAATTATGGAGATCTGAACACATTATACTAAAATAAATATTTTAATTTTTACTCTTATTCTAAATTTTCTAAAATAATTATATTACTTAAACATCCTTCAATTCTCAGTCTATCAGCAGCAATTCCACCAATACTTCCAAATAGAATTGAATAATTATTCAACCCTTCATCTATTTCCAATTTTTTAAATTTTATCCAATCATCTGTACAAAAATAACATTCAAAGTCACTATTGCCGATAACTTCTTCTCCTTTTAAACATAAATTTAATCCGCTAATAAAAATAATATAATCAAAAAGAAATTCAGATTCCGTTTCTGAAGGTGTTAATTCTATAAAATTAAATTTATCTCTGTCAGAATTTAATAAAATTAAAGTAATATGTACATTAATTCAAAAATTTATTTAATCTAAATTCCTAATTAAAGTTTGATTTTTTAAATTTAATTAGACATTGGGTGAGGGAATTGCCCAGCAATGCCTCCAATGTATAAGACATTCGAGACTCTCTCTCGACTCGAGACACGAAGAAACTCGAGACACTAGATTTTTAATAATAAAACAATTTTTCTTGGTTTTATATATTTGTTTAAGAGCAATATGGCTGGCCAGGTTGATTTCGGCCATTATTTAGATTGTTTATAAAAATTGTTTATTCAGCAGGAGTTTATTTTTTGTTTTATAAATTTTACCAATTATTTAGATAATGGAAAGGAAAGAAACAAACTAATGGGACCAACAAAATCAAAAAAAATGAAATAATTCTAACGGAATTTTCAAATATAAATTAAATTCCACTAAAATTAAATTAAAAAAAACCACTAAAATTAAATTTATAAACTTCAAAACCAAATTAAATTTATAAACCTCAAAAAAATATTTTATTTTACCTTCATTAATTGGAAATACAGAACAAGAAGTAAAAATAATTTGAGTAAATAAAAAAATTAAAATCATTTTTATAAAAATAATTAATTAAAATTAATTTTTGTTTAAATAAAAATATTTTTTTTATTTTTATTATGAAATTATTAGTCTGTCTATTATTTATTTTGTCTGTAAAATAAAAGAAATGAGAGAGGATATTTAAAAATTTATTTCGGCATATGATGAAAGTCGAGAAAAAAATAGATAAAATTGATTTTGGGAAAAATTTTTATTAAATTAAAAAATAAATTAATAAATTTTTAATAAATAGACTCTGGAATATAAAAATTAGTTTTAAGAAATAACTACATAGTAACTCAAAAGTAACCGGGCACACTATTTTTGGCATAATTTTTTTAAAATTAAAGATAATGAGATCAAATATAATTTAAATGATAGGGAAATAAATATAGAAGTATGTAAATTAATAATTGTTTCAACCTCTCGCTAAAGGGGGCAATTATTTGAGAGAAGGTAATTATTCGAGCGGGGGTAATTATGTACATTTCGACTTTTATAGTTTAAAATTAGTATAGGAAAATCACTAATTTAAAATTATTGTGGGAAAAATGATGGGGGGGTAATTATAGGAAAAATTATCTGAGAGAGTATAATTATGCGAACCAATACAGTATGTTATATTTATCATGTATCATATATTTGTATTATTTCTAGCATGTACATATTTAATTTTTTAAAATTTAAATTTAATTTCAAGAAATGCTAAATAATAATTTTAATTGTCACGAACTAGTTGGAAATAATTTGTGTCTAGTTTATACAAAATTTCCAAAATTGTTTTAGTATAAACAAAGGAATTTTTTATAAATTTATTTTTTGAAATTTATATTATTTCCTTGTTTCATACATATTTTTTATAACCAATTACTAGAAAAGGTTTAAATTTCAAAAATGGCAGAAAAATCTTTTACTGCCTCAGTTTCATAAAATATTCACAAGTATAGATAAATTTAAAAAATGAATACAACATGGGTGTTTAATTTTTTCACTACACTTTCACAATCCGTAATTCCACCAAACGTTTTTGCTCTATTAATTGTCATACCTTCAGCCACTCTTTACATTACAGAATTAGGAGTGATTTTTCGCTTCAACAAAACTTTTAAATCTTCATTTTTTAAATTATTTGCTGCTAGAACAATATCGGTTAGTTAAATATATATTGAACAATACTGGGTACTTGGTGTTTTATGGATCTGAATCCGACCCGTTAATCAGGTGTTCTATCGAGAGTTGCGAAAATGGCCTTTATAAACTACCCCGATGAATACATTTAGATAAATTGCTTCCTCCTATTCGCGCCACAGGCGAAAATTGTGAAAATATTGTAGGTCAAGAAGCCAGATATCTTCCATTTTTCCTTTATCTTAAGGGGAATTTTGGAAGGCTCAAAGGCCTAATTTCTTTGAAAAATTAAAAAAAAATCTTTGAAATCGTAATTTAAACAATTATAAATGTTACTAAATAATTTTTCACATCTTACTTCAGAGTATTTTTGGCTTGATTGGTCATTGCTTGTATATACGTTTTGGACGTGTTGGCTTATTTCTTTCAATTTATCTAAAATTACCAGTTGTGTATTTGGCTATTTTTAAATTCACGAATAATCATTTCTACTATGTGGAAGGCATGTCTACTGCAATTATTCTTTTAAATAGACTGACAGCTCTTTTATGGCCATTAAAATATGAAAAGGTCAATTTAAGATATATAATCTTATTAATTTTAAAATTCAGATTTGGGGTAGATTATGGTATTGGGCAATTATTCTTGCTTATCTACTTCCACTAATATTAAGTTGGCATATTTTGATTTCAGAAATTGTTATCAGGGTTCATGATAATGAAACTTTTAGTTTGTATACACAAATAAAACCAGATGTAATATCATTTTTTGAAAAATTTGAATTTTTGGAAATTTATAGGAGCCAAAGGACACTTTAACTACTTCATGGTTTTCCGTCTTATTCACAATTATCTGTCTATTAATTAATATTGCAAGTAGTTAGTCCAACCCCCCCGTCGTCAGGGGCAGAGGGGTCCGCAACATTAATCCCTAATTAATTCCATGTAATTATAACACTAATTAAAGTCATCCTAAAGGTTTAGGGACATCCTGTAACATCACAAGGGGTCTTATCAAAGATAACTAATTTATGATAATGGACCCGTGTAATTAATCCCTAATTAATTCCATATAATTATTTCGCTAATTAAGCATAACCTAAAGGTATAGGGACATCCGGTACAATCCCAAGGGGTCTTATCAATGATAACAGATATAAGAAAAATGGTTCAGTGTAATTATCCTTATTTCCTTGTAATTAGTAATTAATTAAATCAAAAGGGCTAGGGACATCCGGTGTCAATCATGGGACCTGTCAAACCAAAAGGTTTAGGTCCCTTTCCCCAAAAATTGTTAAATTATTTTTCCCCTTTTCCTTTTCAAAAATTTTCTTTTATTTCTTCTATTGTATTTTTTTCACGCAGCGTGCGAACATTCCTTTAACAATTTTCTTTTGAAATTTGTAGGTCAGATTAAAACTTTTCCTTTTTTCTTTTGTATTTTTTAATTTTTTTGAATTTTTAAGCTTTTCCCTTTTCTTATGAATTTTTTAAAAATTTTAAGGTCAGCTTAAAAACTTTTCCCTTTTTCTTTTGTATTTTCCGGATTTTTAGGTCATCTCTACTTATAAAAAATTTTCCCTTTTGTTAAAGAATTTTTAAAACTTATTTTAAAAATTTAGGACATCTTAATCTAAAAAACATCTTCTTTTGTGAACAAAAGAAATGAAAAATTTTAATAAAAAAATTTTTTGGATAGAAAAATAAAAGGATTAAATTGTGAAAATAGAATGATTTTGTTTTGAATGGAAAAGAAAATAAAGTGAAAATAATTAAAGTTTTGAAAGAAAAATTAAATTAATAAAAAATTTGAAAAAGTTCATCATTGACCTAGAAAAAATTAAAGGTTATCTTTGCCATAAAAAGAATACGAAAAAAAATAAAAAGATTGAATTAAATAAAAAAATGTAAATTAATAAAAATTAAAAAATTAGAAATAAATAGAAGTTAAGATAGTGAGAAATATTTAAATATTGTGCTGCTTTCCTTCGTCCGTTCCATCTTAAACCATCTTCCTATACATGGTTTCTTCATGTGTTAATGTTTAACCTCCTGTTTGACAAACCCGGTACTACAATATCCACTTAAATAAAATATTATAAAATTTCTCAAAAATTAGGTCAATTTTTCAAGGTTCTTATTAAAAATTTTAACCTAGTTAGGAAATTTCTTAGAAAATCCAGCTGTGTTTTAATTTGAGAATAAAGTAAAATAGGTGGAGCCTCTACTGGTATAAAAACGACTGATTTTAACAGAAAAATCATACTACTGTTCAACACTTGCTTCATTCCTGATAAAACAAACTTCATCTACTTTTAAAAAAATGTTTCCTCCTCCACCCAAAAAATTTAAGAATTTTTCCATTTCCGATTTATTAGGTTCCCAAACTAACAACCCCTATGTTAAGAAGCTTGGTCACGAGACCAAGTTTAATCAGAAATTTAACTCGTCCAAAGTTTCCACTAAGTTTCTGATTTCTGACCTCCCCAACGACCCCGAATCCCTTCTAGCTGGGATTTTCCAAAATACCATCGACGAAGCTCTTCAAGAGAGTCGTCAATGGGGGGTTGAACCTGACCAATTAGGCTGTATCGTATCCAGTCAACACCTTGACTCGGACGTCTGGATTCCAGTTCGGGAAATCACCTCCAACACAGTTGATTCAATCTTGAATCAATTCCTCAAGGTCACCCAGAGTAAAAAACAGAATAATGGTATGTTATGGGGTGCCCCTTTTCTGGTTTCTGTTTCCACTATCCAAAAAGTAACACCCCCCGAAGAGTGCAAGGTCGTGGAAAAAATTCCTTCAAACAACTTAAAATTAATGACAACGCTCTAATTAAAATCCGCAACGACGATAATTACTGTCTCTTCTACTCTTTGGTTGCAACCTTCGTTTATGCAACATGTCTCTGGCCCAGATGGAAATTTTACGATTACATGCGAAGTAGAAGAGGGATGGCTGATCAATTCAAGAAAGACACAATGGATCTTATGGAAGCTGTTGGTGCACCCTTTGTCCTGGACAGCTACGATGCAGATGAATGGATCCCCTCTGTGGTTGAATATTGGAATTTGCTTAATAAAGGATGGTTTAAAGTATTTATTTTTGGGAATTTGGGGGAAAAACCTATTTATAAATATGGCCCCGATAATTTTGATATACCTATAATTTTGTTTTATAATGAGGAACACTTTGACGGAGTTCGTAGGGCTAGTGATCTTTTTGGCGAACTCTATTGCCTATCCTGTGAAAGTGTTTATAATAGGAAATCAAACCACAATATTTCCTGTAAGGCTAGGTGTAAAAACTGTTCTAGGGTTGGCCCAGGTTTCCCATGTAAAAATTTAAATGAATTCTTTAATCATTGTGGTGGGTGTGGGAAAGACTTTAAGAATGAAAACTGTTACACCCATCATATCACCTCAAATTTTTGCAATTCCTCTAAAAAATGTGAAAAATGCGGGGTAATCTGGGATGTTAATGTAAATAATAAGAATGGTAGGGAGGGTCACGTTTGCTCCGAACGCTATTGCACTACGTGCGGTAGTTATCACGACCCCAAACGCGGGTGTTACATTAAACCCCTTGCCATCAAACCCCCAAAGGCGTACAGAATTATCGCCTTTGACTTTGAAACCATGCAATACAGGGAAGGAGAAAAAGGTAAAATACACGACGTTAACTTTATAGGGGTCAAGATAAATTGTCCCGGATG
Source organism: Meloidogyne incognita (assembly GCA_036172945.1). Classification (NCBI taxonomy): domain Eukaryota; kingdom Metazoa; phylum Nematoda; class Chromadorea; order Rhabditida; family Meloidogynidae; genus Meloidogyne; species Meloidogyne incognita. The sequence continues at coordinate 1,188,397 of JARQAC010000029.1, read as the reverse complement.
TATTACTAATGGACCAGACCCTGAATGCATTGCTTGTGGGGAGCATAGGACTATAACCTTTTCCACAAGACCTTTTAAAAACACACCCGTTGACATTCAAAATGTCACAGAGTATCCATTAGAAGAGTTTGTGTCATGGATTATCGATTCTTCCGTGACAGACACGGTTGCCTTCTCACACTTTGGGGGAAGATTTGATATGGTATTAGTTTTTAAGGAATTGTTCCTTAGGGGGTTGACACCGGATATGATTAAAAAAGGTAATAAGCTATATGAAATGAAGGTAAAAGTTGGTAAAAAGAATTGGGTTATCTTCCGGGACACTTTTAATTTAATGCCCATGTCCCTTGCTTCCTTGGTCCCTGCCTTTGCACTTAGTGTAGAGGACAAACCTTTCTTCCCACACATGGTAAATAGACCGGAAAATTATGGTAAGGAAATTTTCCCGGTCAAGGATGACTATCTGGCTGATGGAATGATGCCCGAGAAAAGAGATCAATTTGATAAATGGTTTCAACAACACAAGGATGAACCTTTCAATCTGGATGAATCCCTGGCATCATATTGTACCAACGATGTGGAAATTCTTATGGCTGCTCTGGTTGCCTTTAGACGTGAATTCTTGGAGGTTTCAAATGGATTGGATGTGTTGAGGGAGGCAATGACAATTGCAAGTGCTTGCATGAAGCACTTTAGAACAAATCATCTACAAGCTCAACACCTTGGCATTGTTCCTGAGAAGGGCTACGACAACGCAGACAACCAGAGTTTGCTTGCTCTTCGATTCCTCGCTTGGTACGCTGAGGAACACAATGTCAATATACGTAACGCTTATTCTAAAGAAGGGGAAAAGAGATTTGGGAATTATAGGGTAGATGGGTGGGTTGAAGAAAAGAAATTGGTTATTGAGGTCAATGGGTGTTGTTGGCATGGGTGTAAAAAATGCTTTCCTGATGATGAAATAAGACTTCCCAATGGGGTTTCTGCGGGGGTTCAAAGGGAAAGGGATGAAAGACGGTTGGAATTTATTGAAAGTTTTGGTGTAAATGTTGAAGTTTATTGGGAGTGTGACATAAGTGTGATGCTTTTAAGAAATAAGGTCATGAGATTAAAGTTTAAAAATTATCTGGACAATGGACCGATTGATATTCGATCGGCCTTCTTTGGGGGGAGAACCGGGCCACTAAAACTATTCCATAAAACGGGGGAGGGGCAAAAAATTTCCTACTATGATGTAACCTCCTTGTATCCGTTCATCAATATGACAACACGCTACCCAATTGGTCACCCCGAGGTTCATATTCTAAACAACGATGTTAATTGGACTCAACCTTCTGACAACACTTTTGAATTGGCTCTTCTAAAAGTATTTGTAATACCACCACGCAGCATTGACATACCAGTGCTACCTATGAAAATTGGATATGATGACGAAAGACTTCTATTCCCCCTTTGCTCCACTTGTGCAAAGGAACATCCAAATGGGGATGTGAATGAGAACTACAGCTGCAAACACACAGACCAACAACGTGGATGGGTATCAACATGTACATCAATTGAGTTGAATGAGGCATTGAAGGAAGGATATGTGGTCACCAAAGTCTTCAGAGTCTTGGAATTTAAGAACTTCGACGACAATCTCTTTCGTCCTTACATCCGTGAATTTATGGCACAAAAAATTCACGCAAGCGGCTTTGACAACGACATCAAAGGAGACCAACATAAGGAAGAAATCTTCATCAAGGAGTGCAAAGAAAAGTTTGGTATCATTATTGAAAGGGAGAAAATGAAGGTCAATAAAGGAAAGAGGACGCAAGCTAAATTATGCTTAAACAACTTATGGGGTCGTTTCTCCCTCCGTAACTTTGGATTGTCACAATGTGTAGTTACGGATGACCCTGCTGTATACACCAAATATTCTGATGACCCTTCACTTGATATCAACTTTTTTGAACTATTGACTGACGACATACTTTTAATTTCCTACAGCAAAAAGAAGGAATTTGTGGAAGAACATGACTCATCAAATGTCATCATCTCGTTGTGGACTACCTCAGCAGCGAGGATCCACTTGCTTCACGCCATGCAACAGGTTGTGAGAACTCCTGGTTGCTCATTGCTCTACACTGACACCGACTCCTTAATCTTTTCACACCCAACTGACAACTGCCCTCTTCAACTTGGTCCTCATCTGGGTGAATTCACAGATGAGTACCCGGACTTCAATATTTTGGAATATTGCTCTGGTGGCGCGAAACAATATGGTTTGAAGATGGAAAAGAAGGATGAGCCTGGATGTGAACCTGTCTACGTGCTCAAAGTGCGTGGAATGACTTTGAACTGGGATGCAATCAACAATCAAGGAATGCGGTATGAGACATTTAAAGAAAAAGTGTTCAATTTTACTGAAGGTGATTATGACCCAATTATTGTTTCCTATCCCAATTTTTTACGTCCATCTGTTAAGGATGGATCTGTCACCACTTTACCGCTTAAGAAAATTTATAAGCCCTATGTTGGAAAGGGAGTAGTCCGCCCTTCCGATTTTTCTGTATTGGACTTTGGATTTATCAACATGTAATTTTTCCCCAAATTAACTTGGAGATGGAAAGTAGCCAGGGGTATGGGCACCCAAACTCTATACCAACCATCGTAATGTTGCGAGTCACACCTCTCATTGACTTGTCGATGAATATCAAATGTGTAATTCACATATTGTGAGGTAATCCTCGCATTGAAAATCGGTGGTAGCGGACTTGAGTAAATTCTCAAGTCCCTGGTTGAGTTTGGTGATGTCTGTCGAATGGCGAAGCCATTCTCCTTCCCTTTTTGTATTCACTATTTTTTCTATTTTTATTCATTATTTACTCTTCATTGTATTTAATTTTTATACGTGATAAAAATTTTATAATATGTTTTTCATTGTTTAAAAATACAGAATTAAGAAAAATTAGGATAAAATAAATTACAGAATTAAGAGAAACATTTTTACAATTTTAGGGGTAAAATTGCATAATTAAGGAAAATTATTTAAAATTTTTAAAAACGCAAATGCAATATTAAGTATAATGTGCGGAATTAAGGAAAAGAACCTCACAATTTTAGGGGTAAAATTGCAGAATTAAGGAAAAATATCACTTTTTTACAATTTTTCAGTGTATATAGGGTGCAAGGGGTGCATAAACATATAGGGTACATAGATATATGTACCATTTAAAATTCTAACGTTGACTTTGAGACACAATATTCTTCTTAACTTCGGACTTTCAGCAACAATGGAATAATTGTTGACAGCGTCAACACAAATAATGGATTATTACAGATTTGACCATTTCCAAAAGGAACAGCAAATTTTAAAATATCAAATACGTCAACTTGCCTCGTCGGTAATATAGCAATTCCCGATCTTTACGCAACAGTCCCAACAAGTATCTTGTAATTTGTGGATAATTATTTTAATTTTAAGACTCTAACCCTTAATCTGTATCTTTAATTGGACCTATTCCAACTGGAACAGTTACCACACCTTTACTACACAAATTATCAACTCATTATTATGCACATTTATACCTTCAATCTTAGATGCTTCTGATATATCTTCTACAAAATACCAAACTTTAAATACCGATAACAACGTTAGAGGTAAAATTTCTAAATGTCAATTTTACAAAATGACCAATTAAAAATACTCAAGTTTAAAATGTCACTAATTCAAATTGTTCAATTTACTATTTTTAGTCCATTGTTTCTATATACCTCAACACTACATGCGGCAACCTTTGTTTATTCACCATTAAACACAAAATTTCCCATTTCTATTGGTACAGTAGCAACGCTTACATATGTAAATGTAACACATAAAATATAAGTACTGTATAAGAAAAATTTTAAGCCTTTTATAATTAGTTTGCTCAAACAGTTAATAGTTTGTATACCAATAGGTAACAACCTTAAGTTGACCAATGATTACCTTCAAGCGATTGTGAGGTATTCTAAATCATTGTTAAATAAACAAGAAGATATTTGCTCGAAAAATTAAAAAAAAATTTCTATTAAATAACACCTTCAAAACCTGAAAATCAGAGATGAAGAGCTAATGAACTACTTGTGGGTTATCTCATACCAGTTCTTGCAGACAATTTATGCGGACTCATTCAAATATAGAATTGTCAGGCTTCCTTCCTTCATCGTTTTCAGTCAATTTTCCTGTGGCATTATTAAATGAGAGGCATTAATACAGAGAAGATTGTTTTTTTTCCAATGTCAACTATTAAGTACATATATTTTCATAAGGATCAATATTTTTTATCTGCATTTCCTTCCATTCAGAAATCTTTTTTTTTTGCGACGATAATTACACAAATACGTGTTAACTTGTATCAGTCTTATGAAGCATACTAATATCTGAGTGTCCAATGCATTGTGTCATAAGTTTCTTAAATCTGGACCTATACGGTATTGGAAAATATAGGAAAAATTATGATTTAGTCTAAATTTAATTAAAAACTAATTAATTTCAAAGAATTCACACACTATTTGAACTAAACCAAAGGGCTTAGATGCTTATAGTACTGACCAAAGATACTTATTGTACTACCATTCAATTAAACCAAGGTCGTTTCAATCAAAATGTTTAAGAAATTTAATTTTAATATTTGGCGAAAATGAGTCAATTACATAAATTATATAAAAATGAAAAAATTTAAAAGTTTTTATATAATTTATGTAATTGACTCATTTTCGCCAAATATTAAAATTAAATTTCCTTAAACATTTTGAAATTATATAAAAACTTTTAAATTTTTTCATTTTTATATAATTTATGTAATTGACTCATTTTCGCCAAATATTAAAATTAAATTTCTTAAACATTTTGATTGAAACGACCTTGGTTTAATTGAATGGTAGTACAATAAGTATCTTTGGTCAGTACTATAAGCATCTAAGCCCTTTGGTTTAGTTCAAATAGTGTGTGAATTCTTTGAAATTAATTAGTTTTTAATTAAATTTAGACTAAATCATAATTTTTCCTATATTTTCCAATACCGTATAGGTCCAGATTTAAGAAACTTATGACACAATGCATTGGACACTCAGATATTAGTATGCTTCATAAGACTGATACAAGTTAACACGTATTTGTGTAATTATCGTCGCAAAAAAAAAAGATTTCTGAATGGAAGGAAATGCAGATAAAAAATATTGATCCTTATGAAAATATATGTACTTAATAGTTGACATTGGAAAAAAAACAATCTTCTCTGTATTAATGCCTCTCATTTAATAATGCCACAGGAAAATTGACTGAAAACGATGAAGGAAGGAAGCCTGACAATTCTATATTTGAATGAGTCCGCATAAATTGTCTGCAAGAACTGGTATGAGATAACCCACAAGTAGTTCATTAGCTCTTCATCTCTGATTTTCAGGTTTTGAAGGTGTTATTTAATAGAAATTTTTTTTTAATTTTTCGAGCAAATATCTTCTTGTTTATTTAACAATGATTTAGAATACCTCACAATCGCTTGAAGGTAATCATTGGTCAACTTAAGGTTGTTACCTATTGGTATACAAACTATTAACTGTTTGAGCAAACTAATTATAAAAGGCTTAAAATTTTTCTTATACAGTACTTATATTTTATGTGTTACATTTACATATGTAAGCGTTGCTACTGTACCAATAGAAATGGGAAATTTTGTGTTTAATGGTGAATAAACAAAGGTTGCCGCATGTAGTGTTGAGGTATATAGAAACAATGGACTAAAAATAGTAAATTGAACAATTTGAATTAGTGACATTTTAAACTTGAGTATTTTTAATTGGTCATTTTGTAAAATTGACATTTAGAAATTTTACCTCTAACGTTGTTATCGGTATTTAAAGTTTGGTATTTTGTAGAAGATATATCAGAAGCATCTAAGATTGAAGGTATAAATGTGCATAATAATGAGTTGATAATTTGTGTAGTAAAGGTGTGGTAACTGTTCCAGTTGGAATAGGTCCAATTAAAGATACAGATTAAGGGTTAGAGTCTTAAAATTAAAATAATTATCCACAAATTACAAGATACTTGTTGGGACTGTTGCGTAAAGATCGGGAATTGCTATATTACCGACGAGGCAAGTTGACGTATTTGATATTTTAAAATTTGCTGTTCCTTTTGGAAATGGTCAAATCTGTAATAATCCATTATTTGTGTTGACGCTGTCAACAATTATTCCATTGTTGCTGAAAGTCCGAAGTTAAGAAGAATATTGTGTCTCAAAGTCAACGTTAGAATTTTAAATGGTACATATATCTATGTACCCTATATGTTTATGCACCCCTTGCACCCTATATACACTGAAAAATTGTAAAAAAGTGATATTTTTCCTTAATTCTGCAATTTTACCCCTAAAATTGTGAGGTTCTTTTCCTTAATTCCGCACATTATACTTAATATTGCATTTGCGTTTTTAAAAATTTTAAATAATTTTCCTTAATTATGCAATTTTACCCCTAAAATTGTAAAAATGTTTCTCTTAATTCTGTAATTTATTTTATCCTAATTTTTCTTAATTCTGTATTTTTAAACAATGAAAAACATATTATAAAATTTTTATCACGTATAAAAATTAAATACAATGAAGAGTAAATAATGAATAAAAATAGAAAAAATAGTGAATACAAAAGGAAGGAGAATGGCTTCGCCATTCGACAGACATCACCAAACTCAACCAGGGACTTGAGAATTTACTCAAGTCCGCTACCACCGATTTTCAATGCGAGGATTACCTCACAATATGTGAATTACACATTTGATATTCATCGACAAGTCAATGAGAGGTGTGACTCGCAACATTACGATGGTTGGTATAGAGTTTGGGTGCCCATACCCCTGGCTACTTTCCATCTCCAAGTTAATTTGGGGAAAAATTACATGTTGATAAATCCAAAGTCCAATACAGAAAAATCGGAAGGGCGGACTACTCCCTTTCCAACATAGGGCTTATAAATTTTCTTAAGCGGTAAAGTGGTGACAGATCCATCCTTAACAGATGGACGTAAAAAATTGGGATAGGAAACAATAATTGGGTCATAATCACCTTCAGTAAAATTGAACACTTTTTCTTTAAATGTCTCATACCGCATTCCTTGATTGTTGATTGCATCCCAGTTCAAAGTCATTCCACGCACTTTGAGCACGTAGACAGGTTCACATCCAGGCTCATCCTTCTTTTCCATCTTCAAACCATATTGTTTCGCGCCACCAGAGCAATATTCCAAAATATTGAAGTCCGGGTACTCATCTGTGAATTCACCCAGATGAGGACCAAGTTGAAGAGGGCAGTTGTCAGTTGGGTGTGAAAAGATTAAGGAGTCGGTGTCAGTGTAGAGCAATGAGCAACCAGGAGTTCTCACAACCTGTTGCATGGCGTGAAGCAAGTGGATCCTCGCTGCTGAGGTAGTCCACAACGAGATGATGACATTTGATGAGTCATGTTCTTCCACAAATTCCTTCTTTTTGCTGTAGGAAATTAAAAGTATGTCGTCAGTCAATAGTTCAAAAAAGTTGATATCAAGTGAAGGGTCATCAGAATATTTGGTGTATACAGCAGGGTCATCCGTAACTACACATTGTGACAATCCAAAGTTACGGAGGGAGAAACGACCCCATAAGTTGTTTAAGCATAATTTAGCTTGCGTCCTCTTTCCTTTATTGACCTTCATTTTCTCCCTTTCAATAATGATACCAAACTTTTCTTTGCACTCCTTGATGAAGATTTCTTCCTTATGTTGGTCTCCTTTGATGTCGTTGTCAAAGCCGCTTGCGTGAATTTTTTGTGCCATAAATTCACGGATGTAAGGACGAAAGAGATTGTCGTCGAAGTTCTTAAATTCCAAGACTCTGAAGACTTTGGTGACCACATATCCTTCCTTCAATGCCTCATTCAACTCAATTGATGTACATGTTGATACCCATCCACGTTGTTGGTCTGTGTGTTTGCAGCTGTAGTTCTCATTCACATCCCCATTTGGATGTTCCTTTGCACAAGTGGAGCAAAGGGGGAATAGAAGTCTTTCGTCATCATATCCAATTTTCATAGGTAGCACTGGTATGTCAATGCTGCGTGGTGGTATTACAAATACTTTTAGAAGAGCCAATTCAAAAGTGTTGTCAGAAGGTTGAGTCCAATTAACATCGTTGTTTAGAATATGAACCTCGGGGTGACCAATTGGGTAGCGTGTTGTCATATTGATGAACGGATACAAGGAGGTTACATCATAGTAGGAAATTTTTGCCCCTCCCCCGTTTTATGGAATAGTTTTAGTGGCCCGGTTCTCCCCCCAAAGAAGGCCGATCGAATATCAATCGGTCCATTGTCCAGATAATTTTTAAACTTTAATCTCATGACCTTATTTCTTAAAAGCATCACACTTATGTCACACTCCCAATAAACTTCAACATTTACACCAAAACTTTCAATAAATTCCAACCGTCTTTCATCCCTTTCCCTTTGAACCCCCGCAGAAACCCCATTGGGAAGTCTTATTTCATCATCAGGAAAGCATTTTTTACACCCATGCCAACAACACCCATTGACCTCAATAACCAATTTCTTTTCTTCAACCCACCCATCTACCCTATAATTCCCAAATCTCTTTTCCCCTTCTTTAGAATAAGCGTTACGTATATTGACATTGTGTTCCTCAGCGTACCAAGCGAGGAATCGAAGAGCAAGCAAACTCTGGTTGTCTGCGTTGTCGTAGCCCTTCTCAGGAACAATGCCAAGGTGTTGAGCTTGTAGATGATTTGTTCTAAAGTGCTTCATGCAAGCACTTGCAATTGTCATTGCCTCCCTCAACACATCCAATCCATTTGAAACCTCCAAGAATTCACGTCTAAAGGCAACCAGAGCAGCCATAAGAATTTCCACATCGTTGGTACAATATGATGCCAGGGATTCATCCAGATTGAAAGGTTCATCCTTGTGTTGTTGAAACCATTTATCAAATTGATCTCTTTTCTCGGGCATCATTCCATCAGCCAGATAGTCATCCTTGACCGGGAAAATTTCCTTACCATAATTTTCCGGTCTATTTACCATGTGTGGGAAGAAAGGTTTGTCCTCTACACTAAGTGCAAAGGCAGGGACCAAGGAAGCAAGGGACATGGGCATTAAATTAAAAGTGTCCCGGAAGATAACCCAATTCTTTTTACCAACTTTTACCTTCATTTCATATAGCTTATTACCTTTTTTAATCATATCCGGTGTCAACCCCTAAGGAACAATTCCTTAAAAACTAATACCATATCAAATCTTCCCCCAAAGTGTGAGAAGGCAACCGTGTCTGTCACGGAAGAATCGATAATCCATGACACAAACTCTTCTAATGGATACTCTGTGACATTTTGAATGTCAACGGGTGTGTTTTTAAAAGGTCTTGTGGAAAAGGTTATAGTCCTATGCTCCCCACAAGCAATGCATTCAGGGTCTGGTCCATTAGTAATACATCCGGGACAATTTATCTTGACCCCTATAAAGTTAACGTCGTGTATTTTACCTTTTTCTCCTTCCCTGTATTGCATGGTTTCAAAGTCAAAGGCGATAATTCTGTACGCCTTTGGGGGTTTGATGGCAAGGGGTTTAATGTAACACCCGCGTTTGGGGTCGTGATAACTACCGCACGTAGTGCAATAGCGTTCGGAGCAAACGTGACCCTCCCTACCATTCTTATTATTTACATTAACATCCCAGATTACCCCGCATTTTTCACATTTTTTAGAGGAATTGCAAAAATTTGAGGTGATATGATGGGTGTAACAGTTTTCATTCTTAAAGTCTTTCCCACACCCACCACAATGATTAAAGAATTCATTTAAATTTTTACATGGGAAACCTGGGCCAACCCTAGAACAGTTTTTACACCTAGCCTTACAGGAAATATTGTGGTTTGATTTCCTATTATAAACACTTTCACAGGATAGGCAATAGAGTTCGCCAAAAAGATCACTAGCCCTACGAACTCCGTCAAAGTGTTCCTCATTATAAAACAAAATTATAGGTATATCAAAATTATCGGGGCCATATTTATAAATAGGTTTTTCCCCCAAATTCCCAAAAATAAATACTTTAAACCATCCTTTATTAAGCAAATTCCAATATTCAACCACAGAGGGGATCCATTCATCTGCATCGTAGCTGTCCAGGACAAAGGGTGCACCAACAGCTTCCATAAGATCCATTGTGTCTTTCTTGAATTGATCAGCCATCCCTCTTCTACTTCGCATGTAATCGTAAAATTTCCATCTGGGCCAGAGACATGTTGCATAAACGAAGGTTGCAACCAAAGAGTAGAAGAGACAGTAATTATCGTCGTTGCGGATTTTAATTAGAGCGTTGTCATTAATTTTAAGTTGTTTGAAGGAATTTTTTCCACGACCTTGCACTCTTCGGGGGGTGTTACTTTTTTGGATAGTGGAAACAGAAACCAGAAAAGGGGCACCCCATAACATACCATTATTCTGTTTTTTACTCTGGGTGACCTTGAGGAATTGATTCAAGATTGAATCAACTGTGTTGGAGGTGATTTCCCGAACTGGAATCCAGACGTCCGAGTCAAGGTGTTGACTGGATACGATACAGCCTAATTGGTCAGGTTCAACCCCCCATTGACGACTCTCTTGAAGAGCTTCGTCGATGGTATTTTGGAAAATCCCAGCTAGAAGGGATTCGGGGTCGTTGGGGAGGTCAGAAATCAGAAACTTAGTGGAAACTTTGGACGAGTTAAATTTCTGATTAAACTTGGTCTCGTGACCAAGCTTCTTAACATAGGGGTTGTTAGTTTGGGAACCTAATAAATCGGAAATGGAAAAATTCTTAAATTTTTTGGGTGGAGGAGGAAACATTTTTTTAAAAGTAGATGAAGTTTGTTTTATCAGGAATGAAGCAAGTGTTGAACAGTAGTATGATTTTTCTGTTAAAATCAGTCGTTTTTATACCAGTAGAGGCTCCACCTATTTTACTTTATTCTCAAATTAAAACACAGCTGGATTTTCTAAGAAATTTCCTAACTAGGTTAAAATTTTTAATAAGAACCTTGAAAAATTGACCTAATTTTTGAGAAATTTTATAATATTTTATTTAAGTGGATATTGTAGTACCGGGTTTGTCAAACAGGAGGTTAAACATTAACACATGAAGAAACCATGTATAGGAAGATGGTTTAAGATGGAACGGACGAAGGAAAGCAGCACAATATTTAAATATTTCTCACTATCTTAACTTCTATTTATTTCTAATTTTTTAATTTTTATTAATTTACATTTTTTATTTAATTCAATCTTTTTATTTTTTTTCGTATTCTTTTTATGTCAAAGATAACCTTTAATTTTTTCTAGGTCAATGATGAACTTTTTCAAATTTTTTATTAATTTAATTTTTCTTTCAAAACTTTAATTATTTTCACTTTATTTTCTTTTCCATTCAAAACAAAATCATTCTATTTTCACAATTTAATCCTTTTATTTTTCTATCCAAAAAATTTTTTTATTAAAATTTTTCATTTCTTTTGTTCACAAAAGAAGATGTTTTTTAGATTAAGATGTCCTAAATTTTTAAAATAAGTTTTAAAAATTCTTTAACAAAAGGGAAAATTTTTTATAAGTAGAGATGACCTAAAAATCCGGAAAATACAAAAGAAAAAGGGAAAAGTTTTTAAGCTGACCTTAAAATTTTTAAAAAATTCATAAGAAAAGGGAAAAGCTTAAAAATTCAAAAAAATTAAAAAATACAAAAGAAAAAAGGAAAAGTTTTAATCTGACCTACAAATTTCAAAAGAAAATTGTTAAAGGAATGTTCGCACGCTGCGTGAAAAAAATACAATAGAAGAAATAAAAGAAAATTTTTGAAAAGGAAAAGGGGAAAAATAATTTAACAATTTTTGGGGAAAGGGACCTAAACCTTTTGGTTTGACAGGTCCCATGATTGACACCGGATGTCCCTAGCCCTTTTGATTTAATTAATTACTAATTACAAGGAAATAAGGATAATTACACTGAACCATTTTTCTTATATCTGTTATCATTGATAAGACCCCTTGGGATTGTACCGGATGTCCCTATACCTTTAGGTTATGCTTAATTAGCGAAATAATTATATGGAATTAATTAGGGATTAATTACACGGGTCCATTATCATAAATTAGTTATCTTTGATAAGACCCCTTGTGATGTTACAGGATGTCCCTAAACCTTTAGGATGACTTTAATTAGTGTTATAATTACATGGAATTAATTAGGGATTAATGTTGCGGACCCCTCTGCCCCTGACGACGGGGGGGTTGGACTAACTACTATTGCATGCATTTATGTTTATAGAAAGACAAAAATTGCCAGTTCTCAGCAAACTCAAAGCAAGCAAAAGACCGAAACACTGCTGACATTTTACTCACTTTTAACCTTTTTTGGGCAACTTTTATTTACTTTTTATACGGTAAAATGGAAAAAATTTTTGTTTAATTTTTGGAAAATTATGATTTTAGATAATTCTGTACATTTCCTCCTCCCAACTTCAAAAATTTGTTGATCCAGATTTGGCAGAACTAATTTTCTTATCAATTTATAATCAGTATTCCTGGGTCAACGATATTAGTACAATTGCCATTCCTGCATTTTTGCTTCTTTGGGCATCTGAAATGATGCGTTCCCGTATTTATTCATTAATTCAAATAATTTGTTTTTTACCTAAAAATACTAATAATAATGCTGTTATGGTTATACCTAAACAGGAGCGATGGAACTTTTCCCGACAACCCGAAGGAATGTTAAGCACGAGAGAAAAATAATGGAGAAGAACAAATAGTTTTATTTTTAATTCATCGAAAAATATTTGTTTATTATATATACATATTTTTATAAATTGTCAGTCTGCAAATTTCGATTCCCACATAAAACTTATTTACTACAAGTATTTTCACTTAAGTTCAAAACGGTCTCCATGGACAATTTATTGAGCCTTGCTTTACAAACATAAGGAGGGAATTAATTCCCGTTAAAATAAGGGAAAAAGGCATAATGAAAAGATAAAAATATAATAAAAATATTTTATGTACTTGTAAAGATAAAAACATTAATTAATTGTCTGTAATGTTTTGAAAATGAACTATACTTAAGTTATTAGAAAAATATTATACACTCACTCCTAAAAGTAATTAGACATATTTTGAAATATATTATAGAAATTTGAGTAAATAAAATGCATAAAAATCACCTCTGTTGTATTAGGATACAATAGAGGTGATTTTAATGGATTTTATTTACTCATATCTCTAAAAAGGACTTAAAAAGAGTCAAAAGTTTGGACACAATTTTTTGTAAATACAATACTGAAACGAAAAGTGTAAAATAAAAACGAGAATATTTATATTCACTTTTAAATAGTTCGTGAGAAATCAGGCTCTAAAAACTCTTATATTATTTAAAAGTTTCACGCAATTTATTTATTGTACTTTAATTGTGAATATATTAATGTTATCAACATTAAATTCACGCAAACATATTATTTAATTTTTATAAAACTTTATTTTAATTCTAAAAAATGTTAATTATTAATTTTAATTGGCTTGAATAAATACAAGACAGAAATTGTTTTATTCGAATTTTTTAAATTTTTTTATAAATAAAGGGCAATATCTGTCAATTACATTATTTTTCATTTAGTAACAAAGTATGATGTCGCATTTTAAAAAAACGAAAGGCGTGAGAAAACGAATATGGGGTACAACCCTACTTAATATGTTTAAGTTCGATATACAGCACAGACGCCAAGATATCCTTCAAATCCCTTAACTAGATTATGTTACAAAGCACACTCATCTCATAAACTTAGATTTGAAAATTTTTTATTGATCTAATTTAATGAGATAACTTTTAAACAGTGATATTTGAGATATTATCTCATTTTTTGTATGATACGAAATACCGCGGTACTCCCGAAAATTTTTCTTCGGTACTTTTCGGTACGGTATTTTTCGGTACTCCCGGTACCGGTACCGAAAAAATCCATTTGCCGAACACTAACTTATACCATCGTGTTCAGTGCTGTAAATTGCTTAAAGGGATAGCTTATATTAATTCGTACAAAACTGATCACTGCACAAGCGTCTCGCCGACAACAACAGAAAATTTGAACCTCTTAATCTTTGCTCAAACCTGAGAAGCTGTGCTGGTTTTGGTGTCATTCGACTTAGGTCGACGAGCTCTTTCAAATAACATATAATTTGAGCAATTTATTGTCTGTGTTGTATACATATTTCCAATTAGAAGTATAGATAAATTTAAAAAATGAATACAACATGGGTGTTTAATTTTTTCACTACACTTTCACAATCCGTAATTCCACCAAATGTTTTTGCTCTATTAATTGTCATACCTTCAGCCACTCTTTACATTACAGAATTAGGAGTGATTTTTCGCTTCAAGAAAACTTTTAAATCTTCATTTTTTAAATTATTTGCTGCTAGAACAATATCGGTTAGTTAAATAATTGTTTAAAAATGGCAGGTATCAGATGTATTTTTGGGTCCAAATCCGACCTTTTATTCAGGCTTTTAGCTACTGTGTTGCTGGAATTACCGTTTTTTAACACCGCTATTAAAGGGAGCTCTAGCATTATCGTTTTGTGCATGAGTCTTTGAGTTCAAATTTTGATCCGACTCGTGCCATTTCAAAATCCTAGCTCAGCTTTGGTTTAGTTCAGAGCTAGCTTTCGGAAACATAACACAATATTACTCAATTTTCTACATCTTTCTCTAGAGTATTTTTGGCTTGATTGGTCATTGTTTGTATATACGTATTGGACGTATTGGCTTATTTCTTTCAATTTATTTAAAATTACCTGTTGTGTATTTGGTTGTTATTATTTTTATAGCCATTCATTTTTCCTTTGTTGAAGGCACTTCTACTGTAATCCTTCTTTTAAATAGATTGACGGCCCTTTTATGGCCATTAAAATATGAAAAGGTCCATTTTAAGAGGTGTACGGAATTTTGGTCACCGGAATTTTGGTCACCACGATTTTTCGGAACTTTGGTCACCAATTTTTTTGGAATTTTGGTCACCAGCGGAATTTTGGTCACCAAGTCAGAAAACGGAATATTGGACACTAAAATTTTGGTCACCAAGAGGAATTTTGGTCACCAAACGGAAAAAAAGAATCTTATCTAAAACTGATATCAAAGTGATAAAAAATGATTTTTCATCCCCCAGTTGATCAATTTCAATGTTTATCACTTTGCTGGCTGATCACTCGCCCGATTGATCACTCTCGATCACTCTACCGGATGATTGATTAACTGGCAGAGTGATCAACATAGAAATTGATCAACTGGGAGTTGAAAAACAATATTTTTATCACTTTTATATCAGTTTTAGATAAGATTCTTTTTTCCGTTTGGTGACCAAAATTCCTCTTGGTGACCAAAATTTTAGTGTCCAATATTCCGTTTTTTGACTTGGTGACCAAAATTCCGCTGGTGACCAAAATTCCAAAAAAATTGGTGACCAAAGTTCCGAAAAATCGTGGTGACCAAAATTCCGGCACCCTTTTAAGATGTATAATTTTCGGAGCAGGACGAATAGGCTCGGCGCAGCCTATTTTCGGCGTTTAAGGCAAAAAAAAGAGGAAGTCGGCCATGTCGAGCGGAACGACGGCCGCCGCTTCGCTACGGTCGCCCTCTAGTCATTATGCATAATTTCGAATCAAACTGGTTTCGGTATTATCGACTCAGCTCGCCTAACTATTGCAAATGAGCTATTATTTGTATATATAAATTTTTCCCTCGACGCCGAAAACATGCTGCGCCGAGAAAATGGCGCCTATTCGTCTTCGCCTATTCGGCCGCGCCTATTAGTCGTGTACCCATAATTTTAATTTTAAAATTCAGATTTGGGGTAGATTATGGTATTGGGCAATTATTCTTGTTTATATTCTTCCACTACCATTAACTTGGCATATTTTGATGTCAGATGTAGTTGTTTGGATTCATGATAATGAAACTTTTAGTTTGTATACACAGATAAAACCAGATGTAATAATTTATTTTTAGAAAAAATTGAAATAGAAATTTCTTTGAAAAAATGTTTTTTTCATATAAATTTACAGGATCCAAATGACCCATTAATTGCTTCGTTGTTTTTTATTTTTTTCACAATTATCTGTTTACTAATAAATCTTGCATGTCTTTTTACTTATAAAAGGACAAAAATTGCCAGTTCACAGCAAGCTGTAAGTAAGCAAAAGATGGAAATGCGATTGACAATTTACTCGATTTGGACTTTCTTTGGACAACTATTATATGATTTTTATATGGTAAATTGGGAATAATTCGTGTAGCAAAATTATGATTTAAGATAATTCTCTACATTTCCTCCTCCCAACTTCAAAAATTTATTAATCCAGATTTGGCAGAACTAATTTTCCTGGCAGTTTATAACCAATATGCCTGGGTTAACGATATTAGTACAATTGCCATTCCTGCATTTTTACTTCTTTGGGCATCTGAAATTATGCGTTCCCGTATTTATTCATTAATTCGAATAATTTGTTTTTTACCTAAAAATACTAATAATAATGCTGTTATGGTTATACCTAAACAAAATTTTACTAATTATATTAGACAAAAGCAAACTAAATAAACTTTTCTTTTAATATTTTTTATTTTTTTTTTGTTTTTTCATTTTATAAATGGTATGAAGTAAGCGCGGTTCTGGCTTTAGCTGGCAGAAAAAGTCTGACAGCTGGCTAACACACCGCCCTAACTGTCAGTTATTGCTAAGGCGTTAATTCGCACAACGTACAGATGTTCTACCTTCTTTTAATAGATCTTAAACTCCCGCCTAGTAAGCATTTTAAATTATAGGAATACCGCGGTAGTCTTGAATTTTTCTATCATTATTTTTCATTATTTGAGACTCGCTAAAACAGGGTAAATTGGGTCTCATCGAAACCGGTGGTCTTTTAAAGTTAAAGGTATAGAAAAATTTTTTTCTATAATTCAAAATCTGTATAAAACCATTAAAAAGATAAAAACACTGTTAATAAAGGGATGCATTAGGAAAACAAAATAAAAACATAAAACAAATAATTAATAAAAATTCTCGATTTTTTCCCGATTTTCAAAAAAATTAATCTGAAACGCAATTCACAAAAATTTTGAATTCCCGATTTTCGTGAATCGTGAATTCACGTTCCAAAAATCGACGGGAATTCACGATTTTCTGGAATCGTCCTGATTTTGGAATCGGCGCGATCTCTGATACATATTAAATTTATCAAGTTTCTTTATTTTGTTTTCTCTATTCTAGACAATAAATTAAAATTTTTGAAACCAGTAACTGACAGGCCACATAGAGAAGTCGACTTCTAATCTTATTCCCCTTTTTAAAAAAAATTTAGAATTTATATAAAAACATTTAAAAAATTAATTTCTTCTATTAAATATAGTATGTATAATTAATTTCCTTAAAATCAGTCTAATTTCCAAAAAAATTTAAAAATATTTGAAGCATGTTTTCGCTGTCATTACAAATCTATTTAATATTTTATTATATTTATTTCAACCCAGTCCTAATTTCTAGTAAAAAAACGGATTTTTTAAAGTTTTTTTTAAATTTTTCTCTAAATTTTTCCAAAAAAAATCAATTTTTATATCACACGTTAATTCTAAAAATAAGGGAAGGTAGATTTTAAGAAAGGCATGGTGGAGGGATTTTAGATGCCCTATGAAAATTCGATAGCTAGTCAGTCATTTACCTATAAGGAAAATTGATTTAATGCTTGTTTAAATTTAATTTTTATTAAATAATTTAATTAATTTGTCTTTATTAATTTAAATAATTAAATAAATTAATTTAATTATAGTTTAATTAACTTTAACAAGCTTAATAATTTAATACTAGAGTTAGACAAGACGAGACCGATACCGATACTGAAATTCTCGGTCCATTTCTCCTTATACATAGACTTCGTGCGGGAAAACCCCGACCCGATATTAAAAATAAATTGTTTACATCTAAATATTTCTTATTAGAAATTAAAATATTCTAAATACACTTTAAACCCGGACAATTAAGAAATACTTATAAATAGGAGGATATAATAGATAAAAGTGAGTATGGAAAGGCAAACTAAATCCCCAAATTATCTTTTATCAAATTAAATTTTTTATAAGTGAATGTAAAATCTCTATTGTGACAAGAGGGTTGACAGGAGCGATAGTGTTGTACACCATTGACTCTACCCCGACAAACTCCCATCCCCGACGGTCACCCCTCTGCGGGCAAAACCCCGTCTCGACCCCCAAAGCTCCGACTATTTTTTCGGCAAACCCCGATTCCCGACCGTGTCATCGCAGAAGACCCACAGACATAAGATTCAAGGACAGAAGAACAACTACATACAAAAGGTCCAAAACTTTTTATATTTTCTATGCCTTCATATTGGTCACTTTTGCCTGTGGGTCTTCTGTCCTTGGGTCTTCTGTATGTGAATCTTCTTTCAGTACGCCAACCCCGAATCCACCGAAGGCGGATTCGGGTTGCTGCTCTAGTTTTGTTTATTAAAGTGGATTTCAATTACTATTAGTGTCCCACTAAATTTTTGTTTTTCTGAGTAATTCTGAAACTCGATTTACCTGGATTTTAATTGAGACTTCTTTGAACTTTTTAGAGAAAATTTTATTTAAATAAACAAATGTTTATTTATTTAATTATTTTTTTGCTTCTACCAACAACCCCAACAACAAATGCTTTACCAAATCTTTTCAAAAAAGCAAATCCTTTTCAAGGTATTGTATTAATCATTTAATTAAATCAAAAATTTAATTAGGCATTTGTAATGTATATAACACGATGAGTTTAATTTATAATCCATTGAATGGTTCTGCAGAAAAAAGTTTGGAAAAATATTTCAAAGAATTTCTTTCAACGGAAGATTCCAATCAAATTAACAAAATCTATATGCAAATATCAATACTTTCTCAAGTATTTTTAATAGAAATTGCATTGGACAGAGCTAAGAAAGGAGATAATACAGGGTTAAATAAATATGTAAAATATTTGTAAAAATATTTTTAAAGATTATTTGCACGATTTACCATGCTGTGTCCAGTTAACTTTATTTTGCCTTATGAAATACGTTTGTGTGATATAGTAGCAACTTTTAAATCAGAATATAAAAAATTAGTCGAAAAAAATTTTGAGAAAAAAATTAAAAAATATTCTCCGATGGATTGCTTGCATGCAGATGACGAAAAAATGAAAAAAATATTTTTGGAATTTCAAGAAGAAATTTGGGAGGCTAATTTTATTGTTTTCTCTAAATATTTTATATATGAAAAGGGAGAATCTTTTCAGCAATTTTTGCGGTACGTTTTATTCCGATGTGAAACGATAATTTCATGTCCTGAATTATTATTTCAATCAAGCGGAGATTTGATATAATATAAAGGATATCTGGTATGATCTTGTCTCACCAAAAGCTTGACTCACCAAACCCCTAAAAGCCATTAACTCACCAAACCGTGGAAAAAAGCCTGAATTACCAAATAAATACCAAGCTACAAATTCTTTTGTTATTTATCTATGTACACTCTTAACGACAATGGGTTTTATCACAACAATAGGAGATACATATGTCTAAACTGAATCTTCGCTGAAAAAAAGTTGTTCCCGCATTGGAACGTCATCCCCCGTTGACGTGACAACTTCCCCCGTTCACGGGACAACATCCCCCGTTGACGGGACAACTTCCCCCGTTCACGGGACAACATCCCCCGTTGACGGGACAACTTCCCCCGTTCACGGGACAACATCCTCCGTTGCCGGGACAACTTCTCCCGCTGACAGAACAACTTCCCCCGTTCACGGGACAACATCCCCGTTGACGGGACAACTTCTCCCGTTGACGGAACAACTTCCCCCGTTGACGGGACAACTTCCCGCGTTCACGGGACAACTTCCCCCGCTGACGGGACAACTTCCCGCGTTCACGGAACACCTTCCCCCGCTGACAGAACAACTTTCCCCGTGGTTGGTATTTCGCATTTGGTATTTCAAGGGATTTTGGGGGTTTGGTAATTCGAGCTTTTTTCCACTGTTTGGTGATTCAACAGCTTTTGGGAGTTTGGTGATTCAAGCTTTTTTCTACGGTTTGGTGAGTTAATAGCTTTTGGGGGTTTGGTGAAACAAGCTTTTGGTGAGATGCGACGCTCCGGGATATCTTTTTTCTAAAATGAAAATTATTTAAAATTTTTTAAAAATATTTTTAACCTCTTATCATTGAATATTTTAATAAAAACTAAGATCTTTTTCTGGCAACAAAAACCAAGTAAACGAGAGAATGGAAATGGTTTTTGGATCGCTACGTTTTTTTATTTTACATGAAAAGCTTCCGGAATATTTTGGCAAACTAGGTACATACATACATATTAATATTTAAATTATGTTTTTTCTAAAATAATGTCAAGCATTCTGCTTAAACAATGAAGATTGGTTGGTATTATCTTAAGTTCCCTAGATGATTTTCCGTAAATCCTCTAGAATAAGCCCCGGAACTTATTTTTTTAGATAGACAATTTTTGAAGCAAATTTTCGACTAAAGATTTTTCCAAAATTCTCAAAATTTTCACCTGTGGTGAAAAATGAAAGAAAATTAACTGAAGGACCTCCATATATCTGTTGAAAATGGAAGCAGTGCTGATAATGGAAATCAAACCCTTCGATCCTATTAATCTTTCTATATCCCTCCTAATATACACAAATATAGCTCTTAATCCCAAATTCCTTTATATCCTTTTTAACCACTCAAATCCCACAATATCTATTTTAATCCCTTAAAATTTTCTTCCCTCCATAACCACTCGAATCCAATAATCTAAATCTCTCAAATCCAATCCCACGATATCTAATTGATCACTCGATGTCTCCTTAATCCCCCGATATCCTCCTTAATCCAGCTATGTCCCCTTAATCCCTCGATATCTCTTGATATCCCTAATATTCGCTCAAATCCCTCGATGTCCTTTTTAACCCCCTCGATAATATCTCCGGTTCTTGATTTCGGATTGAACTTCCTTTTATGCACCATGATTTGCCACTATACAATTTTTTATATTAATTAAGTTTTGAAAAGTAAAATTTTTTCCGATTTCGGACTTCCGATTTCCGGCTCTTCCGATTTCCAACACCTCTGACTGTTCCGACCCACCTCTGCATAGAATTAGGAATTAAATAGCTATATGCTTCACAATAGTGATTGTAAAATTTTCCAGAAAAAATTCATGAGCTTTTTACTTTATAGAAAATATAGATACCTAATTTAATTTTATAGAAAACATTTCTGTTAGAAATTATTTAATTAAATTGTCTGATGATTCTTTTGCAACTGAAATAAAATTATTTGAAGATAAAAGTTTAATTAAAATGTTTTATAATTCTCTTAAAACTAAAAATGAATTATCTAATGATTCTATTTTAAATAAAGCAAAATTTAAATTAAATAAAACAAAATACCAACAATGGAGAATATTACATGTTTTGGATTATTTTCTTTATAAAGGATGGTATAAAATTAATATAGAAAATAAAGGTAATTTTGAGGAAATTAAATATTTATTTGTTTTTTAGTTGGAATTGAACAAATAAAAAATATTTGGGAAACAATTTTTGAAAATTATTGGAATGGAAATAATTTTCTTAAAGAATTTGTTTTGAATTTTGATGAAATTGAAGGTGAAGATAACGACGAGGAAGAGATTGAAAAAGAATTTGACGTAATTTTAAGTTTAACAAATTCGGGAATAGAGCCGGGACGGAACCCCGAGGAATAAATCCCGGATCCCGAATGATTCCGAAAATCAAAAAATCCGGGATTTCGGGATCGGGATCCCGTCCCGCGCCGGTCCTTAAGAGAATTACATGGGTTAAAATTAAAATATCGTTAAAAATAATTTTTTAAACTTTTTAAAAGCAAATATTTCTTGATCCAAATGCTTATTCTGAAACTAATTTTGATGTTCATTTAAAATATTTGTTTGTAATGAAAGAATGTACAGAAAATATTTTAAATGATAAAAATATAACGATAAATGAAGAAAATAAAGAAGAAAATAAAAAATATTTGAAAAATTGTGTAAATGAGGAAATCAAAAAATTAGATAAAAATATTGAGGAAATGGATAAAGTTAAAGGAAATATTCAAAAATTAAAATTTATTGAAAAAATATATAAAGATAAAGTCTATAATCCAATAAAGATTGTGAACGAAAACAATGGGTTAGAAAAAAGTAAATTTTAAATTAAAAATATTTAATTAGGTAGATGTGACCAAGAAAGTTTTTCGAATTCTTTATAAAAAAAAGCATGTTAATATCCATAGATCTAAGGGATGTTGCAAATTTAATTTTAAACCCGTAAGGCGTGAGAAATAAATAAACGAAATGCGGAGGAAAAATTTTTTTTAACAAAAGTCGAGAAACTAAAAACTAATAAGGGTCAAAACAAACGGCCGAGATGTGTGAGCTTGTGTGCTCAAAATTTTCGAAAGCCAAAAAGCCAAAAGATCATTTTTAGCTAAATCTGAAATTGTTTTTAGAATTTCACAAGACCAAAAATTAAATTTTTTGTTGTCATTAGGAGTCCACCCCTGAAGACCTATACCCTCTAGACCTACACCCTGAAGACCTACTGACCCTGAAGACCTACACCCTTAAATGGGATAAAGGGGGATTAAGGGGGATATCGAGAATTTTGAGGGTTTAAAGTGGATAGAGGGCTTATCGGGATAAAGAGGATCCTCTGATATCCTTGATATCCCCTACTATAAATAATTTGAGTTGATCAAAATATTGTAGGTCTTCAGGGTAAATAGGTCTTCAGGGTGTAGGTCTTGGGGGTGTAGTCCTTCAGGGTTGACCCCGCCATTAGGGGTGTATTTATTTAGAAATAAGATGTGTTAAAAAAGACAAAATTTTGCGGAAGCACCATCCCTGGTTTTCATGTTTTTAATTAATAAATTCAATTATTAGAAAATGAAATTAAAAAATTATATGTTAGTCAAAAAATAAATTATGAAAATCGTGATAAACTAATTATGAAAAACAATGAAGAGAAAACAAAATCAGAGGGGGTAAGTAATAATTTAAGGTGTACCCAGGCTATACTCGGTGTAAAATTAAAATGTCAATGAAAAAGAGTTGTCGTTTCTGCCGAGAATTTTTACTTTACGGTTATCCTGTTCGGATATTTAAAGAATTTTCAGATATCCAAAAAAACTCTTGATTTAAAATAAAAGGCCTCTCAGCAGGAATCACATGTAAAATTTTTAAATTTAGTCGTTTATCACTATTAAACTGAAAATAAAAGCTAAAAGCTTATTTCTGGATATAAAATATTTATTTTTAAAATAAGATTGTTTTCATATGTATATCCGTAAGCATTATTTGATCATTCTCCTTCATTTTTCTCCATCATACCATAACTGATTAATATTTCACCTGACAATAATTATTTTTATTTATTTAGCAAAATCAGCCAAAGAATCTAAAAGAAAAAGAAGTTATTCGTGAAATTGAAGAAGAAATTAAAGAAGAAGACGAAGAAATATTTTCAACAAAATTAATAGATGATGTTATAAAGAAGGAATATACACGTAAATATTTTTGAGAAATGAGGGTTTTACTAGAGCTCGGCACAGTTTATTCTAAACACGATACACCAAATTTATTGATCCTAAATTCATGAAAATTTTCTAGTCCAAGTCTTTCTTTACTAACACCAGAATCCGAAATGAGGTGCATACCGATACCAGAGCATCCGATGATGTATATTGAAATTTTGATATATCTCTTATGTTAAATGATATTATTAAAGAAATATTTCAGACTAGAGTTTCGTGTTTCAGTAATTTTTCGGGTTAGATGAACCTTACTAACAAAAAACATATCTATTTGAGACCACAAAAATTAATTCAAAAATTTTTTAGAAAATAAAGAAATGAAAGATGCACTCAATTTTTTAAAAGATTCGTTGGAAATTGAAAATAAATTGTTTGAACAAAATATTGGAATTTTTGATAAAAATATAGAAGAATTTAAATTAAATATTGAAAATAAATTAAAAGAAATTAAAAAATCGGAAATAAATAATTTATTTGAAAATTTATTTGAAAAGAAAAAAGAAAATTATCTTTATAAAAAAGATAAGCATCCAGTAAATAAATTTACAAAATTTTTGTTGGAAACTAATGAAAAGATGAAATTAAATAATGAAAAATTAATTTATTTAATTATTCATTTATTAGTAAATATTGAGAAAAATATTTTTGATGTTTATATTAAGGAGGTAATAATGAGTAATAATTAAATAAAAGAAAAATCGGCAAATCGCATAATCAAATCCAATTCCAATCCTTTATAAGAAATTTACCTGAATCCCATTCCGGATTTCTTAATTCTCCTGGAAATCAGTCGGAAATCACCCCCCCCCCCCCCCTGGTTGGCTCCGGGCACCTGTAAAAAAATTCTTATAAAATAATATTTCTAGAAATTTGGAACAAAAGAAATGAAATTCAACGAAAAATTAAAAATTGTGGAAACGAAAATAAAGTTTTTTAGAATTTTCAATTAAAAATAAACTTAAATATTATTTTAGGGCGCAAAATAAAGAAGAATATCAAGAGTTGAAGACAAAAATTGATAATTTTATTAAAAAACCAAAAATTATTAACTAAAATTTTTAAAAGAAAGAAATGGCTAGAAGATCAGACAAAAATTTATCACAAATACAAGCTCTAAATATACGTTTGTGAGAAAAATGGCAATTTTATATTTTTCACATTTCGAATTTACAGACCCCAAATCCATATAATCATTTCCGTAAAAACTGTATTAATTTCCCTGGGTAAGTATAGTAATTATATACTATATATATATTAATTATTTTTACATTTATATCTGCTATAGTAAGGGGTGAGGATATAAGTGGATATTGAAGGATACAGGAGATCTTGGCTCCGGATTAGGGTATTTGAGGGTGGGGAATTATTTTTTCAAATCATCCCTGGCATGGGGAATTAATAGGGGGTGGGGAATTATTCGAGGGTGGGGAATTAATCGAGTAAATACGGTATAAAAACAACTAGTCAATCGAGAATTATAATACTTAGGTTGTGTCATAATAATACTTTATTTAAGGATTGTAGGGTATATCAGAGGGTTCGAGAGATAAAAAGAACAAGGCCTATGTTATGGAAATGTTTTAATATCTACCTTAAAACTTCTTAAACTCATATTATCCCTTCCCCAAATGCTCCTCGATATCCGTCTTAATTCTCCCCATATTCTTTTAATCTCTAGATTTATTTTTTATATTAACCCTTAAAATTAGTAAAACTTATAACAATTTTTTAACAGTTATTTTTTAAATTAGTGTAGGAAAAATAGGGGGTAATTATTTAAGCGAGGGTGTTCGGAACACTCGCTAAATGATGTACTTAATACAGGCTTGGTAATTATCTGTGGAAGGGGCATTAATACAGTTTTACGGTATATCGTAAATCCTCTAAAATAGCCCCCCTCTAAAATAGCCCCCCTCTAAAATAAGTCCTCTCTAGAGGTCGATCGAAAAATAAGCCCCGGGGCTTATTTTAGAGGATTTACGGTATTTTATTTATTTATTCTAAACATTATTTTTGATATCCACCTTGTTCATTATATTTATATGTATTTATTATCTTATAATTCTGAGTTACATGAAAGTTACAAAACGACAGAAATGGCATTGAAAGAAGTACAAACTTCATTCTTTTCAAATTGTCCTTCCTGTTGAATCACAACCGATTTTTATTTAAAATTATTTTTTTTAAAGATTTTCAAATTATTTTATGATTTTATTAATTTACTAAAGATTCTTTAATATTATTATTTTTTATGTGGGTATATTCAATTGTAGATTTACAACCAGCATTTAACATTTACTTTTCCCATTTTTTATATACCGTATTTCTTCTAATACATAGTGCGACTGGTCGGTTTATTTTTCAACCTTCCTCTATGGGGCCGGTTTATTAGAAGGGGTCGGTCTAATAGAAAGAGTCGCACTATTAGAAGAAATACGATAACATTTTTTTATTTCATATTTTTTTATTTAAATTCCTTGG
Source organism: Meloidogyne incognita (assembly GCA_036172945.1). Classification (NCBI taxonomy): domain Eukaryota; kingdom Metazoa; phylum Nematoda; class Chromadorea; order Rhabditida; family Meloidogynidae; genus Meloidogyne; species Meloidogyne incognita. The sequence goes on along the minus strand of JARQAC010000029.1, from coordinate 1,162,196 downwards.
ATTTATTTAAGTTTGACAAAAAAATTTATTTTATTTTTATGAGTAAATTTGAATCTTTTTTGATAAGAAATTTTGTAAATATTTAATAAAGGTATATTACCGAAGCTTAAGGTATTACGGTGTATTATTAGCGCTACCTAATTTTTTCTGTTTTTCTATTTTAATAGGTGATTTATAAGCACTATTGGACATTACAGTGGCGGAAATTTACTTAGGGAAAAAAACGACGTTTAATTTTTTGTCGAAAACCAAAAGTCTGAAAAAATTCATGGGATCTTCCCTATCAATTTGATGAAGAATGGAAAAATTCTGCCTTCTAACTCACTCCATAATTGACATCTCGAGATTCGAAATCAACGGAAAATGGGGTGATTTGTGGGTGATCTGATTTAAAAAATATTTTTGGCCATTCTGATCTATTTAAAATTTTTCTTCCATGACTATTTTAAAGCCCATAAAATTTGCTACAAAATAGGCTTTATTTCCTACTTTGGTTTTCCACAAAAAATCAAACTTCGTTTTTTTCCCTAAGTAAATTTCCGCGCAGTTTTAAAGTAAGTTATCTATTATAAATTTCCTGGTCAAATAGAAAGTTTTCTCGAGACATGTTTATAATAATTTTATAGGTAATGAATAGGGCTACAAAGATACACAAAAATAAAGATTTTTTCTCGACTGTATTTTGTCGATTAATTCCCCTGGGGAATTAATATTTTAACCTATTCGTGGGATGGGGAATTATTAGAGGGAGGTGAATTAGGTATTCGCGTATTTGGGGATGGGGAATTATTGCTTCAGTCCAACAATATCATGGGGAATTAATCGAAAGGGGAATTAACGATATCTCTTCTGAAGATTCTCCTTTCAGTGACTAACAAATTAAAAACCTAAAAAAACTTATTTGTATTGTACTTTTCACGGGTGAGATAAGACTATTAGAAATTCTCTGAAGAAAACAAGATTAATTTTAAATGTTAGGGATTGTACGAAAATTTAAGTGTTGCGATTATTTATGAATATTAATTCTCAAAGAGTAAATATGTCTATCAAAAATTATTTAAATCTTTATTTAAACATAAAGTAAAATTGGCGCTTCGAATGTTTCAAAAACAAAATAAAAATAAAATTCAAATCTTCTTCGTATTCATTGTGATAGTTTTTTTAAAAAACTCAATGAAAATTTAAATAAATTTTAAACGGCTGACAATCAAAATAAAAGTACTGTACAGTATATTTGAGATAAATCTCAAAAATAAAACCGTCTATCGAAAATTATTTAAAATTAATTTTACGGTTTTCATAAACAAAATAAAGATAAAATTCAAATCCCTTCAATTCAAATCTCCATGAAATTATTATGAACACACAGGAAAATACTGACTATAAAAGCCAGGCAAAATACTCAATAAACCAGTTTCGACCTCGTAGCCGAACAAAAACCTCCTTTAGAAATACTTCAACTTCTCTTCCAAATTCCTTCAATTATATTTAACTGCTCCAATATGGGGTCCAATATTCTGTTAGGAAATATTCTGGCTTTTGGGATTTGTTTTGGCATTGTTATGTCAACTAAATGTCCTGCACCTTTACCTGATGCAGATAGTTCGGAAAGCTGCTCAAGTAGCCAAGCTCGTCGTGAATGTGACATGGATCCACTATTTGGCTGTCATGCTACGACTACGCCAAGTAATGTCCCAACAACTACAGCGTCGGCCACATCTACATCCACTGCGACAAGTCTAACTACGGATTCTAGTGGAGTAAGCTTGGATACATCATCTGGAAGTCAGGCCCCTGCAAATGTCACAATAAGTTCTTTGACACAATCAACAAATTCATTCGCTACTTCTAACTCAACATCAGGATCTTGCTCATGCGTTTTAGTTACAGAGTTAAGAAGAATTAAATTTTTGCGTTTAAATTTTGACCAACAGGTCTTAATATTATTTTAGATTTTTATATTTTTTGAATTAAAGAACCGTTTCGAAGTCTGTATAAAGAAGATAGAGGTTGATCTTCTTGATGTAACTTTGTCTTTATCATCAAAGGTTATTAAATCTGTTCTTCATTTAAAACTTTGCTTCGCAAACAACACTGACATTGAACCATTAATTAGTTGCGAAAAAATTACTGGATGGGGAAGGATCTTCGAGTTTATTATTGCAGCATTCAGCTTCTGTGCAGATAATATGAAATTAGCAATAGCTCCAGTAGATAATATTGGCAATTGCATTCTAACCGACGCTATTGAAAATGCAACAGCCAATGACAAATGTGGTAATGGAACAACCGCAATCGTTCTTACATGGACAAAATGGTTTAAAAGGATCTGCTTTAAAAATGATGATGACTGGCCATGCGAGCGAAAGCATGCATATATCGCTATGATTCTTCGCGGATACTGCGCTAATGCTGCACCTCCCGCAGTCTGGCAAGCAATATTAAAAGCAAAAATTTCCTTGGTTGGAATAGACCTAACAGTTGAAGAGTATCTTGCCCTCTGTGATACGGTATTTTGATATACATAAATATAAACAATAATGATTCCCTAATAAATAGTATACAACACTCTCTTCAATTGGAGATTCAATGTTGAGTGGAGATGCTGATAGTAATCCTCTGTTACAATCACTTAACAACTCAATCAATTCCAATGCCACTGCTCAGAATTATAACTCCTCAACAATTGCCGAAGCTAAAAACTACGTTTCAACATGCTACAGCTACTTCAAAATCGAAACAGATTGTTTTAAACGTTTGAAATTTTTATCGGCGCAATTTTCATTTTTGAGTTCGTTGGCACATTTGTTGTGTTACAAAACGAAAATTATTGGGAACGGGTTTCAGTGCCTATTCTCGCAGGTTATTGGCACTTCACACATTGTTAGTTACTAAATTTTTATTCTAATCACTCTTAAATTTTTCAGTGTACCAATAACAACGTTACCGTTTATAATCAAACTGTTCCTCAAAGTTATGCCCATTGTTGTAAACCTGACAAAAATAACAACACAGAATTAGTACAAGCCATAGATTTAGACTTGAAACCTCTTCTTACATCAATGCAGATTATGTCACTTAACAGCTACAGAAACTCAATAGTCAATTGTATATACAAATTATTCTTCAATGACTATGTATCTGCTTATCAATGTTGCATTCCTTATATTAAAAATTGCTTCTTAAACAACCAACAACCGAGAGGATTGCTTATGAAAACAATTCTTTGGCCAGTTTTTTCTGCTTCACAACCAGGGAATTTTTCCGGAGCATGTGGATGCAGTTGAATGTAATGAATGGAAAGGAAAGAAGGCTCTGCCCAAAAATTAAGAGGGATTTGCTTGATGCCCATTGTGCTCGCTCCCTCTCCCCTCCCCGTAGTTTAGAATATCAACACCGCCTATAAAATTTTATTCATAAATTTCTTCTTATTAGTGCTAAATCTTTCGCTTATGTAGTTTTTCTTTATTAATTTTTGGAAATAAATTGCGGTTGTTGTTTATATTTTTGGAATTTATTAGTTTATTTTTTAAGTTAGAAAGTTTCGATTTATTAAATATGTAACATATGTATAAGTAATCTTTATTTTATGAATAATTATAATTTTAAGCAGAACAAGTTACTCGTAAAAAACGGTCAAAAATCTGGGAATTTTTTAAAATAAATAAAACAAATAAAGAACCGATTTTTGAAAGGCTAAATGAACAATTAAATGAAATTTTTTCTAACTGGAAATGTAGAAAATTTTTAAATTTAAAATATCTCCATGAAATGATTAATTACAAAAATGGAAGGAAATGGAGAGAAAACCAAAATATTTTGATTGAAAAAACTGGTTTGAGAGGGAAATTATTTGGAATCAGAAACAAAATATTATTAGTGAACTTAATATTTATTGTATGGATTACGAAATTATAATTAAAAATTATTTAACCAAATAATTTCCTTCACTCAGATAATTAATTACTCTATTCATTTTATTTACCAAAGCCAGCTAGGGGTAGGAATCAGAGATGCACGAAAATAGAATTTTGCCCTCAACGAAACGAAAACGAAAAAAAATAAAATCATCAATGTACGAAACGAAAACGAAACGAAAAAAGTCTAAAAAATTTTAAAGCTAAATAATAAGTTTTTCGAGGTTGTACACGTATAATTGCATCAAATATTTGGTTGAATTCAAATATTTGCCTCAGTTCAAATACCTTGATATCCACTTGATCCATTATATTTCCTGATATTCCCGATCTAGGAGGTAAGAAATATATCGGGTGATTTGGAGTAATTAAGAGGAAGTGTGTGGATATTATTAAGTGGATTAGGTGGAGATATTTAGGGGCTAAGGGATTTAGAGATATTTGAAAAAATTTGATTTTTTCCAAAAGGATACAACTTTTTGAGAATTTTGGCTTAAAAATACGATAGAAAAGCAAAAAATTGGCTAAAATATCAAAAATATTTTCGTCAATTTTCGTCCAAAAATGGCATTTTACGAAACGAAAACGAAAGAAAATATTTTTCCAACGAAACACGAAACGAAAAAAAAAGAAAATAAATTTTCAAACGAAAACGAAACGAAACGAAAATCATAAAAAAATCCACGAAAATCACGAAAGACGAAACGAAACGAAAATTTTCCTGCATCTCTGGTAGGAATGATAATTATTTGAGTAATTATTTGATAAATACAGAGATTATAAATTAATTATTCTAGGAGAAAAGGAATAATTATACACCTAAATCCTTCTCACTTTATCTTTGATTTCATAAATATAAATAAGTTTGAATCTAAATTTATTTCCAGCAAAGGAAAAATATCAGCTTACTTCCAAATTTAAAGTATTTTTTTTACTTTCAACAATCGAGGCGTAGAATCTACGCCTCGATTGTAGATTCCGATCCCGATTTCGATCCCGATTTCGGCCAATCCCGATTCCGTGTCGGGATCCGGGATCGGGATCGGGATCGGGATGACCATTCCGAAATCCCGATCCCGGGTTTTTCTCTAAATCCCGATACCGGCCAACTCTAGAAGCAATTTGGCTTTTTGGCCGTTATCACATTAACCTCTCATGATCCCTCGATACCACGCTCAAATTTCTCGATATTTCCTTTAAGTTTTAAACATAGTTCTTCCTTTTTTCAGCGCCGCAGGCGAAAATTTTGAAAATTCTGGATTGGCAAGAGGCCAGATTTCTTCCATTTTTGATGTCGGACTAAAGATAAATTTATTCAAAAATAATGCCGTCATTAGGGGTGTATTTTTGCGGAAGAGGGCAGAAAATCACAAAAAGCGGAAGACGGAAGGCGGAAGCGGAAGACCAAAAAAAAGCGGAATTCTGCGGAAGGCGGAACGCGGAAGCGGAAGCGGATCCATCCCTGGCGTAGATCCATCATCCCTATCTTTATTTTAACAACTGTCAAATATTATATTTTTTAATACCGTGTAAATTCCCCTATTTTAATGCCTTTTAATTTCTAATACACAGAATGAATAATATTTAATTATTCTAGCCTACCGCCCTAATTCCGGAAATTGGATGTTGAAAACATGGAATTTTTTATATTATATCTCCGTCTTAAAATGTTTTTCGGTTTGTCTGTTTAGTGGAAAGGTAATCTTAATATTTGGTTTCGTTTTACCTTTGAAGCCCAATCGCAAATACTTTAAATTCTGAGACCAATAAAGGGGTTCAAGTACAAAAATCTAATAGAAAATTATTTAAATTAAAGAACCGTTTTTATGCAAATGTTTTTAATAAAAAGAAAAAAATTTATATTTAAAATATAGTTTATAAGAACAATTTGAAAGAGGTGGACAAAAACATTTAGAAAATTATAAACATCAAAAATCTGGTTATAATCAAAATATTACAGGGTGCGGCATAAGTAACCGGACACCTTTAAATTCCTTATAACTTTTTTTATTGTCAATATTTTTAATCGATTTTATGCTTATTTTTTAGCCCATTCAATTCTCTATTATGGCTAGTCAACGTGATTCTAATAGTTTCACTTTTTTGGCAAAAAAATTCTATCCGCAAAATTTCATCTCCTCCCCCAGTGGCACGCATGTCTGGACATTTTTTTATCAGACGAAAAAATTTTTACAATATAAGCCGTACACAACCATAAAAATGATAGAATCTGGACTACAGAATCTCCTCTTTCTGATAAGCTTATCACTCATTCCCAACATCCCCAATCTGTCATGGTTTGGGCCGGTATTTGCGCGTCAGTCAAAAAACCCCTTATTTTCGTGGATTTTGGTGTAAAAGTCAACAAAGACTAATACTTGCGAGAATTTTTTCAGCGTGTTCTGAAGCCTCGGTTCAAGAGCCATTTAGGTCGCAGAGTCTGGATTTTCCAACAGGACTCTGCTCCGGCTCACAAGGCGAAAGAAGTTCAGGACTGGTGCAAGGCCAATTTTCCTGGGTTCATCAGCGCTCAGGAAAGGCCGCCCTACTCTCCGGATTTAAACCCGATGGATTATTCTTTTGGTCCATTTTGGAGTCCAGACCCTGTGCTAAGCCGCACAAAAGTTTGGAGTCTCTGCGTCACTCTCTCACTCGAGAGTGGGACTTAATTACACTCAAAGAGGTGCGTGCTATTTGCGAAAATTTTTCTTCACGCCTTCGCCTCTGTATCAAAGCCAAGGGTGGGCATTTCGAAACTTCCTGATTATTATTGTTCCTTATTTAATTCTCTATCATTTGATTGTATTTCGATTTTATTTGATTGTGTTTTAATAAAGTTATGAGAGAAAACAAGTGTCCGGTTACTTATGCCGCACCCTGTAATTCTGGTTAAAAATTAATCCTAAATTAAAATAAAATAAAATTTAAATTTTTCTTAAATTTCTGGTTCAAAATATTCAACATCTAAACGTATTCCTTCTACTTCATTTTGTGAAATAATGGGCAATTTTCTATAAAATTCAAGTTCAATTTTTTGCATAAATTCATTTAAATGATTTTGGCCATTTTCCGAATTAAATATTAAATTTAAAACATTTTTTTCTTTTTCTTTTATTCCAATCAACCATTTTATACAATTCCAACCAACATAAAAATCATTTTTAATTAAACATTTATTTTTTATTTTTATTGGATTTGCATGACAATATTTAATTTCTTCAATATTTTCAATTGAAAACAAAAGTTGGAGACGAATACGGGTTTCTACAAAATCACAAAATGATTGCCCTATTGTTTGATTTTCTGGTTTATACATACAATTAATTGATAAATAATGCTTGTACTAAAAAATAGTTGAAATTAAATGATAGAAAATAAATTAATAAATAATCACCCCCCCTCCCTCCGTGTATCCTTCTCCCCTCCACTCACATAATTCTTTTAAGTTTTTCATAGAGATAATAATTTTATTTGACTATATCATTGTTTTCCTAGGCTTTTAGACCGATTATACATTTACCGTATTTCCTCTAATAGAATGCCCGTGAATTCTATTTTTCAACCACCCTGGGCATTCTATTAGAGTGGGCATTGTAATGGTGGGGGGGGGGCATTCTAAGGAGGAAATACGGTAGTTTAGACTAGAAAATCTAGCCAAGTCTAGGAAATTTTTGAAAAAAGTAACGAAATATAGACTAGAGCTGTCTCATTGTTTCGGCATCTACTTTCCTAATTAACTAGTTTATTTAAATAAAAATGCAAATTTATTTAGAATATTCTTACCTTTTTTGTAAAATCTTTTCCCTTTAGCCAATTTTCCCAAAAAGTTTTGGCCACTGATGGAGACATTTTTGTATGTATAGTTTCAAGTTCAATTAATTTTTCTGTCGCTAGATTTAATTTAAAAAATTGATAATTAATTTAATTTTTTGTAAAATTTAATTAATTAATTTATAGTATAGCTCGAAAATATGTACGTATACTTTTATCTTTAAACAATAATCTACATAACGTTTAAAGATATTGTTGGATGTTTTGGCTCGTGAAGTTGGCGCGATCCCTGGTACATATAATGCCCTTATTGTGTTTCCGTTAAAATAAGGCATCCTTTAAAATTTAATATGTATCACCCTTAGTTTATACGATAAGAGAGAAAAATGTAGGGATTTTTAACTATATAATCAATTTACCTTCTAAAAATTCCAATTTTAATATTTCTGCTGTTGATTTGTTAACATTAAAAGTCGTATTTTGTGTTGGAAATCCAGGATTTAAAACCACCCATTGTAATTTAGAATGTTCTAATAACCAAGGATATAAATCAACATGAAATTGATTCAAGTGACGATGATACACTTCTTTTGTTCCGAACCAATCCAAAACCAATCTAATTTCGTTATATTTTTTATTTGCCAATTCAACAATTTCTACGGGTTTTGGCCACTCCCTTTTTAAATAAAATATTTTTAAAAATTTTTAAATTTAATTTAAAACCATTTTGAATAAATATCAAAGAATTTCTTTAACAAAAAAGGCACAGAATTTGCAGGAAAATCAAGAATTATTTTACAAGTCAATATAGCTATTGCAGATCCATTTAAGAAACCAAATTTACTTCCGTAGATATAATGATCTAAAAATCAAAGAAAATTGAGAAAATACATATATTAATTCTAATAAATAATAGAATTAGAAGAATTTTTATTTTATCCCAAAATCGTAAATATCGTTCTTAACACACTAGATGGGGGATATCTTAGGATTTGTAAACCAAAGGAGGATGGTACTTTAAATAATTATATAAAAATAAAGTAGCACTCGTCGGGTTTCGGGTTCTGCCGGGGAAGAGCCTTCGGCGGGTCGTGGTTTTTGCCAGGTTTCTGGGGTCAGGCTTTTGCCCGCACAGGGGTGGGCATCGAGGATCGGGGGCGAGGTGCTGCTGATTCGGGAGTCGGGGTGCTGTTACCCTAGAGAAAAATATGAAATAAATCCCACTTTGACTTTACTAAAAAAATAAATTACTTTTAGTCCAAAATTTAATTGTTTGTAACAACATTGTAAAAGTTTTCCTACTATTAACTGTCGATTCATATAAACGTAAGTTTGCACGATATCCTTTTTAAAAATAAAAATTTAAAAATAATTAAAAATTAAAAACCAGATAAAGGCCATAATTGCCCATTATTTTTAGCCTCAATTCCCCCAATCCTTTCCAAAATATATGTAGCTATAGCCTCATCAACTTTTTCAATTTTAGGTTCATTAAAGGCAATTAATTTGTTAAAACTATTTTTTGGAAGGGAAACAAGTAATAAATCAAATTCTGCTTCCATAAAATTTATTTTAATTAAAGGGATTCTTCCCTCAATTTTTGCAATAAAATTGGTTCTCGAATGCTTTAAAATTAAAAAAAATTTGTTTAAAAAATCCAAAAAATACCAAACAAAATATACAAAAAAGAGATCTATCAAAACAATTTTTTTCTTTTAAATTACATTCAGAATTTCCATAAAAATAATAATTAATATATCCATTATTTGGCACAACAACTAAACAATCAAAATCAGAATCTGGTGTATTCGCTTTTAAGAGGTAAGAACCAGAAATTAGCAATTTGGATTTTTCATTCTAAAAATTAAAAAAATATTTTGAAGAATAAAGAATGTTGTTTGTTAATGGGGGGGGGGGGGATTGATGGGTAACAAAATGAGAAATCTTCATGGGATATTGTGAAAAAATCTACCAACTAAGTTATCAGCGTTTGTCTTATCTTTTAATAAGGATAATTAATAAGTAGAATTTTAGTGTGATAGTTTGAGTGGATATAATTAATAAGGATATTCTAATTTTAATAAAGATAATTTCCTTATCTTTTACTTAATAATAGTCAGCTGGATCTCCTTTCTTTATTACAATATGTTATTTGAGTGGATAGTCGAGAAAAGTCCATGTTTGTTCATATGGCAGTGTCAAAAAGGAAGGAAAACTAGGAAAAATATGGACTAGGGAAACGTTTTTCTTCCAGAAACGGAAGAAAAAACATTTAATAGAAAAACAGTAACAATGTAAGCACACCAACAAAATATTTGGACAATGCAGGTGCAGTTCGAGTAGGAAAAATATTACATATTTTAAATATTTACAATCAAAATAATTGAAAGAATAAATTTACCCATTTACTGAGCATTAGTTTGACCTCAGAAATTGCTGCTTTATTTAAATTATTTTTTTGTTTTGTTATTTCTTTTTCTCCAAGAATTAGTTGAAGCTAAAAATTATAAAAATATTTCACAAAAATTATTTAATTAATATTGTCAATAGAGTGAAGTCCATTCTTGCGACTTCACACGAAGGTTGGCGGATTTAGATATCCGATGATTTCCAATTATCCGCAACCTTACTTCACTCAGACAGGGATATTCCGGGTTGAGAAAAAAGTCTGATCGTTTATGACCGGGTCTATCAAAATTTTCTCTTCGGGTCGACCCATATCACCTCATCCGGATTCAAGGCTTCATTCAGTTATTTTTCGAACAAAAAATATTTATTTTAATTTTTTAAACAAATTTCTTTAAGTTCTCTACATTTCTCAAAATTAATTTTATTAAAAAACCTTACAGAATTATTTTCAATTCTATCATTTTCCCACTCAATTAATTCTTTCAAAAATACTTCCAATTTATTTTTTAACTTCTCACAATTATTTATTTCCTCCAAAAATACTCCATTTAGCATAAATTCCCATTTATTTTTTAAATAATTAATTAATTTATAATTTGGCCATCCTTTAATTATTTTATAATTTTTTATTGGTCTCATTTTCCGTCCAATTTCATTAATTAAAATGCCAACATCTAATAAACAATTATTGCCCTCGTTTTGATTTTTATTTTTTAATTCTTTAAAAAAATTATTTAAATAATCATTTTTTAAAAAATAAATTGGTAAAATTATTTTTGAAGGAGGGGAGGAAGAGGAAGGATTGGAGGAAGGTATATCAGTATTTTCTTGCGTATTTTCTTCTTCTTCGTCTAATTCTTCCATAGGTCTTTTGCCATATTTATCAATTATTTTTGTTTCTTCAAGATGTTCCCCTTCTTGGATATTTTGTGTTTGTTGCTCCTCTTCTTCCTTTTCTCGATTTTCTTGCTTATCTTTTTGATTCTCTTTGTTTTTTTCACCTTCTTCTTTATTTTCTTCCTTCTCTTCTCGATCTTCTCCACTCTTTTTACTTTTATTTATTTTTATTTCATTTTTTAAATTTCTCCCTCTTTTAGTTTTTTCTTCATGAACTAATAATTTTGATTTTTCTAATATTTTTGCTTTACCTTTTATTGATTCCTTCTTTTCATCCTCCTCTTTTTTATTAACTTTTTTATCAACTTCATCATCATTTTTCTTCAAATCCTCAATTTTCATAATTTCTTCTTCATCTAATCCAAAATCCTTTGGATCAAACTTTATTTTAGATAATTCATAAAATTCTAAAACTCCTTTTATCCCTATTAAATCAACAAATTTTAATCTGATTTCATACTCTTTTTGCAAATCTTTGAAAAAAAAATTATTTTTTTTAAATTTATTTTAATTGACTAAGTTATGTTTTATGTTTTAAGTTGTGGGAACCAAACAAAAATATCATAGGTCCTTTGGTTGGTTCCGAATTGTGAGATATACAATCATTTGTATATCTGATATAACCCATAATGGTAAGATAGATTATTCGTCCTTTATCCTAAGGTTGTGCACTAGAGCTTCGCTGGAAGTTCCGATTCCGGTAGGCCGGAAGTTCCGGGATTTTTTGGTTCCGGTTCCAGTTCTGGCCAAATTTGCAGACTATTGTGCACCTTGAACATCCACCAGTTATGTGACGAGTTGCCAGAAGGTCGTCCTTGGATATTTTTGAAAACTCGCTTTGACTTTTTTTCTCGGCCCGGCACATCCCATACCCTAACCAGAGAGAAAACAAATTAAAAATAATTTTTACTTGTTAACAAAATTGACAAAAAGTTCATTTCAATCGAAAATTCTTTTCCTCCAATATTTATTTGTTTTTTAAAAATTTCATTATTTCTAATTATTATTTTAATAATTTCCCAATTCTGTCCTTTTATCCATTCATCAAATTTTATTTTTTCTTCTTCACTAAATTTCCCTCCTCCTCCATTTTCTTCAATTTTTATCCATTTTTGTTTTATTAAATTACCAATATCAAAAAAATTTTCTTCACTTTCCATTTCATCTTCCATCAATTTTTTCAATCCAAATTCCATTTCAACTAAATAATTTTCTTCTTTTCTAATTTTTTCAATTCTTTTTAATTCAAAATCCATAATTTTGTCATATTTTGCTTTTAAATTAATTTTTCTTTCCTTCCAAATTTCAAATAATCTGTAAATTATTATTGACTCTCTACTTTTTATTTTCAATTCATTTTCCATCCAACGTGCCCAAACAATTAAATTAATTGCTGATTTATAAGAGATATTTTCGATCAGACTATTTTTAGTTGAAATATATCCTAAATAATTTGCTACTAGTAGATCATCACGAGAAAATACTGAAAATTATTTTTAATTGACTATTTTAATCAGAAATGGATAATTGTTTTAAAAAATAAAATTAAAATAAAATTTCTCTAAAATTCCAAAATTTTGCTAGATTATTAGTTAGGGTTGTTCACTTCTACCTTTTACCATAACCTCTCCCGGGTCAAGGCTGTTTCGATTATTTCTGCCAATGGGCTAAGATAATTTTTTGAAACAAACCATCTAAAAATTACCCGCATTTTCTCTTTCTGTGGACCTCGAGATCTCATTGGTGGGGGTGAGTTTAAGATCACACAGAATTGATGATTATTACTTTTCTTACACTTTCCTACACTGCTCCACATAACTATAAGTTCACCCTAAATTTTCGAATTTCTTGACTTCTATCAAATCATTCGGGCTGATTTTTATTTTATATTTATTAAAGCGGGTAGCAATTCATATAAACCCGAGAAATCGAAAAAATTTCCATTTAAAAATTTTTTATTCAATTTTTTCAAAAAACACCCTCCACATAACTATAAGTTCACCTACAGAAATCACATAAGGAATGATTGAAAAATTCTACAAAAATTCATGCAAACATTTTCATTGATAATAAGTAAAAAATAAAAAAGAACGAAGTCTGTAAGTGCTTTTTTCATCGAGATCCAAAATCTCGAAAATCAACGGGAAATGGGGGCTACAGTACTTTAAAAATATTTTTACAAGTGTAGACTGTACATAAAAATTTTTGTTATAGTCCATCTGAAAGCCCACAAAATTTGCTACAAAAAACACTTAGTCCTATCATAGGGAAGAATTTTATCACTGAGGAGACACCGGTCAAATGAGATGATGAATAAATTCTCCCAAATCACCCCACAAAGTGTCATTATTTCAAGTTTCTAAACTTAACCGGTGTCTCCTCAGTGATAAAATTCTTCCCTATGATAGGACTAAGTGTTTTTTGTAGCAAATTTTGTGGGCTTTCAGATGGACTATAACAAAAATTTTTAAATGGAAATTTTTTCGATTTCTCGGGTTTATATGAATTGCTACCCGCTTTAATAAATATAAAATAAAAATCAGCCCGATTGATTTGATAGAAGTCAAGAAATTCGAAAATTTAGGGTGAACTTATAGTTATGTGGAGCAGTTTATTTACTATTTCTTAAATAATTTAAAAACAACTAACAATTTTCATCTTCAATTAAAGGATCCAATAAAATATTTGGAAATAAATATTCCAATTTACTTTTTGTCCCAGGTACACTTGTAATATCTTTCATTTTTTCTGGAAAAGTTTGAAGATAGTGTAAATTAAAATTTTGAAAATCCTTTCTTTGTTTAAAAAATTTATCTTCAATTTCATTTTCATCTTCGCATTCCTTTCCTTCCCAATTTTCAATTATTTTATTATTCGCTGATTTTATTCCTTTATTTTCTTCATTTGGAAATGCTTTCTCAGTAAAATTCATCATTAAACAAATACCTAATTTAGATATTAATTTTGAAGATTTATTACTAAAAAGTATTTGCTTTAACCAATTAAATTTTTGTAATAATATATTCGAACGTTTATCCAAATATCCTTGTTCTTCATTTTCTAAATCTTTTATGTATCTAAGAATAAAAGATGAGGCTATACGAATTTCTGCATTAATTGATTCTAATGATTCTTTTTTGTTTTCAACTATAATTTTATACAAATAATTTTGGACTTCTGGATGAATTAAATCTAAAAATTAAATATTTTAAAAGTCAGTTGAACGGTACATGTTTGAATCTAGTATGTACATGTGAAAATTAATAGATAACAGGCATGTGTCTGTTAGTTACAAAGAGATTAGAACTGCCGTAAATCGGAATTATGACTGACTTCTGATAGCAAGTATCGTGCTGACCTGGAAATATATAACCGATTTCTTAAATCGGGTATTTCCGATAAAATTCTAACTCTTATTTTGGGGAATCAGAAATCGGGGCAGCATGATCCCAGCCAGTAAACTATAAGTGAAAGTCGGGCATAAAGATTTTATTGTTCTAGACTTTCAATTCTAATATCTAATTCAAGCCGACATTTAAAAACCAGATCCAGACCTTTTAAAGTTTAAAACAAAACTGAACTAAACATCTCGCTTATCATTAAAAATTTTAATATGCTTACGAATTTTAAGAACGTCTGGATGTAACAACTCTGATTTTTCAAGATAATCAATTTCAGTAAAATTAATAATTTTTGATTTAATATCAAACATTTCAAAAAGTGAGGCATCACAAAAGAATCGTCGAAAATCTTCATCATTAATAATTAATGAATTTATATAATCAAATTTAATTGAATTTAAATTCAATTTATTTCCTATTTTATCATTTATTAATTTCATTATGTTTATATCATTACAATCTAGGTTTACATCAAAAGTCTAAATTAAAAATAATTACCTATTTTAATTCATAAATTCTTGTTCGGGTTATAGCGATCAACTTTGGAACAATTTATTCGGTTCAGAACACGATTTTATCTTTTCGACTATTTAACGAGGGTTTCCTAATTTTAAAAATTCACATGAACTCTTTGTTATGTGAAAAGAATTGTCAATCTACTAATATTTTTAGGGATCTATCAGACGCTCTCCACTTTTTAGATTTATATAGGCAAAAGAGGAATGATAAAACACTTAAATCTCTACCATGTATTTTTGATAATTAAACACCGAAATGACAGACTTACGAAACCAATATGACAGTATTTCCCTAGATACAATCCTTTGGAATTTATTTTAATCGGCTCTTTTACGTTTTTTAAAATATGGCAGGGCCTGTCGAAGTTCGACATTTTAGTAAAATATTAATAAATTTTTATTTATTTCACATGTTTTTCACGTGTTCCATTTTCTTTCTTTTTTAATCTTTGTCCCCTTATTTCCTTAAACTTAATCATTTTTCTCTCTTCTTAGCGATTAAGTTTCTCATTCATTTGTGCTAATATAATATTTCCGTCCTTAGTGGCGATGACTAGGCTTGAGAAAGAGATCGCCCTTAGTGGCGCTAATTAACTTCCTATAAAACAAAATGTATTTTTCCCTTTCTTTGGATTTCAATCATTCTTTATGTATTAATCTAAACTAAATCCCTTTCTCTACGATTAATATTATTTTTTATTGTTGAAATAAATTTAATTATTTGGAAAATATTTGGATTAAATATTTTATTTATATTTTGGAAAAACAAGTGTTGTAGAACCTAATCGAATCGAATTTCGACAGTTGGCGAGCACGGCATCAAACTTGGACAACACTTGCGGGGAGGTGAATTTATTTTTAAATAAATTTAATTAAAATAAAGGCCTGGAAGAGCCAAATTTAGATTTAAAAATTTTTTTCACATAGAATTAACTTGGAAAAGTTAAACTTTTTGGGGATAGATTAGAATTAATCTAAGAATTGGGGATAAAATTTTTTTAAATTTGATAAAATTATAAAAAAGGTTTGATAAAATTATAAAAAAGGAACTTAGTTTCCGAGAAATAAGGGTAAAATGACGGAGTATATTAATTTAAAATATGAGACTTCGTTGGGGAAGTTGAAAATATGTCTGGTACGAGAAATTCCGCAGGACTTAGGGCCTGACGCTACTGTTAACCAGTTGCGAAGGCAGTTGTACTGGACTAAGGAGACAATTAGGGATTTGGAGGACAGTTTAGTGATAGTAGGGGAGGCAGATGACAAGATAAAGGAGAAAATTGAGAGATTGCCTGCCTCAGTGCGGGAAGAGAAATCGGCTCAGTATGGCAGATGGGTAAAAGAGGCAGCAGTTAAGAATATTTTGGAGGCGGCAAATACTCATTTGTCTAATTGGAAGCTACATAGAGTAAGTTTGGCTCAGAGGCTCGACTTGCCTATTGATTTAGAAGAATCTACAACTGAATCGCAGACTTCGAGCAAAGTCGAAATGAAGCGATTACAAAGGCCAGCAATCCAATTACGCCGCTTTGACGGTAATATAGAAAATTGGTGTTCGTTTTGGGAAACATTCCGTGTTTTAATACACGACGACAACTCGTTAAGCCATGTGGAGAAGTTTAATATACTGGAATCAATTTTAGACAATGAAGCGAAGGACTTGATAGGAGGTTTGCAAATGACGAATGAGGGGTACAATACGGCAATCGATCTTTTGTTATCGAAATTTGGGAGTGAAAAGAAGCTAATACGGTCTCTGAACCACGAATTATTAAATTTACCAAATAGTGAAAGTTTCGAGGAAGATGAAAAACTTTATTTAAGAATTGAAAAATTATGTAGGCAGTTGAAGTCATTAAATCAGAACATAGACGACGCACCATATTTTATGACGTTAGAAGGAAAAGTGTCTACAAAAGTTTTGGGTAAATATTTTAATATTAAAGATGTAGAAGACAATGATAATTGGAATACAGCAAAATTCAGAACCGCCTTAGGGCGTGCTATCAATCAGATTAGAAATAGATTGGAAGTAAAACAGAAGCCTAACCATGTCGTTAGAGACAGGATAGAAGAACCGACTATGAATTTTGCCATAAATTATTCCAACAAAGCTACTACCAAAAGATTCTCACACGAAAGAGTTGAAAGACCTAAAGGTAGAGAAGAAGGTAGGTTAAATAGAAGTAAGACAAAATGGCCTTGCCAGTTCTGCGATGGACCGCATACACAAGTAGAATGCAGCAGTCTTAGAACTGCAGAGGAAAGAAGAGACAGAGCAAGTGAAAAAGGGCTTTGCTTTAAATGCCTCAAAAAAGGGCATTTCGCCAACGACTGTTATGTCCCAAAAAGAAGATGCCTGTATTGCGGAAGAGGTCATCATCATTCAGCATTGTGTGAGCGTAAATTCGGAGAGGCAAAAGAAATACAAGAGGAAAACAATGGGTAAAAGAGGCAGCAGTTAAGAATATTTTGGAGGCGGCAAATACTCATTTCGATTACAAAGGCCAGCAATCCAATTACGCCGCTTTGACGGTAATATAGAAAATTGGTGTTCGTTTTGGGAAACATTCCGTGTTTTAATACACGACGACAACTCGTTAAGCCATGTGGAGAAGTTTAATATACTGGAATCAATTTTAGACAATGAAGCGAAGGACTTGATAGGAGGTTTGCAAATGACGAATGAGGGGTACAATACGGCAATCGATCTTTTGTTATCGAAATTTGGGAGTGAAAAGAAGCTAATACGGTCTCTGAACCACGAATTATTAAATTTACCAAATAGTGAAAGTTTCGAGGAAGATGAAAAACTTTATTTAAGAATTGAAAAATTATGTAGGCAGTTGAAGTCATTAAATCAGAACATAGACGACGCACCATATTTTATGACGTTAGAAGGAAAAGTGTCTACAAAAGTTTTGGGTAAATATTTTAATATTAAAGATGTAGAAGACAATGATAATTGGAATACAGCAAAATTCAGAACCGCCTTAGGGCGTGCTATCAATCAGATTAGAAATAGATTGGAAGTAAAACAGAAGCCTAACCATGTCGTTAGAGACAGGATAGAAGAACCGACTATGAATTTTGCCATAAATTATTCCAACAAAGCTACTACCAAAAGATTCTCACACGAAAGAGTTGAAAGACCTAAAGGTAGAGAAGAAGGTAGGTTAAATAGAAGTAAGACAAAATGGCCTTGCCAGTTCTGCGATGGACCGCATACACAAGTAGAATGCAGCAGTCTTAGAACTGCAGAGGAAAGAAGAGACAGAGCAAGTGAAAAAGGGCTTTGCTTTAAATGCCTCAAAAAAGGGCATTTCGCCAACGACTGTTATGTCCCAAAAAGAAGATGCCTGTATTGCGGAAGAGGTCATCATCATTCAGCATTGTGTGAGCGTAAATTCGGAGAGGCAAAAGAAATACAAGAGGAAAACAAAAGCGTTAGTGCCACGACTACCCAGAAGGAAATTGTCGGAGCTTTAAAGTCCGTTGAAGGTTATTATTATGATAGACCCTTTGAGGTTAGCGGTGATCAACTAGTTAATTATGGTGTTGGAACCGAAAAAGTATCTCAAAAAATTTTTAAGGAGGGAGGGATACATGTTGAGACGAATACGTTGGTTCCGAATGTACCCACCAGAAAAAATTCGATTATAAAAATCGAAAAGAAAGATAAGGATAGATTTAATGAAGCACTAGGCGCACACATCCATAATAAGGGACCTGTGGAAGTTGAACAAATTCCAGAAAAGAAAGTTGAGATAGAAAAAGAAAAAGATAAAATGAATCGGAATAAGGTTGTTAGTAACCAGAAATTAGAACATGAGAAGACTAAAGAAATTATAAGTCCTTTAAAGGACGAAAAGCGACCATCTAATTTCAAATGGAAGACGCGTGTTAGAATGCAACCAAGTGGCAACCGAAGACCCTTAGTGGCAAGGTCACCTATAGTAGTTATTGGAGATGATAGAGCCTTAGAGCTTCGAAAAATATTAAGAGAGGAAAAGCTAAGAGGAATGGTTTTTAAACCAAGGTCCTGGGATTCAAATCTTTTCAATAGAGAGATTCAACTCACTAAGAGTGTAGACACGTTAGTCGTGTGGACGCAAAGCATCAACAAAGGACTGTTTGAAGTCCTGAAAAAGGCAAATGAGCATAAGAAAATTGTCAAGAAAATTGTTTGGATTAAACCGTTTGAGGGGCTAGAAATTCAGGGCCTTGATAATGTCACGTCATTCAAAGAGCCTGAACATCTACACTCAATCCTCATCAATTTGAACAAATTGGGTACCCCGCTGATTTCAGTGAGTAAAGATTTCGGAAAGAAAAATTTAGATGAAGCAATCAACGCGGGACCAAAAAGCTCCTTTGTGAGCAAGAACAACAAATACCGATTTCGGGAATTTTATCCCAAGAGAAACTTTGGAGAGCTAAAGAAGGAACCATGCAATAAATTAGGCGTTGGAGCCACAACTCGACAATTAAGCAAACAGGAGCTACAACAAATGGCAACTATCAACGAAAACTGGCACTCAAGAATATGCGCACAAAGGCCATGGATGCAAAGAATAAAAGAAGGATGTCTGGAACCAATTTCTCCTAAAGTGGGAGGATGTCGAAGTTCGACATTTTAGTAAAATATTAATAAATTTTTATTTATTTCACATGTTTTTCACGTGTTCCATTTTCTTTCTTTTTTAATCTTTGTCCCCTTATTTCCTTAAACTTAATCATTTTTCTCTCTTCTTAGCGATTAAGTTTCTCATTCATTTGTGCTAATATAATATTTCCGTCCTTAGTGGCGATGACTAGGCTTGAGAAAGAGATCGCCCTTAGTGGCGCTAATTAACTTCCTATAAAACAAAATGTATTTTTCCCTTTCTTTGGATTTCAATCATTCTTTATGTATTAATCTAAACTAAATCCCTTTCTCTACGATTAATATTATTTTTTATTGTTGAAATAAATTTAATTATTTGGAAAATATTTGGATTAAATATTTTATTTATATTTTGGAAAAACAAGTGTTGTAGAACCTAATCGAATCGAATTTCGACAGTTGGCGAGCACGGCATCAAACTTGGACAACACTTGCGGGGAGGTGAATTTATTTTTAAATAAATTTAATTAAAATAAAGGCCTGGAAGAGCCAAATTTAGATTTAAAAATTTTTTTCACATAGAATTAACTTGGAAAAGTTAAACTTTTTGGGGATAGATTAGAATTAATCTAAGAATTGGGGATAAAATTTTTTTAAATTTGATAAAATTATAAAAAAGGTTTGATAAAATTATAAAAAAGGAACTTAGTTTCCGAGAAATAAGGGTAAAATGACGGAGTATATTAATTTAAAATATGAGACTTCGTTGGGGAAGTTGAAAATATGTCTGGTACGAGAAATTCCGCAGGACTTAGGGCCTGACGCTACTGTTAACCAGTTGCGAAGGCAGTTGTACTGGACTAAGGAGACAATTAGGGATTTGGAGGACAGTTTAGTGATAGTAGGGGAGGCAGATGACAAGATAAAGGAGAAAATTGAGAGATTGCCTGCCTCAGTGCGGGAAGAGAAATCGGCTCAGTATGGCAGATGGGTAAAAGAGGCAGCAGTTAAGAATATTTTGGAGGCGGCAAATACTCATTTGTCTAATTGGAAGCTACATAGAGTAAGTTTGGCTCAGAGGCTCGACTTGCCTATTGATTTAGAAGAATCTACAACTGAATCGCAGACTTCGAGCAAAGTCGAAATGAAGCGATTACAAAGGCCAGCAATCCAATTACGCCGCTTTGACGGTAATATAGAAAATTGGTGTTCGTTTTGGGAAACATTCCGTGTTTTAATACACGACGACAACTCGTTAAGCCATGTGGAGAAGTTTAATATACTGGAATCAATTTTAGACAATGAAGCGAAGGACTTGATAGGAGGTTTGCAAATGACGAATGAGGGGTACAATACGGCAATCGATCTTTTGTTATCGAAATTTGGGAGTGAAAAGAAGCTAATACGGTCTCTGAACCACGAATTATTAAATTTACCAAATAGTGAAAGTTTCGAGGAAGATGAAAAACTTTATTTAAGAATTGAAAAATTATGTAGGCAGTTGAAGTCATTAAATCAGAACATAGACGACGCACCATATTTTATGACGTTAGAAGGAAAAGTGTCTACAAAAGTTTTGGGTAAATATTTTAATATTAAAGATGTAGAAGACAATGATAATTGGAATACAGCAAAATTCAGAACCGCCTTAGGGCGTGCTATCAATCAGATTAGAAATAGATTGGAAGTAAAACAGAAGCCTAACCATGTCGTTAGAGACAGGATAGAAGAACCGACTATGAATTTTGCCATAAATTATTCCAACAAAGCTACTACCAAAAGATTCTCACACGAAAGAGTTGAAAGACCTAAAGGTAGAGAAGAAGGTAGGTTAAATAGAAGTAAGACAAAATGGCCTTGCCAGTTCTGCGATGGACCGCATACACAAGTAGAATGCAGCAGTCTTAGAACTGCAGAGGAAAGAAGAGACAGAGCAAGTGAAAAAGGGCTTTGCTTTAAATGCCTCAAAAAAGGGCATTTCGCCAACGACTGTTATGTCCCAAAAAGAAGATGCCTGTATTGCGGAAGAGGTCATCATCATTCAGCATTGTGTGAGCGTAAATTCGGAGAGGCAAAAGAAATACAAGAGGAAAACAATGGGTAAAAGAGGCAGCAGTTAAGAATATTTTGGAGGCGGCAAATACTCATTTCGATTACAAAGGCCAGCAATCCAATTACGCCGCTTTGACGGTAATATAGAAAATTGGTGTTCGTTTTGGGAAACATTCCGTGTTTTAATACACGACGACAACTCGTTAAGCCATGTGGAGAAGTTTAATATACTGGAATCAATTTTAGACAATGAAGCGAAGGACTTGATAGGAGGTTTGCAAATGACGAATGAGGGGTACAATACGGCAATCGATCTTTTGTTATCGAAATTTGGGAGTGAAAAGAAGCTAATACGGTCTCTGAACCACGAATTATTAAATTTACCAAATAGTGAAAGTTTCGAGGAAGATGAAAAACTTTATTTAAGAATTGAAAAATTATGTAGGCAGTTGAAGTCATTAAATCAGAACATAGACGACGCACCATATTTTATGACGTTAGAAGGAAAAGTGTCTACAAAAGTTTTGGGTAAATATTTTAATATTAAAGATGTAGAAGACAATGATAATTGGAATACAGCAAAATTCAGAACCGCCTTAGGGCGTGCTATCAATCAGATTAGAAATAGATTGGAAGTAAAACAGAAGCCTAACCATGTCGTTAGAGACAGGATAGAAGAACCGACTATGAATTTTGCCATAAATTATTCCAACAAAGCTACTACCAAAAGATTCTCACACGAAAGAGTTGAAAGACCTAAAGGTAGAGAAGAAGGTAGGTTAAATAGAAGTAAGACAAAATGGCCTTGCCAGTTCTGCGATGGACCGCATACACAAGTAGAATGCAGCAGTCTTAGAACTGCAGAGGAAAGAAGAGACAGAGCAAGTGAAAAAGGGCTTTGCTTTAAATGCCTCAAAAAAGGGCATTTCGCCAACGACTGTTATGTCCCAAAAAGAAGATGCCTGTATTGCGGAAGAGGTCATCATCATTCAGCATTGTGTGAGCGTAAATTCGGAGAGGCAAAAGAAATACAAGAGGAAAACAAAAGCGTTAGTGCCACGACTACCCAGAAGGAAATTGTCGGAGCTTTAAAGTCCGTTGAAGGTTATTATTATGATAGACCCTTTGAGGTTAGCGGTGATCAACTAGTTAATTATGGTGTTGGAACCGAAAAAGTATCTCAAAAAATTTTTAAGGAGGGAGGGATACATGTTGAGACGAATACGTTGGTTCCGAATGTACCCACCAGAAAAAATTCGATTATAAAAATCGAAAAGAAAGATAAGGATAGATTTAATGAAGCACTAGGCGCACACATCCATAATAAGGGACCTGTGGAAGTTGAACAAATTCCAGAAAAGAAAGTTGAGATAGAAAAAGAAAAAGATAAAATGAATCGGAATAAGGTTGTTAGTAACCAGAAATTAGAACATGAGAAGACTAAAGAAATTATAAGTCCTTTAAAGGACGAAAAGCGACCATCTAATTTCAAATGGAAGACGCGTGTTAGAATGCAACCAAGTGGCAACCGAAGACCCTTAGTGGCAAGGTCACCTATAGTAGTTATTGGAGATGATAGAGCCTTAGAGCTTCGAAAAATATTAAGAGAGGAAAAGCTAAGAGGAATGGTTTTTAAACCAAGGTCCTGGGATTCAAATCTTTTCAATAGAGAGATTCAACTCACTAAGAGTGTAGACACGTTAGTCGTGTGGACGCAAAGCATCAACAAAGGACTGTTTGAAGTCCTGAAAAAGGCAAATGAGCATAAGAAAATTGTCAAGAAAATTGTTTGGATTAAACCGTTTGAGGGGCTAGAAATTCAGGGCCTTGATAATGTCACGTCATTCAAAGAGCCTGAACATCTACACTCAATCCTCATCAATTTGAACAAATTGGGTACCCCGCTGATTTCAGTGAGTAAAGATTTCGGAAAGAAAAATTTAGATGAAGCAATCAACGCGGGACCAAAAAGCTCCTTTGTGAGCAAGAACAACAAATACCGATTTCGGGAATTTTATCCCAAGAGAAACTTTGGAGAGCTAAAGAAGGAACCATGCAATAAATTAGGCGTTGGAGCCACAACTCGACAATTAAGCAAACAGGAGCTACAACAAATGGCAACTATCAACGAAAACTGGCACTCAAGAATATGCGCACAAAGGCCATGGATGCAAAGAATAAAAGAAGGATGTCTGGAACCAATTTCTCCTAAAGTGGGAGGATGTCGAAGTTCGACATTTTAGTAAAATATTAATAAATTTTTATTTATTTCACATGTTTTTCACGTGTTCCATTTTCTTTCTTTTTTAATCTTTGTCCCCTTATTTCCTTAAACTTAATCATTTTTCTCTCTTCTTAGCGATTAAGTTTCTCATTCATTTGTGCTAATATAATATTTCCGTCCTTAGTGGCGATGACTAGGCTTGAGAAAGAGATCGCCCTTAGTGGCGCTAATTAACTTCCTATAAAACAAAATGTATTTTTCCCTTTCTTTGGATTTCAATCATTCTTTATGTATTAATCTAAACTAAATCCCTTTCTCTACGATTAATATTATTTTTTATTGTTGAAATAAATTTAATTATTTGGAAAATATTTGGATTAAATATTTTATTTATATTTTGGAAAAACAAGTGTTGTAGAACCTAATCGAATCGAATTTCGACAGGGCCCCTCACTGCTATACAATACTTACAAGTTCCTCAATCATTTTAATAATATTTATAATATTATTTGGACATTCTTTATCTTCACAACATCCTTCTTTGTTGTGTTCTTCATTAATAATTTTCTCCAAATTATTTTTCATTAAATAATTTTTATTTTTAAAAATAAATAAATAAAGTTGGCATAGTCTTTTTCTATTTTCTATTAATTTTTCTTTATTTTTAGACAAAATTTCCAATTCTTTCAAAGCATCCAAAGAATTAAAAATTTTGTTTAATATATTTAAATAATTCCAAATTATTGCATTTATTGTTAATTTAATTAATTCATCATCATCTTCCATAATAAAATATTTTATCTGATTTTTTTCATGGTCTAAAAATGAAAAAAATCTTTTTAAGGCGAAGGTCTTTTTTAGTTAAGGCGAAGATCTTTTTTAGTTTTTTAGTAGTAAATATTTTTTTAGATTCCTAGTACACTAAGCAAAAGTAAGGGTTGTTTCCCACAAAAGGTCAAAAAAGGTCTCATATTTCTCGACTTTCGGTGATAGGAACAATTCTACTGAAAACTATGTAGAGGAGGATTTATAATTTTGGGATTAACGATTATCCGAATTTAACCAATTTGTCCACTTTTTTCTAAATCAATTAAAAAATTTTCTTTAACTTACCAATTTTTCTTAATACATCTCTCGGGGGACACTCTACATATCCTTGCTAAATTAAAATAAATTATTCTTTATTTAATTTAATATTAAACCTTTATTTGAATAATACTTATAATTTTTGCCTCCAATCTTTTTTTGCCATTTAAATTTAAATCTTAAAATTAATTATTTATATTTGGATAAATTTTGTTAACAAAAAATTAATCGACTTTAAATTTGCCCCATAATTTTGTTTCAATGCTAAATTGAAGGATCATATGTATTTTTCATCTCCTACCAAACACTGTCCTATTTCAGTCTTATCTACTATAGGACTAGTAAACTTAAAATAATCATCAAGCTTATCAAGTATCTCTTGGACATTTTTCTTAACCCTAGTCTCATTATGGCGAAAATAAAAAATAAAGCTGCATAAAATTTCCAATTAATTTCTGATAGAATTCTAAATCCAGAAAATATCTGGATGGGTCTTGCCCTATAAGCTCTCCGTTGTTAGCAAAAACGTAAAACTTTATTAACTGTCTGCCCATACCCCATAAAACTCCTTCACTGATTGTTTTCATTCTTACTTTATGTAAGGAAGAGAAAGATCCAGCTGGCTATTCTTAAATCTTTTAATAGATCTGTGAGTGGATCTTCCTCAGCCTTACTATAGAGAATATTTATTATCTAAATTATTACTATTAATCAAATCATTAAATTCTTTCCTCTCTTTTTTCAATATTTCAATCATTTCTGTATGTTCCTTCTTTAAATTTTCTTTCTGTAATTTTGCATCAATTAATTTTGTTTTATTATCTGCCTGTAATTTAAGAGCTTCACGAAATTCCTCATTGAAATTACTCTTTGATTCATACAACATATTTAATTTTAATATTTTATGAAGACTGTTTAAATATAATATTCTTCCTTCCTCAAGTTCTTTTTTATTTAAATCTATTATTTTATCAACAAAAAGTAAAGCGGCACATTTTAAACCTTCCCATGGTCTTTTTAAGACTTGAATAAATTTTCCTTCGTTTAAAAATATTTTTACAAAAATATCAATTGTAATACTTTCTTTATCGACGTCTTTTTTATCATTATTAAAATATTCTTTGTAGTAAATTATTATTGAATTTAGAAATTCTTCTCTAGACATTTCTTTGAAAATAAAATTTTTATTAAATTATATGTATTTAATAAAAATTTATAAAATTAAAAAATTATTTATTAAATTATACTAATTAATATTTCTGTTTAATAAAAACTTTCGTAACTGAAAGCTAATTGTTAGCTGCTTGTAACAATCCTCAATCCTTACGTCAAAATTGATAAATTTACGTTTCTCATAGTGATTAGAGATCTAAAAAACAAAGATCTGATCGAATAACTTCATATTCGATCGCTATATCTTTCGCTCTATGTTAGTTATAAATTGTTCTGTACTATTGCTTTCAGTTTTTTAATAAACCTTATTTTTACAAGTTTACACAAATGAAAAAATTATTCAAAAAATCAAAAAAATTTTCCTGGTTAAATATTTTTAATAAAATATTTTAACTTTTCTGTGATTCTTAACTTACCATTGCATATAATCTGTCCAATTTCAGGATAATCTCCAGCAAATAATCTGTGCCTAATTTCTTCTTCAATATCTAAATATTTAACAATTCTTCCACGTGCTCCTCTAGTTTTTAACAAAAATTCTCTAAATTCTTTTTTATTTAAATAAATTTTAATTAATTCATCTTCAGCATCATCTCTGAATTTATTTAATATTTCCCCTTTGGCTTGATTAATTTCCAAATATAATTCCACAATTTTATCAAGTATCAGACTCTGATTATTTATTTCAACTTTTAAAACTTTCTTTTCCCACACTGTCTTAAATTTTTTCATTTCATATAAATTTGGATGGGTTTTTAAAAGATCGGCCATCAATGTTGAAATACGAAGGTGAACACCTGGAGTAATACCTAATTTATGACCTATTGGGTGTGAAAACATTTCCATATAAAGATTTAGACGTTCTTGTTCTTCTAACAAATCTGAAAAGGAAAAGCAATATAAACACCAGGGATCGCGCCGACCCGATTCACGATTCTTGGAAATCGTGAATTCGGTTTTCTATCGGCGTGATCCCTGATAAACCCCACGAATTGTTAAAAACTAACGTGTGGGGATTTTGGTGCTGGAATAAGACTCCCGGGTGTTTAAAAGCATTCTCTTTGGATTAAGTTCTCGTCATAAGTCTAGTTTGGTGTTTGATCTCCAATCCGAACAAAGTACTGTTCTGGTTTTGGACTTGGATTGATTTCCTTGGATCTGTTAGCCCTATTCTATTGTCTTAGAAAATTTTTGGTTTCGGATGTCTCTAGTAGTTTGGAAATTATGATTTGTAACTTTTTGATTAGAACTTTTTTATTTCAGAGTTCGGTTATTTCCTACAAAATATCTTGTAAAAATCCAATCAAAAATTTATTTTTTACCTATTCTCAATAATTTAGGAAAATACAATTCCAATTCCATTAACATTAGCTTTCCAATTAAGCCTTTCATTCTTTTTTTAATTTCAATAAATTCCTCTTTTTTATTGCCTGACTTTTCAAGATACCTAATTAATTCTCCTTTATTTTTTTCGTCTATATTTAATAATTTTTTGATTAAATTTTTATGTAAAATTTGATTTTCTTTCTCAATTTTTAATTCTTCATTCAATTCCTCTTCATTTCCTTCAATTATTTCATTTTTTTCTTCTCCCAAAATTTTATTTTTTAAATTTAAAAACATTAAATAAAATTCTCCGAATTTTTTAAAATTAAATTTAAATTATTTTCAATTGTTTCCTTCTCCATAGAATTTTTAAATTGTTTAAATTCGTTATATTTTTCTTTACTTTCTTTTAAATTAGCCTCTTTTTCTGAATTTTCGTTTTTTGAAGTTTCTCCTTTTTTTCCTTTATTTTTCTTTGGTTTATTTTTAATTTTTTTATCAGCCTCTTTTTTTGCTTCATCACTAATTAACTTCAAAATATTTTGAATATTCTCATCAAATAAATAAATATTAAATTTAATTTTGTCATTTTTAGAAAGTCCATCTCCAGAGAATAATTTTATATAAAAATCTTCAATTTCTTTTGTTTTGTAATCTTTAAATTAAAAAAAATTATTATCAATATACTAAAGTATAGGGTTGCTTTTTTCGCGCAGTCGGAAGCCAGTTTTGGTATACCGTATATCCTTTAATAACTACCCTGTGTAATTATTGTTTCGACTTTCCACTGGAGAGTAATTAATCGAGGGAGGGTAAATATACGAGTTTTGAAATTTGAACGTGATTTAGGGCATTTGTTTGGGGGTAATTATTGTTTCAATCTATCGCTGATAGGGTACTTGATGTAAGTGGGGTATTTATTTGAAGGAGGGCAATTAATACAGGTTATACGGTAGTTGCTTTATGATACATGAAGTGTAACAGAAATGATTTATTTTTATATCTTTTGAACGTCTCGATACTCAACTTTTCATAATTGACCGATCTGAGCATTCTACGGGTGTTACAAGTCATAAAACTTGTTTCAGGCAGAATGATTTAATTATCTGGTTATAACTTTTTATCGAAAGATTGTTCAGATCGGTATATTGCTGCAGATTATCCCCCTAATCCTTGCGTATTCTCAAATAGTAATGTCAAATCTAATTTACCTATTAATAAATTTTCTGGATTTCCTTCAATTTTTTTTAATTTCAAAATCAAAATAATAATAATTATGATTAACTGGTTCAAAATCATAAATAAATTATCTTAATAATGGAAATATATATTAAACATTTTTATATTTTGTAAATATTTAAGTAATTTAAATATTAATCATTTTAATTCAGGGTTCTCATCGGTAAATGTTAAAGTACAAAAAGATTAATTCATAAGTACATAGTGGAAAAATTCTAAAAATATAAGTACGCTAAAAAATACAATTTAAAAAATTTATCGTCGTTCAATTCCCTTATATTTCACTTCTAATTATTTTTTCAGCACTGCAGGGGAAAATTTTGTGAAATTTCGGCGCTTTTAAGACAGATTTCTTCCATTTTCAGCGCCGCATTTTAATTAAGAAATAGGGCTGAAAAACTGGAAAAGTCAAAAAAGTATTTTAAAAATAAATATTTAATTCAAGGCCAATATTTTTCCCTTAATAATTTCTATTTTCATTTAAATTCAAATACCTAAATTAAATTTTAATTAAATGAAAATAGAAATTATTAAGAGAAAAATATTGGCCTTGAATTAAATATTTATTTTTAAAATACTTTTTTGACTCGTTTCCAATGATTTTTTTCAAACCCTATTTCTTAATTAAAAAGAATTTTCTAAATCTAATAAATTAAAGGAGAAAGTTAATTTTAAAAATAATAAAATTGAGATATAAGTTTTATTAAAAGTGATTGTTTTCTGAATTTTATTAAAAAAATATTTAGTAACGTGGCGGAAAAAACATTTAATTTTAATAATTATGTATTTTAAATTATATTAATTAAAAAAAGTGAGGAAAAATAAATTGAGAAATAAATAAAAATTGAGAATAATTTTAGATTTCTTTACTTATTTAATTTTGCACTTTTCCTTCTTTTTTTAAATTAAAAATATTCATATATACAGACAGATCGTGTTTTTAAATACCCCCTTGTTACTTAAAAACCGTATACTAAATTCTTTTCTAATTCGGCCCACAATCGAAATATTTTTTAAAGACACCTAACCCCGGTTTTGCGTTGATTTTCGGATTCAAACTGTCACTATAGTACATTTTTTATTTTCTTTTTAATTAAATATTTACCTCAATAATATAAAAGTTTACCTTTACTTGCACTTTTAAAAACTTGTATGAGAGAATTACTCGTTTGTGACTCAGAAAAATTCTCGATTTACAAAATTTTTGAAATAGGAAATTTTTTCATTTAACATGGGAGAAAAGTTGGATAATATTCCAATGATATGACTTATTAACTTAATTACTGCAGACGATCGGCACGTTTTACATAAAAACATAAACACTAAATAACACATTACTAAAGAGTTTGTCACTTGTCTTGAGATGCTTAAACGCAGGGTTCGGACCAGACATGCACGAAACTCCAAAATTTTTTCCGACGAAACGAAACGAAGCAAAATTTTTTAAAAATCGTTTCGTTAACGAAACGAGACGAAACACTAAAAATTTAGCGAAACGAAACGAAACAAAACGAAACATTGTAATTTTCAAAAAATTTAATAAAAATGGTTTTATTTCTTAATTTTTCGATTTTAAACACGTTAATAGGCCAGTTATGGCCTATATATGACCTCATAGCTTTGTGGGACCTTAAATTATGGTCCTAAGCTCCAAAATTTTCGCGTGTCCCCTCCTAATCCACTATACCAGCCTTAGTTCCGCCAACTCGGCTCCAATCGAATTATATGTTGAGCAAATGTGAATCAAGGATCAGGGATCCTGCTGACACGTTCCCTGTTACCCGAAAATCAGGAATTCCTGACTTCACAACTTTTTCTGGTAGAGATTCCCGAACTGGTAATTTAACATTTGTCGTTTTTAGCGCCGCAGGCGAAAATTTTGAGAATTTTAAAAGGCTATGAAGCCAGATTTCACCCTTTTCAGTGCCGCAGGCAAAAATTTTTTGAATTTTCATCACCAAAAGGGAAATTTTTTCAGTTTTTGGGTAATATTTTGGCTTAAAATATAGGTAATGTTTCGTTAACAAAACACAGGTGTTTCGTTAACAAAACGAAACGAAACAAATTAAAAACTGTTTCGTCACGAAACGAGACGAAACAGGAAAAAACATAACGAAACTAACGAAACAACGAAACGAAACGTTTCGTGCATGTCTGGTTCGGACCGAGAAAATGTTAAGTGTAAGTTCAAAAAGTTTAATTTGGAAGTACATAGGGGGGAAAATTTTCAAAATATAAGTACGCTACAAAAAAATTTTCAAAACATTTCTGTGGCGCCTAAGGCCCCAAAAAGTCTTCCATTTTTTGCGCCGCAGGCGAAAATTTTGAGAATTTTAAGGTTAAATTTAACTTTTTAACCAAAAAGTTTATTTGTAAGTACTGTACTTCCAAAATAAGTACGAATCCGAACCCTGCTTAAACGCTATATTATTAATATTTATTTTCCTTTAATATTTAGCGAATACCTTTGTTTAGTTAAGTTTTATTTATTTGGAAACTTTTGGGGAATATTTTATTTTATTTAAGAGAATTAATTTTTAATGTAAAAATTAATAAATTGAGAGGTATTGAGGGAAAATGGCAAATGAAGGCGCGCTCGCTCTTTCAATAGGTAAATTTACGCCGTGGAAAGCGCAGTGAGATGCTGTCGATTTAAAATAAGGCATGCATTTTTGATAGATGCAATAAGGTAATGATAGAAAAAATGTTGTGGAAGGCATGTTGCCATGTTGAGACTGTTAATGTGAGCGTTTGCAATGAAAAAACTTTACTGAAAATTTCCCAATTCTTCAGCTTCATCAGAATTCCATCTCTAATCAATCTTCAAAAAAGCGCTGCCAAGCAGTCAAAAAATTACGTTAAAATTTTTCCTCCATATTTTCTTCTTTACTCTTTACTTGAAGACCACCACGGAGTTGGGTCGGAACCAGTGCTTCGAAATTTCAAATTTGCTCGTACTCGTACTTAGTACCAGGTACGAGTACGAGTCGAGGTACGAGTACGAATTTTGGTACGAGCTTCGAAGCACTGGTCGGAACTTTCTCTAAAATTTTCGAGTTTTTAAGTTGTTTAAATTTTTTAACTCATCCGATACCGACCTTTCAACTCTTCAGATTCCGACTCTTCCCCTCTCTCTCTTTCTCCTTCTTTAATCTCTTTCTCTATCTCACTTGTCTACAATATATGTATTTCATTAAAAATTTTAAAAAATTCTACATGTGACATTAAATTTAAACAATCATGCTTGTCGCAAGATAAATTATAATTGATTTTATTAAAATATTATTAAATAATAATTTAACATTCCCTAGAATCTAAATATAATGGCAATTTCAAGCTCTGAAATCCTTCGAGATGGTTTCAGAATAGTTCTTCGGTTTTGAAACTTTTTATTTTTTGACAACTACAAGCTTAGGATAACTTGGTAATTGTAACTGGACGGGATCTCGAACAAAATCTTTGGTTGCCGAGATCTATGTTTTTCAAGATCTCGATCTTGTAAAATCATTTTTTGAGTTTTTCAGGTTTCGTCCGACCAGTCCAGTCTGTTCTCTTATTTTAAACAATTTATAAGTAGATGGAAATAAAATAATTTATTAAAAATTATTATTTTATACAACTCTTTATTATTTTTAAATGTACAAAAAGCTAGAACGCTTTTTGACTGCAAAAATACATAATTATATCCCTCAGAAATGCTTTATATAACCACAATTTAGCAATCTCTATTTAATTGCTTTTTCCTTTGATTTTATATATGTGAAGAATCAAAAAATAAAGAAAGAAAAGGATATTCCGTGGAGGATAGATTTATTTTTTTAAAAAGAAGTACAATTTATTTGCTTCCTTTAAACAATTCCTGTTTTATTCCTTATTATTTTTAGTCTCTAATTTATTTATTATTTATTTCCAAAAAGCATTAGATAACTGTAAATGAGCCCAGAAACTGGGGTTTTCTTTGTTTTTCTTATTTCGGTAGACTTCGGGGAAAGTCGAAAAAGTCTTTCAAAGTTAATATTAAAATTTAACTTTTCAACAAAACTGTTTATTCCAAGTAAAATACTTTCAGAAAATTATAAGTATAATAACCCCTTAGTTTTTAAATAAAAAACATATTTAAATTTAAAATATAATTTTAAATATTTCTACGATTTCTAATTCATATCCAAAAAAATTAAGTATGGTTTTAAAATATTTTTTAATATCCTAAATTTGTTTTTAATTTAGAGAAAATATGGTTTCGGAAGATAAAAATCCATTAAAAAAAGAACGGCAGAGTTTAAGACCTGTTGCATTAATAGCTACATGCTGCGCAACTGTTAGTTAATTCAAATTTAAATTTTTAATTTCAAAGTATTTTTAATTGGAAATATTTAAAATTTCATAACATCCCTTTCTAATAAATTCATCAAAACCTTGCCCAAAATTTAAATTCGAAAATAGATCCAACATATGAAGTTATTTTTGAAGGCATTATCAATTTTGTTCCTTCCGAAAATAATTTTTTGCCAGTCCTAATCCCAGAGCGTACTTATTTCTTGAATAATTTATTACTTAAATATACTATAAGGAAAATATGTAACTTAAATAAAAATTAGAAATAATTTTTAACACTAATACCTAATTTTATACACTTAAATAAGCTAATTTGTCCCCATTATAACCAGGTAGCAATTAGCAGTTGTTTAATAATGTTCCCCCTCATTCTCCATTATATACAAACATTAGAAGCTGGAGTTCAGCTAGATTTGGATTTTTGCAAGTCAAGGGCAAGAGATATGTGGAGAGAAATGTTTGAGATAAAAACTAATGGACGTTCAGAAGCTGCTTCTCGACTTGCTAATCTTGTAATGCATCGACGACAAATTGAAAAACGAGATACTATTGCCGAGTTTTGGGCTCGTCGTTTGCATGATATGCAATTTAGAGACGATCCTATAGATTCTTCTGGAACGATTGGTGTTGGTTCTAGTAATGTTAGAAGGGCGGTAAATGGAGGAAATGAAAGTCAAATAAAGGCAACAACAAATAATAATAATGTAGAGTCAACGACTGCTGAAAGTTTTAAAAAATTGGAAGAGGGTTATGAACAACAACCTGCTGAAGAAAAACCAAGACATAAAGTAATGAAATTAAAATTTTAATTTTTATAGAATAAAAATCTATTTAGCCTCTTTCAATGGCAAGAGATCACCCTCAAACTTATGCTCAAAATGATTATAATCGTGGATCGCCTAAGGACGAATTTGTAGAAACACCTTCAACTGGATGCTGTAATTGATATTCTCTCAAAATTTTTTCACTTTATTAGGCACTTGTCAACGTGGTCCCCCTGGAAGGCCTGGCCCTCCAGGCAGAGATGGTCTAAGAGGATTAGATGGAGAACCCGGACAGATCGGCCCTCCAGGTCCTCCGGCGCCACCTGGGCCTGATCAGTCTCAGCTCTTTCCTCCACAATGTCCTTGTGAGGTTAATTATATTATGAGAGGTTTAAAATTTTTTACTGTTTTATTTTAGGCTCCACCTGGAGAGCCCGGGCCAAAAGGACCGCCGGGAGCTGATGGACCAGCAGGACCGCCGGTTCATTTATGTTTTTATTTGAATTTAACTGAATTTAAAAGGGAGAGCCAGGCGAAGATGGAAAACCGGGTGATCAAGGACCGCGAGGTCCGCCTGGACTTGCGGGACAACCTGGCCAGCCAGGAAGACCTGGTCCCCCTGGTGAGCCTGGGCAATATAGAACAGAGATCGGTAATTAATTTTACATTAGTTTTAATATTTTAATTTTGATATTTTAAAGGACCTCCTGGCCGTCCCGGTGCCAATGGTCGGCCTGGTCCTCCTGGACCTCCAGGTTTTATTTAATTCCTTTACGAACTTTTTTAAAGGTTTTAATTAATTTCAGGCGCCCCAGGCAAACCAGGAAATGATGGATTACCTGGAAAACCCGTCTGTATTTTTAATTTATTTATTCTTTAAAATTATTTAAAATATTTTAAATATTTATTAATTTTAATTTTAGGGCCCACCCGGACCCCCAGGTTCACCAGGAGTGCCTGGTTCAAGTGGAAAGGTATTTAATTTATTTCGAGACTAAATTCAATTATTTTTTTTATAGATCGGCTCAAATGGACGCCCTGGAGCACCCGGAGCCCCTGGTTCATGTGACCATTGTCCTCCAGCAAGATTGGCCCCAGGATATTAATTTTGCAAAATATATAGTTTCAAAAAATATTTTGTAATTTTTAAATATGTAAAAAATTTTGGACTGTTTCATAATTCCCAAACCCCCTTTTTGTGTAGTCTATAATTATAAATATGTATGTATATTTTAATTACTGTAAATCATTCTTAATTAAACTTTAAAATAAAGATTTGTTTAATTGAAATATAATCTTAAGATCATTACAACATCATTAATTATTAAAAATAAAATTTAAATAAAACGTGATTGCTCATAATAATTTTTTAATTCTGCAATAAAGGGATTCCCAATTTTATTACTAATTAAAAATTTAATAGGCAAATAAAATAGTCAACTGATTCTACTTTTTTAATTTAATCATTTGCGCATGTTCACTTTGAATTTATTTTTAAATTAAATTGTGTAACCTGTTTTATATATTAAAGTTTTATAAAAGACTCTATAACTACCAGGAATCACACCGATATAAAAACAAAATTCCCGATTTTCGGGAATCGTGAATTCCCGACCCAAAAAACGTCGAGAATTCCCGATTTTCGGGAATCCGGAATTTCGTCGCTGCGATCCCGGGTATCTACATACCTATATTAATTCAAGATATAAATAATTTAATTTAACTGAACCGAAAATTTTTTTTTAAAGTATCTACTACCTATTTCTTTGTTAAAATGCCAGAAAAATTTTATTTTTAGAATTATAATTTAATTATCAGGTTTGTAAAATAATTAATAATAACGTTCAAAGATTACAAAACTTCTCTTTTTTATCTTATTAAACCTCACGTGGCCTTGAACCTTAAATTTTTTCATCTTTCAATGCGCAATTAATTACTTAAATACATAATATTTTACTGACAAAATTATATTTTATATTTATCAACTACACAATTTAGTAAATTAATTTATTGATAAATTGTGTAAAAAATGTATAATATTTGTACATAAAGTTACCTATATTTACAAATTTATGAAGAGATTGAACCTGCGAACATTGCGAGGGCTATTTTGAAATTTCTTTTGATTTTTGATTTCGAAGATTTTCAAATATATTTTTGATTCCCGATTTTAGGAGATAATTTTTGGTTCGGACCAGCTCTGCTTACGAACGGAAAAACTTGGATACATGAGTTCACCCTGACCCAAAACAATTCGAAAACCCCATACCCCGACATACCCGCCACCGAGTGTTCGGGGTGCAACCCTATTGGATACTAATAATCAAGTTTTTTTCTAAACAATACTTCAATTATTTTTCGTCCAACTTCTTTCAAATTTTTTACAAATATTTTCTATCAAAATAACACCAACATATTTTCACTATTTCAGATAAATTTCAATTTTATTCGGAAATGTTCTATTTGTCATATTTTTTAAATAAAATCTTGACATTTTATTTTAACTAATTACTAATCATTTTCTCTTATTTTTCCTTTTATTTAACAAATTCTGTTAAATGTTTATTTTCCTTAAGAGAAAACAAAAGTTAAAATTAAAATTTTTATTTGGCCAATCAATTTAATATCTTTTTTATTATTTTCTTAAATTTAAAAAATAGGAAATAAAATTTTTATTTATCAAATTTTGTTTAAACGACGGAAATGAAACTTTAAATATTTTTTTAATTGCTCTATAAATTAAAATTTAAAATTTAAAAATTTCCTTAGAATTTAAAAATTTTATTAATAGTTTTGTCCTATTTATTAATTAAAATTTTCTTTTTTATTTTATATTTTAATTGAATAAATTTAAAAAATGAAGACATTTTTACTCAAATTTATTCTCTCTGCAATTATGTTTTCTGTTACTTCTCTTGCAGGAATTGCAGCTATAATGGTTTATAATACATAATAATTATTTAAGTTAAGATGACAAAAACCTGAAGAATTTCGATAAAGATATGATAGAGATGTCCATTATACCGAAAGTTTATTAAGAATTTACTCCAGTACCAAGAGCAAAAAACCCTAATAAAGTTTTGAGCAAGGCACAAAACCTTGGACGTCTTGGACGCCTAAGATTTGAGATCAGTTTTTTATAAAAAAAAATTTTAAAGTTGAGGCGCAAACTAAACAGATTGGCAGAAGTTCAGAACAGAAGAACAGAATGGATATTAACTTTACTTTCTTGTTTTGCAGGAGGTGTATTTATGGGGACGTGTTTCTTAGATATATTCCCTCATATTAAGTTTGTTTTTATTATAATTTGATATATAAATTTTAAAATATTTTATTTAAGATGAAAGGGGACTGAGCATTTTATTTAAAATAAAACAATTATTTAAAATAATTTTTGAAATAAATACAAAATTGTAAAATTACCGCTTTAGTTTCTTTAATTATCTCAGATATTTAGTGTGCAATTAATTTTTAAGTGGGATTCCTCAAGGTCTCAAACATTTTATATATTCTGTCTTTGCTCTAAAAACCATAGATCTGACAATTAGAAGAAAATAATAAATTATCGAATTTATAAAAACGATAATAATAAAAACTCAAAAAACTCATAAAGAATCATGGGGGAAAATCAGAGATTATTATTAGAGATTATTATCAGTGATTATTATATCAGGGTTTAGTTTTTTGAGATCTCGAAAATTCCCAGCTTAAAAAATATTTTTTCTTATGTTAAAGATTAGTTCAAAACTACATAAAATAATTTTTAAATCAATTTATAGTGAACATTATGCCCATTTTCGAAAAGAAGCAAATTGGTCTACAGAATTTCCTTTACCTGAATTTATTATTTGTTTGGGATTTTTCCTCGTTTATTTATTGGAAGAGCTTATTCTCAAAGTTTTTGCACCACAAACGTAAAAAAATATTATTTTAATTTTTTAAAAATTAAAATAAATTTCTAAAGAGAAAAACGTAAAAGATGCCGAACAATTTCCCGACATTTAGGGAATATTGACGGGAAAGATTCTTCTCTTTCTATTTGCTCTAAACCTGATTGTGTTATGAATTCAATTAAAAATAATAATGAAATAGATATTCAACAAGTAACACAAACTTTAAAACATTGCTCTTCTTGCCTTGATATGCTTACACACGAGTATAAATTATTTTTTTATTAAGTACAAAATTATAACTAGGGTAGTCATTTGGAATCGAACCGAAGCTAGATGACCAGCTCGGTTTCGCATATCCGAACATTTCCCAAAAATTCTATTTACAAGAATTTATTGGGGTTTGTTGCGACCGTTTAGAGCGGATCAGTTAAACCTAAACCAAGGGCTCCAAATTTTGGAAATAATTTAAATTTGTCTCACTTAATGAGGAGGTTAAATAACAATTAAGGCCTGTATGGAATAATAAATAAAAATTACTAATTATAAATTTAAAAAATTTAATTTTAACGTTTTTTTCATCCAAATTAGAGTAGTAATAGACAAATATTTAAATGAAGAATCAAAAACAACAGATTTACTTAAATCACTAACATTTGCTTTTGCAATATCTTTTCATTCTGTACTTGAAGGGTTTGCTCTTGGAGTACAAGTATTTTATTCTAAAATTTTTTAGAAATTATTTAATTAAAAAAAGGATAATTCTGCTGGAATATTAACTTTATTTATTTCTTTAATTATTCACAAAAGTATTGAAGCTTTTAGTGTTGGATTACAAATAAATAAATCTGGAAATAATTCTTTAATTATTGTTGGGTCTTTAATACTTGCTTATGCTCTAATGACTCCGATTGGGTCAATTATTGGTGATTTTATTACTGTAAGAGATTTATTTATTGTTAATTAGGTAGGGATATTCATATGAAACGAGATAATACAAAAGCTTGACAGACTCGCTCATTCACTATTTTCGGATTCGAGATTTCGGATCGAGTCGACAATTTTGGGATCGAGACGACAATTTTCGGGATCTATTTTCATTGGCGTTTCAAAATTAATATTTTCCGCTTAATTTTTGTTCCTACTTTTAGACGGGGCGTATTTAGTTCAAGACGAAATTGTTGTCTTCTATTAAGGTCAAGTTATTGTCTAGACACATTCTTGGGTCTCGGCAAATATTCGGCTTCAGATCTTTAACTCTCTAGTTTATGAAAAATTTACTTTTCATAAACTTCAATTTTATATCTATTTTTATGTAGAATCTCGAAATAAATGAACTACCAAAGGAAGGAATAATCATTGGTTTAGAATCTTTAGCCGCCGGAACATTTATTTATGTAACATTTCTTGAAGTATTAGCTCAGGAGCGTGCAAATGATCATTCAAATTTGTTGCAATTAGCTGCTATATTTATTGGATTTCTTGTTATAAATATAATACAGATATATGAATTAACAACGTAAATATTTTAAAAGATGCGGACATCCGCAAAAACTTTTCAGATATCCGCAAAAAAATTGCGGATATCAGCAAGAAATATTAGGTTTTAGTCTGATTCGAAAATTATTTTGATATCACATAATTTTTATTTATTTATATAAATTTAAGGCATTCACATTCACATGGAATTACACACTCAAATAATGAAGAACATGAACATTAATTTAATTATAATTTTTTTAATTAGATAAAAATTTTTTCTAATTGTTTATGTCGTGTCCGGATTGTCCGAGATTTTCCAATAGGAATTAACAAAGTAGATGAGGTGCAATTGGGGGCACAAATGAGGTAAGGGACTAGAGTTCCTCTACAGTTATATAGGCTCTTCCTAAATTTCCGTTTTTTCTCGACACTTCTACTGCATTAATCGGGGTGATTTTTATTTATTATTTAGACCAAGGTTGCGTCGTATTTACGAATTACGTAAAAAAATGATTTCGACACAACCCGAATTTAGACTAACGCTGAAACTGACTTTTATCCTATCCGTTTTTCTTTCCAATTCTTTTAGCCAGAGATGTCCGAATTTCGAAAATCAAAATTTCAAATTTTGAAGTTTTGATTTCAAAATTTGATAGTAAACATCAATACACAACAATTTTGCTCAAAATATACATATTGCTATAAAATGTTTCTGTTAAATTAATTTAATTACTATTTACAAATTAGTTTATTAGAATAAATTTCCAATTCTTTTTTTAAATTAAAAATAAAAAAACTAAAAAAAATTTTTTTAATGCACTTTTACCTTCTTTTTAATTAAGTGCTTATCACATGAAAAATATTAAAAATGAAAAATTGCGTAAATAAACATAGAATTATGTAATAATATATTTTGTAAGACACCGACAAAAGAAAAATTTCTCAAAGTGCATTTTATAAGTAATTTTGAAATTTTTATTTTGCCTTTCCGACGGCTTTGACTTTTAAGATTTTTCATTTATTTAGCTAATTATTTTTAAAAATCCTAAAAATTGAATAGCTAAGAATTATTAAGGACCCGTTGAAATAAAAAACTTTATTAAATGTTGACTTAAAATTATTTTGAAGGAGCGAAAATTTCTAGGAAATCGTCTTTACCTATTTTGAAAACCATTTTTTCCATAATTTTGACAAATTTTTGTTTTCGTTTTCTAATATTTAAATTGAGTAATTTTTATATAATTCTATATAAAAATCTTGGATAATTCTGATCTTTTGGAGTCTAAAATCAGAAAAATATCTTTTATAATAATTCGATTAATATCTTACCTATTTTTTCTAGACTTTAAAAATTATAACCTTGACAGGGCTTTATTCGGTTTGCCTTTTAAAATCGACACAGATTTGGTTTCAATGGAACATCAAAAAATTTAAAAGCCAAATTCTATTTTAAAAAATACCTGAGTGTCAGGGTTGGTCTAGGCTTGGGGTCTATTTCCAGTTTTTACTTTAACCAGTATTTTTAAATTTAAAATTTATTTTTATTTCTAACATTTTTTAAAATTATCTCTGATTATTTTCAAAAATATTGCCCTTTTATTTTTGTCTTTTTGATAAATTGAATTTAGGTAGTTGATTTTTATTAACTTCTCTATTTTAATTTTTAAAATAATTTTTAGAATCTTTTAAAAAAATAAAATGATTTTATTTAAATTAATATATTTTTCAATTTTGTTAAATAATGTTTTAAATCGGGAACTTCCGTTAAATTGTAAGTTTTTAATAAAAAATAATTATTACATTATTATCAATATTTTATGTTTGTTTTTGAAAAGTAACTGTTCGACCTTAATATAAAGGGGTGCCGGAACAAAATGGTCAGTCTTTCAAAATAATATAGAACTCATCGAGCTGCATCGAATGACACCAAAATTAATGAAATGCGACGTGATTGGACCGAGATACAGACGACTGAATATTGAAAAACCATAGGGTCGTAATTTTGGAGCAAAAAAAGTTCATACAAATTATAGCTCATTCGAATGAGCTCGTCGAGCTGAGTCGAATAACACCAAAATCACAGTGATTGATCAAGTTTTGACAAAGTCTCCGGGATTGCCAGATTTTTTCTCTGGAGACGAAAATTCCTAGCGGAGACGAAAATCTCGGAGACGAATATTCCGTTTATTTCCTTGGTGACGAATATTCCGCTGGAGACGAAAGTTCCGAAAATGTTGGAGACGAAAGTTCCGAAAAGTCTTGGAGACGAATGTTCCAGAGACGAAAATTCCGTACACCAATATAAAGTACTCCGTTATAATTTAGTCAATTCCTCTGGCCCAGTGACCAAAAATTTAAAAAACCGTTTCTAAACTTGAGAAGTATCTACTAGATATCGGACAGTCGATATCTTAAACAAAAATCATCAATCTCGATTTTCGGCCAAACATCCCAGTCTGATCTCTAGCATACCGATTTACTCGATTAATTCCCCTCCCTCGAATAATCCCCCTTGCTACGGATGAGTTGAAACAATAATCCTCCTCCTCCAAATACCCTACTACACGTTCAAATTTCAAAACTCGAATAATTCCCCTCCCTTGAATAATTCCCCTCCTTCGAATAATTCCCCCTGCTACGGATGGGTTGAAACAATAATCCCCCTCCTCCAAATACCCTACTACACGTTCAAATTTCAAAACTCGAATAATTCCCCTCCCTTGAATAATTCCCCATGGCACGGATGGGTTGAAAAAATAATTCCCCAGGGGAATTAATTGTTTGGTTAGGTAAATATTGTTTGGTTAGGTAAATATATTTGTTTGGTTAGGTAAAATTGAGGGTTGACTGTACTAATCTAGCCAATTTAAAGTATTAAAAGAAGACCAGACACTTGATAAAAGCTACGTTCAATTACTTTTTGATGATCTTTCTGATGAAGAAGTTGACGATTTACATATGAGAATCACAATTACTTTGCTTGGACAAAAAATCTTTGAGAAAAAAAATTCTGTCGAAAAAATATTGGAAAAAGAAAAAAATTCTTTAAAAGAATTTTATAAATCAAAATCTTCGAAAAAATTAAAAAATAAAGGAAAACAAAAGGAAGTTATGAAAGTAGAGATGATTGAACATAAAATTGAGGTAATAGAAGAAATGTTTAAATTTTTTAATATTGCTGAGGATAATCTAGAGAGTAATTTACAATTAAATAATTCTGGAATAGCTTCAATAAATATTTTGGCAGAATTTTATTTTATGTTAAAATCTATTATTGATGATAAGTTTGATTTCGATACAATGGAGGAAATTGTAAATAAATATGGTTAGTTATTTATTTTTATTCATGTCGATAATCTCTCAAGAGATTCTTGTATTTTGTATAAGAATCTCCTAAGATAAGAATTTCCTGAGGCGTGCTTGAGAATCACAGGTCTTATCTCCAAATTTTTATTATTCTCTTTAGAGAAGCGATTAAATAAGCTACCTTATTATAAATTGTTTGTTCATATGAAATAGTTTTCTAATGTACAAGCTGGTCGTTGCTCCGACTTTCAGACTAGTTTTCAGTCTCAACATTTTCGGTCATTAATATTCCCCGCTGTTCAAACACACCTCTCCTTCTTTATCAAAATCGCAAGTCAGCTAATACATCCACTAGTACACCCACTAATACACGCCTAATAAACCATTCAATTAACTACAATTTTCTAAAATTGAAAAATAAAAATGTGTAGAATATTAGAATCACTCCTAATAAACAAAACTTTAATTCAGAATCCATACAGAAACACATGGCCGGTGATGCAGAATTGTCCTCAGAAGTAATTAATTTAATTGAACGTTTTCAGCTCCAAGCAATTAACAATTTAATACCTTCAAAATTTGAAAGTTTGGAAAATAAAAATGAAGAAAAAAGTGAATTAGCCTCAAAATTATATTCATTATGTTTGAAGGATTCTTTTGAAAGCAAAAATAAAATTCAAAAAATGAAAATTAAATTGAGAGAAATATTAGGCCGTTTAATGTTTCCATGGTTGGAAATGCAAAAACCAATTGTTTTTAGAATTGGTAAGTTTAAAAAATATTTTTATAATGTTCGGCGCTTTGTATTGATGGCTTTTGATTGTTTTATTTTAGATTCGAAAATAAGGGAAATTAGGGTATATTTCAAATTAATACATACATTATGGATACCCTTATTTTAATCATATCTGTCAATAAATAAATAAAAGGAGCAAACGAAGAATAGCCTTAAAATGTAGGTAAAGTAAAGCAGCTGGGCTATAGCTATTTCTCTCCTTTAGCTAGTGCAAAAGGTTATTCGGCGGCTGGGAGCGAACCAGCATCTTCAGTTGACCGGATTGATGTGTTAGCCATTACACCACGCCGCCTACTGCTTAGCCTTAGGAATTAAATAGCTATATGCTTTACAGTAAATAGATAAGCTATGTAAATAATGTAGGTAAATAAGAAAAAATGTAGGGAAATAATAGATAAACATTGATACATATGTATTACTGATCCTGGGAAATCACAATTTTGTCAGAACTAACTTGTACAATCCCCGAAATTTATGTAACGTTAAAATGAGTAAGTTGTAGGTAGAATCTACTGTTTACAGTGTGGAAGTGTCTTCAACTTTGATTTTCCTTTGTCATTAATGTTTATAAATTTACACAGATATAATTGAATCATCATATAAATTCGAATTATATAAAATATTAATTTCAAATCAAATAGAAGCAAAAGTTAAAGAAAAAGCACTTATTCATATAGAAATCAGTTATGTTTTTGAAAGTTTATGGAACTTAGAAAAAGATAATTTAACAGAATTATCTTCATTTTGGGATAAAAATATTAGAACGATTAGTCCAGATAGAAATAAAGTTGATTTATTACAAGAATATTGGTTGGAACGTTTTGAGGAACGAAAGAAAAAGTTAATATTTTTAGATCCGTTTTATTTACTTTCGAAAGGGTTTCATTTATTAAGATTCCGATTAGGCCATGTATACTAGTCATTCCAAGATCTCTCCAACTCAAAGATATCCGCTTAACTTTCCTTGCAATGACTGGTCATTTTTTTTAAACTGGAAGCAGTCTAATCTCGATATGTCAACAATAGGGCTGGGAAAAATATGCACGCAAAATCGCCAAATATGCGCATATATATGCACCGAAAACGTCAAAATATGCACCAAAATATGCAAAATTTGCCAAAATATGCACTAAATATGCAGCAAAAAATGGCGAAAATTTACATTAAAAATCAATTTTTTATCTAGAAAACACTATTCCGGCCTATAAAATTTAAATTTAAGATCATTTCTATAAGATTTTATGGACTTTAAATTTTAGCAGAAAAAAATCTTTGAAAGAAATTTTTTCTCAAAAAATTTCTAGAAAAAATTTTTTCAAAAAATTTTTATTAAAACTTTTTTGACGAAAAAGTTCCAAAAAATTTTTAAATTTTGACCAATTTTTATAAAATTTAGCAAAAAATGCCAAAATATGCTCAAATTTTGGTAAAAATATGCAAAATTCCCCAAAATATGCACAGATATGCAAATATGCACGAGAGGGCCGAAATATGCAAAAATATGCATTAAGAACCGGGTCCCAAAGTGCTGGGACCAATGTAAAAATACCATTTTTGAGCTTCTCTCATCAAGGCATATCCGCATACAAAACATGTATTTGCATGTTTTTCCCAGCCCTAGTCATCAATGTTAGAAACTAATTGGGGCGATTTAAGAGAACATCTCTACTAAACCACATCCCTCAAAATATAAGGAAAGGATGTTTCAAGATTCGACTTATCTCTAGAAAATTTTTAATTTAAGTAATGAAAAAGGAAAATTGTCAATAATTTATTTATTAACAACAAAACCACCAAACAAA
Organism: Meloidogyne incognita; assembly: GCA_036172945.1. Classification (NCBI taxonomy): domain Eukaryota; kingdom Metazoa; phylum Nematoda; class Chromadorea; order Rhabditida; family Meloidogynidae; genus Meloidogyne; species Meloidogyne incognita. The sequence goes on along the minus strand of JARQAC010000029.1, from coordinate 1,117,202 downwards.
AATTATTTACTTGAGCAACATACAAATAGTTTAAACATGTTACTTTTTAAATTTCCCGAATTCCGCCAATTAATTAATCAAAGAGGTTCAAAGAGTCAAATTATTCAGCTTTTAGAATTTAATTTTGATGATATTAGATCAATTCTTTTATCAACAGATGATCCCATGTTGGTATTCATAAAAATAGGTAATTAAAAAATTAAATTGACATTTTTAAAGCAGTTTAAGACGTCTTTTGAACCTGAAAAGTTTACACTATTTTGGTAAATCTAAACTGTTTCTATAAAAATTTGAAGCAGAAAATTAAAGAAAAATGGGAGATTCTAAAGACACACTTTATGCAAGTTTACTACTCGACCTTGAACATTAATACCCATGAAAAAGATGACAATTCTATAGTTCCGATTCCTTACTGTTCAAGATTGATGGCGGTTTTAATCTTCCAGTGTCTCTTGGAACAGATACATCAACTATATTCTACAGTTGATGTATAATACCAAAAAATCCCGTCATATAATTCGATTTAAATCGTTTGGATGAATAGAGGAATCTCCCTAGGTTCGATAATTTTAAATGCTGTGCCGAACTATACTTGCGGGTTCGGTTGATGAATCCCTGTAATATTTACACTTTTATTTATTTTAAATGTAGCTTTAGATGTGGATAAAGACCAATTACTTGAATGGCTTTATGAGGATTACATTCAAGCAATAGATTCAGAAAATAATGAAGAGCGTAACTGTGCTATAGCATCTTCAGCAATTATTCTAAATATTCTTTGGTTAGATAAATATTTTACTGAAGATCATCGAGATGATTGGAAGCAAATTTATAGACCAATAATCCTTCTATATGTTGATAAATTAAAAGAAAATAAAAAAGAATTAATTAAAAATTATTTACCAACATATTTAAATATGCTTATAACGCTAAATTATTTTATAGAAATAATTTATGTTACCAGAAGGAAAGGAAAACAAATTGAAGTAGATACACCAAAGGAAGATGATGTACTATAAGTCTTTAATTAAAATTGCATTGCTAAATCAAAGTTTTAGGCACCGGATCCTGACCCCTATCCCGGCAATAGATTCAGAAAATATTATTTCTTACCCCTATACTTGTTAACACCCATATATTTGCGGACATATAGGCCACGAGCTGGACATTTACCCATATATGTACTGGGAACTGGGATAGCTATTTCTATTACAGTTATGTAGTAGATCTTTAGTTGACCGAATTAGTTGAACAGTATCTTTAATTGACCGAATTCATGTGCTTGTTATCCATTATACCACGTCGCATCTTGCTAAGCTTTAGAAATTAAACAGTTGTTATCTATATATGCATTATCTTCCCTCGAATAAGGAAAGATAATTTTTGATTTTAAGGGAAAAAATTATTTTTTTAATTTTTAGAATATTTTAAATGATAAAAAGATAGAAGAATTATTTGATTACAATCAATTAAGTAAAAATGATCAAATAAAACAGGATAAATTATTTGATGATTTACAAACAGAATTAAATAAATTATTAAATTATTTAAATGATTCAGATGAAGTAGATGATGCCCAAAATAATGTTGAATATTTTAACGAGTTTAAAGAATTTATTTATGAACAAAACAAATCATTTATTGATAATTTAAACAATCCAGAAATTAAAGAAAAAATAAAAAGTAAAATAATTTTTAATATAAAAATATTAGGAAGCATAAAAATCTTTAAAATAGTTGATTAAGAATTTTCAATAGTTCATACATATAGAGTTTTCTGTTGCGAAAATGTCTAAAAATTATTTAATCGTGATCAGATCGTAAATAAATTCCCGCTAGGTGAACGGAACTTTTAAAGTTAATAATGTCTGTTCTCGATGGAAATGCAAAAAAGTCCGAATATCGAAATTTTTTGGGCTGAAAGATTTAAGAAATCAGGTAAAAGTTCCGGATATTCTAAATATAATTTACAGCCTTGGAATTTTATACTTGTGGGGGCTATAACGAGGGTTAACATCATAAAGTGTGATTATTTTAGGCAGTCTCAATTTTCTTTTAATAAAACAAGTTTTGTGAAAGTCATAATTAATCTAAATTTAATCGAATTTAAGGCCTAAACACAAAAGGAATTGAACGATTGGATGATTTAAAAAATATGGTTATCGACAGTGATTATTTAATAATAAATGATTCCAAATATTATAACGTGATTATTTGCCTTAATACAATTGAACATTATTTTTACATACACCCTTGGATTTGACCTAGCTTGGGGGTATCATTTAGGCTTTCCCCTCTCAGTTTCAATAAATATATTTTAAAATCAGATTGAGGGGTATAAAATTTCGGAGGGATCTAAAATTGAGATTTGACCTTACGTGGTTATAGAATTTTTTAGTAAAAATTTAATATTTTTATTGATAATTTTAGAAATACAACCGAATTGATTTTGTTTGTCCGGAAGGAGAATCATTTGAAAAATTAACAAATAATGAACCTGAACGTTAGTTTAGTTTTAAGTATATAAAATTTATTAAAAAGCCCATCCCTTCAATCATTCCTTCATTTAATCTTTTTTTAAAAATAAAGTAAAAAATCCCTAAATCTACGATCCTATCCTCTATTTTGTAGTCTAAGAGGAAATTTTGCCGGCATTAGAATAAATTTAAAAAAATTTTTAGCTATTGGCTATGAATTAATTCCAACCAAGGAAACAATTAATAATTACATAGAATTTTTATCAAAAAATAATCAACAAAATGAAGCCAGTACAAGCAGTACATCACAACCATTAGTAGATATTTACAAAATAAATATTTCTGCTATAATATCACGATTTATTAATTTAATTGTAAAAATATTAAATGAAGATTTGGAAAAATTTGAAGATGAAAATAAGCGTATAGAATTAATTAATGATTGGAATAATGTTGTTGGAAATGTTTCTCTGAAGACAATCTACGATATGGAGGTTCATATCTTTTTAATAATTGAGGGTAATTTAGTTATTGAGGGCTCTCTCAAATTAAGACTGATTGTGAACATTAACCGAACGACTTTTTGTTAGATAAAAAAGATCTTGCTAGGTAACAATAAATATTAGTGACCGCATGGGACGGCTGTTAGTGACCGCATGGACATTTTAAGGTTTAATTGAGGATGAAATCTCTCCTTTCAAATCCCGAACTATTTTGGGTTGCGTGATTTCTCTCTCGCAAAAGTATACATATTCCGCCGACACTATCTTGTTGATCACTGACTGACTCCTTTTGAGTAAGGTAAAAGATTTGAATAAGGGTTTTCAAAAGTTGACTCTTTATTATGAAAAATTTTATTTCAGTTTAATTTCCTTTTTACGGAAGTTGAAATTTAGTTAGGTACATATTTTATAATAATTAAAATTTAAAATTAAGATAAAAAAACAATTTCAATTTACTAAAATAATTTCAGTCAAAATTGTGCAGAATATTTTTATTTTTGGAAAAATGGTTTCTCTGGGATGGCTATTTTGCTAACCTGATAAAGAATGAAAATATATTAAACTTTAAAGAAATTAAAAAATATGTTGAAAATGTACCAAATGGACCGGGTGACTGTTCAACTAGTAATTCGATTGATTATTCACTTAAATTAACGGTAAATTCTATTCACTTTTTCAAATAATTTTATTTAAAATTTGATTGGCTACCTTGATTTTTTAAAAATCTGATTTTATAGTTCAGGGATTTCATTTCAGATTTAATTCTATACTTGAAGATTATTCACTAACTTTATTTAAACAATGAACAATTATTAAATTATACCCAAAGATTATAATTATCATTAAGATTAGGCTTAAAAACAACTGGTTTTGGAAACGAAAATGTTAATAATTTCTTGACAAATATTTACCTTTTTATGAAATTTTGAAACCCAAAAGCAAAAATTTTAGTAAATTAGTCATTTTTATAATTAGTTATTTTTTTAATTCCACCAAAATAAAGCCGGCATTTAACTAAAACTAAAAACCAAACTCGTGTTTTAATTTTGAATTAAACGAAAACTGGGGTTACTTCTTAATAACTATAATTAATACAAAAAAGATTTTAATTAAATCTTTAAATAAATAGGGTGAATAGGAGGTGTTTCTTAATAACCATAATTAACACAGAAAAGGTAGTAATTAAGTCTCTAATTACATATATTATGTTTGTTAATTATAGAAACAACTGAAAATGAACAATATTCATTTAAATGTTCTTGATGCAATAATTACAAATTCTGATAGAATGCGTAATTATTTATGTAACAATAATATTACAAAAATAAAATCTATATTATTTGAATTAATGCTTTCACCTAAATTAATTATGTTAGAAAATTTACATCCAGAGGTTTTGAAAATTGGTAAAGTTCTCGATTCTTTTAGGTTGATTAAATAGGATGAATTTCTAAAATCACAAAAAATATCTCCTTTATTCATATCGAATTTGTCGAGATGGAATTTCGAAACGTTGTGCTAAACAAAAATTTTCATTTCGGGGTTTGGTCCAATTCCGGGATCTGAAGGTTCAGTCCAAATTAAAAATAACCGACAGATTGAATTTGGATTAAATTAAGACACCGAAAAGATAAAATAATTTAATTTTTTTTGAATATTTTCATTTTAAAATATAGATCAAATGAATACAGACGCTCGATTATATCTTTATGCTATTTATGTAACAACTTCGCTCAGTTCCGCCGTGTCGATCGGTGCGAAATTAAGATTAACCGGGCCTTTACTGTACGATAAAATCAAGAAAAGTCTTGAAAAACTTAAAGAGGAATTGGGTGATGGAAAGAAGGTAAAATAATTGAAAAGTAAATAAATTTGGATTAGGTCTGTACTTAGATCCGAACAATTTTTCAGGATCAATTAAAAGAGCAAAGCGTTCCTGTAGCACAGTCGGGAGACTGATTGTGAGCTAAACGAAGCGCCTAGTAATAACTGCTAGAAGGTCTCAAGAATAATACCTCTCTTACTGTATTTAAAAATAATTTAGATTAAAGTATTATCAAGCAAAAAAATCATTTATTATACATAATAAATTTATAACTAAATAGTTAATTCCTGGCAATTCTTCAAAACTTGAAGTTCTTTCTGAACGTTTTAAATGGCTTAAGTCAAGACTTTTTGCTGAAGAGGATTCTCTTTGTAATTATAAAAATAGTTGTTTAATGGTTAATTTTATTCGATTGGCTGCACCAAACGAATTTTCGGAATTTAATGAAAGTATTTTAATTGAGACTAAAATATTTAATGAAAATGAAATAAGAAAATGGGATGGGCATGAATGTGAAAACAATGAAGAGAAGCAAAGTGTACTATTTTGGCAAATTGTAAAGAATTTTTAAATAATTTTTTCTTTTAATTTAGGAAGAAATACACATTAAATTTTATAACATTTTAAACTTAACCAACCAAATTTGAAAAAAGATATGTATTTAGAAGTAGGGTTGATGGTTTCTGGAGATTCTTCGTATATCTGGAACCGAACCGAAAAATCCTCGGTTCTTCGGTTCTGTTCGATCCAGAACCGACAACCCTATTTAGAAGAGATCGGACTGGTAGATCGTACGAGAGTCGTACTAGATCTCAAAAAATATCTATCTCGATAACCGAGATTTTTGTTCAAGATCACGTCTCGGTCTTGTCTCTAATTGTGTGTGCTTAAAAATAATTTACAACTGTATTTTAATTAAAAATATTTTAGATGCTTCTTGAGAAAGAACATTACGACTTTATAGTAAATAATTGGGAGAGAATGAATTTTGCGATGGATTATGCCGATAGAAGGAACAAAATTAACAATTTTTTTCATAATATGGAATACAAATTTTTCGACATAAATATTAAGTTTTTAATTAGATTAAAAATGCTGGGCTAGTACGCCTCATGTTAGGAATACAAACTAATATAAAATTTAAATTTTAAAGAAATATTTCGGAAATATACAAATTTAAAAAAATATTAACTAAAACCTCTTAAGAAGGAAATATGTACATATATCCATTTTAAATTTTGGACTAGTGTTGGATATTACCAGTTTTAAAACTGAAAATTTGAATATTTCTTGCCAGAATGTAGCGTTTTTATGAAATCGTTTAAATCGAAAATTTAAAAAAAAACTGGTTTTTTAATTTCTCCAAAACAAAACCTGTATTAACTAAAACTCAGAATTGAAAAGCGGGAGGCGAAAACCGGAGATACAGGTTAATAATCGGTTGTGTCTTACACTTTTAATTACAAATCTCTCAATTGCATCTCTCGCTTAATTTACTCAATTTATTCAATTATTTTTTCAATTTTAGCCTTTACTAACAAAAGAAATTTTTATCAAAATATAATTGAAATGTTCAACGAAAATGAATTGATAGCAGAAAAAAATAGAATAGCTGCAATTATATTTGCTTTATCACGTTGGATTACTTTTCGTTTGAGGGTTAAAAAAGATTTGCCTAAATATTGGGAAGGATTTTTTAGGTCTAAAAGAACAAAATTTTGGTTTAATGAATTATATGATTATATTTTTACTTTCGAAGATATAAAACAATTTAATGATAAGGATATGCCTATGATAAAAATATTAGCTGGAATTAAAGCTATAGCAGATGGAGAGTTAAAAATAGATGAAGGAAATTTGAAAGAAATGTAAGTTTGTCAATTTTTTAAATAAAAAATGTCGTTGGGTCTCGGTAATTGGTAACCCAAAACTGGGCATGCTTCCCAAGAAATTTTTACAGGTGTATCTTATAGACAGATTCGACTATATGAGGCATCTGTGAAATGACTTATAAGTAAAAGGGGATTTTTATGAATTAAAAAGTGCAAAATATGCATTATAATATGCATAAAAAATACCAAAATATGCAAGAAAATATGCATTTGCATAAGAATCCCCCCTCTACTTACAAATTACATTAGTATTCGGGCGTGTCGACGCAGAAGACCCACAGACAGAAGACCCAAGGACAGAAGACCCACAGACAAAAGACCCACAGACAGAAGACCCACAAGGACAGAATACCCACAGACAAAAGACCCACAACTATTTTTCAGTTTTATTGTGCATAAGTCTTGGCGCGAGGGATGTTGTTATTTTTATTAGTTTTCACAATAAGAGGTTATCTAATAATGGGAAAAGTTGTTTCAATATTAGGGAAGGTTGTTCCAATAATCTGGAAGGTTGTCCCAACAATGTGGGATGTTGTTCCAACAACGGGGATAATATTTTAACAATGGGGGATGTTGTTGCAAAAAGGGGTGAAGTTGTTCCAACGATGGGAATCTTGTCCCAATGACATGAACTTATTTAACGAAGGGGGATCTTGATTTCCCGGATTTTTGGGATTTTGAAACGGAAAATCCGGTCCAGGTTGTCTCAAAAAACATAATACGATCAGGTTCAGATATAAAGATAGTATAAAAATCGCTAGTTGGCCTTCCAAAATTCTCAGAATTTCCACCTGTGTTGCTAAAAAAGTAGAAACCTTGCTTCTTTCCCTTTCAAAATTCCCAAAATTTTTGTCTGATACGATGAAAGGGAAAGGTAGATCAAAAGGACATTAGTATCAAGGATATTTATGATTAACTGGATTATAACGAGAGTTAGTTAAGTCTACATGTAGGGATATAGAAGTGAAGTAGTCAAGGGTATTGGAGATATGCAAGCATATCGTGGATCATTGGTATTAGCAGAGATTAGTTAATTATAAGTACTTCGAGTAAGATGAAGGGATATCGGTGGACTAAAGCAGATTAGTAGAATTATAAAAGCTTACAAGGTTCAAATCCGTTTACATTCCTTTAAATCCCCCGACATATCCGATTTTCATGTTAAGAGAGATATCAGAGTATTCCTTCTCCTGGTTCCTGTTATAGACAATGTACGGTTAAAGAATAGACATCGGTGAATTTAAGGTTTTAGCCCTATATCTTCTGAATATATCCTACACCAATTAATCACCCGACTCCTCAATACACTTCTTCATTAATCAACTTTTTATTGATTAACTTTGGGATAAAATTTTTTTAATGTTTTAAGATTTTTTTTTAATTTTTTGCCTAGAAAAATAGACAAGACTTTTTCAAAAATTAAAAAAAATTTCTTCTTAAGTTTTGGTTAAAATATTTTTCTTGTGGGTCTTTTGTCTGTGGGTATTCTGTCCTTGTGGGTCTTCTGTCTGTGGGTCTTTTGTCTGTGGTTCTTCTGTCCTTGGGTCTTCTGTCTGTGGGTCTTCTGTCACTACGCCGTATTCGGGTATCCGAAAATCTCGGTCGAATATCTTCTCATGAGATTTGCTTGAAAAGTTCATACAATAAACTACAAATCACACCTATATTTGTACCCTAAACTAGAATTATTTTTTAAAGAATTCTACCAATGTTTTAATTTTTAAAGAGATTTACAACTCACCGAATTAATAGCTAGTTTGACTATGCTAAGACATAATCAGAATGAAAAATTTGATAAAATATGGCGAAAAGGGCAAAATAGGCGAAACTTTAAAAATTGGGCAACAAAATTATTGAAAGATGAATTATTTAAAGAAATTGAAATTATAAAGGATGATAATGGAAAGGAAAAAGAAGGGGAAAATAAAACAGAAATTAATTATTTTTTGGATAGATTGAAGGAAGGTAATTAAATAATTTAATTAAAAATTAGATAACAAGGTGTTAGGATCAGAGCTGTTTCGAAACAAAAAATTTTTTTTTCGAAAATCTGAAATAAAAAAAGCAAAATATCAAAATTGAAAATATTTTTCAAACCCTATGAAATCGAAAAAAATCTGAAAAATAATTTTAAGTGTTAGGTGATTATGTTAGGAGCTCATAGATAATAGGGTTTCGCCGGAACCGAAATTTTGACCGGAACCGGAACCGGAACCGGATCCAATTTGAGTTCCGGTTCCCGCAACCGGAACCGGAACTTTTCTAAGTTCCGGGCCGGAACCGGAACCGGAACCGGAACTTTTCTAAGTTCCGGGCCGGGACCGGAACCGGAACCGGAACTTTAAGAAAAAATTAAAAATTTAAAAAATTTGCAAAAATTTACAAAATTTTACAAATTTTTAAGAATTTGTATTTTAAGTAGCGTTGTCTGTTCACAAAATTATTCGGTTAACCAAAACCAAACCGAAAATCTGTCGGCGATAAGTGATATATGTGGATTAGAGAGTGGTTTATAAACGGATTCGTTAGATATACGTGTTTGATATCGGGCGATATAAAGGTTCGGAATTGTAAGGGGGATTTAAGGGATATCAGTGGATATATATTAGACCCCTTGAACTCACACGTATGACCCCTTGAAATCACACGATATAATAAAATCCACCTTGATACATCAAATCCTCCGATATACCATACATCTTTCTTTTACTTTACGCGCCGCAGGCGAAAATTTTGAGAATTTTGGAAGGCCAGGAAGCCAGATTTCTTCCATTTTTCATCGCCGCAGGCCAAAATTTTGAAAATTTCGGAATCCGTAAGCAAAAAATTCACTTTTTATTGGCCAAACGAAAAATTTTAAGAATTTTAGAGGGCCAAAAACCCACAATTCCTCCATGTAAAAATAGAATAATTTTTAAAACAAAATTAAACTTATCAAATAAATTATTTATAGGAAGAAAAATATGAAAAATTCGTTTCTTTTGACAAAGCATAGAACCCAACTTTAAATCATTAGGAAGTCTACCTCACTAACCACTCGGCCATCTGCTCATTCAAAGGCAAATGAAAGAAAATAAACATATTTCTTTCGATTTTTCTTTTAATACCAAGTACGAGAGTACGAGTATTTCATTTATATTTTAAAAATATCAATCCTTAGGGGTGTAAAATTTGTAAACCGGAGCCGGAACCGGAACCGGAACCAATTTAAGTTCCGGTTCCCGGAACCGGAACCGGAACCAAAAAAACACCGCAACTTCCGGAACCCGGAACCGGAACCGGAACTTCCGGCGAAACCCTAATAGATAACCATTCAAAAAACCATTGGAACGGGAGACGGAATTAGAAGAAAATTGGAAGGCCATTAAACAGATATCGGATCCTCTTCAATCTTCCCCTCTGCAGTAATTCTTCCCTTCTTTTTTCTGAAACCTATTTTTTCAATCTTCTTTTCTTCTTCATTATTAGTCTTTTACTTGTTTTTTTCAATCGTCCGGATATCCAAAATTTTCTGATCATCCTACTAATTGTAAAGCTTGTGCTGGGCCAGGATTGTATTGGGATGTTGGGCGGGTTGCGTGCGATGTTAAGGTCCCGAGAGGCGATGCCGGTGAGTATTGGAGGAGCGGAGGGAAGGCCTTTCTATGCGTCCGGTGCCCATCCGGATCAAAGTACGCCTTACATAATCTTCCTTGAAATAATCTAATTAAGAGTTATTTTTTTGAAATTATGAAATTTAAATTAAAATTTTATAGATCTTCTTTCCCATAAAATTGACATGGATAGGTTTGCTTTAGCTTTCGACATGAAGAAAAATGATATAAAAGATATTTTTGATCTTTTAAAGATTAAACCAAACGATTTACGATTAGAAATAAAAAAAATTAATCAAGTAAAAGAAGAAAATAAAAAAGAAAATCAGAATAAAAAGAAAAAAGAAAATAATAATTCTGAAGAATCTACAAGTAAAGGGGTAGAATTAAAGACTAAACCAGAAGAGATAAAAGAAAATAAAAATTCTGAAAAAGCTTTAAAAATTAAATCAGCAGAAGAGAAGGAGAAGAAAGAAGAAATAATAAATAATTGTGATAAAAATAAAGAGAAAATAATTGGAGAAAAAAATGAAGAAGAAAATATTTTTGAAGAATTGAGGGATGAATTAATAAAGGAAAAAATAAATTTGAACGAAGTAAGTTTAATATTAAGTGAAAATAACGAGGTAATAAACTTTAAAAAAGAAATTAATCTAAATAAATCAAAAATTGAGAAAAAAATAAAGAAAAAAGAATGGAGGAAGAAGAAGAAGAAGTTGAATGATAATGAAGGAAATTTGGAAATAATAAAGGAAGGAAAAGATAAAAGTCTAGCATTAAGTGTTGGGGGAGAGAAAGGGAAGGAGAAAAATGAAGAAGAGGATAAGGAAGAGAAGAATAAGGTAAATAATCAAAATGAAGAGAAGAATAATGAAGAAGAAAAAGAGAAGGAAATTACGGAGGAGAAGAATAATGGCGGAGAGGTTAAAAAGAATAAGGAAGTGAAGGACTATGAAAAAGAAGAAGGGAGAATTGAAGAGAATAAAGAAGAGAAGGATGAAGAACAAACAATAAAGGAAGGGAAGAATATTGAAGAGGGAAATATTGGAGAGGGTAAAGATGAAAAGGATAAAAACGAAGATGAACTGAAGATTGAAGAGAATAAGGATGAGAAAAATAGTGAAAATGAAAGGACGACTGAAAAAAACAGGGAAGGGACAAATAATGTAGAGGAAGAAAAGAAGGTTGGAAAAAAGATTTCAGAAAAAGAAAAGAAGAATACTGGAGAGGAGAAGATTGAAGAGAATAAAGAAGGAAAGGTTAAGAAAGAAATTGAAGGAAAAAAGGAAGGGAGGAATATTGAAGAGGAGAAGATTGGTGAAAAGAAAGTAGATGAGGAAGGAAACATTGAAGAGAATAAGTTAGAGAGGGATGAAGAACAGACAATAAAGGAAGAAAAGACTAATGAAGAAGAAAAGAAAATTGAAGTGAATAAGAATGAGAAGTATAAAGAAGAAAATGAAGAGACCACCCAAGTGTATAAGGAAGTGAAGAATAAAGCCCAAACAAAAAATAAAAGATTAAATAAGAAAAATAATTCTGATAAGAATAATAGAAAATATATGAAAAACAATCCAAAAAATAAAGTTTGGAAAGCAAAGTCGGAAATTAAAAAAGAACTTTCAATTAAAACAGAAAATAAAAAAACTGAAGAAAAGTGAGTTTAATTAAATTATTAGACTGTCAACCTTCATTTCTAGATAGCACACCCCTAGGGTTGAAAGTGCCGTATAATAAAAGTTAAGTTGAGGATGTTACACCAGGGACCTTTCTGCATTTTCCCACACGGAAGACGGTAGCTAAGGAGTTCCCACCCCTTGGAGGTACCTAACCCTTCTAGTGACCAACTAAATTTAAAAATGTATTTTAAATCAAGACTTACCTAATTCTTGTTGTATCTAAAAGGAGAGTGACTATTTAAAAATAAAATAAAAAGCATTATTATTTTATATTTTAATTTAAATAAATTAAAATTTTTCTAGCAATGAAATTAGCAATTTAAAAATTGAAGAACACGATAATTGTTTATTGCCGGAAAGTGAAAATGATGAACTTAAATTTACGAATTCAGGCATTACTAAAGTAGAAAATATAAATGAGGAATTGAATTTGTATAAAAATGAAGGTAATTTTTTAAATTTAAAACTTAGACGATATCCCTCCTAGCTCTAACGCCTTCAACCCATAAATTGACTAATTTAAATAAAAATATATCGGAAGACAATATTTAATTTTTTAAATAAATTTTTTTATTTCATTAAGATTTAATAAAAATAGAGGATTTAAAAAATAATAAAAGATTTAAACAAAAGGCGGCTAACAAGACAAAATTTAATCAAAAACAAAAATTAAATGTTAATAAAATGCTCATGAAATATAAAAATAAAAAGAAGGTACAGGAATAAATTCGATTAAGGATAAACCTTGATCATAGATTCCCCTAATTCCCTAACCAAATTTAGGATATGATTTTTAAAATTAAATTGGCAATTTGGTGGGAGACCTGTCTAAGCGGTGCATAAAATTTGAGATGCAACTCAGATAAGGTTCGACTTTACGGCCCTAAAAGGTGATGTAATGAGGCTTGAGGCTCCTGAAACAGGGCTCGACTTTGGTTGTGGTTCCGGATAAGTTTATGTCCGGGATCCGAAGATTTCACAAGAATCGCTAACTCTAATCCGACTTTACTTTAATAATATTTTAGTTTTAAATAAATTAAAATATTTTTCTAGCAAAATATTTGTTGCTTAAATGAAATAAATAAATTAATTCAAAAAATTGAAAGTATAATTTCATTAAATAATAAAATGGAAGAATTTAATAAATTAAAAGTTGAATGGGAAAATATAAAAAATAAAAATCTAAATAATATTAATTGCAATTTATTTAAATTAAAATTTGAAAGATATAAAAATAAAAAATTAAAAGTAAAATTAGAAAAAGAAAGAAAACTTTTGGTAAAAACAGAAATAATTTTTAAATATTTTTTAACTTTATAGACTGAGGCAGCACTTGAAGTAACACCCTCAAATAAAAAACAGTATCCTCTCGAAATTACAATTTCAATGTTTAAATCAACCATTTATAGATGGGTAATATTGAATTATTTAAAAATAATTAGTCAAACCCCATTTTTGGAAACCACCAAACGTTCAAAAATACCCTTTTTATGAGGGCGATTTTCCCGTATAAGTTTGCTTCCAAAAATGAGGGTCGACAGTGATTCAATTAATTTTTTAATAAAAATTTAGCGCCCTGAATCTTATATACTAATTTCTGGTTCATATTTATTCAAATCTCTCATGCCAGACTCAGATATTGATATGGTTGTATTATTGCCGAATTATGACAAATTTAATGAAATTAATTTACAATATACATATAATCTAGTTTTTGATGAAGATAAAAATTCGTTATATAATATACTTGGAAGGGTATTTAGTTAATTTAAAGTTGAAACTCGTTTTTATATACCCAAACTGTAGATAATCGTTAATTAATGCTAATGCGTATTTGATAAAGCATGAATTTGATCGGTCATAGAGACAGGACTTGAATATAGACCTAATTCTAGATCTAATTACGGGTACCTGCTTTTCGAGATGGATGTTTCATGATATCCAATGAGTAAAATAAAGGCGATACTGGTGGTTTGCCTTAACTTATACTTTCATAATATAAACACTTGCTACGTGTAGTAAAAGAGCTATAAGAATATATGCTTTCCAATACTGATCTTTATCCATTGATTGCCCAGAAATCTAGTTCAGGATGCGTTTTTTAGTTTGCTTGTCTAAATGTAGATATGAGGAAGAGAGAAGAGCTTTAGCAACACAAGTTATTGTACCCCTTATTATAATTGTAATTTTTTCAACTACGAAGTGTTATCTAAAAATGAGTTTCTACTGAATCTAAATTTAAAAAATTAATTTAAATTTAAAAACAGTTGGAAGGTGTTAACTCGCTATTTAAAGTTGGTGGTCGAGTACCTTTATTAAAGCTTAAATATTTTGGTTATGATTTTGACCTGCTTTTTGTTAGAGTTCCATATCTCCAAACAAGCGAGAATTCTACGTTTTTAAAAAAAGAATATAAAGAAAATTTAAATTTAGAAGATACAGATAAACTCATTAATCAAATTATTTTTAATCTTAAAACAAAATATATAGAAGATATACGTTCAGTTATACTTCCACTTTCCGGTTATATTAAATTATAAAGTCGGCCCTTAATACCTAGGTAATATCCAAATATACAGGGTGACAAGAAAGTAACTGCACACCTTATTTTTGTTATAACTTTATTCATTTTTAAGATATTGAGATCAAACTTAGATTAAATAATAGAGAATTAAATAAGGAAGTACCAACCTTTTTGAAGTACCAACCCTATGCTTGGATACAGAGTCGAAGGCGCGCGGATAAATTCTGGGCAAAAGTTCGCACCTACTCGGGCGAGATTTTCTTCCATTCCCGAACAAGTGATTATCGAAGCGATTCAAAACTTTTGGGTTATTAAGAGCAGTCACCCTGTATAGGATATTCGTATTAGGCAACCTCAACCTTTATTTAAATGCTGCTAAACACCTTTACTAAGATGAACGATTCGTACTACTACTGTACTCATATTTGGCACAGACTGTGAGTAAGAGCAAAAACTGAAATGTTAATACCGTATTTCCTAAAATAATACGGCCGGCCGTACTATTTTTCAACCCTTTTCCAAAGGGCCGTACTATTTCAGGGGGCCGTACTAATTTAGGGGGCCGCACTATATTTCAACCCTTTTTCAAAATTATCTGAATCTTTTTTTGCGTTTAAATTTTTTTAGTATCCACAATAGTATGCTCGGAAATTATTTCAAATCAAAAGCTTGTTCCAAACATGAAATTAGAAGACCTTAAAAATTTTTTAGACCCCGTCTATAATTAAGCATTTTGTAGAGCGTTTTGTAGAGCGCCATGCGCATCTGTCTACTTTGTGTTTTGTGGAGAGGCAAGCGTTAAATCAGTTAGGGTTCAGCGGTTTATTATTATCAAGATCTTTGAATTTGAAAATAAATTTATTTAATTTCTGCTCATATTAAAATTTTTTAGAAAATACCGATACTGATTTTTAAATCCCGATCCCGAGCCGGTATCGGTATCATTAACTCAAAGTCTTTTAATTTCGAAGTATTAAGAGAGTAGAGAAATTATGGTGATGTCCATAATCAAGAACGATGGGGACCTCTCATTTCCTCATATAAAACCTCTCATATCATCATATCCCTCTTAAATATTTCATATTCTTCAACGTATAATATAAACCTGATATTCTTTACATTACCCGTTTATCTTATCTTAGCCTCACTATAGTGCGTGTCCGGTAGTCTCGTCAGAGGTTAGTTTCGTCAGAGGACATTTTCGTCAAAATCAGTTTCGTCATAAATATCCTTCCAAATCCGACAAAATCCCCATTAATACACCGATATCCTCTTAAGCACTCCAATTTCTATACCAATTGATATTAAGATTCAATAAATTAATTAAATATTGCGAGGAATAATTACTATGATTAAAAAAGCAAATTTTGTCTATTTTTATATTTTTTAAATGGGGGCCGTACTATTTTAAGGGGCCGTACTAATTTAATGGGCCGTACTATTTTTCAACCCTCTTCCAAAGGGCCGTACTATTTCAGGGGGCCGTACTAATTTAGCAGGCCGTACTATTTTAGGAAATACGGTAAGTACGAGTATAGGACAAAATAAGAAGTGGCAATTAACCACTTGGAGGGTCAGAGCTGCCTAAATTATACCCCACCAATTTTATGTAAACCCAATTATGAGACACATTTTGTTCAACGCCGAATGTATTCTTTGAGTAATCTCCGACGACCATAAATTGTTTAAGAAAGTCTTAATTGTTTTATTTAAAGGTTATCGCTCCAATCTTTATATTTCAAAATTAATGGATGAAAATTTAGATATCTTCAGAACACTTCTTTTTGTCTTAAAAATTTGGGCTAAAAGTTTGTAGTTTTTATTTTTGTACCAAAAAATTTATAAATTTAAGAACATTTTATATATAGTGGACAGTTTGGTTTTTTCAATGGAACAAATTTGGCTGTGTTGGCTTGCAAAACAATTTTGTTAAATAATACAAACAAAAAACTTTCTATTGTTCACCTATTGGAACAATTTTTTATTAAATTTACGAAATGGTTAGATAATGGGCTTTTTTGTTTTTGGATATCCGGAAATCTAAAATAGAGCTTCTGGTTTAAGTGAAGCCTTCCGCTTAAGTAATCTGCTTAAATTAAATTATTGAAATTCTAGTAATATATAGCGACGTTAAGATAAGATATTCAAATACTAGTGATGTTCGAGACTCTCGGTCTCGACTCTCAGGTTTTTTAATCCTCGAACATCACTATCAAATACAATGCTACCTGGCAGAAATTTCAAATATACCAAACATACTTGAAGACAAGTATACATATTTGAAGTCAAGCTCTTCGACTAATTTCTGTCCCATAACATTTAATTTGATTGTCCTTGTATTACCATAATTATATGGTCAAATAATAACCCTGGGTAATTATTGTTTTAATATCTCGGTGGAGTGTGTAAATTACCGAGGAGCAATTATTTCATAGTGTAATTATTTAATCATATATTGTATTTTATCAGGAATTGGTCAAATCCTATATTATTGGAAGTAATAGATGACCAACAACAATTAGAACAAATTAACAATCCTTTAGATAAAAATCAGGATTTCATCAAAATTAAAAACTCTCTAGATTGGGATGTTAATTCTGATTACAATAGCCGTCGCCAATTATTTGGTCTTAACTACTATACTGTTTATGATGAAAATATACGGCGGTTAGAAGAACATGCTAAGCTGATATGGCCAATTATTGCTCCAGGCATTC
Source organism: Meloidogyne incognita (assembly GCA_036172945.1). Lineage (NCBI taxonomy): Eukaryota > Metazoa > Nematoda > Chromadorea > Rhabditida > Meloidogynidae > Meloidogyne > Meloidogyne incognita. The sequence continues at coordinate 1,099,992 of JARQAC010000029.1, read as the reverse complement.
CCACACAAAATGCCGGATTTAATATAAATTATTCTACTTCGAAAATTTTACTTGGAGAAATGAGGAATGGTGAATATTTTTTAATTTTCGTTAATATTGACGAGTATTTCTTGGACGATTACCTCAATCGTAGCTCTTGGGTTCAAACCTTTCGAGGATATCGATAGAGTATTAATAATAAGATAAAGTAACGAAATTGTATGATAAACTCACTCAAATAATTTTCTATTATTTATTTTAGTGGAATAATAACTGGAAAATTAGCCATTTCTCGGGGAAAGTATTATTATTATTATTTATTTTAAGTTAAAATAAATATATACCTATATTAATAATCAATCCTAAGATATTAAAAATTATTTGTTGTTTGGCTATGAAACTAAGAAAATAAATAAATTATTGTTTTCCTCTTAATTAAGCTTCTGAATCATTAGAATCTGTTCAAAGTGTCATAAAATATTACACCAGCAAAAAGAGAAAAAGTAGGAAAGACAAAATTATAATAAAAAATACATGGATAACTTGGCTAGATGGAGGTCCTTTCGAGGAAAAGGTTTACTAAAGTTTAATTTTTTCAAATTTTATTTTTCAAGTATGAACACTTTATGGCAATTACTTCAATCAATTTAAATCCAAATAATTCGAATAATCAAATATTTGAGGAGTTTAACAATTTTGTAGAAACCCGAATTAGATTGGGACTTGTATTTAATATTGAAAATATTCCTGAAGTTGATTATTGTCATGCAAAACCTGGAAGAGTTTGGAATAATGAAAAGTGCCCTTCAATAATTACTAAAAATAATATTATTAAGAAAAAAATAAATAAAGAAAGAAATATAAATACTGAGTAGGTTCTTGACTTGTTTACAATTATAAAAATATAGTTAATAATCAACTATTAATAATAATTAGGAATTTATATATCAAAGCCTGATAACCTTTTTGAAAGCTCTAATTTAGAGTCTATAGCAGACCCATTTTACTAATTTATTTATACGAGGTGTGGAAAATTAGTGAAATGTCAAAGAAAATTTTCTTAGGATCCCGAATTTCTCGTAGAATCCGATTATGGTTGTCGGTCATGAAAAATCCTCGAATATCATAATAGAAGAACCTAATCCTTGGTTCTTCGATTAGGGTTTACTCACATCGAAAAGCAGATTTTAAGCTACAAATGGTGTAAAAACGAGCTTCAATAATATTTAAACTTTAATTTACTTTTAAAGGAATACTCCAAGTAATTGGCTATGTACAATTTGGATAGTCGGCATTAAAATGTCTTCAACTACAAGATTAGCTTCCCTAACTTTTATTTCCTCTTCTAATCACTTTGAAGAATTTGCAAATAAAATTAAACAAAAATATATTTTGCCTGAAGAAGAAGGAAAAAATATACAATTATTAGCTAATTATTGGCTAAAAATTCAACTTAAATCAGAATTGAGAGATAAAAATAGATCCTAAAATATTTGAAATTATTAGAATTTATTTTAAAATATTTTTTGTTTGATAATAACCTTTTGTCAAATTTATTATTTATGTCTGCACGTTTTGGTTTTTACTGGGTTTGACAGGAACGATTATTAACTATTCCCCGGTTTTCTGTTAAGCAGTTAAAAACGGTTTTGGGTTTCGAGTTTTAGTTTTATTTTCTATGAATTTTAGTAAATTGAGCCCAATCATTCGATGGGCTTGTCGATGTGAGTCGAATGACACCAAAATCAACGAAATCAAACGTTATAGACGTGCTAAGCACCTTTATTACCCTATATATGGCCATTTTGATCATTAATTAAGAAGTGTGGCAGAACCGGAAAGTGCCCAAGATTTAGAAAATTATTATTTTTAATTAAATTAAAAATAATCTCTGAACATTGCTTTGCTCAAAATACCTATATAAAAATGTTTCTTGAAAATTAATTTAATCACATTAAAGAAAATTAATGAATAGATCAATCATTAATATTTTTATAGGAAAATTTTTTATTTATTGAATAAGAGTTGCCCATTAATATTTAGGTAATTTAATAAAATATTAAAAAATTGAATTAAAATGTTTGCTGCAATTATTTTATTATTTATAATTTTATTTTTTTATTGGAATTTTATTTATAAACGTCAAGGCCTTCCACCTGGCCCTATACCACTTCCATTCTTTGGAAATACATTAACACTTTCACGGTAAATTTGAAAAAACATTTAGATGGATTTGTGAATAACAGTTTATCCAGAATAAGATCAGAAGCTTGAGAAACTGACTTGAACTGACAATAATACTAACTTTCATACAAACATAAGTAGGGCGTGACAAAACATGCAAATACATATTTTGCATGCGGATATGCCATGGGCTGAAACACTCAAAAATGCATCGGTCCGAACACTTTAGTACCCGGTTCTTAATGCATATCTTGGTACTTTCGTGCATTTTTTCATATATGTGCATATTTTGGTCAATTTTTTCGTAAATTTTGCCAAGAATAGTCATAAGTCTAATATTTATTCTTCATTAATTTTTTGTTTAATTTAAAATAAAAATTAAAAATAAAAGTCGGCAGGTTCACTACCACGTTTAAAAAATTAAATTAATATTTAATTTGTGAATAAATAATTTTGAGATAATATTGGATAAGAATTAATCTTTTCAGTCAAAATAGTAATTATTTCAAAAAAATTTTTTTAAGTTCAAAATGTGCTTATTTGCCCTACAAATTATGGGCAGACAAATTTGGCCCAATATATACATTTTGGATGGGTGAATGTCCAATAGTTACAGTAACTGATTATTCTTTGATGAATGAATTGTTTGTCAAAAATGGTGATGCTTTTGTTGGAAGGGATTTTCTTAATCATTTAAGCAAATTAGTTGAAGGTAAATATTGCTTAAATATACTTATAGAAGCTCTTGTAATTAATGAAAGCCCTCTCTATAAATTAATTGAAAAATAAACTCCACTTCCGGGATTCTATTAGTGTCCAACTTCATTCTCTTTTGGAGCTGAAAAAATGATAGAATATAATAAAGGATATCCTAAATAGAGGAGAACGCTTAGGTAACTCTCCTCCTCCTCCCCCCTCCCTCGTCCTCCCAGTAGCCAACCACCAATTTTTATAAGAGACATCTTAACTTGTGGTAGGTATCTTAGTGAGTTTCTTTTATGATAAAATCTGATCTAGTATCTATTTGCAAATACCCATCCTCAATAATCAAAACAAATAAAAAAATAAATTAAAAATTTATTAAAAAGTACACACTGGCAATCACGGAGTTATTCAAACACAGGGAGACACTTGGAGAGTAATGCGTCGTTTTGGTCTCCTTTCAATGAGAACTTTAGGTGTTGGAAAAGCTGGGATGGAAAAACAAGTAATATAAATTTTTAAAAAATTAAACAATTTATTTCTTTTAAAGTTTAAAGAAGATATAAATGAAATGATTAATAAATTGAGTAATCAAGTTTTATTAAATAATGGGGAAAATATAAATCTTCAATTATATATTGACAGATTAATTGGTTCTACAATTAATAGAGTGTTATTTGGATTTGCTTTTAATGATGTAGGAAATATTATTTTAATTAAAAATTCTGACGCTAATCTAGTGCTGGATAGTCCAGTGCTGACTGAGAATATCTCAGAGCCTGCACTGGACGAAGATTAATTTTGAAAATACTTGATGCCTGAGCTAAGATTAAAAAATGATCCGAACCGGAGTACAGTATACCTCTGTCCAATTTATGCATTCCCAAGACGGAAAGGTGATAGTCAAAAGGTCATAGTTAAGAAATACAAGAATGTATAAATATAATAATTTGTTCGAAAAATAGATTGACTGGATAATAGCCAGAACCAGTTCTGTTTGATCATTTCAGTCTAAATTAGCATTCGTCCTTTAGTCTCGGTTTAAAGAGGATATATTTTCGCTCTCGATTTGCAAAAGAATTCTTTAATTTTATTCTCAAAATTTGTCTGTTCTTTCCAGAAAATCTTACACTTTTCACTTTACTCGGCAAACTCTAAGCAAGATTAGGGTGCGACATGAAAGGAATTTTGTACGGGGTTTTAAGCGACAAACGGAATTAGCGAATTCTATGATTCTAATTAAAACACAGAAAAAATATACTAGAGCCATAAAATTATGACATTTAATTAAAGAATCAAATGGACGAATTTAATGAAATAAAATCAACATTTGACAAGGCCAGTCGTTGGCAATTTAGTTTTTGTGGGCGATTACTAGTTGCTGCTCCAATACTTCGTCATTTACCTTTCTTTTACCAATCTTTTGTTGAATTTTCTGAATTACCATTACCGATATATAAATATTTAAATAAACAAATTGAAAATAGAATTGAAACGAGAAATTTAAAAAATGAGAAGAAAGAACCAAAAGATTTGTTGGATTGCTATTTAGACCAAATGGAGAGTGATGAAGCTAATGAAGAATTTAAGTAAGTAAAAAAGCACTATTCTTGGTCTATTTTAGAGGTATAAGATGACAATTTTGGATAATTTATATGATAATTTCCGTCAAAGTTTGCCTATACGGTGAATAAGCCTAGCATCTTACTACTCCCTTCTTAACCATTAAAAACCCTTTGAACATTCACGTGTATACAAAGGAAATTCACGAAAATTCTGAATTTGCTAAGGTTATTTGTTTTAAAGTTTCAGAAAATCATGAATAAATGATTTTATGAATTCAATATTCTCAAAAATCTGAGTTTGTTATCAAGTGATCTTTGATATATTCTCCAAAATACTATACCACCATCATACTTCTGTATCATAATAACCTATTTTTCAATTAGACCTTATACTTGTATAAATGAAAAAATAAACGAATATTTTGTAGTACCAAATAAAGGGTTATTTCTTAAGAAATAAACAAAAATTAGGATTAATAAGTAATTTTTAACAAAAGTATGGACAATTTCCGAGCATTATGCTACGATCTTTTATTGGCTGGACAAGAAACTACTGGAAATACTTTAAGCTTTTTAGTTTTGTATTTATTGTTGGATCAAAGGGTTCAATCAAAATTACAAGCAGAATTGGATAATTTAGTAGAAGGATGTGAAGAATTAATTGGGTTGTCACAACGACCACAAGCAAACTATACAAATGCTGTTATTAATGTAAAAATTATTAGCTACTATTTAGTAGAATTAGGAGATAAACCTGGATGGAGTTTTAGAAAGATCCTTAGTTTATCTTTATTATTATTTATCTTATCTTTACCCTTTATCTTTATCCTTTTTTAGAGAGATCCTTTTATCCTTAGTTTATCCTTTTATCCTTATCCTTTTGCAATAAAATTGTAACTTATAGGGACTTAAATAGAGGATATCGTTTAGGCAATTTCCTCACAAGAAAAAATTGTGAGGTAAACCAAATTTTGAAAAAACGTATACTAGATTTTGGTTTGTTGTGTTTATTTTATGTTAGGTCAGAGTGTAATTCTTTTGTCCAAATCATTTTTTTGATAAGATAGGACTGTCAAATTTTTGTCCTGAAAATCTTGCACTTGTCTACTTTAGAATAATCCTATTTTTAGAACACTAGTGAGTCAAATTGTCGTTTTAAGCGGGGAACATTTTTTAAGATTACTTGAAATTATCAATTTTTATTTTTTTATTTTCAAGGAGATTAATAATTTTTGCCAAAAAATTCTAAAATTTTCAATTTTTTTAATTTTAATCATTTTTAAGGAAGTTCAACGTCTTTGTAATTTATTACCTTTAAATTTATCACACAAAACAATGTTTGATGTAGAAATAATGGATGGAAAATATTTCCTTAAAGAGGGAACTGTAATTTTACCTCAAATAAGTTGTTTATTATATGATGAAAAAGTTAATGGAAAATAATTTTAAAAAATTTTAAATTCAATTTTTAGGTATTCCCCAATCCTCATCTCTTTATTCCTGAAAGATTTTTAGATGATAAAGGTCAACTAAAACGATTTGATTCGTTTATACCTTTTGGATTAGGAAAAAGGTTAAAAATAAATAAAATATTTTATTTAATAATGAATAGATTTACCTCATTTTAAATTCAAAAATTGATTTTCGGTGAACTTTTAGAGAATCAAAAATTTTAGCCCGTGGTGCTAAATGAAAATGTTCTGTATATCATAAGTAGAGCCAGGATTTTTAGGCACGATAAAGTTAAAAATAGGCGCCTATATAGGCACTAAAAAACTGCCAAAATAGGCACCAAAATCCGAAAAAAAGGCAAAATAGGCAGTATTTTTTCGAGATTTTCTGATTTATATTGACTAAATTTTATCAAAAAAGATAAATTTAAGCAATAAACTGTTAAATAAATTAATTTTGACGATCAGAATTACATATAAATTAATTTATATTAATTATTTTGTTTGCAAAAATAATTTGATAAATTTTTCAGAAGAAAATTATTCCCAAAAAAATTTTTTGGAAAAATTTTATATTTTACAAGGAAAAAATTTTTTCGACAACAATTTTCTCAATAAATGCCCAAAAATTCGCAAATTTTAGTAAAAATATGCAAAATAGGCTGAAAAAAGGCAAAATAGGGCATTTTTCCAGAAAAAGTTGAAATAGGCAATTTTAGGCAACGATAAAAGTAGTTAGAAAGAAGATATCAGTGAAATAACACCTGATTTGGACGTTTCAGCATCAGGCCTATCTAGGAAAAAAACAGGCATTTGCCTAAAAATCCTGGCTCTAATCATAAGAATTTTCTACTCAAACAAAGAAATTTACTTTTTTATTTTAAAAGTCATTTCATAGAAACGTATCATTAAATGGGTAGAGGGCAGGGATGGGACGGGTTACCCGAAAACGAAACCCGGACTTTTTTTCGACCCGAAACCCGAAACCCGACCCGAGAAATTTTCGAAAACCCGACCCGAAACCCGACATTTTCCTTGGAATCTTATTACAAAAAAGTAAGATTTTTGGCTCTTTGGCCTTCCAAAATTCTCAAAATTTTCGCCTGCGGCGCTGCAAAATGAATAAGTCTGGTGGGTTGGTCTTCCAAAATTCTCAAAATTTTCGCATGCAGCGCTAAGATATGTTGCCGAATTTGGGCACGATTTTTAAGAATAAGATGGTTTATGGATGTATTGTGGGAGGTATCTTCTGTGGAAGGAGGTATCTTCGGTGGAAGATAGAAAAAAACCGAAAATTAAATAATGTGGGCGTTATATCGAGGAGGACGTTCTCCGTTGGGATTTTTACCATAAAAAGAAGAATTCAGGCCTCATGGGCTTCCAAAATTTTCGCCTGCGGCGCTGAAAAAGGAAGATTTTTGACTTAAGGATCTTCCAAAATTCTCAAAATTTTCGCCTGCGGCGCCAAAAAAGGAAGAAAACTGTCAATGAAATACAGTATTTTGCCGCGATGTCGAGGGATCAAGAGTGGATGAATGGGGATATCGGGGGATTTACAACGATTAAGGTGGATTCTGGGAGATATAGGAGGGTTTAAATTTTTTAAATTTAAATTTAAATTTAAATTTAAATTTAAATTTAAATTTTTAAATTTTTAAATTTAAATTTATTTATTCACTGAAAAGGACCTTATAAGAAGGTCACTAACATTCAGATAAAAATTGTGAAACAATTGTAAAACAAAGCATATAATAAAACAAAGCATATAATAAAACAAAGCATATAATAAAGGGTTTAGAGATGTATCTGGTATTTCAAGGTATTTGCAGAGGGTCTCGGAGGTTTAAGGTATAAATCAGTGGATTAGACATCTTCACCAGATACTTTTAAATGCCATGATATCCCTCTTAATCCCCAAATCCCATGATATTACTCTTAATCCATCCGAATCTATTTAATCCCTGTTTCTTATTATATCACTCTTATATATTCACTTATTAATCCCGAAAATTACTGATATTCACCAACCTCTCCGAAAAATTTGGCTTCATGTTCAAATTTTTAACTGACCCGACCCGAAACCCGACCCGAGACCCGAAACCCGGACTTTTTTTCGACCCGAAACCCGAAACCCGATCCGAAGAAAATTTTGAAAACCCGACCCGAAACCCGACCCGACTTTTTCTCAACCCGTCCCATCCCTGGTAGAGGGTGTCCGACTCGTTGCTTAATTTTTTAAGAAAGGGAGCTATTTGTTCAAAAATTAGGTTTATGTTTGGAAATGCAAAAATAATTTTTTAAGCTTTATAACTCCAAAATTAGACATATTTTTTTTCGAATTATCACATCAAAAGAAAAGTTTACAGAAATACCTAACTCAAAAACCCATTTTAAATATATATGTTCATATTGAACAGAGCCTGTATGGGAGAATCATTGGCACGTGCAGAGCTATTTTTATTTACTGCTAATTTCTTTCGAACTTTTCAAGTAATTAAAAACTAGATAAATAATTCTTTAATTAAAACAAATTTAGGTACTTCCGATTGATCCATTAAATCCACCAAATGCACAAAAACAGAAGGCATTTGTAGTTCGCCCAGACCCTTACAATTGTCGATTAATTTTAAGAAAATAAAAATGAAATTTTTTTACTAGATTTTTTGAATCGTCTTAGAAATCTTAAAATTTTCAAGAAACAATAAAACTTTTATCGTGCATAATTTTACAAATAATTACTTATATAATTAAGTTCGAAACAGGATCGAAAACTTGATACTTCGAGTTTAGTTCACTGGGGTCGGGGTACCCGAACATACTAGTAGGAACACCGAAGTGTCGCAGAAGAACATTTTGAATTTGAAAGGCCATGAAGGCAGAGTTCTTCCTTATTTGAGCTCTGGCCTTATTTTAGCGTATAAGCGTTTTTAGAGGCGAAGATTTTGAGAATTTTGGAAGGCAATAAACAGATTTCTTTATTTTCTCTCGGTCGCCGCAGGCGAAAATAATTTTGAAGAGGTTGGAAGGCCGTAAGCGAAAAGAATTCAATTTATTTTACGTCGCAAGCGAAAATTTTGAGTTGGCTGATGGCTTAAAATTTTAGCCCGATCCGCTAAGCTTAAACCAAATCATAATTTAATACCTAAAAATACTTCAAACAATTTTTTATAAAATTTATTTAACCTCAAAAATAACTTCCAAAGAACAAATTTTTTTAATTTGGAAGTAAATAGTATATATAAATATAATTTAAATAAAATATTTTAAAACGGAATGTCCAAATACAAATTTGCATAAAGTAAAAAAATTTTTGAGGATACAAAACTGGGATGAATAAATTGAAGATGAAAAATTTGACAACAATGAAAAAAATCATGCGACATTACAAGGAATAAAGGCAATGGAATTAACAAATAATTTAAAAAATATAAGTCGAACCTCATTTTTGATACCCACATAAGGAAGAAAAAAGTACTTTATTATGAGCGTTAACCTAAATCGGGAGTATTTATTAGCAGCTTAGAAACCGTGGTCAACCAAATAAAAAAATTTTAAATCAAAATGCGGCGGGAAATTTCCAAGCCCGCTGACCTACTTCAGACACTTCGGCTTCTATGGGTCCCTAAAACATTACAATATGTAGTATAAAAAATTACTCCGTCAAAATAACCATCCTCACTATTCTGTGTGTCATCGGTAGGAAGATGTTCTCCATGATGGTTGTGTTCAAAATAAAATAAAAACGGAAAATAAAATAATAGAATGTAGCATCCTCCAGCTTTAGAAGCAATAATTCTCCATCTAAACAAAAGAGTGATGGAAGAATAATTGTATCAAAGAACAGAGGACACGTTTTGTTATTTATTTTTTCTATCTCAATTTTATTTTTTAGCAAAACCATCCAAGAAACCAACCTCCACCACCAGATGACTCCCAAACGATTCTGGTGTAAATGATTGGGTTAACGTTTTCTACAATTTTTAATAATGATTACTAATGTTAACTTAATATTTCATTGAGGACCATGAAGCCGAAGTGTTGGACGTCAATCAGCCCAAGAGAAAAAATACCGATAATTGATCACCACTCGGAGCGGCGCCAGCGCCACCCCGAGCTACGGCTGCGTTGCCGCCATCAATACTGGCGCCACTCGAGGTGACGCCAGCGCCGCTCGAGCGGCTATCCATGTGACGACTACGAGGACCAGACTAAAATTATAAACCTCCCTCCAGCGTCGGTCATTTATATCATCATTATATATACTTTAAATGTATACGCGCCCAAACATCAAAAGCCTCAATCGTGGGAAACTTTTTATAAAGTTTTAATATTAAAAGAATTATATTTCAAATTTTGAAATATTATGTTATTGAAGTCAACAAAAATTAAAGTAATAAAATCTTGAACACATTAAATAAATCATTTTCTAAAAACTTCAAAATTCTCCAAATCAAAAATTTAAATTCAAATGCCATAAATTAAAATAAATTCCAATTACATTTTTAAACTAAAAAATACAACTTTTATTAAAATAATTAATTTTTTGGTGAAAAACACAAATAAAATTTTGATTTTGTATTTTTATAACCTCTAAATATTTTCTGGAATTAGTTTAAATAAATTATGCCAAAAAATTTATAATGTAATATTCCGGAAAGAATTTATAAATGTGTTTCCTAAAATTAATTATTTTAATAAAAGTTGTATTTTTTAGTTTAAAAATGTAATTGGAATTTATTTTAATTTATGGCATTTGAATTTAAATTTTTGATTTGGAGAATTTTGAAGTTTTTAGAAAATGATTTATTTAATGTGTTCAAGATTTTATTACTTTAATTTTTGTTGACTTCAATAACATAATATTTCAAAATTTGAAATATAATTCTTTTAATATTAAAACTTTATAAAAAGTTTCCCACGATTGAGGCTTTTGATGTTTGGGCGCGTATACATTTAAAGTCTATATAATGATGATATAAATGACCGACGCTGGAGGGAGGTTTATAATTTTAGTCTGGTCCTCGTAGTCGTCACATGGATAGCCGCTCGAGCGGCGCTGGCGTCACCTCGAGTGGCGCCAGTATTGGTGGCGGCAACGCAGCCGTAGCTCGGGGTGGCGCTGGCGCCGCTCCGAGTGGTGATCAATTATCGGTATTTTTTCTCTTGGGCTGATTGACGTCCAACACTTCGGCTTCATGGTCCTCAATGAAATATTAAGTTAACATTAGTAATCATTATTAAAAATTGTAGAAAACGTTAACCCAATCATTTACACCAGAACTCGTTTGGGAGTCATCTGGTGGTGGAGGTTGGTTTCTTGGATGGTTTTGCTAAAAAATAAAATTGAGATAGAAAAAATAAATAACAAAACGTGTCCTCTGTTCTTTGATACAATTATTCTTCCATCATTCTTTTGTTTAGATGGAGAATTATTGCTTCTAAAGCTGGAGGATGCTACATTCTATTATTTTATTTTCCGTTTTTATTTTATTTTGAACACAACCATCATGGAGAACATCTTCCTACCGATGACACACAGAATAGTGAGGATGGTTATTTTGACGGAGTAATTTTTTATACTACATATTGTAATGTTTTAGGGACCCATAGAAGCCGAAGTGTCTGAAGTAGGTCAGCGGGCTCGGATGACACACTTTGATTTAAAATTTTTTTATTTGGTTGACCACGGGCCTTAAGATGCTAATAAATAGTCCCAATGTACTCTCTAGCTCACGTGAGTATAATATAAATATTATAGCCATAGTATAATATAAATATTATAGCCCTGTTCCTAAAATTATTTCCTTATTCTGGGTGTATCTAAAAATGAGGTTAGACTGTAATATAATAAAGTCATCTAATATGCTTCGATCCAGAATGTACTGTTGCAGCCAAATTTCGATTTGAATTAGAAACTGTACGAATTTTACGTTGTGAAGACCCTCTTGATAAATCCACCACTGAATTGAATCCTTGAGATTTATGTGCAATGCAAAGAATTTGATTAAGAGTCTCGAGCAGAGGCTAAAATAATAATAAATTAACGACTATTAAAAAAATGTTTTTGGGAGAAATCAGACGTTTAATCGAATATTCTTTCAAACGGATATTTAATCAAACAAGTTCGAAAAAATTAAACAAAATAGTATTCTATTCAAAACTTTTTATTACCTCATCATGTTTCTTGTTTTGACCAAATGTAAGTGAACGTACTACCAAATCCATTATGCGACAGCGAAGACGAATAACCCGTTGTAATGTATTGAATTTGCCTCGAAACCCAAACCATTTGTCAAGCTGTAGAAATTCATCATCTTGAAGAGAATGGGGCAGATCCTCCTCTTTAAGATCACCTCAAAAGAAAATTGTATTTTAAGAAAAAAATAAATAAAATTTAAACCATTATCGTGTTCATCAAGATGAATAATAATATTCCGTTCATTCCATAAGCGCCTTTCATTCTCTTGCTGTTCTTTCCATTTTGCAATTTTCTCTTCACGAATTAATTGCCGTTTTCGTTGAAGATCGCCATTTGTATCAACTAATAAAAAGAATAATAAAAATATATTCAACCCCAAAATAAAGTAGGACCTAAATTTTACATTCCCATTGGAGCTGAAAAATTGTCACTAATCGTTTATTCATATCTCGGAGTAAAAGTTATGAAAGCTCCTCCCCATTAAAAAAAGCTACTCCCAACTAAAGACCAACCAACCATTAAAAATTCAGTAAAACATTTACACAATGGCATCAATAAAAATAAAAAATATATACCAATTTCAAAATATGCCAAAGCTTCCGCTGCCATTCGAATTGGACCTGCAAATAATAAAACAGCAATTTGCGGAACTGCTGTAACAATTTTGATTGAATGTTGAGTCATAATATTATCATCTTTTGCAATTGCTTCGTGAAATACAAAATATTCTGGTTCAATTTTCTTTGAATTATTTGATGAGGTATTTGTAATTGTTGTTAATTGCTTTTTTAATGAGGAACTAGCGTGAAAAATTGATGATTTTCCAACACTGAAAAAAATTTTTTTAAATAACTTTTAATAATAAATTAAAGATGACTTTGATTCTTTTTTTAATTTACTTTTCAAAAATTTAGAAAAAAAATAAAATCAAAAAATTAAATTCAAAAAATTTATCAAATAAATTTTAAAAAATTTACTGTGAACGAATCCTATTAAATTTGTTCCCTCTTTGCACAAAACTATAAAACAAAAACATTTTTTTATGAAAAATAATTATTTTTTAGTTAAACCCAATATTCGGATAAGATCCAGCAACAATTACAGCTTGTACCATTGGCCAACTATCAGAATATTTATTTAATGACGAGTCATCTTCTGCTCTAAATACATCATCTGGGACTAAATGACATCGTCTAAGTTCATAAATTAATTGTTTCCTAAATTTAATAATTAAAAAAAATTTTTTAATAAAAAATTTAAACTTTATTCCATGAATCATCCTCATAGCTTGTTCACTAACCAAATATTGGTCACAAAATTTTTCTTTTAAATATTGTGTTGGTTCTGATTCATAAGCATTAAATAGGCGAATTAACATTAGATGATCACTCAAATCATTTTTACAAAGTTTGTCGCGAGCAATTAAGGAATCACGTTTTTTGTTGTCGTCACTTCCGATTGTCAACAAAACTTAAAAAAATTTTTTTAATTCTAGCAGGCTTTCTAAATATCCATTTAAAGTTCTATTCTTATAGGGGGAAATGAAAATATAGAGGTATTCATTTTTAAGGAAAAACTTATTTAACATTAATGCTTACAACAAAATAAAATTGAAAAACGGAATTAAAAACCCCCAAAAAATAATTGGTGATTTGGCATATCTTAATAGTCAATCAACCAAATACTTATTTCAAGAAATCATAATGTCCGAAAAAATTTTAGAGAAAAGAAACTAACATGGATCACGATATGATATGGCAGCAACAAGTGTAGTAATTGGGTTCAAACATTTAAAAGAAAGTCCAAAAAGTAACAACCTAAAAAACTTTTTAAAAATATTTTTTAAAACAAAGAAAAGAAACCTGGCCAATTTTGGGTCTAAAGGCAAATGTGTTATAATTTTGCCAATTTCAGTAATGTCAGCTTCTTTCTGAATATCATTTAATGCATCTTCAAAATTATATTGAGTACAACTTCTTGGTGAAATATTGCTGGAACGGCTCATTTTCTAAAATATGTAAAATTAAAATTAATCCAAAAAAACATATTTTCTATTTAAGTGAGATTCTTCCACATACTAGAATATAATATCCCAACAAAATTACTTTTAAATCCCTTACCTGGTAAAGAGTCCCTCGATTACGATGATTTGTATTACGCTGCGTAGGAGAATAATTATAATCCACATAACCATCTGATGGAGTATTGAAGTCATCCCAGGTTTGTGGAGATTGGAGGGCACCAAGCAGCTTAAAAATAAACTTAAAAAATTTTAGAATTAAATTAAAAACCTCAAGAAATAACATGCTTTGCTCCACAATAAATTCATCAGGTGGATCTGGTGCTTGTCTCAAAAATTCTTGAACAGTTAAACCACCAGGCGCAGACATTTTTGCATGCAAACAGACTTCCTTTAAAACGATTTTTTTAGAAATTTTAATAATTAAATCAACATGAATAGCAGTTCGTTTAATTTCAGGTAATTGTGATGGCTCCATTTTGTTATAATCTTCCAAAGTATATAGGCGAAAGCAATAACCAGATTGGCAACGACCAGCACGACCTATATATAAATCAAAAGAATTAGACATAAACTTCCCAAAACCCACCCCCCCCCCCTCCGCCTTCCCCTATTTCTAATAAATCCAAATAAAAAATTTTTAAACCTTTTCTTTGTTCAGCACTTGATTGTGAAATCCAACAACAATTAAGGCGGGCAACATGAGTTGAAGAATCGTAGGATTTCTCTTTGGCTTTTCCACTATCGATTACAAATACAACATCATCCTAAATATCTTTGTAGACTTTGGAATGAATATAAATAAACTTACAACAGTAAGACTAGCCTCAGCGATGTTAGTACTCAAAATCTGAAAACAAAATTAAAATTGCTGTAAATTTAGTATGGTACATACCACTTTACGTTGTCCATCTTTAACATGATCAAACACTAAAGGAAAGAAAAATTAAAAAATAGACAATAAAAAATGAAAATACGGAGCCTGCTCCCTTTAGTTTCTTTTATTCTTAAATTTCCTAATCTCCTTCCGAAAATTTTTAATGTCATTAACTTCAATAGCTAAACACTCAAAGAGAAGTAGAAAAATCCTATTTGGTTCTCCTTTCCTCATTAAGTAAAAATATTTCTCAAACAAACCTTTCTGCTGCGCATTCATATTAATTTGAGAATGAAGAGTAAAAACAACAGGTTCGCAATTAAATTTTCCTTCTTCAAAAATTGTCATAATTCGATAATAAACATTACAAATTTCTTCATATCCAGGAAGAAAAACCTTTAAAATAAGAAAAATACAAGTTAAAAATTTACTAAAATATACAATTATTGCCCCTTGAACAGAACTATCCACAAGATATCTTAATGTAGCTACGACAAGATCAATATCAACAGAATCACGCCATTGTCTGCCACCAGAGTCCATATATTTCTAAAGTTTAGGTTTTAATTTTAAAAATCCCCAATATTTTTTTTGTTTCCCCGAGTTGATGGGGAGGCCGAAAAGTTGAGGGGAGGCCTCCTCTGCCTCGAAAAAAGTCAACAATAAATCTAAAAAATACATCAACTATATCCTTTTGCGGCAAAAGAAGCATTCCAACACGAAATTTTAATAGAAAATTTTTGTCAGCAAATGAAGGACGGTCAATAAGGAGTTGATCTATATAATTGGAGTTTGATTGGCATAATGGAAAAGAATTCAATGTATAACTGCCATTCTCATAACAAAAAGAATTGTTCTGAAAAATTTAATTTTAGTGTAAAAGTCCACGAGAAAATTAACCTGCATATTTGAGGATTCAAAAAACCCATAAGGATTAATTGGAGGATTGGATTCAAATTGATTATATGATGATTGAAAGGGAGAAAAGCAGTCTCCAGTAATTTTAGTTCCATTGCTATTGTTTTTATTAATATTGTTGTTGAACATTCCAAAAGACGATTTTGATTGATAACCAGTTAAAGCAATAATTTCAGGTAGGAAAAAACAATCGACGTGAAAGACACGTGAAGGAACTAAAAATAAAAAAATAGACACGATTTAATAGAGGAAAAAGCCCAAATATCCGAAAAAAAAACAAAATTTAAAAATCAAAAAATAATACCATCAATATGACAAATCCCCTGTTGCTCGAAATATTTCAAGAATTTATTAATGTTTTCTCCCATAGTTGCAGACATTAGCACAACTCTCAAATCTGGTCGACGCGAAATTGCCCATCGCAAAACAATTAATAAATAATCAGTATTTGTTTCTCGTTCATGAATTTCGTCCTTAAAAAATTAAAAATTATTTTAGAGTGAAAGAAAACATACAAGTATAACGTGTGTAATCTCTGAAGCTAATTCATCATTAGTCAATTTTCTAAGAAGAACACCACTTGTACAATAAGTAAGTGCAGTTTTGGACGAAATTCTGAATTAAAACGATATTTACAAAATTTGCAAAAAAAATTTCATATCCGAGGTATGATAGAGCAGTACCAGATAATGCTATAGGGTGTTCGTTAGTAAAACAGTAATACAAATTTAAATTGTTAGGAAAAATTATATTTTTACGAGCCATATAATCTCAAAAAAATTATGGCCTTATTAGTCAAATTAATAAATCCACATCCGCCAAAAAATTCAATTAAAAAAACCTCTGCTCCAAACGAATATGATATCCAACAATATCCCCAAGCATTTCTCCCCTTTCCAAAGCAACTCTCTTAGCTATTGATATTGCAGGAAGACGTCTAGGTTGAGTGCACATTATTTGTATTGGGGTAGAATTTTCTGCAGCATCCTCCAACAAAAATTGGGGAACCTAAATTTTAGATTCCATGTCTTTTTCATTAAAAATCAACCTGAGTTGTTTTCCCGCAACCTGTCCCTCCAGTAATTAGAGTAACAGGATGTTGTTTAATAGAAGTTAAAATTTTGTTTTTGAAATTCCATATTGGAAGAGAACGTCGAGAAGCAAATAATTGAGCATTTCTTGATGAAGCAGGAGGTGGAATGTTGGTAGAGCCAAAATAAAGTTGTTGTTGTTTTGAGAATTTCGTTTTGTGGTTTTTGTTGTAAGCACCCGAATCCTCATTAATTTCAGAACCACACGTAGAATATTGAGAAGATGATGGTGATACAGGAAAGGAACTGACAGAACTGTCTGAAAATTAGAAAATAAGATTATGTTACTAATCATCAATTGTGCGGCTATACCCCACCACTGAAATAGGAAAAACTCAAATGAGAAAAATGATCAAGAATGAAAAAATATAGAAGAAACAAATCCCTAAAATTACCAAACGGGGCGTTAAAAAGGAATTCTAGCTTTTTGGACATCAAAAAACGCCGTTGTTTTCCTTTTTTCAAGCAGATTTGATAATTGTTACTAACCATCAATTTTACAGACACTTTACAGACCCTTTTTTCATCCCCAACCTTTTCTATTTATGGTATAGAATGATCAGACTTTATCCTTTCTTCTATACCTTCACAATTACTCATACTTTTTTTAAATACCAAAGGGTATAAAGGCAGTTGGAATGGAAGAAAAGAAAGGTCTAACCATTCAGTATAAAACTTGGGGACGAAAAAGTGGTCTACTCAATTACCCCAAACTTTTAGCCACCTTTCCCTTCAAATTTATCCAAGATACACTCTTGGTTTAAACAACTAAAAGCTACTTATTGTTAGAACATGTGAAAACAGTTTAAAAACACACCCTCTTCATCAAAGTCTTCGCCAAAAATATAAACAAGATCCTTCTTGTCAAACGGAAAAACATTCAAATGTCGATCAATACATTGTTCAATCTCAGAGCCCAAGTTTATTTCTTGTGATTCATTGACACACGCAAAATACATAATTTTAAAGACTTTTTCTAAAAAGATAATAAAATATGCAATTTATCAAAGAAAAATATTCAATCGAAAAACGAAAAACTTAAATAGTAACATTTCGCTTGTAGACATTTCGTTTAAAGTAAAGAGAAAAATTTTAAAATCTCTAAATTCATCTCGTCACAAAAACAAAATTGTCCATTTTGTCACAACGAGGTATTATTTTGGGACAAGCCCAAGTAGGCGCGCGGCTATAACGGCGCAAAGCCATAACATACTGGAATTTTTCTGGCCCTTTTCAATTTTGGTACCATCTCTTTAGCTCGTTGAGTGGAATCGTTTAATACTAAATTTAGTAAGATTCGGAAATTATGAAGCAAGTTATGGCTTTGCGCCGTTATGGTTGCGCGCCTACTTAGGCTGTACCGTTTATTTTTATTTTTGAAGCTTTGTAATTTTTCCATCAAACTTGACTAATTCTCATACAGTGCGCGTCATAACTATACGTCCACACAAGATTTTGGGTTTATTACATTAAAACGCGATAAAATTAATTAAAATATAGTAAATTGGGATAAGACTATCCTATTCCTACTAGCTTAAGTAAGCATTCAAGTATCTATCAAAAAATATAGTGATTTTTAGAAATTTATGCCAAAACTTACGCGTCATAACTATACGTCCACTTCTATTTTCGGCATTAGGGGAGGTCTGAAAAATCTACAAAAATTCCTGTAAACATATCTATTGATATCAATAGAAAATACAAAAGAAACGAAGTTCTAAAATATCTCCTTCATCGAGATCTGAAACCCCTAAAATCAACGGAAAACTGGGGGTAAACGTCTTTAAAAAAATATTTTCGAACCCTTACAGGTAAAATAAAAATTTAATTTTAGGCTTATTTGAAAGCCCTTGAAATTTGCTATTAGAAACCTTTATTTAGATTAAATTTAAAAAATTTTACGTAGGAGATATGGAGGGTTAAATTCAGTTGACATGAAAATCATTAAAACTACCCCATTAAATGCCCTTTCTTGCACCTTAAAAGTTTAATTAAGTACAACTTAATGAAAAAAAATTTCTGCAAAATGAAAATTGCTGAGTTTATAGCAAATTTCAAGGGCTTTCAAATAAGCCTAAAATTAAATTTTTATTTTACCTGTAAGGGGTCGAAAATATTTTTTAAAGACTTTTACCCCGGTTTTCCGTTGATTTTCGGGTTTTCAGATCTCGATGAAGGAGATATATTAGAACTTCGTTTCTTTTGTATTTTTTATTCATATCAATAGATATGTTTACAGGAATTTTTGTAGATTTTTCAAACCACCCCTAATGTCGAAAATAGAAGTGGACGTATAGTTATGACGCGTATGTTTTGGCATAAATGCTCTAAAATCACTATTTATTGAATAAATGTTTACCTAAATTAGTTAGAATAGGATCGATTTGTCCTTATTTAATATCTTTTTATTAATTTTATCACGATTTAATATAGACATAATGATAAAATCCAAAATTTCAAGTGGACGTATAGTTATGACGCGCACTGTAGTATCCAGCTTTATTTCAGTAAAATTTATTACTACTTATCTGTTAAAATTCAACAGAAAATGGCATTATTTTATGAAGCAACTACAAGGTATTTTTTAAAATATAAATTCTCCTTCAGACACATGAATTTCAAGACCCTTTCCCTCATTTTCTAACAAAAATCATTTAATTAGAATTAATTTTAATTTTTAAAGTGGCCTCAATTTTGACCGTTTTACTGAAGATTTATTTGGGGATTCAACAAAATTGCGTATGAAACAAGCTTTTTGGTCAGCAAAACAATTATTGAGAGAGAAAATGGGAAAACGTGAAGATGAACATATTTTGGCTGCAGATGCTGAATTGGATTTAAATTTACAACAATTTTATCAAATTAAAGAGAGCACAAAAAGGCTTCTGGATTCTAAGAGTAAATTACATAGAGAAGTTAGTTTTGATGTTTTTAAATGCCTTTTTGGACTTTTGAAGGTTGCGGACAATCTGCAACCTTTTGCGGTTGTCCGCAAATATACAGTAGGTGTACTCCCTTTGAGATCGAGATTTTTGAAAGCCTGGGTCTGTTCCTGGGTTTGATTTATGGACCCGGGCCGGATTCTGGGCCTGTGTACATGAAACCCCCAGTCCCAGGAAAAACGCAGGAAGGTCAAAAAATGCCTGGGCTTGGACTATGGGTACAGGAAAACCCCTCGTTTTTCACAACTGCCATATTTTGAACAATTTTCTTTTTTAATAGTTTTCTGATTTATCTCATCTTGAATTTGATATTGCTGAATTATTTTTTGATTGCAAAGATGAGAAGAAACATTTACAAAGAGTAATGCAAATGACAGCAAATAGTTTTGCTCTTTGTGCAAAAGAACGGTTTTTAAACTTTTTAAAAAATTATCAATATTTTTAGGCAAAATTTGCTTCTTTTAATTGCTCGATTTTATCACGAATTAAATGTAAAAATTTATTTTAAAATATTTTTTAAAAATTATTTTGAAGGAATTTTATGAGAGAGCTGTTTTAGATTGTGCTCAATCTGTTGAGGCAGTAGAAAAAGCAAGATTGGATTATAGAGGTTCTTTATTATGGATGAAAAAATGTAGCGATGCTTTAGATCCAGAATTGAGAGATTCTAATGGACTGGAGGTTTTATTTAATTAATTACTATTTAATTTTGTCATTAGCCCTTCTCGTATTTGAGACTTTTTCAATCATGACAGCAGTAAATTAGGTTAAGGTGTTCCTTCTCCCTAATTCGAAGGTAGAAATGAAGACATTCATGGTATGAATCAGGAAATGAGCCGACGTTTTTTGTGTCGGGAATTCCTGGATTAGTGAATTTTATTTTTATGTCGGCTCTTTCTCTGTATAAATCTCCCCAATCTTTTTGAAAAAAATATTTTTTCTGTAACCTTCTCCTTCCAGTTCTTTTTTAAATTTAATTATTTTTCAAGGATTTCCGAACTGTTCAAAATGTTGTAAAAACAAATAAGCAAAAATTAGATGTTCTAAAAGAAGATATTACAGTTAAAGTTGATACGTTAAAGAAAGCTAGAATAAAATTGTTTGATGAAATTTTGAATGATTACAAGTCTGTCCTTTTCAAATTTTATGAAAAAACGGCTGATGAATTTACTGCTTGCACTGAAGAAATGGCTGGATTAGAATCTTATGAAATTGACGTTCTTAAAGTATTTTTTAAAAACTTATCTGGATCTATTTTTGCGGATAATATTTGCGGACAATTTTATAAACAAATTTTTATCTCATTCAAATAAAACAAGAACTCATCCGGAATAATGTTTCCATACTAAATTGGTCCGCAAGTATTGTCCGCTAAACATAGATACCATTTATTATAATATAGTTATATATATTTTTTTAAAGATTCTAAATGATCCAATAAAAGTAGCAGAAGAAAAACAAAAAGAAAGAAAAGAAGAAATTGAAGGAAAAAATTCTAATTGGAAATTTTCATCTAGTGAAAGAATACCGAAAAATCAGTTAAATTGTAGAAGAAGAATGGAATCAGAAAATAATGAAAGGTTTTTTAATGTAATAATAAGATTTTTCCTTTATTGTTTATCCCCTGACTTTTTGCGGAACTTTTAAGATTCTGCTTGCGATTAATGAGCATCCCACTTTATGGTTTTTAAAGCTTTCGTGAAGCCTGACATGAAACTAAAACTCCGTCGGGAATGTTAATTTTCCAAACCTTCACAAATTTTAACATGCTCTCCCGAAGATATTTGTTACCTTAATAAACGAATATCCCAGTCACTTAAGTCACTATGATTTTTAGGTTTGTGGTACATTCAAAATTTTTCATAAAATTTTGGATCATATAAAAACTGATAAATTAAAAGTATGGAAATAAAACAATTTATAACTTTGTCCGCAAGTCTTTGCGCATAAACGATAAAACCAAAAATAATTTTTTAAATAAAAATATTTATTTAGTTTAATTGAATTAGACGATGTTGGAGAAGAAACTGAAGTTTGTGAGCCTGCAATGGATAGAATTCGTGATTTATTTCGTTTTGATGACGAAAAAGATGAAGAAGAAAATGACGGTTTTGATAATATTGAATTAAATTTGGTTGAACCTCCAAAATTAAATTTATTAAAACATTCAAATGAAATTGGTTTATTATCATTTAATGATGAAGAAGAAGAAAATTTGGAATTTGAGGAACCAAAAAGTGGATCTTCTAAACAAAAGTAATTTTATTTTTAAAAAATTTTTTATTGGGAATTATAATGTTAAAAAAATATTAGATTCTTGATTTTTTAACTTTAATTTCCCACAAACATAATTTTTAATTTTTGACTTAATTTCTTTTTTTCTTTAAAAATTAGTTATTCAGTCAAACCTTATTATTAGATTTAGGGTTGCCAAAATGGACCGACTCGGACCGAAAGATCGAGTCATGCCTCGATGTTTGGCCCGAAAAAGTCTCGTACCGGCCCGACTCGATAAATTTGGGCCCGAAAAAGACTCGTACCTGCCCGACTCGATAAAAACAGGCCCGAAAAAGACTCGTAACGGCCCGACTCGATAAAAACAGGCCCGAAAAAATTGCCTCGGAAAAAGTCGGCCCGACTCGAATAAGACTCGATGGTCAAAAATTGGAGAAATCTGGCTCTTTGGCCATCCAAAATTCGAAAAATTTTCGCCTGCGGCGCTGAAAGGAAGAATTTTTAGCTCCATATTTTGCTTCACATCTCGAATTTACTGGCTTTAAGTGGCAAGCTGGATTATTGGGATTTACGGGATGTATCCCGCGGGATCCCGTCCCATTTGAACTTTTGAAACTCAATCTCTGAGAGTCTGGAAGTTGAACTTTGAGAGTCTGGAAGTTTCCGCAGTCAGCAATTCTAACATTAAAATCCACAATCGCAATCTTAAATCATTAAAATCCACAATCGCAATCTTAAATCTACAAGTCAAAAAACACGCAATCTTAGGCAACCCGCAGTCCACCATTCCACCATCCGGGATATAAGGGGTAATCTGGGGATATAAGGTGGTTTGAGGGATTAAGTGTGGATTTAAGTGGCACCAGTAATTTGGAGGTATATCAGTGATTTCATCCTTTTTCACCGCCGGAGTCGAAAAGTTTAAGACTTTTGGAAGACTAAGTGGTCAGATTTCTTCCTTTCTACTGTCAATGAAGTGATAAAGAAGCTGTAGTGAAGTGATAATTTAAATCACCGATAATTTAAATCACCTTAATCCCTGAAATCCACTGATATCCATTTCAATTCTCTTCAGCCCTTCCTTTACCCTCCTGATCCATCGATATACCTTTTAATTCAGAGATATCCCTCCAAATCCACTAATTATTTTTAAATAAATCTTTTAAAAAAAGACTCGAAAATGTCTCGGTGCCCGACTCGATAAAGTCAGGCCCGAAAGTGACTCGTTCCGGCCCGACTCGATAAATTTAGGCCCGAAAAAGACTCGTATCGGCCCGACTCGATAAAGTTAGGCCCGAAAAAGACTCGGGTAATAGTTCGGTTCGTACCCCCCCCCCCTTTTTTTTCTCTCTAAAAGTATTAAAAAATGGTCAGTCAGTCTTAGGTTATAGAACTCGTCGAGCTGTGTCGAATGACACCAAAATCAACCCCCGGTCTTAACACTTTGGGCCGAGATACAGACAAAAACCCCTGCGCATAGAGGTTTTGCAAAGGCGTCTCACGATTTTGATGTCATTCGAATCAGCTCGACAAGCTCTTTCGAATGAGCTATTATTTGTTTAATCGAATTTTTAGCATAAAAAATGAGCTTGGTCCAACCTCTTATTTTTCAATTTTCGTGGGTCTGTATTTTGGCCCAAAGTTAAGACCTGGGTTTGATTTTGGTGTCATTCGACACAGCTCGACGAGTTCTATAACCTTTGACTAACTGACCATTTTTTAATACTTTTAGGAAGGAAAAGGGGGGGGGGGGGTACGAACCGAACTATTACCAAGACTCGTACCGGCCCGACTCGATAAAAACAAGCCCGAAAAAAAATGCCTCGACCGTCGGCCCGACTCGAAAACGGCAACCCTAATTAGATTATCCCCATGAGACTTAAAAATCATATTTTAAAGTGAGAGATATTTAATTGATATTTCTGATACTTGGCTGTACTATTTTGAGTTCTTTTCAGTGGTCAATCAAATTTAAAAGCCTAATTTAAATTGGGAGTGCATCAACCGTAAATATGTATATTTTTCTATTTTTTTAGATGCAAAAAGAGCACTGATCTATTGTTAGAACTTGAGAAGACTTTAACAAAAGAAGAGCCTAATAATGATTTTTTAAAATCTGTTTCCAATAAAAATGGGGAGTGTAGTAGCAACAACAATAAAAATGAAAATAATGGTTAATTCTAATTTATTTTAAAATAAAATTTTTTTATTTTTAAGCTAAAATAGCCAAAAATCCTAATGTCTTGTTGGAAGAAGCTGACTTTGAAGATTTATTGAATTTATAGAATAAACTTGGTGTAATAGAATGCTTCAATCTAGTATGATTTTTAGATATTAAAAAATTTTTTAATTTGATACTCATATTTTTAGTTTTTATAATATCCCAGTTTAATAATTCTGTGGAAAGATTTTTTAAAAAACAAAAATTCCAA
Source organism: Meloidogyne incognita (assembly GCA_036172945.1). NCBI lineage: Eukaryota > Metazoa > Nematoda > Chromadorea > Rhabditida > Meloidogynidae > Meloidogyne > Meloidogyne incognita. The sequence continues at coordinate 1,075,397 of JARQAC010000029.1, read as the reverse complement.
AAAATTTTTAGCCTCAATAGTAATTAAACACATCCACTCTTCTCCCCTCTAAATCAACACAAAATAATTATTATCTTAAAAAACTTAATTATCAGTCAAAGTAATTTCTGATACAGCTTCTTTCAATAATGGTTTATTTTTAGTAAGTGGTGGGACTAGAAATTAAAATGAAATTTAGAAAAAAGACAAATAATACATTACACGCTTCACCGCCCTTGATACATGAACCCTATGATCCGCAAGAAAAAATACCCGTATTTTGTATTCAATGGAAAAATTTAATTATTAAGGACGGGTTAAAAATAAATGTTATTTTTCTATAATCATGATAAAATAGGTATGTGATAAATCAAGTTATAAAATCTTGAATAATCAAAAATTGGTAACTTACATAACATCTATAAAAATAGCCTCGCCACCGCGCACAAAACGATGATCAACCTCGTTCCACATTCGATCAGGATGGTTTATTGTGCTGATGTTATTAAATGACCACACATTAAAAGTCTCGATTGTTGGAAATCGTTTGTAAAGTTTTTAGTGTTGTACCATTCTTGATTTAAAAAATATAAATATGGAAAAATCAAAAAATGAGAATTGATTCGTAGATATTCAGCTGAATTTTGTTACTGATATACACTAAATTCTCAGATTTTAAGCATTTCATGATCCAACCTTATAAAAGCATGCAGTATAGTTTTAAGTCACATGCTTCTTAGATTTTTAGCCAAAAAGTTCTTGGTTTGGATTATTTATTAGTGACCCGGGTGAAGAATTTGTCTGCTAAACTGGTGTAGAATCTATGTATAATATCCACGAATCAATTCTCATTTTTTGATTTTTCCATATTTATATTTTTTAAATCAAGAATGGTACAACACTAAAAACTTTACAAACGATTTCCAACAATCGAAACTTTTAATGTGTGGTCATTTAATAACATCAGCACAATAAACCATCCTGATCGAATGTGGAACGAGGTTGATCATCGTTTTGTGCGCGGTGGCGAGGCTATTTTTATAGATGTTATGTAAGTTACCAATTTTTGATTATTCAAGATTTTATAACTTGATTTATCACATACCTATTTTATCATGATTATAGAAAAATAACATTTATTTTTTAACCCATCCTTAATAATTAAATTTTTCCATTGAATACAAAATACGGGTATTTTTTCTTGCGGATCATAGGGTTCATGTATCAAGGGCGGTGAAGCGTGTAATGTATTATTTGTCTTTTTTCTAAATTTCATTTTAATTTCTAGTCCCACCACTTACTAAAAATAAACCATTATTGAAAGAAGCTGTATCAGAAATTACTTTGACTGATAATTAAGTTTTTTAAGATAATAATTATTTTGTGTTGATTTAGAGGGGAGAAGAGTGGATGTGTTTAATTACTATTGAGGCTAAAAATTTTTTGGAATTTTTGTTTTTTAAAAAATCTTTCCACAGAATTATTAAACTGGGATATTATAAAAACTAAAAATATGAGTATCAAATTAAAAAATTTTTTAATATATAAAAATCATACTAGATTGAAGCATTCTATTACACCAAGTTTATTCTATAAATTCAATAAATCTTCAAAGTCAGCTTCTTCCAACAAGACATTAGGATTTTTGGCTATTTTAGCTTAAAAAATAAAAAAATTTTATTTTAAAATAAATTAGAATTAACCATTATTTTCATTTTTATTGTTGTTGCTACTACACTCCCCATTTTTATTGGAAACAGATTTTAAAAAATCATTATTAGGCTCTTCTTTTGTTAAAGTCTTCTCAAGTTCTAACAATAGATCAGTGCTCTTTTTGCATCTAAAAAAATAGAAAAATATACATATTTACGGTTGATGCACTCCCAATTTAAATTAGGCTTTTAAATTTGATTGACCACTGAAAAGAACTCAAAATAGTATACAAAGATAAATTGATATATAAGAAAATATGTAAAATCTCAACCCGCATTCGTTGACCCGTCCCATCTCTGATTTATATTAGGATCCTGAATGCCCGGCGGAATGCAAGGTTTTTTATCATGAGGACTGGCGTGTTACAGTGTATAGGCGTGTTACAGTGTCTCACTTTCATCTGATACCCGAATTTTGGATTTTTAATCAACAAAATAATGGTGAAAATGGACGAAGGAACAGCTGTATGTATTGTTTATATTCGGGAAAATATTTTGTTTCTTAAATTGTTTTCTTAAATAATACAATTCTTTTGTTTTCTTAAATATTTTTTGTTTTCTTAAATAATGTTTTCTTAAATAATAATTTCTTAAATAATACAAAACAATTTAAGAAACATAAAATATTTTCCCGAATATAAACAATACATACAGCTGTTCCTTCGTCCATTTTCACCATTATTTTGTTGATTAAAAATCCAAAATTCGGGTATCAGATGAAAGTGAGACACTGTAACACGCCTATACACTGTAACACGCCAGTCCTCATGATAAAAAACCTTGCATTCCGCCGGGCATTCAGGATCCTAATATAAATCAGAGATGGGACGGGTCAACGAATGCGGGTTGAGATTTTACATATTTTCTTATATATCAATTTATCTTTGTATATACGAACATTTGCGGACGAGTGGGTATATAAACGCATAGTACCTTTAGTGTACACAATAATTCGTGCACACGCGAAAATTATATATTTTTAAAATTATTTTTGTCAGCAGCTCTGGAATGTATGGGTCCACAGGCAATGGAAATCAAATTTTCGCCTGCGGCGTTAAAAATTTAAATTCTGACACACGAAAATCAGAAAGGAAAACGAAACTAAAAAGTTTTAAGAACTAATAAATTTAGTTTAATCAACCCCAAAATTAAATTAGAAAATAAAACTAACTCCACAAACATAAAAATGATTCACTCCGTACATCGTTTGAATATTTGGCGGGCGATGTGCCCAAGTTTGATAAAAGTGTACCCGATACGCCCAAGCATCAAATTCTGCCACTGTTCGGAAACTTTTGGCTCTATGCCAGACCATCTTGAAATTAAAGGTAATAAAATTAAATAAAATTGGGAATAAGATTAAAAGATAAAATGAAATAACCACAAAATATATTAAAATAATGGCTGTTAACATACTGAATAGATACAAGCTGAAGATGTAAATAACAAGGACGTAGCCAGGGATTTCAGGGGGCTAAAATGGGCTGTGCGCCAAAATTTTGGTGTTTAATTTGACGTTTGATCGCAAATTTTCTTAAGCAAATGTTTCTATTTCTACAGGCCGTAGGCGAAAATTTTTTTATTTTGTAAGTCTATAGCAGAAACCCTCTCCCTCATCTCCCTGGCTACGTCCTTGGTAAATATTCGAGCCTCTAACAAGGAACCATCTTTTACTGTAAAAGCGAATTTGGTATTTTTTGGTACCATTCGAGTACACGGCAAAACAGGAAAAAGAAACTAGCTATTTCTTTTTTCTCTTACAAAGAGGAGAAAAGAATGCAAGAGGCGCACGCAAAGAAAGGTAAGAAAAACATAAAAAAAATGTTTACTTCTTTTTCTTCCTTCATTTCTACATCTTCCTTTCGTTCCTTCTTTTCTCTTCTCTCCTCTTTCCGTTCATCTTTCCTCGACAATTTCATCTCCTTTTCTTCATTCTTCTCACCCCTTTCTTCTTTTCTTTCAGTTTTTCTTCCTCTTCTTTCATCCTTTTCACCATTTCTTTCTTCTTTTTCTTCCAAAGTATGGTGACGAGGATTGAAGTAGGGTTTACTGAAATATTTATTGAATGATTTAATGAATGAAAAATCAAAACCTTCGACGATAATTACCACCAACAGCTCGAGAAGATCTTCGAGAAAACTGATCTTGAGGAGATTGTGTTCTTCTTTCTGGAGAAATTGAGTAGCGCTTCTTATATTGACGCTAAAAATTAAATGAGAGTTAAAATTTCAATTAATTCATAAAAACTTTGTTGTGACTAATAACTGCATCAGAAGAAGCACTTGACATTGGGGGAAGAGAAGGATATCCACTACCACTTTGCCCTGAAGACTCTAGGCCATTGTTGATTAAAAATTCCCCGATCACTCGATTTCCTCATCATCAATGTGGAAAGGAGGAAGAAGAGAAGTGAAATTAGCAATGGACAGCATTTGTACCAGTGACCAGGTTGAGCACAACGATTGCAAACATAAGTCGGTGGAGGAGGTCCAGACATGATTCCAATTGCTCGTCTTTGGTAGCTAAATAAAAGCAAAGTAGAGAATGAAAAATAAATAAAAATAAAACTTTGCAGCGCTGTATTTCTCCGCAGAAACTATCCTCTGTTCTTCAGTAAGCTTCGAAAAATCATCCTAAAAATTATAATTGGTAATATTCCGTCAAGTGTCCCGGAAACTGATTCAGACAAACAATAAGTCATTCGAAAGAACCAACGAGCTAAGTCAAGCGACATAAAAACTAAGCTCGGGTAGCAATTATGGACCTAGACATAAGTTGCTGAAATCTGAAAACTATAGAGGGGCCAAGGTCATTTCTGGGGTCTATTGTTTGTCTGAATCGGTCTACGGGTAACATGAGGGAATTTTAAAGTCTGAGGACTTCCAAGAATTAATTTAAACAAACCTGACTAATGTAGGTCAGCAAGAAGAGGTGCTCTGGCAAGTAGAGGTTCTTTGGCACCTCTATTTGTTCTTCAGTATAAGAAGAGCCAATAACATCCTTAGTTTGCCCAGGAAAAGGTTCCTTCAAATTAAAAATTAATTTTAAAAATTTAATCAAAAATAAAACATGTTTTCGCTGCAGCCGCGCTTGGAAGTGCATAATGGACTTGACATATTTTCCAGATGGATGCAACATCGCCAAAAAATCATCTTTGGTAGTTTCCATCAATTCATCCATCGGAATTCCAGTTGTTCGTTTTGTATTTACCTACAAGTGGTTGAAATTTATGGTTTAATGCACTCCAACACAACTTCTGTCCCCTAATTAATTTTAAGATTAAATTTTTAAAGAAAAGGAAGAAAGAAAAAAATAGGGCGGGGCATATGGGGGGAAAACTACACAAGTCCAAAAAATGCCTCAAACCATTGAGGGGGGCGAAAAAATAATCTCTAATACACTAAAACCTCGTAAATTTAATCAAAAAATCTCAAGAAAATTTCCCTAGCAAGAAAAAATCAAATTTGTTGCAAATAAATGGTACTTCAATTTCTAAAAAATTTCGGGACACGCCCGAGTAGGCGCGGGCCAAGTAGGCGCGACCGAGTAGGCGCGACCGAGTAGGCGCAGGCCAAGTAGGCGCAAGGCCAAGTAGGCGCACGGCCCAAGTAGGCGCAAATCTTTTAGCTTAAAATATTCAAATTAAAAAATAAGTCAGTATAAATATTTTTATGTTAATGAGTTAGAAGAAAGATTCTTGATAAAAATTAGAAGAAAGGTACCTATTTTAGAAGAAAGACACCTTAAATATGGTACCCCTTAAATATGGTACTAGTTAGAGTATTCATAACATTGGTAAGCCACAGGAATTATCAAAGCAGCATGGCTCTCACTAATTAACAAACTTAGCAAATAATCCAAAACTTATCAGCAGCTAAGTATGGAGCTTTTATGAGAAAAATAAAAGATTTTTTTTAATTTTATCAAAAAATAAAAACATCAACGAGCTTCACTTAATAAATTTTTTTCCCTAAGAAGGGCAGTTTTAGAAAAAGTCCAGTGTCCACATAAAGTTGCTTGATTATTCAGCCAACTAATTAACAAAATTAGTTGAAGATTAATAAAAAAAAATTTGGGTAAAAATTAAGAAATTTACCCTTGCGCCTACTTGGCCCGTGCGCCTACTTGGCCTTGCGCCTACTTGGCCTGCGCCTACTCGGTCGCGCCTACTCGGTCGCGCCTACTTGGCCCGCGCCTACTTGGGCCGTACCCAAAATTTCGAATGTGAAAATAGTATAGTTAATTAAGAGAGACATTATAGAAGCAGAGATAATTTTTAATTCCGCCATTATTCTAGAATATTCTGGGGACCTTTGAGTCTCGATGGTTGTCCCTGAGCCATATTTTGGGTCATAACTTCATGGGTTTTTGACCAATCCGAGTAAATCTTTTATCATTCGAAAGCACAGGATATGAGGATTATTTTTGCCAACAGCATTAATTTGATCAGATTATTCTGCAGAAAGTTATATTAAGATAAGTGCGCGAAATCGTGATTTTTGATACTTTTTAGACTGTAACATTTTTTATGATGAACTGATCAGATCAATCCTGTTAGATGAATTAATCCTTAAATAAAGAGCTTTCGATTTATATATAAATTATCTAAATCAGTTAAGAATCGAAAAAGTTATGGCCCAAAATATGGCTCAGTGTTCAACAGTCAGGACTCAACTAGGACTTATCGATTTTAAACAAGTGAAAATAGTGTGTTAATATAAGAGAATTAGTTAATCAGAGTATTCTTTTAATTACGCCATTTTGGTGCCCGTTTCGGTGCCCGTTTCTTGGGCTTCTTTTACTTTTCTTTCGATTTTCTTTTCTAAAATTTTTTCCAAATAATTTTGACTTTTAGGATTTTAATAGATAAAAGCTTAGTTAGCTGTTTTAAATGCAACGAAGTATTGGTGTCTGCTTTTGTTGGTCAGATTTGGAGAAGCGGCGCAAAGCTATTGACCTCTATGTTCAACGCCAATTGGAAGTTGTTGATGGAATTCCCAAAAAGGTTTTTCTTCGATTTTTAGTTTTTAATTAATTTTTAAAAGGTATTTTATGAATGTGGTGCTACTCCAACAAATTGCAAATATAATGTTACTGCTGTAAGAAATGAGTCTACTGGACATTTTGAATTGTTTGAGATGGGGGAGCATTCTCATCCGATCCGTGCCAATATTTCTAGTGGTTTGTTTGTGTTTATTTTATTAAATTGAGCTAGTATTCTACATGTTTTTTGTCTGTAAAAACTTTATTTCCGCGGGAAGAGTTGCTTCATTTTGACTTTCGGCTTGCTAATTTCCCTATGGATTTGTATAGCTTTTAAATGTTCTAGATACATTTAGAATTGTTTAATGGATTTGTTTAAGGCCGGTCTTGCAAACTGTCTTGTCTCATAATGAGATAGGGTGAAATAAGCGGGTCATTTTTTAGCAATCGATAGTTGATATTTATTTTCTCTCTCCTATAGTCTAAAAAAATCTTTTTTAGGTATTCTCGTCGATCAAACCAATCCTATTTGTCCTCAGCCACTTACTCAAAATGTAATTTCTACAATCAAATCTACCGAACCCTCAACTGAGGAATCACAGAAAGTAGCAACTAAAGGTTTTTTTAATTCTAGTTAAATCAGAAACATTCAATTTAGAAGAAAAACCAACAACAAAAGAAACGAAAAAGGAAAAACAACAGGCAACTTCAAAACGCAAATCTTCGCCTAAATCAAAAAAGTCTATGCCACCCAAGAAACTTGCAAAGTTGACGGAAGATGATACTAAAAGGCGTGATTCATCAAGTGAAAGCATTAAATCAGAAATGAGTAAATTTTTTGAATTTTAAATAAATTAAGAATTTTTTTATTTATTTAAAGCTTCAACAACCAACAGTTCTAGTATTGGATGGAATTCAAAGCGTAAGGTGCTTCCGCGTGCTGCAAAGATGAACATAATTAATTCTGAAAAGCGGGCTTCGTTAAATGTATAATTTTATAATTTTTGAGGGAATTTCTTGGAGATGATTTTAAACCTATTTTCATTAAAATCTCGTTCTTTTGAGTTCTTTCCCCTTGTACTTTCTATAGATAGGAAATTTAAAAAACCCTTGATTCTTGTGAGAACCTTCACCAGATTCTTTACCTTGTGTCAAGGCAAAATCAAGTAACATTGAAACCTTGAAATTTACTCTGGACCCAGTAAAATCAAATTCTCGATCCAAATCCATGCCTATCTTTAACAATGTTTTTCCACCTACAATTTATCAAAAATATTGTTTCTAAAATTTCCAGCTTCTCATGTCGCCATGTGAACCTATGACAAGATCGCGTGCTCGAACTTTATTGGATAAAAGTAATTCTGCTAAAGCTGTGGTATTTTTATTTTGTAATTTTGGCTGTACTTTAGTACGTGGGTGCAGGCTTTAAATTACAAATGTTATATCATTTGAAAGAGCTAGTCGAGCTGAGTCGAACGCCACCAAAATTAGCTCTAGGAAAAATTTTTGAACCGAGATACAGGCGATTGAAAATCGAAAAACCATAGGGGGACCAAGCACTTTTTTGGGTGAAAAATTCGAAAATGCAAATTATACCTCATTCGAAAGAGCTCGTCGAGCTGAGTCGAATGACACCAAAATCAACGAAATCCGACTCGATTGGACAAAGTTATGATCTTTTATTTTAGCTCCTTACCTATGGCAAATGTTGAGATTTTTGCTGCCACGGAGGCCCCAAATACGTCCAGAGCAAGAGATTTAGGAATAGGTTTATGTTACGAGCCCAGACCCATCGCCCGTAGACTCCCCGCGAGGCGCGTGCCGCAAAACCCCGCGCGAAGCGCGGGTTTTGCACAAGCGCCTCGCCGACGCTCCATAGGTTTAGGTTGTTTGTTTTTTGTGTCATAACTTTGTCTAATCTTGTTCAATCACGGTGATTTTGGTGTCATTTGACTCAGCTCGTCGAGCTCTTTCGAATGAGGTATTATTTTTATAAAAATTTTTTATTCCAAAAATCGCCCTTTTGGATCTTCGATTTTTAGGGGTCTATATCTCGGTTCATTCAAGTCGGATTTCGTTGATTTTGGTGTCATTCGACTCAGCTCGACGAGCTCTTTCGAATGAGGTATAATTTGCATTTTCGAATTTTTCACCCCAAAAAAGTGCTTGGTCCCCCCTATGGTTTTTCGATTTTCAATCGCCTGTATCTCGGTTCAAAAATTTTTCCTAGAGCTAATTTTGGTGGCATTCGACTCAGCTCGACTAGCTCTTTCAAATGATATGACATTTGTAATTTAAAGCCTGCACCCACGTACTAAAGTGACCCCGTAATTTTTTATAAAATTCTTTTTATTAAGCATGTTCCCAAAAAAATTTTGTCGGCTCCGAAACTTTCTGTTGAGAACAAATCAAAGCCTGCATTAAGTAGAGGAATGAAGCGTTGTGTGGTCTATTCATCTTCCTCCTCTTCTGAAAAAAGTCTTCCTAAAAATGAGTCAGAAGTGGATATTCTTAGTTCTTCCTCGGAAGATTCAACTGTATGTGTTTTTTTATAAATTATTTTTCTTCGGCCTTCCGGCATTTAAGGCAGATGTTTGCGACTAGTCTAGTCTCTCAGCGTTGGAACAAACGCCGTTTTTGGTCAATATTTAGGGTTGGGATCATAAGGGCGAGGGGTCATTTGGGCGCGCAATATTTACGTTTTTTGTTTTCAAAAATTTTTCTGTCTCGTATTAATTTAGATTACCCTCTAAAACATCCTTTTATAAGTATTTTTTAAATTCAAATCCCCGATTTTCTTTTTATTTTTTCAGTCTAATTTCACGGCCAAAGATGATTTTCCATCATCTTTTCGTTCAAAAAATGGAATTCTTTGGAATCGAATTGCTACAGTTTTTGGTGCTGCTGCACTAACGAAATTTCAACAAATTAATCATATGCGTCCCTACAAACGTTTAATTTGGAAGTGTAATTTGGAGCCACGAAGCAATGAATATCGAAATAATTGTCAATATATGTAATTTTTTAGTCTTTAATAAGATTTATAATTAAATTTTGATTAAATTACTTCTCGGGCTGAAGTTTATGTTAGTCGATAATTCAAAATTATCAAAATCGAAATCTGTTGATTCAAAGCAAAAAAAGATTGAGAATCCCTATTTCGTCGCAGCTCGGATTCGGATGAGAGAAATTTATTTCTTGATTATCCTTTCTCGTTTAAATTTTTTTTTGATTTTAAGTTCCCTATTAAAACTTTTCACAAGAAATTTTTTTTAAATTTATTTTAGGATGCGCGTCCTTCCTAAAAAGGATAAAAATTCAAATTTGTATTATGTTTACTTTTCTGGCGTTCATAATCCTTCTTGTAAAAGATTTCAAAATGAAGATCCTAAACTTAAAGATTTAAAGAAAACTGCCAGTATCAATCAATTTGAGATTAATGAAGATAAAAATGACATTCAAGTCTATCCAAAACGTCAGGCTGCAATTACTGCTTCGAGGAAAATTTCTGGTTTTTTAAATTAAATTATAAAAGAATTTTGAAAATTTATTTAAAGGTCAAAGTGAAAATACTAAAAAGAGAACAATAAAGACGCGTTCCTTACTAATTGAATTGGATTGTTCGAGTTCTGAAGATTCTGAGGTTAAAAAAAATTTTTTCTTCTTTTAAGTTCTACACTTTTTTTATCATTTATTTCAGAATTTTACTAAAAATTCTGAAAAGTCAAAAGGAACTTCGATTGAATCGGATGACGAACCAGCAGCTATTTATATTCAACACACCTTTAATAAACCTCCAACAGAAAATAATTCTAATAATAAGAAGTCAGTTTCTATTTCTGATCATCGAGAACACAACAAAAGGGATGTAAATCTGGTATTTCATTCGCCAACGTCTAATGATTTAAATGGTTTAAATATTTTTTTGTACTTTTTAAGATTATTTTTCCCTTTTTCTCGTTTTCTGCAATTCATTTTGTTCTGAACTAATTGTCATAGTTAAGAAAACCAAAATCAACGAAATCCGACTCGATTGGACAAAGTTATGATCTTTTATTTTAGCTCCTTACCTATGGCAAATGTTGAGATTTTTGCTGCCACGGAGGCCCCAAATACGTCCAGAGCAAGAGATTTAGGAATAGGTTTATGTTACGAGCCCAGACCCATCGCCCGTAGACTCCCCGCGAGGCGCGTGCCGCAAAACCCCGCGCGAAGCGCGGGGTTTTGCACAAGCGCCTCGCCGACGCTCCATAGGTTTAGGTTGTTTGTTTTTTGTGTCATAACTTTGTCTAATCTTGTTCAATCACGGTGATTTTGGTGTCATTTGACTCAGCTCGTCGAGCTCTTTCGAATGAGGTATTATTTTTATAAAAAATTTTTTATTCCAAAAATCGCCCTTTTGGATCTTCGATTTTTAGGGGTCTATATCTCGGTTCATTCAAGTCGGATTTCGTTGATTTTGGTGTCATTCGACTCAGCTCGACGAGCTCTTTCGAATGAGGTATAATTTGCATTTTCGAATTTTTCACCCCAAAAAAGTGCTTGGTCCCCCCTATGGTTTTTCGATTTTCAATCGCCTGTATCTCGGTTCAAAAATTTTTCCTAGAGCTAATTTTGGTGGCATTCGACTCAGCTCGACTAGCTCTTTCAAATGATATGACATTTGTAATTTAAAGCCTGCACCCACGTACTAAAGTGACCCCGTAATTTTTTATAAAATTCTTTTTATTAAGCATGTTCCCAAAAAAATTTTGTCGGCTCCGAAACTTTCTGTTGAGAACAAATCAAAGCCTGCATTAAGTAGAGGAATGAAGCGTTGTGTGGTCTATTCATCTTCCTCCTCTTCTGAAAAAAGTCTTCCTAAAAATGAGTCAGAAGTGGATATTCTTAGTTCTTCCTCGGAAGATTCAACTGTATGTGTTTTTTTATAAATTATTTTTCTTCGGCCTTCCGGCATTTAAGGCAGATGTTTGCGACTAGTCTAGTCTCTCAGCGTTGGAACAAACGCCGTTTTTGGTCAATATTTAGGGTTGGGATCATAAGGGCGAGGGGTCATTTGGGCGCGCAATATTTACGTTTTTTGTTTTCAAAAATTTTTCTGTCTCGTATTAATTTAGATTACCCTCTAAAACATCCTTTTATAAGTATTTTTTAAATTCAAATCCCCGATTTTCTTTTTATTTTTTCAGTCTAATTTCACGGCCAAAGATGATTTTCCATCATCTTTTCGTTCAAAAAATGGAATTCTTTGGAATCGAATTGCTACAGTTTTTGGTGCTGCTGCACTAACGAAATTTCAACAAATTAATCATATGCGTCCCTACAAACGTTTAATTTGGAAGTGTAATTTGGAGCCACGAAGCAATGAATATCGAAATAATTGTCAATATATGTAATTTTTTAGTCTTTAATAAGATTTATAATTAAATTTTGATTAAATTACTTCTCGGGCTGAAGTTTATGTTAGTCGATAATTCAAAATTATCAAAATCGAAATCTGTTGATTCAAAGCAAAAAAAGATTGAGAATCCCTATTTCGTCGCAGCTCGGATTCGGATGAGAGAAATTTATTTCTTGATTATCCTTTCTCGTTTAAATTTTTTTTTGATTTTAAGTTCCCTATTAAAACTTTTCACAAGAAATTTTTTTTAAATTTATTTTAGGATGCGCGTCCTTCCTAAAAAGGATAAAAATTCAAATTTGTATTATGTTTACTTTTCTGGCGTTCATAATCCTTCTTGTAAAAGATTTCAAAATGAAGATCCTAAACTTAAAGATTTAAAGAAAACTGCCAGTATCAATCAATTTGAGATTAATGAAGATAAAAATGACATTCAAGTCTATCCAAAACGTCAGGCTGCAATTACTGCTTCGAGGAAAATTTCTGGTTTTTTAAATTAAATTATAAAAGAATTTTGAAAATTTATTTAAAGGTCAAAGTGAAAATACTAAAAAGAGAACAATAAAGACGCGTTCCTTACTAATTGAATTGGATTGTTCGAGTTCTGAAGATTCTGAGGTTAAAAAAAATTTTTTCTTCTTTTAAGTTCTACACTTTTTTTATCATTTATTTCAGAATTTTACTAAAAATTCTGAAAAGTCAAAAGGAACTTCGATTGAATCGGATGACGAACCAGCAGCTATTTATATTCAACACACCTTTAATAAACCTCCAACAGAAAATAATTCTAATAATAAGAAGTCAGTTTCTATTTCTGATCATCGAGAACACAACAAAAGGGATGTAAATCTGGTATTTCATTCGCCAACGTCTAATGATTTAAATGGTTTAAATATTTTTTTGTACTTTTTAAGATTATTTTTCCCTTTTTCTCGTTTTCTGCAATTCATTTTGTTCTGAACTAATTGTCATAGTTAAGAAAAATTATTTAACGCCCATTTTTAATGCCCCATAAAAGGCGAGAAAGAACTGGCCAAATAAGTTCATTCGCCCAATCTCAAGTCCGACCAAAAGTTGGCCGGTTCCTTCTCCCTTATATTTTATTAATATATTTGTTAAATAAAAGTTTAAAAAGAAAGCTTTCCTTTTAATTGGTGGATCGGCGCGCCCCAAGGGTGGGTCACCACTCTTGGGGCCCAACGTCGACTAACTCCCTGGAAAAGGGGTTAGGATAATAATATGGTGCTCCCAAGATTCTTTTTATCTCCACCCAAAAAAAAATTCATATTTCCCCACCCTAATTAAAAAAAATTATTTTCTAAAAATATTCAAAAAATATTTTATTTAAAAAAAAAAAAAAAACTTATTCCTTTTTGTCATCAATCAAATCTAATTCGGCGAAGAAAATTTTTTGTTTATTAAACTTAAAATTCTTTTTGGTTATTAAACTAAATTTTTTCTTCAATTTCTCGTGATTTGTGGCCGGAAATTGGCAAGTATTTGGAAAGAAGGAAAAAAGGAGAAACGCCTAATTGTTGATCATTTTGTGACAAATTATTACAACACCAAATTCGCCAAATTGGTGGGCGAGTCAATCTTTTATTTGGGCGTGATCATGCGCTCAAATGAAAGAAAAATTCCCATAAATATGAACAAATCGGTCACCAATTTGGATCATTTGATCAAGAAGAGCCTCAAACAAGCAGTCAACACTAGAAGAGCCTAAAGAAGAGCCAGAATAATTTTGGAAAAAAAAAGAAACCAGTGGACCGAGGAAGCTTTGACAAACAATAGTCAATCAAAGTTTTAAATATTTGGATTTTTAAACTTTGATTCGGCTGATCTTGTTGGTTTGACTGAGCTTTGAGTTGGTTGATCTGTTTTGACTGGCTTTGAGTGGGCTGATCTGCGATTTGGCTGATCCTTGGCTAATTTGATTGAGTTGGCTGATCTGATTGACCGGGGCTGATCTGATTTGAGTTGATTAATTTGTTTTGGCCGATCCCTATTGGTTTTTTTGGCGGATTTGTTGGCTTGAATTTTTAAAGGGGAACCAGCTGATTTTATTTGATTTGGCTGTTTTTTGGCTGATTTTTTTGGCGCATCTTGGATTTTCTATAGGGAGGCACCTGATTTTTCTGATTTGCTGACCTTTCGCTGTTGCTGATCTCGATTGGATTTTCTGAAGGGGAACCAGTTGATCTTGATTTGATTGAGCTGATTTTTAATTTCATTTGACGATTCTTGGATTAAAGCATTCTGAAGTTTGCGGTTGTTGCTGAAGCTGAGGTTGGAAAAAGAGAAAAATTTTCGAAGACCATTGAACAGGAGAAAAGCGGATTTTGGACTTTGTGGAAGGAAGCCGCTTAATCGTGGACCTAAAATTCGAAGTTCTGACCTCACATTCTTTTAGACGAGCCTCTAAATTTTAAACAGTGCCTCGGAATTGAATTTGAAACGTGCACGTTAAAAAAAATAAAGATAAAAATTTTTGGTTGATTAAAAAAGGAATCCCGAATCCCTGCCTAGCAGTTTAGTGGACTAACTCGGCCGGTTATCTACTAAATCCCATTAAAAGGGCAAAAAGCTAGCTATAAAAAGAAAAAAAAAGAAAAGAAAAGAGAAGAATAAAAATTAAAGTGTTTCTTTCCAAATACTTGCCAATTTCCGGCCACAAATCACGAGAAATTGAAGAAAAAATTTAGTTTAATAACCAAAAAGAATTTTAAGTTTAATAAACAAAAAATTTTCTTCGCCGAATTAGATTTGATTGATGACAAAAAGGAATAAGTTTTTTTTTTTTTTTTAAATAAAATATTTTTTGAATATTTTTAGAAAATAATTTTTTTTAATTAGGGTGGGGAAATATGAATTTTTTTTGGGTGGAGATAAAAAGAATCTTGGGAGCACCATATTATTATCCTAACCCCTTTTCCAGGGAGTTAGTCGACGTTGGGCCCCAAGAGTGGTGACCCACCCTTGGGGCGCGCCGATCCACCAATTAAAAGGAAAGCTTTCTTTTTAAACTTTTATTTAACAAATATATTAATAAAATATAAGGGAGAAGGAACCGGCCAACTTTTGGTCGGACTTGAGATTGGGCGAATGAACTTATTTGGCCAGTTCTTTCTCGCCTTTTATGGGGCATTAAAAATGGGCGTTAAATAATTTTTCTTAACTATGACAATTAGTTCAGAACAAAATGAATTGCAGAAAACGAGAAAAAGGGAAAAATAATCTTAAAAAGTACAAAAAAATATTTAAACCATTTAAATCATTAGACGTTGGCGAATGAAATACCAGATTTACATCCCTTTTGTTGTGTTCTCGATGATCAGAAATAGAAACTGACTTCTTATTATTAGAATTATTTTCTGTTGGAGGTTTATTAAAGGTGTGTTGAATATAAATAGCTGCTGGTTCGTCATCCGATTCAATCGAAGTTCCTTTTGACTTTTCAGAATTTTTAGTAAAATTCTGAAATAAATGATAAAAAAAGTGTAGAACTTAAAAGAAGAAAAAATTTTTTTAACCTCAGAATCTTCAGAACTCGAACAATCCAATTCAATTAGTAAGGAACGCGTCTTTATTGTTCTCTTTTTAGTATTTTCACTTTGACCTTTAAATAAATTTTCAAAATTCTTTTATAATTTAATTTAAAAAACCAGAAATTTTCCTCGAAGCAGTAATTGCAGCCTGACGTTTTGGATAGACTTGAATGTCATTTTTATCTTCATTAATCTCAAATTGATTGATACTGGCAGTTTTCTTTAAATCTTTAAGTTTAGGATCTTCATTTTGAAATCTTTTACAAGAAGGATTATGAACGCCAGAAAAGTAAACATAATACAAATTTGAATTTTTATCCTTTTTAGGAAGGACGCGCATCCTAAAATAAATTTAAAAAAAATTTCTTGTGAAAAGTTTTAATAGGGAACTTAAAATCAAAAAAAAATTTAAACGAGAAAGGATAATCAAGAAATAAATTTCTCTCATCCGAATCCGAGCTGCGACGAAATAGGGATTCTCAATCTTTTTTTGCTTTGAATCAACAGATTTCGATTTTGATAATTTTGAATTATCGACTAACATAAACTTCAGCCCGAGAAGTAATTTAATCAAAATTTAATTATAAATCTTATTAAAGACTAAAAAATTACATATATTGACAATTATTTCGATATTCATTGCTTCGTGGCTCCAAATTACACTTCCAAATTAAACGTTTGTAGGGACGCATATGATTAATTTGTTGAAATTTCGTTAGTGCAGCAGCACCAAAAACTGTAGCAATTCGATTCCAAAGAATTCCATTTTTTGAACGAAAAGATGATGGAAAATCATCTTTGGCCGTGAAATTAGACTGAAAAAATAAAAAGAAAATCGGGGATTTGAATTTAAAAAATACTTATAAAAGGATGTTTTAGAGGGTAATCTAAATTAATACGAGACAGAAAAATTTTTGAAAACAAAAAACGTAAATATTGCGCGCCCAAATGACCCCTCGCCCTTATGATCCCAACCCTAAATATTGACCAAAAACGGCGTTTGTTCCAACGCTGAGAGACTAGACTAGTCGCAAACATCTGCCTTAAATGCCGGAAGGCCGAAGAAAAATAATTTATAAAAAAACACATACAGTTGAATCTTCCGAGGAAGAACTAAGAATATCCACTTCTGACTCATTTTTAGGAAGACTTTTTCAGAAGAGGAGGAAGATGAATAGACCACACAACGCTTCATTCCTCTACTTAATGCAGGCTTTGATTTGTTCTCAACAGAAAGTTTCGGAGCCGACAAAATTTTTTGGGAACATGCTTAATAAAAAGAATTTTATAAAAAATTACGGGGTCACTTTAGTACGTGGGTGCAGGCTTTAAATTACAAATGTCATATCATTTGAAAGAGCTAGTCGAGCTGAGTCGAATGCCACCAAAATTAGCTCTAGGAAAAATTTTTGAACCGAGATACAGGCGATTGAAAATCGAAAAACCATAGGGGGGACCAAGCACTTTTTTGGGGTGAAAAATTCGAAAATGCAAATTATACCTCATTCGAAAGAGCTCGTCGAGCTGAGTCGAATGACACCAAAATCAACGAAATCCGACTTGAATGAACCGAGATATAGACCCCTAAAAATCGAAGATCCAAAAGGGCGATTTTTGGAATAAAAAATTTTTTATAAAAATAATACCTCATTCGAAAGAGCTCGACGAGCTGAGTCAAATGACACCAAAATCACCGTGATTGAACAAGATTAGACAAAGTTATGACACAAAAAACAAACAACCTAAACCTATGGAGCGTCGGCGAGGCGCTTGTGCAAAACCCCGCGCTTCGCGCGGGGTTTTGCGGCACGCGCCTCGCGGGGAGTCTACGGGCGATGGGTCTGGGCTCGTAACATAAACCTATTCCTAAATCTCTTGCTCTGGACGTATTTGGGGCCTCCGTGGCAGCAAAAATCTCAACATTTGCCATAGGTAAGGAGCTAAAATAAAAGATCATAACTTTGTCCAATCGAGTCGGATTTCGTTGATTTTGGTGTCATTCGACTCAGCTCGACGAGCTCTTTCGAATGAGGTATAATTTGCATTTTCGAATTTTTCACCCAAAAAAGTGCTTGGTCCCCCCTATGGTTTTTCGATTTTCAATCGCCTGTATCTCGGTTCAAAAATTTTTCCTAGAGCTAATTTTGGTGGCGTTCGACTCAGCTCGACTAGCTCTTTCAAATGATATAACATTTGTAATTTAAAGCCTGCACCCACGTACTAAAGTACAGCCAAAATTACAAAATAAAAATACCACAGCTTTAGCAGAATTACTTTTATCCAATAAAGTTCGAGCACGCGATCTTGTCATAGGTTCACATGGCGACATGAGAAGCTGGAAATTTTAGAAACAATATTTTTGATAAATTGTAGGTGGAAAAACATTGTTAAAGATAGGCATGGATTTGGATCGAGAATTTGATTTTACTGGGTCCAGAGTAAATTTCAAGGTTTCAATGTTACTTGATTTTGCCTTGACACAAGGTAAAGAATCTGGTGAAGGTTCTCACAAGAATCAAGGGTTTTTTAAATTTCCTATCTATAGAAAGTACAAGGGGAAAGAACTCAAAAGAACGAGATTTTAATGAAAATAGGTTTAAAATCATCTCCAAGAAATTCCCTCAAAAATTATAAAATTATACATTTAACGAAGCCCGCTTTTCAGAATTAATTATGTTCATCTTTGCAGCACGCGGAAGCACCTTACGCTTTGAATTCCATCCAATACTAGAACTGTTGGTTGTTGAAGCTTTAAATAAATAAAAAAATTCTTAATTTATTTAAAATTCAAAAAATTTACTCATTTCTGATTTAATGCTTTCACTTGATGAATCACGCCTTTTAGTATCATCTTCCGTCAACTTTGCAAGTTTCTTGGGTGGCATAGACTTTTTTGATTTAGGCGAAGATTTGCGTTTTGAAGTTGCCTGTTGTTTTTCCTTTTTCGTTTCTTTTGTTGTTGGTTTTTCTTCTAAATTGAATGTTTCTGATTTAACTAGAATTAAAAAAACCTTTAGTTGCTACTTTCTGTGATTCCTCAGTTGAGGGTTCGGTAGATTTGATTGTAGAAATTACATTTTGAGTAAGTGGCTGAGGACAAATAGGATTGGTTTGATCGACGAGAATACCTAAAAAAGATTTTTTTAGACTATAGGAGAGAGAAAATAAATATCAACTATCGATTGCTAAAAAATGACCCGCTTATTTCACCCTATCTCATTATGAGACAAGACAGTTTGCAAGACCGGCCTTAAACAAATCCATTAAACAATTCTAAATGTATCTAGAACATTTAAAAGCTATACAAATCCATAGGGAAATTAGCAAGCCGAAAGTCAAAATGAAGCAACTCTTCCCGCGGAAATAAAGTTTTTACAGACAAAAAACATGTAGAATACTAGCTCAATTTAATAAAATAAACACAAACAAACCACTAGAAATATTGGCACGGATCGGATGAGAATGCTCCCCCATCTCAAACAATTCAAAATGTCCAGTAGACTCATTTCTTACAGCAGTAACATTATATTTGCAATTTGTTGGAGTAGCACCACATTCATAAAATACCTTTTAAAAATTAATTAAAAACTAAAAATCGAAGAAAAACCTTTTTGGGAATTCCATCAACAACTTCCAATTGGCGTTGAACATAGAGGTCAATAGCTTTGCGCCGCTTCTCCAAATCTGACCAACAAAAGCAGACACCAATACTTCGTTGCATTTAAAACAGCTAACTAAGCTTTTATCTATTAAAATCCTAAAAGTCAAAATTATTTGGAAAAAATTTTAGAAAAGAAAATCGAAAGAAAAGTAAAAGAAGCCCAAGAAACGGGCACCGAAACGGGCACCAAAATGGCGTAATTAAAAGAATACTCTGATTAACTAATTCTCTTATATTAACACACTATTTTCACTTGTTTAAAATCGATAAGTCCTAGTTGAGTCCTGACTGTTGAACACTGAGCCATATTTTGGGCCATAACTTTTTCGATTCTTAACTGATTTAGATAATTTATATATAAATCGAAAGCTCTTTATTTAAGGATTAATTCATCTAACAGGATTGATCTGATCAGTTCATCATAAAAAATGTTACAGTCTAAAAAGTATCAAAAATCACGATTTCGCGCACTTATCTTAATATAACTTTCTGCAGAATAATCTGATCAAATTAATGCTGTTGGCAAAAATAATCCTCATATCCTGTGCTTTCGAATGATAAAAGATTTACTCGGATTGGTCAAAAACCCATGAAGTTATGACCCAAAATATGGCTCAGGGACAACCATCGAGACTCAAAGGTCCCCAGAATATTCTAGAATAATGGCGGAATTAAAAATTATCTCTGCTTCTATAATGTCTCTCTTAATTAACTATACTATTTTCACATTCGAAATTTTGGGTACGGCCCAAGTAGGCGCGGGCCAAGTAGGCGCGACCGAGTAGGCGCGACCGAGTAGGCGCAGGCCAAGTAGGCGCAAGGCCAAGTAGGCGCACGGGCCAAGTAGGCGCAAGGGTAAATTTCTTAATTTTTACCCAAATTTTTTTTTATTAATCTTCAACTAATTTTGTTAATTAGTTGGCTGAATAATCAAGCAACTTTATGTGGACACTGGACTTTTTCTAAAACTGCCCTTCTTAGGGAAAAAAATTTATTAAGTGAAGCTCGTTGATGTTTTTATTTTTTGATAAAATTAAAAAAAATCTTTTATTTTTCTCATAAAAGCTCCATACTTAGCTGCTGATAAGTTTTGGATTATTTGCTAAGTTTGTTAATTAGTGAGAGCCATGCTGCTTTGATAATTCCTGTGGCTTACCAATGTTATGAATACTCTAACTAGTACCATATTTAAGGGGTACCATATTTAAGGTGTCTTTCTTCTAAAATAGGTACCTTTCTTCTAATTTTTATCAAGAATCTTTCTTCTAACTCATTAACATAAAAATATTTATACTGACTTATTTTTTAATTTGAATATTTTAAGCTAAAAGATTTGCGCCTACTTGGGCCGTGCGCCTACTTGGCCTTGCGCCTACTTGGCCTGCGCCTACTCGGTCGCGCCTACTCGGTCGCGCCTACTTGGCCCGCGCCTACTCGGGCGTGTCCCGAAATTTTTAGAAATTGAAGTACCATTTATTTGCAACAAATTTGATTTTTTCTTGCTAGGGAAATTTTCTTGAGATTTTTTGATTAAATTTACGAGGTTTTAGTGTATTAGAGATTATTTTTTCGCCCCCCTCAATGGTTTGAGGCATTTTTTGGACTTGTGTAGTTTTCCCCCCATATGCCCCGCCCTATTTTTTTCTTTCTTCCTTTTCTTTAAAAATTTAATCTTAAAATTAATTAGGGGACAGAAGTTGTGTTGGAGTGCATTAAACCATAAATTTCAACCACTTGTAGGTAAATACAAAACGAACAACTGGAATTCCGATGGATGAATTGATGGAAACTACCAAAGATGATTTTTTGGCGATGTTGCATCCATCTGGAAAATATGTCAAGTCCATTATGCACTTCCAAGCGCGGCTGCAGCGAAAACATGTTTTATTTTTGATTAAATTTTTAAAATTAATTTTTAATTTGAAGGAACCTTTTCCTGGGCAAACTAAGGATGTTATTGGCTCTTCTTATACTGAAGAACAAATAGAGGTGCCAAAGAACCTCTACTTGCCAGAGCACCTCTTCTTGCTGACCTACATTAGTCAGGTTTGTTTAAATTAATTCTTGGAAGTCCTCAGACTTTAAAATTCCCTCATGTTACCCGTAGACCGATTCAGACAAACAATAGACCCCAGAAATGACCTTGGCCCCTCTATAGTTTTCAGATTTCAGCAACTTATGTCTAGGTCCATAATTGCTACCCGAGCTTAGTTTTTATGTCGCTTGACTTAGCTCGTTGGTTCTTTCGAATGACTTATTGTTTGTCTGAATCAGTTTCCGGGACACTTGACGGAATATTACCAATTATAATTTTTAGGATGATTTTTCGAAGCTTACTGAAGAACAGAGGATAGTTTCTGCGGAGAAATACAGCGCTGCAAAGTTTTATTTTTATTTATTTTTCATTCTCTACTTTGCTTTTATTTAGCTACCAAAGACGAGCAATTGGAATCATGTCTGGACCTCCTCCACCGACTTATGTTTGCAATCGTTGTGCTCAACCTGGTCACTGGTACAAATGCTGTCCATTGCTAATTTCACTTCTCTTCTTCCTCCTTTCCACATTGATGATGAGGAAATCGAGTGATCGGGGAATTTTTAATCAACAATGGCCTAGAGTCTTCAGGGCAAAGTGGTAGTGGATATCCTTCTCTTCCCCCAATGTCAAGTGCTTCTTCTGATGCAGTTATTAGTCACAACAAAGTTTTTATGAATTAATTGAAATTTTAACTCTCATTTAATTTTTAGCGTCAATATAAGAAGCGCTACTCAATTTCTCCAGAAAGAAGAACACAATCTCCTCAAGATCAGTTTTCTCGAAGATCTTCTCGAGCTGTTGGTGGTAATTATCGTCGAAGGTTTTGATTTTTCATTCATTAAATCATTCAATAAATATTTCAGTAAACCCTACTTCAATCCTCGTCACCATACTTTGGAAGAAAAAGAAGAAAGAAATGGTGAAAAGGATGAAAGAAGAGGAAGAAAAACTGAAAGAAAAGAAGAAAGGGGTGAGAAGAATGAAGAAAAGGAGATGAAATTGTCGAGGAAAGATGAACGGAAAGAGGAGAGAAGAGAAAAGAAGGAACGAAAGGAAGATGTAGAAATGAAGGAAGAAAAAGAAGTAAACATTTTTTTTATGTTTTTCTTACCTTTCTTTGCGTGCGCCTCTTGCATTCTTTTCTCCTCTTTGTAAGAGAAAAAAGAAATAGCTAGTTTCTTTTTCCTGTTTTGCCGTGTACTCGAATGGTACCAAAAAATACCAAATTCGCTTTTACAGTAAAAGATGGTTCCTTGTTAGAGGCTCGAATATTTACCAAGGACGTAGCCAGGGAGATGAGGGAGAGGGTTTCTGCTATAGACTTACAAAATAAAAAAATTTTCGCCTACGGCCTGTAGAAATAGAAACATTTGCTTAAGAAAATTTGCGATCAAACGTCAAATTAAACACCAAAATTTTGGCGCACAGCCCATTTTAGCCCCCTGAAATCCCTGGCTACGTCCTTGTTATTTACATCTTCAGCTTGTATCTATTCAGTATGTTAACAGCCATTATTTTAATATATTTTGTGGTTATTTCATTTTATCTTTTAATCTTATTCCCAATTTTATTTAATTTTATTACCTTTAATTTCAAGATGGTCTGGCATAGAGCCAAAAGTTTCCGAACAGTGGCAGAATTTGATGCTTGGGCGTATCGGGTACACTTTTATCAAACTTGGGCACATCGCCCGCCAAATATTCAAACGATGTACGGAGTGAATCATTTTTATGTTTGTGGAGTTAGTTTTATTTTCTAATTTAATTTTGGGGTTGATTAAACTAAATTTATTAGTTCTTAAAACTTTTTAGTTTCGTTTTCCTTTCTGATTTTCGTGTGTCAGAATTTAAATTTTTAACGCCGCAGGCGAAAATTTGATTTCCATTGCCTGTGGACCCATACATTCCAGAGCTGCTGACAAAAATAATTTTAAAAATATATAATTTTCGCGTGTGCACGAATTATTGTGTACACTAAAGGTACTATGCGTTTATATACCCACTCGTCCGCAAATGTTCGTATATACAAAGATAAATTGATATATAAGAAAATATGTAAAATCTCAACCCGCATTCGTTGACCCGTCCCATCTCTGATTTATATTAGGATCCTGAATGCCCGGCGGAATGCAAGGTTTTTTATCATGAGGACTGGCGTGTTACAGTGTATAGGCGTGTTACAGTGTCTCACTTTCATCTGATACCCGAATTTTGGATTTTTAATCAACAAAATAATGGTGAAAATGGACGAAGGAACAGCTGTATGTATTGTTTATATTCGGGAAAATATTTTATGTTTCTTAAATTGTTTTGTATTATTTAAGAAATTATTATTTAAGAAAACATTATTTAAGAAAACATTAATTTATTTTTAAATAATTTATTTTTAAATAAATTATTTTTTTAAATAAATTATTTAATTTATTTTTAAATAAAAGTTGGTAGTTAATTTTGTGTTTATTTTTTTGAAAAATAATTTCCACTTAAGATATTAAGTGCTGGGCATGGTATAGTTCCGGAGATAGCTTCTTTCGGAGCCGAAGCAAACTGCCCGGAGTCGGTTTGAAAAATGCTGGAACTGAAGTCTCGGAATGTCAAATATTCACTGATTGTGAGTAAATTCTAGTTGTCCACTCGATCAAGCTTTCATCCATCATTGAGCTTTCATTATCGAGCCCGATGTTTAAAAACCCTATCATTAGTGCCCAAAATTGTGGATATCCCTTTGGCGATATTCTGAATCAAATTAGAGAAATTTATTTTAAAATTGTGGAATATCTACTTTTATTGGATGTGTCCAAAAATAATGATCGACATAAAAAGGTTGAGTAAACATTATCTAAAAGAATTTTTTTTAATTTAAAAAATTTATGTATTTTTTAAATTAATTCAAATAAAATAATGTTTATGTTTATCAATAAATAAATAATTAAAAATCTAATTAATCTTAAATTTTAATGTTAATTACGTTTTTATTTACTGGCCTTGAACATTTTAATGTTAACAAATAAAATAAAAATATAATCACTCCTTTTATTTGTTAAATAAATTTAACGCGGAAATATTAATTTTTTATTTTCTCTATTTTTTTATAATTTTAATAAGTAACACTTATTCATCTAATAATTTAAAAATAAATTAAAAAAAAATAATTTTTGGAAAATGTTACAAATAAATTCCCAATTCCTTCTTTTACATTTTAATTTTATTTTGCCAATTATTATTGCGATAATTGGAATATTTGGCAATTTATTAGTTCTTTTAACTATTTTAAGATCAACAAGTCTTCGAAAAGTAATTTTTTAAATAAGATTTTTGAGGTCTGGTTAGGGCTATGGATTTTCTGTAGGAGTTGTAGGGGGAGTACAACTCCAAAGTTGTGTCTGTGGGAGTTGTATTTGTGCTTATTTATTTGCCCCTTTCAGTTGGTGTTCACAATTCCGCCCTCGGATATATCTACATCTTATCAAAACTATCAACCCTTCAAAACTTGGATAAGGGTGTCCATTATTTGAATTGGCGGATTCACACGTTGTTGTTCAAAGTTTCGAAGTTAGCCACTACCTCGTGGTCGATGGTTAAGTAACCATGGTTAGGTCATCGTCAGGTGACTGAGTTCTTATGATACGGCCCCTGATCGGGGTCTAACCATAGTTTAGGTGCATTATCGAATTTAATTTGCATATCGTCTGTGTAGTCTTAATTTCTCAAAATCTACTCAATTCTAGACACCCATATCCTCTGATATTTTTCCTGACCAGATCTGATTATTTATAAATAAAAATAAATTTAAAAACAATTTTTTCAAAGAATACTTTATTTAATTATTTAATTGTTTTGCTTGGTTCCAATTCATTATTACTTACAAGTGTGGTTATTGGACGTTTTCCTCAAATAAGAAATATTGGATATTTTGTTTGTTTTGTTAAAGATTATTCTTGGAATTTCCCAATTTATGTTAGTAATTTAACTGTTACTTTTGTGGCTATTGAACAATTTTTGGTTATTTTTTGGCCTGAACGAATGCTTAAGGTATAAAATAAAATGGAGGGGGAGGTGTTGATGAACAGATTTAAAAATAGGAGAAAACCCAAAAACCGATGAGAGGGGAAAAATGTAAGTCCTATTACTTGTGTTGGTGGATCCTGGAAAATCTCCCGATATACGGATTCAGAATCGATTTCCAAACCAAAAACTACAGGATATTCGGACTTTTTCGGATCTGGATATCCAGAACCGTCAACCTTATCTACATAAATAAACATCAAAATTTCAACGAAAGTTGATTTTTATAATCGTGGAAATTTTGTGGAAATCGTGGAAATTTTCTTGATTCGACTTTCATTACTTTTTATTCTTAGTTAAAAGTCCTGTTTATTTAAGCTATGATAAACAGGTAAAGGTTTACCGGAGGAAGTGAATAATTAAAAAAGACTTTCTTCAGAAAATGAAACTGTATCTAATTCCTGAAAATCTTTCTTGAACAACTCCTGTTTAAAAAAAACTTTAAAAAATAGAAAAAATTATTTTTATTTTTCCAGTTTTCCCGTTCTACTCGTTTAATTCCAATTTTATTAATTTTATTATTTTCATTAATTATTAATTTTAATTTATTTTTTGTATTGGAATATAAAAATAATAATCAAAATTTTAAAAACAATTTAACAACAAAAATTTCAACAAATAAATGTATTTATAACAATCATTTACCTTTTGCTAAGGTAAAAAATTATTGAAAAAATTAAAAAAAAATTTTTTTTAAAAAGCCTTTTTTTCTTCTTCCACGAATTATTTTAACTTTTTTAATTCCGTTAATTGTTGTTTTGAGTTGTAATTTTGGAATTATTATGAAAATGAGAAAATTAAATATTTCTGGTGGTAATGAAGGTGAGGAAATAAAAACAATTTTTTTGAAATTTTGAAAAATATATTTTTCTGGTAATATTCTTTATTTATTTCCAAGGCATGACAATTGCGGATATAAATTTTAAAAAATAATTTTATTAAAAAATAATGAAAAAAAATTGTTAAAAATTTTTCTAAAAAATTCTGTTATTTTTTTTAAACTTTAAAAAATATCCAACAATTGTTCAGAAAGTAAGCCAGGGTTGGTGGGCATTTTAGGCACAGACGGCACATCAAAACAGACTGTCACTTTTATAAAATTGTCTTTATTTTTAAAAAATTTTATATTCAAAATTGTCGTAACTCTTTAACACGTTGCCTCTCGGAACAGTTTTTTGCAAAACTTATTTTTCTGAAACTGAGTTTTAAGAGATTGGACATACCGAGAAGGACATTAGAATATGAAAAAATTGAGAAAAAACTGAGAAAGCCCAGTATCTCGGTCCTTTTCAGACTGAATTAAAAAAGAATTCAAAAAAGAAAATTCTAATATTTAAAATTAAAAAAATCTATTTTTAAAGCAAAACCCACCAAAAAAGAAAATGGAAACAAAATTTTATTTATTTTAATTCCCTTCTTTTATGTTCTACTAAATTTACCTTATAATTTAAATTTGGCTTTAATTAATTTTTGGAATGAAAATTTTGGTTCCTTAACTATTAATTTAATTGTTTTGTGGATATTTTTCTTGAATTATGCTATTGACTTTGTTATTTATCCGTTGGCTAGGTTATTGGATTTTTTGAAAATTTTTGAAAAATTATTTTTAAGTTTACACTTCCGCAATTCTTTCTACCGAATTTGGATTCAGCCAATATTTTCTAAAAAACCTTCAAGAATTGTCTCGAACATTTCTGAGGAATCAGTGAATACAAAAATATGAGAAATTAATTATTTTACTAATCAACACTTTTGAATTAAAAAATATAAAATTAAAGTCAAGCTATTTCTCTCCTTTAGTTTTTTTTTAAAGTTTACATAAAAGGTTAATCGGCGGCTAATAGCGAACCAGCATCTTCAGTAGTCCGGACTGATGTGTTGTCCGCCTACTGCTCAGCCTTAGGAATTAAATAGCTATATGCCTTACATTAACGATAAAGTCGACTTTCGTTTTTAGATACTTCCAATTTTCAATTTACACGTTGTTTTAAAATTTGGTTGGTCATAGGTTTAGGGTAGCTGTATATCTCTAAAGCGATATATTCCGATTTACGATACCTCTCATTATAAATTTTGATTTTTTACAATTCCAAGGGTTTTATCTAAAAATGAGGGTCTTATTTGTTAGAGAGACCGGATTGTGAGTGTCGTACGAGAATCAAGATCTCGTCTCGGTCCGGTCTCTAGTGTTAAGTTTATCAGACTTTCGATCAATTAGTCCTAATTTTCGATATTAAGACGGGGTTTCCTGGCCAAGAGTCTGGAAGCAGGGTATTTATAAAATCCTGTTTTATGGAGGTTTAAGGGGGTTTTACCTCGAAAACCCCGTCCGAGACAGTTTTAAAAGGATAAGCCAGATACCGGGCCCGGCAATTTGAAAAGCTCGAATTCTAGTTAGTACGTTTGGAAATACCGTATTTACTCGAATAATTCCCCTTCCTTGAATAATTCCCCATGCCATGGATGGGTTGAAAAAATAATTCCCCAGGGGAATTAATCGAGTAGGACAGTTCCTCAGGGGAACTGTCAACAATCCACCCAATCCACCTATGATTTTAAATATGTATAATTTTCAATTATTAACATTTTTTATATTTTTTAAATAAAAAATTGATTTATTTTGATTATTCATTTTTAATATGGAAATACCCAAAAATATTTTCTTTATATGAATGGTGCAAAAAAATATAATCTAAAAACAAAAAGAGCACAAAAACGGTTTTTTACAATTGAATAATTTTATTTTAAAAATTCTTCCCATTTTTTTATTTTTCCCTCAATTTCAGATCGCACCAAATGCTTCCTCTTTTTTAAATAAAAATTTACCTTTTTCGTCAGTTTATCTGTCACTATTTTGTTTTTTAAAAAGTTTATTGTTTACTTTTATTTTTTGTACATATACTTAATTTTTCTATTTTCTACTAATTAGAAACCTGGAAAAACCTGGAAACCCTGGAAAAAGAGATAGGGAATAGGTGTGAATTATTTAGAAAGGTTACAGGGAAACTTTTTTTGTATCCTAATCTGGAGAAGTAGAGAAACCAAACTTCCTTACAGACAGTTTGGAGAAGCCGAGCATTGTGTTGGCTGATCCGATTATAGGTCCGAATACCCGAAAATTTTCGGTGCGATATCGTATCCGAATATCCAGTCATTTTCCAGGATCAGTAAACTCTAACTGAGACGGACCAACTGAAAAACAAAAAAGTTTAGCCATCTGAAATTTTTTGGAAGTTCCCAGCCTCCAAAACCAGGTATTGGAAATAATACATACGAGCTGGGAATTTTTTCAGATATTATTTTTTAAATATCAGCTTATTGTCTACATATTTACAAGTATATAACAGAACGTACTAAAAAAGAAGATTAAATATTTATTTAAAAAAAAAATAAATTTTGAGGATTGTGACGTTTCTAAAAAAGAGAAAATAAGGGGAGAGAGAGAGAATTTATCCAAATAAAGGCCTTATTCCCAATCCAACCACTACTTACTCCCCTCCATTTGCCCCAACAAATGTTAATGCATATATTTATACAGGCATTACTCACATTAATTAATTTTTAAGTATTTTTTAAAATTTTTGTTTTTAATCAATATTTTATTTATTTTTTTGAAATCCCGGATTGTTTTATTAATTACTTATACATAATGAAATAACATTAAATAGAAAGTTATTTATTAGGCTCTGCCCATGGGACAACAAAATTTTAAGATTATACTTGAGGAGTAATTGAAGTATGAAGCAGGGTTGCGTCGTAATTACGAATTACGATTACGAAAAAAAATTTTCGATTACGACGCAACTCTGGTATGAAGTTATTTGAACATAAGGATTTTTACTCCATGGTGTTTATTTTAATGAATAAAGCTACACATATTTAACACATCAACTTATTAAAATAAACTCCAATAAAACTTTAAGTTACCCCAAAATTAGTTCTCGATTTAATATATGATCTTAAAATGTCTGCTCATCGACAGTATTCCTTCTAATTAGGGTTCAGTGTAAGGTTTTCTTGCAGTATCTGAGCAGGACTGGGCGAATTTTTTTTCGCATCTGTAGTAAAGAAAATATTAAAAACGATTTCATACCTTCGTTAATTCCTCGATTTTTAATGTTTTTTTAAATAAAAAAATTTAAAATAGCGTGTGATTTAAATTAAAATTAATTTTAACTTTTAATTTTTTAAATTAAAAAAATTTAAATAATAAATCATGAGATAAATTATTTTTTAAATTTTTATTTTTCAAAACTTTTTTTAAATATAAATACTAAAATTTATTTTAAACGCTAAATTTTTATTACCAAAAATATATTTATATTTATTTATTATTCTAAAATATTCCAACAAAAATTTCTTTTAAAAATGTTTAAACAAGCAAATAAATGTAACACATAAATAAAAATATATTTTTTTAATTTTGTTAAGTTATACGTATTAATTTCTAACAGTCATCATTTTATTATTTTAAATAATGTTTTGTTAAATAAACTGGTTAAAAATTTAATTTTTAATGCTTAGCTTGGAGGAAATTAATTTTTGTAGACATTTAAATTAGAGTAGGTCGAGGTCGAGGCCTCGCCGAGGCCGAGGTCCTCGCCCATTTTCAAACCTCGACCTCGATTTTGCTGACCTCGGGCCTCGGAACCTCGGTCTCGGTCCTCGCCCAAAACCTCGCCGAGGACCGAGGCTAAATATACACCCCTAAAGATTGAATTTTTTAACAGAAATAGAAGAATTTTGGCCTATTTTCCTTCAAAAAATTCTCAAAATTTTCCTGCGGCGCTAAAAAAGGAAAAATTTAGGCCTATTGGCCTTCTAAATTATCAAAATTTTCGCCTGCGGCGCTGAAATAAGAAATTATCGCTTATTAAGAAGTTTATTTCCTAACCGGATTAATTCAGAAAAATACGGCCCGCTTCGTTCCATCTCTAGGTATATATTAGTGATGCTCGGGTATCCCGATCCCGACTCCCGACTCGGGAAAATTTCCCGAGTTTTTGGCCTCCCGATCCCGATCCCGACTCCCGGTGTCAATTCCCGACTAAGTCGGGAAATTTTTACAACCCTAAGAATGGATTTTTCTGACTAAATTATATTATCATTTATAAAAAATGAAGAAATCTGGCCTCTTGGTCTCCTAAAATTCCCAAAATTTTCGCCTGCGGCGCTGAAAAGGGAAGAATTTTGGCTTAAGGATCTTCCATATTCCACAAAATTTTCGCCACGATAACCCTCAATCCACCAAATTCTTCTTAATTCCTTGATATTGTTGTGTCCGCACTTGCAGAAAGAATATGAGTGAAAATAAATAACCCAGCAATGGGTTGGATGGTGGCACAGTCGGTTGTGCTTTCGGTTTGGGCTCATTCCTTGATGGTTCAATTCCATCTCCCATCCACAATTTTTCTACAGCATGAACATCGGACACTTCAGATATCCTTCTTAACACCCTGATATCACTCGATATCTCCCTTAGTCTTCCCATATCCTCCAAAATAATATTAGCCATCTAAACTGACAATTTGGCTACCTACTGAATCTAATAAGATTAAAAGAATGATTTTAATAATTATTTAGTAAATTTTTGATAAAATTTGGTAAATTTAATTAGATTTTGACGTTTTATAAAATTTTTTAAAAACCTCGGTTATCCTCGAACCTCGACCTCGGACCTCGGCCAAAATTTGCCCCTCGACCTCGATCTCGGCTTTTTCAGCCTCGGTGATCCTCGGTCTCGGTTTTTTCAAAAAACCTCGACCTCGACCTACTCTAATTTAAATTAATATGCTTAATACCTATATAAGACGGGAAGTTGCCAACTTAATGTAAATGTCGGTTCGATTCGGAACCGAAGAATCGAGGATTTTTTGGTTTGATTCCGGATATCAAAAGATTTTTCAAGAACCACAATATACTTCAGTTTAGGGCATTCTTAAATTTTGGTCTCTATAGGGCAGAAACTTGCCTTAAGTGATACCCAAAATTTAAGGTACACAAATCATAAATTACATACATTTTCCAGGCTCAACTGTAAACGTGTCATTAAACGTGTGAATAGAAATAGCAAACAGGGAAATTAACAAAAACATTCTAATCTTGAAAAAGGGTTGAGCGGTATCGGGATCCCGACCTAAAATCGGGATCGGGATTCAAAAAAACGGGATAATCCCGCCCGATACCGACCGGGATCCCGATCATGCTCAACCCTACCTTGAACTAAAAATATTTTTAAAAAATATTCTCGAAGTTCCCAATCAAAACAAATATATTCCACGTGTTCAATATCCTTTTTTGTTCCCTTTTCATGTTCGGCCCTCTATTTATTTAAAAATAAATGTAAAATATTCAAAATAACATACACACACACACACACACTCATTCACCGACTAATCAAAAATTTGCTTTGTAGCGCCTCAACTTTCCTCTACCTCCCTCAATAATCGTTCTCTCATTTCCCCTTATTCTCTAATTTAATCCCCCTTCCCCCTCCAATAAAAATTTAAATTATTAAATTTTTCCATTTTTATGTTAATTCTTTATTAGAAGAATAATAAAAAATAAAATAATAAAAAATAAAAACAATCTCTCGAAAATAAATTCCAATCTCTCCCTCTCAAAGTTTCATTACCCCCATTAAAAAGTTTTTTTTATCTCACACACCCAAATTCGAAATTGCCTAAAAATAAATTTAATTTTTAATTAGGAAGTTTGAAGATTCGTTAATGTACATTTTATTTTATAAATCCAGAAGATAAACCTGAAGGGTGTTATATCCGGTATTGGAGATGGGACTTTTCGAAATATTTCCATAGCCAGATTCGAGAATCGGTAATTCTTTAGTCAAAAATCATCAGGAAGTTCCGAAGGAAGTTCCGAACAAGTGATGGGCCCTCACGCATTTTAAAAAGCGGAAGCGGAAAGGTAAAAAAACGCAATTTTGCGGAAGTCGGAATTTGAAGATAACCCTTCCCTGTTGAATAACTCCTCTACGGTATTAAAATACAGCTTTATAAATTTCAAAATATTATTTACTTTTAAATTCTGATGTAATTTTTTAATTTTTTTTTAAAGTCTTAAAAGTGCAATAAATCCTCTCTCTCTCTCTTTTTCTTATGAAATTACTTAATTACTTTATAAGTCGATTTCTTATCCGCGCATGCTTCACGTATGCCTTCCATTCCCATGCCCCTCTCATTTCTTCATGCCTTTCCATTTTTTGCCTTCACCCAGACAATTTATTCTGGCAAAAATTCTCGCGCAGCTTCACGTTAATAAATAAAATTTGCCCTCTTCCCCTATAATTTTTTATTATTTTTTCTTTCTTTCCCCTTTAAACATTTGCGCTATTTGGCACATTCCATCAATATATTACTTACTTTCTACTAGTCTCCATCCCTACATCCCTTTCATCATTCCCTCCTTTTCACAGTCATTTATATCCTTCTAATAGTATTATTCTCCCCTTTCTTCCCCCTTTTCTACGTTGGCCGACTCTCGACTCGATGCCTCCATTTAATTAAGGTTTATGCCCCCCCCATCTTTCTTTTTTTTGCCGCTTTGCGCCATCCTGTCATTTACCCTCCAAAAGCTGTCAGACTCGCTCACTTTCACATAAAACCGTAGAGAAATATCCGGCAGAGCTTACAACTTTTTTTTCTTTTTTCCATAAATTCCTTTTTAAGGATTTTGCTCATTTCCCTTTTATTTTTAAACAATTGCGCATTGTTTTGGCTTTAAGGTCCTATAGAAAAAATAAATTAAATAATAATGAAAATGAAGTCACTCAGAAAGAAACAAATAAAAGGGTTTAATTTAGTGGAAACTAACAAATAATTTATTTATTTTTTGACACATTTTTGGATGGCAAAAATAAAAAAAATATTTTTTTTAAATAAAAAAGAACCCAGAAAATAGTAAAAAAAGTCTCGATAGGAATTATCAGACCCTACAAAAATTAAAAGAACCGCATAGGTTTTTACAGATTCTAATGTTCTGATTTTACCTTATTCTTGAGGTTTTCTCCGAATTCCTATTTTTAGTTGCTCAATACTCACAAAAATGGGAGAATTGAAGGTTCTTTAATTGTTTTGAATTCGTATTTTTATTAGGGAATTATTCTAGAAATATTTTACTAAATAATGTTTTCCGAATACTTTTGAAATATTTTTTTCTGGCAAACTTTTGGACACTATTACTTTTATGTTCGGGAAGATACTAAAAATTGAAAATTGTCAATTTTTATAATTGAAAATTGTAACAGTTTATCCAAAGTAGAAAGTAACAAGTAACAAAAAAAGTAATAAGGATTAGACAAAGGAGATCTGAAAGTAACGGGATAATCCAATCAGACCAAAAGCCCTTCTAAAGCTGGCCTTCAAACCCTTAAATTTTGAGATTTCTAAACTAATACCCATATGTTTTTAAACAAAAAAAAATTTTTTTTATTAAAAAGGAAAGACAGTCAAACAAAAAAAAGCGTTTTCGCGCAAGTCACTAGACATGGCTATAGGTAGCTATGTTGGCAGAGCTGCTTAATGGGAAAGCGTGCGTTTTAGATTTTCAATAGTCATTTATGTATATTCATTTAATCAGCTATTAAATTTAAAAAATGGAAAAGAGAAAAAGAGTAAACGCTTTATGTTTAGAGAATAGTTTTTATGTTAAAAATTAAAAATGGATAAAATTGAATTTTATTATGTTTAGAAAATTAATTTTTAATTTAAAAAAAATTTCTGCGTATTTCTAGCAGTTTTTCTCTATTTATAAATATACAAATTGTTTTAAGAACCCTCCTTAAGCTGGAAATTTCTTCTTTATTTATGTTAATAAAGTAAGGTAAATGTCGGACCCCACGGACTAACCTGCAAAAAATATCTGTCATTAAAATGAGGGTTGTCGTTGATGTGGGGCCCGGCTGTATATGAAGGGTATTAACAAACTCGTCTATAGTTTAGGAAATCAGAGTGATCCTGTGATTTTCCTGGATAATTTAATTTTAAAACTTAATTAAGCGACAATCCCAAGCTGAAAGACTTTCAAAATTTCAGGACCGAAAGTCCCTTATACCTCTTCGAGGCACTTTCCTTATTAATTTTCATTACCTAAATTTATTTTCCCTCAATTATTTTTGTTTAATAATATCTCTAATTTTTTTCTTTTTTATTTTAATTTATTTTCTTTAACAATTTAGTTTAAAAAATATTTAAATTAAAAATTTAAATTTCTTAACTTTAAACTTTATTTAAAAAATTTAACTACGTCAGCAAGCAGTACAGTAATATTAATTCCTGGTTTGCTAAAAATAATTTTTAGAAAAATAATTTTTTCTTTTATTTTTTTTTCACAGGCCAAAAACGTCCCCAACAAAACAATAAAAACAATCAACTTTTATTTTCCTTCCCAACATTTTGTCAGAAAGTAAAAAAAAAATAAAAAAATAATTTTTAAAAATTAAGTTAATTAATTTTCTGTAGTTGCTAAATAATATTAACTGCATTAGTAAAAGTGGCCTTGAAAGCCTCATTAAAAATAGTGCCCTAAAACTGGCTGAAACAAATTTGCTCCAGCAAGCGGCGGCCACCCAAGGCGGCTTGGTTGGCTTACAAACAGCAGCGGCGGCGGCTGTAGCAGCAGCACAGGCTCATCAACACCAGCAGCAACAGGAAATTGCTGCGAAAAGGTGAAATTGTTTAAGAAATCTATTAAAGAATGATAGAGCGACTTTTGCTGATACCTTTTAAATAAGGACTTCTAGTTAGTGGTTTTGATCGCGGGAAATCTACTGGTCTGATATTCCTGGATTCATTGGATATTTTGAGTCTCTAATATAGATCCAGCATGCTTATATTGTGTATGATTGTTTATTTATTAACCAGTTCCAAATGGGGTCTTTTAAATTTCATTTTGAATCGAAAATTCTCTATCTCTAGATCAGAAATTTATTTTTTGTTCAGCGCGTTCCTTGGCATTACTTTGATCAGTAGCAATATTTTCTTAATATTCGTCGTTAACCACTAGTAATTGCTCAATTAATTTTAAAAGTATTTTTTGAAGAATTCGATTCGCGTGCCCTCAGTTAATACCTGCTGTTGGCGGCGGGGCAATTGTCTCCTCAGCACCTGCTTTGATACCGGTGAGTATACAAATAAATTTTCAACAAAATATTTTAAATATTTAAATGACTGAAAAGTACATTTAATTTATACATACATTTCAATTATTTAACCCTCTCATTACAATCATACCTCATTATTTATACCTCCATTAGAGCTGAACAATCGTTCCTTAAAATGAGGTTATATTACATTGGGGGTAACTTTTAGTAGTAGGGGCGTCAGTTTTACCTAATTTTTTGGTTAATTCACCGACAAACCGAACCCCTCTTGGGGATATCGCTTAGTCTCTCTCATATGCTTATGCGAAAGAAAGGTACCTGATATTGGAGTGTCTAGTAATATTACGGATACTAAAGATGGTGTTCTACTATCTAATATTGGAAATTTCTAACATCTTCTGTTTGGTTCGGTCAACCCTTCTATGGGGGTATCGTTTAGGCAGTTCCCTCACTCATTCGTCTATGAGAAAAAGATGTACTCTTGGAGTGTCTAATATTATGGTATATCTTAAAACGAGTTTCTCTTGTTTAGATAGTAAATCATCAACAATTAATCCAGCCTCCACCAAATAATAATACAAATTCGATTATTCAACAACAACAACAAATGTTGAGTACCTTCCATCATCATCAACAAGTTGCTGCAATGGCTGCTGCAGCGGCAGCAGCAGCAGCAGCTAATAACCATAATAATAATTTACAAACATCACCTAAAGATGAAAATGGAATTCCAATTAATGAGAATGGGAGAAATGAACGGATTAATGGGACTGGAGGGGGAGAATTGATTAACGATTATGCTCGTTATGGAGATCCTACAGTTAAACAATTTTGTTAAAAATGTGTCTGACTATAAGATAAAACTTGGTCAGAAAAATTT
The DNA here is from genome assembly GCA_036172945.1 of Meloidogyne incognita. NCBI lineage: Eukaryota > Metazoa > Nematoda > Chromadorea > Rhabditida > Meloidogynidae > Meloidogyne > Meloidogyne incognita. Next base: position 1,039,011 of record JARQAC010000029.1, on the reverse strand, counting down.
AAAAAATCTCAAGCCTTTTAGATGGCTTCACATCCTAGTGGCAAACCTTATTAAAGAGGTTTGAGGGTTATCTAGTATTGTGTGTCCTATAGATACAATATCGGACCTTGTCTATTATATTAATACTACTTTGAAGTATCTCAAGTCATTGATGTTTGTCAAATGTTTAAGCTCTCAATGTACAAATTTAAGCTACACACTTGCCAATAAAACATCAAATCTATCACTAAACTAACACACGAACTAAGATCAAATCGCTATAGGAAAAAAGCATTGGACGGACCCCATTGCTTTTTGGAGTCCAAAAAATATTAAACTAATATTTTAATTAGTTAATTTTGTAAAAACATTAATTTTTATTAGAAATTTTCAACAAATCCTGATGGGAATCGTTTGATACAAACATTGAATGGAGGACCTATTTCTCAAAGTTACCAAGATTTATCTAGCGGTGTTCAAAACCAGCCTAATTCAATTCTGGTTTTGATAATATTTTGCATTAAATACTGCTAATTTTGTTAAATTTTAAGCGTATAATAATTGAATGTATGCTTTACCCGGTTACTTTAGATGTTCTTTTTATGGTATGTTTTCTTTATTTTATTTTCATGGTGCCCATAAGTATAACTGTTATAAGGGAGAAAGAAGTTCCCTCTGTCTATAATTCAAACGTTTTGGGAAGGGCTTGAAATCTATTAAGAAACCCTGTAGTTCGTAGAGTACTTGTGTGTGGTATGTGAAAGCTGAGCCTAACTTTACTACAAAACTATAGATATGTTTAAAAATCCTATAAGAATTCAATTTTGATACCTTTGCACAGCTAAACAATGGGCAGGTATCGAGCTAGCGATCTTGCTGACCGACTAAGCTAACATATAAACATGGACATTATAAATAGGGTTAGGGGCCCTGTCCGGTCCGAAAAATCGAGTCGGGCATCGAGAGAATGAGACCTGAAAAAAATGAGTCAGAAACCCCAACCCTATATATATCTAAGAGGGATCCTAACTACATAAATAAATCTCTGATTTTTGAAAAATCGGGACGGTGAGATCCCCGCCATATAGGAGCGCTAAATTGCCACTTCAATCAAATAATAGCTTATAATTTTTAATTTTTTTAGATATTTTCTCGTTTTGGAAAAGTCCTTCGCATAATTACTTTTAATAAAAATAGTAAGTTTTTCAAAAATATTAATTTAAATATTTTTATTTTTTTAAAGATTCATTTCAAGCTTTAATTCAATTAAGTGAATCTAGTGCTGCAATGAATGCAAGTAAGTAAAGAAAAATTTTTTGGCACTAATTTTATAAAGGAAAAAATATTTTCTTTTTCTCCTACTTTAGTTTAAATTCGAGTCGAGTGAAGTCAAGTCGAGTGAAACTAAAATTATTTTACTTACTGAAATATGAGTTGAGATATTTTTTGTATAAATTAATTATTTTTGGAATGTAAAATAGATTCTAGAAAACGAAAATTTAAAAACTACCCTCAATTTATGATATCTTTTCAGCCATAAGTCTATATCTTATATCTAATACAGTCTAACTTTAGTTTAAGGGAGAAAGGAGAGGAGCTGGCTGAGATATAAAACGTTTACTAAGTAGTAGTTTAAGGTCTATTAAAAGAGAAGCTGGAAATAGTGCTTCGGAAGCTCAGTCGTAGTGCATCTGAACGGCGTGAGAGAACCAAAAATCGTCAAGACTTTCAGGAAGTCGCAGGATCGATGCCTTCCCGGCTAAGCTTTAACCTCTCTCTTACTGTAATATGAGAGCACCCTTCTAAATTAGTGCCAATAATTCTTCAAAAATACTTTCTAAATAATTTTATTCTTTTTTTTTAAAGAAAGTTCCTTGGATGGTTTAAATATTTATAATGGATGTTGCACTGTAAATTAAAATTTTTTCAAAATTAAAAATATTTTTCCTTTAAAGTTGCGTATTGAATTTAGTAAATTAAACACATTAAATGTAAAATATAATAATGACAAAAGTCGTGATTATACAAATCCAAATTTGCCTTCCGGCGAATTAACCTATGAACAAAAATTACAATTAATTCTACAAAATACCCAATTAACTGGGGGACATCATCAACAACAACAAATTGGGGCACTCTTTCCTTTTGGGGCTGCTGCAGCTGCGGCTGTAGCTGCACAACAATTGGCATCTAATGTTAATACTTCTAATGGAACTGCTAATACACAATTTCCGTTTAATGGGCAAATGGCTTTACAGCCTAATAATGGTTAATTTTAAATATTTTTAGGGGTAGACAAAAATATTTTTTATGACATGGAAGGAGGGGAGGGTCTAATTTTATTTTTAAAATTTTTTGAGAAGAGTTGGGGCAGCATTATTCGATTAAAAACAAAAATCGAAGCTAATTCTAATTTTAAATAAAAGTAGTTCTTGGCTTCTATCCTTATGAATTTTCAAGTAATATAGAAGATGATATTAGATGAGTTCAGGAGATATTTTAGAAAAGCTCAGAAGGAGGCCATTTTATAGAAATCCGTAACGAGCTACAATAAGTCGTGATAACACAACAGCTACCTGTTGGGATTCCAATACCGTCCAACTTTAAATGATGCCTTAAATAGGCGATAAGAGTTGGACGAGCTTGAAGCAATATTTACTAACCTACTAATTTGTCTAATCATGTTACTAAAAAAATTTTATTTTTACAAAACTTTCTTAAAAAATCTTTTTTTTAAAGAATTATTAATGGGTGGTGGACAATTGTTATCAAATAATTTAACTGGAATAGTTTTGAATACAGCCTTCCAATCTGGAGTAGTTAATACACCTGTTGTTCTTGTTTCTAATTTGGACGAGGCTGTAAGTAATTTTAAATTAATCAACGTTTTAGGGAATTAAGTGTTTAATTAAAAATTCCCCAAAGATATTTGGCAGAATCCTTTAAAAGAAAAACCTTTTTTTTGCATCCTTTCAATAATTTTTTTGCTTATTTTTTAAAAAATTCTTTTATGACTTTAATAAAATTTAATGTCAGTGTTTTTCAAAATTTCCGCTCATATTTTTACTTTTTTAATACTATTATTAAAATTGAAAACGAATTTCCAATTTCTCCTGTCTTGTGTTTTTAAAGCAAATTTATTATTTTGGGTATTTTATAGTCTGCAAATATTTTTTTTGTTTAAAATGCTTTTAAAACGGTCCAAGATAGGGTTGTCGGTTTCACAAGATTCATCGGTTAACCGAACCGATAAACCGACCGAAAATCTTCGGGTTTTTGGTTGATTTGGTTCGGTTTGAAACTGACACCCTAGTCCAAGATCACAATTAGCTGTTTGTCGCCAATAAAAATTGATAATAACTTTTGTTTAGAGAAAGAATCCGAATAAGGAATAACACATCTTCGGGTTAGATGCAGTGGTTGGAATTTTGAAAATTGCTCGTACTCGTACTCGTACTTTCGTACCGGCCTTTTTTTACCTCGTACTCGTACTCGTACAAGCCCCATTTTTGGCCTCGTACCTCGTACTCGTACCTCGTACTTTCTCGTACTTGAGAAAAAAGCAAAAAATCGAAGATAAGCAAAAAATCGAAGATTTTTGTGAATTTTTGGGGTCAACGGCATATAGTTCTTAATTTTCAGTGCCGTACACGATAATTTTTGATTCTTGGAAGGCTTTTAGCCATAAATCACTCTATTTCATCCATTTCCTGCGCCGCAAGCGAAAATTTTAAGCATTTTGATGTCCAAGGACAATATTTCTTCCAAGGATTGGTCAGTTAAACCGAAACCCGGTATTTTTCACAACCCGAAACCAGACTTGTGTATTTTCCAAAACCCGACACACCTCTATTTTCCATCAAATCCCTTTCTGCGCCGCAGGCGAAAATTTTGAGAATTTTGGAGGTCCTTAAGTCAGAGTTCTTCCTTTTTTTACCGCCGGAGGCGAAAATTTTGAAAAATTTGGAAGGCCAATAGCCACTTTCTTCCTTTTTTACCGCCGGAGGCGAAAATTTTGAAAAATTCATGATTAAATTAAAATTTTTAATGTTTTTCAAGTCTAAAATATTTATAAAAAAATAAATTTAAAAATTAAAAATAAAAATCCTAGTTTAAAAACATTCATTTTTGATAATAAAAATTTTCTAAGCCTCAAACCAGCCCTGGATTCGAACCATCACTGCCAAAATATACTAGTAAGTGAAGTCAGTCAACCTAACCACTTAACCATCGAAAAACAAAAGGGAAAAGGGGAGAAATTATAAATATTCCTTTCACTTTTCCTTCAAAAATTTAATGTCAAAGTACGAGAGGTACGAGTGGTTTTGCACGTACTCGTACTCGTACTTGGCCTTATTTTTTTTTCTCGTACTCGTACTCGTACAGGCCTTATTTTTTTTCTCGTACTCGTACTCATACCTGCCCCATTATTTTGCTCGTACTCGTACTTCGTACCAGGTACGAGTACGAGTACGAATTTTGGTACGAGCTTCCAACCACTGGTTAGATGGTCTCACAGTCGGATTGATTTAGGCCCCATTCAATGATGGGTTCGATTCCAAATTCGACTTTCCATTCCACCTTCGATCCCTATTCCATCTTCCATCCAATGAATTTTCTACAGCATGCACATCATATGTAGAAGCCAACACTTTAATTTTGAAACCCAAATGAAAATAAAAGTTACTATTTCCTGAAATACATACCGTACATAACTAATACTTATATGACTAAAAAATTAGAACACTTAGAATTCGGAAATCACACCAATTTTTCATTTTTTCCTTCCAATGTTTCATAAATTTTTTCCCGAGAGGACTCCTTTTTCAACCCTCCTCCATAGGGGAGAATAGACAATTATTCTTTTTTAATTAGGGGAGGGAGGACTATTTCAGGGAGAGTACTATTTTAGTAAATACAGTATATTCCTTCTCTATGATTTCACAAAAATTATATTTGCAGACTATTTACCTTTAAATAAAATTAGAAAAATAAAAAATTTTAAAAAATTAAATGTTTTTTCTTCTTTATTTTCTTACTGTCCTCTTCCTACTCAAGGCATTTTTCCTCTTTTTTCAGACTGTGACTCCAGAGCAACTTTTCATTCTGTTCGGTATGTCTTGAACTTTCCGCCATCTTTTTTGAATGGCTTTTGCTTTATTTTAAATTTTTAAAATTTTTTTTAAAACTTTTCTGTATTTTTATATTTTTTTGTTTTTTACTTTTCTTTGAGCATTTCTTTCAAAAAAATTAGAAAAAAAATAAAAATTAATTTAAAAAAGTTTTTCCGAATTTTAAACGATTTAGGAGTCTATGGAGACGTTATTCGCGTCAAAATCCTCTTCAATAAAAAGGATAATGCTTTGATACAATATTCTGATATTCAACAGGCACAATTAGGTAATTAAGTTTAGAAATATCATTTAATTAATGGGAGTGATAAATCCGAAGGAGAGTGATTATCTAAGGGTTAGTTTTATTATTCGGGAGAAGCATGAATGTAGATTGCGTTTGTTATTTTATTAATAGAATTTCTTCAACCGGTATATTGTAGTGTTAGGTAGGAGGTTCCATATCAGGTTGGGCCGAGTCCCACAAAATACGAGAACGAGATACGAGATCTCTCAAAAATACGAGATATCACGAGATACGAGACTGAACCTACCCCTGTTTCATATATCTAAAAGTTCTGTGGTGTCTTAAAATTCATAGAAAACTTTTTTATCAAGTTACTCAGCCTAGCAAAAGGATCCTTTTTAATCCATAAATTCCCATAAATTTAAAATATTATCATGGCTAATTCATGTAATTAACAACGAATTATTCTTTAATTAAGCAATTCAACACTTGGACAAATTAAAATGGAATGGACGTAATATTCGAGTTACAGCTTCCAAACACACCCTTGTTCAAATGCCAAAAGAGGGTTTCTCTTAAATTTAAAAATTATTTAAAAATTAATTTTTAATAGGCCAGCCAGATGCTGGTTTAACTAAAGAATTTACAAATTCTTCTCTTCATCGTTTTAAAAAACCTGGAAGCAAAAATTATATGGTACACCTAAATTATACATATTATTTTAATTAAATACAGTCAAAGTCTCAATTATTTTCGTTAGATACCCCTAAATTTAACTAATGTTCTCTAAAGGATACCTTCTATCTAAGACACTCTTAAGGTCTCTCATTTCCAAGGGTATATCTAAAAATGAGGGTTGATTATATCTACCATTAAAATATATTTATTTTAAAGAATATTTATCCTCCATGTGCAACTTTGCATCTTTCCAATATCCCAAATTGTATGGATGAGGATTCAATTCTCGAAATTTTTAAAGATTTTAAAATTGCTGAGTTTAAATTCTTTCAGTCAGTTTTTTAATAATTTAAATTTAATTAAAAGTATAATTTATCTATTGTAATTATTAACGATATTACCTCCTCAGATCTGTTAAAATCCTATCAGTTCTGTTAAGGATTGAATTTTGCCTTTTATGCTTTAGATCAGTAACAGATTGAATTAATAAACGCTTACCATACATTCTTGATTAAATGCTCTCCCTCTCGAATAATTATCCCCTTTAGCATCAGTTTGGAAAAATATTTAACTTCCCTAAAATGCTCTCTCTCTCACCTAAAAATTTCATAATTCGATTAATTAACACTCTTTGATCAATTAGCTCTCTTAGCTTCAGGCTGAAAAAATAATTACCCAGATAATCAAGAATATTAACCGATTTCTACCCGAATTCCTCATAAAATAATAACCAGATAATCAAGAATAGTAATTTATTTCCATCCGAATTCCTCATAAAATATAAAATATTTATCCAAAAATAAAGTAAAATTAAAAAAAAATTCAGAAAAGATCATAAAATGGCATTAGTTCAATTAGAAGATGTTGAAACTGCTGTGGCTTTTCTTGTTGCTATGCATGTAAATTTCATGAAGATAAATTTAAATTTAAAAAAAACTTTTTCTAGAATTATAAATTGGCTGAAAATGCTCATTTGCGTGTTTCTTTTTCTAAAAAAGGAATGAATTAAATTTTTATTCTTTTAATTAAAATTTTTATTGGGACAATTAACTGGTGGATTATAATAACTGATTCTGTCTGATTTTTATTGTTCATTTTATTGGGACAATTCAATGGGGGTCTTTAATGACCGACTCTGTCTGAATTTTTTCAATTTAACAATTTTTAATTTGGCGAGTTCTTTAACATTTCTATAATTATTATTTCGAAAATGATTAATTTTAATATCCAGTATATGCTCGAATAATTACTAGAGTTTCACCGGAAGTTCCGATTCCGGAAAGTTCCGGTGTCTTTTTGGTTCCGGAAACCGGAACTCAAATTGGATCCGATTCCTGTCAAAATTTCGGTTCCGGTGAAACACTGATAATTACCCGCTCTCAAATAATTACCCCCTTTCCTATTAATCACCCTCTAGCAGAGGTGGAAACAATACTTACCTTGGATAATTATTTCAGCATATACGGAATTTTTTTAGAATTTACTTTGCTAGGTTAACAAAAAAATTTTTCAATAATTTTTTAAAATATTTCTAATCTAATAATATTTTTTCATTTTTATCCCGGTTATTAAAAAATTTTTATTGTCATTTTTCCTAATATATATTTTTGTCATATTATTTTTTAATAAGCTTTAGAATATTTTCTATTGTAAAATTTTGTGGATATAGTAATTAATAGGGTTTAAAGGAGAGTTTGGTTCGAGTACTAATCATCGGTTGAGAGTTACTTTCGGATTATTTTTAACTTTTTTGATACAAGAGACAATTTTAAACCTTTAATATTATTTTTTGAAATTCAAAACTCTTTATTTTTCAGCTGCGGCGCAAAAAATGGAAGAAATCTGGCTTAAGGACCTCAAAAATTCTCAAAATTTTCGCCTGCGGCGCGAAAAAATGAAAATTTTTGGCGCCGAAGGCGCCAAAAACCCGCCCCCCGCCCCCCCCCCCGTGGCGCTGCCTCCCCGAAAATTTCCCCCGTGGCCCCCCCCCCCCCCCCCCCCCCCCGTCGGGGAACAACCCTAGTAATTAATAGATTGTTGGTGAATCTAAAATTTATCCTTGATTCTATTTATACGGGATCTCCAAAGGATTTCCAGAAATTTTCAATTTTTTAAATAGCAATTTATTTATGAGGGTTCACCACTCCAAAATTTTTGGAGAATTAAAAAAAATTTTTTTAAATTTAATTTTCAATAAATCTACACAATTGTCGTTATCCACAAATTTTAATTTTTATTAATTCAACTAAAATCATTCCAAATAGTTTGTAATCACAAATTTTTTTCCACACCAAATTCTAAGTCAAGAAAAGTCTTTGCTGTGATATATTTATGTATATATTTAATTAATTAATTTTATATCTAAAAATTTTTTATTGTTATTTTAGGGGCATATACCAAAAAAATAATTTTTTTTGCTTTAAATATAGATGACTCTCATTATAATCCTTACACTAAGTGAATGACCACCTCCAACTTTTTTACTTTAAAGGCAAATAATAATTTCCTATTTTACTAATTGAGAGTCATTCTATGTATAATTTTATTTTAAAAATTATTTTATTTTAAAAATTGTTATTCTTCGTTTTAGTTTTTGATAGAAAAAAATATTATTTAACCAAGAAGACACATATCTTTTATTGTCCATAATTTTTATTTAATATTTAAATTTAATGTTAGTTAATTAATTTTTTGTAATATTATTAATTATAAATTTATTAAATAGTTATAGTTCTATAAGTATATTTTTTTAATTATTTTACATTCAATGAGGTTTGGAAAATTAATTAAATTTATTAATAGGTAAATAATAAGGAAATTAATGAGAATAGTAGATAAAATTAATTAAAGGTAATATTTTTGGCCAAACTTTTACAAATTAAATTAGTTTATGTAATGAAAATATAAGTTTAATAATTAAAAGGACAGTCGACACTCATTATAACCCAAATTATAGTTTAACGAGTAATAAATTTGAATAATAAATGTTAAGAATATCGAAAGCTAGATGATTTTATTGCTGATAATATCGGATGATTACCATAAATATTAGTTTATTGAGCATCTGAGGAGGTTCCTGAAAAGTCTACGGATATTTAGTCTTTTTTCGGTTCCAAATACTAACCGCAAATCAGTTAAATCAAAATCAAACCAACAACCTAAATCGAAAATTCTAAGGTTTTTAGTTTAATAATCCTCGGAAGGTCGTTGATTTCGTTTGATTAACTCTCATTAAATTATCATTAATTATCTCAAAGTTGAGTTATAATCCATTTAAATGTATAGTTTAAAAATTTCCCAGATCATTCCTCCCATTTTATATCAAGAAATTGTTTTTTTTAATTTAATTCTTTGCCAATTTTGGATGAAGGGGGGCTTTACACAATCCACTATCTACATCACATGTTGAATTTTCATATAATTTGCAATCAGTATTGCAAGTACATTTACTTCCAGGATTATATATTGCAATATTGCCATCATAGGCTCTTAAAAATTAAAAAAATTGAAAATTTTTTTGAAGGGGGCTACAAAATTTTCCTTACGGATTATAATAATTGCAAGAAACCAAAGTAGTTGTTTTGCATTTATATTCATCTTTACACCATGCTTGTTCCCCACAGGTTTGAACACCGCAAGAGATTTGTGTTGATTGCCATTGCATCATCTAATTAAGTTTATTTTTTAAAAGAAATCGGAAAATTTTTTTGTATTTACGGGGACAGTATGTCCACAACCGTCCCAAACTGCATCTGTAGCCTTCAGATTATTCACAGCTATTTGACATACGTCTTTTTCTGCCCACCACATATCAACTGCAGCAATTAAAGCATCGGCTAGAAAAATAATTGGATACATTCTGGCCTAGTTATTATAACTTTGTTCAAAATTGCCGAATCCGTGGCGCCCTGGTATGGTTCGATGCGTCTCGACCAGCTGAATCGAACCATACCAGGGCGCCATGGATTCGACAATTTTGGACGAAGTTATAGCTCGGCGGTACAATGGGCTCGCGGTACACTGGTCTGCTCCCAAATCGGACTGGGAGGGTCTTCTAAAAATAAGATATCTCTAAAATATTTATCTAGATAACCAAGATTTTTGTTCGAAACTCGTCTCGGTCTATAATAACACAATTCTAGACTTTATACACCTCAATATACGATAGTTAGGTATTAGGGGACGAGGAAAATCTAGGGGAAATTATTAGAAAAATTTCTGCTAGGGGAAGGGGAGAAATTTTAAGATGGGGAAATTTCGGAGAGAATTTGAAGAGAAAAGAGCTCTAATCCAGAGAGAAAAATTTCTCGTTTTGTAGCTGATAACTTAACTTACTAATATTCATTTTATAGCTACTTGCATATAAATTTTCGCCATATAAAGTATCATTAGAATGCTTCATTTCACAACAATTAGCCGTATTTTGTGAAAGTTTTTCCATTGTTACGTTGTAAATCTATTTAAATAAAATATATATACATACTATATTACTATGTAGTAGTTTTTCTAAATTCTAATATAAAACAGTAAGCCTTACGATCTAAATATACTTTCATAAAGAATCGTTAGGAAAAGGGGTTCGGGGTACAATTTACTATAAACATGCTTGCCAAATTTTGTTTCAATAAAACTCGTTTTGGTAAAACTTTATCAAAAAGTAATCTGATCAGGGAGGAAAATGCAAAAAACACTAGATCAGTGAGGAACCTGACATTTCAGAAAAAATGAGAGTATTTGCGAGAGGAATACATAGCTCAATAACCTCCAAAAAACTAACAAATTTATGAAATATTCCCCCAGGCAAAGTTGTATTAGCATCTGTAACTTCCCCACAGGCCAATTTAGATCTGTATTTATTGTGAGCATGTAACACGGCCAAACGAGCTTCATCATTCATACATTCTTCATCCTCAGTTAGAACCGTTTTTAAATCTAAAAAAATTTTCCTTTCTTTATCTCTCTCTCAACATTAATTTAAAATACCTGACACTAGAAGGAATAGAAATATTAAATAAAAAAGCATTATTTAATTTTTATTGGAAAAATTTTTGGTTATGAATTAAGTAAAATAAATTAAAGCCAAAAATATTTTATATGAGTTGCCATTATAATTTAGCTGATATAACAAAAGGAGAAGCACCCAAAATGTTTTATGACGCATTTTAAAAACCATCCAAATTTCTTCCCAAAATATATTCAAAAAATTAAAAAATAAAATTTACTCGCTAATTTAAAAGCCTTTGAATGAATTAGAGATATTCTGAGTCACTCAAAAGATCACCACATCAGAGGGCAATCATAGAGATAAACTCATTATGGATAAACCAGAGATCAACACCCTTAGAGACGAAGAAAAGATGACCAAGAAAGTGAACTGACGAGCCGGCTTGCGGATATACCTCTGGGTATATCCGCCGGTTTGAAACAAGCAACTCGTCTTGCTCTTGATTCAAGAATTTTTTAAAGTTTCAATCTTGTCTTGGGAGCAACTTCGCTTTTGAACGAAGCCACAGTTCGAAAATACCTCGGGGTATATGCGTCTTAATTAGGAAAAATATCCATGTTGAACAGCTCTAACCCTAATTTTGATTCCTAGAGAGTATATATTCCCAAGTTAGTTATTCAAATTCTATGCTTGTTGATCTCTAGGATGGTCTCCATATAAAATACGTAAGAATTTATTTACTTAACTGTATCTATCTATACTCGTTTAACATTTTCTTCTTTAATTTAAATTAATTTAAATTTCTAATGTTTAAAATATTAAAAAAATTTATTTAAATTTCCATTAGTCATCATTAGAAAAGACTGTAAGGAAGTAAAATATTATGTTAATAATTCTAAAATATTTTCTGAAAATATGATCGGAAAAATATGCATCAAATGGTTGACGTTAAATCTTGACTCAGCCTTCTTCAACTGTGGGCCACTCTTTAGGTTAGGTTGTTAGTACGGGAAGTAGCAAAACCTCTTCACGGTCTCGTCCCGGTCTCTCCAATAAAAACAAGGACTGGATACCGCAAAACTGTGAAACTCAAAAACTCAATCCTTCTTCTACTAAAATTTTTATTTCAATTTTAGTTGGCCAAGAATTCCTCCTCTTTTTAGCCCCACAAAAATTTTAGAAAAGAAGTTCGAAGACTCAATTTCTAAACTATTTTGATTATAACTTTATATAATTTTATTTAATTTTTCTAAAAATAAAAAGATTCCCTCGTTTATTCTTTCCTCTCCACATTTTTAGATTTCCTTTCCGATTTTTATTTTTATTTAGTTCGCCAACCAGTCATTTGGTTACCCCAAACTTAATTCCGCTCTATAGAAAAGGAAAAGGAAAATAATGGATACTGAAAAAGAAACACAGAAATTATATTCTTCCATTGAAAATTAATTTAATTATTGCAAATTTACGTGGATTTTTATTAAAAAATATTTTTTAAATTAAAAAAATTAAAAAAAATTTATTACTAAATGGAAACAACAAAAACCCTCATTTTTATGGATCTAGAATCAACCGGACTTTTTGACGATAGCTATTCTGACCCTTTAATTAATCCGGGTCCTCCAAAGGATTTAACACGCCGATTGGAGAATATTATACGTTCAGGTTTAAATTGTTGATATTTTCTTTGGAAAAGAATAAAAAAGAATTTTATGGAATTTCGTAGGTATACTAAGCTTTTTCTGATTTTTAGCTTTTTGCCTGGTTTTTAAATTTTTATTGTTAATGGATTTGAAAAAAAAATCTTTCGAGAACGTGGACGGGGTGCAACTCTAAAAATATCCTCTATTTTTTCCTTCATTTAAAATTATTTTTCATTTAAAGATGGTCGGCAAAAGCCTCATATAACAGAAATTTCATTAATTTCAATTCCCTCAAAACTTTTTAAAGAAGCTTCGAAACAACTAAATAAAGAATTAAATATTCGAAATAATCAACTCGTTGATTTTTTTATTCCAGTAATTACTAATATACAGACTAGACAAATAAATCCAAAATTAAATTCGACTGAATGGGCGAAATATGAATTGCTTAGAATGAATAAACCGAATGGTTTTTATTTTAATTTTTAAAATTTTTTAATTTAAAAATTATTTTCTTGTGAAATTAAATGAGGGGTTCTATTGAATTCTTTCAACATAAGAACCCTTACAATTTCGGAAAATGCACAGTGATTCCTGGGCCTGTAGCATAAGAAGTCAGCTGCTGGTTAAATGATTAAGAACCGCATGACCTCAGGCGATATAAAGTTATACTTCCACCCCTTTTTCAAAATTTTTTTTATTTGTAGTGATCCGAATTTTATGAAAATTTAAGTACTCACCTTTTAGTGAAAAAGGGGGTAATATACATACATATAATTTTGCGTCGCAGTGTACATATTTAAAATAGCAATTTTGTATAAAATATACCTAACTTTTAATCAAGAGTAAAAAGTTATAATTAGGGTTGCCAAAATGGCCCGACTCGGACCGAAAGATCGAGTCGGGCCTAGGATATTTGGCCCGAAAAAGACTCGTATGACCCGACTCGATAAAAATGAAGCCCGAAAAAATGACTCGGAAAAAACTGGCCCGACTTGAATGTGCCTCGATAAATATTTCCTTTTGAATCTTCCTCTTTGATATTTCTTTTACTGAGTAAAAGGAATATATTTTCTTTCAGAACTAATTAGATGAGCGGTTAGTTGAGTGGTTAAGGCGCTTGATTTTATTTAAAGGAGTGTTGTGTTCGAATACTAATCATCGTTTGAGACTTATTTTCAGATTATTTTAACTTTTTTTAATACAACAGACGATTTTAAACCTTTAATATTATTTTTTGAAATTCAAAACTCTAGATTTTTCAGCTTTAGCGCAAAAAATGGAAGCTTTAGCGCAAAAAAAGGACCTTCAAAATTCCCAAAATTTTCGCCTGCGGCGGAAAAAAATGAAAATTTTTGGCGCCGAAGGCGCCAAAGAAAATTTTTGATTCCCCGAAATTTCCCCGTAAAAATTTTCCCCCCCCCCCCCCCCCCCCCCCCCCCCCCGTGGCGCTGCCTCCCCGAAAATTTTCCCCGTGCCTCCCCTCGTCGGGGAACAACCCTAGTGAAGAAGATGATGAAAAACAATGTTAATATGATTTATTTTTGATGACAAAAAGCAAAATTATTTTTGTTTTTTTGAATAAATCTTTTTGAAAAAAGGCCCGAAAAAGTATCGATGCCCGACTCGATAAAAATTATGCCCGAAAAAGACTCGTATGACCCGACTCGATAAAAATGAGGCCCGAAAAAGACTCGTATGACCCGACTCGATAAAAATGAGGCCCGAAAAAGACTCGTTTGACCCGACTCGATAAAAATGAGGCCCGAAAAAAATGACTCGACCGTCGGCCCGACTCGAAAACGGCAACCTTAGTTATAATATTTTTTTAAAATAAAAAAATATTTAAATAAATTTCTAAAGTTATTCAACTTCGAAGAGAAGATTTGGAATTAAAAAATACATTTGCAGAGGAATGGCCAGGATTTGTATGGAAAAAATTTTTTAAAATTAAAATTAAATCGTTTAAAGCATCAAATGCTTTCTATTGCACCAAAACCAGCTTGTTTAATTGCTCATAATGGAATCTGTTTTGATTTTAGACTTCTTATGCATGAACTAATTCAATCAAATTTATTAGAAAAATGGCCAATTCCTGAAGGGGTTTAATTTAGTTTTTTAATTTTTAAATGGAAAATTATTTTTTTCTCATCATTGGCTTCCAAAAACATTATGGAAAATATTTCATGTACACTGGGGGGCAAAAGTTTATCTACATTGAATGAAAATTTCTTTAAACCAATATATCTCGAGAAAAATTCGTTTAGATAACCTGGATTATTTTTATCATTATTAAGTAAAAAGTTTCATGCAAACGAATTGTTCCCGAAATGTGTTCTAAAAATTTTTTGGTAGGTATAGATAAACTTTTGCACCCCAGTGTATACACTTTTACGTGGCATCACATTAATTAAAATTTTTCATGCTCTGTCTTGAGAAAATAAATTTTTTTAATTTTTCTTCATAAACGAGGATCTTAATTAAAAACATAATTCTTGAGATAATAGCAATTGAATTTGCATCTTCTTTCTTGGTGGCTTATAAAAATTCCCTCACAAAAAATATTTTTTATTTAACAATTTTTAATTAAAATTTAACTAAAAGGTTTATTTTCTCGACACATTATCTTCCTTGCCAGACATTGAAAATTCTTTTGATAATGAAGTTGAAATTACAACAAGAAATGTTAATTGGAAATATAGTTAATAATTAATTTAAATAAATAAATAATTATATTTTTTAAGTTATTTCACAAAATGAAGAAGAGGAAGAAGAAAATGAGGAGGAAGAAATTGATAATAATGAGGGAACAACAAATAATTTAGAAAATTTAATTAGAGCCCCGCCAACAGAAGAACAACTTCAAAAAACTCCAGATTTTAATAAAAAACAAAATGAAAAGAAAGAAATGGGGAGGAAAGGGTAAATAAATGATTAAAAAATTATGGATTGGAAGGGATTAAAGGGGTTTGGAGGACTAAGAGTACAAGTCCTTGGAGGAGATTGAGTAGATTGGACTCACAATGGAGCATATTTACTATAGTTAGGCGGAACCAAAAATTCTGGTAATTTTAATAAATTAGAACAGAGACTTTCGGCGGAACACTAAAGTTACATGATTTCTAATTTTTCTATATCCTCTTATGAATATCTTTTGAGAAAGTATTAATCATGATAAAAATAAAATTTATTTTTAAATAAAAAATAAATTTTAAGAGCAAAAAGATGCCTTTTCGGAAGCAGTACAAGTACAAGTCCCCCAACACCCGTTACATTTATGCGTACAGAAAGTTGGAGTCCTGCTAAGCGAAGGAGAATAAATTCACAATATTTTGGGTAAATAAATTAAAATTTTTTAAAATTTAATTAAATAATTTTAGTCGAAATAGAGAAGGAAATTGGGATTTTAATTCACATCAGGCTAAACGTGAGACTGTTGGGAGAGGAAAGAGAACACTTTTGGCGTTACAAGAACGAGTTTAAAAAATTTTTTAAAAATTTTTAAAATTCTAAAAAATTTTCCAGTTTTTTATCACCGGTTTATTCTCTTCACATAGAGCACAGGGGGACGCTGAAGCTTTGTTACAATGTTGTTTAGCCTATGGAGACGATTTTCTTTCGTATATGGATAAACATCGTGCTGCATTTCCGATTGAATCTTTTAGAGAAAATATTAATTATTTTTAGAATTTAATAGAAAAAGTCTTTAAAATCAGCATTTTTGTGATTTGTTTTTAGAGCTTTTTTAATTTATTAAATTTAGTTTGTTATAAATATTTTTAAATTTATTTTAAAAAATTCTAAAAAGTATTTATGCAAGTATTTAATTAGTCCGCTTGAATAACACTTTATAATGTAGTTGTGTAAATCCCAAAGCAGAAATCTTCCACATGATTCTTGTTTGTTCAGCATCATCTTAACAATGTGTTCAGCTTTCATCCGTATTTCAAAATTTAGAACTTATCTCTCTTATATAACCACAGAATTAAATACTCTTCAGTTTAAGTTATTACTCAGTTTTCTTCCTACCGTTTTCAAGTTTTTTTAGATATCTAAAAATATTTTTTTATCTCTATTTAGATATTTCTCAATTTCACGTCTCAAAAGAATTCCGACGTATATTTTATGATCAATTTTTACATAAAACTAAAAAAATCTCTTATCATTAAATGTAACAAAAGTTACATATTTCTTCAAAATATTGAACATATATTTATTTATTTTTTTATTAATTTTTTTATCATCAATCACATTACCTAGTACAAATCAATAGACTTAATAGTAAATTAATTATTTTATTACTACATTTATTTATTTCTCTTCAAAATAAAATCTAGAAAAATATGTTAAATAATAAAAAAATATTATTTTTTGTTAATAATCAAATATTTAAATTAATTAATAATAATAATTTAAAATTTCAATATAAATATTTTTCAACTACAAAATTAATTAAAAATGAAGTTAAACAAAATTTTAAAGAAAATTCTTCTTTAATTGACTCTTTTGGACGTTTCCATAATTATTTGAGAATTTCAATTGTTGAAAAATGTAATTTACGTTGTAAGTCTTTTAAAAAAAGATTTTTGTATTTAATTAATGATCGGAGCTAGACGAGATCTCGAACAGAAATTTCGGTTATTGGATAATATTTTTTGAGATGTTGATCTCGATTTTTGTACGAACTCCCAGCCAGATCACCTGATTTACCCCTGAATTACCACAAAATTCTAGTCCACTTTCTACAACTGTAGATCATTTACTCATTTTTGGAGTGGAGTTGGAGTTCTAGAAAGAGCTACAAAAATTGTAACATTTCGAGAACATGAGACGAGCGATACTAAAATATTAAAATACCGTATTTCCTCTAATAGAACGACATGTCGTTTTATTTTTCAACCTCCCTCTAGACTGTCGTTCTATTAAGGGCTGTCGTTCAAATAGAGGCTGTCGTTCTATTTTTCAACATATTTTTTATACTGTTTATGAAATTTTTATTAAGATTTATATCATTATAATAATTTTATTAATTTAAATTTTCCCATCAATCAACCAGTGATGTCAAAGTTCCAGTTCCGGAACTACTTAGTTCTAGTTCCAGAACTAGAACTACGGAACTAAGTATTATCTGGAACTAGTTTGGAACTAGAACTACGGAACTAATAAATGCCTGGAACTAACTTGGAACTGAAACACGGTCATCAAACTCCTAATATCCCATCCTCAAATTCCTAATATCCCCGAGTAAGCTTAAGCATATCAGGAGATTCCTACTCACAATCTCTGATATCCCGCATACATATATCCCGCGAAATTAAAAGCTCTTAAGAAGATTTTTGCGGAGTAACTGGTATAAAATGGATTTGCCGGGATTAAGAAGGATACAAGAGGATTTGTGAGGTTTAAAAATGATATAGAGGGATTAGGAAGATTTTAAAGATACTAGGATTAAGTGAGATACCATTGGATTTGATTTGTCAATATTAATATATAGGGGGATTAAGTGGGAATCGGGGAATTTTGCCGGGATATCAGAGGATTTGGAGGGATATTGAAAGAATAAAGGGATAAAAAAAGAATAAAAAAATAAAAAAATCAATGGATTTAGAGTCATATAATGTGATTTATAGGGATAAAGAGGCTAGAATAAATAGCAACCTCTTAGGTAATTAAATAAAAAAAGACAGGGTGTCGTTCTAATAGGGGTGTCGTTCTAATAGAGGCTGTCGTTCTATTTCTCAACTTCCCTCTAGACTGTCGTTCTAATAGGGGGTGTCGTTCAAATAGAGGCTGTCGTTCTATTAGAGGAAATACGGTATTCGGATTAATTCTAATAGAGAGGGGGCAGCTCTTTATTTCAATCCACTCCCTTAGAAGGCCGTTATAGATAAAATATTGTCGTTCAACTAGAGACAACCGTCAACCCCCTTTTCTACGTTTTAAATAAATTAAATTCAAAGGTAAATATTGTATGCCTGAAGAAGGTGTTAAATTAACACCCTCCTCTGACCTTTTAACCAAAGATGAAATTATTCGTCTTGCTAAATTATTTGCTTTTGAAGGAGTAAATAAAATAAGATTGACTGGTGGTGAACCAACAATTAGAAAAGGTGTGGGTTTTTAAATATTAAAAAAAAATAATTTTCCAATTTTTATTTGACAGATTTGGTAGAAATTGTTAGTAAGTTATCTGTATTTATTTTTAATTTAAAGTAGTATAAGATCATTCAAGAATGGTGTAAAGCATATAGCTATTTAATTCCTAAGGCTAAGCAGTAGGCGGCGTGGTGTAATGGCTAACACATCAGTCTGGTCTACTGAAGATGCTGGTTAGCTCCCAGCCGCCGAATAACCTTTTGCATTAGCTAAAGGAGAGAACCATAACCAAGCTTGCTTTAGTATAGAAAACCATTAATTTTTAAAAATTAGTGCTTTAGAAAATCATCTGCCCCCACACCTTCGTATGTAAACGAAGGTGTACCGTTAAATTCGGGAGAGAACAATTATACCGGAAAATGTTTTATCAAATTCTAAAAAGACCATAAAATTTTGTAAATCCATAATATTTTCATTAAAAAAGGCGAATTGTCAAAAATTGATGGAATTCAAGAAATTGGTATTACAACAAATGGGATTGTTTTAAATAGATTGATTAAACCTCTAATTGATGCTGGATTGACTAATTTAAATGGTTGGGATGAATTATAAAAATAATATAAATATTATTTTAGTTTCGTTAGATTCATTATCTGCTCAAAAATATGCTGAGGTATTTTTAGAATTATTATTTAAAAAAGGGGATTAAGGCAATCATTAGAGAAATCTCGAAATATACTAGTTTCCAAGGCCTCTTTAACCAAGACATGAATTTTTTTAGAAAACCAAGGGTGAATTGACAGGGAATGGACATCTACTCTATTTTTCCGTGTTAACCCAAGATCACTAATTTTTTTCCAATTTTTAATGAAGAGAATTTTTTTTTGTTAGAATCTTGTATTCTTAAAATATGAAATCATAGGGATTTTCGGTTTGAAAAATTGCCAGTTGGGGTGTTCATTGTTTGGCATAAAAGGCCGGGTTTATGGGGTACCACTTGCTATTTAACCAATTTAAATGGTATAACGAAATATTTTCTTTTTTCGGAGTTTATTCGGATTTTGGTCTTGGGATAAGCTCCTAAGTTTTGGAAGGAAATCCCGTATCTTGAGAACCTTTTCGTTCTAGCACCTCTCTAATATTTATTTTATAAAGATTACTCGTCGTGACGGTTTTCAAAAAGTTTGGCGTGGATTAATCCTTTCCGAACAATTAATGCCTAAAGGAAAAGTTAAAATAAATTGTGTGGTAATCCGTGGAATAAACGAAAAAGAAGTAATTTCTTTAGTAGAAATTGGAAGAGAATTATCATTTAATATTCGTTTTATTGAATTTATGCCTTTTGCTGGCAATAATTATGAAATGAAGAAATTTGTGCCCTATAGAGAAATGTTGGAAAATATTGGGAAATATTATGGAGTTGAAAATATTGAAAGATTAATTGATGGACCTAATGAAACTAGCAAAGTAAATGTTTTTAAATTATAAGAAAATTTTTCATAGATACAGTCAAACCTCATTTATAGATCAATTAAGATTAGGTACTCCTCTGGGGCTGGGTGGCCCCTTCCAAATCACTAAAATAGGGCGCAGCCACTCAAAAATAGGGCAAAAATAGGGCGAAATCGGCCAAAAATGGGGCAAAAATTAGGGCATAGCTTTAAAAGCTTAAGCAAAATTAAAATTTCAAATAAGGCAAAATTTTTTTGAAGTTTGTAAGGCCAAGAAGATAAATTTCTTCCGTTTTTAGCGCCGCAGGCGAAAATTTTGAGAATTTAGGAAGGCCAGGAAGTTAGAAATCCTTCATTTTTATCATTTTTCTTACAAAATATGAAGAATTTTTAAAATTTTACAAGATGAAAAAATAGGGCAAAAATATGGCAAATGAGAAAATAGGGAAAAAATAGGGCGAAAAAGTCAAAAATAGGGAAAATCCTCTATAAATAGGGTAAAAGGGCCAACCTGCTCTGGGGTTTATAAATTTGTGGGTGGCTAAGCGACATTCTGAATTTAATCTCCCGAATAAAACGTAGATTTTCCAAAAGATAACACTAATTATGTGGTAAGATTTCTTATAAGCTCTATGAGATTATCTAAAAAAGAGGTTCGACTGTATATATTTTTTAGTCATATCAAGTTAAAGGATTTGTTGGCAAATTTGGATTTATTTCTAGTATGAGTGAACATTTTTGTGGGTAAGATTATATAGATTATATTCTCTTTTTCGGGTTTTATTCGGGTTGGTCCTGGGATAAACTCTAGTTTTGGAAGATAAAAAGTTGTAACCTCAAAATCATCCCTGATCAAAACCCAATGCAAAAGAACTACTCTGTATTCCCTCAAAACCTGAGCGTTCGGAGTACAACCCAATATTATCTCTAGCTAAGGGTTTGGCGTGCCAATAATTCTTATTTCGTTGAAAAAAATATTTTTTTTAAAATATTTTTTATTAAATAGTGGATGCAATCGTTTAAGGATAACTGCAGATGGCAATTTGAAGGCAATTAATTAATTAATTTTATATAAATTAAATATTCAATTTATTTTGGGTCTGTTTGCATGGCCATTCCGAAATTTCATTGAGAGATGCTCTCAGAGTAAAATTTTTTTATTTAAAAAATTTCCCAAAAAAATTTTTTCTGAGTGGGGCAGACAATCAAAAATTGTTGGAAATGATTGGAAAAGCAGTTCAGAGGAAGGCGGCAAGACATGCCGGGTTGGAAAAGCTTATTCAAATGGCAGATACACTTCCTGGTTCAAGGCCAATGGTACACATTGGGGGATAAATAATTCTTTTACTCCTTTAAATGGTGTTTATACTAGAGACCGGCAAAATCGCAGTTCCGGGATCCCGAGTCGGGATTTTTTTTCTTAACCGATGCCGGGACGGGATCCCGAGGGAGAAATCCCGAAAAAATCCCGAATTTCAAAAATCCCGAAAAAAATTATACGGGATCCCGCCCAGGATTCGGGATTTTTTTCAAAAATAAAAATTTAAACTTTTTATAAATAAAGTGCATCAAAATACTGCAATTTATATGTAAATCAAATTAAATTTGTAAAAATATCAATCATTTTTTATAATTGGATTGTCCTCCTCCTTTAATTCCCTCTATAATGGATTTAGAGGGATATCGGTGGATTAATCACTAGGTCCCTTGATAAAATCCCACTATGTATTAATATTCCTCGACTTTACTCCAATAATAACTCAAAACGTATCCGTTTTCAGCGCCGCAGGCGAAAATTTTGAAAATTATAAAAATCCCGAAAATTATAGAAAAATGTCCGGGATCCCCAGTCGGGATTTATTTTTTAACCAATGCCGGGACGGGATCCCGAGGGAAAAATCCCGGATCCCGAATGATCCCGAAAATCAAAAAAAATCCGGGATTTCGGGATCGGGATCCCGGAGAATCGCGTCAGGATCCCGTCCCGCGCCGGTCTCTAGTTTATACATATTTAATATTACTCTTATTTAATTTTTAATCAGTAAATTAATTTTATTAAAAATAAATTTAAAAATTGTCTTACCAGCTGTGTATTATGTAGATATCGATAGGCGCAAGAGGGTTCTTTGATGGGTTTTTCGAGATTCCATCTCAAAATTCCAGGATTAATTCTGCAAGACTTCACCCTTTCGACCTTTTGAAATCCATTCAACATTTGAGTTTAGGATGATAAATTTACTAGATCTCGATAAATATTCTGTTCGAGATCTTGTCTAGCTCCGATCTAACTTTTTTATAAGTTTAACCAAACTTTTTTAAATTTAATAAAAAAATTTTTCACGATTTCCTGAGTGGGGTCAGACAATCAAAAATTTAACAAAATTTAACAAACAATCATTTTTTAAAAAATCCATAAATTTTTGCCTTAAATTTTTGTTATATTCTTTCATCAGCTAATCTTCCACGTTTCTACTCAACATACAAAAAGGATGAAAATATTTTATTTACTCATATTGATGAAAAAAGCGGTGATGCAATAATGGTTGATGTTGGAAATAAACCTCCAAGCTTTGAAAGAATAGCAATTGCTCGTGCTATAATTAATTTTCCTGTTGGAATTTTGGATAATTTGTTGGAAAATAAGAATAAAAAAGGAGATATTTTTGCTGTAAAATTTAAAAATTAAATATATTCGAGGAGTTCAATGAAGATTTTGATGAAAAGGATATTTTGAGATATATATCTCGAACATCAAGTCTGTTATTTAATAAAACGTCAGCAAAGTCTATACTTTATAAGAGCTTATACATTCCCTAAGATATTAGAACTAATGATATTATGATATCATCCTCGTGAGGTGTACTTCAATACTATTCGAAACTTCCCACTAACATTTGTCAGTATGCTAATTTGTGTCGTTCGAGATAACTCATAAAATCTCGACCTATCTCGAACAATCTTCGAAATCTAGTCTCGATCAAGTCTTTAATTAAGACTATCTAAAACTAAATTTCGAAATGTGATAAACTAAAGGCGGGAGAATCAGCCGAGATTTTTAATAAAATTCGGTTCGGTCCGATTTTTTCTAAATCTTCATTGGACTCATGATAGAGCCAAATAAGAATATTTCTTTTACAAAAATTTAAGGTTTCTCGCATTGCCGGAATTTTAGCAGCTAAACAAACTTTCCAATTAATTCCTTTATGTCATCAAATACCTTTAACTTCAATCCGTATATATTTTAAAATTGATCGACCAAACAATAAAATAATTGTTTTATCTCGTGCAAAAGCTGTAGAGGCTAAAACTGGGGTAGAAATGGAAGCAATGGTTTCTTAATAATTTTTAAGCGAATGTTTAAAAAAATTGTTGAAGGTTGGATGTTCTTTGGCAGCGCTAACAATTTATGATATGACAAAATCTGCATGTCTTGGAATTAGAATTGAAAGTATAGAATTATTGGGCAAAAAGGGAGGAAAAAGGGATTTTGGACAAACAGAAATTGAAGAAAATGAAGAAGGAGAATTTATTTAAAAATTTAATTAGAATTTAAATTGATCGACCAAACAATAAAATAATTGTTTTATCTCAAAGTCGCGGACCAGTCAAATGCCCGCACTAGTGGGGTGGTATCACGACTTTTGCGCCGAGAACATTTGCGCCGCGACTCTTGCGCCGGGCGACTTATGCGCCGCGACATTTGCGCCGCCATTATTTTAAAAAAATAAAATAATAACTACAATCGTACCTCACTTTAGGGGCCTTGGAAATCCCCGGATCCGATATCCCAAATGATTTCTGATGTGCTGACTTTTTCGGATCAGGATATTTGGATCTGCAACCTATTCCGGCATGATTTTCAGCCCCAAGAGGGTGCATTATAGTCTAGGATTGTCGGATCCGGATATCCGAAGATTTCAACTATCCGACAACCCTACTATAGTGAGGTCCGGCTGTAATTATTCATATATTTTTAATGATAGTGGCGGCGCAAAAGTCGCGGCGCAAAGTCGCGGCGCAAAGGTTCCCCGGCGCAGAAGTCGCTCGGCGCATCAGTCGCGGCGCAAAAGTCGCGGCGCAAGAGTCGCGGCGCAAATGTTCTCGGCGCAAAAGTCACGGAACCAGTGGGGTCGGCTGTTCAAATAGATAAAATATGGCAATGTTTTCTAGTTTTTTCTCTGATTGTTTTAACAATTTTATACTTCTCCCCGGCATTAACCACCACCTCTTGCTGTTAGGCCATTACCTCTACGGATGTGGACTAAGAAATAAGTTTAGCGAATCCTGGGAAATCTTCGAATATCTAATCACAAAACCGAAAATATATCCAGACTTTCATATCCGGCTCCGTAAATTCCAGCCTGAACTACAGTACAATACTATGAAAATTCAAACATTTATTTAATGAACACACTACTTTATACTAATGTTTCAGAACATATATCACGTGCTTTAATCATTTAAATCGTCCTTTAATACTTGAAATTAAACAGTTTTGACATTTACTGATTGTATCGGCTCAACTTTAGTTTTCCATGTTTTGCCGACAACGACTCGCAACAATCCCCCAACACTCTTTTGACGGACATCCTCACAAAGTGCAACAAGTAGCCATGGATGTGATAAAGCTCTTAAATCATTCACCCATGGAAGTTGATTCCAGAGTAGTTCAAATACTATATCGATATTTTGGTTATTTCCAAGAAAGGTTGCTAAAGGTTTTCCATCTTTTAGTAAGTAGTATAACAACTAAATTTAGATTAATGTATAATTTTGTATAGCTGGGTGGGTTATCGTTATAAATAAACTGATAAATACAGTTGATATCAAATACTGAGATATCGAAGTAAAGATGAACTTCCAGTCAGAGCTATTTATAGAGCGTTGGCTGAGGATGGACGGAGGAGGAATAATGAAGCGGATCTCGGTTCGATACTTCCAAACATAGTTTACCCTATTTATAGAGGATTATTCTAACTACCGTATTATCTCTAATAGAATGTCCCCCTCCATTTGAATGGCCCTCTCTAATTGAATGGCCCCCTAGAGGATGATTGAAAAATAGAATGGCCGGCCATTCTATTAGAGATAATACGGTATGTCTTTTCCCTCAGCATGCACAAGTGCACCCTCTCTTTTAATAGTAGATCCTAAACTCCCGTTTAGTAAACTTGCTATGGTGAAACCCCTTCACCATGTTACCTGATATAGTAGAGATGTTGTAAGCATTGCAGTCATTACAGCAGTCATAATTATAAGATTTATTTCTGGTTTAGAAATTCCCCCACTTGCATTATTATTTTTATTTTTGACATTCCCAACTATAGTAATTGGATTTTGTTTTTTAATTTTTTTGACTTTAATGAAAGTTGCCAAATTTAAACAAAAACAAATAAGTAAGCAAACAGAATTTAATATTATTGTTATTATATTAATATCTAACTAAAAAATAATTTTTTGAAAAGACAGATGAACCACGCTATTAAATAAACCAGAAATTGCTACTTCTTTATTTAAGATCAGGATTATTGCCGTTTTTGCCGTTTTGCCGTTTTCGAGTCGGGCTGAAGGTCGAGACATTTTTTCGGCCTTGTTTTTATCGAGTCGGGCCTTGCGAGTCACTTTCGGGCCTAACTTTATCGAGTCGGGTCGTACGAGTCTTTTTCGGCCAAATATCTTAGGCCTGACTCGATCTTTCGGTCAGAGTCGAGCCATTTTGGCAACCCTACTCAGGATATTATTTCTCAATGGGCTCATTTAAGGGGCATTTAGTAGGACTTCATTTTATAGACATTTTAATTATTTGACTATTGAGTGCGAGAACTGCCCCAGATGAGGTAGCTACCTAAAAGATCAAGCTTAAAGACCTCATAAATTAAGCTTTCTATCTAAAATTGAGGTCGACTATTATATTTTTAAAGAATTGACTTACTTCCCACAGATCATAATACAACAAAATTGGTACTTTCTCAATTCCCGGATTATATCTATCTAAAGGGACATACAATCCTCTCGAAAACAATATATGAATTGTTAATGGTAAGGGTACAATATGTGCAAATAGAACATGCCAAATCCACCATTTCTTCCAGCGCTTTAAAAAAATATTTTTAAATTAAGAAAGTTGATAATTCAGTATAAATTTTTGGCATTATTTTTTATTTTTCCGAGACCTTACACATAATCAAGTGTTCAATGGCAATCCTTGGCCGATTCTTACGCTAATCATTGATGACTGCCACTTTTACTGTTTTTAATTTTTTAAGATAAAAGGGAAACAATATGAACATATGAACAAATCTTTCACAGATAAACAGATCTGTTCACATTGTACAAGAATGCCCTTATTAAATATTATTCAATATGCTTGTAAATTAAATAAAATGGGAGATACATTCCAATTATCTTCTAAAATTATTTTTACTACTATTGGAACAGTTATCAGTTCTTTAAGAAGTTACTACTATAACCGAATAAAAATTTAAAAAATCTAACAGTTTGTTGTTTAAAAGGTTCCCATACAGCTGTAAATCTATTTAAACAAATCGAAGTATATAAAATATCTTGTTGATAAGCAGTATAAAAAACTATAAAATCAATTATTCCAATCAGATAACCAGAAGGAAAGTAGTCAAAAAGAGGGGCAAGTGGATCAAAAACCGGCAAATTATAGAAGAAAAACACGATCAAATAATTCAATAAATTCTTTAAAAAATTTAAAAATTACAAGAAAATTATAGAAATTCAAGGCTCTTGTCCGATACACGTATGCACCAGACTAGCACATGGATACGGATATGGATACAGATATTATAAATCTGCCGTAAATATGCGAATACGGATACCAAAATCAGTATCCTTGTGCTAGTCTGGTATGCACTACTATGGATTTTCATTGGGTTTCAAAATTGGGGTCGGATTCCATAACTTTTTAGGTCAGAATCTATGGTTAGTTGGTCTAAGCAGTACAATATGTTTACAAATTTTTTTACAACGAAGCTTTAAGAAGCACAAGCCCAGCTTTATAAAAAAGAAAATCCAATAAACTCTTAGGGACACATAAACCGGAAAATTTCCAAAATATTTTTAAATCTACCGAAATTCCAATAATTATAATAAAGCGATAAAAAGTTCCATTAAATAATTTATCAGTAAACAAAACATAAATTATTCGAATATACAAAACAATAGTTATCCATTCGAATATAGTATAACCAATGAAAAGATAAGTTTGAACCATTTTACTTTAATTAAAATTAATTTTAAAAATAATAATATATACAGTATTTACTCAAATAATTACCCGGGGTAATTATTATTTTAATCTCACTCTGCACGGGGTATTTAATAGAGGAGTGGTATTTATTCAAGGTTATAGAAGCCTAATCTGTATAGAAGCCCTGGGCGTCTATTTATCAATACCCCCATTGAGTGGGCTTCTAAAGGGCATGGGCTATTATTGAAGACGGGCTTCTATTATAGACAGTACGGTAACTATTTTAAGGGGTAAATATTTTCTCAACCCCTGGTTGAAATTCTTTCACTTAATAGGAGGGTGGGGTAAATATTTGAGTAAATACGGAAACTAAATAAAAAAAAATTTTTTTATATGTATATTCAATAAAATAAATTAATTTTTTTTTATTTTAAAATTATTCACAGAATCATAAAGTTTTCGTTTATTAAATTATTTATTTTATTAAATAAAATTAATTTAAAATAAAAGTTAATAAAAGCAGCTGATTTTTCTTTAAATTGTAATTTATTTAATGGGTATATTAGACATTTATTAATAAATAATTTTTTTTAGAAAAAAAATTTTTCCAGGTGATTTTTAAAAAATTAAGAAGAAAAATAATTTATTTAATAAAGAAAAGAAACTTGACAACAAAAAAAATTAATTTAATAATAAATAATTATGTACATATACAGTTCTTTTTAAATAATTTTTTTAATTTCTAAGAAATGCTTAATAAATGTTGAAACATATGCTTTTTTAAAGACGTTAATTAAATCTTAAAATAATTCTGAAATAAAAAGTAAAATAATATTTATATTTATTATTCAGAGAAAAAATAATTGAACGTCATCGGACCCCAACTCTGATAAGGATCCTGCAAATTTGATTTTACCTACCTCTAATTTTAAATTTATTAAAATGAGCAGTAATTGAGTTGCTTGCGCATGTTTAAGAATAAATTTGTATATACCATCAGACCTATAGCAGTCCCCGGACCAACATCACCGTACACACAGATAATTTGTTCGATAGAAAAAAAATAAATTTCCAATTTCTCAAATGCATAAATTTCATTATTTAATAATTTTTCACCCCAAGGGGTATTTAAAAAAGATAGTCAATTAGTTAAAGTTTCAACATGTTCCCAACATGTAAGAGGATTCCCATTTTGTTGGATGTTTTTATACATATAAATAAATAAATAAAATAAATAAAAATTAAAATTGCGAAATCAAGTCATTCATTGCACTTTAATTTAAAAATAAAATTTCTTAAAAGTTGCACTTTAATAAATAAAAAATCT
This sequence comes from Meloidogyne incognita, assembly GCA_036172945.1. Classification (NCBI taxonomy): domain Eukaryota; kingdom Metazoa; phylum Nematoda; class Chromadorea; order Rhabditida; family Meloidogynidae; genus Meloidogyne; species Meloidogyne incognita. The sequence continues at coordinate 1,010,321 of JARQAC010000029.1, read as the reverse complement.
TGTGTATTGCTCATTGAAAAATATCGCTTTTGACTGTCAATGATTTGTCGGCTTTATCTTTTATTTTTCGTCATATTTGCCCTTTTCTTAGAGACCGGACGGGATAAAAAATTTTGAAATACTTTTGTCGGCAAATTAATTTAGAAATATATTCAATAAAAAATAAAAAGAAAAATATTTTTAATGTAAAAGGGCAAATTTAAAAGGGAAAATTATTATTTCAATATACTTCTTTTTCTTTTACAATTATCCATTTTTAAAAAATTAATTACAAAAAAAACTTATAAACAATTTTATTTACAACCATAAATCAAAATTTAAAGAATGCCCAGAATGTCCAATTCTTCAATCTTTTTATTTATTTTTCTTTTAAATCTTGATTGGATATTTACAATGAATCCGAATACAGGTCAACGTGGAGGAGGAAATATTAATCATCAATCTGAAAATCAACATCCTAATCTTAATTTCTTTAGATCCTTTACAGATGCAGAGGGTTATGTTAACTATTTTGGACCTAATTTTACTGGTTATTAAAATTTAATTAATTTTTTTACTTTTCAATTCAATCGAAAGGGTACAGTTTGGGACTGAATATTTTTATCTTATGATGGGACTTACATTAAATAGAGGGTACATATTACTTAAGCAACTCCGGCATCCAAAGTTTATATCTATTATTGGATGATGAACTTACATTCTTATTCCCTCGACTAACTTTTCAGGTATTTTTCAGCTAGGATTGGAAACTAAAAATAATAAATTCACTAAATTCACTGTTGTATCTAGTATTGAGTGTATTTATTTAGAGATGTCATAAAGTTGAAATTTTTTTGGTCATTTTCTAATTTTGTTAATTATATTTAACAACCAAATGATTAATTTATATTTTAACTTTAAAGAAGACGATATTGCTAATATCATCCATCGTGGAACAAGGCCTAGTTCACCAATTCGAAATGCTGTTAATGCTGCTAGAGCCCGTCTTGGTGGAAATCAAAATGGAATAAATATGGAGAATGGGAGAGAATCAAATAATAACCGTTCAAATCCACAAACAAATGTGAATGTCAATCAACAACAAGACCATAGTAATCGAGCGAATAATCAAGAAAATCATTTTAGAGGAACTGATACTCGTCGCCCTAATAGAGCAAGAAATGTTCCTTTAGGAGATGACGCAAGAGTTCCAATCAGAGAAGAAGATTATCCAAGGGCTATTCCTGTTCAAGATAATACAATAAATGTTCCTGTCATGGGAGAGGAAAATCATGCAAGAGCTGCTCCCATTAGAGAAAGAAATCATCCAAGAGGCATTCCTGCTGGAAATCGTCCAAGAAGTGTTCCTGCCATGGGAGGAGAAAATCGTCCAAGAGGCATTCCTACTAGAGGAGGGAATCATCAAAGAGGTCTTCCTACTAGAGGTCCAAGAGCTGGTATTATTGAAGAAGATGATACATTCAATGTTCCTGTCATGGGAGAAGAAAATCATAGAGATATTCCTGTCGAAGAAGCTAATTATCAAGTTCCTCCTTCTGCTAATTTCACTTTTACAAGCTCTGAGCATGGAAGACGTACATCATTTACAGTTGGAACACCGCATCATCGATACATGCAACCAGGCACTCGAGAAGCATATTTATTGCCCCATCCAGGAGGGGAAGGTGCAACGCTTATACGCAATGAAGTTCGTCGAGATGGAACGCAAATTTCCCAACAAGACACACTTCAAAACATTGAAGGAGGGAGAGGTTATGTTTATTCTTCATCGTCCCACACTCAAAACGAATCAAGTAGTAGTTCAAGAATAACTTCGAGAATTCGTTTTGGGAATAATGAAAGACATGGGAAAAAATGAGGAATAAAGGGAAGATTTAGGAAGACATGGAAAAAAGTGAGGAATGGAGGAAGAGATTTATACTAATTATAAAATGATAGAAAAATTGAAGAGATATTCTCTTATTCTTTCCTATATCTTTACTTTCACATACAAAATTCTATAATGGCAATTTATGATTTAACATTAAAATTGAATTTAGAAATATTTTTTAAAATTATTTTAGTTTTCATTTTTATCAATTTTTTGATATTTAAATACGTCTTGTATTTATCTTCATATAATTGTTGATTAAACTTTTCTTTATCATTCTTTTGTAGGTATTCTAAAATTAAATAATTATATGTAATATTTTTTAATTTTCAATTTGAATAAAATTTTCTGTAAAATTTTTTTAAAATTTTGACGGTCTGTTCATTAAAAACTATTCAAACTTTCAATATATTGTTTGAAACATTGATCTATATCAATGTTCCAGAAATTTTCCCGAAAGAACAAAAATGAGTTAACCTTGGATTAATTTGACTAAGTATGTAGGACATACCAACTCTGAAACCTGGTAAATAAATTTTTTGAGAGAGTTGACTAAGGTTTCAGGTATGGCCGGATCGTATAGAAAAAGTCAGTTTGGGCCAGGTCGAGAAAAGTCTGGGGTACGAGTTTCGTGTATCATGGCTCATCCTCGTAAGGTATTTTTATTCTTCTTAGTTATCTTCATAGAGCAGAACTGACTGATTTATTTTTTACCAATTATTTTTTTAAAATTACCTTTGTCCTTATCATTTTCTGACTTTTCCTTTCCTTCAGATTTAACTTCCATTTTAACAAATTGAATAATATTTAATTTGTCGATTTTTACATAATTATTTGGCGAATTTTCTCTTTTATAAGAATATAAAATAATTAATAGAATTAATAAAATAATAATTAAAAATCCCCAAATACGAGGTTTAAGAAATAATTTTTTGAGGTGAAAAGCTGATGATGATGTAGTTGTTGTTGATATTTTATGAATTTTAAAAATATCTTTAGGTTGGAGGAAATTACTCATTCGTGAAGATTGTGGTTTTAAACGGTGCGGCTGCAAGACCGATTATTAAAATATACAACAAGAATGAGTGGATTGAGAAAAATCGGGTACTGTTTCGGGATGAAAAAGTCCAGGTTTCGGGTAATCTCCCCATTCCTGCTGTACAAACATGGTCACAGTTACAGATTTTGTTATATAAAACCGAATAAGGGACGAGGTATCCGGAACGTATGAAATTGATATCCGTATTTGACCGTATCTGTGCGGGAAACCTGAACAGGGCTGAAAATATTATTGATTTACTTTGATGTTTAACTTGGGTTTCGATTGGTTTCTAGGCCAAATATTATTAGTTTAGTTTAGAAAAATTTCTAAAAGGTCGGCCAATATTCTGAATTATTTTTCAAGTTATAATGGACCTTTTCTAAATTTTCAGTTTCAAAATTGGTCGCGGACAGCCCCATTTATAATCTAAATTCTTAAGAATATGTTTTATATAAATCAAAAATGGAAAAATTAATTAAAATAAATACTTTTTGTAAAAAATATAAAAATAACAAAAAGTGATTTGTTTATGTATTACTCATCATTAACTAAAAATATGCATTCATCCCCCTTCATTTTTTCTATTAATTTAAAAATAAATTAAAATTATGTAGATAGAGAGCATTTCAAAGGAAAAATATTTTTAGTAGTGGAGTCCCCAGAATCACCTAAGCCTAGCTGGGAGGAATCTTTAACAGTCTTACACTACTATATGTACATACATATAGTAGTGTAAGACTGTTAAAGATTCCTCCCAGCTAGGCTTAGGTGATTCTGGGGACTCCGCGGATTTCCGGATTCAATATCCGAGCCGAAAATGTCCAGGTATCCAGATTTTGTTTGACTTTCCAACCCTATTCACAGCCTAATAGTTAAAGGAAAACTGAAAACAAATAGTCATTGCTAGGATAAGTTGATCGGTTCATAATACTACATCGGAGAGCTCATAGGATCGCCTGTTGTTCCCATCCACCGTTCCGCAATTAAAAAAAATAAAAATAATTTTAAAAATATTTTTATTTATTTATTTTTATTATTTGTATGTAATAACCAATCTCCACTTTCAATACATTCAACAACAGGCGCAATTAAATCCCCATTTTCATTCTCTACAGGCCAATTCCAAATATAAGTATTTACACTTATCCAACAATTTTCATCTATTTTCATTCCATTTTCATCTTCAACTAACTTAACTTTTATTTGTTTTCTTAGATATTCTGTTGGTTTAGGGCTTTCTGGTCCACATTCTTCATATTCATCTAACCAAACAAAAGTTGATTCTGGATCGAGTAATTGAAAGACATCTCCGATTACAGAAGTATTTGAACAAGTCTGGAATTAAATATTAATTAAGAATAGTGTTTTAAGGGGTGGGGACTTTTTTAGATTGGGAAATTAGATTGGGAATTCCGACTTTTGAGGACGAGATATACAACTCTATTAACAAGAATTATGCACACTGAACAAAAGATTATTTAATCAAATATTTTAAAAATTCATATGAGGATCTGTGGATTTTTTCTTAATTATTCATAGACCGATTAAATTTTATTAATATTTATTCAAAGTTTCATGCACATTGTTATTTGCCTAAATACCTCACTAATGACTTTACTGAACTTGTAAAATAAAATTTCAGATAAAAATATTTCATTCGCCGAAACAAAATTTTCAGATATCCGGACTTTCTCAGATCCGTAATCCTGCTCAGCCAACCCTCCTATAGGTTTCCTTATCTATTCATCAAATATAAAATTCAATAATAATTATCTACTTTTTTAATTTCATTTCCATCATTATCTCTATTATCATTATAATTCAAAACCATAGCTGGATAATCAAATTCATCCCCCTTTATATAATATAATTTTGCATTTGGAACAATAGCTTTACCCATCCATTTAGATAAAGAATTTAATTTTTCAGAATTTTTGTTGTTAAAACCACGACGTAATGTTCCATAAACAAAAAGGAACATTTTTTTAAAAATAAAAATTGATAATATTTTTATTAATTTAGTTATCAGAAGCTGTTAGTTTTAATAAAAATATGCAGGACCAATTAAATAAAAATTTATTTTATTTTCTTTAAAAAAAAAGTAAATAATTTACATTACTTTTACATGCATGCATAAATGTTTGCTAAAAATTATTCTTTTTCCTTTTAATTTATTTGTATTTATCATTTAGAGAAATCAATTTTTTGTTGGGAAAGTCACAGTAAATATGGGTTTGATTGTTGATAATTAATCTAGATTTTTTCAAATGGCTAAAACAGAATGCAAAACTTCTCCGAAACAACGTGGCGAAAATAGCAAAAATCTGCCCATCCTTGATAATCATCTTCGAATACTAATCAACTAAAATTGATTAGTATTCGAGCTGGAAAAAACAAAATGCCGAAACGGGAAATCTATCTCTTAATCTCTCATAATCCCTCAAACCTTCCTTATACTCACGAATCTTTTTATCACTCCTTATGCTACTGATTTCCCTTAAATCGCCCTTACTAAATTCAGAAGGTCTCTAATAAACCTTATTTATAAAAAAATAAATTTTTTTCATTAAAATAGCTAAAAAAATTTGTCACTGGAACCGGTTCTGGAACCGGTTCCAGAACCGGAACCGGCAAAATTTAAAAAGCGGTTCCAGAACCGGAACCAGAACCGGACAAAATTAAAAAAGCGGTTCCGGAACCGGAACCGGAACCGGCTACATTTTGGAATTTCCGCATCACTGCTTACAAGTCCGTTCCAAAAACCTAAACTCCTCCAAAATTTTTGGATAAGTCGAGCCTAGATTGCTTGATTTTTATAATCTTTTTATAGGTTGATTCAGCATCAAAAATTATCTTAACTACAAAAAATTTTAGCAAACAAATAATCTTATCAAATGTTATGAAAAATTTCAAAAAATGGGGTGTCAATCCATCTTGATCCAGGTGGACAAAAGATAATGTCTAGCAGGGGTGGCGCTCGTCTCGTATCTCGTGAAATAGAGATCTCGTATCTCGTTTTATCTCGTTCTCGTATTTTTTGGGAATATCGTATCTCTTGAATCTCGTGTCTCGTATAATGTGGCACTTGCGCCACCCCTGGTGTTTAGGGTTTTGGAACGAATTTTATTATATATGTAGCATTAATTTAATAAAGTGTCAGATCGAAAAAATTAGAAACAATTATTCTAAAAAACAATTATTTTAATTAATGAAGAATAATGTTATTATTAGCAGGATTAATTTTTAATTTAAATAGAAATCCTTTTATTTTCTTTAATAATTTCTTCGCATCTGTTCTAATTGTTTTATTAAAGCTTAAATAAATTAATGGAGGAAATCCTTTAAAAAACTTATTTATTAAATTAATTAATTAATTTAAATACCAAAAACAAAATAATTAACATAATATCCAGTTAATACCATTATTTTATGTAACGGTAAATGTTGCATTATAAAGAAAATAAGAGTTGAAGAGATATTTAGACCAATTATTATAGCAATTTGGATAAATACCTTTAAATTAAATTTTTAGATAGCTTTAAGACACACGTACATGAGGATGGTGATTAGTGATGGAAAGGTTCCAGTTCCGGTTCCGGAACCGGGCGGTTCCAGAACGGTTCCGGAACCGGAACCGGTTCCAGAGAATTTTGGAAGTTTTCCATCACTGATGGTGATATACCTATAGGACGGTGTGAGGTTCTTCCCCAAGGTAACTGCCCGTTAATACTGAACATTAATTTAAATTTTCTATCGAAATTATTTATAGTCGATGAAAGAATTTTATTCAAAGAATCTTCTCTCTGTCCGTTTAAGCGATATACTCGATAAAAAATAAAATTTATAATAGAAAATTTTCAGATATTGTAAGGTATAGATTTCCGAATCCAAAATTTTTACGAAACTATAAACGAAGACTGAAGTCTTGACTCTTCTTAGACTCAAAACGAAGACTGTATCATAAAAACAAGACAAGGTCCTTAGACCTAAGATCAAAAATTCTAAACTCTCAATAAAGTACAATTATCGAGTCAAAACACAAAATGAAAATTTTGGAAGTATTTTGTTAGTTTTACCGTTATTTTCAATTTTCTTTGTTCGATATTTGCAATAGCCTTAATTTCTTTTAATCTTATACAAAACATAACAATAAAAAATAAATAAATTGCTGGGAAGCCAAAAACCAAAAATAAATCATACCAAAGATTAACAAAATTAACATACTTTAAATTTAAAATCAAAATAATTTTTAAATTTAAATACTACCTCCTTTAAATTAATTTTAATTGAATAACCAAAATATCTTTAATAGAGGATTTTTATTTAAATAAATTTAAAAATAAATTTACGGATTTTCAAACCAATTCATATAAATTCCATTATAAAGACCTGGATTAATAAACAAGAAATTATAAATTCCAAAAAGAAAAGAACAAAAAATCCAAATCCAAGTACGTGTCCCTTGAAATTAAAATATTTAAAAATAAGCAAGAAAAACATTTGTGAGTTTTTGCTGATAAATCAGGAATGAAAAAATTAGATAGATCATAGTTCTAATTTGGTGATTATGTCCCTCACCATAGTTTCCTAGGAAGAACAAAAAAATCCTCTCGTATAGAGACTTTCAAAAATAGAAAAAAAATATGTAAGGTTGTTGAAAGATCAAAAATTTAGCAATCGGAAACAAGTTCCTATGAGAAAACTCCTATCGAAAAGAACAGATAGATCAGTACCCGAAAAGAAAAAATCCGAAATTTTTGTCGAATATGAGTCTGCACAACGATCCAAAGCGAGAAAAATATGAGCACAAGATTGTGTTGAGAATAAGCCTTCAAAAATAAAAAAATGAATTTTTTGTTTATTTCTGCCTAAATTTACAAGTTCCAAAAGTGCCCAAAATAAAATTAAAATTTGGATGTGAACAAAACATTTCGCTGGTAAAACAATAAATTCCTGTAGCTAAACCATGAAGAAATAACATAGCCATATCAACAATTCCAATAAAAAATAAAAATTTATAACAAGATAATTCTCTGTGTTTATAAATTGAATAGACACACGGAGTATATAAAATCTTCAAAAAAAGAAATAAATTACTTAATTTTAACTAAGAAAAGTCAGGCACGTATTAAATTTATGAGTTCCTGGTAATAAAGGTGCTCTATTGACTTACTAAGCTACAAACAAGCTAAGTTAGCTGACCATGTTCGATATACGGAATTTCCCAAGATCCGCTAACCCTAATGTTCAGGTGCTCTATTGACTGACTAGATACTAAGCTATTCACAATTGAAAGATAGTCGAACAGTTTGTTTCTTAACTAATCAACTAATTAATCTCACCAGCTAATTTAAAAAGTTAATATAATAAATATTTAAAATATTTTTAAATAACCTCAAATAAAATAAATAATAAAATAATAATAATTCCATTTAACGGATGATATCTCTCTTCCAGAGGAACGTCAGAAATATTTATTTTACTACAATTATAAAGTTCTTGCCAACGTTCAGGTCGAAATAAATATAATTCCATATTTAAATAAAATAGTTAAATATTATTTTATTTAAGATGTCTGAAAGTTAACAGATTTGCCAGGTAAATGTCCGTTTCGTTCACTACCTGTCCGCAAAGAGAATGCGCATTTTTCCTCCCTTTTCTTGCATTTTTTGCGTGAGGAAAAGTGCTCGCTCATTTTTCCTTTTCCTTATTATTATGCCTCATCAAAAGAAAGGAAAAAGTGACAAATAAAATAATAACTAAACGAAAATGCAGTCAAGTTTTTATTTCCGTTGAAAGAAAATAATTCGGAACCAGATTGGACCTTCTAAATCTATTATATCAGCCTTAATTCTCTGATATCAGGGCCTTGCCTTCCAGTCCTACTTTCTTTAGCTTCTCAAATCCTTTTAACTCTCCTTAATCCGCTGATATTAAGGATGGTTAATTAATCTTTCAATATTTTTTGAAGCAGATTTTTCTCGATTGCTGGTCACGTGGTGATTTAATTTAATCATTCATCATAAACTACATTTTCGTTTAGTTATTATTTTATTTGTCACTTTTTCCTTTCTTTTGATGAGGCATAATAATAAGGAAAAGGAAAAATGAGCGAGCACTTTTCCTCACGCAAAAAATGCAAGAAAAGGGAGGAAAAATGCGCATTCTCTTTGCGGACAGGTAGAGAACGAAACGGACATTTACCGATTTGTAATATCTACGTACCATCAAAAGTTCCCCATTTACGTCCTCCGTTGAAAAAAATTAACCTCGTATCGTGATAAATCCCCATAAATAGTAAAAAATTTTTTGGTGAGCATATCCTCTATTAAATAATTACCCTCCCTCAAATAATTACCACGCCTAACGTATTTGCTCTAATAATTCCCCAGTCTCTATTAATTCCCTACCTTAGAGATGGAGTGAAACAATAATTCCCTTGGGGGATTACTAGAGCAAATACGGTATATTAAATACCTCCTCCAGAGAAAGGTTGAAAAATAATTACGCAGTGTAATTAATATAGTATGATTTTTATGTATTTTTAAACTGATTAAGTCAAGGGACTATTGAAATTAGATGTGGAGAGTAAAGGATTTTGGATCGCGATTTCTAAGAAAATAAAATTATTGTAATTTCTAGTGTCAGATTTATAAGCAAATTGGTGACGTTATTTAATTATCACTTATGTTAAGATTACATAAAAATCGTTGTTTTACAGTACGGCAGCTATCGTCACCAAGGAGTCCTTTGGCTAAAATTTTATATAACACAACTAGCATTAAAATATTATGAAATATTTAAAAAGTAAATTTAATTATTGTCTTTGTAAACTTTCTTCGATATACATATGTATGTACTTTTAAAAAAATTGTGGGCAAACAGGTGATTATTTATTTTATAAAAATTCTATTTTTTATGAATAAATTAGTATGTTTGTTTTATTTCTAAGAAGTCTATTTCCTCAAATTTTTAATGCCTTGACACAAAATAATAAAAAGTACAAAAAAATATTTTTGAAAATTAAATTAATAAAGGGTAGTCCAAGATTATTATGTAGTTACTGGTATGTTAGTCCAATTTTTAGACCCCATATTTAGGTCTTAGTCAGATACAGACTACGTTAAAATTAGGATTGAACTGACAACTATAAAGATGTGATTTTGTCAAATTTTGTTTTTTTTTGTTAAACCAACCCCGACTTTTCGACTCCGAAGGGTCGGTTAAACTTGGAACTAAATCAAATAAATAAATTTGATCTAGGTAGTTTGTAGATCAAAAGTTCATAATTTAAAAAGTAATTTGAAATTAAAAATAAATAAAACTTAATTTAAAGTTAGAGGTCAAGGTAAGCTGGTCGGGTTATTTAATTATTGAAATGATTTTTAAGAAATTATTTGGATAAAAAATTATCTACATATTTTTAGTTATATAAATACAAATAATATGACCTTCTTAAGAGGTTATAAAAAATAAATAAAAATTTTATGAATAAAAACATTTCAGAAATTATTTTTGTTTATTTTCTAATTCCAATTTAAGTTGGTTTTTAGGCCAATAATTGGCAAATAATTGTATATTTTCTCTTTCTCCTTCGGGTAAAAAATATTTTTGTTTAATTCTATTTGCAAATTCTTCAAAATTATTAGATGAGGAAATAAAAGTTAGGGAAGCTAATCTTGTTTTTGATGTCATTTTAATGCCGACTATCCAAATTGTACATAACAAATTCTTTGATTTATTTCTGAAAATTAATTTACAGTAAATACGTAACCACCTTTATAGACACCCAATCGGAATAAAAGATTATATAATAATGAGGGTATGTTAAATTGGGATTATCTCTTAGCCAGATATTTGGGGCAGGGACCGGATAGAAAGTTACGTGCGAAAATCGAGACCGATGTCGATTTTTGTTTGAGATTTAGCAATCTTATAGTGGAAATCAAGAATATTGTAAGAAATTAAAGTTAAAAACATACTCAGTATCAATATTTTTTTCTCTATTTATTTTTTCCTTAATAATATTATTTTTAATAATTATTGAAGGGCACTTTTCATTATTCCAAACTCTTCCAGGTTTTGCATGACAATAATCAATTTCGGGAATATTTTCAATGTTAAATACAAGTCCCAATCTAATTCGGGTCTCGACAAAATTGTTAAAGTCTTCGAATACTTGATTATTCGAATTATTTGGATTTGAATTTATTGAAGTAATTGCCATAAAGTGTTCATACTTGAAAGAAAAATTTGAAAAAAATTAAACATTAAAAAACCTTTTCCTCGAAAGGACCTCCATCTAGCCAGTTTATCCATGTATTTTTTATAATAATTTTATCTTTTCTACTTTTTTTAATTTTGCTTTGGTAATATTTTAAGACACTTTGAACATATTTCAATGATGGAAAAGCTTGATTTATAGGACTGTGGATCAACTCTTAAATGATTAATAAACCATACAAAAACAATAATAATGATACAATTCTTTTGTCTAAAAGGGTTGCCCTTTCTATTCTATATTTCATAATTCGAATTAGAGTACGTCCGAGTCCGAGTATTTGAGAAAAACCCGAGTCCAAGTAAAGCCGAGTATTAGAACCCGAGTAACGAGTCCGAGTAAAACAGCAAAAAGCGAGTAAACAGCGAACGACACGAGTATACTCGTACTCGTTCGGACTCGGACGACCTCTAATTCGAATATCACTGATGAAATTCATTTTGAATACATACCTATCTTCTCTATTACCGTATCTATTAGATAGAATACGGTAATACTAAAATTTCTTCATCTCTATTTAATTAAGTCACCTAAGCATAAATGCTCTCAATTTTTTGTAAATACTCATTTTATAATATTTAGATAATTTAAAAAAAATATTCTATGTAAATGGGAGCAGGCCAACCTACCGCGAGCCCAACCTACCGCCGAACTATAACTTCGTTCAGAATTGTCGAATCCGGGACGCCCGGGTATGGTTCGATTCAGCTCGTCGAGGCGCATCGAACCATACCAGGATTTCCCGGATTCGACAATTCTGAACGAAGTTATAGTTCGGCGGTAGGTTGGGCTCGCGGTAGGTTGGGGTGTACCCATGTAAATACCTAATCTCATTTCCGAAAGTAAAATCTTTGAAGTAGAATAATTTATATTAAATCCAGAATTCTGTGGAGGATTGCCTGGCGCGATAATTGGCCACATCATTTTAGCATGTTGCATTAACCGATGTTTATTTTGATCGTAAATTGTATAATTATCTAGACCAAATACTTGCCGACGTTTATTATAATCAGAATTAATATCCCAATTCAGTGAATTTTTGATTGAGATAAAATCTTGATAATTTTGTATATCTAATGGATTGTTGGATTGTAGAGCTAATTGTTGATGATCAAATAAGCTTTCTAATAATACAGGATTTGTCCAATCCCTGGCAAAATATAATAAGTTGTGAAGGTGTATTATATGTATACATATATTTGGAAAGGTATAATTGGGAAGTAACGAGTCTAGCAGTAACAAGTTTAGACAGATTATAGTTGACACAGTTAGAGAAAAACGGATAGGATTTCGGATCGGATTTTCGAAAAGTTCCATATCGGATTGAAAAATTGGAGTTCAGGTATCGGATTTCGAATAAATGGAAGATAATTGTTAAAAATCTAGCTTTCCTTCAATAAAACCTCTTATCTAACCATTCAGTAAATGTGATATAAAATTGTTCTAATAGATGGACAATAGATTGATGGATATTTGTTTTATTTAACAAAATTGTTTTGCAAGCCATTACTGATAAATTTGTTCCATTGAAAAAGCCAAATTGACCGCTGTATATAAAATGCTCTTAAATTTATAAATAAAAATTTTTAACGCAAGAAACTACAAACTTTTAGCCCATATTTTTAATACAAAAAGAAGCGTTTTAAAATTTTCAAAATTTTCTTCCATTAATTTGGCAATATAAAGATTGGCGCGATAACCTTTAAATAAAATATTGTTCTTTTATGCGCTAATTAATCAGACCGGAAAGAGGAAGTATAACTGAACGAATATCTTCGATCGGGTTTGTCTGAAGATTAAAAATAATTTGATTAATAAGTTTATCAGTATCTTCCAAATTTAAATTTTCTTTATATTCTTTTCTTAAAAACGGAAGAAATTCAAATGGTTGATGACATGGAACCCCAACAAAAAGCAAGTCAAAATCATAACCATAATAATTAAGCTTTAATAAAGGTACTCGACCGCCAACTTTGAATAATGATGTAACACCTTCGATCTTTAAAATTAAAAATAATATTTTTAATTGCGTAACAGTCGAACCTATATTCCTAGATTATCCTAGGGCTGCAAATTTTTATCGTATACCTAAGTGGGAGGGAACTTAAATAGAGGGTAGCACGTTTTCAGTTCCAAATATAATAAAATTTTTGTTCCGCCCACGGTTCAGAATCTGGATATACGAAGAATTCCCAGGTATTGCCAATCATATAGTGTATCGTTATGTCAGTTCACTCCATCAAGTATACAATAGAATTTCGACCCTATTATCATAAATTGAAGAGTGCCTAATAATGGAGGTATCTGAGGCCACTATATATTAATTAAATAATTACCCTTCTAATTATATTATATAATGAATTTTGATCTTCATTAAAAACCAAATTATTTGTATATTGTAAATTAATATCACTAATTTTCTCATAATTCGGCAATAATACAATTATATCAATATCCGACTCAGGCGTGAGAGATTTGAATATATACGAACCAGAAATGAGTATAAGAGATTCTGGGTGCTAAAATTTTTGGATTAAAAAGAATTTAATTTTTATTTTTAAATAATTATTACCCATCCATAAATGATTGACTTAAAGGATGAGATTGTTTCTTCGAGTGGATATATGTTATTATTATTTAATGGGATTGATTGAAGTACGGCTTGAATCTAAGAATTAAAAATAAATTAAAAAAAAGTTTTCTGATATTAATTCCTATTTTTGGGTCAAAACTTGCTGTAAATTCTACAGAATATAAAGTAATTTGAGGAGAATATGTTCCTGTTTCTTAGGATTTCTAATCACCCGTGATATGTGATCGGATATAAATATTATTACACGGAATAAGATCGTGTGAAATTAAAATGACAAAAAATAGATAAAATCTCGATAATTCATTACACATTTCTCGATAAGTAATTTTAAATAGTTCAAAAATTATTTTTAATTATTATAATATTTTACCAAAAATTTTCTTTCATTTTCTAATTTTACTTTTAATTTTTTATTTTTATATTTTTCTAATTTTGCTTTAAATAAATTGCAATTAAAATTATTAAACTTGTTATTTTTAATATTTTCCCATTCACTTTTTAATTTAATAAATTCTTCCGATTTATTATTTATTGAAATTATACTTTCGATATTTTGGAATAATTTATTTATTTTATTTAAACAACAAATATTTTGCTAGAAAAATAATTATTACAGTAGAAACTCATTATAAAAAATTGTATATAGTATTTATTATTATGTATGGTTATCGGTTTCAAATTTTTCAAAATACACTGATGAGAAAAAATACCCCAAAATACCTTAAAAAACCCTTTGGTTTGGTTGCGCTTTTCCCCCACCTTTTGCCAAGCAAATTTCAAAAAATTTTTCTTAAATCAACTCCAAATATTGTTTAATGATTTATGAAGTTCCAAAATCTTACCTTATTTTTATACTTCATAATCTTTTGATTAACACTTAATTTGTGTTTTTTGTTAAATTTTAATTTTCCATCCTTATTTTTCTTCAATTTTATATTATTTTTTAAATCTCTTATTTCTATTAAATCTGATTGAAAATAAACTAATAATACATATAATTATTCTGATTTTCTATCAGGGAGAAATCGGGACCTTAGTTTTTCAGTCGGTTTCACTGTTTAATTCGTAGCTGTAAATAAAGATGAGGGGGTTTCACATAAATGATCGCAGGGTAAATGTTGTCTAAGGTCACTGGGGTTATAATGAGAGATGCCAATAATTTCAATTAAAAATCACCTTCGTCTTTATTTAAATTCAACTCATTATTTTTATCATCCAATAATTCTGTTTGAACATTTGGCAAACTAGTTTCTATTATTTTAATATTAGAATTGGTAAATCCAAGACTATCATCTTCACTGTCTGGCAATAAACAATAATCTTCCTGATTTCTTGAATCTCTAATTTCCTTGCTATAAATATTTATAATTGCTAATTAATATTTATTATAAATTATTGGTAAAAGTCAAGAATATGGCTAACGAAAATACTTGACTCAGGTCGTTAAGCTCTTTCGAATGACATATGATTCAAGTATTTTTGTATTGTACTTTTTCCAAATTGTTATTAGGTAAATTTTTTTTGTTTTTTAATCTCAGATTCTCAACAGAAATAATATTCTGATAAGTGGACTTCACGTATAATCTCACTGTATAACCTTTCTCTCTCATTTCCACTATTACGTCTGGATCTAGGGGCGGGACCCGAGGGGTTTACTTAATAAAGAGATTCGTACTTACTTCTCTTTGGTTTCATTTTCTGTTTTAATTAAAAGTTCTTTTTCTTTATTGTCTTTCATTTTCATATTTGACTTTGCTTTCCTAGATTTATTTTTTCGCCTGGTTTTCTTATCATTGGAATACTTCTTGACAGAGTTAGCTTCATTATTCACTTCAATCTTCTCCTCTTCTTTTTCCACCTTTATCCTAGGTAGTGTCCTAGGACCTCTTCTATTTCTTATTTTTATAAATGATCTTCCAAATCAAATCCCTGAAAACATTGGAATAAAATTATATGCAGACGACGTAAAACTATATGTAGCTCATAAAAATGGCATAGAAAGGAATGAACTTAATAAGGCTCTATGGATACTTGAAAAATGGACAGAATTAAATGGTTTAGAAATATCTCGTCATAAGTGCTTTGCCTTATATCTAGGAAAAAATAACCTAAAAAGAGAGTATAACATTCATGGATTAAAAAATTTTTGTATTGTACTTTTTCCAAATTGTTATTAGGTAAATTTTTTTTGTTTTTTAATCTCAGATTCTCAACAGAAATAATATTCTGATAAGTGGACTTCACGTATAATCTCACTGTATAACCTTTCTCTCTCATTTCCACTATTACGTCTGGATCTAGGGGCGGGACCCGAGGGGTTTACTTAATAAAGAGATTCGTACTTACTTCTCTTTGGTTTCATTTTCTGTTTTAATTAAAAGTTCTTTTTCTTTATTGTCTTTCATTTTCATATTTGACTTTGCTTTCCTAGATTTATTTTTTCGCCTGGTTTTCTTATCATTGGAATACTTCTTGACAGAGTTAGCTTCATTATTCACTTCAATCTTCTCCTCTTCTTTTTCCACCTTTATCCTAGGTAGTGTCCTAGGACCTCTTCTATTTCTTATTTTTATAAATGATCTTCCAAATCAAATCCCTGAAAACATTGGAATAAAATTATATGCAGACGACGTAAAACTATATGTAGCTCATAAAAATGGCATAGAAAGGAATGAACTTAATAAGGCTCTATGGATACTTGAAAAATGGACAGAATTAAATGGTTTAGAAATATCTCGTCATAAGTGCTTTGCCTTATATCTAGGAAAAAATAACCTAAAAAGAGAGTATAACATTCATGGATTAAAAATACAAGAAACAGATTGTATTCGCGATCTTGGAATTTTAATAGATTCTAAAATGTCTTTTAATAATCATATAAATATGATTATAAAAAATGCATATCTAAAAAGTTATCAGATAACAAGAATCATTAAATCTAGAGATTTAAATCTCCTTGTTAATATATATAAAACTTATATAAGACCCCAGCTAGAATATGCAACTGAAGTATGGAATCCACACATGAAATATCAAATAGAGAAAATTGAAAGAATTCAAAAATTATTCACTAAAAATATTTACAAAAAATGTGGATTAATCAAGGTCCCATATGAAGAAAGATTAAATACCTGTAAACTCGAAAAGTTAATAGATAGAAGGAAAATTGCCGATCTTTCCACCGCTTTTAAAATTATAAAAGGGTTTACATCTCTTAATTCCCAAAAATATTTTAATTTTTCAAATAGATCACTTCGCAGGCCCCTACTTTTAAGGATTAAAAAACACACAAATAGAACAAAAAATAATTTTTTTCATAGAGTGGTAAATAAATGGAATAAACTTCCAAATGAATCATTTAAAATAAATGATCCCAAAAAATTTAGAAGTTTCATTAAAGTATCAGAATCTAAATAAAATTCTAGTAAAATTAACCTTGAGCGTTATTGGTGGTTTTTTTTTAAGGTATAATATTAAATTTATCTATGTTTACTTTTCATTTTTTAATACATATAATTTTTTTTTTTGATGTTGTTTCATACATATATATTTTTTTTTTACATTAATTTATTTTTATGTTTTTTTTTGCACCACATTAATGTATTTTAAAATACCTGTGGTTTGCTGATAAATAAATAAATAAATAAATAAATCTCTTCATTTACTTTCTGAGTCCTCCCTTCCTTTTCCTGATCGTTCTTCTTCTCTTTCTTATTCAATTCAATCTTCTTCTCTTCTTCTTTTTCTTCTTCATCCCTATTAACTTCAATATTCCCATCTGTCTTCCTTTCATCTTCTTCTTCTTCCTTTTTCTTCCCCTCATTATTTCCTTTAATACCCATTTCCTCTTCTACGTTTTTCTTCTTCTCTTCCTTATTCCTCTCATCCTTTCTTTCTTGATGATTTTTAATTATTAGCTTATTATCTTCTTCCTTATTATTTTCTTCATTTTTATTCCCCACTTCCTCCCCTTCAATATTAACCATATTTTTATCTATTTCTTCAACAACGTTTTCCTTCACTCCCGCATTTTTTACCCCTTTTTTCTTCCTAGATTTCTTATTTTTTGAATTATTATTTTCTTCTTTAATTTCTTTACTTGAATTTATTTTTTCGTTATTTTTGTTTTTCATATTTTCATTAGATTTATTTAACTCTACCGAAATTTCATTATTTTTTAAATCAGCATCTTCTTTATTTTCTTCTTGATTTATTTTGTTTTTCTCATTTTGTTGCTTATTCTGATTTTCTTTTTTAATTTCTAATCGTAACTCGACAGGTTTCATTTTGATTTTTAAAACTTCAAAAACATCCTTTATATTATTTTCATCGAGATTGAACGCAGAAGCAAATTTATCTATGTCAATTTTGTGAGTAAGAAGATCTAATAATTTATTTTATTTAATATAATAGGTATCACTCTTTGATTATTATTATAACAAATTTTTATCTTACTCTAGAACAATAAAATCATTATTCAACCTACGGCTTATCTAAATTAACTTAGACTATTAATGCTCGGTACCGGATCAGATCCTGATTGTTCCAAAGTTCAGGACCAAATTTGGGGAGCTACGCGATCTCTAGAATATTTCCCGATCAAAATAATCCAGAAAATCATGACGGACTCGCTCCAAATTGACGCGAAATCCAAAATCCAGATCCGGAGAATGTTTTTCTAGGCACATTATTCATTTCTAACTGTTCCCATCACAAGCAGCAATAAATTAATGCTTATGAAGCTCAACAAATCAACAAACATAAAAAATTATTTCTCAGAAACCTTCTTTCAATCTATCCAAAAAATAATTAATTTGTGTTACTTGTTCCTCCATAAAAGTATTATTACTATCTTTAATTTTCTTCCCTTTCCGATCAACATTTTTTATTATCTCAAATTCTTTAAATAATTCATCTTTCAGTATTTTTTTTATCCAAGTTACAAAGATTCGCTTATTGTGTTTTTTCCGCCATAATTTATCTAATTTTTCATGTTGATCCAGTCCCATCATATCCAGATGATGGCATAATTCTTTAAATAAATCCCTTCAAAAAAGTTTATTAACTTAAAATTAATTATCTTTTCCTATATTTTTGTAAGAATACGGATAATTGTTTTAGGTGGCATAACATTTAGAGTGATCCGGTTACCAGAAAAAGTTTCTGAAGTACTAAAATAAATTTATAGCATTAAGGCTTATTCTCAACAATTCCAAAGTTGGAATTGGAGTAGGAAATTGGAGAATTTTACTCTGAAATTTGAGAAACTAACATGGAAAAGGCTAAAAATATGGAAAAATCTGAATTCTGATACGGTTCTGGTCGGAGTTTTAAGATATAAAACGACTAACATATGGTAATATAATGTTATTATTATAATACCGTATAACCTGTATTAATTGCCCTCCCTCAAATAATTAACCCACTTCCATTAATTACCCCATCCAGCGATAGATTGAAACAATAATTACCCCCCCCCCCATAAATGCCCTAAAACACGTTCACCTTTCAAACTTCGTATAATTACCCTCCCTCGATTAATTAGTCCCTCCAGCTGAAGGCCGAAACAATAATTATCCAGGGTAGTTATTAAAGGATATACGGTATATCTTTTCTAAAAATTGAAAAAAAATAACAAACTTATTTTTTGAATTTCCACATTCCATTTTTATCTCTCCGTCTCCTAAAGCCTTAACTCCAGCTAATACTTTTAAAGCTTTATCATCACCAAAATGATTTAAATCTTCCAAAATAAAAACATGCTCATATAAATCATTAAGCCAAAATTTTGTTTCTTCAGATTTTAAGAGGTTTTCCCAATATTTGGGCAAATCTTTTTTGACTTCTATACGAGATTTAAGCCATTTATGGAACACAAATATACTTGCAGCCATTCTATTTTGTTCTGCCGTTACTTCATTTTCGTCAAACATTTTTATTATATTATAATTAAAATTTGCTATATTGGTAAATGCTAAAATTATTAAAATTTGAGAATAATGAACTGAATAAAATAATTCAATTAAAAAAAACGATTGATACTTTTTAACCCATTGTGGTCGACCAAAATTTTTGTGATCAACTCCCCATTAGAATGAGGGATTGATCAAATGAAGGAGTTGGTGGGGGCAACCCAAATACTATATTGGGGCAACCCCCCCCCCTTCTAATATGCTGGGGGCTAATAATAATAATCGAAGATAATATTTCCTTTATCTTCGACATGATCCATGATAAAATTCTTATCCACAATACCCCCTCCCCCCCTTCTAGTGGGGGCAACCCCAATATAAATTTTTTATTTTTCTTTTCAATTTTTAATATTAAAAACTCAATATTTTCGCTGAAATATTTGTATTTTGCATCAACAAAAAGTTTGTTAAGTCGGGCTCTTCTTTCGACATGATCCATGATAAAATTTTTATCTACAATATATTTTTCAATAAAGCTGTGATGTTCTTCTTCAAGAAGAATCTAAAATAGGTAGATTAAAATTTAAAAATATTTCCTTTATCTAAATAAAATAATTCAAATGTTTAAGTAAGGCTACACCTAAATTTCAATTTTTGAGTTTCAATTTTCGGCCTTTTTTATTTTGATTTTTGACAGATTTTAGAAATTTTTTAATAAAAATTTTTAAACTTAGTTTCCGATAATTTTAGACAACTTTTCGATTTTCAAATTTAAATACTTTGAAATTTTTTCCTCAGCTTTGTTTTCAAATATATTTCAAAATTATTTACTAAAATTAGTTCGGTAAAAATAATTTTAAATTTTTACAGTTTGCATGAATAATGATCTTTTCCGCAAGACATTATCTTCAATATTTTCGCATTCCTTTCCTTCCCATTCCTTTACTTTGTTCAAATCAAATATTCTGTTTTTCTGTCCTATTCTTTCATTTGCTTCATAAAATTTTTCTGGTGTTGCCATTTGAACGAAATTAACCATTAAACATAAACTTTTAGAAGTATAAAATGAAGTGTCGTTGGCAAAAAGTTGATATTTGAGCCATTTTAAACGATCAGAAAAAACTTCAAGCTTTAAATTATTGCCGGGAATTATTTGGACACAACTTTCCCGATTGTTGGAACAATGTCCCCCGCTATTAGAATAACCTTCACCGTTCTTGCAACACCTCCCTATTGTTGGAATAACTTTACCCGCTGTTGGAAAAACCTCCCATTATGGAACAACAAAGGGTTGTTGACTTGTGTATGGGTATTCTTTAGGCCTTCTATCTAATTTGTAAGGGGTTTATGGTATTACAGTCGATCCTAAAAATAAATGGACGAGTCGGTTTAAGTCGTTTTCAATTTTTTCGGAAGTTGTGGTATTAGGTTATTTCTTTTAAATTTCAAAAATTAAATAAATCAACTAGGAAGTTCGATTGAAGGCGGTGAGGGATTCAATCAAAATTTACTATATTTATAAGTATTTTGAAAATCTTCTACCTTTTTTACATTGCCCGATATTTTTTTTATTTCCTCAAAACTATCTTTAACGTTCCCATACAATAAAGACCCGATTAATATGAATCTTGCGCTAGCCGATTCGGCAGAATAAATGGGATGTATCAAGTAAGCATTATAATAACACAACCGCATTTGTGTGAATATTTGATCTAAATTTAAAAGAAAATTTGACAAATTGATGTTTAATCCGGGGATGTTTAATCCGGGGTCTTTTCTAGTAGTTAGTAAGACACTGTACAAATTTAAACAAGTGCCATTCCCGTATGTGAAGGAAATCAGGTTCATTCAGTCTATATGTCCTTTATGGTTGATTTAGTTATTCCATTTAAAAACATTATGTTTGCAGAAAGAATAGAATTAAAATTCACAATCATAGGGTTGGACGGTGGCACTGTCTCCTAAGATAACCTAGTTATCCCGGAAGAGATCCCACGGTATTGATCTCTTAATCCAAGTTACAAAGATTCGCTTATTGTGTTTTTTCCGCCATAATTTATCTAATTTTTCATGTTGATCCAGTCCCATCATATCCAGATGATGGCATAATTCTTTAAATAAATCCCTTCAAAAAAGTTTATTAACTTAAAATTAATTATCTTTTCCTATATTTTTGTAAGAATACGGATAATTGTTTTAGGTGGCATAACATTTAGAGTGATCCGGTTACCAGAAAAAGTTTCTGAAGTACTAAAATAAATTTATAGCATTAAGGCTTATTCTCAACAATTCCAAAGTTGGAATTGGAGTAGGAAATTGGAGAATTTTACTCTGAAATTTGAGAAACTAACATGGAAAAGGCTAAAAATATGGAAAAATCTGAATTCTGATACGGTTCTGGTCGGAGTTTTGGGATATAAAACGACTAACATATGGTAATATAATGTTATTATTATAATACCGTATAACCTGTATTAATTGCCCTCCCTCAAATAATTAACCCACTTCCATTAATTACCCCATCCAGCGATAGATTGAAACAATAATTACCCCCCCCCCCATAAATGCCCTAAAACACGTTCAACTTTCAAACTTCGTATAATTACCCACCCTCGATTGATTACTCCCTCCAACGGAAGGTCTAAACAATAATTACCCAGGGTAGTTGTTAACGGACATACGGTATATCTTTTCTAAAATTGAAAAAAAAATTAACAAACTTATTTTTTGAATTTCCACATTCCATTTTTATCTCTGCGTCTGCTAAAGCCTTAACTCCAGCTAATACTTTTAAAGCTTTATCATCACCAAAATGATTTAAATCCTCCAAAATAAAAACATGCTCATATAAATCATTAAGCCAAAATTTTGTTTCTTCAGATTTTAAGAGGTTTTCCCAATATTTGGGCAAATCTTTTTTAACTTCTACACGAAGTTTAATCCATTTATGGAAAACAAATATACTTGCAGCCATTCTATTTTGTTCTGCCGTTACTTCATTTTCGTCAAACATTTTTATTATATTATAATTAAAATTTGCTATATTGGTAAATGCTAAAATTATTTAAATTTGAGAATAATGAACTGAATAAAATAATTCAATTAAAAAAACGATTGATACTTTTTAATCCATTGTGGTCGACCAAAATTTTTATGATCAACTCCCCATTAGAATGAGGGATTGATCAAATGAAGGAGTTGGTGGGGGCAACCCAAATATATTGGGGCAACCCCCCCCCCTTCTAATAGGCTGGGGGCTAATAATAATAATCGAAGATAATATTTCCTTTATCTCCGACATGATCCATGATAAAATTCTTATCTACAATACCCCCTCCCCCCCCCTTCTAGTGGGGGCAACCCCAATATAAATTTTTTATTTTTCTTTTCAATTTTTAATATTAAAAACTCAATATTTTCGCTGAAATATTTGTATTTTCCATCAACAAAAAGTTTGTTAAGTCGGGCTCTTCTTTCGACATGATCCATGATAAAATTTTTATCTACAATATATTTTTCAATAAAGCTGTGATGTTCTTCTTCAAGAAGAATCTAAAATAGGTAGATTAAAATTTAAAAATATTTCCTTTATCTAAATAAAATAATTCAAATGTTTAAGTAAGCCTACACCTAAATTTCAATTTTTGAGTTTCAATTTTCGGCCTTTTTTATTTTGATTTTTGACAGATTTTAGAAATTTTTTAATAAAAATTTTTAAACTTAGTTTCCGATAATTTTAGACAACTTTTCGATTTTCAAATTTAAATACTTTGAAATTTTTTCCACAGCTTTGTTTTCAAATATATTTCAAAATTATTAACTAAAATTAGTTCGGTAAAAATAATTTTAAATTTTTACAGTTTGCATGAATAATGATCTTTTCCGCAAGACATTATCTTCGATATTTTCGCATTCCTTTCCTTCCCACTCTTTTACTTCGGTTAAATCAAATATTCTGTTTTTCTGTCCTATTCTTTCACTAGCTTCATAAAATTTTTCTGGTGTTGCCATTTGAACGAAATTAACCATTAAACATAAACTTTTAGAAGTATAAAATGAAGTGTCGTTGGCAAAAAGTTGATATTTGAGCCATTTTAAACGATCAGAAAAAACTTCAAGCTTTAAATTATTGCCGGGAATTATTTGGACACAACTTTCCCGATTGTTGGAACAATGTCCCCCGCTATTAGAATAACCTTCACCGTTCTTGCAACAACCTCCCTATTGTTGGAATAACTTTACCCGCTGTTGGAAAAACCTCCCATTATGGAGCAACAAAGGGTTGTTGACTTGTATATGGGTATTCTTTAGGCCTTCTATCTAATTTGTAAGGGGTTTATGGTATTACAGTCGATCCTAAAAATAAATGGACGAGTCGGTTTAAGTCGTTTTCAATTTTTTCGGAAGTTGTGGTATTAGGTTATTTCTTTTAAATTTCAAAAATTAAATAAATCAACTAGGAAGTTCGTTTGAAGGCGGTGAGGGATTCAATCAAAATTTACTATATGTATTTATAAGTATTTTGGAAATCTTCTACCTTTTTTACATTGCCCGATATTTTTTTTATTTCCTCAAAACTATCTTTAACTTTCCCATACAATAAAGACCCGATTAATATGAATCTTGCGCTAGCCGATTCGGCAGAATAAATGGGATGTATCAAGTAAGCATTATAATAACACAACCGCATTTGTGTGAATATTTGATCTAAATTTAAAAGAAAAATTGACAAATTGATGTTTAATCCGGGGTCTTTTCTAGTAGTTAGTAAGACACTGTACAAATTTAAACAAGTGCCATTCCCGTATGGTGAAGGAAATCAGGTTCATTCAGCCTATATGTCCTTTATGGTTGATTTAGTTATTCCATTTAAAAACATGTTTGCAGAAAGAATAGAAATAAATTCACAATCATAGGGTTGGATGGCGGCACTGTCTTCTAAGATAACCTAGTTATCCGGGATTGCTCAACGGGGGTTTTTTTCAAAAGAGATCCCACGGTATTGATCTCTTAAAACACGATAATCCTGTTTATGGGGTAAAACTCGGGATTCAGGACAGGATTCCTCCAGACACAAAAACTACCTATTTTTAGAACTTCTGGATGTCTTTTTTCTAAAAGAATTAGATTTTCTGCACACATTAATTCATTTAAATAATATTTTATTCGTTTAATATCATTTTTACATAAAAAATGCCGCATTCTGTCAGAATTTGTAATTATTGCATCAAAAACATCAAAATGGATTTTTCCGTTATTTAGATGATGCTGTATAATTAAAGTAGGGTCGAAAATATTTTTTTCCGAAATATTTTCGACCCAAGGGATCGAAAATTTTTTAAATACTTAACCCCCGTTTTATGTTGAAAACGGATGTTTGAGATCTCTGTGATGAAAACAGTTTTCGACTCAGTTTTTTCACTAGTTTTATACTTACGATTTCGCGAAATTTTTGAAGAATTTAAGATAGCCCGGGGTGGGGTGGTTATAATTTTTGTTGTGTCCGCATTTGCAGAAAGAACATAAATGAAAATAAATAACCCAGCAATGGGTTGGATGGTGGCACAGTCGGTTGTGCTTTCGGTTCGGGCCCTTTCCGTGATGGTTCAATTCCATCTCCCATCCACAATTTTTCCACAGCATAAGAACATCGTATACAATAATGGTGCAACGACCCGCCGGGCATAGCCCGAGGAACAAGCGAACCGTCAAATGCTGTGATGATCTGACATACTTTAACTGTCTAGAGAAATAAGGAGAAGACCCTGTGAGTATAGCCTGAGCTGTGTGCGGGCAGAAATTAGATGCGTAAGACTCTGTGTGAGCAGCTAGAGAAAGCGTAAGACTCTGTGTGAGCAGCTAGAAAAAAAAATGCCACAAAATGGGTTTCTGTGTGTGCTCTCCCAAAAATCAAAAACAGTTGATAGTTATAGAAGACAAGCAACAAGCGAGGACGCTTGGTTTCGTAAGGCGGAAGGAGTGTTGTGTCCGCATTTGCAGAAAGAACATAAATGAAAATAAATAACCCATCATCGGGTTGGATGGTGGCACAGTCGGTTGTACTTTCGGTTTGGGCTCTTTCCGTGATGGTTCAATTCCATCTCCCATCCACAATTTTTCCACAGCATGAACACGAATACAATAATCTTTCCGTGATGGTTCAATTCCATCTCCCATCCACAATTTTTCCACAGCATGAACACGAATACAATAATTTTGCAACATTTAAAAGCGTTAGAATGTGACAACATCTTAATGGGATATTCTGGATGAAAATTTGTCCAAAAACCGGTCCCGGTTAACCAAAAACCGGGGGTAAATCAAAAACCGGAACCGAAAACCGGAGATAACCGAAAACCGAGGGTACCAGTTAATAACCGGTCGCCAACAACCTTAGTATATATATTTTGGGATACCTATTTTTGAAAGATGAATTTTATTTTAATTAAGTTAATTTACCAATATATCATTTGAAAAATTAAGCAAATTTTCGAATTCACAATTACCCGGTCCTTTTGGTACATTTTCAACATATTTTTTAAGTTCGTTAAAATTTAATTTATTTTCATTATTTATTAAGTCAGCAAAATGGCCATTCCATAGAAACCAATCTTCCAGAAATAGAAATATTTTGCATAATTTTAACTGAAATTATAAAATAAATCTGATTTGGATAATTTTATGGATATCTAGTAGGTGAGAAAGGTATTATTGTATAACTCGTATTAAGTGCCCTTACTCAAATAAAAATAATTACCCCTTACCAAATACCATAACAAACGGTCATATTTCAAACCGGTTCAAGGCCTATTAGGCCTTGGACTTAAGGCACCTGCTATTTGCTCAAGGCCTATTAAAATCCCATTGTTACGAGAATTTCTTAAACTAAATTAAAGTTCTACCTCCATATCGCCAATTGTTTTTTGAGAAATATTTACAACATTTATCCAATCAACAATCATTTCTTGATGTTTATTTTCTTCTTCAAATTTTTCCAAATCTTCAGTTAAGATTTTTGCAATTAAATAAACAAATTTGGATATAGCAGCAGTAAGATCAATTTTGTGAGCATGTACTAATAGTTGTGATGTACTGCTTGTACTAGCTTCGTTTTGTTGATTAATTTGTGATAAAAAATTTATGTAATTATCAATTGTTTCTTTGGTTGGAATTAATTCATAACCAGGAACTAAAAAATTTTTAGATTTTATTTTTAATTCTTGCCCATAAACTTATTTTATTATTTAATTCTATTTAAATTAAACTAACTTTCCGGCTCATTATTTGTCAAATTTTCATATTGTTGTCCTTTTGGGCATACAAACTCAATAGGATTGTATTTCTAAATTTTTTAAAGCTATTTTATGATCCAGAAATTCATTAAATATTTATAACAATGATCTTAGATGGGACCTTACAAAGCTTTTGGCATGGGATTCTTTCAATTCCTGGCACATTCCGGCCAAGAGTTACGTTATATTATTAGTCACGACAACCGTAATTAACATTGAACCGCCTTTAAAGTTTTTGAACACTGC
Source organism: Meloidogyne incognita (assembly GCA_036172945.1). Lineage (NCBI taxonomy): Eukaryota > Metazoa > Nematoda > Chromadorea > Rhabditida > Meloidogynidae > Meloidogyne > Meloidogyne incognita. The sequence continues at coordinate 983,085 of JARQAC010000029.1, read as the reverse complement.
CCGATCATTTATGGGTTGATATACGTCAATGCTACTCTTTTCAAGTTAACCTTGGGCATCCCTTATCTACCCTCGTTGTTACTAAAATGTGATCAGTACTGAACAGGATTCTGACCAAATCCTTATGATTTCCCATTTCTAGAATTTATCTAGTCCGTTATTATTAATCCTTACATTATAATATCCCGTATCATTTGTATATTCACTGTCAATGTTCATATATTCTAAAGCTTCCAAACGTTCAAGTCCTCTTGTGTCTAAGCCTTAAATTTTCTTATAAATTTAGATATGTTAACAAATTTTACAGAAAATTAGCCTGAAAGTTTTAAGCTGCCCAATAGGATATTAAAAATAAATGCCTTAAATGCTCTAATATCACCAAAAGATTATGTCCGGCGTGAATTTATTAATAAAAATTATCGAACTAAAAGAATACAGTAAAGGAATACTCCTAAAAAATACTCCTGAATTTTATTTGAATTTTTAATTTGGTTAGCCCTTATAATCCCAATACAATAGGTAGAATCGGCTGGAAGAGAATTGTTTGGTCCACAAAATGTGTATAAAATTATTAAAAAACTAAATAGAAATATTATAGCGAAATGTCATATTATTCTTTAATACCATGAAAATTACTAAAAATTATTTTACCTTTAATTTTTTCTTGAAATTTTGGATCAATTAAGTTGTTAACAACCCAATTATGTCCATAATTAATGAATTCCCTAAAATCTTCAATATCTTCCAATTTATTATTATTTTGATCAGTTTTATCTAAACTGTCTATTGATTTATTTAACTCAGTTTTTAAATCATTTATTAATTTATTTTGCTCAGTTTGATCTTTACTTGATTGATTATATTCAAATAATTCTTGAATTTTATCATTTAAAAATCCCTATAATTTATAAAAATTAATAATTTAACTCTACTATTTATTTTGATTTTCCCCTATTTATTAAAACATACAGGTATTTATTATTAATGAACGTTTATGCCAAAACTTATTTTTGTATATCCCCAAAGTTACTACACAATTTTTATGTTTATTTAGATTGGTTTGTCATTTTGTGAATGGCAGTCTTTGTATTATCACTGAACATTTTTTTAATCCCAAGGTATTAAAAATGAGGTTCGGATGTATGTATAAAATATTGGAACTGATATCCGAAAATGTGAGTACATCAGTTGTGTCTTATAGTGTGATCCGGAGTACCGGTCATAACGAGAATTGACTTTAATAATAACAAAGAATAATACTCACTTCTTTCACAATATCCAGACAATCTTCCTTTCCATTACTTCTAATTTTATAAATTTGCATAATAAAATCATTTATCATCATAAGCATATTTAAAAATTTATTTAAATAATTTTTAATTAATTCCTTTTTATTTTGCTTTAATTTATCAACATATAAAAGAATTATTGGTCTATATTTTTGCTTCCAAAAATCTTGAAGATCTTCAGGAAAATAATTATCTAACCAAAGAATATTTAAAATAATTGCTGAAGAAGCAATGGCACAGTTACGCTCTAAATTATTTTCTGAATCTAGTGCTTGCATATAATCTTCATAAAGCCATTCAAGTAATTTCTCTTTACTTTTATCTTAAAATAAATTTAATAAGAATATGTAAGAAATATAGAAATTCACGAGAACAAGACTAAATAAATGCTATAATCATCGAATAATCATCGAATATAATCACAAATCTTTTAGTATATTTTGTAGGCAAGGGTCTGTGCTTAATAACCCAAAAGTTTTGAGTCACTTCTGCCATCACTCGTTCGAGAATAAGAGAAAACGCCAAGGCGTACTTTTGTCAAAATCTTTCCACGGGCCTTCGACTCAGTATCCAAGCAAGAGTTGGGTACTTCTAAAATTCTATATAATATTTGTTTCTTATTTAATTCTCTATCATATAATCTTTATTTGATCTCATTATCTTTAATATGAAAAAGGTTAAGATGCAATGAGGAGTGGGCAATAACTTTCCGGTCACCCTGTAGCAGGGGTGTGCGAGTTTCGCTTTTCGCGTTTCGCATTTCGCGGATTTTCGCCTTTTTTGGACTTTCGCATTTCGCTTTTCGCGTGTCGCTTTTTTTAAATGACTTTCGCTTTTCGCGTTTCGCTTTTTGCGCGAAATGCGAAAGTTTTATACACCCCTAATGATAGGTGAATGACGATAAAGTTGGAGAAAAAATGGGCCGAATAAATTGAAAACCTCCAAAATTCTCAAAATTTTCGCCTGCGGCGCAAAAAAAGGAAGAAATCTGGCTTCTCAGCCTTACAAAATTCTCAAAATTTTCGCCTGCGGCGCAGAAAAAGAAAGAATCTGATGGTCGAAGGACGGTGGCTTTACAGGGATTCAGGTAGGCTTCGAGGGATATAGGGGGTTTTGAGGTATACCTATCTGGAAGATCAAGTTATTTGGGAGGTTATCAATCATGGGATTTAATATGGATTTCTATTTAGGTAGTTTTTATCTACCTTAATTCTTGTAAATCCATTCGATAACTTTGCCAGATCCCTTTAATCTCTTTATATCCCTTTAATTAACTGCTATTATTTTGATCTATTTAAATACACCATAATCATTGCAAATTTAACGATATCCCTCTTAATCCCCCTACCATTCCGAATAATTAGGCTACTTGGTCAAATTTTTAACTGACCCGACCCGAAACCCGACCCGACTTTTTTCTCAACCCGTCCCATCCCTGGTCTGTATCCCCTCAAATCTCTTGATATTCCTGATGCCCGTCAAAATCCTATTGTAAGACTCAGTTGAGGCTTTGATTTGCAACTAGAGTTCGTCCGAGTCCGAGTATTTGAGAAAAACCCGAGTCCGAGTAAAGCCGAGTTTGAAAAACCCGAGTAACGAGTCCGAGTTTTATTTTTTGACCCGAGCCCGAGTACGAGTAAAACGGGTAAAACGAGTAATTTTTATAAAACAATATTCTAAAATAATTTTACCAAAAACAATACTTTTACGCATTATCAGTGCTGGGTATTGGGCATTTGTTGACAGTGATGCAGGGGATCATCATCCAAATCCCATTTATTTTCTTAATCCGCCTATATCCCTCTTAATCAGACGAAGTTCCATGATACGCCCATAATCAATGCTGGCTCCGGGCTCCGAGTGGAAAATGAATGGATAATATTATTTGGGGGATTTGTGTAGTTATGCGCATACGAGTGAGAGGAATGAGATGAATATCAAGGGATATCAATATTAGGGCTGATTATCATGGGATTTGGGTGTATTAAGAGCAAAATCTGGGAAATTCGAGAGATTAATTGAGATATCATTGGATTAGGTATGTCGTCGAAAGGTAATCACGAGATCCGTAGCTCTATCACTCTCTTTTCGCTCCGCTGGCTTAAATTTTGAGAATTTCTGAAGGCCAAGAGGAACACCCAAGTTCCGGAAGGCCAGATCCTTCCCTGGAAATATCCGACTATCACTAAAAGTCACCCAAGTCCATTCACATCCTTCAATATACACATAAGTCTTCGTTTTCAGCGCCGCAGGCGAAAATTTTGTGAATTTTCTAAGGCCAAGGAGCAAATTTTCTTCCCTTTTCAGCGCCGCAGGCGAAAATTTTGAGAAATTTGGAAGGCCAAGGACAGAATTTCTTCCTTTTTCAGCGCCGCAGGCGAAAATTTTGGGAAATTTGGAAGATCCTTAAGCCAAAAATCTTCCGTATTGCGCCGCAGATAGGGGCATAAAAATACTCGGTTTACGCCGAGTCTGCCGAGTATTAAGTTACCGAGTACCGGTAACGCCGAGTATTAAGACCCCGAGTAACGAGTCCGAGTAAAACAGCAAAAAACCCGAGCGAACGACACGAGTATACTCGTACTCGTTCGGACTCGGACGAACTCTATTTGCAACAAAGCACTGAGTTGACAAATCTCTAGAGATTTCCCATCATACCGGAAAAATTTTAAGAATTTCGCATTTCGCTTTTCGCATTTCGCGGATTTTCGCCTTTTTTGGACTTTCGCTTTTCGCATTTCGCGTGTCGCTTTTTCTAAATGATTTTCGCTTTTTGCTTTTCGCGTTTCGCTTTTTAAAATCCGTTTCGGCACACCCCTGCCCTGTAGCATGGTTTTAAACGAAATTATCAAGAGATTGATGGTTCAATTTCTGTCCTAGCTAAACTTATATTAGATGATTAATTCTTAGATTAATTTGGATTACACGATGATTAATGAAGATTTTACTAACCTATAGTTAACAAAGCAAACACAAGATCATCCATTGTTTTAAGAGTTTTTACATTTTTTAATTCAAGGATTGAGTTAATCTTCTTATAATCAAGTTTGAAAAGCTGCATAATCTGACTTTTTGAACCTCTTTGTCTATATAATTGACGGAATTCATCAAAATGTACAGTTAATAGTTTTAGGGCCACTGCATGTTTCTCAATTAGGTAAAGGTTGTTTGGTTGGCTTATTGTTACTAATTTACTTGTCTGTTTTCCATGATCAGAACTTAATTAGAAATTTTATAGAAAAATATTACGTCTCTAAAAAAATTGACAAAAATAACAGGTTAGGGCTAGAAATCTGGTCATCTCCCTGACTTTTCCGACCTGTTTTTACTCTAATAATTTAAAATATTAACTTATTCCAATGCTTCTCCCAATGCTTGAACCAATATTGTTGTAATAATTTTATTTTATTTCTATCCGGTTCATTTGTTTTTATATTTTTATCCCAAAATGAAGACAATTCTGACAGATTATCTTTTTCTAATTTGAATAAACTATCAAAAACATAAGCAATTTCTATTCGAATACGTGCTTTTTCTCTCTTTTCTTCTTCCGTTTTATTTGAAATTATTATTTTATATAATTCTAATTTATAAGATGATTCCATTATATCTATAAATTAAAAAAGTGATAAATTTTCAAATAATCGAATAGCTTATACAAAAATAATTTGAAGAGACGTCCAAAACTTGAGTTCGATCTTGACATGCAACTTTTCTTAGTTTTTCGGGCCGGGTCTGAGGGTTTAGTCTTTACCTTTTTTGCTTATTTAAAGGTTTTCTGAGATAAGTTAGAAATTAAGATAGGATAAAAGACAAAAAAATCTTAGATATCCCAGAAAAAATAAATTTCTACAGCCTCACTTCACAACACATACAAGCGATAGGCCTTGCCGCATTTTAAAGTGCGAAAGGCAGAAGAAACGGAAATGAGCCCTTACACTAAAACAATTTCAGTCTTACCAAGTCGAAAAATTATCGGTTTTTGCATCTCCAGCCATGAAAACATTAACTGAGGCATTATTTTTCTCAATTTAATTTTTACTCCTTTAATTTTATTTATAGCCTTGGCAGAATCTTCCAAACATAATGAATACAATTTTGAAGCAAATTCACTTTTTTCTATATTTTTATTTTCAAACTTTGCAGGTATTAAATTGTTAATTGCATGTAGATGAAACCATTCAATCAAATAAATTACTTCAGATGAAAACTGACCGTTCAAATTAACGTTTTTTTGAATGGCCTCTAAAATATTTTAATTATTAGTAGTTATTTCAGTTATTCAATTATTCGTTTTAAAAAAAATTCCAATGACATTTTCGAAGTAAAACAACAGCTCGCTATCTACATATATGTCCGCAAAAGGCATTTTCAATAGGGTTGTTCCCCGACGGGGGGGGGGGGGGGGCCACGGGGAAAATTTTCGGGGAGGCAGCGCCACGGGGGGGGGGGGGGGGGACGGGGACGGGGAAAATTTTTAATTTTTTAGGGGGGGGGGGAGACTTCAAAAAATCTCTCAAATTCCCCGACTTTCTGGGACGGGGACGGGGTACAACCCTAATTTTCAAACGAAAAGTAAAGATGAGAATGTAACAGAAAATAATTTTTACAGAAATGCCTTTTGCGGACATATAGATAGCGGGCTGGACTTTTATCAATTTTTGATTTCTATATTACAATGAACCTTCTTTGCAATGGAATAAAGATATAATTTTTAAAACAAATACAATTTTCAAGATAAATTCCCAACCCCAAGGGTATATCATATAGTGAGGTTTAAAAATTACATCCAAAGATAAACTAGGTACACACAAAAAAACAGACCAAATTTATTAATAATATTTCGTAATGATTCCAAATCGTGCCCACTATCACCATCTACAGATTTTAACATTAAATAAAATTCTGCCAAAGTTTTTATTGCTGTATCCCCAAAAAGTTTTAAAGAGAATTTATTTAAATTATCCATAGTGGTATTGTAGTATAATTTAAACATTTTTTCTATTATCCCCATTTTATCTTCTATTATTTCAATTTTAATAATTTGATTTTCTTCATCTTCATTTTCCATATCTTTCAAAGTTTCTTTTAAAGAATTCTTTTCCTTTTCAAATATTTCATTAACAAAATATTTTCTTTCAAATATTTTTTGTTCTAGCAATGTAATTGTGATTTTCATGTATAACTCCTTATAATCTTCATCCGATAGATCATCCAAAAGTAGATGAACATAGCTTTTATCAAGAGTTTGGTCTTCTTTTAATACTTTAAATTTTCATATTAATAGTCGAACCTTATTATAAGATAAACTCATGGGGCCGAAAGGTATCATAGATTGGTAACATCTTATATCGGGTGTAACTCTAAATCTGCTCCTTTTATTGTATTATAATTCAAGCAAAGCCTATTTTAAATTAAGGTATATAATTAATTAAATAAACAATTAAACGGCTGACTGAAAATACTATTTTTTTAATAATACCCCCCTACCCTCCAGCTTTATACTCTTCAGGATCGGATAGAAGGATGGAAATGAATATAGTAAAAGACCCATCTTTAGGGGTGTATAGCCGGAGCCGTGGGGAATTGGAAAACCTTGGCTCCGGCTCCGGCTCCGGGCTCCGGGGTTTCAAATTCTTGGCTCCAGCTCCGGCTCCGGGGTTTCCAAAATCTTAGCTCCGGCTCCGGCTCCGCCGGAGCCGGCTCCGGAGCTAGCTCCCGGAGCTATACCCAGCACTGCAGACAATGCGGTCTGTGAACTGAAGACTAATAGAGTGATTAATTTATCTTGAATGTTGAGTCCACCAATTCAAAATTGTTTAGTTTAAATAATTTAAGGATTTCATTATAAGCGGGGATTGCAACAGATTTTTTGCCACAACAGCTACGGTCGCTGATAATAAATAGTAGGCTTTTGTTATCTTTAAAATTCTGCCTATCGAAACTTCATAGCTTTCGGTTTTGAAAGCAAATAATGAATGTGCTGACAACAAAATTTTATAAGAATTTTGATAAAATGTATTTGAGAAAAATTATTACAGAGGATATTTCATGTTAAAATATTACATATTATTGTAGATGAAGTATATCGTTAGTTAAAGCATCTACAATTTTTATTATAATTATATAAAAATTGAGTTGCAACGGAAATAATGAAGGATATTAAGTTAAAATTTTATTAATAAAATAAAAATGTATTCAAGTATATGAGGTTAAAAATAAATTTTTGGGATTATTTAATTTTCTTTATTTTCGCTGAAATAAATGATTGTATAAGAAAATTTTTTAAATGTTTTATTAATATTTATGAGAATAATTCTGTTCTCGATTAACAGGAATTTCACGATGGCCATATGAAGTCTGAATGTGATGCTGCTAGAGGTCTCCCATTTTGTTGTTCCCTTCCAATTCTGTCTCGATAGACAGGAATATCAGTTTGTTGGGAAGGAGGGAAAGAATTATTATGAGAATAGAAAGGCCTATGTTCTAAAGGTATTGGTGACGGTTGCTGGGTTATTGTATGTGGGTGTTGTTTTTGTTGTTTGGGATGAGGTCTGTAAAAAATAATTTAGATCCGAATTCTTGATCCGAAATCTAATTTAAATCTAAATACCTATTTTGTTTTATTCCTCCAGGCGGCCAAAAAATGTCAAAACAACAAAATCTGTATTTTCTATAATATTTTCTGTCAAAATATTCCTCATTTCTTCTTCCATCATACCAACGTTCATCTGCCGAACCTTTACTTTTATGCCATTTTTTATCTTTCCTAATTAATATTTTTAAATAAAATCTTATAGATCGGAGCTCATTATAAGAATACTCCAAAAGTTAGGCACTTCAAAATTGTTTTTTAAGGTTGGGTTAGTTACTGGATTGGAGAGGGCCTAAGTATTCTTCCAAAAGATATACAAATATCTACTTTATAATGAGGCCCGATTGTGCTTTTTAATAATAGGTACTTTTTATTTAGATAATTAATCCCATCACCATGACCACCAGCCCAGCCATTCGTATAATGTTCATAATTTTGGCGATGATAATGATGATCTCCCTCTCCTCTTTCGCGATGCTGTTTTTCTTGTTTTTGATGATATTGAATTGCTTTTCTAGCTTGTCTCTCTTCTGCCGAATTCCTTAATGTTCCCATGGTTGTATAAGACTTGAAAAAATTATTTAAATTTAAAATTTATCAAAATTTTATAAAAACATCGGCAGCAGAACGATGCTGCTGTTTATCGCCCGAATGCCATTCCTTGTATTCTCGTTGATTCTGTTGATGTTTAGTGTGTTGAAAATGCTTCAAGGCAGTTCCACCCTCACCATCAACCTAATCAAGTTAAAACAATCATTATTTTGAGTTTATAGGAGAGGTGATGATTCTAATTTCAGACGTTGTTCTCTTCGAGTTCGAACTTATGTTAAATTTGAGATTCCCGACCACATCTCTAAAAAGGATTAAAAAGGGGAATCGCCTATACTCACAATAAAAGGAATGAGTTAATTAATTTACATTTTGTTGAAAAGTAGAATACTCTGCAGCTGTTGCTGTTCCATTTGGATAATTTATAGTATAAGAAGTAGCTAAAGTTTTGGGTTCTTGAATTGCTTCATTTTTATATTTTTCCCTCCAAATATCAAAAGTTGTCTAAAAATAAATTTAAAATCTTTTTTAATAAATAGTTGAATCTCATTTTTAGATATCCCTTTGGGTGAAAAATTGTTTTTATAACGAGAGCAACTCTAATTCCGTTCCAATAATCGGAAATATAGTTGACGGATACTGATATCCAAGAATTTCTAAGGATCCGCCAATCCTACTCGGGAAATATCGTCCATGAATCTTTCCACTTACAGTCCACCTAAGTTTAAAAAAGGCTCTTAAATTAAGAGGTAAATGTATCGTATTGTGGGTATCTATGTAAAAATGTGGGTCGATTGTATTAAAGAATAATAGTATTTAAAAAATTAATTATAAAAATGTAAGAATAAATTATTTATTTAATTAATTTAATTTTAAAATATAAATATTTATTTAAATTAATTACCAAAGGACGGTCATAATTTTGTTGTTGACTTTTATCATATGTTGAATACCGATCAAAATTAAAATTCCCTCCGTAAGATTGTAGTTGTTTACCTACATTTCCATAAATATCGTCAATTCCCTCCCTTTTCAATTCACTTCTCAATTCTGAATGGGATCTCCTAGCAGGCAATGTTGCTTCACGTCGAATTGGGACAACTGTTATACCTCCTAAAAAATTATAAGGCAATTTTTAAACAAAGTTTTAGCCAATGTTAAAAGTTGAATAAATTCTTGAAAATATTCGGATATCCGGAACCGAAGAGAGTCCTGATATCCGAAGATTTTCCAAGAACTGTCAACCGTATAATAATAATATTTATACGCACCAGCGTGTCGATTTCAGACAATAAATAAGTGAAACATAATAAAAATGTAAATGTTTATTGTGATAAGTATTATGGACTTGTCCTAAAAACAGATTTAAACTTCTGAATTAGAGTAGACTTTTTTGACATATGTGTTAGGGCTTGTTAGGCTTTGGCGCCCCAAAGATATAGGGGTTATAGTGTTAATGACGAATTTGGGATTTCAAAAAATCCTCTGGGTCAGAAAAGTGGATTTTCAACTTTATCGGCTTGATTAGTTTAATCGAAATCTGGGAGCTGAAATCGAATTAATTAAAAATACGGAATTAATAAAATTTAAAAGTGGGAAATAAAAAATTAAAAGCCCAAATAAATTTTAATAATATTATTACAAAAATAAATAAATTAATTACCAATTCTCTCAGCAGAACTACTTCTATAATATCTATCACCAACACTTGAACCTCTTATATTATTTTTTATAATGTTGTCGCCAAATAATTCTCCCGTATAATATTCCTTTTTAGGTCTATAAATAGCTCTGTCAGCCGCAGTTAAGGGTAAATGGCGCTGATCTTCCATTGATCGAGAAAGAATTCCGCCAGTATTTTGGGATATAATTCTTGAAGAATAATAACCAGAAGGTGGAGAAACAGAGAAATAATCACCTCCTCTATTACGCGACATTTCTATATAAAATTAGTTGTTAATAATTAGCAAATTTAAGTAATTCTATAGGAAAATTTAAAGAAAAAATTTCTTAGAAAAATTTTAAATTTATTTTATTTATTCGAGCAAAACACTGCCAGTTTTATGCATTTACATAGGTAAAACAATATTATTTTGGTGAAACAGTGGGCTTTGTTTAAGCTTATCTAATCCAGGACACCCTAGTATTACTCGTTTAAACCTAAATCGAACTTTACTGGAGGCAGGGTAAATTGGGATTGTGGTTCTTTGGCATACTTCTACAAAAACGTTTGGCACGGTGTGTTTTAAAAAATTTTCAGTTTCTGGTTTATAAAACTAGATAAAAAATAAACGGAGAATGGATGTAACGATTTAAGGGGAAATTCCATGTTTGATGTATTATAATAGCTACAAGCAGTTAAAGCAAAATTTTTATTTGATACTAAAGGGAGTTTCTGGATGTATTAAGAAGTTTTCGGATACAATAATTTTCAAATATAATTGTAAATTAACAGAAAATTAAAAAGCTTTTTTCGTAAGATTTACAGATTTATTTTCAAAATTTTAGCTAATTAATTTAATTTATAAATTAATAAAACGCTTAATTATGTTATAGCAGATGTTAGGCAATTTTTACACAATTAATCAAAGCGTAAATATTTTCGAATGAATAGGCAAAAGGACGTTGTTCTGACAACTTTTATGGATATTTTCCTTCCTAAAAACATTAAATGAAGTGGAGAAGGGGTACTTCCGCTCTCTCATCTTCTTAATTTTAGCACATTTTTGTTCATTTTTGTTTTCAGTCTATAAGGAAGGAAACTGATTGATTAACACTATATTTAATAGTTTTAATCAAAAAGAGAGAGAAACCATGCAACAGCTCTGCGCAATATTTTTTGAATGTAAAAACCATTATTTTCTTCGCTCATTCATTTAACCTCTCGTAAAACTGCCCCGTTTCTCACCACAAATAAATCAGAAAGGAATGGAAGAAAGATGGGAACTTTTGCGCATAAAAATTTTTGTCCGCAAAATTTTTGCGGACAAATGTTGCGGACAAAATTTTCTGAAGAAAAATTTGCTGACAGTATGTTTGCGGACTTTATATTTTTAATTTGCATAATTTTTCGAATCTGCATATCTTATCCGCAAATATAAATCCGCAAATTTTTTACGTGAAGAAGACAAAAACATTCTCTTTTTCTAATTGATGAGATTGATGTTTAAATAAAAAAGGTTTGAAAGAATTTTACGAAACAAATCAAGTGTGTCTGGGCAAATTGTTTTTGTTATTGTGGGAGACAAGAAAAAAAAATATTTTTAAAATGTATGTAGTAGTAAGATTCTTTAAATTTAAAAATGAAAAATAAAATTTAAAAAATTAAAGTAATTTTATAGATAAAAATTTTAACAAAGGTTAGTTTGTGCCCCAGGATTATTTATCCTAAAATCACCAAAAAAGCCCCCCCCCCACCCTCGAGAAATTTCAATTAGTTTCTCAAAATTTTGATAGAAATAGTAGTAACTAAACTTGTTACCACTATTTATGCAATTTATTCTATTAAATTGAAGAAACCACGTATCACCATCCTGAAAATCAAATTTGAAAATTTCAATTAAAAAAATATTAAGAAATTATATATTGTGTTATATCCTATGGCATATTTATTGTGCACAAGTCGTGTTCGTATTTTAGATACATTATTCAATGCAATAATTTTTCTATAAAAATCCAGATCAAAAAATCCGGATTTCTGGATTTTCCGTATTTTGATCCGAAAAATCCGGTCCGGATAATGAAAATTTTAAAAATCCAGAAACTAAATCTAGATTTTTCAAATTCCGCTTTATGAAAGAATATGGCTATAAAACATAAAAGACACTAAATTAACGCTGAAAGTAAGGCTTCGGTTTAATAGAAGGGGTCTGTCTAATAGAGACAGTGAGTTTATTTCCAGCATTCCTCATGGGGTCGGTTTATTAGAAGGGGTCGGTCTGTTAGAGACAGTCGCACTATTAGAAGAAATAGGGTATACAGTGTGTAATGCTTAATCGAATGAGCTATTACAATCCTATGAACTATTCAAAACCGCAAAACGCGCTCTGGTTGAATGCTCGAAGTACCAAAAAAATAATTTTTTTGGATCCCTCATAAAATTCTTTTCAAAAGTTATCTAAAACATTCCAAATGTAGGTGTTTTGCATAAATATTAGTGACAAGATTAGTCACTAATATTTATACAAAATCTGCGGTTTTGCACAGACCGCAGAACCACAGAAATTCTATATCAAGGTTCCACAGATTCTGCGGAAAATCTGCGAAAACATCTGCAGAAATACTGTGCCCGAAGGCAAAACAAGCCAGAATTATTTTAAAATAATTAATCAAAAAATTTTCGAGATATTAAAATTAATTTCCATGAAAGTATGAGGGGAATAGATGTGAAACTTGCCTATCCAAAATTCTCAAAATTTTTCCCTGCAATGCTGAAAAGTGACTCCCTATGGATGGATATAAAGTGTTAGAAGTAATAATTAATGGAGATTTATGGTTTAACATAGATATCGAGGGATTTGTGAGGATTATTTGTTTTTATTTCATAAAAACAAATAAAATTTAGAAACAATTAGTAATTGATTAATTTATAAATAAAATTTTATTTTATAAATATTTTATCACAAAAGTCTAAAAAAAGAGAATAAATATATATTCAATATTTTAACAAAATTTTTGAAAAAAATTTTTTCATTGTTTTATTTCTAACAGAAATGTAAATTAGAATCGAAATTTAGAATAGTTTTATCATCATTCCAAATTATACAAAAGGGTTTCGATTACAAATTCGTGATCAACAGAATTTGCAAATTTTTTAATCCACTCATTTGCTTCTTTGTTTACTGCCAATTTCATATAAATAGAGCTAAAAAATTCTAAAATATTTGTAGAAAAAATTTTTGGTTCAGAAGATGTTGAAGCATCGCAGGTTGCTTTTAATCGGGTTAAAGCTTCATTGGTTATTGAAGTGAAATTTAATTTTTCCGAGTCAGAAATGCTAGAAACTGGATTGATAAATTTATTTTGAATCATTTCAATTATGTAATCACATTTTGAATTTGTTTGAGAGGTGGAAGTTGATGGACTTAAATTTAAATTTTATTTTACCTTTTTAAGTAATAGATTTATCGGTTATTTTTTGCTCTTAATGTTGCTTTTATTTGCAAATTTTCAGCTGAATAAACATTATTAAAGCTAATATGATTTTATGAAGGAGGTCTTGATCATTTAAGAAACATCGGACCTATACAACTGAACCGATTATTGTATGTTTTACAACTTAAATATGAACCCGAAAATGAAACAGGAATTCTTAGAACATAATTTTTAGTAACTGATATTTTTAGAGAAGTAAATTTATTGAAGCTTATCTTGTTCATGTAAAGAAATTAATTTTTCTGTTAATTCTAATAATATTTTGGTTAATATTTCAATTTCCTCATCCAATTGATTTCCAATTCTATCAACCCGAAATATATCAAATATCCATAATTTGTTTATATAACTGTCAGTAAATGGATATATACTCATTTTTATTACATGAAATAATAAATAGAGTTGATGATTGTTTTCCAAAATCTGTCAAAAATATTATTTTATAACCAGTATACATGGGGACATAGTTATTTTGCCCCATTTGACCTGAAAAAAGGAGTGATATCTTAACAGTGAGATTACCCTAATTGAGAATAATCCATTAAACCTTATTTAAATTTCTGAGGGGTAAAAGTGAGGAAACATTAAAGGGGGATATCGCTTAGAAACTCCTTCCTACACCATCTGGACAACTAAAATTTAGACAAATATCATAATTAAATGATCATTAATAGATGAGGTTATTTCATAACGATTTTCGATTGTATTATGTAATCTTACATGATTATGAATTTTTTCCTGCAGTGGTATCATAAAAGCATTTTGAAACCAATCAGCTGTGTATATATAAGTAAATCCCTCAGAAAGATCAGAATTTACAAAGTTAATATTTTCAAAATATTTAATACGTTTTTCTCCTCCCTTATCAAGCAAATCAACATAATGTGATATTAAAATGTAAAAGAAGAGTTTTATGCGCAATTCTATTGGCAAATAAACGGATTCCAAAAATTTCTAAAATATAATGATAAAAATACCTCTCAGCTAAAAATTGATGCAGATCAACCCTAATTATTCCCTCCCCTTTAAATTTGAAGTAATTAACCTCAATTTTATTGTTTATATTATCTAGATCAACTTTAATTATTTTTTTCAATGAAGTAAACTCAGAAAAGTCTATACTTCCCATAAATGTTTCTAAATTATTATTAATATTCTTATAAAATTCTTCAAAACTCATTTCATTCCGTAGATTATTTGAAAAATTTCGGTCAAATTCTGTAAATTAATAGTTTTAGTAGGTATCTTACAAGTTATAATAAAAGGATCTTTCAGTTATGAAAATTCTGGAGGTTCCGAGACCCAATAAAGTATAATAATTTGTCCAAGTTATCTAGTTTTTTTTAGAATTTGGGATCAGTTATAGACTAAATTAGTTTTCTCGTCAATCTTTTTTTCCTCTAGCTACTAAACCATTTAAAAATCTTAGGTTCTCCATCATTAAATTAATACCAGTAATTTCCATTTTGAAAATTATTTTTACTAAAATTGATCCAATCTTTTTTGTGACTTTGCTACTAAATTTCCTTACACCATATTCCAAATCTTTAATTATTCTCATTAATTGAAAAACTTTATCCTTGGCCTGTTCCCAAGGCAAATCCTTTTCCTTGGAGATTGGGGCCAACTGTCTCAATAAACCTTCAATAATTTCCATAAATCCAAATTCTGTTAACTTATTCTCTTGCTGACTTTTGTTATATGGTATTTTATACTCCGCAATACGGTTAATAACGTTCAGAATTCTTCCATCAAGATCATTATTCTCTTTGTCAATTAATGCCGTCCGCGTATCATCACTCGTTATATGACGCAAAAGACGTCGTCTTATAGGATTAATACGAGGCTCTTCCCAAAGAGATGAAAGAAAAGCAATTCGGAATCGAAAAGCAATCGGGACGTTTAAAGGATTTTTAAATTCAGTTTCCATTTTTTTAACAAATTCTCTTGCATTTGTAGGAGATAAATGATCGAGAATTGTTGGGATATGTGTAGAATTGGAAATATTTAAATAAAAAATTAAATAAATTAAAATAAATTTCCAATTCATCTAAAATTATTTCTGAAAAAATTAAAGCAATTTTAAAATAAAAATAAAGAAAATTATAATTAAAAATTAGTTAAATGCACTTTTGCCGCTTATTAATAAAGCTTTTAAGATTCACGTGAATTAATAATTCACGTGAAAATAATAAAAATAAATAAATTAAATTTCAAAATAATATTTCATAAAAGCCGACAAAAATGAATTTTAAAATGCTTAGACATTTAATAATTTTGAAATTTTTATTTTATCTTTCTGACGGATAGAATACCGTATTACCTCTAATTGAATGACCCACTCTATTAATAGACTGCCACTTTGTAGCTGACTGAAAATTAGAATTTAATTAGCTTGGGCATTCAATTAGAGGTAAAGTGCACTTTATTGAGATATCATTCGAATAAGCTCCTTTATCTAATTAAATGGCTTCAAAAAAGGCGATTAAATTGTCATGAGATGAGATATGGATCTTTAAAGAAGATTAGAATATAGGCGGTAAATTTAAAATTTTTGAAGTGAAATTTTTAAAAATGTAATTATGAAATATATTGATCTCTCTTGAAAACGAGTTACTAAAGTTAAAATTTTATCAGAAATTAAAATTTTATCAGAAAAGTTTAGAAAAAAAAATAAAAATATATTCAATATTTTAACTAAAATATAAAAAAATTTTTAATTTTTAAACGATATGGAATATAGAATATTTAGCATCATTCTAAATCATCAAAAATGGATGCCATTGTAATTTCAAAATCAACAGAATTTGCAAATTTTTTAATCCACTCATTTGCTTCTTCATTTTCTGCCAATTTCTTATAAATAAAACTATAAAATTCTAAAATATGTGCTGTTAAGTTTCTTGGTTCTGAATAAGACCAAGTTGCTTTTAATTGGGTTAAGGCTTCATTACTTATTGAAGTGAAATTTAATTTTTCCGAAACCTTAATAGAAACCGGGATGATAAATTTATTTTGAATCATTTCAGTTATCTGATCACATTTTGAATTTGTTTGAGAGGTGGAAGTTGATGGACTTAAATTTAAATTTTATTTTTAATAATAAAATTTTTTGTTATATATTTTGCCCATAATGTTGCTCTTATTTGCAATTTACAGTTGAATAAACATTATTAAAATACAAATAAGTTTCTATGTGGACTAAATGGTCTTCTTACTCACTTATAATAATTGCTATCCCCAGCTATTCAAATCATTCAGTTCCTATTTTATTATTTTGTATGTCTATTTGATTCTTTTAATGTGAATTGTATTTTTATTGGGAACGAATAAATATTATTAACAGTTTGTGTATTTTTATATTAGTTTATGTTTATCACTTTCGGAACGAAAGAATTAGTGATTTGAGCCTAATATTCTTAAAGTAACTTAATCAAATCTTATCTTGTTCAGATATGGATATTAATTTTTCTATTGAGTTTAATAAAATTTTAGTTAATTTTTCTGTTTCATCTTCCAACTGATTTCCAATTCTATCAAACCGAAATATATTAAATATTATCAATTTATCCATATAGTTGTCAGTAAATGGAGATATACTCATTTTTATTATATGAAATAATAAATGGAGCTGATTGTTGATCCTCAAAATCTGTCAAATAATGTTATTTTTTGAATTAATAAACAGTTAAAATTTATTTTTGGGTACCTTCTTGAACTGAAGAATATACCTTGTGATGAGGTATCTAAAATGGGAGGTATCGTTTAGGCAACCCCACCTTTCTCTAACTAATCGGGAATCAAAATTCTAAAAAGATTCTCACATAATTATCAATTTCTTCTTCTACAGGTAACATTAAAGCATTTTGTAACCAATCAGATGTGTAGATATAAGTAAATCCCTCAGAAAGATCAGAATTTCCCAAGTTGGCATTTTCAAAATATTTAATACGTTTTTCACCTCCCTTATCAAGTAAATCAACATAATGTGATATTAAAAAGTAAAAGAAGAGAATCATGCGTAATTCTGATGGTAAACAACCAATTTTTAAATATCCCTTAAATTACTATCATAGATTAATATTAATTAATATTAACGGATCTTCGTATTATATGCCGTTTAAAACCCATATTTGAGCTAGCAAAATTGGTATGCATCCGAATGTTATGCTTGGGTTTTACGTGGTTTTAAATTTATCGGCGGTTGGGACAAAATTTTCTTATGGAAGTGATTCAGATTAATCGATTATAACTTGGGTTGGGCTCACTCCGACCAAAGTTACAGATTTAAAATAAGAAATACCTAACCTCAGTTTTATTTCTTATAGTTTCTAAATCAATTTTTATTGGTTGTTTTAATAAAGTAAAGTCTGAAAAATGTAATCTTCTCATTGATTCTTCCAAATTATTAAAAATCTTTTTATAATATTCTTCAAAGTTTTTATCAATATTCATATAATATTCTTCCAAACTCATTTCATTACGAAGATTATTTGAAAATTTTCGGTCAGATTCTGTAAAGTTTTAAAGGATTAAAGGATTTCAAATTAAGTTAAATTAATAACGAGGAATGGTATTGGGTTTTTCTGGTTCCCAAGCCTTACAAAAATCATTGGTTATTATATTTTCCAAAATATTACCATTAATTTCTATTAACAAAATTATTTTTACTAAAATTGATCCAATCTTTTTTGTGACTTTGGTACTAAATTTTCTTTCACCATATTCCAAATCTTTAATTATTCTCATTAATTCGAAAACTTTATCTTTAGCCTGTTCCCAAGGCAAATCGTTTTCCTTGGAAATCGGTACCAACTGTCTCAATAAATCCTCAATATTTTCTATTAATCCAAGTTCCGTTAATTCATTTTCTTGCTGACTTTTAGCATTTAATTTTTTATAATTCGTATAGTGGTTAATAATGTACAAAATTTGTCCATTGTCTTTTTTGTCAACTAATACCGTTCGCGCATTAGTCACTATATGACGCAGGAGACTAAATCTTAGAGTATGAGATTCTTCCCTTGTGCATGAAAGGAAAGCAATTCGGAATCGAAAAGCAATCGGGACGTTTAAAGGATTTTTAAATTCAGTTTCCATTTTTTTAACAAATTCTCTAGCATTTGTAGGGGATAAATGATCGAGAATTGTTGGGATATGTGTAGAATTGGAAATATTTAAATAAAAAATTAAATAAATTAAAATAAATTTCCAATTCATCTAAAATTATTTCTGAAAAAATTAAAGCAATTTTAAAATAAAAATAAAGAAAATTATAACTAAAAATTAGTTAAATGCCCTTTTGCCGCTTATTAATAAAGCTTTTAAGATTCACGTGAATTAATAATTCACGTGAAAATAATAAAAATAAATTAATTAAATTTCAAAATAATATTTCATAAAAGCCGACAAAAAAGAATTTCAAAGTGCTTAGACATTTAATAATTTTGAAATTATTATTTGAAAATAATTGCACTTTGTTGCGATTTGCAACTCAGAATCGCAATTTCTTGCCCTGATTGAAAAGAAAAAAAATTAATTGATAAATATGTATGTATATGTAAAGTGTTGCGAATTAAGGCCTGAGAATGAAACCCGACTATTAGCAGAGTCCGTAGTCAAAATTAAAACAACAGTTGAATAGTTCCCTAGCTTATACTGAAGTCCGTAAATATTTCAACTAGGCAATTTTAAATTGTTGGACTCAGACTTAGAATCCTTGCATAGTGCAATTTTTAATAAAAAAAATTAAATTTTATTAAATTTTTTATTTATTTATTTGCACTCTTACATCAAAGAGAGATTCCACATGATTCCTTTTAAATTCACGTGAAAATATTAAAAATAAAAATATGTAAATAATTATTTCACAATTAAAATTTCATAAGTTAATTTTTTCCTTTGAATTATTTGCTTTAATCATTCCCCGATTTTTTTTTATTTTTTTTCAAATTTTTTGATTTTAAATAATAAAATGCTATGTATAATTCCTAGTGGTTTACCTATATTTTCTGGGCAAGCCAATCTAGTCAGTTCGCTGATTTTTTTAATTCCAAACCGATAAATTAAAATTAATTTTCATACGAATTCTTGTACTGGCCAAACTTTCTTTTCCCACGGGATACAAAGACTCAGAAAGCCGAAAAACCAAAATTTCATAAAATTTTAATCTCGACAAAATACCCCCCCCCCCCGCTAAATAAGTTCTATATTTGAGATACGATTTTTAGAAAAAAGGGATTCATGGGACGTATAAAATTTCAGGGGACGCATGTCCTATACTAGAGCCCAATTCTTCGTCCCAAGTAGGGGTTATAAATTCGAGGTCAGAGTGTATAATTAATTTAATACTATTAAATTTCAAAGCCTGCTAAATAAAATATAAAAAATTTTACTGTCTACCCTCTAAAATATTCTTTTTATTTTTCTCTAATTTTTAAAAAATTATTTCCACGTTTTATTTTTGTTTTTATTTTTGTTATTCTACATTCTTAAAAAAATTTTTTCTTTTTAATTGCTTCACCTGCTCTTTAATTTTTATTTATTAAAAAATTTTAAAGATTTAAATAATAAAATGTTAATATTATTTAAATTAATATTATATTTTATTTTATTAAATATTTTTTTGTGTCAAAAAGGACCGCTAAATTGTGAGTTTTAATAAAAAATTTGAAATTTATTTTTTAAATAAATAATTTTATTTATTTTTGAAAGTATAATTTTAATTAAATTTTAAATTAATTTATCAATTTTTTCATTCTATTGCTTCCTTCAATTCATCTCCTTCCTCTAATATATTTTTTGTTTTTATAAAACAAATTTAAATTTAGTAATATGGTCGAATCCATTTTTGGATTTTAGAGGTCGAGGCTGAATAAATCATAGTTAATAACAGGGTTTCGATCTCGAATTTTTAAAAATCCGCAAAATTGATCGAAAAAATCCGCATTTTATATCAAAAATCCGCAAAAAATTATCAAACCCAAAAATTGAATTTAAATCACTTTATGCATGGTATTTTTCGTCTTCTACAATTGAATTAAGCAATTTTTTTATTACTAATGATCATCATATGAAAATCCAACAACTATCTAAAAAATCACACTTGCATTTTTGTCGCGGAAGATGTCGCAAATTTTTATTTCTTCCATTTTCAGCGCCGCAGGCGAAAATTTTTTTATTTTGGAAGACCCTTAAGCCAAAAATCTTTCATTTTAGGCCAGGCAAAAAATTTTGAGGATTTTGGAAGATCAAGGACACATATTCCTTCCTTTTTTGCGCCGCAGGCGAAAATTTTGAGAATTTTGGAAGGCCAAGAAGCCAGATTTCTTCCATTTTCAGCGCCGAAGGCGAAAATTTTGAGGATTTCAGAAGGTCTTAGCGGGAAAATAATGACATTTTTGCTAAAAACCACAAGAAAATATAAAAAATCCTCATAATCTTCAAAAGACCACAAAAATCCGTAAATCCGCATTTTTAAAAATAATCCTCATCGCTCTATCAAAAAACCACAAAATGAGGAAAAATCCGCAGATATCGAAACCCTGGTTAATAATGAGTTTTATCCTAAATAGCTAGGGGGTCATATTAATCTAAATGAACTCGATACGAGAGGTGGTTGGAAATGACGAAGGTGACGGGAATCGGAACTGTCCGAAAAATGAAATGGCTCAAAAGTCGGAAGTCGGACAAAGGAATTCCGACCGACCTCTGATCGATACCTAAATCAAAATATTAAGTTAGGGGTTCATTCAAATATAGACAATTTAAGATTCGTCTTTTTTTTAATTTGGATGGTGGTCGGTGAACTGGCCAATAAATAATGGACATCCAATTTAAGTCTGTCAGCCTTATGGAGTATCTTATAATGGTCTAATTGTATTGAAATAATTTTTTTAAGTATTAAAAGAGGACCAGACTCTTGATAAAAGCTATGTTCAGCTACTTTTGGATGATCTTTTGGATGAGGATTATACCGATTTATACATGAGAATCACAATTACATTGCTAGAACAAAAAATCTTTGAAAGAAAACCTCTTATCGATGAACTATTGGAAAAAGAAAAAAATTCTGTAAATGAATATTATAAATCAAAAGCTTCGAAAAAATTAAAAAATAAAGAAGACCAAGAAGAAGATATTCAAATTAAAATGCGCGAATATCATTTAGAATTGATAGAAAAAATCTTCCAATTCTACAATGGTATCAAAGATAACTTAAATAAACTCGATTTAGAAGTCGTTGGAGATACATCAATTAATCTATTGGCAGAATTTTATTTAATGTTAAAGTCTACGGATGTCAATGATTTCGTAGCGTTTAAGAATATTGTTCTCAAATTTGGTTGGATTTTTTTGATATTTTTTGTGGTGGTGGTGGCTAATCCAGACCACGACTAATCCAGACTCATATAAATGTAGTGTAGTTAATTTAATTTCACATTTTTTGTGCTCGAACGGTGTCTGGATGTATCATAAAGTGAGAGTCTTCAATTAATTCGAAGAAATTAATATAATTTTAAAAATAGGGATGCGCCCAAACCAAGACTGATCCAGAACCCGGACCTTAAAGTCTTAACTTTAAATACCCGGTTTTCCAAACCCAAAAGGCGCACAACTCTAATTTGAAATATTTTAGAGGGCTTTAAAAAGATCAATATTACGGAGCCTTCATCAGAAGCAATTTACTTAATTGAAAGGCTTCATCTGCATGCAATTAACAATTTAATACCTGCAAAGTTTGAAAATTTTGAAAATAAAAATATGGAAAAAAGCGAATTTGCCTTAAAATTATATTCATTATGTTTGGAGGATTCTGCTGAGGTTATAAATAAAATTAAAGGAGTGAAAATTAAATTGAGAAAAATAATGCCTCATTTAATGTTTCCATGGTTGGAGATGCAAAAACCGATAATTTTTAGACTTGGTAAGACTGATAGATTAAAGCTTGCTCATTCCTTTATCGTGCCCACTCGAATATACTGTTGCTAGCTGTTTTGATACAAAGGATGACAGATCTTTGTGAAGATAGATTGAGGGAAATTCACTTTGCTGGAAACCTAAAATTTTTCGACTTATATCGTATCGAGGGAAAACTTTCTAAATACGAATAAAAACACAAAAATCCAAGAAAAGTCTCTAGTCAAGCTTCAACACCAAGAGTAAATACCGTATTTCCTCGAAAATAGACCCACGTCTAAAATAAGTCCCCTCTAGAGATTGATCAAAAAACTAGGAAATACAGTATTCACTGATTTTGAAAATTTACATATTTCTATTAAATTTAAACAGACATAATCGAATCATCTTATAAATTAGAATTATATAAAATAATAATTACAAATAAAACGGAAGAAGAAAAGAGAGAAAAAGCACTTATCCGAATAGAAATTGCTTATGTTTTCGAAAATTTATTCAAATTAGAAAAAGATAATTTGCCGGAATTGTCTTCATTTTGGGATAAAAATATAAAAACAAATGAACCAGATAGAAATAAAATTAAATTATTACAACAATATTGGTTCAAGCATTGGGAGAAGCATTGGAATAAGTTAATATTTTAAATTATTAGAGTAAAAACAGGTCGGAAAACTCATGGAGCTGACCAGATATTTTTAGCCCTAACCTGTTAGTTTTGTCAATTTTCTTTAGGGACAAGGTATATTTTTCTATAAAATTTCTAATTAAGTTGTGATTATGAACAGACAAGTAAATTAATAACAATAAGCCGGCCAAACAAACGTTTCCTAATTGAGAAACATGTCATGGCTATAAAACAACTAATTTTGAATTTTGATGAATTTTGTGAATTAATTAGACAAAGAGGTTCAAAAAGTCAGATTATCCAGCTTTTTGAACTTGATTATAACAAGATTAACTTAATTCTTGAATCAAAGGATGCAAAAACTAATAAAACAATGAATGATTTTGTGTTTACTTTGTTAAAAAAAGGTAAATTAAATTGAAATTTGTTTTTCTCTAGGTTATAAAATCTCAATACTTAATAATCTAGGCGTTTAAAACTGATACACTAATGTATAAATTACGTCAGATATGAAGACCATATCTACAAAATATCCGAAATTCAGTACATATTAGAGAAACTTTCCTGAACTTGAACCAAACTAGGGCGTCCAAGATTCTAATATCGAAGAATCAATGAGGATAGAAAAAAGAGACCAAGGCAGATATAAGGGGGCTTGGACGCAGCAATTGGGTTAAGGGGATTTGGGGATTAAGGAGTCACCAGATTCATCCTTTTTTGCGCCGCAGGCGAAAATTTTGTGATTCTTGGAAGGGTTATAAGCAAAAAATTATTCCATTTCATCTAAAAAAGTCCATTCATAGGAGTGTATATTTAGCCTCGTTCCTCGGCGAGGTTCTTGGCGGAAATCGAGACCGAGGCTCCGATACCGAGGACCAGTCTACTAATTACAGTGTGACCAAAAAGAAATGGGGCGCATAATTTATATCATACCTTTATCCAAATTAAAGATAATGAGATCAGATATAACTTAAATGATAGAGAACTAAACTGGGAATAAGAATAATTAAGAATTTTTTTTAAAAAAGAAGCCGTATTTCCTTTTGTCATCCTGTATAGCTTACTTCTTAGTCTGTATAATTCTTATTATAAGGGAGGTTCAGCAGCTAGCATATAACCCTTACTAGTTAGGGTGTTATGATGTATTAAAAAATGGTGAAGCAGCGCTCCAAAGCACGTGTACGAGATGGCGGAATACTATTACCTGTTCGGGGCTAAAAGTTTATCTCTTTTAATTTACAAATTTTAATTCATAGATGAATATTACTTGAATAGAGAAAAACTATTTGAATGGCTTTATGAAGATTATGTGCAAGCACTAGATACAGAAAATATTGAAGAGCGTAACTGTGCAATCGCATCCTCAGCAATTATTTTAAATATTCTTTGGTTGGATAATTATTTTCCTAAGGATCTTGAAGATTTTTGGAAGCAAGTATATAGACCAATGCTTCTTTTATATGTTGATAAATTAAAACAAAATAAAAAAGAAATAATTAAAAATTATTTAAATAAATTTTTATCTATGCTTCTAAAACTAAATTATTTTATCAACCAAATTTATGAAACGAGAGATAAAGGCAGAGATGTTAAAAGAGATATCTTGAATGAAGAGGTATGTATTGGGCAGTGTTTGGAAGCTCGTACCAAAATTCGTACTCGTACTCGTACTCGTACCTGTGTACGAGTACGAGTACGAGTACGAGAAAATAAAACAGGCCAAGTACGAGTACGAGTACGAGCAAATGGACTCGTACCTCTCGTACTTCGATATTAAATTTTTAAAGGAAAAGGGAAAGGAATATTTATAATTTCTCCCATATTTCTTTATGTTGGTCGATGGGTGAGTGGTTAGGTTGACTGACTTCACTCAGTTGAATATTTTGGTAATGCTTGGTTCGAATCCGGGACTGGATTTGAAGCTTATAAAATTTTTCTTTTCAAAAATAAGTGTTTTTAAACTTTTATTTTCAGTTTAAATTTTTAAATTTATTTTTTCTCAATATTTTAAATTTGAAAAAACATAAAAAATTTTAATTTAGTCATGAATTTTCCAAAATTTCTGCCTGCGGCGCAAAAAATTTAAAAGGTCTGGCTTTAAGATCATCTAAACTTCAAAAAAAAATTTTCAAAATTCCAAATTTTTCAAAATTTTCGCCTGCGGCGCAAAAAATGGAAGAAATCTGACAATAGGACCTCCAAAATTCTCAAAATTTTCGCCTGCGGCGCAGAAAGGGACTTGATGAAAGAAGAGAGATTCAGGTCGGGGTTTGAAAAATTAACAAGTAGGGGGTTCGGGTTGAAAAACAGACCAATCCTTGTGAGAAATATTGTCCTTGGACATCAAAGTGCTCAAAATTTTCGCCTGCGGCGCAGGAAATGGATGAAATAGAAGGATTTATGGCTTCAAAGCCTTCCAAAATTCAAAAATTATCGTATACGGCCCTAAAATTAAGAACTATTTACCGTTGACCCCAAAAATTCACAAAAATCTTCGATTTTTTGCTTTTTTCTAAAGTACGAGAAAGTACGAGGTATGAGTACGAGGTACGAGGCCAAAAATAGGGCTTGTACGAGTACGAGTACGAGTACGAGAAAAAATTAGACATGTACGAGTACGAGTACGAGTACGAGAAAAAATAAGGCAAGTACGAGTACGAGGTAAAAAAAAGGCCTGTACGAAAGTACGAGTACGAGTACGAGCAATTTTCAAAATTCCAAACACTGGTATTGGGGCTGGATATTCATCCGCTATCGCAATCCGTTTTTTGGCCTATTCCGCCATAAATACACCCCCTACTGACGGCCATTATTTGATGAAAAAATTTGTTCTGGTCTTCATAAATTTTTTCCCGGCAGAAGTCGGAGTTTGGCTCGGAAAAAGTAGATCGGATATCCGGGGATTTCCCTCGATTTGCCAACACTTGTCTTGGTCAATTTTTAAATTTAACTACACTCTGAAATGTAGGAGTGTTGTTTAACTACACTCTAAATGTTACCCAAAATCTGGGGAAAATGGGGAAAATCTTAATAAACTGAAAAAATACCTAGTTTATTTTTTAATTTTAGTGGCCTTTAAACTATGAAACTCAACAACAATTATTCGAATACGATCAATTAAGCAATGAAGATCAAATTAAAGAGGATAAAATAGTTGTTGACTTAAAAGCTGAATTAAATAAATTAATAGAAAGTCTTGATAAAAATGATCAAATTAATAGTAAAGATGAGGATATTGAAGATTTCAGGGAATTTATTTATTATAGACATAGTTGGGTTATTAGCAATTTAATTAATCCAGAATTTCAAGAAAAAGTAAAAGGTAATTTTTATTTAGTAATAATTGGCGCTCTCGCATTATTTATGTAAACTTTTTAAGCTAAATATATAGTAAATTCTCGACATAGTAACCATCTGATTTAACGTACCTCTCGTAATAACAAATTCGATCTTCCTTGTTAATTGAAACTCCCTCTTGTAAAGGCTCTTGATTCAACGTAGCACTCAATATAATTAATGTTTCTTCAATCCATCCAATTTCGTTGTATCGAGATCTATTTCAAGGTTATATTTCGTGAGGGTGTATATGAACGATATCCTATGTATTATTAAGATATTCTGTTGGTCTGCCTAAAACTTATAGAGAATTTTTGTAAAAGTCGCAATTAGCATAGAATATATCTAAATTTATAATTTAAGGCTTAGACACAAGAGGATATGATATATTGGAAGATGTAAAAAATATGTCTATTGACGATAAATACTTAACAACAGAGGATTCAGAATATTATTATAATGTGAATTTTTACTAAAAATGGGAGTGTAAATTTTTGAATAAAATCGTGACCTGAAAATCAAAGGTCCAAAATCGATAAGGGACAGTGTCCAGATCTGATCTGTGTTCAGTGGTAAATGTCCAGTTCGCTATCCACCTGTCTGCAAAGGGAATGCGCATTTTTCCTTCCCTTTTTGCATTTTTTGCGTGCTCACCCATGTTTCCTTCTCATTTTCGGTTGGAAAAGGGAGAAAAAACAAGGGAGAAAAAACAAGATATTGTTATAAATATCATAATAAATTTCTTTCTCATAAAATAGTATAAAATTTAGAAATACAATCCTATTGAGTTTGTATGCCCAGAAGGACAACAATATGAAAACTTAACAAATAATGAGCCTGCAGGTTAGTTTAATTTTAAATAAAATTAATTAAAAGAGCCACACATGGCTAACATTAAAATAAAAATTTTCAGCTATTGGCTATGAATTAATCCCAACAAAAGAAACAATTGACATCTACATAGATTTTTTATCACAAAATAATCACCATAATGAAGCTAGTACAAGCAGAACATTCCAACCATTAGATGTTTACAAAATTAATTTTACTGCTGTTATATCCATATTTACTAATTTAATTGCAAAAATATTAACTGAAGATTCAAAAGAGTTTAAGGATGAAAATAAACGTTGGGAGATGTTTAGAGATTGGAATAAGATTGGAAATATTCCTCAAAAGACAATCGACAATATGGAGGTAGATAGACTATGGAACTTTAATTTATTTTTAAAAATTTTTAGAACAATGGATATATGTAGTACATATATCGGTAGTGTCATTTAGGAAGTTCCTCTAGGCTTAGGTGGTGTTTAAGTATTTGTATTTCCTTAGAATTTGTATTCCTTTTTGTTCTTCCGATATCCCTCCCCTTTTGTCTTCCGATATCCCTTCTAATTTTATGATATTCATATTTGGCGTAATATCAAGGGATCAAATGATGTAAGTTGGATATCAATGATTTGGATATCTGAGAATTTTTGGATTGAGGTAGAGAAAAACTATCGGTGGATTGAGGAGGATTCGTGACTCAATTTTATATCTTGATCACTCTTAATCAACCAAAATCATCCAATATGACTCATTCGTCATTATTCCCTCAAATTCATTTATCCAACCTTAATCCAGTGATATCTTTTAGGTCCCCTTGATCAATTCAGAACTCCTTTATCACCCGAAATAATCCCTTTACCTAAATATTCAATGAGTAAAATTTATCCTTTTTTATTATTTTTTCAAATATAGGGGAAAAATATTTTAGGGGAAGTATTATTTAAGGGGGGAGTACTAATTGAGGGGGAGTACTATTTCTGAACCCTCCTCTAAAGGGGAGTATTATTTGAGGGGGAGTACTAATTCAGGGGGGAGTACTATTACAGGAAATACGGTAGATAATTAGGTAGTAAATTTTTTTATGATTTCAGTTAAAATTGTACAAAATATTTTTATTTCTGAAAAATTGGTTTCTTTGGAATGGATATTTTGCGAACTTAATAAATAATGAAAATAAATTAAATTTTAAAGAACTTAGAAAATATGTTGAAAATGTACCGAATGGCCCAAGTAATTGCGAGTTCAAAGATTTGATTGTTTGTTTAAATGAATTAACGGTAAATTGAGTAAATTAATTAAAGTAGCCCTTATTTAAACTAAAGCCCTTATTTAAAGCCCTTATTTTTGGGATGAAATAGAGATTAATTTTGAATCGAATAATTTGATTTCGAATAATTTGAATTTGACTTCGGCTTTTGTATTTTTCCGATTTTTAGTTTGGACATGTGCCTTTGGGAATTTATATTTCGGGATTTTAAATTTATCTCTGGAATAAAGCCGTCCAAGAATTTTGATGCGCCATTCTTGGGCTATATAGAATTTTTTGGCCTTATATTAGACATATGTTTAATCGGGGGTGGGACAATTATTGGATGGTAAATGTCCAGTAGATGTACACATGTTGAATCATAAATTCAATATTAATATGTAAAATCACAATCTAAAATACGATTAAGATCGAAAAATAAAAAGAAAGCTCTAAATGTAACTCATTATAATTATAGAATCTTCTAAACACTGAAAATATTCATTCTGATGTTTTTAATGCAATAATTACAAATTCTGACAGAATGCGCCATTTTTTATGTGATAATGATATTATACGGATAAAATATTATTTAAATGGATTAATGGGTGCAGAAAATCTACGAATTTTAGAAAAAATACATCCAGAGGTTTTAAAAATAGGTACTTTATAATATTCCATAAATAAAGGGTACAGCCGCGCGAGGCCATAACGGCGCAAAGCCATAACTTTCGTCATAATTTCCGAATCTTACCAAATTTAGTATTAAACGATTCCTCTCATCGAGCTGGTACCAAAATTGATAAGGGCCAGAAATTTTCCAGCAAGTTATGGATTTTCGCCGTTATGGCCGCGAGCCTACTTGAGCGTGTCCCCATCTACACAGGGACTGACTAAACTATCGTATATGCTCGAATAAATACCCATGGTATTATTGTTTATTTCTGGTGCTAAAAGAGAATTAAGTGGTGAAGACAATTATGTATATGAGAGAGGATAATCATCATATTTGAGTATCTATACTTGGACTACCCATCGACTAACAAATTTTTTTTTAAATTTAGATAAAATGCTCACAGAAGCACGGTTATCTTATTATTTAATGTACATAAATAATCCAATTAATTCTGCCGAAGCATCTGGCGCGCACTTTATGATAACCAGTTCTTTATTATACGGAAAAGTTAAAAATATGTTTGACGCCATAAAAAAGGAATCGGGCAATGTAAATAAGGTGGAATATTTTTAAAAATAAATAAATTTAAATTGAATCGCTGACCGCGTTTAAATAAATTTTTTGTTTGATTAAAATTTAATTTTGAAATAAAAAAATAACACAATACGAGGAACTTAACATAATTTTATACCGTACCGCTACAAACTTTTTAAAAATTGAAACGACTTACTTATGTTAGACACAGTTCTAATTCAATACTGATTATCAAAGAAATCTTTTCAGATTCTGATCTGAGGGGGTTTAGCTATATCTGTTAAATTTTATTGGTAACTCGGTCGTAGGGAGGAGGGGGACGCTGTCTAAGCTTTACTACTTTAAGGTATCCATAATTCTAGAACAAGATTTATTAGCTTAGAGGGGTCATCTAAAAACGAGTTTTGGCTATATTAAATCTAAATTTATAGTTAATTCCCAACAATAATTCAAAGCTTGAAATCTTTTCTGATCGTTTAAAATGGCTCAAATCACAACTTTTTGCAAATGAAAAATCCTTTTACGATTATAAAAGTCTATGTTTAATGGTAAAATTTATTCAATTGGCAACGCCAGAAAAATTTTCTGAAGCAACTAAAAAATTAGGATATAAATCTAGACCATTTGATTTAAACAAAGTAAAAAAGTGGGAAGGAAAGGAATGCGAAAATATTGAAGATAATGCTGACTTACAGAAACACATATCATATATGCAAACGGTAAAAGTTTAATATATTAAAATTAACTAATTTTTAAAATTATTTGAAAATTAAAAAAATTTTCTTGAAGATTTTTCTGCAAGAAGAGCATTACAATTTTATTAAAAAAAATCTTGAAAATGATCTTATTATGGGCAATGTTGATAGAAGAGCCCGTATTAACAAACTTTTTATTAGTAAAAAATACAAATTTTACTATCAAAGTAGCGTGTTTTTAATTTTTAAATTGAAAATTGAAAAGTAAAATGGAATAAATGATTGTAAACGAGGGTTGGATTCATTCGGGGTCAGGTGTTTTAGCCTAAAATTCGGTTTAAGTTTTTTTAACTAAGTATTCAATTTTGGTATTGGTATCTCGTTGCGCGTAAAAAATGATTTTTATTTATTAAGGTTGAGAATTGGAAAAAACTTATTTTTTTTCAATTCGAGGAATTTTGGGATCTAGTCTAGTTTATGCGTCCTAAGAAAAGTTGAGTTCAATCAAAATTTTATTGCTCAAGGGCTCAATTAGCATTAAACTGTAAACTCATACGGGGAACTTAACTTTATGATTAACACATCTGTGATCATACTGTAATTGAAGATTATTAATACCACCATAAATGTACCAACTATCACAGGCAATAGTAATTGAATCATAAACGTTTCATTGGACACCATAAAAGTTCATTGTACGCATAAACTAGACCAGAGCCGAATTTCGGGTTTCTGGACAATTGATGATTTTTGAAATTTTTTTTTTTCATTTTCTTGTATTTTTACCCCATATTTGCCCCATTTTTGTGTTTTGGAAAGGACCAACTTAGTTAAAAATATAACAGTTACGTCATAAAATTTTATCACAAATTATTCTAAAATATTTTTTTCAACTTTTAATAATTTCAGTATTTACCAACATAGCAAATTTTAATCAAAATATAATAGGAATGTTTAACAAAAATGAAGTAACTGCAGAACAAAATAGAATGGCTGCAAGTATATTTGTGTTTCATAACTGGCTTAAATCTCGTATAGAAATCAAAAAAGATTTACCCAAATATTGGGAGAACCTCTTTAAATCTGAAGAAACAAAATTTTGGCTTAATGATTTATATGAGCATGTTTTTATTTCGGAGGATTTAAATGATATTGGTGACGATAAGAATCTAAAAATATTAGCTGGAATTAAGGCTTTGGCAGATGGAGAGTTAAAAATCGAAACTAAAAATTCAAAAAATAAGTTTGTTAATTTATTTGAATTTTCTAAAAATTTTAACTTGAAAATTATTCGAGTTGTACAATGAAACTTGACCAGAGTTGGTTCGAAATTAGTTTTCGACTTTGATTTTATGGCTATCTTTTGCTTTTCGTTCAAAATTTCGAAAAATATTTTCGATTATTCTCGAAGATTTTTTGTTTCGAAACAGCTCCCTTTTTATGAATTGAGCGATGATATTTCCGAATTTGAACTGGAAAAAAGTTCTCCAAAATCATACTTGGAAGTATAAGTTATTCACATTTACCTATTCTAATGGAAATCTAATTTCCAAGTTTTAGTTTCTCAAATTTCCGAGTAAATTCCTTAAAGTTCCGACTCCAATTAAAATTTAGAATTAATGGGAAATAAGCCTTAATGTTATAAATTTATTTTAATTGAACAGAAAATTTTTTTGAGAACCGGACCACCTAAATGTTATCCCAGTTAAAACAATTATCCGGGTTCTTACAAAATATAGAAAGAAATCACACATCAATTTTTTAATAAACTTTTTTGAAGGGATTTATTTAATGAATTAATAAATCACTTGGATATAATAGGACACGACAAAGACAAAAAATTAGATAATATGTGGTTAAACAAGAAACATAAAAAACGCTTTATAGTTTGGATAAAAGCCTTAATGAAAGATGAATTATTTAAGGAAATTGGGATAATAAAAAATGTAGATCGAAAAGGGAAGAAAATTAAGGATAGTGATAATACTTATATGGAGGAACAAGTAACACAAATTAATTATTTTTTGGATAGAATCAAAGGAGGTAATTAATTCTTAATTTAAAGTTGGCTGATTTGCTTAGTATTATAAGCCCTAACTTTATGCTGGAAGTGATGGGAACAATTATAAAGTAATACATAATAGTGATT
Source organism: Meloidogyne incognita (assembly GCA_036172945.1). NCBI lineage: Eukaryota > Metazoa > Nematoda > Chromadorea > Rhabditida > Meloidogynidae > Meloidogyne > Meloidogyne incognita. The sequence continues at coordinate 950,487 of JARQAC010000029.1, read as the reverse complement.
GTAGTGCCCGACAAACCAAACAGATTAAAATTGTTATTAAATAGAACATTTTTTAGATCTTCTCTCTCACAAAATTGACATAGATAAATTTGCTTCCGCGTTTAATCTCGATGAAAATAATTTAAAAGATATTTTTGAGGGTTTAAAAATTAAAATTAAACCTAACGAGTTACGATTAGAAATTAAAAAAGAAAATCAGAATAAGCAAAAGAGTTTAGTAGAGTTAAATAAATCTAATGAAAATTTGAAAGACATAAATAACGCCGAAATTACTTCAAGTATAGTAATAAAAGTAGAAAATACTAATTCAAAAAATAAGAAGAAATCTAAGAAGAAAAAAGGGTTAAAAAATGAGGGGGATGTTGAAGAAATGAAAGAAGATAAAAATATAGTTAATATTGAAGGTGAGGAAGTGGGAAATAAAAATGGAGAAAGTAATAAGGAAGAGGATAATAAGGTAAAAATCGAGCATCAAGAAGATATGAGGTTACAAATTAATAATGAAGAGCAAAACATTGAAGAAAAAGAAGAAAAGACTGAAGGAAATATTAAAGAGGAGAAGAACGATAAAGAAGAAAAGAAGATTGAATGGAATAGGGAAGAAAGGAAGAGAAATGAAGAGAAAGGTATGATTGAAGGAAATAATGAAGGGAAGAAAAAGGAAGAGGAAGAAGATGAAAGAAAGACTGATGTAAATATTGAAGAAAAGAAAAATGAAGAAGAAAAAAAGGAAGAAAAGAAGATTGAAGCGAATAAGGAAGAGAAGAAGAACGATCAAGAAAAAGAAAGGAGAACTCACGGAGTAACTGAAGAGAAGAAGGTGGAAAAGGAAGAAGGGAAGGTTAAAGTAAATAATGAAGCTAACTCTGTCAAGAAGTATTCTAATGATAAGAAAACCAGGCGAAAAAATAAATCTAGGAAAACAAAGTCAAATAATCCGAAAAAGATAGAGGTTAAGGATAAAGAACTTCTGATTAATGCAGAAAATGAAACCAATGAAAAGTGTGTAAAAGATCTCTATATTACGTACCCCCCCCCCTCTTCGGGTCCCGTCGTAAGAGTGGATTGATAGAGAGGTTAAACAGCTAGGGTATATGCTACTGATGAAATTATTATTATTATAGGCGCCTTCGGCGACATAATCGCAGTATTTTCTTCGAGTCTTGAATAGATTTCCTTTAAATTTTTAAAAATATATGTAGGTGTGGATGATCACAAAAAATTTAGCAAAAATTTGCCCTATGGGACCAATAAATTGTCTTAAGTCTTGTTACTTTTTAGTTTTGGGGTCCTTTTCCCTCGAGTCCTGGGAAATTTTTGGTCATGGACGTCTCTATTAGATATTAAATATAATAGTAACTATGTATTTATAGCAAAGAAATTATCAATTCAAAGAATGAAGAAAGTGATTGTTTATTGCCAGACAGTGAAGATGATGAACTTGGATTTACTAACACAACTATAGAAAATAGTTTGCCAAATATGCAAACAGAATTATTGGATGATCCAAATAAAGAGCTGAATCTAAATAAAGATGAAGGTTATTCTTAATTGAAATTATTGACACCCCAGTGTCTATAGATAACACCTACCCGTTGATCATTTAGTTGCAAAATCCTACATTAGTTCCCCAGAAAAATACATCCCAGGATTCCCAAACCACAAAAGGTCGGCAGTTCCCGATTTCGCTAATCTGAATGGCACATTCCCTGATAGAAAATTATAATAATTATATGTATTATTATTATTTTATTTTTAATCAGATATAATAAAAATTAGAGATTTAAAGAAAAATATAAAATTGAAGAAAAATAAAGATGACAAGTTAAAATTTAACAAAAAACACATATTAAGTGCCAATCAAGAGATAATGAAGTATAAAAATAAGGCAAAATTTTGGACTTTATATAAATTATATGTAGGTCAAATCTAGGTTAGAGTCTCTTTATAAAGTACCCAAAATATTAAGCCTTGATTTGAATATCCCTTTTTAATATTAGTCTGGCCAGAGAGATTTTTTTTCAAAGTAATGCTCAATCTATTAATTTTTTATAGAAAACTATTTGTCCTTTAAATGAAATAAATAAATTAATTCAAAATATCGAAAGTATACTAATTTCATTGAATAATAAAGTGAAAGAATTTAATAAATTAAAATTTGAATGGGAAAATATTAAAAATAACAAGTTTAATAATTTTAATTGCAATTTATTTAAAGCAAAATTAGAAAAATATAAAAATACAAAATTAAAAGTAAAATTAGAAAATGAAAGGAAACTTTTGGTAAATTAATTATAATAATTAAAAATAATTTTTGTATTTTTAATTGAAAGGGTTATTCTTGGAACTGAATTTTAGGTTGAAACATATACCAAATACGATGGTAAATACAAAAAATTGTTTAAAGAAAAAAATTTAAAGAGCCACTTTAGGTCCCCATGTTTTCCACTAAAATAACGCGTTTCCACACCGAATCACTTTTGAAGGCATGCCATATCCAAAATACACTTTGCTGGAAAGTACTACCCCGCGCACCATATAGCCCCGACTGTGCTTCATCAGACTATCACTTTTTCACATCTCTCAAAAACTTTTACGGAGCACGGAAGGCTATGTTTGCGCTGAAATTAATTTAAATAGCTTGGAAACTAACTCGACAAATATTTTTAAAATTTTTTTCAAATTTTAATTCTTAGATTCAAGCCGTACTTCAATTAATACCTACAAATAATAGTAGAATATATCCACTCGAAGAAACAATCTCATACTTTAAATCAATCATTTATGGATGGGTAATATTTATTTTAAACCAGGGTTCCGATCGGCAACATGCCTAACAAAAGTACAAAAATCTCGATTTAAAAGTACATAGGGACTAAATTTCCAAATAAAAAGTACACTCCAAATTAAATTAAAAAATTTTTTTCGGAGGGAGTTGCCAAGGTGAAAAAATTTTCTGCGCCGAATTTTTGGTGCCGAAGGCGCCAAAAATTTTGATTTTTAGCGCCGCAGGCGAAAATTTTTAAAATATTAGAAGGCCGTAGGCCAAAAAAATTCACTTTTTCAGCTCCTCAGGCGAAAATTTTTTGAAATTTGGAGCCCATGAAGTCAGATTTCTTCCATTTTTTGCGCCGCAGGCGAAGATTTTGGGAATTTTGGAGTCCTTAAGCCAGATTTCTTCCATTTTTTGCGCCGCAGGCGAAGATTTTGGGAATTTTGGAGTCCTTAAGCCAGATTTCTTCCATTTTTTCCAAAATGTTGATTTAAAAGTACATACTTTCAAAAAAGTACAAATTCAATTTCTTAAGTACGGAGGTCGATTTAAAAGTACAATACTTTTAAAAAAGTACGAATCGGAACCCTGTTTTAAACATAAACTTAATTCTTTTTCATTAAATTATTTTAGCGTCAAGAATCTCTTATACTTATTTCTGGTTCGTATATTTTTAAATCTCTCACACCTGAATCGGATATTGATATGATTGTATTATTGCCGAATTATGAAAAAATTAGTGAGATTAATTTACAATATACAAACAATTTGGTTTTTAATGAAGATCAAAATTCATTATATAATATAATTAGAAGGGTAATTATTTAATTAATATACAGTTGAATATGATTTCTGTATACCCCTCTCCCTGATTATTAGGTACACTTCATTTTAGGTTATGATTATAGAATTTAATTGTCACTGGACAGATTAGATGTCCAAAGGAGACCATCTAAGGTTGGCAGTTTGCAGGGAGATCCCCATGATTAAGATGGTTCATGGGAGATTCTTCTTTTCGGTTCCGGTTACGGATCTCCCCCAGCTATTTTTATCTCTCTATTTAAATTGCCCTCATTACGGCGGTACATTCTCATTTACGACGGTGCCCCCTCATTGTGAATAAAATTTTTAACACTAAGGTTATCTAAGAATCAGATTCGATTATGTAATTAAATTTAAAAATATTATTATTTTAATTTTAAAGCTGGAAGGTGTTTCATCATTATTTAAAGTTGGCGGTCGAGTACCTTTATTAAAACTTGTATATTATGGATATGATTTTGACTTGCTTTTTGTTGGAGTTCCATGTCATCAGCCATCTGAATTTTTTCCGTTTTTAAGAAAAGAATATAAGGAAAATTTAAATTTGGAAGATAGTGATAAAATTATTAATCAAATTATTTTTAATCTTCAAACAATACCGATCGAAGATATTCGTTCAGTTATACTTCCTCTTTCCGGTCTGATTAATCAACGCATAAAAGAACAATTCTTTATTTAAAGGTTATCGTGCCAATCTATATATAGCCCAATTAATGGAAGATAATTTTAAAAATTTTAGAACATTCCTTTTTGTCTTAAAAATATGGGCAAAGAGTTTGTAGTTTTTTGTGTTAAAAATTTTTATTTAAAAATTTAAGAGCATTTTATATACAGTGGACAGTTTGGTCTTTTTAATGGAACAAATTTATCAGTATTGGCATGCAAAACAATTTTGATAAATAAAGGAAATATCCATCAATCTATAGTCCATCTATTAGAACAATTTTATATCACATTTTCAGAATGGTTAGATATTTTGTTTCTTATTTTTGAATTACTGAGAGAAAACAGAATCTCTAGATCGGAAGACCTCCGTTGAGTTATGCCTGATCATTGCTGTCCGATACTATTGACCGGAGACCCGCTCCGGATTTTTCAAGAGTCCGTTTTCCGTATATTTTCGCCATCTCCGGATAATTTCCGAACCTAATTATTTATTATTAATAATCATATTTTTTTAGGGATTGGACAAATCCTGTATTATTGGAAAGCTTGGTCTATAATCAACAATTAGCTCACCAATCAAACTTTATTTCTATCAAAAATTTACTGAATTGGGATATTAATTCTGATAAATATAAACGTGAGCAAGTACTTGGTCTTGATAATTATACTATTTACGATCAAAATAAACATCGGTTAGTACAACATGCTAAAATGATGTGGCCAATTATTGCCCCAGGCAATCCTCCACAGAATTCTGGATTTAATATAAATTATTCTACTTCGAGAATCTTACTATCAGAAATGAGATTAGGTATTTAAATAATTTACAATAGGTATTCAGATTTTATAATGAGATATATTTAAAATTGAGAGTGTTTCTTAGTTAGGTTCTCCATCGAGTGCCTAACCGATGTTGAATAAACGCCTAAAAAGGATATGAATAAAGCTTGTGGTAGCCAAACGAGGTTTAGCTGTAGTATTTGGACTAAGCATATGAGAAAGATAAAGCAAGAGGAAAGGGCAACCTTTCTGATGGACAGATTGTATTGTGATATAGTAAAGGCGATTTTTTAATGTTCGAGAGTTGAATCCCTTTCATGAAAGAGTTCTATATATCTCTAAATTAATTTTCCTGTTAATTAAGCTTATTCATCATTAAAATATGTTCAAAGTGTCATAAAATATTACACCAGCAAAATGAGAAAAAGTAGAAAAGATAAAATTATTATAAAAAATACATGGATAAACTGGCTAGATGGAGGTCCTTTCGAGGAAAAGGTTTTTAAAGTTTAATTTTTCCAAATTTTATTTTTCAAGTATGAACACTTTATGGCAATTACTTCAATCAATTTAAATTCGAATAATTCGATTAATCAAATTTTTGAGGAGTTTAACAATTTTGTAGAAACCCGAATTAGATTGGGACTTGTATTTAACATTGAAAATATTTCTGAAATTGATTATTGTCATGCAAAACCTGGAAGAGTTTGGAATAATGAAAAGTGCCCTTCAATAATTATTAAAATTATAAATAATGAGTATGTTCTTTAATATGTATTATAAAATATAAACAGTTAACTCTCATTATATGATACAACATATTAGAGACCGGATCTAGACTAGTTCTCAAACAAAAATCACGCTTTTTCGAGAGATGGATCTAGATTCTCGCAAAAATTTCTCTTTCAAATCTCATCCCAAAATATCTAAAACATCACAATTTATGACGTTTATTTTAAATTTGGTGTATTGAGATGCATAAACGATACACCTAATTGGGGTCTCGTTTGGTGACCAAAATTTTTTTGACTTGGTGACCATAATTCCGCTGGTGACCAAAATTCCGAAAAAATTGGTGACCAAAATTCCGTACACACACCCAATCTAAGATCCCCCCTATAAGTATGATATTTCATTAGAGCTTAACATTAATTTTCAGAAATACTTCAACTAATTTGTTATGTACAGTTTGGATAGTTGGAATTAAAATGAAATCAAATAAAAGATTACCCTCTTTTATTTTTAATTCCTCGTCTAATCATTTTGAAGAATTTACAAATAGAATTAAACAAAAATCTTTTTTACCCGAAGAAGAAAGAGAAAATATACAATTATTTGCCAATTATTGGACGAAAACCCAGCTTAAATTGGAATTAGAAAATAAACAAAAATAATTTCAGATATTACGAAATTTATTTAAAAATACATTTTTTATTTCCTGTTTATAACCTCTGATATTATTAGGTTTATGAAAATTTTAGGTATTTTCCCATCTTTAGTTATTAATGTCTAGCCACAATTAATAGTCGAATCTTGATATTTTCTTTCCAATATCAAAAATCTACAGTATGAAAAGTCCTGAGTTTGTCCTCTTATCAAAATTCGACTGTAGCACAATTTATCAATTTTTATAAAGCAAAATTATTAAGTTCATTTTTACAATTAAATACATAGAATTCGAAGTTTTTCTAAAATCATTTATTATTATCTATTTATTAGGGTTCAGCGGTATCGGGATCTTGACTGGTATCGGGCGGTATTATACCGTTCTCTCTGAATACCAATACCGATTTTGCTGATACCGATACCATTAGATTCCACAAAAATCTAATAAGAAATGTTAAATTTATATAAAATCTTTAAATCCTCAATTTTCAACTTCTCCTGCTTATAATAAAGTCCTTAAAATATACAATTTTATATTTGAAAAACGTCGCATTCAAAACAAATTAATATTTTTATCAGTCTGCACTACACAAACCGCGTTGTTTAAATAAATAAAAAATCTATAAAATTATTTAAAAATTAAATTTAATTAAATAATTTAATTATTTATTTGCACTTTTACATCAAAGAAAGCTTTCACATTATTTTTATAATAAATACACGTGAAAAAAATTAGAATATGTAAATAGGTAATTGTGTAATTATTTCAAAAGGAATATTTCATAAGAAAATTTTTTCCTTTGAACTACTAGAGTTCATCGGGATTTAAAGAAAAAATCGGGATCTGGAATGGTGATACCGATCCCGGATCACGAAACGGGATCGGATTATGCTATAAATGTATTAATTTGAATTCTGAGCGTCAAAGTTAACTTGTTTGTCATTTTATTGCTTGAATTAAACTTTTTTTGATAAAATTTAGTCAATTTATTTTCATATCTATTGCATGTTCCGAGAATTTTTGCATATTTTGATGAATACCGTATTTGCTAAAATAATTACCCAGGGTAATTATTGTTTGAACCTCTCGCTGGATGGGGTAATTAAAAAGGAGGGTTAATTATTTTAGCTTTAAAAAAAAGGCTAATTATAACTATTTTTAAGAGGGGTAATTATTTTTTCGATCTCTGGCTATAGTGGATAATTAATAGAGCGAGGGTAATTATTTGAGAGAGGGACATTATTTCAGCATGTACGGTAGTTTATAAATTCGAGGTCAAAGTGCATAATTTATATATAATAGAATTCACATAAATTTCAACGCCTTATAACTAGGGTTGCGCCCCGACCGCGACATTCCCAACCTAAAACACCGACCCCCGAAAGTTCGACCCCGACGACCCCGAACCCCGAAAAATTTTTATGACCCCGACTCAAAATGCATTAATTAACGACCCCGACTTTCCCAACCCTAAAACCCCAACCCCCGACTTTTTAAATCCCGAAGGCTCGGGGCACAACCCTACTAATAACATATAATCATAAAAAAATTTTTAGTGTCTAACCTCTAAAATCAATTTTTTTATTTTTCTCTAATTAAAAAAATATTATTTCCACATTTTATTTTTATTATACATATTTGCTATTCTACAAGTCTATACGATTTCATCAGCTATTTTTATCTAATCATCACTCACTCTTAAATTTTTATTTTTTAAAATTAATTTTTAAAGATTTTTAAATAATAAAATGTTAATATTATTTAAATTAATATTATATTTTATTTTATTAAATATATTTTTATGTCAAAAAGTACCGCTAAATTGTGAGGATTTAATAAAAATTCGAAATTTATTTTTAGAAAATATATAATTTTCATTATGGAAAGAATAATTTTAATATAAATAATTAATTTTTTAATTAATTAATTAATTAATTTTTCGCGCATTTAAATTTAAATATTTTCGGAACTCATTTTTGGAGGGCAGCTATAATGATGAAGTTATTAATTAATAGGGTTGTTTCCCGGGGGGGGACGGGGACTGGGAAATTTTTTCTTTTTCCACGGGGGGACGGGGAATTTTCAAAAAATCGCTCAAATTCCCCGACTTTCGGGGACGGGGTACAACCCTATTAATTAAACCCCTTCCCTAGCTAAAGGTTTTAACAATAATTATCCATGATAGCTCCAATTAGGATAAATCTAATTATATAAGTAAGATAAAATTTGTCAGTCCCATGAGATAACTTATTATATCTTAGGTCTTTATCTTAAATATCTAAGGTCTGTCTATATTAATATAAAAATTTAAAGTATTAAAAGACCAAAGTCTTGATAAAATCTATGTTCAACTACTTTTGGATGATCTTTCGGATAAAGATTATAACGAGTTAAACATGAGAATCACAATTACATTGCTAGAACAAAAAATCTTTGAAAGAAAACCTCTTATCGATGAAATAGTGGAAAAAGAAAAAAATTCGGTAAAAGAATATTATAAATCAAAATCTTCGAAAAAATTAGAAAATAAGGAAGAACAAAGAGAAAATATCAAAATTAAAATAATCGAGGAGAATTTAAAATTGACAGGAAAAATGTTTGAATTCTACAATGCTGTCAAAGATAACTTGAATAAATCTTCTTTAGAAAACACTGGAGATACAACAATAAATATTTTGGCAGAATTTTATTTAATGTTAAAGTCTTTAGATGTGACTGATTTCAAAAAGTCGAGGAATATTGTTGATAAATTTGGTTAGAATTTTTTAAATGTATTAGTTTGACCCTGGACTGCATGAAATGAAAAAATTTTCTCAGACGGAATCGGGAATTCTAATCCGAGAGTGCGCGCAGCCCTGGCCTGACTTTTTGTGCAAGTGCATTTTATTTCACCTTGACATTAATGTCACACCTCTAGTAAAAACTTATTAATAAATTGAAATAGTGTTGAGCTCCAACCGCAACTTCAACCCGAACCATTAAAGTTCTAACTCTGAAAGCCCCGTCACCCGATTTTTTTGATTCATCAGAAGACCGATGATCCAGAAGACCGATCCAGAAGACTGATTTTTTTGATTAAGAAGACCGAGTCATCCGATTTTTTTGATAGTTTAAAATATTTTAGAGCGTATTAAAAAGATAAATATTTTGGACATTGAGCCTTCATCGGAAGTAATTAACTTAATTGAGAGATTTCATCTACATGCAATTAACAATTTAATACCTGCAAAATTTGAAAATAAAAATATGGAAAAAAGCGAATTTGCTTTAAAATTATATTCGTTATGTTTGGAAGATTCTGCTGAGGCTATAAATAAAATTAAAGGAATGAAAATTAAATTGAGAAAAATATTGCCTAATTTAATGTTTCCTTGGTTGGAGATGCAAAAACCAATTATTTTCAGACTTGGTAATATTGACATGTAAAGGCTTGATCATTCCCTTATTCATTCCCTCATTAAAATGGAAGAAGAAATGAGAGAAAAGGCACTTGCTCGGATAGAAATTATTTTTATTTTTGAAATTTTGAGGGAATGAATAAGACTCTTGAACAGGGCTGGGCGCAATCGAAAAAAAAGATTCCGCAACTCGCAATCCGCAACTCGCAATTTTTTTTTAAAATCCGCAAACGCAATCCGCAACTCGCAATTTCTTTTTAAAAATCCGCAAACGCAATCCGCAACTCGCAATTTCTTTTTAAAAATCCGCAAACGCAATCCGCAACTCGCAATTGCAAAAAACCCGCAATTCACGCAATTTCCGCAACTCGCAATCCGCAATTTTTAAAAATGGAGATAAAAAATTTAATCACTTCAAACTATAGTTAAAATTGTATTTGTCGGATATAAGTGATTGGTAACGGGCGATAAAAGAGGTTCTGAAATAAGGGGTATTTAATAAGGAGGGATATACGTTATAATAAGGAGGGATAAACGTTTTGTGGAAATAAGGATTGAGGGATATTAAGGGATTTGGGGTATTAAGTGAAAGCAAGTTCATGTATCTACTAATTTCATAATACCCTCTTTGATCACCGAATTTCTTCGAATTATCCTTAATCCCACCAAATCCCTAGATATCAAATCACCGATCTACCTTTATAACTCTTGCTTGCTACATTGAAATCCCCCAATATCACTCCAGATCCCCATTAATCCATGCTTACTCTCAAAAAAACTTCAAATCCCCAGATATCCAATCATCATGATCGAAGAATTTTTTTGAGAGCGAAATATTGAGAATTTTAGAAGATCCTTAAGCCAAAAACTTCCATTTTCAGCGCCGCAGGCGAAAATTTTGAGAATTTTGGAGGATCCTTAAGCCAAAAACTTCCATTTTCAGCGCCGCAGGCGAAAATTTTGAGAATTGGGGAAGCCCAAGAAGACAAAACTCTTCCATTTTTAGCGCCGCAGGCAAAAATTTTGAGAATTTGGGAAGGATAAGAAGCCAAATTTTTTCCATTTATTGTGAGGGTAACTTCGAAAAATTGCGTGAAAATTGCGTGAAAACCATGAAAATCCGCAAACGCAATCCGCAACTCGCAATTTTAATTTTAAAATCCGCAAACGCAATCCGCAACTCGCAATTTTAATTTTAAAATCCGCAAACGCAATCCGCAACTCGCAAGTGCAAAAAACCCCGCAATTTACGCAATCCGCAACTCGCAATCCGCAATTGCGCCCAGCCCTGCTCTTGAATCTATACAGTTGCCGCTTTCTTAAAATGCCCCATTTCTTTATGTATTAAAAAAAGTTATAGAGAATTCACATTTCTGGATAAACACAATTTTTTGTGTTTTACCCTATCTAAAGTAAACTTCTTTAAAACTAAACACTAAGATCCAGCTCTAAAACTGAAAATTTTCGAGTTAAGACTCAACCAAATCTGTATTACTCTTGTTAGAAAATTTATCTTTTTAAATTTACACAGATATTATCGAATCATCCTTTATATTAGAGCTATATAAAATATTAATTTCAAATAATACGGAAGAAGAAATGAGAGAAAAGGCACTTGCTCGGATAGAAATTATTTTTATTTTTGAAATTTTATGGAAATTACAGAGGGATAATCTGTCAGAATTGTCTTCATTTTGGGATAAAAATATAAAAACAAATGGATCGGATAGTAATAAAGTTGAATTATTGAAAGAATATTGGCAGAAACGTTATGAGGAAGAATGGAATAAGTTAATATTTTAAATTATTATGAAAGAATCAGGTCACAGAACTTTACAGGAGGGTTTATTGACCAAACTGTTATTTTTGACAAAACTTGTATATCAGAATAAAGTATTTCCAGTGAATTATAAGTACACAGCTTGACTAGATAACTATTAGATAAATATTTTAAAGGTAAATGTCCGGTTGGTGTGACACCAACCGGACATTTACATATTTTAGGTAAATTAGATAACTAGAATCTCTTGAAAAAACAGTTAGAATTAAGATTCTGATGAGGAAAAAATAAACTTTCTAGCTATCTCGGCATTAGAAAGGACTATTGAAATTATTAAAATGATTCATAAAGCTCTCTGAATTTAAATAATCACAGATCATTATTTAAAAGGAATAAAAATTTTCTTTTTTAAAATTTAATAAGAAATATTATATAGGTATTTTTTAAACATTTATTTAAGTTCTTCGAAAATTAAATTTCCATCAATAAGCCAACCAAACAAAATTATCCTAAATGATGAACACGCAATGGCTATAAAACAATTAATTTTACAATTTGAGGAATTTCGTAAATTAATTAGACAAAGAGGTTCAAAAAGTCAGATTATCCAGCTTTTTGAACTTGATTATAACAAGATTAACTTGATTCTTGAATTAAATAATGTAAAAAATATTGAAACAATGAATGATCTTGTGTTTCTTTTGTTAAAATTAGGTAAATTTAATTAAAATTTACTGAGCTCTAGGTTATTAAACACATCAGTAAAACATCAGTACGGTCAACTAAAAATGCTGGTTCCCTCCCAACAGCCGAAAAACCGTTAGACTAGCTGAATGAGAGGAATACCTATAACTCCGCTCAGTTTTATTCTACTAAAAGTATGGCCAAGATTAAACCTCAGAGTTCTGGATAATTTCGTTTAAAATTACAAAACTCTGACACTAAGTTAATTTTAACTCATCAGTAGTCATTGAACCATATTAGGAAGTCCAGTATTATTTAGATGATTAAAAAATTTTCATTTTTATTTTAATTTTTTAAGAAATAAAATTTATTTTAAGATATAAAAAGAGAAAAACTATTTGAATGGATTTATGAAGATTATGTGCAAGCACTAGATTCAGAAAATACAGAAGAGCGTAACTGTGCAATTGCTTCTTCAGCAATTATTTTAAATATTCTTTGGTTAGATAATTATTTTCCTAAAGATCTTGAAGATTTTTGGAAGCAAAAATATAGACCAATACTTCTTTTATATGTTGATAAATTAAAGCAAAATAAAAAGGAATTAATTAAAAATTATTTTCCAAAATTTCTAAATATCCTTGCAAAGCTAAATTGTTTTATTGGCCAAATTTATAAAATGAGAAGCAATGGGAAAGAAGATTATCAGGATATTATGAAGGAAGTGAGTATTATTTCTTGTTCCTAAATTGCCTCCCACATAGTAACAAACTAAATGTTAAAACAATACATATAAAAAGTAGATAGTATAGATGCTTGTGAGAAGAGAAACCACGGGACTGAGAGTTGTTTCGGAACATGATCTCGGGATCGGGAGTCGGGAATTTATATACAAATTTTTGGCGCTTTCGCCATCCGAGCATCACCAGCGTAACTCTTTTCGTTTATCTTAAAACATGTTCCGACTGTATAAACAAGAAACATTTTGATTTGAGTGGCAAAGATTCGAGTGCATTGCAGATCTGGTATAAACTATATTAATAATATGGTTGATCTCATTAAGCGTGGAAAATTCTGAATAAATTTCACTATTAATTTATCAATTTTTAGGGGTTTTTAAATGATAAAATCCAAGAATTATTTGAATACAATCAATCAAGTAATGATCAAATTGAACAAAATAAATTATTAAATGATTTAAAAACTGAGTTAAATAAATTAATAGACAATTTGGATGAAAACGATCAAAATAATATTAAAATTGAAGATTTTGAGGATTTTAGGAAATTCATAAATTATGGACACAAATGGGTTATTAAAAATTTAATTAATCCAAAATTTCAAGAAAAAATAAAAGGTAAAATAATTTTAGATAAATTAGGTCATTGGTAACTTGCATTGGTTTTTGTAAAAGTTGATAAAATATCTAAATTTATAATTCAATTTAAGGCTTAAACACAATAGGACTTGAACGATTGGAAGCTATAAAAGATATGACAATTGACAGCGAATATCTGACAACTAATGATTCGGGATATTATAATGTGAGGATTTAATACTAACGTGATAGAAAAATTTCAGAAATTGGAAATTATAAGGATTTGATCAGAATCCTTCAGTACTGATCACATTTTAGTAACAAGAAGGGTAGATAAGGGATTGTATATTGAACAAGGTACTATTGAAGAATAAAAACCCATAAATGAACCGACATTGTAGTACAAACACTTCAAAGGCTGTTCAATGATAATCACGTTTATCGTGACTAATAATACTCGAAACTTTTGGTCAGAATGTGCCAGGTATCGAAAATCTCATGCCAAAAGCTTTGTAGGGTTTCATCTAAGAGTATTGTTATAAATATTTAATGAATTTTTTGATCATAAAATAGCTTTAAATAATTTAGAAATACAATCCTATTGATTTTGTATGCCCAGAAGGACAACAATATGAAAATTTGACAAATAATGAGCCTGAAAGTTTGTTTAATTTAAATAAAATTAAATAATAAAAGAAGCCTATAGGCAAACATTAAAATCTAAATTTTTTTTAGTTACTGGGTATGAATTAATTCCAACCAAAGAAACAATTGACATTTACATAAATTTTTTATCACAAAATAATCAACAAAATGAAGCTAGTACAAGCAGTACATCAGAACCATCACATCATAACCATGACATCACAACCAACATAATAGATATTTCTGCTATTAAAACCAAATTTGTTTATTTAATTGCAAAAATATTAACTGAAGATTCGGAAGAATTTGAAGAAAAAAATAAACGCCTGGAAATGCTTAGAGATTGGAATAATGTTGGAAGTATTTCCGAAAAAACAATTGACGATATGGAGGTAGATAAATTAATAAACTAGAATTTATTAAGACAATTTGTTTTATAAAATAGAATTTTAATAAAGAATTTCTTGAATAACTAGCCCGGGTAATTATTGAAGGGAGTAATTAATCGAGAGAAGGAAGGTATTCGAGTTTTCACATTTAAACTTGTAGTAGAAAGGGCTCTACGGAATCGTCTACCTTTCACTTGCGTTCAGCCCTGGTGGTATGGCATTAGAGGAGGGGTAATTATTGTTTCAACTTATCGCTGGACGAGTAACCAGTAGAGCGTATTTTTTAGTTTTTCAATTTTTTGCGATCTCTTGACGAGATACGACGAATACTTAGTTTTCGTGCAAGATATTGCGTACATTTCAAGTTACTAGATCCTAAAATTTTTGGACCTAAATAGGATACTATTTTATATTTTTGGACCTAAAACCAGAGGTGGGTCGGAATTCCGATTTCCCACGTTTTTTCCTTCCTATTTCAGATTTCCAAAAAAAAATTTAATTTCCGAGTTCCGACTTTTGAGCCAGTTCCGGTTTCCGACTCTTCCGATTTCCGCACCTCTGACTGTTCCGACCCAACTCTGCTAAAAACACGCTCTAGTAATCAGTAGATATGCTGTATTTGAGGAGGACAATTAATACAGGGTATACGGTAATCTCATTCATACGTGGATATCCTTAAAAACATCCAAAACATGTATTTATTTTATAATTTCAGTTAAATTTATGCAAAATATTTTTATTTTTGGAAAATTGGTTTCTTTGGAATGGGCATTTCGCTAACTTAATAAATAATGAAAGTATATTAAATTTTAAAGAACTTAAAAAATATGTTGAAAATGTACCAAATGGACCGGGTAACTGCGAATTCAAAAATTCGATTGATTATTTAAATCATTTATTGGTAAATTAACTAAATTATAATTTAAGAAAAATTTATTTAGGTGATAATTAGTGCTAGAGATGGGGGTATGTCTTAAAGTGAGAAGCCCAAAAATATTATTTTTAGGTCCATTTTTATGAGATTCTTGTTTAACATAGCTTATAATTATAGCATCTTCTAAACACTGAAAATATTCATTTTGATGTTTTTGATGCAATAATTACAAATTCTGACAGAATGCGTCATTTTCTATGTAAAAATGATATTATGGAAATAAAATTTTATTTAAATGGATTAATGGGTGCAGATAATTTAATTCTTTTAGAACAAAGACATCCAGAAGTTTTAAAAATAGGTATCTTTGTGTAAATAATTTCCTTCCTGCAGCATGTCAAGTGGTACCTACTTACTTTTATGGGATCCCTTACAAAGGGACTATCGGAAATTAGGAGAAAAAAGCTCTATACGAGATCCCGGATTTGCGAATAGGAGATGAATAGGACATAATATACAAATGCCATATGAACCACAAAGATTTACAAGCAACCTATAACTGATTGCCTTCCCCATTCGGTCATGACACTTGATTAAATTTTATAAGTGAATTACTAAGCTACTACATAGAAAAGAATGGGATTTATCCAGAGATTGTGAATTTTATTTCTATTCTTTCTGCAACCATAATGTTCTTAAATTGGAATAACTAACTCAACTTCAAAGGACATATAGACTGAATGAACCTGATTGCCTTCGTCATACGGGAATGACACTTGATTAAAGTTTATAAGGGTCTTACTGAACTACTAGAAAAGGATGTGATTAACACCCGGATTAAACATCAATTTGTCAATTTTTCATTTAAATTAAGATCAAATATTCACACAAATGCGGTTATATTATTTTAATGCTTATTTAATACATCCAATTAATTCTACCAAATCGAGTAGCGCAAGTTTCATCATGAACGTGTCTTTATTGTACGGAAAAGTTAAAAATAGTTTTGAAGAAATAAAAAAAGAATCAGGAAATGTAAAAAAGGTGGAAGATTTTTAGAATTAAATAAAATTTAATTGAATCCGAAGAGTCCCAAGCTAATTTTTCTGTTTGAAGGGCTGTGTGGTTTGAATTTGTAATTGTACTTTTAAAGGACTGTGTATTTGAATGGCTAGTGTGTCAGTTTCGTAGCAACGAAAAAATGTTGGAGGTTCGGGCCCTTACACATAAATGAGTAAAAAATCCGAAAAAAATCCGGAATTAAAAAACTAATTAGTATTTCTTAACTATATGAATTATAGGCAAATGCCCTTCCAAAATTAAAAAATTTTTGGCTTAAGGATATAATCTTTCAGTCCATTGGGATCATATAAAGATAAAGTTTGACTGTAATAATATAAAAAATTATATTTTATAGTTAATTCCTGCCAATACTTCAAAGCTTGAAGCTTTATCTGATCGTTTAAAATGGCTCAAAGCTCAACTTTTTGCTAATGAAAAATCATTTTATACTTCCAAAAGTTTATGTTTAATGGTTAATTTCGTTCAAATGGCAACACCAGAAAAACTTCATGAAGCAAATAAAAAATTAAAATATAAACAAAAAATTGTTGATTTGAATGAAGTAAGAAACTGGGAAGGAAAGGAATGTGAAAATAATGTAACTAAAGAAGATCGGAAAATAATCTTTACAATGAAAACAGTATAAAAGATTTAAAATTAAAACTAATAATTTTTAAATTACTAAAATAATTTTAAATTATTTTTTAAAATTATTTTTACCGAAATAATTGTTAGCAAAAATTTTTTTAAATTATTTGAAAACATACACTGCTCCACATAAGTATAAGTCCACCCCTTTTTTCGAGATTTTTTCACTTCTAGTGATCCAAATTTTCTGAAAATCTAGATACACACCTTTTAGTGAATAACTAATAAGATGTGTACCAATTTTTGGCTGATTTTTTATCTTAAAAATTTTTAGACCAAAATTTGAATTTTTGGCCTCCACAAAAGTATAAGTCCACTTTATAAAAAAGATATTTCCATGATTAGGAAAAATCTACAAAAATTATAGCAAAAATACATAATGATATTATGAAAAAATAAAAAAGAACTAGACCCATATCTTTACCCGGAGCCGAGATCCTGAGACCCCGAAAATCAACGTAAACAGGGGGTAAGGCTCTTTAAAAAATTTTTTCGACACCTTATGGATTGTTTTAAATTTTGATTTTGGGCTCATTCGAAAGCCCTTGAAATTTGCTACAAGATCATCATAATTTTATTTTTCAGAAAAAATTTTACTGAGATTCACAGACAGTTAAACTTTCGAATCGACATGAAGGGCATTTTATTTATTAATTATAATAGATTAAGGCGTACAGATTGGGGGAAAGAAGGAATATTAACAATTTTCTTGGGTTTAAAATATTTCTCATGATTTTTCAAGTGAAGTAATAATTTCTTAAGATCTTTTTTTGAATAAAAAAATTTAACGAGTCAAATATTTTTTTTAGAATTTTGTGGTTATAATGTCGAATAGTGTTTATTAACCTCATATAAGGATTTCATATTAATTAACCTTGAAAATCATAAAAAATTAGGTGGAGTTATATTTCCTAAAACATCATATTTTAGATTCTTCTTGAAGAAGAACATTACAACTTTATTGAAAAAAATTTTGAAGATAAAAATTTTATCAAAGAAAATATCGAAAGAAGAGCCCGACTTAACAAACTTTTTGTTAGTAGAAAATACAAATTTTTCTGCGAAAATATTAAGTTTTTAATATTAAAATTTAATCTAACAAAAATCAGTAATGCCTAAGAATCCTAAATCAGATTTTTAAAAATAATATTAAAGGATTAGGGTGGGGGCTAGTGAATACGATGTTCATGCTGTGAAAAAATTCATTGAACAGGAGAAGGAATTGAACCATCACGGGATGAGCCCAGACCGAAGCACAATCGACTGTGCCACCATACAACCCGATGATGGGTTATTTATTTCATTTATATTCTTTCTGCAAGTACGGACACAACAAGATCGAGTTGGGCATTGAATTTTGGCCCGAAAACCAATCGGTCGGGCCGGCGCGAAAAAATGAAGCCCGAAAAGGTGGTATTTAGTAATTAATTGCGCCTATTTTCGGGGAAACTAAAGCTTTGCCTAAAAGTCGATTCAATGTCTCCGGACATCTGACAATTCTAGAAGAATTATTTTTGGCCATTTTTGCGTATTTTTATTCTATAATTGTCCTATTTTTGTGATCAACTGCTCATTTTGTTGGATCCCTTATTTAAAGATTGCTGTTCAATTTATTATTCTCAATTTTTTTAATTTTAGCATTTACCAACATGACAAATTTTAATAAAAATATAATACAAATGTTTAACGAAAATGAAGTAACAGCAGAACAAAATAGAACGGCTGCAAGTATATTTGTGTTTTATAAATGGCTTAAATTTCGTGTAGAAATCAAAAAAGATTTGCCCAAATATTGGGAAAATCTGTTTGAATTTGATGAAACAAAATTTTGGCTTAATGATTTATATGAGCATGTTTTTGTTTTTGAGGATTTAGATCATTTTATTGATGATAAAACATTAAAAGTATTAGCTGGAGTTAAGGCTTTAGCAGATGGAGAGTTAAAAATGGAATGTGGAAATTCAAAAAATAAGTTTGCTAATTTATATTTTTAATTTATAGAAAATTTTAGCCCGATAATAGTTTTTGTTGTACACTGAAATATGACCAGAACTCCTTCGAACCAGAGGTGTTTCGAAATTTCGATTTTCGTTTTTCGATTTTCGAGGTTTTTTTCCTTTCGATTTTCGATTTCCGATTTTCGAAATTTTGTGATATTTTCGATTTTCGATTTCCGAATTTTTGAAAAAATTTGAATTTTTGGCGCCAAAAATGAAAAATTCTGGGTTATCGGCCATCATAAATTCTCAAAATTTTCTCCTGCGGCGCTAATTGAAGGAAGCCCTGATCTATTAACAATATTATGCTTCGGCTCCTACGATTATCTATTTTGAAAAACTTTTGAAAAATATTTCATATTTGAGATTGAAAAAATATTTCCTGCCAAGTACTCGTTAATCTAAGTTCCAGCTCCAATTTATTGTAATAAAAATCAACTTTTCCAGATTTAATTAGGCTTCTCAAAGCCTCCCTCAAAGTTCCTCCAACAAATTCCTCCTTCTCCAACTCCTAGTTCGGATTAGGTGAAAAGGGACCTGTGATATTTTAATTATAAAATCTTCTTTTGAAATGCCACGATGGGACTCGGACTATAATGGAAATTGAGAAAAAATTAGCAATTTTTTTTAAAAAATTTTTTAAGGGATTTATATAAAGAATTAATACGTCGCCTGGATATAATAGGAAAAGAAAAAGACGAAAAATTAGATAATATATGGCAAAAAAAGAAAAATAAAAAAATCTTTGTAACTTGGATAAAAAAATTACTGAAAGATGAATTATTTAAGGAAATTGAGATAATTAAAAATGTTGATCGAAAAGGGAAGAAAATAAAGGATATTAATAATACTTATATGGAGGAACATGTAAAAGAAATTAATAATTTTTTGGATAGATTGAAAGAAGGTAATTAATTTTTAAATTTAAAGTTGGCTGATTTGATGGGATAAGGGATTCAATAAAGCAAATACTAGATTACGCCAACTCGAACGAGTCTAGCTATTCTTTAGTAGTCGAAAGACAGATTCAGATTAGTTTTTAATAATTTTATTTCTCAATTCAAATAGTAGAATGGAATAGAGACTGAACTATGAGAGTCGTACAAGATTGGGATCTATATCTCGAAAAATATCGATTTCAATCAACAAATATTTTTCGAGATCTCGCCTCGGTCTTATCACTAGAATACAAAGCATAAAGTAACTATTATTATACATATACCTAACTTAACTGAAAGCTTAAAAATAAGCTTTAGGACGAACAAGGATTTTAATTTCCTATATTATTTTTCTTTAAGTTTTCTTGTTATAATTTAAAAATTGAAATATACCTATATTTGTTATAAAAAAATAATTATGTAGATCTTCTCTCTCACAAAATTGGCATAGATAAATTTGCTTCCGCGTTCAACCTCGATGAAAATAATATAAAAGATATTTTTGAGGTTTTAAAAATTAAAATTAAACCAGATGAGTTACGATTAGAAATAAAGAATATTAAAGAAATAAGTAAAAAAGAAAATCAGTGTAATCAACAAAATGAAATAATCCAGGAAAAAAATAAAGAAATGGTTAAAATAAATACTTTTGAAGATGTTGTATTAGAAAATAATAAAGAAAATTTAGAAGAGTTTAAAGAAATTAAGGAAGAAAATAATAATTCTAAAAATAAGAAAAAATCTAAGAAGAAAAAAGGAGACACAATTGTGGCGGTGAAGGAAAATGTAATTGAAATAAATGAAGATAAAAATATAGTTAATATTGATGGGGAGGAAGTGAAGAATAAAAATGAAGAAAATAATAAGGAAGAAGATAATAAGGTAATAATTAAAGATCAAGAAAATAAGAGGACACAAAGGAATAACAAAGAGAAAAACTATGAAGAAAAAGAAGAGAAGACTGAAGTAAATATTGAAGAAGAGAAAAATGAAGAAGAAGAAAACAGCATTGAATGGAAATGGGAAGAAAGGAAATATAATGAAGAGAAAAGTAAGATTGAATGGAATAATGAAGGGAAGAAACATGGGGAAGAAGAAGAGGAAAGGAGTACTAAAAGGAATAATGAAGAGAAAAAGGAAGAACAAAAGAAGACTGAAGGGAATAATAAAGCTAACTCTCTCAAGACGAAAAGCCAAAATAAGAAAAACAATAGGAAAAATAAATCTAGGAAAGCAAAGTCAAATAATCTGAAAAAGATAGAGGATAAGGAAAAAGAACCAGATAATAAAATCAAGGAAACGTAAGTAATCTCTTTATTAGGTAAACCTCTAGGTCCCGAAGTAAGAGCGTAATGGGATAGGAGATGTAACATGGAGGCCTATTCTTCATTTGAGTTTACTTGTCAAAATATTATTTTTTAAACCATATGTCTTTCTAGTCTCCATCCCATAATTGCGAGAGATCAAGTGAAATAAATATCATGAATAAATATTAAAAAGTTAAATTTATAGCAATGAATTTGGCAATTCAAAAAATGAAGAAGAAAGTGATTGTTTATTGCCAAATAGCGAAGATAACGGACTCGGATTTAACAATTCTATTATTAAAATAATAGAAAATGTGTTGCCTAATATTCAAACAGAAGTATTGGGTGCTACAAATAATGAGATGACTTCAAGTAAAAATGAAGGTGATTTGGATTTTTATGTGAAATTATTGACACCTCCCGTTAAACAAGTTTACCCGGTGTCCTTTTATGTGAAAAATCCTATGGTGGTTTTAATTTTTGGTTTGAAAACTATCTATGTTCTGTGTGAACTCTTTCGTTCGTAAAATTACTAAAATTAAAAATAATTTTATTTTCTACTAGATCTAATAAAAATTAAAAACTTAAAAAATAAATTGAAGAAAAGTAAAAATGAAAAATTAAAATTTAACAAAGAACACAAATTAAGTGTTAATCAGAAGATTATGAAATATAAAAATAAGGTAAAATCACTAAAGATACCTAAAATATTAAACCTGGAGATAAGGCCGAGTCGAGATCTTGACATTCATTGTGATCGATATCTCGAAATATCTCGTACTATGTTCGTCCAAAAAGTTTTTTCATTGCGATTTTTCGAGTTTTTTAGATATAGCCATCCTACTCCGATCTCTAATTTAGCTTGATTTAAGATACAAATATTAAAATTTGTTTGGTAAAAGAGTGGAGGAGGAGCTTGCTAAGTAGGGCCCCAATTTAAGGTACGAGAATACAACTTTCCTAGCTAGAAGAGTCTATTTAATAGTAGAACCCACTATATTAATATTTTTATAGCAAAATATTTGTTGCTTAAATGAAATAAATAAGTTAATTCAAAAAATTGAAAGTATACTTCCTTTAACTAATAACCTTGAAGAATTTAATAAATTAAAATTTGAATGGGAAAATATTAAAAATAACAAATTCAATAATTTTAATTGCAATTTATTTAAAGCAAAATTAGAAAAATATAAAAATAAAAAATTAAAAGTAAAATTAGAAAATGAAAGGAAACTTTTGGTAAATTATTTTCAATAATTTTTTTCAATAATACATAATAGTAATTATTGATGATTAATTTGAAATTCTACTATTTATTATAGAATTTTTTTGAATTCTATTATCTATTTTTTTGCTTATTTCTATTATTTATTATATTCAATTGTATTTTATTATTATTAACTTTAAGTCCTATCGTGTGTAATTTGGCATCCTAGGAAATCCGATCACCGCCTCCTCACATTATTTTACATTGTTTATATAATATCGTATGATTTCAGCTAAGTTTCCGCTAAGATCTTGAAAACTATTATCAAAAAATTTCAAAATAATTTTCTAAATTTTAATTTTAAGATTGAAGCTTCGCTTCAATTAATGCATACAAATAATAGTAAAATATATCCACTTGAAGAAACAATCTTATCCTTTAAATCAATCATTTATGGATGGGTAATAATTATTTTAAACATTACATTTTTTCATTAAAATATTTTAGCGTCCAGAATCTCTTATACTCATTTCTGGTTCGTATATATTCAAATCTCTCACGCCTGAATCAGATATTGATATGATTGTATTATTGCCTAATTATGAGAAAATTAGTGAGATTAATTTACAATATACAAATAATTTGGTTTTTAATGAAGATCAAAATTCGTTATATAATATAATTAGAAAGGTAATTATTTAATTAATATATAGTGGAATCGGATACCCCTCTTCAATTTAAGATAGTATGTTTCAAAATTCTATTGGTTATTTATGTTGTGAAATGCCATAACGATACACTATAGGATTGGTAATACTTAGGAATTCTTCAGATGTCCAGATTCTGTGCCGATGTGCGAAACAAAATTCCCTATATTTGAAACAGAAAACGTGTTACTTTCTATTTAAGTTACCTCCCACTTATACGTCAAAATTTGCAGCCTTAAGATTATCTAGGAATAGGTACGAATGTCTACGCAAGTAAAAATATTATTTTTAATTTTAAAGATGGAAGGTGTTTCATCATTATTCAAAGTTGGTGGACGAGTACCTTTATTAAAGCTTGAATATTATGGTTATGATTTTGACTTGCTTTTTGTTGGAGTTCCATGTCTCCAAACAAATGAAAATTCTGTGTTTTTAAAGAAAAAATATAAAGAAAATTTAAATTTGGAAGACACCGATAAAATTATCAATCAAATTATTTTTAATCTTCAAACAAAACCGATAGAAGATATTCGTTCCGTTATCCTACCTCTTTCCGGTTTGATTAATTAACGCATAAAAGAATAATCCTTTATTTAAAGGTTACCGCGCCAATCTTTATATTGCCAAATTAATGGAAGAAAATCTGGAAATTTTTAGAACACTCCTTTTTGTCTTAAAAATATGGGCTAAAAGTTAATTGTTTTATTTTTGAGTAAAAATTTTTTTAAATTTTAGAGCATTTTATATATAGCGGGCAATTTGGATTTTTCAATGGAACAAATTTGTCAGTAATGGCCTGCAAAACAATTTTGTTAAATAAAACAAACAGCCAACAATCTATTGTCCATCTATTAGAACAATTTTATAAAACATTTACGGAATGGTTAGATGCGAGTTTTTATTAAAGGAAAGCTAAATCTGTAGTAGTTATGTCACTGGTTATCACAACTCTGATACTCGTACTCGAAACATGAAAATTTTTCAATCCGATTCGTAAATCTTCGGAACGCTATCCGAAATCGTATCCGATTTTTTTTCTACCTGTGAGAATCATAATCTGTAGGTCGTCAGACTTGCAAATAGAAATACGCGATCGTTGCTGAGAAATATGGATCGGCGCAGGACCGAACCCGGTAAATTTTCGCGAAGTTTGTGTCCCAGATCCGAATATCTCCGTATTATTACCGGAACTAATAATTTATTATTACGAATTATATTTGTCAGGAATTGGAAAAATCCTGTGTTATTGGAAA
The DNA here is from genome assembly GCA_036172945.1 of Meloidogyne incognita. Lineage (NCBI taxonomy): Eukaryota > Metazoa > Nematoda > Chromadorea > Rhabditida > Meloidogynidae > Meloidogyne > Meloidogyne incognita. The sequence goes on along the minus strand of JARQAC010000029.1, from coordinate 925,852 downwards.
GCTTGATTGATCGACAACAATTAGCACAACAATCAAACAATTCATTAAATGAACAAAATGATCAAATCCCAATAAAAAATTTACTAGACTGGAATATTAATTCTGATTTGACTAAACGTCGGCAAGTATTTGGTCTTGATAATTATACAGTTTACAATCAAAATATACGACGATTGGAAGATCATGCTAAGATGATGTGGCCAATTATTGCTCCAGGCAATCCACCACAGAATTCTGGATTTAATATAAACTATTCTACTTCGAAGATTTTACTTATAGAAATGAGATTCTGTGTGCAGATAATTTAAATAATCTTTAAAATATTTAAATGAATTTAAAAATGAGTATTTAAAATTGTGGATATGCTTATGAGCTCCTCTATCCAATTTCCAGCCAATTAAATAGAGATGAAGCAATCTTAGTTGTATTTAAAAATGAGGTTTTGCAGTAGTATATGGATTAAAGCAGCAAGATAAAAATAGAATGCTTTTCGACGAAGAGATTGAATATTAAATGTGGCCGTCTCATAAGAACTCGGTCTTCTGAGTATGGTCACCTAGCCATCGTTAGGGCCACAGGGTATTTGTAAATCAATATACTACAAGTTTACCACCGCCGTCTTATAACCACAAAATATAGATGATTTTTAAAAATTATATGCCACTGGAAATAGTTTTCCCACTTTTTACTTATCTTTTTAGATTTCCTTGCTTAGAACAAGGTTTACTAACCATGTGCTCTTAAATTTTATAAAATGGTTTATTAACTAGTTAAGAGTTAAATCCTTTTTACAAAGAAAATTATTTCACCATTCTACAAATCTCTAAATTAATTTTTTTGTTAATTAAGCTTCTGAATCGTTGATAAATGTTCAAAGTGTTATAAAATATTACACCAGCAAAATGAGAAAAAGTAAAAAAGATAAAATTATCATAAAAAATACATGGATAGACTGGCTAGATGGAGGTTTTTTCGAAGAAAAAGTATTTTAAATTTTAATTTTTCCAAATTTTATTTTTCAAGTATGAACACTTTATGGCAATTACTTCAATAAATTTAAATTCAAATAATTCGAATAATCAAATATTTGAAGAATTTAACAATTTTGTAGAAACCCGAATTAGATTGGGACTTGTATTTAATATTGAAAATATTTCTGAAATTGATTATTGCCATGCAAAACCTGGAAGAGTTTGGAATAATGAAAAGTGCCCATCAATAATCATGAAAAATAATATTATTAACGAAAAAATAAATAGAGAAAAAGATGTTAATAATGAGTATGTTTTTGAATTTGAAATACAATATACTTGATTTTTCACTATAAGATACTGCAAATTAGGTACTGATCCGAGGCTAAATTTCAAAAATCGATATCAGTATTTTTCGAGATATCAATCTCGATTTTCGCACAAATTTTCACGTCCCCTGCCCCGAATATCAAAAAAACATCTCATTTTAAGAACGTTTTCTTTTAAAATTGGCAGATTGAGCTGTCTAAGCGATCATCCCAATTTAACATACCCTCACTATTAGATAATTTTTTATTCCGATTGGGTGCCTATAAAGGTGGTTACCTATTTATTGTACATTAATTTTCAGAAATACTTCAACTAATTTGTTATGTACAACCTGGATAGTTGGAATTAAAATGAAATCAAATAAAAGATTACCCTCTTTAATTTTAATCTCCTCGTCTAATCATTTTGAAGAATTTGCAAATAGAATTAAACAAAAATCTTTTTTACCCGAAGAAGAAAGAGAAAATATACAATTATTTGCCAATTATTGGACTAAACCTCAACTTAAATTGGAATTAGAAAATAAACAAAAATAATTTCAGAAATTATGAAATTTATCTAAAAATATTTTTTTTTATTTTTTATTGTTTAAAAACTCGATTAAATTTATATAAGTAGCTCTCGAGATTTTAGATTTTTACATAGACATGTGCAGCCTTAATTAATAGTTTTATTTAATTAAAAATTTAAATTAAGAGGTGGACTTAATTCCTGAGTTTGTCTCCTATTTAGCAGCTTTTTTTATTTTTGAATAAATAAGAAATATTTCTATTATGAAATAATTTCTTCGCCAAATAAAATTCAAATTTTTATTAAAATTATTTTGGAATGAATAGAAATAAAATTTAATTTATTATTTTATAAAACAAGCATCTTATAAATTTTTGCCTCTCTTTATCAAATTAAAGCACAGACATATCAGCTTCACGCTGGCAAAAAAATTCGGCCGTCAGGAACGTTTCAAGAATTTTAAAAATTTTGGGGATTTTTTCGTTATTAAAAAAGAGACATATATTAGTATTACTCATCCAAAATTTATTTTAAAAGTGCTTATGCAAATATCATTTAGAAATAATATGAGTAAATTTGAATTTCACAATAATGGATTTTATGGAAGGGTAAAGAAAGGCAAACAACTTTAAAATTCTCTCATCATTTAAGTAAATTAAAAATCAAAAGCTATATTTATTTTTTAATTTCTAAAAACAAGTTTCGAAAATATTAATAAATCCAAAATAAAAATTTAATTTAGTATGAATCTTTATTTTGTCTTAATATTAATATTTCCATGTTTTGAATGTAAGTTTTCCAGTTAAAAGATTTAGAAAAATATTTAAAATTTGAAAGCTAGGATGTGTTGTCGCAGTATTTTTATTCCCGGTACTTAACTTGTTTGAAGTAGATTCTGAGCTAGATCGAAAACGACTTTCAAGGCAAATCAGGAGTGGGATATTAGCCTTTTTCGGTTAACCTTATCAAAAATTCGAACAGAAAATCTTCTGTTATTTTCGTTCAGTTTGAAATAGACTAGAGCAACCAAAGAATAATAAAATAAAAAATATAATCTTTAGTCAGAGACTCATTAAAGAGACTCACCAAAAAACATTCCAAAAATTATTATTAATAATTTTAGTTATCTCTTCACTTACTCAACGAAATCGAAAAATTATTTTGCATTGTCACAATCATTATCGTTCGCTTTTAGCAAAAGGTAAAGCTAAAAATAAAGAAGGAGATTATATGCCTTCTGCAGCAAATATGTATTTAATGAAATATTCCAAATCTTTGGAATCTTCAGCAAAGGAATGGGCTAGACAATGTACAATTAGTCATTCTCATGGAAAATTTGGAGAAAATTTGTTTATGTCAACAAATAAAAAATTGTCTGATTGTGGGTTTAAATGAATTTGTAATAAATAATTTAGAGTTAGGACTGAGACGGGATTTCGTTTCTCGTTTAGAAATCTCGGTTAACAAGAGAATCTCTCCTTGAGATATCGAGGTTTCTATCTGAGGTTTCCATGATGTGCGGACATATCGGGGCGGACATATCTGGATTGGAGTGACAAAAATAATTCTTGCGTGTTTACGTTTGTTCTAAAACATAAAAACTCTATTCCTCAATATGACAATATACTATCCAAGACCATGTGACCGTAGGTCCCGAAATCAGTAGGGTAACTGTTCGTACATTGAAATATCCCGATATGTCCGTCCCGATATGTCCGCGTGCCGTTTCCATGAAATTTAAAGATTAAATGTGGTAATCGAGAACGACACATGAATAGAGAGACCAAAAATATACTAAAGACCAAAAACTGGGTGCGTTACAGAAATTCCTTAATTAAACCCTTCCCCTTTCCAACAGATTATTAAATTTAAATTTATTCAAACATAGCCTCAGCTCTAAGACAAGCATGCAAAGATTGGTGGGCGGAACTTGCTGATTATGGAATGGATCAAAGTCTTGTTCTCGATAATTGGCAATTTAGTAAAGGAATTGGACATTGGTCTCAAATGGCATGGGCCAAAACTTTGGAGCTAGGGTGTGCTAGAGCATACTGTCCTAATTCAGAATGGAAAACTTATGTTGTTTGCCAATACAACCCTCCGTGAGTTTATTTTTAACTACTTGGCCATTGACTAAACATAAGTGAAAGTTTAGTTCAAAAACTAGTGTGATCGAAGGATTTCTCACACATTTTTAAAAATAAATATTTTTAAAAAATTAAGTGGCAATTATTTGAATGAATTGGTCTATCACAAGGGAGAATCTTGCTCAGGTTGTTATAGATGTGACCGTCAAAAAAAATTTTGTTTGACACAATAAATAATGGATTAAGATAAATTACAGTCAGACCTCACTCACTATAAAATACATCATAAAATTTTCTGTCACTGCTTGTGGAAGCAGTCTAAGCGATCCACATATTTAAGACAAACCTGCATTAAAAGAAGGAATTTTTCAGTCAAAGTTTGTATTTTATATCGAGGTCCTTCTGTACTAAATTATATAAAATGGCAATTTAATTTTATCATTTAATAAAATTTTTTAAAATTATCTAAATTGTTTATCAATCAAGTATTTATTAATTTATAAATCGTTAATTAAAAATCGTTACAATTAAATTAGTCGTTTGATTCTCTCATTTTCCCCATCCCCAAGAACTATCCTGATCTAGTCTTAAGCGGTCCATATCTAATCGCAGTTTGTCTTTATCAATACGAAGACGATCAATATCTGTTTGAACTTGAGGATTCCATCCCCATCCTCCCCAGCCTTGACGTTTGACACGTACTGAGTTGAGTGAAGGACTGAAAATTTTTAATGAAGAATATTAAAGAAGGTTTTATCATTTAAAAGCATAAATTTTTGTTTAGATGAATACATTTGCTGAGATAGTGGATTGATAGGAGGTTAAGGTTCGGAAAGGGAAAATGTCGACGGAGCGGATATCGTTGGATTTGTAGGGATTAAGGGAGATATAAGGGAAGTTGGAGGGAGTAATGTGTATATCTTGAGATTGTATGATATTGAAGCTTTATCCGATATCTCACACTAAGCGGGGTCCTTGTGAGAAGATTTTGGTTTAAAAACAAAATTATAAATTGAAATTTTGATTTTTCTAAAAATAAAAATAAAACCTTCCGAAAGCCAAGGAATTTAAAATTATAAAAAATAAAAATAAAATATTAATTAATTTCATCATGGAGAATAAATTCTTAAACAAATTGAGAATGAATTTAGGAGAACGGGGAGAAATATAAAATTCTTTTTAATAAACAAAATTTTTTGCTCTAATTTTTTTGTAAAAAAATATTTATAACTGTACACAAAATTAATTATATAATTAATTTTAATAAGAAACTCTCACTCCAAAAATTATTTTTTTTCTTGAGAGATTAACAATTCGGCGAATTAAAAACCCGTTAGTTTGGTCAAATTTTTTGACATTCTCCTTCGAGTAAATAAATGAGTAATTTATTTAAAATACAAAAATGAAATTTTATAATTTATTAATTGTAGACAATGTTAAAGGGATTAATCTTTATTGAAAGAAAAAAATTAAAATTAGCATTCAGATTATTTTTTTAAATTTATGATGAATTTTAAGTAAACTATTATGCGAACAGGTGTTGGGTATGTGTCTAGTATAAAGTTAATCGTTATTCTATTCAGTCAGTATTATTCCATGCTCCAAATATTTGCCTATTGTATTTTTTAGTTGAAATCCGGAGTGGATTCTGACCGTATTTTCGGGATCCGGTGGTCCCGATCCGGGTATTTTGATAAAAATCCGGATTTCGGGATTTGTCCGGGTCGTGTCAAAAAACCCCAGATCCGGTCCGGGCCCTATGTTAAAAAATATTTCATTTTCCCCACGAAATGGTCGAAAATGAAAAAAATTTCGGAGGAAAATGATCAAAAAAGTTAATTTTTTCGCATTTAGCATCTAAAATTCGGCTCTGCATACATATTTATTCGTATATTAAAAATTAGTTAACAAGATAATATGATTTTTTAGTAAAATTTAGCTTTGTTAAAAGAAGTTCGTTAAAAATTTCTTTAAAATAATTTAAAATATGTATTCATCTCATAGGAATAAATAAATTCACATAGCATACATTTGTGTCCATATGCGAACATTTGTATTATACTGCTCTCTGTCATTCAAATAAAGTTCAGCAATGCTAGGCACAAGCGGACTGTCAGGATTTGGATCACATAAAAACGAGCAGATGGAAAGGAGAACTAAAAATAATTTTATGAAATTTAATGTTTAATCATTCAAGTTGAAATTCCGAAAGGGGTGAGGAGTAAATTTAATAAAGTAATTTTTAAAGAAAAACATCAGACTAAGCTAAAAATTAGAGGATGAATGTCGCTAGCTCCTCGTCTTAATATCGTAGCCCATTTAGTTCGCGATTTTTTCTTATTCAAAATTTTAGGATTAAATAATTATTGGAGATAGTTGTGTTATTTAATTAAAAAGGGCTCGCAGTAATGGTCTCTCAGGGTTTTCCAATAATTGGACTGACCACTGTAATTGGGAATCTGACTCAAATTGAAAGACTTGATCTCAATTACTCATACAACACAGTTTTATTTTAATTATAATAAAATAAAGGACCTTTCGAGATACTCAAAGCCGGCGACCATTGTTCTCTGAGTATATCCAAGCATATGCTTCCTCGACTGTTGATATTTGGATGATATATTCGTGTTTTAAATGAAACTAATGGTGGCCTAAACGGGTAGTTATGTGGAAACGTGATGAATAAAAAGAAGACTCCTCCTTCATAAGGAGAACCTGGAGGTCCGATTATGGTCCCTCGCCAGTGATAAGGATCCTCATCATTAATTGGGCGTGCACTACAAAAATCTGGAGGATCACGTTCGATGTCCGAAAGGTCCTAAAAAGTGATTAAATGATAAAAGTTAGTATTAAAAGTGTAACACAGTTGACTCTCGTTATAGTATCGATTAGAGATCGGACCAAACAAATATTTGGTCAAATAAAATCAAATATTTGACCAAATTTTATTTGATTTTATTTGATCAAATATTTGTTTGATGAGTTTTTGAAGAAATTTGATTTTTTCAAATATCAAATAAATATCAAATAATTTGATCAAATATTTGTTTGATGAAGGTTTGAAAAATCAAATATTTGATCAAATATCAAATAATTTGAAAAATTATTTGATTCTCGTTTTTAGCATGTAAAGATGGCATAATTTCCTTATAAAATCAATATGATAACCGAGATTTTTGCTCTAGGACAAATTATTTATCGTATCAGAACTTATCCCGATGCACCTGATATCCATATATTACTTCATAGTTAAGTAGTAATTTAGAAGTGATTTTGGGGATTAACAGTGATATTGAGGGATTAGAGGTAGATCGTTTTAGATGATTTCCGATGACTAAGAGGAATTTTGGTAGATTATGGGGAATATAGATGGATTTGGAGATCAAAATTTATTTAAGTGGATTTGGGATTATTCGGAGGATGTCAGGGCATTTGGAGGATTGAGTTATAAAGAGAATAATGGTAATTTGGATGGATATCGACGGATTTGGAGGGATTCTGGGATTAAGAGGGATATAGGGGGTTTTCGGGTGGATATCGTCGGATTTGGAGGGATTTTGGGATTAAGAGGGATATAGGGGATTTGGGGTGGATATGAATGGATTCGGAGAGTTAAGTTTGATTAGATTCTGTTATCCCAACCCACCTTATATCACTATATTACTTCACATCTCAATCTCCCCATATCCACTTATATCCCCCTTAAGCCTTGCAATTCCCTTATATCACACTTAATCCCTCCACATCCATCTTAATAATCCTTCTTCATATCCTATTACCCCCGATATACCTCAAATACACAGATTTATATGGTATTCCAAAATTTTTTAAAAAATTTGATATTTGATCAAATATTTGATTTTGCAAATCAAATTTTTTCAAATATCAAATAATTCTCAAATTATTTGATCAAATATTTGTTTGATGACTTTTGGGAGAAATCAAATTTTTTCAAATATCAAATAATTTTCAAATTATTTGATCAAATATTTGATTTTGTCTTTTGTCCGATCTCTAGTATCGATATATTTTCCTTTTCCTTTTTCCAAAGATGGACGAAAATGTACAAAAATTAAACTTAACCTTGATTAAACTATTTTGTTCCGATCCCTTTGGATCAGGTTGACAGATATTGGGAACACCCTGGATATCCGGATTAGATATCCGAACCTAGGGTATTCGTACGTACTTTTTTGTGATTTGGATATCGAGATCCGCCTCACCTGCTCGGGATGCAATTATAACAAGAGTCAACTGCATATTTCGTAAACTAACTTTAAGGATTCTGCTTAGTGTGTTTGACTCCATTTAATTCTTAAAAAATTCACCAAATTGTAAAATTAAAAAATCTAAAAATTGATTGAATAAAAATAAAGGGTTAAACTATAAAATAGCTATCCGAATAAAACCATTCTTAAATGAATGAAAACAAATTACCAGCCAAACATCTCCCTATTCAATATAAAAAATATGTTTAAAGGGGTAGTAGAAAAATGATCAAAATATGTAAATTAGATATTTCTTTCTCCCAATTTACAAAAAAAAATTAAAAATAAAAGGTGGGGGTTATTAAACTTGAATTTGGTTAAGTTTAATAATAAAAAAATATTAATAATTAAAAAATTATTTAATTATTAAACTAAACTTTGAGTTATTAACTTGACACAACATTATCACATATAAAATTAGAATTTTGATTAAATTTTTATTTTTGCCCGTAAATTAAATGATAAAGCCCCTCTAATATTTTATACCCCTGGAACGATCCGTTGCGCACCCTTTAGGGATCATACTTTTGAAGACCCGACACTTAGGGACACGCCATTGAGTTGAAGCCAGGTTTCTCCATTAATTATTGTACGACCCATTACGGAAATCTGATTCAGATTGAATGAATTGATTTCAACTACTGATAAAACAGTTTGTTTTAATTAAAATAAAATACATATAGGAGCTTTCGAAATACTCAAAGCCGGCGACCATTGTTCTCCGAGCATATCCAAGCATGTTTAGGATGATATATCAATGTTTTGATGAAACACCATAAAAACACATTATCCACAAAAACAAGGGCATTTTCGGAATTCTGCATGGCCATAAGAAAAAACTCACGCTAAATTGGTTTTGACTAGTGTAAAAATGTTAGCAGAGAAACTTTGCGTTGAGGCCATAACTTGGCCCATTCTTCCTGTTCATAAGCTAGAATAAATATTTTATAAAGCAGATTCATTGAGATAAACAAAATTTAAAAAAAGGATTCTCATTTTTATTAAAATTATTAAAAATAAAAAAATTTGATAAATTTTGGCTTCAAAAAGCAAAAAATCAATTTGCACTTTCCCCATAAAACTTAAATTAATTTAAATTTGAAATTTTAATTTGAATTGCAGTTAAATAAATAAAAATATAAATTTTCCTTATTTCTTCATCAACAAATTTAATAAAAACTTTTTTTATTAACAAAGGTCATTATGAAAAAAAATTTTTTTTAAGTTTTTCCAAGTTTTGAAATATTTCCTCAACAAAAAATTTTTATAAACGAGTATTATATCCATAAAAATATTTACATAAATTCCATTAGTCATTCCCAATTTAAATTTTTTCAGATTTTTTTCCTTTCATCGTTTCCCTCAATTTCTCCTTTCATTTAAATAATATTTTAATAAATTTGCCAAATATATCTATTGTGGCACTAATGATTTAATAATAATATAAACAATAATCTCCTTAAAATCTATTATACATTCTTTAGCATTATATTAAAAGGATGATAATTTTCTTTCATGAGATGCAATTTTATTTTTGTACGCTAAGCAATGAAAATTCCGGCCTAGAGACGTCGTTAAAGACCTGGGAGTCCGTCGCCGCCTTTTGACACGACACTGACCGGTATTTCGAGATCAAAACCCGGGATCAAACCCCCATTTTTTATGGAAAATCCGGATCCTGTCCGGGTTTAAACTCTAATAATAACATTGCATAAAGGTCCGAATGTTCCCGGACCTACACGAGACCATCAACAACCACCAATCAAACCATCAAGACCAACAGATCATATTTGCATACAAAACAAGCTTTCGAGCATCTGCATATTTTTATGTTCCTAATTAGTATATCTGTCTATTATAATGCTATAGTTTAAATACAAATTTCAAAATTTATTTTAGGAAAAAATTTTTCCAAACTCTAAACAATCCAGTCATTTCACTTTCAACTTCAACAATTCTTTCCTTTTTCACTTCCCATTTGCTCAAAAATGCTCAAATTTTTTTCTAAACTTTTTGTCCCATTTTCCCTTTATTTTTTAATAATTCCTGATATTTATTCAACTACAACAACCACTGGTGGTTCTTTCAAATTGCCATATAAGCGTCATCGATTAAACAGGAAAAATAGTCACATTCATGCGATAACAATGAATAAAATCAAAAATTTATTTCAACAAAAATACAAATTGTTAACTAAAAGGAGGGCTAATGAATATGAAACTCCTCTTATTGACAGCTACAATACCATTTTTACCGCTACAGTTACTATAGGCGGGTAAATAAATTTGGGGATAAGACATAGACGATTCCCTTTATCGAGATTTATATTTTTTGCTATATCAATTTCCGTACTATCGCTCACATTCCTATTAAAAATCAGACCTGCTCACGGATACTGATTTAAGTATACGTATCCGGATATTTACGGCGGATACAGGCGGATATCCGCAAGAATCATCTGTACCATATCCGTGTCCATGGGCAGGTGTTAAAAATAGAGATCGGACCGATACGATTTTTTATCGATAATTATCGATATTTTTCGATGTTTTTTTCGATAATTATCGAAAAAATATCGACCGACAAAATTTTGACTTTTTCGATATTTTTCGGTATTCAATATTTTTTCGATATTTATCGAAAAATATCGACCGACAAAATTTAAAAATCGAAACAATCGACCGACCAAATTACAAAAAATCGAAAAAAATATCGAACGCCATTTTTGACTAAAATTTGAATTTTTGGCTCAAAAAAGGATGTATTTTTGCTTCTTGCCCAACGGAAATTCAAAAATTTTCGCCTGCGGCGCAGAAAAGGAGAAAGGTTTCTTCTATATTCACGATTTAGTTTGCCAAAGCGAGATGAGAGTGAGATAATATGTATATGGTACTTAACACTGATATGAATTAAGAAAGATTTCGGTAGATTAAGGGAGATTTCAGTGGGTTAAGAGTAACTTGATGGGATATCCGAAGATTTGGTGGGATATTTGAGATATCCAAGGACATGACGGATATTGGATATCCGGGGTAATAAACTATTTGTATAACTTATAGAGGAATAAGTGTGTAAAATGAATCTCGAGGGATCAAGACGGAGCTTTGGGAGAGATGGATATCAAAACGGATATTTATTTATCTGCCGATATCCTCTTAATCCACAAATCACTTGATATCCCTTCTGATCTCACAAATCCACAATACAGTCTTAATACCTCTAAACCTCTCGATACACCCTCAGTCCTTCAATATCCACTTAATTCCTTAAAATCCATTATTCCTAGTTAAAATCCACTTATATCCCACTTGATCCTTCGATATCAAATACAAGTCCATTGATATTACATTTAATCCGTCCAAATCCACCAATATCCATTTAATCAATCTTTATCTCATTAAACTATTAGGTCTATCTTGTTATTCATTGGTTATGGAAAAATTTTTGAAAAATCGAAAAATATCGAGGCTTTTTTTTCGATATTTTTCGATTTCGATATTTTTCGATAATTATCGAAAAAATATCGACCGAGAAAATTTTGATTTTTTCAATAATTTTTCGATATTCGATATTTTTCGATATTTATCGAAAAAATATCGACCGACCTCTTCGGCCGATCTCTAGTTAAAAATATTATATTTTTACACGAAGTGGTAGTTTGGTTGATATGAAGCTAAGAACCTGCCTATATCCTTGTTACTACAATGTATATCCCCTTCTAATTGCTTTCCCTTTAAAGGTCTATGATTTTCGTACGGAACCCCAAATTTCTCACATTCTTCGATTTTATTCAAGATAGCTATTCTCGTACGACACTCCCAATTATTTGAAACTAATGATTTGATAATAATCCCTTACTGACTCAAATTCTAACACATTCTAGGCACCCCAGGCCAAGAATTCAATGTCGTCATCGACACGGGTTCAACTTCTTTCTGGGTTCTTGATTCTTCCTGTTGTCAATCAAATAGTGAAGAAAATGGTGATAGTATAGGTTAAGTGTATATTTTTTAGGTTCAAAATTTCCATTTTAGTGAATAAATTTGATAGTTCTTCATCTTCAACCTTTTTAACAACAAATACTGAATTTGAATGTAGATATGCAGATGGAACTTTTAGTGAAGGACTTTTGGGTATTGATAAGTTAAAGGTACATTATCGCTTTCGGCATTTTTTGGTATTAATTTTCAAAAATTTAAAAATGGATGGCTTCAAAAAAATAAAAAATCTGGATGACCTTCCATTAATTAAAAAATTTTTCTGGAATTTTATTTAGTAAGCTAAATTTCAGTTCGGCTCGAAAAATGACCCAAATACATTTACTGTGCCCACTGCCCTAATTGGACTAGCCTCAGATGCACAATCCGGCGGTTCTATGTTTGAACTCAAAATTGATGGAATTTTTGGATTGGGCCCTCCAAGAAGTGATGATCTCTGTGGCTTTGAATCTCCTCTATACACTGCATATAAGAATAAATTAATTAATAAAAGTATTTTTTCTGTGTATATGCACAACTCGAAGGATTCTGGAAATGGAGAATATGGTGGAGGTGAGAAAGGATTAATTAGCCTAGTTGTTAAATCACCCAATATATATCAATTTAAGGGAATAAGCATTTTGTTCACCGGAAGTCTGGTCATCGAGATTTTTCGCAACTTTGGTCTTGGTGACCAAACTTCTTCCGAATAAAATTCCATTCACCCAATTTAAGATCGTTTTTAAAATTTGGTATGCCGCTGGTCAGGGTAAGCTGCGTAAGAGACTAATTAAGAGACTTGGGATATTAGTTAAGCTTGAAATTAAATTGATAAAAATTAATTAAGATATAACATTTGGCGCAATCGACAAAGAACATTGTGGTTCTCCTGTTCATTGGGTAAAAGCTCATAATTCAATCTATTGGAGATTCAGGCTAGACGTAAATTTAATTAAATTATTAAAACAAACGTAATTGTAAGATAAAGCTCGTCAACTTTAAAATTGGTTTAGCTTAAGGCCATTTTTGGCTGCATATTTACAAACAATAGATAACAAGAGATAAAGAATTTTTTAAATTTTTATAGAGCCTGAGCCATAAAGGAAATTCAATTGACATCAAATCAAAAGAGGCAATCTCAGACACTGGTTCTTCTTTAATATCAGGCCCTAAGACGGCAGTTAAACATATTTACGATTCAATTGGTGACATTGAAATATATGAAGGGATGATTTTAATTCCTTGTGACAAAGATTTTGAACCTGTTGTATTTACAATTGATGGAATGGATTTTAAGCTTGGAAAGGCTAGTTTTTTAAAAGATTGTCCCTTTCGCTCACTCCTGATTTCGATAATTGATTTCTTTTGATTCATCTGGGGCTATTCGAATTTGTATATTCGAATTTTCGCCTCGAATAAGAGCTTGCCATCTTACGATTTTTCGATTCGAACTCCGATCAGAATGCATTTTCCATGTACAATTTAATTTAACAAACTAATTGTGAGACGGATTCCCTGCAAACTTTTCTAAAAGTTACTCCCGCATCCGTGATCCCGCAAATACGATTTTGCCGGTCAATAGCTGTATGATACATGGATTGGAATCAGAATTTAATAGCTCTGCTTGATGACACTAAAATATTTTGAAATTTAGGAGGTTTTGACCATTCGCAATGAAGACATTGGCGATGAATTTTGTGAGTTTGGAATAGCTTCTGGAGGTAACTTTAAATTTTATTTCAAAAAATATGCAACTTCACTTAATTTTGGGGATGGCTATAACCTTAATTGTGTGTCTACTAAATTATAGAGCTATAACTTTGTTAAAAATTAACAGTCTCTAGGTCGGATTTCCGTAAATAATATTATACATATTATCAAGTAAAACTCTTCGATGTAACTGCATATGTACTATTTAATTAAAGGTTCTGAATTATGGATATTTGGCGATCCGTTCATTCGAAAATATTGCACGGTAATTTTAAAAGAAAATTTTTGATCTAGTCGCACGCGTGATGTAATTTCCGTCTTTTCTTAGAAGTTTATGATTTTAAAGGTTTATGATTTTGGGCAAAGAAAAATTGGTTTCGTGGCACAAAAACAATGAAAATAGTGTATATGGGAGTTGATAATGTGATAATTTAATTAATTAACTAAACATGTCGATATATTGATAATAATAATAAAACTGATAATTCATAAAATTAACTTCATGTGAGATATATGATAAATTATGTAAGTATGCTCTTTCTATTGAATATAAATTTTTATCAATAATGATAATTTGACAATTTTTTCATAGTATTTATATAATGTGGGCCGTCTAATTTTTTGTTTGGTATGTTCCTTATTCTGTCGTTCCGTGATTAAAAAATTAATAAATTCTAATCAAAAATATTAAATCATTTATAATTTAATACTATAATTAATTTAAATTTAAATAATCAGATAAAAACATTCATCATTAACATCCTATTTTTTTAATATATTTTTTCCATCTATTATACTCTTCTTCTAGCACATCTACCTTTAATTGTTTAAATTTTACTAAAGTTAGTGAATTTTAAGGATAATTTCTGTTTATATTGGTCTATTAAATCCAAATAATTTTTGTTTTGTTTCCATGATTTTGAACTTCGATTTCGGAAATTGAAATTTCATTATACAATATTTCCATGGTCCCAACTAGGGTAGCAAGCGACCAGGAAAACCGCGACCCGAATGATTTTTAGCAAAAACCCGACTGAACCCCGAAGGCTCTAGCCCGACAAACCCCAATCTCCGACACACCCGCCCACGAAGGGTCGGGTTGCTACCCTAGTCCTAACAGATAATAAGACCCAGGAAGAATTTCCGCGAAAGCCCTCTTTTTTAAGATCTAAATGACACAATAATATTTAACCAAAATAAGAAATTTTTATGAAGGAATTTCAAAGGATTTCTTATAAAGATTTTTTCAAGACTTACCATTATATGTGTATACAATTTTCCAAAATTAATAAATTCAACCCTATAATTTAAATTGCTAAAACCATCTGTCAAATATTTATCCTTTGTCATTTTTATCAATTTGAACCGACAACTAAAAAATAAATTTTTGAAATATTTAAAACGGAAGGATCCTCTAATTAGAAAAAAAACTTAATTATGAGGCTCATTTCCTGCATCTTTGTCGTGTTTAAAGGATCTAAAACGAGAAATTTCTGTTTTATTTCTCTGAAAACTCATATTGGCTATCTTCACTCTAAAATTATATTCGTTTATTTAAAGACTATCTAGCGGATAATACCTTGTATTAAAATCATCATCTTCTCCTCCCCACCCCCAAAAATCATTTGAATATCCATTAACTTTTCTGAGTTGTTCTACTGTTAGCGCCAGAACGCCCCCAATAAATCCTGGGTAGTATTCTCTAGTTAAAAATAAAATAAAGAGATGCACAAATCTATTAAAATTTATCACTATTTGAGCTGCCCTATCCAAATTAAAATATTTATTTTTAATTAGCAGTTGTATGGGAGGAGAGTTTAGTTGATAATCGGCTCAAGTAGAGATATTACATACATATAAGTAAATTTATTTAATTCATAAATTTACTTATAGCCAATCCTTTCAAGATAAACACTCAAATGTTTAGTATATTTTGGATCTGTTGAGCATCTATATAACATATTGTCATTCTCTGGATATGTATCAACATCGTGAAATATAATACAATCAAATGGATAAACTCTTATAGCCTTTAAAATAAAAATAAATATCCGAATTTTGGTTATCATTGTCCCCTCAAATACATACCATGAATTTTAGTCTGACACCGATCATCTTTTACACGAAAATGTTCTCCTCGGCAGGTCAAGAACCAACTTTATGAGCTATAGTAAGCCAAGTAGAACGTGTTTACTTACTTTAATCAGGCTCGATATTATTTTTTAACAAGGATAGGTTCGGAACTCGCTCCTATAGAGCACTTAGTCTGGAGCTACATAGGTAAGTATATACTTAAGCATATACTTAGGACATTTAATACAGATGTATAAGTTAAAAATAAATATAATTACTTCCAAAACGCCAATATTTGTTAATCGTCCTTTATTAAAGGCAAAATTACCCATTTGCTCAACAACAAATATTGCATAATCTAATTGTTGTTTTTGTAAAAAACGATGGATATTATGAAGAAATGTTCGTAAATGAGGTTCTCTATTTCTAAAATATTTTTGTTCAGAAAATATTTTTGTTTTCAATATCTAACCTATAAGGCACAACAATAGCAACTTTCTGCCTGGATTTACATTCTTTAGGTCTCCAATGCCCACCAGGCCACAAATCTTTATATTCTTCCTCAATTTCTTCCAATTTTAGAGAACGCATATCTACATCTATTTTGCCTTTTAGATTTGGAGGTTTTTCTGGACAGAGTGTTAAATTGTCCTTTAAATGTTTTAAAATATTTAGAAATATTAATTTTATAGTGAAATTCCTTCAGGAAGATACCTTTCTAAATTTTTAAATAAAAATCAGGGATCGCTTGGAACTCCTTCAAGAGCCTAGAACCTAGTTGGCGATAGAATGGGTAACACCAACTTAGTACAGGTCCATGATTGATCCAGGATTTGGAAGTGTTTTTGTGGATATACTCGGAAATAATCATGTAGTAAAGGAATTTGCCTATAATATGGTTTACTTGGTGGACTCTCCAAATCTTTGCTATTTCGATTAATTGAGGTCCAGTATTGTTTCCCTTTAGTAAATTATTAATAGGGATTGTTGTTGTTTTATTATTAACTAAATCTTCCTTCACTTGCTTTTTCTCTTCCTTTTTCTCTTCCTTCTTCCCATCCTTCTTCTCCTCCTTCCTCACTTCCTTTTTCTCGTCCTTCTTCTCCTTCTTCTCGTCCTTTTTCCTTTCTACCTTCTTCTCTTCTTTCCTCTCCTCCTTTTTTTCTTCCTTCTTCTTCTCCTCCTTTTTTTCTTCCTTCTTCTTCTCCTCCTTTTTTTCTTCCTTCTTCTTCTCCTCCTTCTTCTCTTCCTTTTTCTCTTCCTTCTTCTTCTTCTCCTCCTTCTTCTCCTCCTTCTTCTCTTCTTTCTTCTCTTCCTTCTTCTCTTCCTTCTTCCCCTCTTTCTTCTCTTCTTTCTTCTCTCCCTTATTTTCTTTATTATCCTTTAATAACTTAATTTTATCACCATCTTCAACTTTTTTAGGTGTATCCGAATCCATTTGCCATTTAATTAAACGTGAAAATTGTGTAATTTTTGCTGATTCTCTGCTAATAATAAATTCGCGAAAAAAATAAGCTGCAAATAGTGCCGAGAAAACAAATATTAAAACTTTAATGAAAGGTTTAACAGCCATTTATTGAAGAAAACTGAAAATGAATATTTTTTATAGAATCCTTAAGCCTTAGTTTGCACACGAATCTTAAATATATTTTTGTATTTTTTGATTTTGGAAAAGCCCGTCATATACCCATACTCCGATTTTGACAAATTTCTTGGTCTTTATCTCGGCCCATAATTGAGCTCCGAGTATAATTGTGTCATTCAACTCATCTCGCTTGTCTCTTTCGAATGACATACCGTATATGCTCGAATAATTACACTGGGTAATTATTGTTTCGACCTCCCGCTGGAGGGTGTAATTAATTGAAAGGATGGGCTAAATTTGGGGTATATCTCAATAAATCGAGGAGGAAATCCATTTATTTTTTGATGTTGATTCTTATAATATAATGTTTCAATAATTAAAATTGACAATGATTCTTTCAATATTTTTAAAATTAGAGAAGGAAAGGGGGAGGGTAATTATTAAAGAGGGTAATTATTTGAGAGAGGGTAATTATTCGAGCATTTACGGTATTAATTGTTGGAATCGGAGTATGGGAGATTTTATTCGTTTATCAACTAGTAATACAAGTGATAATCAAAGGTGTAAGACTTGCTAATTTATTAGGGAATAAAATGCCTTTATTAGGGCTTAGGACTGCTAATTTTAAAAATAATTGTGGACTGCGGATTGTGTAAAAAATTCTCCCAATTTCTTCTATAATAAGTCCTAACACGCTCGCTCCTATGTTTGTCATTAAAAATGTAAACGCAAGAACGTTGCTGTAACGATTTTTATGACACATTTTCCAACAAAAATAAAAAAATTAAATTTAAATGTTTCATGTTTAAAATTTTTTTATTGAATTAAAAAAGGATTTAAATAAATTTATTTCATAGAAATTCATATTTATTAGGGTCATTCCACGTCCCCGAAACTCGGGGAATTTGAGAGATTTTTTGAAAATTCCCCGCCCCCCCCCCCTCGTGGCACTGCCTTTCCGAAAATTGTTCCCCGTGCACATCTCTCTGTCGGTGAACAACCCTAATATTTATTATCAATTCAAATTATTTTGATTTGACTAGGTGAAATCAAAAATTAATATGAATGAGCAGAGATGGATCGCATTGAGTAAAAGTCGGGTCGGGGTTTCAGATAGGCTTTCAAAATTTGCTCCGAAGGATTAGGATTCGTGGTTTATGGTGCAAAGGTTTTTTCAGGTATTGGAAATTTTCGCTGGTCGGGACCATCCACGTACCATCCAAACTTTCAAGCTTATTTATAGCCAAAAATAAATTTTATAAATTCATTAGTTCAAGAATTCTATTCAAAAATATTTTGAAAAATATTTTTTAAATGCTTATTTTATATAAAATATTTAAATAAAATTAAGATGGTTAAAAAGGTTAAGAAAAGGCAAACAAACAATTTAACACAAAATAAGCTGAAAACATTAAATTATATTTTACACGTTTAATACGTGTAAAGGAATAAAAATCGGAGTTTTATTCGTTTTTATTGAAGTTTTTAAATATAATTTAAAGAAAACTAAAGATAGGTACACATGTTTTCCTCATGAAATCAAAAATTAGTAAGAATGAGTAGAATAGGAAAAAAATTTTAGAATATGTAATTTAAACATCAAGGAAAAGTTGGAGAGGTTATTTCTAAAATCGCTGAGGAACAGAGTCACCTCTTGAAATAATTCAAGGTGTTAATTTGATCTGATATGAGGCAAATATAAAAACTTTTGTTGGAGCTCTGGATTGAAATTTGAATTTAACAGAAACTATTTATTATATGTATTAGCACCCAATAGTTTTAATATATTCCTTCCATTTAGTATAATCTTCTTCGGGAATAATTGCCTATAAATTAAAATTAATTCGTTATCTAATAAGTTTTAAAAAATTAATTTAATGAAAATTTATTAGGAAAATATTAAGCGATTTCGGGAGTTTAGTTTAATGAAGGTAGTTAATGAAGCGCAACAGTAGCGCTTCATTAAATTAGATAGCCTCATTATGCTGGGGACTGACAACATTTCTATTAAATATTTACCTTTATGTGAGTATATAATTTTCCATAATTAATAGATTCCACCCTATAATTTAAATTGCTGTATCCATCTGTTAGGTACTTTTGTTCAGTAAGGGCTAGAAGTTTATAACGACAGCTATAATATTGAATTGATAAAATATGTTTTCTTATTTTGGGATTAAATATCTCCTCTAGAATTATATTAGCCCCCATTGTTTAAAGAAGAAAGCTACCTCTGCCATACAATTTTTTAAATAAAATTTCACAAAAAAGAAAAATTAAATAAAGCCCGAGTAATCAAGTTCCAAGAAACGTAATAATTAATTTAAAAATAACTCACGGATGAGGCTCATTCCCACGATCTCTTTTATGTATGAAATTTTTGAAGCGAGAAATTTCAGTTTTACTTCTTATAAAACTCATATTGGCTAATTTCACTCTAAAATATTTCATCATTTCAAATTTCCTATAACTAATTTAAATACCTTTTATTTAAATCATCATCCTCTTGACCCCATCCCCAAAAATCATTTGAATATCCATTAACTTTTCTGAGTTGTTCTACAGTTAGAGCGAGAACACCACCAACAAATTCTGGATATAACTCTCTTATAATTAAATTAACTAGTAAAATAATAATAGTTATCTATTTACTTATAGCCAGTCCGTTCCATATAAACACTAAAATGTTTAGTATATTTTGGATCTGTTGAGCATCTATATAACATATTGTCATTCTCTGGATATGTATCAATATCGTTAAATACAATACAATCAAATGGATAAACTCTCAAAGCCTTAAAAAATAAAATACAGTAAACCTTCTACTATAAGCTCGCTCTTTTAAAGAGGTTCACGTTGTTCATCGGGGTCATATCTAAGCATTTTCAGCCTAAAGAGAGTTG
This sequence comes from Meloidogyne incognita, assembly GCA_036172945.1. Lineage (NCBI taxonomy): Eukaryota > Metazoa > Nematoda > Chromadorea > Rhabditida > Meloidogynidae > Meloidogyne > Meloidogyne incognita. Next base: position 905,438 of record JARQAC010000029.1, on the reverse strand, counting down.
AGAACTCATTTTAGTAAAGCAGCTGGGCTATAGCTATATCCCTCCTTCAGCTAGTACAAAAGTTTATTTGCGGCTGGGACCGAACCAGCATCTTCAGTAGACCGGACTGATGTGTAATACATTACACCTCGCCGCCTACAGCATATGCTTAGGAATTAAATAGCTATATGCTTTATGTACATTATAATAATAAATTTTACTTCTAAGACACCAATATTCGTCATTCTCGCTTTGTTAAAAGGTAATTTGTTTCCCAATTGTTCAACAATAAAAATTGCATAATCTAATTGTTGTTTTTGTACAAACCGATGAATATTATGAAGAAATGTTCGTAAATGAGGTTCTCTATTTCTAAAATATTTTTGTTCAGAAAATATTTTTGTTTTCAATATCTAACCTATAAGGCACAACAATAGCAACTTTCTGCCTGGATTTACATTCTTTAGGTCTCCAATGCCCTCCAGGCCACAAATCTTTATATTCTTCCTCAATTTCTTCTAATTTTAGAGAACGCATATCTACATCTATTTTGCCTTTTAGATTTGGAGGGTTTTCTGGACACAGTGTTAAATTGTCCTTTAATTAAATGTTTTAAAATAAAATTTAAACCAAATACACCCAATCCTCAATTTAACATATATTTTTAAAATTTTGTTTAACTAAATAGTTGAGGGGGCTGATTAGCAGGGATCTGCTCTCTTCCGCTTTCGCCTTACGCTTTTTAAAAGGCTCACCATACGGCCTAGCGAACCCCCCCCCCTCCCCTTTGTCCGATACAAAAAATTAGAGTTCGTCTATATAATCAAAACTTTACTTGTTCTACTCTCCAAATTTTTGCTAGATCTTCTTTAACTGGCAGAATCTTATTAAAATTGTTTTCTTCTTCATTTTCCATTTTTTGAGGTATTTCATTTTCAATTTTCGATTTAATTTTATTTAAATTTATTTTTGATATTCTCCTCAATCCAACTTCATTAATTAATAAAAAGGCTACTATTAATGCTGCTATAATAATTATTAATGCTTTAAGAAATGATGCATTACTTCGAGGGTTAATTTTGTTTGTTTGATTTATGAACATTTAAATTTTATTGAATAATTTTCTAAAATAATTATTTAAATTTTTAATTTCTTTTTTGATACTTTAAACTCTGAAAATAATTTGGCATTTTGCGAAACGAACAAGAAACATTAAAAAATCTTAAATAACATTAAATGGTGATCGGCATATTTGTAAGCTCATCGGGGAGTTGACAAAACCCTTTAAGATTAGTATTTAACTCCTAATAAAATCCTAGTTCACGGTCCCCTTTTTGTTAACCAGTTCCAAAACCGTGCTTCACTAACATACAATAATAACAAAAAAGGGCCTCACACTTTACATGAATATGTTCCTCAACTTAAGAGCTATTTATTAAAATTTGGATGGGATGGCCAATAAATGGGGTCGGGAGGGGGAGCCATCCCTCAGGGTGTATATTTAAGTCTACCTTTAATAAAAATCCATTGGTGTATACCAATTCAAACTAATGCTTATTAATAAATTCAGGGATATTTTATTAAATTTTGCAAAAATCATAGAATGCAAATTTGTTTTGGGATTGGGAGGGAAAAAATTAAAAATAAAAATAAATTTTGGCAAATAAATATTTTTTTATTTTTCATTTTACTCAAAATTTTTATCGTGTTGTCAATTTAATAAATTAATGATTAAAATATTTAAAAACAGACTTAAATCTAAGGGGTAAATGTCCAGTTGGCGGTCCACATGTCCGCAAAGAGAATCTGCTTTTTTCTTTTCTTTTCTTGCAATTTTGCGTTAGGAAAAGTGCTCGCTCATTTTTCCTTTTCCTGACGTTAATACTTCTCAATACAGTATGTTTTTTCCTTTGCTACTTGTAAACTAACAATAAGTTAATATTTACATTTAATTTTATGTTCATATTGGTATTTATGTTCATATTGGTATTGCATTTATGGCAGATCATTTCAGTCTTCAATAATTGAAAACCTTGTAAATATTCAATAACTAGCAATTGGGACTTTTTCCTTGATTCAATATCAAGAGTTTGATCGTCGAACAATGGGATCCAGAATTTTTCTACTGAGGTATTATTTGTAGGGCATAAAACGGACATATTTTATTGTTATTTTATTAAGAAAAATGTTTAAATGAACTCTATTATACACACTTATTTTATGGAACCAAGCCAAGTCCTTAATTTTTAAATTTAATCATTGATCATTACAAACTACATTTTTATTTGTTATTATTTTACTTTTCATTCTTTTCTTTCATTAGGCATAATAACAAGGAAAAGGAAAAATGAGCGAGCACTTTTCCTAACGCAAAATTGCAAGAAAAGAAAAGAAAAAAGCAGATTCTCTTTGCGGACATGTGGACCGCCAACTGGACATTTACCAATCTAAGGTTAGACACAACCGGCTATTAACCTGTACATATAGAAAACCGGTAAATCGCGAATCCAGTTTTTGATTTCGAGTTATAGTTTCAAAAAAATTTCATAAAAACTGTTATTTTTGGCAAGATAGGGCTATAAAAATTTTCGTGTTTTTTTGGGACCCCTCGCGGAAACCAGCAATAGACTGGATCAGAGAATTGATCCTGAAAGCTCCCTGATAAAATTCGGAGAGCTCCCAAACGTGCGATTTTTTTAATTTTTGCTTTTCAATCGTTGGGATATGAGGTAACTTTGTGGGCCAAAAATACTATATATAAATAAAAAATAAAAAAATGAATAATAATAAAAAATTTTCCCAATTTGTTTATATTTATTTATTCAGCAATCACAGGTACAAATAAAAGTACACTGACAATGATTGTAAATTAAGATAAAAAAAATATGTGTAAATTACGAATACAATAAATGAAAAAAATTAAGTTTAAAATGATAAAAATGAATATTTTGTATATATAAAAAAAAATTTAGAACACTAGGTACCAGACAGACTAAGTAAATCAATTCTTTTTGTATATTCCCTGAATTTTTTTAAATCTCTAATCTCAACAATTTCCCTAGGTAATTTGTTCCATAAGGAGACTATGCGAGCAAAGAAGTTATTTTTTGACTTGCTAGTGAATCTTTTATTTTGTAAAAGATGAATTCTTCTTTTGGCCCTTTTAGTTAGAGTAAAGTATTTTTCTTGTTCCAAATGTGTGAAATTATTAAGTATTTTATAAGTCATGCAAAGATCGGCAAGTACTCTTCTTTCCTCTAATTTTTTTAATTTACAAATTTGTAGTCTAATTTCATAAGGTTTATCAACTAACCCGCATTGTTTAAAGGCTCTTTTGGTAAAGATTTTTTGAATTTTTTCAAGGGAAATTAAGTGATCTTTTCTTGAGGGACTCCAAATTTCAGTCGCATACTCTAAGAGAGGACGCAAATATGTTTTAAATACAAAAACTAAATTATCAAGATCCTTGGATTTAAATATTCTAAATATTTGATATATCATTGAATAGGCTTGTTTTGTAATTTTAGTTATATGTGCAGAAAAGGATAGATCTGTGTCTATTAATATTCCTAGATCGCGAACACAATTCTCTTTCTTGATTGGTTGTCCATCTATAAAATATTGTTGCTTATCATTATTCTTACCTATGTAGAGGCAGATGCATTTATCTATAGAAATCCCTAATCCATTATTCTTAGCCCATTTTTCAGTTATTACAAGAGATTCTTTAAGCTTATTTCTATTGTTATCATTGTTATGTTCTACATACAGTTTAATATCATCAGCATATATTTTAATATTAACACCCTTAGGCAGATGTTCAGGTAAATCGTTAATAAATATTACAAATAACAAGGGGCCAAGTACACTACCTTGAGGAACACCAGAATGAATGGGATATTCTTCAGAAAAGTCTTGCTCAATTCGGACTTTGAACTTTCTATTGTTCAAAAAATTAATTAAAAATTTGAGTATTTTTCCATCAATTCCAATATGTTTAACTTTTTGTATCAATAGTTCAATCGGGACAGTGTCAAAGGCCTTTTTAAAGTCAATATATACTATATCAACTTTATTGCCTCTATCTACACAAGAATAAATTTGGTTTAACATGGTAAGGAGTTGCGTTACAGTTGAACGCTGTTTAAGGAAACCAAATTGTTCAATACTGAAAAAGTCTTTGTTTCTAAGAAACTCTATGAGTTTATTCACTAATAATCTTTCGAAAGTTCTACAGAGAGTGCATGTAAGTGCGATGGGTCTATAATTGTCAGTTATAGTTTTGTCACCTTTCTTAAAGATTGGAATAACTATAGAATGTTTCCAGATTTCAGGTATTTCGCCTTCGTCAAGAATTAATCTAAATAATTCAGTTATGATATGAGATAGTGTAAAAGCACATTTTTTTAATAGTATATAAGGTATGGAGTCTGGTGAAGTAGAATTTTTATTGGGGAGTTTCCTAAGAAGTTTGAAAATATCTAATATATTAAATTGAATATCTTCAATTTTATCAGCAGATTTAGTAAAATTCGATCCAATAACTAGTTCTGAATTTTTCTTATTAAAGGCTTTCTGAAAGGTTATACCCATAGCATTACTTTTAGCTTTATCTGATAGACATATTTCTCCATTTTTGTCGAAAAGTGTTGGTACTTGTATTACAGGTTTTAGTTTATTCTTAAAATACTTATAGACTGAGGATCTGCCTTTAGACACAATTCTCTTATCCTTTTCTGTGTAATAATCTCTAGTTATTTTTCTTAACTGTCTCGATATTATTTTATATTTAAGTTGGATTTCATTGTTATTCGGGTCTTTTTTTGATTCCTTGAATAATTTAAGCTTGTTTCTTGATAACTCAGTTATTCTTTTTGGATAATTTTCTTTTATGATATTATTTAAGGGTTTTAAAGGCATTGCAGAATCGAAAAAGTATAGCATAGTATCAGTAAAAGCATTGTATTTAGAATTAACGGAAAAGTAAAAAGAGAGTTCATCTGTCCATTTGTAATTTGCATATTTCTCATTTAAAATTGAGAAATTATTTTCAGTTAATTGCCTTTTATAAACTTTTTTCTTATGCCTATTAAACGGTATTGAGGAATTTATATTAAAAGTTATCATATTATGGTCAGAATTTGAAAAGTTTTCAGTAATTTTAACATTGCTCAATAAATTGGATGGGGAAGAGAATATTAAATCTAATGTGGAGCTAAGTCTAGTAAATTCTGTAACGTGTTGTGTGGAATTTGTCTGAAACATAAAATCTAACAAAAGTTTACCTTTTTGGCAATTAAATGAATAATCAACCCAGTTAATATTGGGTATGTTCATATCACCACATAAGATAAAATTATTCTCAATATTCTCATACAAAAATTTTAAAATCTTTTTTGTGTTCTCTAATGAACAATTTGGAGGACGGTATATCAGAAAAATATTTATTTTTTTGGGTAAAAACAGGTTGATATTTATAAGTTCACACTGATATTTGGAACAAGATAAAATGGTTTTAAAAGGAATGTCTCTTGATATTAAAATGGCGCACCCACCCCCGCGCGTTTTTCTGTTGGCTAAAATAACGTCATATCTGTTATTGATAGATAATTCTGTTTCAATATTTTTTTCCGCGCTAATCCAGGTCTCATTTATAAAAATTATTTTAGGCGAGGTTTTTTCAACAAGGAAACTTAAATCTGAGATTTTATTCACAATAGATCTAGCATTTAAAAAAATACAGGGAATATCATTTAAAGTCAAATTAGGTTTATGAGTAGAGTTAGGTTTGTGATTGCTTAATTCTACCTATGCCTGTCTAGTACGAAGTGGTCTTGGATTGGACAATTCCATAATTTTTAAATCAACGACAATAAATTTATACAAATTAAGGTTTTTATTTAACTCATAGGCTTGCTTTCTTAGTGAATATAATAATTTGAGCTCAGGAGGAGACATATCTCTACGACAAAATGATTGTTGGGGATATTTTTGAGGATTGGATTTAACAACTTTACGAAATGTTTTTAAAAATTTGTCACGCGATTGTGACGATTTAAAATGAATTTTATAAATTTTTGGTTTTAAAACATTTGCCTCACGTTTACCAGCATGTCGATGGATTTCTTTCTCATCCAACTCTTCTCCAAGACCACATTCATTCACAATTTCACGCAAAAGATTGTTGTCTCCATCAGATTCTGGAAATTTTTCAACCACTGCTGTTTTTGATTTATTAATTATTGTTTCTTGGTGTGAAGTGTTGTAATTTGAAATATCAATAAAGTGCTGTAAAGGAGGTTCGAAATTATTGTTAGAAAATGGGTGTGATCCCCAAGGTTGACTGGTGTTTGTAGTTGTTGTAGTATTATTAAAATTTGGAATAATTTCTTGGATAATTGATCGAACAATTTGTTCGATAGTTGGTTTCAAAAATTCAACCACACATTTGGAAATACAAATAATTTGTTCTTGTGAAATTTGATTTGAGTCAATACTAGACGAACTTTCAAACGACTTTGTAATTTTAGGTCGTTTGTTTGGTTTTTTCTTAGTTTTTAATGGGAGCATTTTATTTATAATTTATTGATTGTTTTTTTTAGATGAAAAAGAGACCTTAATTTTTAAATTTAATCATTGATCATTACAAACTACATTTTTATTTGTTATTATTTTACTTTTCATTCTTTTCTTTCATTAGGCATAATAACAAGGAAAAGGAAAAATGAGCGAGCACTTTTCCTAACGCAAAATTGCAAGAAAAGAAAAGAAAAAAGCAGATTCTCTTTGCGGACATGTGGACCGCCAACTGGACATTTACCAATCTAAGGTTAGACACAACCGGCTATTAACCTGTACATATAGAAAACCGGTAAATCGCGAATCCAGTTTTTGATTTCGAGTTATAGTTTCAAAAAAATTTCATAAAAACTGTTATTTTTGGCAAGATAGGGCTATAAAAATTTTCGTGTTTTTTTGGGACCCCTCGCGGAAACCAGCAATAGACTGGATCAGAGAATTGATCCTGAAAGCTCCCTGATAAAATTCGGAGAGCTCCCAAACGTGCGATTTTTTTAATTTTTGCTTTTCAATCGTTGGGATATGAGGTAACTTTGTGGGCCAAAAATACTATATATAAATAAAAAATAAAAAAATGAATAATAATAAAAAATTTTCCCAATTTGTGTTTTGTATCATCCATTAATAATTCACATGCCTAAATATTTAAATAAATATTTAAATTATTTGGCTGTTTTATTATTATTTTTATTTTTAAATAAAATTTAGTTTTTGCAAAAAATAAATAAATTGCAAAAAAATTTATTTATGGAAAGAAATTTAATGAACTAAAGTCTCACCTTCTTATGGTTAAAAAGACAGTACCTGGATAACTCCTTCATAAGTTATAAAGTTTTCTAAAGTGCGGCTATAGTTTGTTCCAGCACTGTACTAGTGTTTCGCAGGAACCGCAAATTTGGCCGGAAATGGAACTTGAACTGAAATTTTGACCGGATCAGGAACCGGAACTTCCAACACAACACTACTACATACTAGGAAGCTATTGAATATTATTCAAAATCTAGTTTATAGTGAGACAATATTAGTAACAACAAAGAAGATTCTAAGCTTCTGTTGTGTATGGGCGTCAGCCCTTAAAGTGTTTAGTATAAAAGCCAGTGAAAGCGTCAGTCTATTCGGATCATACTAGCGGGGCTAGTCACTGATCTCCTTCGTCTGTCCCATTCCTTCGCCTACACATTGTTCATTTCTACATGTGATAAAGTGTTATTATTGTGCTCGTCACATTAGTTAAATCTCGGACACTTCGGGTCGTAACAATGGCGCGGTCGACAAATAGTGAAGTGTGGCGAAGTGTAGTGAATTGCTTTGGCAATTAGTGAAAGTGATTGTTTTGATTGTGAGTGGACAGACGTCGTAATTTAGTGATCGGCATGAGTCGAAAGTGAATTTAGTGAATTGAAAGTGCGCAGTGGACCTTTAGTTAGTAGTGACCTGAAAAAGGACTCAGTGCGAGTGCCAATGGTCGAAGTTTAAGGCTGAAATGCCTAGTTTGAGGCTGAAATGCCTAGTGGTCCTGGAAGTGCGCAGATTTTGCCGATCAAGTTTTGAAGTGTCTGGCATTCAAGAGAATATAAGTCCAGAAATTGAGAAAAGTGAAAAGTGTAAAAGAGTGAAAATTTGGCAGCCTACGGGTGGGTAAGACCAAATAATGAAGTTTGAATCGTAGTGAAAAAAGTTAAATTTGGCGGCCAAGAAAGGTGGGTAAGACCAAATAGTGAAGTTTGAAATGTTGAGTGAAGTGAATTGCAGTGATTCAAGGCGCTGAGGAGTATTAGTGATTGAAGTATTATGCCAGCGCAAGTGAGTGAAGCAACCCAGACTACACATAGTGTAAGTTCAGTGAAGTGTTGCGGTACCTGAGTCTTTGACAGAGGCAGGATGTAGCAGGCATCCTTTGAGTGGTTAGTTAGTAGTAGTATTCAAGTGTTAGTATTCAACCACGAGCCATCCTAAAAGTACACGGGAAAACGGCACCGAACTGCACACTAACTAAATGTTAGTGTTGTGGTGTTTGACTTCATTTAAGTCGTGAAATAGTGAGAGTGGTGCAATTCAGTGAAATTTTATTATTGGGCACAGTGTTGAAAAGTGAATGTAGTGCCGCAATAGAAAGTGTTAAAAAAAATGGAAGTGAAATAAAAAGTGAGGAACATAAAATAGTGAAGAAAAGTAAAAAATAAAGTGAAATGCTTATGGACAAGCAGTGTGACGCTCAACAAGTGTGACCAATTCAGGACGTACGATTGCCTTGATGGGAGCTGTGTATGCACTGTAGATGACCGCCGCCAGAAGAAGAAAAATAAAATGTGGAATAAGATGACAAATTTTGTGATTTTGTAATTGTTGTATTGTAATTTTAATTTGTTGTTTTCCTTTTGTCATCCCACATTTGTTGTATTTGTTGTGAATTGAGTGTTAGTGAGAGACTAGACGCTCTGGCTTAGTTTTGATTGTATTGATAGCATGGAAGCTATAGTGAATGTTAAAGTTGTAAAGCTTCGGCTTTAAGTGAAAGCCGAACCTTTTTTTCAAGGGGGGAGGTGTTGTGTATGGGCGTCAGCCCTTAAAGTGTTTAGTATAAAAGCCAGTGAAAGCGTCAGTCTATTCGGATCATACTAGCGGGGCTAGTCACTGATCTCCTTCGTCTGTCCCATTCCTTCGCCTACACATTGTTCATTTCTACATGTGATAAAGTGTTATTATTGTGCTCGTCACATTAGTTAAATCTCGGACACTTCGGGTCGTAACAGCTTCTGCTTAAATTATCATTAATAAATTTAAGAAAATTTAAGTTAAATTTATTTTGCCTAAATTTTTATACGTATGAAAATTTGTTGGGAGTAAAATTAGAAATGCTAGGTAATTGGTTAAAAAAATTAATAAAAATTTTTTAAAAGGCAAATAAAATTTAATTTTGATTTTTAATCATTTTATTATTCTGTCGTCAATCTACCGAATTAATCTGACAGAAATATTTTAAAGGGATAAAGCTGTTTCTAAATAAATACATAGATATAACTTTTGACCCTTGATTTATTATAAAATATTATACATACATCTGCTTTGAATTTAAATTTAAAAAATATAAAAACTTCCTCTAATACCCACGTCAAAAAATACTAAATAAATAAAAGAATCCGGCCCTGGTATAGGCAAAAATTGTTTCGTGGCAAAGCAGCTTTTAATTTGGTTGACGAATAAAACATTAAACATTGTTTTAATCAAAACCTAAGCCATCCAAGACTTAGTTTAGCGTTATATTTTGGCTTTGCGCTGAGTTCTTAATATATCTTTTTTACCACTAATTTGGTCCACAGAAGATTTTGGACCACTATTTGTGATCACACAAAACCTTAAAAAATTCAAGTTAAATTTACTTTGCCTAAATTTTTATATAAAAATTTAAAAGATTTGTTTAGTGCTGTTTCGACTAAAAAAATTTGAATTTTAACAAATTTTAAATGAAAGTTGCAGAATGTAATCAGAGATTGTCTAAGCATTTCAAAGTCATTCAAAATCATTCCAAATTGAGTTCTAAATTTTTTTCTAAATTTCATTGTGAGTATCAAAAACCATAAGGTTTTCTTCTGTATTCGTCGGTACTCTAGGTACTTTACAATTCTTGGTACTTATCAGGGTACTTATCACAATTCTTGGTACTTATTCTTGGTACTTATTCTTGGTACATTACCGATTTCGGGAAACGGGAATTCCCGACAAAAATAAATTTCCCGATTTCGGGAATCGGGAATTCCCGACAAAAATAAATTTCCCGATTTCGGGAAACGGGAATTCCCGACCCGAAAAACGTCGGGAATTCCCGATTTTCGGGAAATTTCGGGAAATTCGTGAATTTTGTTAGTTTGTGACGTGATGTCGATTTTGACATCGATTTGTGTAGATTAAGAAGGATATCGAGGGATTAAGGGGACAACGAGTGATTAAGAGGACATTGGTTGGATTAATTGGAGGAATATTGAGGGATTAAGGGCCATGAGGGGTTAAGGGAATAGATATCAAGGGATTAAGGGAGACATCGAGGAATCTTCTTTTTTAGCGCCGCAGGCAAAAATTTTGAAAATTTTGTAAGGCCAAGAAGCCAGAGTTCTTACTTTTTTCAGCGCCGCAAGCAAAAATTTTGAGAATTTCATCCTTTTTCAGCGCCGCAGGCGAAAATTTTGAGAATTTTGTAAGCACGAGAAGGCATATCTCTTCCTTTTTCAGCGTCAGAGATGAAGTGAAAATTCCCGAAAATTCCCGATTTTTTCTAAAAAATGTCGGGAAACGGTAACGGGAATTCCCGACAAAAAAAATTTCCCGATTTCGGGAATCGGGAATTCCCGACAAAAATTAATTTCCCGAAATCGGGAATCGTGAATTCCCGACCCAAAAAACGTCGGGAATTCCCGATTTTCGGGAAATCGGGAAATTGTCGGCAGGATCCCTGGTACTTATTAACAAAATTTTTTACCTAAGAAACTATGAAGTCAAATATGGTTCAGTCTCTAAATAAAAACTATTAGCTATTAAGGACACAAAGATTGGAAATTTTCTAAGGGACGAGACTAAGATTTTATGTTTTTAAATCTATTTTTCGAAATAATTTCGTAACTTTCGTTCAGATACCTACATTAATTAATTAAAATTTAATAAGTCTTTAAGAAATACTTTCAATCAAATAATTTAATCTATTTATTTTTAAATTAAAGTTAAATAAAAATTTATTTCTTATCACAAAATTTAAAAAAAAGTTTTCAAATAATTAAGAAATAATAATTTTTGAGGTAAACAATTATCAATATATTTTATAAATAAGAAAACAATATTAATAGGGTTGGCTTATACGGATAGCAGAGGAATCCGAAAAAGTGCGGACAACTAAGGACTTCGATTAGAGCCCGAGATACATAGAAGTGTTGTACAATAATCGAGATCGAATCTAGGAAAAGAACGGACTAGTAAAAGCACAGAGATATTTATTCGAGTTCTCAACTGATCTGATTTTTAATTTGGATTTCTCAGAATATGCCAACCCTAGTTATAATACAATCTATGATTCACAGTACCATTTTGTTGAAAAAATGAAATTTTTTGAAGCACAAAAAATTTTTTAATTTACAAGAAAAATATCTTCTCTCCAAATAAGCCAAAAATATTAAATTAACACCCGATAGTTTTAATATATTCCTTCCATTTATTATATTCTTCTTCAAAAACATCAGCCTTTAAATAAAAATAGATTTATTTAATAAATTAAGTCTTCCGATTTTAAAATTAGGTATATTCAAAAGACGATAATAAAACTCATCAAAATTTATCGAAATTGTTTTCATTTTATTTTTTAACTACCTAAATTCCATTAATCTTTTTAAGAGTTAATGTGATAAAAAGAAAGTTCGTTATATCGAAGCTTAACCTTTCATTAAGTATTTATTTACCCTACCTTTATGTGTGTATATAATTTTCCATAATTAATAGATTCCACTCTATAATTTAAATTGCTAAATCCATCTGTCAAGTATTTTTGTTTAGTGAGGCCTATAAGTTTAAATCGACATCTAGAAAATAAATTTTGATAAATGATAAATTATTATTCTACAAAAATATCCTACAAAGATATCCACTAGATGTATAGTGAAAGTGTTTCTTATAAAGCCCAATTAATATCTCGATATAGCTTATGAGTGTTTGTGATTAGTGCTGGGTATATTAGTAGAACTGGCAAATGTAGTTCAGTCCCTAAACCAAAAACTATTAGTTATTAAAGACCTAGAACTGGCTCCAGCCGCCGCCTAAGTCCTACAGTATTTTTCTTAGCTAATTTTCTTTTTAAGAATAAGTTGGATATTTAAAAGGGAGGAGAATATATTAATTAATTTAGAAGAAGTAGGTATTCATTTTAAAAATTAACTTACGGATGAGGATCATTTCCATGATCCGTTCCATGTTTAAATGTTCTAAAACGAGATATTTCTGTTTTATTCCTCTGAAAACTCATATTGGCTAATTTTACTCTGAAATATCTTTTTTATTTAAAAACTACTTAATGTTAAATACCTTGTATTTAAATCATCATCTTCTCCACCCCATCCCCAAAAATCGTTTGAATATCCATTAATTTTTCTTAATTGTTCTACTGTTAGCGCGAGAACACCGCCAACGAAATCTGCATATAACTCTCTAATAATCAAGTTGAATTAATTATTAAAATAACAAAATATTTATTTACTTATATTCACCCCTTTCAAGATAAACACTAAAATGTTTAGTATATTTCGGATCTGTTGAGCATCTATATAAAAGATTGTCGTTCTCTGGATATGTATCAACATCATTGAATATAATACAATCAAATGGATAAACTCTCAAAGCCTTGAAAAATAAAAGAATGTCGGCCCTGATTATAAGCTAAACGTCCATGGGGCTGTAAATTTATACTTATAATTAGGGTTGCCAAAATGGACCGACTCGGACTTAAAGATCGAGTCAGGCCTAAGATATTTGGCCCGAAAAAAACTCTTACGGCTCGACTCGATAAAAACAAGCTTGAAAAAAAATGCTTAGACCGTCGGCCCGACTCGAAAACGGATACCCTACTTACACCCTGCTAATTAGGAGGTATCACTTAGATCCTCCTCCCCCCTCACCCAATTGTCAGCCAAATTAAAAAATGCTTCTTAAATTGAAAAGTATCTAGGATAAGGTCTATCTCATGCTGAGGTCCGTCAAAGAAAAAAAGTAACTTCCAAAACACCAATATTTGTCAGTCTTCCTTTATTAAAGGCAAAATCCCCAATTTGTTCAACAACAAATATTGCATAATCTAATTGTTGTTTTTGTAAAAAACGATGAATATTATGAAGAAATGTTCGTAAATGAGGTTCTCTATTTCTAAAATATTTTTGTTCAGAAAATATTTTTGTTTTCAATATCTAACCTATAAGGCACAACAATAGCAACTTTCTGCCTGGATTTACATTCTTTAGGTCTCCAATGCCCACCAGGCCACAAATCTTTATATTCTTCCTCAATTTCTTCCAATTTTAGAGAACGCATATCTACATCTATTTTGCCTTTTAGATTTGGAGGTTTTTCTGGGCAGAGTGTTAAATTGTCCTTTAAATATTATACTTGAATTTTTAAATGAAATACTTATTCAATTCACAGTCGAATTCCAATCCCAATCTAAAATTGAGTTCCATAAAGGTAAGGGGGCTCCGCTAAACGATTCCCCCTTTTTAATTAATCTCTCGTTATAGGGTAAGATTTTTTTCATCACCAGGAGTAGAGTTGAACCCCGATCCTGTTCCCGAACAATTTTTTCAATATTCTCCCCGACCCGAACCCCGCCCCGAAACAATTGGACTACCCTAACCAATAGGATTGTCCGATCCGGATATCCGGATCGGAAAAAAGGGCTGATATCCGGAACTTTTCGATTCGGATATAGGATCCGGATATCTGAGGATTTCCAACTATCCAAGGGTTAACTTAAAAGAGTTTCTAATGTAATCCAATCAAAAATTTTACTTGTTTTACTCTCCAAAGTTTTGCTATTTGGATAATCTGAGTATCATCATTATTATTTTTTGTCTTTGTTAGCTGATTTAATATTATATTCTTCGGTGGAGTTATTGTAGTACTTTCTGTCTTATCTTGATTATTTTCTATTTTAATTTTTTCGCTACTTTCTTCATTCCTAACTTCATTTTTAACTTCAATTTTATCCTTTTCTTCATTCTTAGTTTCTACCTTCTTTTCTTCACCTTCACTTTTACCTTCATTTTTAACTTCATTTCCCATTTTTTGAGGTATTTCTTCTTCAATTTTCGATTTAATTTTAATTAAATTTAATTTTGCTATTTTCCTCAATTCAACTCCATTAATTATATCATTTAATATATAAGCTGCTATTAATGCAGTTGTAATTATTATTAATCCTTTAATTAATGTTGCTTTATTTTTAAGGTTAATTGTGCTTGTTGAGTTTATGGACATTCAAATACACACTAAATTAATATAAAAATATTTTAAAAATAATTATTTAAAATATTTAATAGGTATTTTATATAATATATCAGTGGATTAAGGTGGATCATGTGGATTAAGGTGATATCGAGAGATTTAGAGCGAGTAAGAGGAATAGTGTGGATTTGGGAATCCAAGGAATTTTGGGGATTCGAGGTTCGAGGGATATAAAGTGATTTTGGGGATTAGGAGGTCTTGGTTTGGGGATTAAAAGGAAATTAAAATATGTTAATCAATTAAAAATTATTGATCATTAAATAAATTTTAAATAAGTAAAAGTCAGAAATATTAAAAAAAAAGAAAGTTTATAAAATAAAAATTTTTTATTGTGTTGTCAATTTATAAATTTCTGCCAATTTATAAAAAAGGCTTAAAATTATTGCTTAAATATAAAAATCATTTTTTAAATTTTGGAACACCTGCCTTAAAATTTAAATGGAAAAAAATTTTTTAGAAAGAAAAAATTTAAAATGTTGCCCTTTTTAGCTTTTTTTATTAAATATATACTTAACATATTTTAATTTTTTTATTTTTTATTAAATTTTTATCAGTAAATTGTATCGATTCGATTGATAAAAACGTTTATTTGAATTTATTAGTGTTTATTTTTGATTTTGAAATTTTTTGGAATAGTTTTTAAATTCTTTCCTGAGCTAAATTTATTTTGAAAATTTTTTCATTGTTTACCTTATAGAAAGAAATTAAAAAAAATTTTTTAAATTTATGGGAAATTAAAAATACAAATTAACAGCTATTAAGTGAAATTGTCAGTTCCAACCAGAGATGGATCGGAACAGTCAGAGGTGCCGGAAATCGGAAGAGCCGGAAATTGGAACTGGCTCAAAAGTCGGAACTCGGAAATTGGAATTCCGACCCACCTCTGGTTCCAAGCGAGAAATTTTCTGAAACCAACAACTCAATTTTTGAGTTAAGTAAATTGAAAATAATGAGGGGTAATTTGAATTTTTAGGAGATATTCTAAAAAGTCTGTTAGACAGAAAGAAAAAATTGTATAAATTTTAGGAAATTTTCGAAAATTATAAGAAAAATGTTTGAATTCCAACACATTTCTATCATTTTAAATAAACTTCTGTTGAAATATACATAATAACATTATTTAATTTAGCTAAGTATTTACTTGTTATCAACCCAAAAAATCTAAAATTTATTTTTAAATTTTAATAATATTTAAAATAAGTTTTTTTGTGAATGCTTACAAAGTTCTAACAGCAAATATGCAAGTAAATAAAAAATTTAATAATTCTAAAAGAAATTTTTTTCAAAGGTAAAGCATAAAAATTTTTTATTATGTTCAATAAAAATAAAAAATTATAACAAAAGTGAGATAATAAAAAATTTTTTTTATTATTTTTTTTTCGATTTTATTTTTTTTAAACCCGTCTAAAGCAAAAAAAATTTTAAAAAATCAATGAAAAAAATTTTTTTTGATTTATTAAATAATTAAGAATGAAAACAAATAAAGCAATATTTAATGGAAATGGAAAAGCAAATTTCAAACAATAAATAGAAAAAAAGATAAATGATGAAAAAAGTAAATTAATAAATTTGGAATGAATCACTATTTAATAAAAAAATAGAAAAAGGAGACAAATAAAATTTTATCTAAAAAAATATTTTTAAATTGTTTCCCAAATATTTTTTTTAATAATTGACGATAAAATATGTTTAAAATTAAATTTTTAATTAAATCAAAATAAAAAATTTAGAGTACCGTATATCCTTTAATAACTACCTTGGGTAGTTATCGTTTTGACCTTCCGCTGGAGGGAGTAATTAATCCAGGGAGGGTAATTATACGAGGTTTAAAAGTTGAACGTGTTTTAGGGCATTTGTTGGGGGTAATTATTGTTTCAATCTATCGCTGGATGGGGTAATTAATGGAAGTGGGGTAGTTATTTGAGGGAGGGCAATTAATTTTTATACGGTAACTAATCTTAAAAGTATTGTAAAGCATATACCGTATTTCCTCTAAAATAACCCCGAGGGTTATTTTTTTCGATCGACCTCTAGAGGGGGGCTATTTTAGAGGGAGGGGTTATTTTTTTCGATGTCTAAAATTTTTTTTTCATTACTTGAAAAACACAAATCTAAAACAATTAAGATATTTATGGGAGGGGGGGTATTTTAGAAGGGGAGGGGGGTTATTTTAGAGGGAGGGGTTATTTTAGAGGAAATACGGTAGTAGCTATTTAATTCCTAAGGCTATGCAGTATTAATTAAATTAAACATTTTTAAATTTAAAAAATTAAGAAAGAAAAATGGCAATTATAAGAGGCCAAATGGAGAGATCTCCTCTCTCCATTCTACGGCAAGAGGAGAGAGGAGAGAATTTTATTTAAGTTGTTTAGCATGGATGTCAATCAATTTTATTAATTTTTATCGTCGAAAAGCTGGCATTTTATATAAAAAATTATTTTTAAATTGCTTTTTAAATATTTTTTTCAAATAATTGTTCGATAAAATATATTTATATTTAAAATTAAATTTTACTAGAAATTAAAATTGAAAATGTTTAGAGTAACATGAATAATGACACACACACAAGTATCTGACATAAACGAAACAAAATATTTTTTATTTTATAATCGTATCAGGAATAAGGATGGCGGTTCCTGAAAAATTTCCGGATATCCGAGGTTTTTTCGGTTCTGGATGCCCGGAACCGCCAACATCAATCAGGAATGGGTCGGATGAGAAAAGGTCTGATGTGTTTTCGAAAATTTTTCAGGTTGACGTCGAAAAGTCCGGGTTATCACGGCCCGCTCTGATAGGCACGACCCACCTCTATATGTTTTTAAATAGAGAGATTGGACCAAAGGGGCGGATGGCGTGAAATTGCGGATGTTTTTTTTGACTTGCGGATTTTAAAATTAACTGCGGAAATTTTTTTCAATTGCGTCCCTCCCTAGATTGGACTTTTGAGGAAATATTTTTTTAAATATTATTTTGAATTTAGTAAAAGTATCAAAAATAAAATTTGTTTATTGAGAGATTAAAAGAATGAGAAATATTGCGATATAGTGGCTTTGCATATTTATTTTTTGAATTTATTTTCTCGGAATAATTTAAGAATCTTATTCAGATAAATAATTTTACTCAGAAAAACAAAAAAAAATAGTTTTTATAAAAATTAAAGACAAAAATTAAATTTAAAATATTATTAGGTTAATTAAATATTTTTTGAAAAGAATAAATTAAAATTTTTAAGGCACAAAAAAATTTTTTTTTAATTTGCATGACTAGAATGCTTCTCTTCAATTCTCTCCAAATATTAACACCCTATAGTCTTAATATATTTTTTCCATTTAGCATATTCTTCTTCGGGAATAATTGCCTTTAAAAAAATAAAAGTTTAGTAATTAAATAAGTGGCCGGATCAGAAAAAAATTTATTTATAAACTGAAATATTTATTCTGTTTTTTAAGGATTTTTCTTATCTAAGGACCTATAAATTCTATAGAAATCTCCAATTTCACAATATTTTTTCATTTTATAACATTTAATCGGGACACGCCCACCTTGTCGCGCGGCCACCTTGTCGCAGAGCCATAACTTGCTAAAAAATTTCTGGCCCTTATCAATTTTGGTACCAATCTCTTTAGCTCGATGAGAGGAATCGTTTAATACTAAAGTTGGTAAGATTCGGAAAACTTGAAGGAAGTTATGGCTCTGCGACAAGGTGGCCGCGCGACAAGGTGGGCCGTACCCCATTTAATCTACCTTTATGTGTGTATATAATTTTCCATAATTAATAGATTCCACCCTATAATTTAAATTGCTGAACCCATCTGTTAAGTACTTTTGTTTGGTAAGGCCTAGAAGTTTCCTTCGACATCTAGGAAAATTTTATTATTATTCTCCAAGTAGTCTAAAATATATCCCCATTTCAATAAATTTTAGAATTTATAAAGTTCCCAGGTTTTCCCACTCCCAAATCTATCGAAAAATTTATTTGATGTGAGATGGAAACAGGGAAAACAGGGTCCGGGAACAGGGATTAGGGTTGAGGCTTTCGAGTTAGCCCGAAGTTTGAGTCATTTTTTAGGAGGTCTTTTTCGGGCGGGCCTAACCGAGTCTTTTTCAGGCCAAAATTCAATGCCCGACTCGATCTTTCGGACCGGGCCTTTTTATATATTTTTTTAATCTTTCGCCCCCAGCCCTTATCTAGCCGACAAAAAAGAAATTCCCTATTTCGGGAAATTTTAAAGTAGATTGGTTATTTGGATCCAGGCTCTCTAACCGTAAAACTTAAGTTGAAGGAGCAATAGCATGAAGAATAAAATGAGAGTTGGACAATGCAGTATTGGAATAACTCTAAAAATAACTCACGGATCAGGGGCATTTCCACTATCTCTTTCGTGTATGGTATTTCTAAAGCGAGAAATATTTGTTTTGCTTCTTGTAAAACTCATATGGGCTAATTTTACTCTGAAATACATATTTTTCTTATTTAAAACCCATCTATAGTGAAATACCTATTATTTAAATCATCATCTTCTGCCCCCCACCCCCAAAAATCATTTGAATATCCATTCACTTTTCTGATTTGCTCTACTGTTAGAGCCAAAACACCACCAACAAATTCTGCGTATCTCTCTCTAATAATTAGTTAAATTAATTAAATGAAGGTTATTCTGAACAAAATTAACCCTAAAACCCCCTAGATTCCAAAGAAAGCCCAACCCTCAATTAGTACAGATAAGCTAACAGCAGCTTTTTAAGCAGACGCTATGGGACACATAAAATTAGCAATTAACGCCATGCGGTTTGTATCTTTACGGGAGACCCACATACTCACAATTACTAGTGCCTAACGCCGATGTCATCGCGAATTTTAAGTAAAGGCATCAATTTAGTTAAATCTAATAAAATATTTATTTACATATATTTAGCCCTTTCAAGATAAACACTCAAATGTCTAGTATATTTCGGATCTGTTGAGCATCTATATAAAAGATTGTCATTCTCTGGATATGTATCAACATCGTGAAATATAATACAATCAAATGGATAAACTCTTAAAGCCTTAAAAAATAATAAAATAAAAATCATATTTTTTGGGCTTATTATGCAGATCACCAATAAAAAAATGAAAACAGTTTTCAAAAATTATTCCCTAGAAAGAATATTTTTGCTAACATTTGGAAGACTTACCGCAAGCCTACTCACCACAGAGCTTCAACTTTGTTTAGATTTGTCGAATCCGGGACGCCCTGGTATGTTTCGATTCCGCCCGTCGAGGCGCATCGAACCATACCAGGTTGTCCCGGATTCGACAATTCTGAACACAGTTATAGCTCTACGGGTAGTTGGGCTCACAGTAAGTTGGGGGCGTGCTCCTTAACGGATACTTTTGAGAAATTTATTTAGCCAGATCCTAATATAAATCCACTTAATCTAATTTTATCTCATAAACTTTTATCTGAAAAAGTTTCGTTTCTCGCCTTTTATTTTTTTATTTTGCCTATCCCTGGCATTTAAAATAAAAATAAATTTCTACCTCTAAAACACCAATATTCGTCATTCTCCCCTTATTAAAAGGTAATTTGTTTCCCATTTGTTCAACAACAAATATTGCATAATCTAATTGTTGTTTTTGTAAAAAACGATGGATATTATGAAGAAATGTTCGTAAATGAGGTTCTCTATTTCTAAAATATTTTTGTTCAGAAAATATTTTTGTTTTCAATATCTAACCTATAAGGCACAACAATAGCAACTTTCTGCCTGGATTTACATTCTTTAGGTCTCCAATGCCCTCCAGGCCACAAATCTTTATATTCTTCCTCAATTTCTTCTAATTTTAGAGAACGCATATCTACATCTATTTTGCCTTTTTGATTTGGAGGGATTTCTGGACAGAGTGTTAAATTGTCCTTTAAATAAAGTATTTTAATTAAATTTTATTTAAAATAAGTAAAATCAGTGCTGATTTTAAACACGAGAAACTCCAGAACTTTTCAGCTGGAGCCAGAGTTGGATCGGAAATGAGGCCTACCCACCTCTGGCTAGAGCTGGAGATTGGGCTTAATTCTTAAAATGCCCTGAACCATGGGCAAGCTTTCGAAAATTCTGTATTCGCCGTGGCTATAATAGAGCCTCAGAAAATCTTCGGAAATTTAGCTAATGTTTTGAAAAGTATCGGACCCAAACCACTTCGTTCAAAGTGGTCAGATCCGAGACGCTCTAGTATGGTTCGATTCAGCTCGTCAAGACGCATCGAACCATAACAAGGCGTCCCGGATCCAACCACTTTGAATGAAGTTATAGCTCTGCGGTACATTGGCCTACTTCCAACCCGAACCACAAAGCTTCAATACCCAACACCGATTAAAAAATTCCTCACTTGTTCCACTCTCCAAATTTTTGCTATTTCGATAAGTTGATCTTCATTATTGACTTCTTTAGCTTTCAGAGTTGTTACTTTAGTTGTAGTTGTACTAGTAATTTTAATTTCAAATTTATTTTCTTCCCTAATTTTCTCCTCAATTTCTTCTTCCTCCCTAACTTGTCCAGTAACTTTAATTTCTTCTTTTTTCTGAGGCATTTCTTCTTCAATTTTTGATTTAATTTTAATTAAATTTATTCTTGATATTCTCCTCAATCCAGTCTCATTAATTAATATATAAGCTGCTATTAATGCTGATATAATTATTATTAATCCTTTGATTATTGTTGCTTTACTTCGAAGAGTAATTTTGGTTGCTGGATTTATTGACATTTAAGACTGGATGAATAAAAAAATTTTTTTTAATAATTTACTAAAATATTAGTAAGCCTAGCTAATACCAAAGTTTTGAATCGGGTCGCCTAGAATGAGCCCTGGTGTATATAAGATAAGATAACTAATAATATTATTATGTACGAGACTTCTATGCATACGTACTAACAATAATAAGATAAGACAGTAACTAACAACTGTGCTTTATCTACAAGAATTTACGATCACGACTAGAGACCGGATCGATTCGATATATCGATGTCGATATTATCGAACGATCACTCGAGTCCGGTCTCTAATTAAGACTAACACACGCACTGGCTAAAGTCATAGCCTTTTATACTAAGCACATACACTACAAAGATAACTAAGATAACTATAAGATACACTCTTAGGGTCAAAGAGAGTATCTCAAAATTGTTATGTACCAAGGATTGGCCCCCATGCATTTTAAAAAGTGGAAGAGGAATGCAAAACGAAGGAAGAGTTAAAAGCAGAATCCTAAGGAAAACGAAGGCGACAGAGGCCAATATACAGAAAAATTGCGGAAAAGTTAAAAAACGGAGTCTGTTATCTACTAGAACCTATGCCTTTTCAATAACGCTATAAAATAATAATAAGGCTTAGCGCTGAAGCTGTATAAGACAGATAAAACAATAATAGAAATAAAATAATCCTGACGATAACAATGAGACTTAGACAGTATAGAAGAATGGCTTTTATACTAAAAGCTAATACCCAAAAATAATCAGGTAAAAGCAACCTAATTAGCCATTTTTCTATTTATTTGTTGCCCTTTTTTGTATTTTTTTCTAAAAATATATAGATATTATTTTGCATAATCCTCATTTTTTTGTTAAAATTTTATCACTTTATTGATTGTTGACTACGCTTTTTATATGAAATTGTTTAAAAAAAGTTTAGAGAAAGGAATCGAAAAATTTTTTTATGTACCAGCAATCTTCAATTCACTCGGAACTAACTATTACACTCCGTTCCAAAAGTATATAGCCACCTAATTTTTTTTCTAAATCTCCAGCTAATTAAATTTTTAAATGGGTTATGATTAATTTGAAATATTTTTAGACCCATTTTAAAGATCTGATAATGTTATTTTATGCGTTATGAAACTTTACGAATAGAAATTAGGGGATATTTGATTTTACTCAAAATTAATGCGTTCCAAAAGTATATAGCCACCTTTGTTTTATAGGTTTCTAATAGTGGGAAAAATCTACAAAAATTTTTGTGAACTTATCTATCAATATAGATAATAAATACAAAAGAAATGAAGTTCTAGTGTACTCGCATCATCGAGATCTTGAAACCCGAAAATCAACAGAAAACCGGGGTAGACGTCTTTAGAAAATATTTTCGACCCCTTACAGGTAAAATAAAAATTTCATTTTAGGCTTATTTGAAAGCCCTTGAAATTTGCTACAAGATAGCATGAATTTTATTTTTCGAAAAAAATTCAACTGTAAAAAATTTCAACTGTTTATGACCTGAAAGTTTATCACATTAGGTCTTACAGTTGAATTTTTTTCGAAAAATAAAATTCATGCTATCTTGTAGCAAATTTCAAGGGCTTTCAAATAAGCCTAAAATGAAATTTTTATTTTACCTGTAAGGGGTCGAAAATATTTTCTAAAGACGTCTACCCCGGTTTTCTGTTGATTTTCGGGTTTCAAGATCTCGATGATGCGAGTACACTAGAACTTCATTTCTTTTGTATTTATTATCTATATTGATAGATAAGTTCACAAAAATTTTTGTAGATTTTTCCCACTATTAGAAACCTATAAAACAAAGGTGGCTATATACTTTTGGAACGCATTAATTTTGAGTAAAATCAAATATCCCCTAATTTCTATTCGTAAAGTTTCATAACGCATAAAATAACATTATCAGATCTTTAAAATGGGTCTAAAAATATTTCAAATTAATCATAACCCATTTAAAAATTTAATTAGCTGGAGATTTAGAAAAAAAATTAGGTGGCTATATACTTTTGGAACGGAGTGTATATCCAAAACCAGGACTCATTTAGCTGACCTGATTCCCGAAAATCAAGAATTCCGTATGTTTTTTGGATCGGTAATCGTGAATTTATTTTTTATGTCGGCTAGATAGATCGCTGATATACACGGGTTCAAAACGGGCTGATATACACGGGTTTATTCACCTCAAAAAATGAGATGCATCCTAGATAGTAGGTATCGCTTAGCTCAAAAAATGAGGAGCATCTTAGATGGAGGTATCGCTTAGACAGTTCACGGCTACCAAATGATCAACCAAATTTTAAAAAGATTTTTTTAAAATTAAATTAATAAATTTAAAAATTACGGATTATTAAATTAATTTATAAGTAATACCAAAATTAATTTTAAATAAAAAGATTTTTAAGGTAGAAAAAAGATTGAAATACTACAATAAAAAACTTTATACTAAGCAAATAAAATTTAAATTTTATTTTTTAATTTGAGAGTCTTTCTAAAATAGAGAAGAGTAAATAAAGTTTTGAATTTTGATTTTTACTTCATTTTTTGTCGTGTTGTCAATTAAGTTAGAATGAATTTATTTAAGAGAGAATTAAAGCTGTTGCTAAATTTGGTAATTAATTTGCCTCAATCTTATACAAGCGTCCCATCAGATTTAAAGCTTCCCATCAGATTATACATATGTGTGTCCAAAATTTATATATGTTGGGGCCGCAAATGTCGGGCCGCAAGTGTCACAATAGGGGGAAGCTTCAAATGTCAAAACCGCAATAGTCTGGGCCGCAAGTGTCTGGGCCGAAAATTTCTTAGCCGCAAGTGTCTGGGCCTCAAGTGTACGCGCCGCAAAAGTCGCATCACCGGCAATTAAATAAATAATCAACGTTTGGACCTACCGAGGAGCGATTGGTGGTTGAAGGATTTAATCTAGGAGAAGGGGAGGGAAGAAGAAGAGAATTTAACAATAGATGAAAGAGATCAAATAGGAGAACACTGTATTTATGTATTAGAGACTAATGAGGCGTCCAAATGTGTCATTATTAAGGGGGGGCTCTAATTCGTGGGGGCTTCAACACAGGAAATATTATTTTGCGACGAATATATTCTGGTAAGTCTGGTATTATAAAAGAAAATTAAACACCTGCTTTGATTAAACAAATTAAATTAAATTAAAATTATTAAATTATTAAATTAAACCAAAAAAAACATCTTTGAAAATTTTTTAAACATCTTGAAAAATTATTTTAGTTAATATAATAATTAGAGATCGGGGTGAGACGAAATTTCAAACAAAAATAATTCCCTCATTTTTATAAGGGTGATACAGATTTAATAAAGTTTTTTTATACAGATTTTAATAAAGTTAACAAAAAAATATAATTATTTGCAAAATTTATTCCTCTCCTAAAGATTTATTCCTCTCAACTTTAGTCAAGCATTTACAAACTGGTGAGATAAAAAGAATTTGCAAAAATGAATTGATAAAGAGAACTTTAGATTCCTGCGGTTCTTGGAAAATCCTTGGATATTTGGAACCGAAGCCTAAGTACATTAGTTATCGAGGTCAAAAAAGACTTTGTAAATAGAAGTCTCATAATCAAGTTAAAGGACAAAAAGTTTTTGTTAGAAAAGGACATCAATACATATTTTTCAATTAAAATTTTGTTAAACAAAAAATTATCAATCAAAAAATTTGATCAGATCTCTTAATGTTATTTCCTAATTTGAAGAGGGAATGCTCACATAACCACACTTATTTACTCTTCTCTAATCATTGGTGATGCTTTAATGAATTTATAATTTTAAAAAATTATTTATTTGTTTGTTTTAAAACATTCCAGTATAGAAATATAAAAAATTATTTTAAAAATATTTTTGAAAAATTTAAATCAATTATTCTCTTCCTCTCTTCCAAAAAATTTTCTTCAATTACATGTTTTAACACACATAGACCCAACACAAGCAGAATTACAACCATTTTGTTGGGATTTTTTGTTTCCAACATTTTGTGGAAAAATAAATTCTCCTTGACTATTACCGCCATTACTTATTTGAACACAGTCGGGGCCATTTGAATAACTTGGGACTCCATTTGTCTGAAAAATTTTTTTTAATTAAAATACGTCGAATCTTACTATAGTTTCACTTTTCGAACTAAAAGTATCTAACATAAAAAATGAAAGTGAGAGTAAAATTATAGTAAGGGTTTTTATTTTAATAATTTTTAAATTAGTTATTAAATAATAATTATTTTTAATTAATAATTATTGGAAATATATTTTAATAATCCGAGAACAAAAACCTATTGACCAGAAATCGAAAAATAATATAAAAAAAATTTAGGATGACTAAGTGACACTAAATTTAAATTTTGTTAAAAATATTACTCTTCCTACATCTATTTTTGCTAATATCTCATAAAATATTATCCCTCGTTGTTTCTTGAAATAAATAAAAGTGTATATAACTCATATGGTTTTTAAATTAACCATTAGTTCGGCGAAGCCAACAAACATGGTTATGACCGAAAATTGAAATTTGAGAGCTACTAAAATTCTCTTCAAATCGAGAAGAGTCCTAATCAATCAGATAAATTTCCTAAACAATTGGAATTATAGTCATGTAGTTTATCCTTTTTTATTTATTTTTCAAGATTCAAAAGATTGGAATACTTAATTGATAAGATATTAATAAAATTTAGGGTAATTTTTTTTATCAGAAACTAACCATTTGAAGGCAACTACATTCCACCTTATTATTTAAATTAAATATAAAAAATACAAAAATTAAAAATTTTGGAAGAAAATAGGACATGATTTTAATTTTAAAAATAAAAATAGAAATTATTAACATTTAATTTTTATAATCACCACAGAGTATTTCCAACTTACTAATTATTTTTAAAATTTTAATATTAGTAATTACAATGTAAAGAACTCTTCTTTTTTTAATTCTTATAAAATTAATTAATTAGTAAACAATTTTATTTTGTTGTTACGTATAATTAATTAATTTTTTTCGAATTTTACAAAAACCCTCCAATATATAAACCTTCCAAAATTAATCAGAAGACAACTTATTTTAATAAAATAAAAATTAATTTCCTTCAAGTTCCTTCCAAAAAATGTTTCAAAAAAATATTTTTATTTTTCTTTTCTTAACAATTTTTATTTTAAATTTATCAACATTAATTAATGGTGATTGTGTCCAAATGTGCCAAGGAAGTTCTTGTTCTCAAATTTGTAAAAAGAAAAGAGATGTGAATAAATGGGTGGATATTTGGGGGAAATTTAATAATTCCAAAAGGAGGAAAAGAGGTCTAGAATCTTCTGCTACACTTTGCCGTGATGGAGTTTGTAAAAGTGCTAGTGCTTCTTTGGGATGAAAAAAATGAAGAAATTAATTGAATTAAAATTTTAATTAAGTGTTAAATTAAATATATTTTTTAATTAATTGATATGATTTTTCGGAATTGTTATTTTTCGATAATTTAAATAAAGGTTCATTTTTGATAAGTATGATGTTTTTTGGTCTATTTTTCCAAAATGAGAATAGAGACTAGAGATTGGACAGAGAAGAAATCGCAAAACAAAATTCTTATCGGGATCGAGATTTTTGAAATACAGTGTATATTTAACGTATTATGCTCCTATATATTCTGATCCTAATAATGAAAGTTTAATAAAGTGGAATCTCGATATAACGACACATCCACAGTTTCAGAGCGACTTGATTTCAGAAATAAGAATGAATTTTTATGAAAAAAAATCTTTAGAAGAAGAATAAATTTAAAAATATATTTTTTAAAAATATATTTTTTTTAAATATATTTTTTATTCTTTTTATATGTATATTTTAATTGAATATTAAATTAAGATTTTTTTTTAATTTCTACTAAAAATTTAAAGGAATTAAAAAAATTTTTTTTAATTAAAAATTAAAAGAATTTTTTTGGTTCATAAAAAATTAATAGAAATTAAGCAGGTGCAAACATACCTTGAATATTAAATTTAGATTTTAAAATTTAATTTAATTTAGAGATTTTAATAAGCTTTTTAATTTAAAAATTTTTGTTTTTCAGTTAGCTCAAAAATATAAAGAAATACATAAATAGTAGCTATTCCGCAACTCTCTCTCTCTTATTCTAAAATATCTAAAAAATATTTATTTTTAATATTTGTTCAGTTGATTCTAAATAAAAAATTTTTTACTTATAAAAAAATTTTACTTATTTTTTTACTATTAAAAAATTTTACTTAAAAAAATTTTACTTTTTTTACTTATAACTCCCAAATTTATATACCTCACAATTTTATAAACGATTATTTCTGCCCAAGTGGTATATAAAAATGAGATCAGAAATTATAGGCAAAGAAATAACCAGAACAGAATTAGGGTTGCCGTTTTCGGTTCGAGCCGAGGTGCATTTTTTCGAGCTTGGTTTTTTTCGATTCAGTTTGTTTTCGAGCTTTTCGAGCTGAAAAGCCTCAGCTCGCTCGATTTTCGAGTTTCGGCTCGAGCGAGCTGGAACCCTAAACTGGCAACCTGGCAACCCTAAACAGAATTCCAATAATTTCATTCAAGTATAGAAATTTTTACGAAATTACCCACATATCTAAAAAGTTTATCCGACGAAAAGATATTCAGATTCTTAAAATCAGTCTTGCTCTGTTGTAACAGTCAATATGTAATCAACTCGACATTCTAATATAAAATATATACAAAATTTATTTGAATGGAAATAAAATATCAAGGTAATAAAAAAATATTTTTTTTTATTTTCGAACAAATATTTATAATTTCTTTTGCATTTGACACGTTTTATCAAACGTTTTAAGGAGTATTAACGTTAACTCATACAAATATTATTCATATATTTTACCAAAATTTTCTTTTAAACTAAATTCTAACAATTTACTTATTTTTATTGTCTGAATTAAATTGATTTAACCCCCTAAATTTTAATCAAAAATGTTAATGGGCCAAAGTTAAGTTACTAGAGAACTGCACCTCAAATTTGCACTCCAAGATTTAAGATTGGTTACTCAAAAAAAGAAAAATCTTGCGTAATTGTTATAAGCTATCGGCATTTATTGGTAAATCTCGTAATTTTTGCAATCGAAATATTCACTTCGAATCCAACCTCAAATTCAATCTTGCATTTATTCCATCTCAACTTATCAGTAAGGTTGTCGGATAGTTGGAAATCTTCGGATATCCGGATCCGGTATCCGAACCGAAAATTTCCGGATATCCGGATCCGACAACCTTACTATCACCATTTATCCCATCTCTATCACTCTGTCACTCTATTCACCCTTTCTACTCACTCTATTTCAACCTCCATTTAAATTTAAATTTTTTCTATAATTTTGTTCGATTCGCTTAATCTGACATCTACTTGTGCGTCACTATATGCTCAGATCCAACATTAACGGCAATATTTAGGTGATAGAGCTAAATTTAATTTTAATTAAAAATTATATTAAATATTTTATTATTTTTTGCCCAAATTAGGCAAAATATATTGATTTAAATGATAAATATTTTTTATCCTTTTTTTCAAATTTCTCTTGTTTTTAATCGCAAAATTCAAATAATATTTTAATCCTTTAAAACTTTTTTTTAAAATAAATCTCTTCTCATAAATTAATAATAATTATTATTTTTTTATTTTTTGTTTTTATTGTTTTAAATTTTGAAATAAATAAAAATATTAGGAAATAAGGAACTGAATATTCTTTATTTTACTATCATTTTAAAATAATTTCACTATATAAAAAAGTTGGGACTTGCCCATAATGAGTGAATTTCCAATCGAAAAAATTGGATCAGCAATTTTGATTTTAAAGTCCAATAAATCAAAAATCTCGTTATCTGCAATTTTATGAAATTCTATTAATAGACATGGATTCTTGCTAAAATCATTGTTTTTATTATTTCGGTCGGGGGTTTTTAAAATTTATAAATATGTATTAAAATCAAAGCAACGTTTTCCTTCAATTATTGCAAAGTTCAGTCGGTAATACGAAAGCATCTGCAAGGGTTTAAGAACGGCCTAGCTTACATAAGTGTCGCTAAATTGTGTGTTCCCCTTCCATGACTCACGCTAAAAAATATTATTTTGTTTTTCATGTACATACATATTTACCTCTCTCGGTTACCCTTCAATGTGGCAGGCCGAAACTTGCGGACCGACTTTTGCGGACCGAAATTTGCGGACCCGACGAATTTCTCAAAACATAGCTCATTCGAAAGAGCTCGACGAGCTGAGTCGAATGACATCAAAATCATCGTGATTGTACAAGCTTGGACAAGGTTACGATAGAAAAACAAAAACCTAAACCTATAGTCCGCTAAAGTCGGTCCGCAAGTTTCGCACTACCTTCAATTTAATTCTTAAATTTTTCTTTTGTTATTATTTTCTTATCATTTCAACATCGTCTGGAAATAAAGTGCAAATAAAAAAAGGCCCAGTCACGTTATCTATTTCCCTCTTTAATCACTTACCCCACCTCTCCTTTTATTTTTTTATTTACATTATTTAAATAAAATTGCCAATAAATCCATAATTTTTTTTTTATTTTTTAAATTAAAAATTAAATTAATTTAAAAAAATTTTTTAAAGAGGCTTAATATTCTTATTTTCATCAATTTTTAAATTTTAAATTTAAAATTAATTTAAAGCCAATCCAATTTTTGGTACAAAAACGAAAAGTTTTACATATAAAACAAACAATTTGTGTTTTAGAAACAAATTGCTTGTTTGCCACGTCTTTTTTAAATATTCTTTTTAAATAAAGTTTTGTATTTTTCTTTTACTTTATTTTATGTTTCCTACAGTTGGCCCCCTATAAAATTATCTCAATATTATATTAGATCCAGCAATTCCCCCAATAAAATATCCGCAATGTTTTATACCCCCCCCCCCCCCCCAATTTATACATTTTTTCAAATTGGGGTTGGGGTCGGTAGTTGGGGAAACTGACAAGTTACGATTTTTCAGCTCTGAGATCCGACTATAATTTTGTCACTATGTTAGTTAATATTTCAAGTTTTTTAAATTTATTTCTCTTTTATTAGGGTTAATAACCTGTATAAAATAATTTAGAACGCTCGTGTTATCTTAATTTTTATTTTCTACATATTCCCTAATAGAACAATGAAGGCAACTAATTATTCAAAAGGTTCTTCACCTCGTTGTTGGAAAAATGGAAAAAGAATTAAATGTTGGTTTTTTAGTGTTAAAAAATGATCAAAATTATTCTGGAGTAGGGTTGTCGGTTCTTGGAAATTCTTCGGATATCCGAAACTGAATTGAAGAACCAAACCGAAAAATCCTCGGTTCTTCGGTTCGGTCCAGAACGGAGACTCCACGCCCCGGATTTCCACAATTTATGGATTTTCGAGAAAAGTTTGTGAAATAAAGGTTTATCTCCTTATATTGTGGCAATCTTTCTAGTTTCATTCTGAAATTTTAAATTTATAATTAAATTTAAATATACTTATTTTATTTAAATTTAGCAACAAATCCACTTCGATTATATGGGTAAATTTAACTTATCTATTTATTTATTTGACAAAATTTTTTTTGAATATTTCAGAAGTGTCCGATTTCTCAGTTATATTTTAATCAGACTACTTTTAATATTAACACTTTTATTATTTTTATATTTATTAATCTTCTCTAAATTATTTTCATCAGTCTTCCATAAACGCTACAACAAACAAAATGTTTGATATTTTTAAAAAAAATTTAAATATGAACATGTAGACAGATTTCTATATAAGATACTCCCAATAATAGTATATAAAGCCCTCTAAATAAGATACACCTCTCTATCTTAAATAGATACTCTCAATTTAAGATAGAGGGGTGGGGAGATACCTAAGAAATCCCTTCTATTTAGTGAATACAAATAAATACTATACCTTCTATTTAATGAACACCTCATTATAAGAGTTAATTTTGTCATTATATGAGGGTATCATATATGGATTTTAAAATTTTTTACAATTTTATTAGGAATTTGCAATAAATTTCAAAAATGCATATATTCCCTATGTTGTTGATCTACCTGATAATCTAAATCCAGCATGCCCCGCTTCTACTAAATTATTAATTTTAATTATGACAAGAAGAGATTCATTCAGTAATCGTGATGGAATCAGAAAAACTTGGCTAAAAGATGCGGTGAAAATTAAAATTGATAAGAATTTTAGGGTTGAAAAGTATTGACCCGAAAAATTGACCCGGTTCCAACTGGCCCGAAAGGTTTGGGACTGTAATACCAAGCTCTCCTAGAAAGCTTATGAAGTCTAGATAAAGCAGAGGTGGGTCGGAATTCTGATTTCCGAAAAATTTTGATTTCCGAGTTCCTACTTCTGAGACTGTTCCGATTTCCGATTTCCGTCACCTCTGACCGTTCCGACCCACCTCAGAATCAAAGGACTTTTCACCCCTATTTTTAAATGGGTGTGCTTGTAGCCAAGAACTTTGGTTAAAATTAACATATTAATTTCTATCCGGGTTGGCATCAGGGTTTTTCTTAAATTTAAAGTCAATAAGGATGAATCAAGGAGTATATATCAAAAATCCTGATCTGAAAATTTTTTTGGATTTAAATTAATCATTATGTTTATGTTTCATACATATAAAGTTCAGGTGCCCGGAACAGTAACAAAATTTATTATAGCCGATTCCCCCTCAAAAATCGAAATAACTGACAATAAAGATGCCGCATTAAAAATTGAAGAATTAAAAAAGGAAAAGCAATTATTGAAGGTTGAACAAATGCAAAATAAAGATTTTATTTTTCTTCATGGAATTGAAGATAATTATGCTAATTTACATTTTAAAGTAAATTTTTAAAAATATTTAGAAAATATATAGCAGTTATTCTCACTTTTCTCTCCATCGGAATTCATGGGGAAAAATTTTCTTTGGTTGGGCTTTCGAGCCGTTAATGTTTAGGTTTCGAGTAACTCAACCTATCCCTGCACTGTAAGATAAGCACGAATTGGAAACCGACCAAATCCCATCCCGTCCAAAATTTCGGTTTTTCTAAACTTGGAATTCACTTGCCTTAAACTGAATGTCCTAATTAGGTAATTAATTCTAATTAAATGTGTCGAATTTTTTCAAATTGGAATAATTTACAATGAGATATATTGAATATTTTTAATTTTTAATTTTGGCTAGTAGCCCTGCGGTAAAGTAAATTTACAATACACGTATTTATTAACAACACTGGAATTACCTTATTCTTGGGAATTTTTCTGGGAATTGCCTTATTCAAAGTTAAATAAAATAATATATTTATCACGTTTCAGTGGTTAGCCGCTCTTCAATGGCAACAAACATTTTGTCCACAAACAAAATGGATAATGAAAACTGATGATGATACAATTGTTCATTTGCCTAGACTTAATAATTGGATTGACAAAAAATTCACTAAAGAAATTGAAAAGAATAAAGCAATGTATTTTGGGTGGATAATTTCTGGGGTAGGGCCGATTAGAGATCCTAAACATAAATGGTTTTGTTTTAATAAAAATAATATTGTTTAACAATTATTTTGAAGGTATGTCTCAGAAAATGTTTATAAAGGCAATAGTTATCCTCCTTATATGCAAGGAGCTTCTTATGTTGCGTCGAGGTTGGCGAGGAAATTTTATCTAAAAAATTTTCTGGGTTTTTTACTTGAATTACACCCCTCCCCCCTCCAAGCAGAAAATTTTTCTAGAGAACAGTTAATCCATAAAACTACACATACATAATAAAATTGGCCCTCAATTTTTAAATTTTGGATAACCATTGGGTGAGTAAAACTGTTTAAGCGTTACCCCCCCCCCCCCCCAATGTAAGAGGATCTAATTAGAAAATAAAAATTTTCATAGACGTATAATGAAGTCCAGCCCTAATAACAATTTATATTTTAATTCCAGTCAAGCAATAACCGCAACAATGCCATATATAAATAAAGTAATTGGATTTAATATGGACGATGTTTTATTTACTGGAATTTTGGCTGATCTAGCAAATGTAACAAGAGCTGACCATAAAGAAATGTTTCGTGTGGGGAACGGGGTAAATAATAAATTAATTTTAAAATTTAAGTGGATAATAATAAAAACTATTTTCGACTTTCCTCCATTTCCAAAGACACCGTCTACGATCATAATCATCCCTCCTTTTAGAAGATTATAATTTAAAAATAAACCCCGAAACTTTCTAATTTTTAAATTCTAGTTGAATAAAGACGAAAAATGTGAGGATGGAATTCCTTATGTAACAGCTTTATATGGTGCTGGTAATTTGGAAGGATTTCAAAATATTTATAAAAAACTAAAAGATGTTAAATGCCCTTAATTTTATTTTTTTGTGTCTTATTTAAATTTTGTGATTCTTCTAGTCTGCTTTCTTTTCTTTAATATTTTCTTATTTATTTTCTAAAATTCTATAAAATTATTATATTTATCACGGTATTTTTACGAATATCCTTCTAGGGTCTTCGTATCAATAAGAGTTACAAAAATATAAATTGTCAAATTGAATCAACCTTCGGCCTTCTTAAATAGCTTAGCCTAACAAATTCATACGCTTTACTGAGTAGCCTCCCCAAAATTCCTCACTTTTAGCGACATATGTATAAATTTTTGAAACTCCCTACATATATACATGAAGCCTGAGCTTCAAAAATTCGAACGGAAACATTACGGTATAGAATAAATACGGTATGTTTATAAATAAAAAAGGCAATAGAAAAGATTAAAGGTTATTCAAATCACATAATTAAATGAATTGTTCACAATATAAAATGATAGATAATTTTATATTTTTTCATGTTTTTTGCATATTCATTTAAACTTCTTAAAAATTTCAGCACAACTAATTCAATTCATTTTCTTTATTTTTTAACTTATTTATGTAATTGTTCCGTCCGTAACATGACTTGCAATAATATAAGTTTTGTCCGTGTTCATAATGCAGGTACCAAGCTGATGTTTTTGTAGCTTCACAAATATAACATTGTCGATCCTTCTGTATCTAAAAAAGTTATCTTATATCAAGGACATTTATGTAATACCGTATTATCTCTATTAGAATGCCCCCTTCCATTTGAATGCCCCCCTCTAATAGAATGCCCCTCTAGCGGAAGATCGAAAAATACAATGCCCCCCTCCATTTGAATGCCCCCCTCTAATAGAATGCCCCCCCTTTTTTACTGAAATTTTTCTAAATAAAAAAAGATATTACTATTTATATTTAAAACCTTTACTACATATTCACTTTTAATTATTTTTCTTGCCATTTTTTGAACTATTATTTAAACTAGTGTGTGTTAGGCAAATGGATTTTTCCGGTACCGGTACCGGACGAGTACCGAAAATTCCAAAATCTGACCGGTACGGTTCCGGTACTGGTAGTATCGAAAAGTACCGGTACCGGTCAGTACCGGTGAAAAATTTCCGGTACTACCGCGGTACTCCGGTACTAACGAAAAATGTTATAATATCCAAAAATATCTATGTTTAAGCATTGGTTTCACTGAAGTTAACGGATATAATTGTATTTTAAGGATATAGGGGATATCAGTAGAATCGAAGGGATATCGGGTGAGTTGTATGATATAGAGGATATCGAGTGTTCATGAAGGGTTATTGGGCAGGGGTGTGCCGAAACGGATTTTAAAAAGCGACACGCGAAATGCGAAAAGCGAAAGTCCAGCTTAATAAAAATTTTTTAGAATGTTCTAACAATAAATCGGTTTGGTCTATTTTCGTTAATTTATTCAAAAATTAAGGAGGATTCGGAAAGACTAAAAGGATATAAGAGAATTTGGATGGATTATGTGGGATCTGATGGGATTAAATAGTATATCGGGGACATAAAGTGTAAACTATTTAGTATTATTTCATCTTTTTTCAGCGCCGCAGGCGGAAATTTATAAAATTTTAGAATTTTGTGATAAAAATTTTTTCAAACTTTAAAAAATTTACTCATCGAAAAATACAATGCCCCCCTCCATTTGAATGCCCCCCTCTAATAGAATGCCCCTTTGGAAGGTGATTGAAAAATAGAATGCCCGGGCATTCTATTAGAGATAATACGGTATTTTATTAATTATAGATTTAGAAAATATAGGTATTTTTTTAGAGGTTGCTAAAATGGTGATGCGACTTTTGCGGCCCGTACACTTGCGGCTCGCCCCCATTTTGACACTTGCGGTCCCGACACTTGCGGCTAAGAAATTTTCGGCGCAGACATTTGCGTCTATCAACTTGAGGCCCAGACACTTGCGGCCCAGACTATTGCGGTTTTGACATTTGAGGCTCCCCCCTATTGTGACACTTGCGGCCCGACATTTGCGGCCCCGACATTTGCGGCCATGATTAAAAAATTAAGTAAATTAAAATAAAAAATACTAATTTATCGTTCAATAAATCAGTTTATTCTCCAGGTTTATTCTCCTTGCCATCATAATCCGGAAAATCCGGAAATCCGAATTTTTAGACCCGGATCCGGACCAGAGATGACCGAAATTTCGTTTCGTTTCGATATTTCGTGCCCTTTATCCATTTCGTTTCGGAGCGAAATTTTCAAGGAGATAAGTTCAGTCCTCAGTAGATGCCTTTGATATACTGTTTTTCCTATATTAGAGCCCCATGGGGCTCTATTTTTCAACTATCCTCCAAGGTGGGGCTGTATTAAAGGGTGGGGCACTAATTGAGGGTGGAACTTATTTATGTAATTGTTCCGTACGTAACATGACTTGCAATAAAGGAAAGTTTCTTTACTTTAAATTTTTAAAAATTTGATAAACCTTTTTAATTTTAAACCACATTTTTTTCGGTCTAAACTTTCCCTTCCTTGTTAGATAAACGCCACATGTATTACACAAACATTTTCCTTTAAGGTATTTATGACATTTTTTATTTTGTTTAAATCCACAATTGAAACAATGTCGTCCAGTTCCTTCATTAATTTCACCTATAATATTTAAAATTATGGTTGGAGTTTTCTAGTCGGGCCAACGGTCGTGGCATTTTTTGGGCTTGTTTTTATCGAGTCAAGCCTATACGAGTCTTCTTCGGACTACGAGTCTTCTTCGGGCCAAACATCTAGGCCCGACCCGATCTTTCTGTCCGAGTCGGTCCATTTTGGCAACCCTATTTAAAATATTTAGCTATGTTTCTTTAAAATGAAGGGAAATTCATTCCAAAATTTACTTATTTTATTGCCAATAAATCTAATTTCGCTTTTTAATTCCTTCGGGTATTTAACTTTTTGCTTTCCCAACAATTCAATTTTATATCCAATTAAATTAATTTCCGTCCAATAACTTGATAAAAGTTTATTTTTGTAATTTTCAATATTTTCTTTTAATAATTCAATTTTATTTATTTTTAATTTTTCGAAACTTTCATTTAATATGCAAGTTTCATAATTATTATCTTTATTAATAAAATTATTATATCGGAGTACCTTAAATTAACAAAGTTATTGTTATTAAATTATATTGTATTAAGCATGTTTTTGGGTCGGAATTCCAATTTCCGAAAAAATTTTGATTTCCGAGTTCCGACTTTTGAGCCAGTTCCGATTTCCGACACCTCTGACTGTTCCGACCCACATCTGATATTAACAAGTTTCTGGGTCAAATATTCGAATAATTAAAATATAAAATACCCGTTTTTCTAATCCAGGCAGAAACTTTTGAATACTTTTATTATTGCCAATTTCAATCAAAACTCTCATTTTTAATTCTATAATATATTCTAATCCATCATTTATTTTAACGCTAAAAATATTTGCTTTTGGGATTAATTCAATAGGACGCAAAAATCCATCTATATTATAACATGATCTGCCATATCTTTTGTGAAACCTCTCAATTCTTTTTAGAACAAAACGTTCCTTTAATTCAACATTTTTTAAATAAATAAATTCTCTTTTTTCCTTCCAATCATCTTTTATTTTCACTTCAGCCTCTTTTCCGTCACATTGAATATTTAATAGAAAAACCAGGATTAATAGAGAAAGATTAATAAATTTAATCATCTGAAATTTTAATAATAATAAATAATAAAAATAAATAATTAAGCAGGCATTAAAGGCAAAAAAAGCTTGATTGAATATCCAAATTAATAAAATATATTCTGGACTTAAAAATTTTTGGCACTTATTATTATATTAATTGTAAAGCCAAGGTTGTCAGTAGACTCCCTTTCGTTGGAATTTTTGAATATATAAATATAGCTATTTAATTCTTATGCTGTGCATTAGGCGACGTTGTGTAATTGATAACACATCAGTTCGGTCTACTGAAGATTCTGGTTAACTTCCAGCCGCAGAATAACCATCTGCACTAGCCTAGGGAGAGAAATGGCTATAGCCCAGCTCTGCTTTTAATGTAGATTTTTCATAAAACGGAGACTCTTATTATGAATTTTTAAAATTAAACAATGTTTTAAAGTCTCATATATGTTAAAGGCATAAAGGGTTATTTAACATTAAATAAGCTAATTGAGAAAGCATTTGACTAAAAGTGCAAATAAATATAAAAATAAGGCGGCAAAATTTAAATTTCCTTTAATCTTTTTCAAAGAAATCAATTCAATTTCACTGACATAAATGAGAGAGACCTTTCTTAATCTTAAAATTTCATAATGGAATAAAATACAAGAATAAAATAAATATTTTTTTCTTAACAATTAATATTGTAGACAATAAAATAACTATAAAATAACTTCATATTTAAAATATGCCCTCTTCTAAAGGGCTAATATTAAGTTACCTAATTGCCTTTTTTAAATGTCCGAATTTGTATAAAATGGGAGAGTTTTTATGTAAGGAAAATAAAAATCTTTTAAAGGAAGATTTAAAAAATTCTAGAAAAGCAATTTTAAATCTATTAATTTATAAGAGATTAGATATTCTTAAATTTCTTGACTTTGATCAACTAAATATTATCTGTCCAACTTACAAATTATCTTTTTTATTTTTGATTAAGCGATATGAGAAAATATTACCATGCAATGCATTAATTACATTCATTACGGACTATTATGGTCAATTTATTTTTAAAAGTTTTTAAAAATAAATAAAATTTAGCTAGAAATATGACTGGATCATCTCATAATTTGCTTATCAAAATAGAATCAGGGATTTAGAGTTTCATAAGATAATCAACTTTTGGAAAAGGCGGGGTAGTTAATGTGTAGTACCTAATTTTTTAGTTACTAGAATTTAATTACTAAATAGAGGTCCCTCCTAATACCTACTTCATGGCCAACCATATTTAGAAAATTTATTTTATTTAATCTTTATTTTATCAACTTTAATTATCTATTAAATTTCATTTATCTCTCCTTTTATTTTCCTTTCTTGGATTATCTTCTACATACTTTTTTTAATCCGAGCATTTCTTGCAAGAGCATTTTTTACAATCCTAATAATTAAAAAAATTTTTTTAAGAAAATAATTAAGAATCTCTCCTCACGTAATATCCACATTTACATTTCTTGTTACAACCGCTACACTTTTTCGGTGCTGGGTCGTTTTCTATATCTTCTGTTTCAGTAGCAAGAGTTGTTGTTTCGTCTTTTGGTTTCTTGGTTTTTGAGAAGCGAGCAGAGACAACAAAAATTTCTGCAGCCAAAAGGAAGACGAGGAGAACGGGAAGAAGCTGGAAATAATAATTTTTTAACTCCGAGTTAGAAAATATAATTAGCATAAAAATCCGGTCTTTATGCTTCTAGGGTATCCCGATTAGTGTTCGGCACGGTACGGTATACCGCGGTATTTTTCCCGGTATACCGCGGTATTCTTTTCCGGTATACCGATACCGATACCGTACCGGTCAAATTTTGAAAAAAACGGTATTTTTCGGTATCGGTATTTTTTCGGTATACCGATACCGAAACCGTACCGGTCCTCGAAAAAATACCGCGGTATTTTCCGGTATTTCGGTATTTGTGATACCCCTATCTGCGGCGCAATAAGGAAGATTTTTGGCTTAATGATCTTCCAAATTTCCCAAAATTTTCGCCTGCAGCGCTGAAAACGAAGACTTATGTGTATATTGGAGGATGTGAATGGACTTGGGTGGATTTTAGTGATAGTCGGATATTTCAAGGGAAGGATCTGGCCTTCCGGAACTTGTTCGTTCCTTTTGGCTTTCAGAAATTCTCAAAATTTAAGCCAGCGGAGCGAAAAGAGATAGAGCTACGGATCTCGTGATAGAGCTACGGATCTCGTGATCCGTAGCCTCTCACTCGTATCCGCATAACCTTCACAAATCCCCGGAATAATATTATCCATTCATTTTCCACCCGGAGCCCGGAGCCAGCATTGATCATGGGCGTATTATGGAATTTTGTCGGATTAAGAGGAATATAGGCGGATTAAGAAAATAAATGGGATTTGAATGATGACCCCTGCATCACTGTCAACAAATGCCCAATACCCAGCACTGACTCGGGTTTTTCTCAAATACTCGGACTCGGACGTACTCTAGTTTGAATCCTGATACAACAGAAAAAATAGTTTTTTTAATAAAACTTTACCATTTTTAAATGTTCATTTTTCTAATTTTATTGTTAAGATTTTAAAAATAAAATTTAAAAAAATTTTATAAAATTTTTAAAAAATACCGAATACCGGCCGGTATACCGAAAATATTGAGACGGTATTTTCCGGTATCGGTATTTTTCCGGTATACCGATACCGATGCCGTACCGGTCAATTTTTGAAAAAAACGGTATTTTTCGGTATCGGTATTTTTTCGGTATACCGATACCGAATACCGGAAAAGGTCATTTGCCGAACACTAATCCCGATCACAACTCCCGAGTCGAGAAATTTTCCCGCGTTTTTGGCCTCCCGACTCCCGATGTCAATTCCCAACCCGACACCCGTTTCCCGGGGTTTTCTTCTCCCGTGCATCACTAGTCTGTAGTGATGACCGTAATTTTCATGAAGTTAAGAATATTTAAGAACATCCCTTCCACTACAATAAACAATTTGAATAAAATTACTTAATATATGGAAGGTTCTGATTTTTGGTTTTCCTCAATTTTTAAAAAATATTTATACAAACCTTTTGCATGTTGATCAGTTAATGTTTTAATTATTTTTTAAATTTTAAATTGTTTGAATTGATGTTGATAAGCTAATTTTTGGGTGATTTTATATTGAAAATTTTTTCATGTTATTTGCTCACATTCATTCTTATTAAATGTCAAATTATTTTTTAAAAACTTTTTTAAAAAACATTTAATAATTTAAACTAATAATTATAATTGGTATTTTGCTTAGTAAGAAGTTTGTTAAGCTTTATGAAATGTTATTTATTTTTTATTTGTAAAAATGATTAATGCAGTTGCTTAACCTTAAAAATATTTTTCATTAATAAAATTAAAAATATAATTTATATATTATTTAGAGAAACTATTTAGATTAATGACATAAAGTGTTTTTAATATCTCCCAGAAATATTTCAAGTGGATCACGTCTCTGTCCAAGGGACCGCTAAGTTTTCCAGGCCATAACTTGCTTTAAGATTTCCGAATCTTTCCAAATTTAGTATTAAACAATTCTTCTCATCGAGCTAAACAGATTGGTACCAAAATTGATAAGGGCCAGAAATTTTTTAGCAAGGTATGGCTTGGCGAGCCGCGCGACTATTTCGGCTGTGCCCTCTGTCCAATCCCTATTATCTTATAAATGATTTAGGTTAAATATAGATAGTAAACATTCTTTCTCGGTCCGGAAACCGTTTCACAAAGCCAGGTAACACTTAAGATCTTGGAACCCCAGAATCGAAACCACGAACCCGTTAACCGAAGAAAATTTGGGTTCTAGCTATTTATTTGTCATCTCTAGTCAAAGAGTTAAAAATATAAGCAATTGAACTAGGACTAAGTGGCATTTCTTCACCAATTTGGTTCTTGATTGGTTCTTTAATAAGCTTTTTTGATAACATATTTTAAATTTACGGATAAAAGTTGTCGATATAACTGAATACAACCAGATTTTATTATCGTCAAAATTTTACAAAAATTAGAAATAATTTTATCTATTTTATTTGATTACAATACAATTTTATTTATTTTTCATTTTAATTTCAAATCTTCAACTAAACATTCTTTTAATCTATAATAAGCTTATTGACTTTAGGAATGCATAAACCACTTCCTTTATCACATTTATTATTGGCACAATTTCCACAAGTTTCGCCTTGTTTATAT
Organism: Meloidogyne incognita; assembly: GCA_036172945.1. Taxonomy (NCBI): domain Eukaryota; kingdom Metazoa; phylum Nematoda; class Chromadorea; order Rhabditida; family Meloidogynidae; genus Meloidogyne; species Meloidogyne incognita. The sequence continues at coordinate 863,855 of JARQAC010000029.1, read as the reverse complement.
AATGGGCCATTCATTGTTTGTGCTGGGCCACTAAGAAAATTTTTTTGAAATTTTTTATTTATTTACTGAAAACTTACTAGGGGGTAAACATACAAACTAAAAATGTTTTTCCAGAACATGGGGCCTTTCCACATCCAAATTGTGTATTTTTTGAATAAAATGCTTGTGCAAAATTTTTGGCGTTTTCATTAGGTTTAAGACTACTACTGTCTACATCTTTACTTTCGGATGCCCAAGCATTTACTGCTTCTTGGAATAATGCATCTATGATTTTAAAAATTAATTGATAAAGACGTCATCTGCAGATAAAATTCAGCTGAGCTTATATGGAGCTTCAACTCTGGGTATAGTGTGATCCCAAAAATAAGGCGACTGGTGAGTTTTAAATTAATGACTTAAAACATATCTGGTCTTGCATCCTTATTCAAAAGATTTTTTCAACTGTCCAGTATTTTTAAAAAAAATTTAAATTAATGACTTAAATCAGAGCACTGATTGAAACGAGATATCGGATTCAAGCCGATGTATGGAGATCTTGTCTCTAACCTATGGCACCCAAATAAATTAAATAACCATTAGTTTGTATTATTTTGTCTGTTGAATAATGACTAACTCCCCCGCCCATATTACTCATAGAACAATCTCTGGCTAGTGATTGTGCCATTCCTTCAAATAATGTTGAATAGGTTAATTGATTCATATCTGAAGCTGGCGGTAAATTTGACATCTCTCCATTTGCAAGTTCTGACCGTTGATTGTTTATTAGTTCAGTAATGCTATTACGCTCGGCTAATGTAAACGAAGAAACTCCTAAAATTTTTTAAAATTATTTTCTTAAATATGTTCCTACTAGAGTAAAGTGGCAAACCCCGTATCAGAAAACAGCAAAAGATTTGGGACTTGATCTTTAATGTTCTCTGATACAATTAAACGCTCAGAAATCCCATTATCTACTGTTTCATTACATTAATAATACTTTTTCTTAATTTTAAGGTTCCGGACCGGCTACCAAACTAAAAATTTCAGGATTTCCGGATAGATTATATAGGAGTTTATTTTCATACTCACCATAAATCGAAATAAAAAATAGAAAAGAAATAATTAATACCAACGACATTTTTAGTTCTAATTTATTTTTAATTCAATAAATAATTAAAATTGTGAATATTTAATAATTTTTAATTAAATTTTACCCATTTAAATAGTCCAAATTGTTATGCGTGGTTTACTTTTTTCTTTTTTTCTTAAAGGGTAATATTTCCGGAATTAATTCAAAAATATTTTCAAAAATAAATTTACACATCTGCTTAATTTCCTTTAATTTTTCTAATTTTTTTTTTATTTTTAGAAAGTGCACTTTACAGGAATGGATTGTGTTAAAAAAATCGTGGGACTTCCTAAATAGAAATTTTTGGCTAAATTTTTTGGGCTAATTTAAAAAAACATTTAATTAAACAAAAATAATTATTATTTTATTTTTATTTTCATAGGTATCTTTAAAAATTTTTTATTTTTGTTATTATTTATTAGCTAGATTTGATGTACTCTATTTCCAAGAAAAATTTTGAAAAAGCAAATACAGTATTTCCTTTATTAGAATGCCACCCATTTTTATGCCGAAATTTTACCAAATATAAAAAGATATCCAATACAAAGCTGTTTCTATCGACATTCTCTTATTTTATTGCCATTTTGGATTATTATGTAAACTAAAGTGCCTAAAAATAGCAAATCCGCGATCCCTTAACGGGATTTTGAAAAGGTCAAATGGGAGTTAAGCTTTTTACTTAAAAATTTTTACGTAATGGATTTCAGTAATAGAGGGGACCTGCTATAAATCAGATATCTTGGGTTGAAGGATTAAGATGAACTCAGAGTGATAGCGTTGGATTTGTAGGGATTGAGAGGATTTAAGTTGAATCAGTGTTAAAAGAGAGAAAGTGATTATGAGAGATATCAGGGATTAGAAGGAATAGTAACGGATATAATAAGAAGATAAGACTAAACTTCTTAATCCCTTTAAATTCATCGATATCGCCACAACTTATCAGAATCACTCTTATTTGTTACAAATCCTTCGATATCTCCTCGAGTCTCTTAATTAATCTATATCCTAATCCTTAAATAACACACCCATATCCTCATAATCCCTTGATAACTCCTTTGCTTCTGATCTTCAAGAAAATCCCTTACCTTCACCAAGTCCCCCTTAATCATCATATTAGTTAAATTTTTGAATTATTCGAAATTCAATAGAATATTCAATAATATTTTTAAGAATTCTTCGTAACGAATACTTTTCAAATGATTCGATCCGAAATTATACAACATTTTTTGTAAAAATTTCGGCCGATTTTTCCATTTTTTCGATTTTATTTATCAAAATTGTCCAAAAATTATCCAAATTTTAAATTTTCCCATAGAAAATTTCCCATAAATTTTCCCATCTTCAGTTTTTATTGAAAGTTTTAAAGTCTGCTCATTTTTCCTTTATTTTATTTATTTTTAAATTTCTTTAGAATTTTGTTTATTTTACATTTAAATTTAAAATTTTTAGATTTTAAATATTAAAACATATATTTTAAGGCAGGAATATAATTTCATATAAGCATATTATCTGATTATAATAATAATTTTATATATTTATTCATATACATAGTAGTTATTTTTATTAAATTACAATACAATTTTATTTATTTTCTCAATGTAATTTTAAATCTTCAACTAAATATTCTTTTAATCTATAATAAGCCTATTGACTTTAGGAATGCATAGACCACTTCCTTTGTCACATTTATTATTGGCACAATTTCCACAAGTTTCGCCTTGTTTATATAATGGGCCATTCATTGTTTGGGCTGGGCCACTAAGAAAATTTTTTTGAAATTTTTTATTTATTTACAGAAAACTTACTAGGGGGTAAACATACAAACTAAAAATGTTTTTCCAGAACATGGAGCCTTTCCACACCCAAATTGTGTATTTTTTGAATAAAATGCTTGTGCAAAATTTTTGGCGTTTTCATTAGGTTTAAGACTACTGCTGTCTACATTTTTACTTTCGGATGCCCAAGCATTTATTGCTTCTTGGAATAATGCATCTATGATTTTTAAAAAAGAAATAGAAAAATTTCTAACAAATGAATCTTTTATCCAACTACCTATCTTTCTGGGGGGAAATCAAAATGGTAGGTTGATATAGATATATAAAAACATCCTAGGCGAATTCATCTAAGTTATGAAAAGAGGTGGCATCTACGGTATGAAGGGAATAACGAGCTTCGATTTTACAGTCAAATCCGAATATAATGCCACCCACAGAAATAGGACGATGGGTGGTTGATCTAAAACAGTAATTGGACTAATATCCATTTAGTTTCAGATAGCTCCTAATTTTCTGGTTAGATGGCTTGATATCTCGAAAAATCTCAATTTTCATATTTCTAACCCTCCAAAATTCTCAAAATTATAAATCAAATAACCATTAGTTTGTATTATTTTGTCTGTTGAATAATGACTAACTCCACCACCCATATTATTCATAGAACAATCTCTAGCTAGTGATTGTGCCATTCCTTCAAATAATGTTGAATAGGTTAATTTATTCATATCTGAAGCTGGCGGTAAATTTGACAATTTTCCATTTGCCAGTGCAGACCGTTGATTATTTATTAGTTTTGTAATGCTATCACGCTCGTCCTTTCCAAGCGATGAAACTCCTAAAAATTTTAATTAATTTTGTTTAATTTTTTCCGGATTATAGAGATTTGAAGATTATAATTATTCATAAATACATAAATAAATTATTCATAAATTTATCGGCACAACCCCTCCCAGATTAAAAAATGTGATTTCTTGATCAAGTAACTACTAGAGTAAAGCGGCCTAAGCCTCAGAAAATATTAGAAGATTGAATGGAAATTGATCTTGAAAGTTCTAACATCCCGCCGCCGACTGTTTTTATTCAGTTTTATTTACTATACTGGGGGAAACTTATCCGGTTTTACATTACTAATACTTATTTTAAATTTTTAAAGTTTAGGACCAACTTCCGAGGAAATAAAAGTTTAATTTTATACTTACCGTTAATCAAAATAAAAAATAGAAAAGAAATAATTACCAAAGACATTTTTAGTTCTAATTTATTATTAATTCAAAAAATAATTAAAATTGTGAATATTTAATAATTTTTAAATTTTACCCATTTAAATAGTCCAAAATTGTTGTGTGTGGTTTTCTTTTTTTCTTAAAGGGTAATATTTCCGGAATTAATTCAAAAATATTTTCAAAAATAAATTTACACATCTGCTTAATTTCTTTTAATTTTTCTAATTTTTTTTATTTTTAGAAAGTGCATTTTAATAGTTTGATAAACGAGGGATGGGATGGGGTGAGAAAATAGCCGGGTTGGGTTTTCAAAATTTTCTTCGGACCATCACTGTTCATCCTTAGATAAGTTTTCCAAAGTAGAATTTTTTGTGTCTAAATTTCCTTAATTCTTTGCTGATTTATTATAATTTTAAAAATATTTAATTAAACAAATTATTATCTAATTCTTCATTATTCACAAAATTAGGTATTTCAAAAAATTTATTTTTATTTTTGTTATTTATTTTTATTTAAAATTAGCCAGACTTGATGTACTTTATTTCCAAAAAATTTTGAAAAGCAAATATTTATTTTTAAAAATGGAAAATTATTTTAAGTAAACAACTAAAAAAGTATATTTTCTATTTTTAAATATTATTTTAATAAAAATGTTATTTTTGTTGCAATAAACCGAGTTTAGCTCAGAGCTTTGATGTTGAATTTTTAAAAATCTGCAATTTTGATCTAAAAAATTCGCATTATATACGTATTTATTCTAATATAACGACAGTCTCTAATATAACGACACCCTAGAAGGGGGTTGAAAAATAAAACGACATGTCTTTATATTTGAATAAATACGGTATCAAAAATCTGAAAAAAATCATCCAACACGAAAATTGAATTAAAATCACTTTGTGCGTTATATGTATTTTTTGAATCCAATAATTTAATTATGAATTTTTTATTACTAATGATAATCTTATGAGAATCCGAACAATTATTTGAAAAATTACATACATTTGAATTTGTCGTAGAAGAAGCCAAAAATTTTTATTTCTTCTTTTACAGCGCCGCGGACGAAAATTTTTTTAATTTTGGAAAATCCTTAAGCCAAGTCTTTCATTATCATGCCAGGCAAAAAGTTTTGAGGATTTTGGAAGGCCAGAGACAGATTTCTTCTTTTACAGCGCCGCAGGCGAAAATTTCGAGGATTTTGGAAGGCCAAGGAGCCAAATTTCTTCAATGCATTGCATGGTAATATTTACTCATATCGTTTAATCAAAAAATAAAAATGATAATTTGTTACTTGGACAGATAATATTTAGTTGATAAAAGTCAAGAAATTTAAGAATATCTAATTTCTAGTAAATGGATAGATTTAAAATTGCTTTTTTAGAGTTGTTTTTGATCTTCTTTCTAAAGATTTTTATTTTCCTTACATAAAAACTCTCCCATTTTATACAGGTTCGGACGTTAAAAAAGACAATTAACTTGATATTAGCCCTTTAGAAGAGGGCATATTTTAAATATGAAGTTATTTTATGGTTATTTTATTGTCTACAATATTTAATTGTTAGGAAAAAAATATTTATTTTATTCTTGTATTTTATTCCATTATGAAATTTTAAGATTAAGAAAGGTCTCTCTCATTTATGTTAGTGGAATTGAATTGATTTCTTTGAAAAAGATTAAAGGAAATTTAAATTTTGCCGCCTTATTTTTATATTTATTTGCACTTTTAGTCAAATGCTTTCTCAATTAGCTTATTTAATGTTAAATAACCCTTTATGCCTTTAACATATATGAGACTAAAACATTTTTTAATTTTAAAAATTCATATGGAAGTAATATAAATCTCTCCGTTTCTATGAATAAAATATACCGTATATGCTCTATTAATTACCCCCTGCAACAAGAGGTTGAAACAATAATTACCCAGGGTAATTATTAGAGCTTATACGGTATGTACATAAAGTAAAGAAGAGCTAGCTATAGCCATTTATCTCCTTCAGCTAGTGCGAAAGGTTATTTGGCGGCCGGAAGTTAACCAGCATCTTCAGTAGCCCGGACTGATGTGTTATCCATTACACAACGTCGCCTACTGCACAGCCTTAGGAATTAAATACCTACTATATTTATTCAAAAATTATAAAATTCCAACGAAAGGGAGTCCACCGACAACCTTAGCTTTACAATTAATATAATAATAAGTGCCAAAAATTTTTAGGTCCCAAATATATTTTATTAATTTGGATATTCAATCAAGCTTTTTTTGCCTTTAATGCCTGCTTAATTATTTATTTTTATTATTTATTATTAAAATTTCAGATGATTAAATTTATTAATATTTCTTTATTAGCCTTGGCTTTTCTATTAAATATTCCTTGTAACGGAAAAGAGGTTGAAGTGAAAATAAAAGATGATTGGAAGGAAAAAAGAGAATTTATTTATTTAAAAAATGTTGAATTAAAGGAACGTTTTGTTCTAAAAAGAATTGAGAGGTTTCACAAAAGATATGGCAGATCATGTTATAATATAGATGGATTTTTGCGTCCTATTGAATTAATCCCAAAAGCAAATATTTTTAGCGTTAAAATAAATGATGGATTAGAATATATTATAGAATTAAAAATGAGAGTTTTGATTGAAATTGGCAATAATAAAAGTATTCAAAAGTTTCTGCCTGGATTAGAAAAACGGGTATTTTATATTTTAATTATTCGAATATTTGACCCAGAAACTTGTTAATATCAGATGTGGGTCGGAACAGTCAGAGGTGTCGGAAATCGGAACTGGCTCAAAAGTCGGAGCTCGGAACTCAAAATTTTTTCGGAAATCGGAATTCCGACCCAAAAACTTGTTTAATATAATATAATTTAATAACAATAACTTTGTTAATTTAAGGTACTCCGATATAATAATTTTATTAATAAAGATAATAATTATGAAACTTCCATATTAAATGAAATTTTCGAAAAATTAAAAATAAATAAAATTGAATTATTAAAAGAAAATAAAGAAAATTACAAAAATAAACTTTTATCAAATTATTGGACGGAAATTAATTTAATTGGATATAAAATGGAATTGTTGGGAAAACAAAAAGTTAAATACCCGAAGGAATTAAAAAGCGAAATTAAATTTATTGGCAGTAAAATAAGTAAGTTTTGGAATGAATTTCCCTTAATTTTAAAGAAACATAGCTAAATATTTTAAATAGGGCTGCCAAAATGGACCGATTCGGACCGAAAGATCGGGTAGGGCCTAGATGTTTGGCTCGAAGAAGACTCGTAGTCCGAAGAAGACTCGTATAGGCTTGACTCGATAAAAACAGGCCCGAAAAAATGCCTCGACCGTCGGCCCAAATCGAAAACTGCAACCCTAATTTTAAATATTATAGGTGAAATTAATGAAGGAAATAGACGACATTGTTTCAATTGTGGAGTTAAGCAATATAAAAAATGTTATAAATACCTTAAAGGAAAACATTTGTGTAATACATGTGGCGTTTATCTAACAACTAATGGAAAGTTTAGACCGAAAAAAATGTGGTTTAGAATTAAAAAGGTTTATCAAATTTTTTAAAAATTTAAAGTAGAGTAAGTCGAGTTCGAGTTACTCGATCGACCGCTTGGGTTTTTTGCGTAATTACTCGACTCTGAACTCGGGATCATAATACTCGTATTACTCGAGCTCGGAAACTTCCTACTCGACAGACTCGGTTAAAACCGAGTATTTTTATTCCCCTATCTGCGGCGCAAAAGGGAAGATTTTTAGCTTAAGGATCTGTCAAAATTCTCAAAATTTTCGCCTGTTTCCTATAAAAATTACTCGATTACTCGAACTTGAACTCGGCCTAAAAAGTTGAGCTCGAGCTCGAACTCGGGTTTTTCAAACTCGGATTACTCGAGCTCGGTTTTTTCCCAATTACTCGGTACTCGACTTACTCTAATTTAAAGTAAAGAAACTTTCCAATTGACCTGGACAAACCCCACATTTTATCATCCTCAAAAAATATTTTTATTTTCTATATTTTCTAAATCTCTTTGATAATTAAAATATTACTTAAATATTTTTAATATAAATATTTTCTAAGTTCAGAACTTCAAGTACTATTTATTTCCTTAATAATCTTTTTTAAATTCAGAAGGATCGTCAATGTTATATTTGCGAAGCTACAAAAACATCAGCTTGGTACCTGCATTATGAACACGGACAAAACTTATATTATTGCAACTCATGTTACAAGCGGAACTATGCCATAAATAAGATAAAAAATAAAGAGAATGAATTGAATTAGTTGTGCTGAAATTTTTAAGAAGTTTAAATGAATAATGCAAAAAACATGAAAAAACTATAAAATTAGCTATCATTTTATATTGTGAACAATTCATTTAATTATGTGATTTGAATAACCTTTAGTCTTTTCTTTTGTCTTTTTTATTTATAAACATACCGTATTTATTCTATACCGTAATGTTTCCTTTCGGGTTTTTGAAGCTCAGGCTTAATGGATATAGGGAATTTCAAAAATTTATACATAATTCGCTAAAAGTGAGGAATTTTGGAGAGGCTACTCATTAAGACGTATGAATTTGTTAGGCTAAGCTAATAAGAAGGTCAAAAGTCGATTCAATTTGGCAACAAATATTTTTGAGACCCTTATTGATACGAAGACCCTAGAAGGATATCAAGTAAAAATACCTTGATAAATATAATAATTTTATAGAATTTTAGAAAATAAATAAGAAAATATTAAAGAAAAGAAAACTCGATCACCGAACGTTTATTGAACTGGCGTTTCTAGACGTTTTTTTCTAGTTTCAAGAGACAATTTTTAACGACGTTTTTATCTTCAAGACGTTTTCTATATTAATTTGTTATAATTTGCTATGATCATTCGATCTCTCGTATGTTGAATTTAGCGATCTTGCAACCCCAAGCTTGTATTTTTTCACTATTATATCCTAAGATTTATTTTTGTTAGCTCCCCATTTTTTTTATTTTTAGTCTTTTCTTTCATAAAACAAATAAATGTCAATTGGGATCAACTTAAAGAAGAAAAGACTAAAATTATTGGAAGAAGCAGTTGTTTCCCAAAAAAATTTTTTTCAAAAAGTTTTTATGAGTGCAATATGGCAAAAACACTAAAAAGTCTTTCAAGTGTGTTTTCTTCAGTTTTTATTGAAAGTTTGAAAGTCGGCTCATTTTTCCTATATTTTATTTTTAAATTCTCTTTAGAATTTTTTGTTTATTTTAACTTATTTAAATTTAAAATTCATAGATTTTAGATAATAAAATACTTTTATTTAGCGGATAGTGTCTATTTTAATTATAAATAAACTTTGTTATAATTCCTTGATTTTATTAACTAAGATGTTGAATCTAAAGTTCTGAACTGAAACGCAAAACCTAGTATTTTTCGGTCCGATGAACAAAAATTTTAAAAAAACGACAATCCTAGTTACATATATCTAAACTATTATATTTACGATCTGATTGAAATAAGTTCCTATCACCAGACATATACAAAAAATGGACACTATCAATTAGAGACTTCAAAGACCGATCATTTTCCAAGACTCAAGACTTAAGACCAAGACCAGACCCCAAGACCAAGAGTTTTAGAAGTCTCTACTATCAATATCCCCCCTCAATTTATATAAATTTTTGTAATCAATTGATAACATATTTAATGATTCCCTTTTATTTAAGAGTTGAACTCATAAGCCTTTTTCGAAATTTAAATTTCCATAGATTTTTTTGTTTTATTAAAATTAAAATATTTAGAATATTTTTCTAATATTTTTAAAAATAAATTTAGACAATCAAATATTTATTTGAAAAATTAAAATTTTTGTAAAAAAATTTTAATTTAAAATATTTAAATGAAAATATTAAATTATTTAATAAATGGAATTAATAAATAATGACTGTTTGGTTAAAATATTTTTTTATTTTGATTTTCAAGAGAAAATTAAACTTGAATTGGTTTGCCGTCGATGGCTAAAAATAATTAGGGCAAGTAATTTTTAGATAAAAATTAGGGATTTTAATTATTTTTAGTTTTTTTGATCTTTATTCATTGAAGAGTTATGCAACACATTCGGAAATGAAAAAAATAAATTTAAATGAATTTGTGAGGGAAAATTGTGCGAGAGACTTGTCTGATGAAAATGTATGGGTTTTAAATAAATTTTCGGATTTATTTGGGTTTATGGGTCCAATGGAACTTTAAGAATTTAATGAAAATTTTATGAGGTCAATCCACATTTTAACTAGAGTAGCACGAGATAGAGGTTTTTTGAAAAAGCCGAGGCCGAGGATCTCCGAGGCTTAAAAAGCCGAGATCGAGGACCGAGGATAAACCTGCCAAAAGGACTTAAATTGGACATACTAAACCAACTAAACTAGTTTTTTATTTTAAATTTATTTTTCCACAGAAAAGCGCTGGATTAATTGAACAAAAACTTGGGGGCATATTGGACAGAGCAGGGCCTCATATTCGCGAAATTGACTTTAACCACTCATGGCCTGTCATTTCTCAAACAATTTTGGAAAATATAAAAGAGTTTAGACTTTTAATTTCAATTCAAAAAATTTATTTCAGAAAATGTTTTCAATTAACAAAATTAGAAATGGGTTGGGTTAGAATAAATGCAGACATTTCACCACTTCTCGAGCATGTAGCTCCTCAACTTGAAGAATTTTCACTTGAAGAAAGTACTTGGATTGGTGAAAATTCTCGTCAGAATGAAGCTAAGGCTTCCCAGTTCCTCCCTAAAATGCATCGTTTGCGCAGACTTAATTTGCGCAAATTTGGTGGGCCATTGGATGATTTGGTCAAAATTCAAGGAAGTCAATTGGAGTAAGAATTAATTTAATGTACAGTCGAATATAATTTTCAGATTTCCTTAAATTAAATTGGCTCATTATAGAATTTTGTTGGCCACTAGATATGTGACAGGGTATACCCTCGGGGTCGGTCTGAATTCCGTTTTTGACTTTTCCCCTTCGATATAAGAAAGTTTACGATGATTTCCGATCTATTTCCCGTAGTTCAGATTTCCGGTACCTTAGTCATTTCCTACCGTCACCTGGTATTAGAGAAAGACAACGTCATAATGAACCCTTCTCTCATGAAACACAATTCTTAGCCCTTAGGGGATATTTAAAAATAAGATTCGACTTCACCTCTAAAGATTATCTAAATATTTACAGATATCTCGATGTTAGTGAAGCCCGTCAACTCGACGCTGATACCCTCGTTAATTTCCTCAATCAAAATAATCAGTTAATTTGCCTCCACCTCTGTCCAATGCCTCGGCAATGTCTTCAATTGGTTGCTGCTTCTACTACATCAGCTATTAATGTTCCAACAGCTTTCCTAGGCTTTACTAAACAGGAAATTAGGGAAAGACAACGTTATAAAGAAGAGAATGGGAATATTCCTTTGAGGAGACCCAAAAAAGGGAAAACTGCTGATCTTCAAATATTAATTGGCCAAATTGGAAAAATGCCTAAATTGAGGACTCTTTGGCTTGGATATATTCCTTATACTTCCCATTTCCTCGATATATCTCCAATCGGCAATGCTACAGAATTAAAACATTTACATTTAAAGGTCTTAGACATAGCAAGATGAACTGAGATTTGCGAAAAACAATAATCTTTTATGAAAATTGAGTCCAAAACTGCTAGCGGATTCACTATCCTTTAGGCTGAAACTCTTAATCATAATGAAGTATCATTTAAGTACTCAACAAAAGGATAAGAAAGATTTTGCAAAAGTTTAGCCACCGGGCAGGATTTGCGACCTCCTAACAGTTATTGCTAGGTGCTTTCACTCACCATATATAGGAGCTCACCACTGGGCAATTATCCATAAAAGATGGACCTAGTATCCGATCAAATCTAAAAATATTATAGTGAGGTCAAAAGCTTAAATGAGCTTTATTATGCTTAGGTTTCTTCTAAAATGTCTTGTCGCAAATCTCGGCAGCCTGTTTCAAAATTACACTTTTTAAATTAAATTTTAGGAATGCATGGCCTTGGATGGGAATTCCTTAAAATTAATGCTTGGGGGAATATTAAAAGATCAATTAAGACAACTTTCCCTATTAAACTGTCAACGATTGGAAGAATTCAGTGCTTTATCCCTTTGCACTTGTTTGACACAATTGGACATTGAGAAAAGTAAAGCATTGAATGACGAGGCTCTTAAAGGCTTGGCACAACATGGAAGGCTAAGAATTGTGAGGATAAATGAGTGTCCGAAGGTTCATGATGATGGTATTTTGTCAATAGTTTCTGGATGTACAGCACTAAAAGAGGTAAAAAAAGTAATTCGTCGATAATACTGAAGATTCCTTCCTTTAAGTGTTAATTTTTTAATTTTGGTAATAGCTATAATAATTAAAAGTCAGCCCTTATTTTTCCTTCCTTTCTCTCACTGATTTAGCAAATTTGGTGCTTTATTTAGCAAGTTCTAGGCGCTTCCTAAATTAATCTAAAATGGTCCAAAGCTTTCCTAAAAATGTGTGGTTTTTAGCCTGAATTTTCCAAAATTATTAGTCAAAAAATGTAAAAAAACAAAACATTTTTATTTTTATGAACAAAAAAATTCTTTTAATTACAAATTAAATAAAACAAAAATATAAATAATCATTTAAACCAAAAGATTTCATTAATCAAATCAAGTTGTTGCTCATTATAGAGTAAATTATCCATTATCAAATAAATTATAATGCATATAAAAAACATGCAAAGAAGCAAATACACTTTCATAATTAAGTTAAATTTTATAAATTAAATAATTTAATTGGAACTTAGTTTTTCGATTAAAAATGAGACGATTGGAAAGCATTTCAGACATCAAAAAATATGTATATTAATTTAATCCCCGATTTTTTAGGGGGAAAGGGGAGGTTTAATTATGCCCTTTTTTATCAAAGTATAATATATGCATTTACTTAATAATTCCAAAATAACTTTTAATTCTCATGTGAATATTTTTGAATTTTCCCCTATTTTTTGATCACATACTGCCTTGAAGAATAGTCAAAGAAAAAATTTAATAAAAACTTGTAGAGGGTCTTATCATCAGAATTACCTTATTTTTTAAACAAAAAAAATATTTTGAATTTTTTTAAAGCTTGAACTAATTAAATGCTCTGGGATAAGTTGTGAACTATTTTCTAATGTCAAAGCCTTTTCCAATTCTGAACGTTTTGAACGCCTTTCACTTTCTGGGTGTGAGACAATAACAAAGTTTATTTTTAATTTTATAGTAGACCCTAATTTTTGGATACTACCTTGGTGCTAAAACATTATTATATGAGAGGTATCTTAAACTGGGGTCCATCCATCCACGACCACCCCAACCCTCACAGTCAAGGGAAATAAATTTTAATTAACATAATTTTGAAATTATACCATTGATTTAGCAGTTCTGATTTTCGTTTCTGAAAATCAGAAATTTCAGACTATTTTTAATTTCCGGATCCTGATTCTCGAAATCGGGAATTGAAACTTTTATCGGGAATTCCGCCAAAAGAAATATTCTTAAATAGTTGGGAATTTTCTCTAATTTCTCAAAATATCTCTCCAAAGATAGTTTTTCATCAATTGGGTGACTGAAACCGTGAATTTTTCCTATAGAATAAGGTTATCGCATAGCTGGAGACCTTCGGATATCCGGATCCGGTATCTGTACCAAAAATTCTGTCAACCTTATTATCCGACAACCTTATCCGACGACCTTATTATAGACACCTATTGGGTATATTTAAAAAAGGAGGAAAATTTTTCTTAAATTTTCTTTTCAAGTAATTCAATCAAACAATTAATTTGTTCAATTAAACTAAATAAACTACAACAATTGGATTTAAGTCAAAATATGAATTTGGATGATTCCGTGCTAGAAATGCTTAAAGGAGCATTGGAAAAAGCAAAAAATTTAAATAGAGAATCTAAACTAGTTTTGACTGTTTGTTGCACAGGTACGGGTATAACCAGACAATTAATTAGTAAATATGAACCGTTGATGGAAATTGTGTTTTATTGAAAATTTGGATTTTTAAAAATTATTTTAAATTAATTATAGACGATTGTAGACTTTTAATTTTATATATTTTTTTGATAATTATACTCTCAATTGTTTAATAATATTTAGTAGAATCTAATTATTTGTAGTATAAAAAATATACCGTATATCTCTATATTAGTTAACCCCTCCATCGAAAGGTTTATACAATAATTAAAAATAGGTAGTAGTTATAATTAGCCTTCCTAAAATAACCTCTATTAATTACCCCGCCTCTATCAATTACCCTCTTCAGAGAGAGGTCGAAACAATAATTACCCAGGGTAATACATATGGTAAATATTATGAGATTTTTTTGCTTCTTCAAATTTTTTAAAAATTTCTTGTGAGTGCAAAATTGGATGTCTGGAAAAAGTCCAAAAGCTTTAGTTTGGAGGAAAGATACCGTAAATATCGTAATAGAAGCCCATGCCCTATTAGAGGCACACTCGATGAAGGGTATTGAAAAATATGCCCAGGGCTTCTATTAGGATATTTACATTAGTCGGCCTATTGTAGGGCAATCCGTGGCATTTACCTAGGCATTTTTAATTTAGTGTTTTTTAAAATTCTCAATTGTGCTATACCAGCTTGAGGTAATTGTTCGGTTCGTATACCCCCTCTTTTTTCTGACCATTTTTTCATTTTTCCCTCCTTTTTTTTCTTCCCTTTCTCCTTTATTTTTCGTGAGGCTTGCAATTCTTGCAATTCCGTTCCCTTGCAATTCCAACATGAAACTCAATTTGTTCATAAGCGCTAAATCGGTATGCCCACATAAAGGATAAATGAAATATCTTCTTTAACTCCAAATGTGTTCCTTAAATTGCGATTTATAATGGTTGTTTTAGTAAAAACCTTCAAAAAATGTTCCACAGAGTTTTTGAAATTCTCAATTGTGCTATACCAGCTTGATAAAAACTTGTTTATAGTAAAATTCTTTCTAATTAAATTTTTCTATTTACCTAATAAGCACTTTAACAATATATAATTAAATAAATTATTTACATCATGCCAGTAAATATTTACCTATTTTTTTAGTTTATTGAGGCTTTGTAAACGAATAATTTTATTATTTTAATTAAATTTCACCAATTTTCTTTTTTTATTCCACCTGTCTAAGTCTTAAAAAATTTTAAATAAAAAAGGTGTTTATCTCGTTGGTAATTGGCACATTTAAGCTTCATTCTTTTGATAAAAGCAGTTGTATAGCCTTAGTTTTGTTGGCACATTTCGCAATTACATATTGTATTTAATGAGGGCTCCGAACAGAGCTGTCCTCAACTGTGGATTCCACTTGCGGACAGCCCTGGCTCCGATCCGTACTTAAGATGGATGCAGTGATGTCAAAGTTCCAAAATTTCTCTGGAACTAGTTCCAGTTCCAGAACTAGGTTTTTAATTTTAGTATTTCCAGTTCCAGTTCCGGAACCAGGTTTTTAATATTTGTAGTTCCAGTTCCAGTTCCGGAACTCCATTTTTGAAATTCCTTAGTTCCAGTTCCAGTTCTGGAACTAGTTCCAAGCTAGTTCTAGTTCCAAATTTATAATTTTTTTTGAATATGAAAAGATTTATCAATTTTAACAAATAAAGGCATAATTTGAAAAATCATCTAGTCTACGGCAAAATCGCATTCACGGGATCTTGAACAAAACCACACCTTGTTCATTCACAAGGACTGATTTCTATTAGCAAATCCTTAAAAATTTTAATTCAGATTGATAGAAAGTTTTCAAATTTATTCACTCAATGGGCTTCTTTCTGTCAGCTCCAATTGTATTTTTGGCAAATACAGTATATTTACCGTTTGTTATTTCCCTAGTTATCGGAGTTCCATCTGCTATTCTATATTCATTTGAAGTTGTTATAATTATTACAAAATGGAAGGATTATAATTCTAGCTTTTTTCAGCTACTTATTGCGAGGGCAATTTTGGTAATTTGATTGAATTAAATATCCCTCTCTAGAGATAGGCTAAAAGATCATTACACTGGCATTTAAAATACAAATTAAATTAATCTTATGTTAGTCAGAGGTAGAGCTCCTATATGTGGTGAGGTAGAGCTCCTATATGTTGTCCAAAGCGAATCATGCCCGGTGCTAAGCTTTTGCTAAGCTTTTTCTTGCTAACTTTTGCTAATCTTACTAGAATATTCTCAACTTCATTATCTCCTTTGGACAACGTTTTGCAAAGGTTGGGTTATTCACAAATGTGTACCTTCAACTACCTTCGTGGGTATTAGCAACAACCTTCTTCTTTGGCTATTATTGTGTACATGGTGAAAACATAGCTACAGCTTTACAATTACTTGACAGACTTTCTTCTATTCTATGGCCATTTACCTATGAGAAGGTCAAAAATAATTACAAAATTAAGATTATATCGAGTTTTAGGCTTGGAATCGCCTCCTACCTCTTGCCATTCTGCTTATTTTTATTCTGCCATTAGCTCGGACGATACAATTATTTTCCTGTGATTTCTATGCCCATTTACAGGCTGATAACCAAACTATAACTATAGATGTACATAACATAAATACACTGGATATCAACCCTGCAGAGGATGCTGCTTATTCCTGCGTTATTTTTATGTTTATCTGCTTAATTATCAACATAGCAACACTTTGTGTTTACAAAACTAAAGTACAACCTCAAACGACTAAAATAGCTTCAAACGGATTACAAAAAGCTATAGAAAAAAGACTGATACTTTACGCTTTTTGGACGTTTGTCGGTCAACTACTCATTTCTATTTCGACGGTAAATAAGAGATTTTGACATTAAGGTTTATTATAGGATAGCACCCTGTCTCCGAAACTTTGACGATTTTTTGACAATAATCCCGACCCCTAACCCCGACATGCCTCCCTGGAAGCTCCGATTCCCGACATTGAAGGGTTCTGGATGCTATCCTAGTTTATTAGTCAACTTCGAATCTTAATGAATTAATTTCAGACACTAATCTACATCTCAGTTATGATTGCAATAACTAGAACTACTTTACTTTCATATGATGAAAATCAAAACTTTTTCTTGGTAAAATCATTATGAGCGGTGTCTCTATTTTAACGACGTCTCTATTTTAACATCTTCAATAGATGTTAAAATCCAAGAGAGTCCCTTTGAGAGGGTGTTTAATAATAGAGCAGCCTGCCGCTCAATTAAAGAAAGTATGTTCTTTAAAAATAATTTTAGGCGGTTGCCAATCAAATCTTTCTTGTATCAGATATGAGTACAGTTGTTCTTCCCGCCTGGCTTTTACTTTGGGCTAATGGAGAGACAAGAAAACATTTGTTTGGTAAAATTATTGCAGTAAAAAACATGTTTAAAATTGGAAATACAATCCAAACAAATAGCATGTATGGTTAAATTCGATGGAATTTTGAAATTATGTAGTGTTATGAATCATTTTCGAATGTCGCTTGAGGAAATGGATGTCATATAATTCAATATATTTTGATTTATCCAATTTAATTTTAAATAAGAGTATTTTTGTTGTAAAATTTAAATAATATACCGAATTTAAATAAATATACCTTTGGCAAGTATATAAAGAGGAATCATAACTTTTTCTTGGTAAAATCAATGGTTGGTGTCTCAATTTGAACGGCATTCTCTATTTTAACATCTCCAATAGAGAGCCCTTTGATGGGGTGTTGAAAAATTTTAATTGAGGGTTATTCGAAAAAAGAGGGGTATATCGAAAAGAGACCCTTTGAGAGAGTGTTGAAAATCATATCAAAAAATAACAATAATTTAAAGAAATATTATCAATTTACATTTAAAATTGAATAAAAAATCTAATTTATATTTTTATCCTTTCCAAATATGATAAAAACGAGGGGATTCTAAATCTCTTTTCCTCCTTTTCGAATTATTAAATTTTCCCCAAATATCCACCCATTTATTCACATCTCTTTTCTTTTTACAAATTTGAGAACAAGAACTTCCTTGGCACATTTGTACACAATCACCATTAATTAATGTTGATAAATTTAAAATAAAAATTGTTAAGAGAAGAAAAATAAAAATATTTTTTTGAAACATTTTTTGGAAGGAAAGTGAAGGAAATTAATTTTTATTATCGAAAATTGTTGTATTCTGATTAATTTTGGAATGTTTATATATTCGAGGGTTCTTCAAAATTTCGAAAAAAATTAATTAATTATACGTAACAACAAAATAAAATTGTTTACTAATTAATTAGTCTTATAAGAATTAAAAAAGAAGAGTTCTTTACATTCTAATTACTAATATTAAAATTTTAAAAATAATTAGTAAGTTGGAAATACTCTGTGGTGATTATAAAAATTAAAGGTTAATAATTTCTATTTTTATTTTTAAAATTAAAGATATGTCCTATTTTCTTTCAAAATTTTTAATTTTTGTATTTTTCATATTTAATTTAAATAATAAAGTGGATTGTAGTTGTCTTCAAATGGTTAGTTTCTGTTCAAAAAATTACCCTAAATTTGGTTAATATCTTATAAATAAGTATTCTAATCTTTTGAATCATGAAAAATAAATAAAAGTGGATAAACTATTACAGCTATCATTCCAATTACCGTATATCCCTTTTGATTTTTTGCCGCATAACTCCCGACATGCCCTCTTCCTTTTGATTTATCGGACCCCTCCACTCCCAACGTTGATTGACAGGTACATGTTTACAAAGGATTGAAAGCCCCGACGGTGACCGGTAGTTAACTACTGTCTTTTCCTTCCATTAACAATTAATTTAAACATGAAGTAAATTAAAATCTTAATAAATTAAAAAAACCCCAAAAAGTAAATTTATTTAAATAAATTTATAATTATAATAAATTTATTAAATAAATTAAATTTAATAATTAAATTAATCGATTTGCCAGCTTTTTCGCCGATAAAAATTATCAATGTAAAATTGATTGACATCCCTGTTAAACACCTTAAATAAATTTCTCTATTTGCCTTGCCGTGAATGTCTCCTTTAATTGCCATTTTTCTTTCATAATTTTTTAATTAAAAAATGTCTAATTTAATTTAAAAATAAAGCCAATTGTTAAACTAAAAGTTTTGTTAACTAATGTAAAATTTTTGTAAACTTTTCTACATTTCACAATTAATAATAAACATATTATTTTGTAGAATTTACGGCTGCGCATCAAAATGTCCTCCCTTAAAATGTCCTACCCAGAAAATGTCCTACCCCATTCCTTCTTTGGAATCCGGGTAATTTTAATTTAAAATACGGGAAAAAGGTTACCGGAAAACCCGAAAAATGTTTCCCAAAAATCCGGAAAATGGTTTCCGGACATTTTCGGGGTTTTGTTTATTAGGACATTTTCTGGATAGGACATTTTGAAGGAGGACATTTTGAGGGCGCCGAATTTACTTTTTGTTGAGAAATTTTAGCTTCAAAAAAAATTTTTATTTAAAATAATCGCCATAATACCTACTAATTGTAAAAACATTAAAATAGTTACATAAAAAAATTTTTTTGACTTGGAAAAATTTCATAGAAATTTAGAAAAATTGTGAATCTTATACGTTCGAAAGCCCTCGATAAGGGGTATTTTATTATCAACAAGATTTGTAAAAAACAATTTAAAATATATGTATTTATTTAAATTATTTATTTTATTTCTTTATTTAATTCCTAATTATTCTATTCCTCCATATCCTTATCCAATATCTCGTAAGTTAAAAAATCAGAAAAAATTCAAAAATTTTCAAAAAAAAACTTTTTTTTCAGTTTTGTATGGGTGGTATAATGAGGCATTTTTGCATAGAAGTATTGAAAAAAATGGAAATAAAGTTTTGGATTGGCATTTCTCTGAATATCTTGGAGAGATAAACTCCTCTTTAGAAAAAAAGTTGAAAATATCAATTGTTAGTCAGACAATTTTACTCGATGAATTATATAATCTACATTCGCAGAAGCTAACAAACTGGTGTTTTTATTATTAAATAACTTTTTTAATAAGGGAAAAGCAGCTCACAAAGCCGGTATAACAAATTTACTGGATTGAATCCGGATTAGGTACATGACATTGATCTTGGATTAATCCTGTCCGGGAAAGTCCACGGGTTATGAAAATCCAATAATTAGGGAACTGAACTTCGCAAAAATCCGGCCGGATCCATTTCAGCGTCCGATATCTTCCTTTTTCAGCGCCGCAGGCGAAAATTTTGAGAAATTTGGAAGATCCTTAAACTAAAAATCTTTCTTCTTGCGCCGCAGATAGGGCATATAAATACTCGATTTAAGCCGAGTCAAACTCGCTCGACTCGGACGTACTCTACTTTTAACTTGTCATGATCCCGCCAACAAAAAGTCGTGAGCAACCCCAAAAAATATTTTTAACTTCTTTAATTTAATAAATATTTCTAGGCCAATATTGAATGATATTCTTTATCGTTTTCTCAGCAAATATAACTTGTGTTGCCTTTTGGGTTGCAGAAAATATATTAGAAATCGGTTATCTTCAAAACATAAGTCGTTACGTGAAATCGAAGAGTTTCTAGCATGTAGTCCATTTTCTCCAAGTGTAAACGATGAAATAATTAAAGTTCATGAACAAATGTTAAAAGAAACTAATTTTATAATGTTTTTAAGAAGAATGGAAACTGACGAATTTCAAGAGATTATTGCGTAAATATTTTGATAAATTATTTGAAAATTTTTCTTCTCATGTATTCTATGGTTTTCTCAAAAAATTTCTTTTGGCCTTTTATTTCTGTGTATTTTTGTAGCCTTTCTATTACTTACTAAATTATTTAAATATCCGTGAAAATTTTTGGAAAGGCTAACTGTTAAAAATCGTTCTAGTCAATTTGAAAGTTGTCCATGGGTATATTTATAACCATTTATAATGAAGGCCAAAAGAAAATATTTTTTGAGTAAACCTCAAAAAACATGTGAAAAAAATTTTCCATGAGCTAACAGAAGCACATTCCCTAATATAAGAGATTAGAGAAATTAACGAGTTTTAAAATAAAGAAAATAAATATTTTATAATTTAAGAAAAATTTCTGGAAGTAATATAACTCCAATAAATATTGAAGAAAATCTTTTTAATTTATTTGGAATTGTTAGAACTGAAATACTTCGTTATGCACTTCCCGAATTATTTGTTGTTTTTGGTTAGCTTTAAGAATTTTCGGTTTTATTATTTGCTGAAAAATTTTTTTATTCAAAAAGGTATGGAACTAACACTAGTTCGTCCACTTGAAGAATTTTATACAAAATATTTTAATGCTGAATCTTCTATTTTAAAATGGAGGATTAGACAATTTATTGAATATACCTTATGCCTTATAGGTTTCTTAAACTCTAAAAAATTAAATAAAAAATTTTTAGACAAAAATTTTGATGAGGAAGAAACCCAAATTTGGGTAGAGATGACTAAACATTATTGGTACGGGGATACAGAAATGCAAATACAATATGTCAAATTAAAGGAATTCACAGTGAAAGAGATTAAAGAGAATATTACGGTATAGTTAAACCTTGTTTTTAGATACTCCCCAATTATGCTACGCTTTTTTAAAGTTTACTAGCCACGGGTCAGTGAGAGATAAATTATATCTTAAATATCTTAATTATCTCTTAAACTCCCACGGTCGTTTAAGAGATACCCTCTATCTAAGAGACCCTCTATCTAAGATAACCTCTATCTAAGAGACCTTCTATCTAAGAGACCATCTATCTAAGAGACCCTCTATCTAAGATAACCTCTATCTAAGAGACCCTCTATCTAAGAGACCCTCTATCTAAGATAACCTCTATCTAAGAGACCCTCTATCTAAGATAACCTCTATCTAAGAGACCTTCTATCTAAGAGACCATCTATCTAAGAGACCCTCTATCTAAGATAACCTCTATCTAAGAGACCCTCTATCTAAGAGACCCTCTATCTAAGATAACCTCTATCTAAGAGACACTCTATCTAAGAGACCCTCTATCTAAGATAACCTCTATCTAAGAGACCTTCTATCTAAGAGACCATCTATCTAAGAGACCCTCTATCTAAGATAACCTCTATCTAAGAGACCCTCTATCTAAGAGACCCTCTATCTAAGATAACCTCTATCTAAGAGACCCTCTATCTAAGATAACCTCTATCTAAGAGAACCTCTATCTAAGAGACCCTCTATCTAAGAGACCCTCTATCTAAGAGACCCTCTATCTAAGAGACCCTCTATCTAAGAGACCCTCTATCTAAGAGACCCTCTATCTAAGAGACCCTCTATCTAAGATAACCTTATTGCAAGGTACGATTTGTAATTAGCAAGAGTGTATCTCTTAATAGCGAGGTCCGAATGCATAATTTTAGCGTTATTATCTAAACATGGAGACAATTGTTGAAAAAGAATTAAATCCAAAAACACCGTCATATATATTGGCTGTAAGTGAAAGTATTCAGGAAGTTAATAAAAATATTAAAATTGGCAAGAAAAATGTAAAAAATAAAGATGAAATAAAACAAAATAAAATTTCAAATATTAAAGAAATTGTTTTGAGAAAAATGACACGAGATAGTGCTATGAATATCAATTCGAGAAAAGCAATGCATTCTAATGCTATTAAAAAATTAATAATAAATAAGTATACAAATGATGATTCTTTTAAAGATGCAATTGATAATAATTCATGTATTTAGTTAATTATTTCTGTTAAAATTTTAAAAAATCATCCAAAGAAAACCATCCATATTGTTGAGAAATACTTAACAATTATTTAAAGATAAAAAATTAATTTTAAAAGAATAAAAATTTTATTTAAAATTAAAATTTAAACTTTAAATTTATAAAACAAAGAATTGAACTTTACAATTAACGATACAATTGACTTTACAATCTAGGAAGAGCTCTTTGAGAACCTTAAAAAACTCTGGGATATATTAAAAAATCCAAAACTTATATAGGGAAAATAGTAGGCGGATTTTAAACAATAAATAGAAATTTTACAAAAAAGTACATGATGAATTTGAAATAATGGGCGTATTATGAATAATCATGACTAAAATAGAATTTTAAAAATAAAAAATATTTTTGACAAAAAGACAAGGGTCAAAAAATAAAATACAACAGTCGGATTTCGCGACACATATCCCATACTTTTTGCATCGCATACTAAAAGTCTCTTCAGGAACATCCTTGCCCAAAAACTTTCATCAAGTTTTTGGGCAAGGATTATAGTTAGGGGGGGGGCTATTTTGGAGGAAATACTGCATTATATGTGATGGTAATAAATTATAAATTTAAAATTATATAATTAAGATGGAATTAAAGCATTGACTGGTTATTCAAAAAAACAATTATTTGATAAATTGAAAAAAGTAAAAATGGAAAAGAAAATAATGAAAATATTGAAGAAAAAATAATGGTATTAAATAATAATTTGGAAGAACACGTAAATAATTCTAATGAAATTATTGAAATAAATGATGAAAATAATAATGAATTGGATAAATTAGATGAAGAGAACTTAAATGAAATTAAATTTAAAGAGGAACATTTAATTGAACAAAAAACTGAAATTAATGAACAAGAAAAAATATTTTTTAATCAATTGGATCATGAGATAATTGCTCATATAAATTTAAATGGTAATTGAAAATAATTATATTTTAGTAGTTTAATTTGGAATTATTCTGATGTTGAATAATGATGGGGCCTTCGAACATTAAACAATGACTGGGGCCATTTGGAACTACAAACGAAAATTTATCGAAAGCACAGACGGCAATTACTATTTGCCGTCAGTTGATTTGTCTCATTTTTATAGTTTACCGTTAAGATGGCAAAAAGTAAATCATAAATTTCTAATTTTGTGGAAGTTGCCAAATAATTTAAATTGAACTCAGAACTGCGGATCTCGGAGTAACAGAGCATTTTTTCATGGATCGCCACTTATAACTAAAATTTTATCGTTTTTCGTTTACAAAAATACATCCAAGTAGATTTCGTAAAGGCGATTATTATTCTAGCCAAGAAAATACTTAAAGTTATCCCACCTAAACATTGTCTTTAAATCCATCTTTAATAATTAAGTCTTTAAATTACCAGATTTATATGAATTGAGTCAACTAGAATCAACTGAATTAACAACCAAATTTAAATATTATTTATCAGAATTATATTCAATTTTAATGCAGAAACCCCAGAAGGATAAATTATTTAATCAAATGTTATTATTTATCAATATTTGTTTAATGACCAAATTAATAGAAGAAAAATTGGAAATTAAAAAAATATTATTAAATAAAAATTTAATTGAAGAAAGAGGAAGAAATCAAGATTTAACTAAATTTAAAAAATTAAAAAATAATTGGACAGATTTAAAAGAAATAAAATTTATTAAAAATTATAATATCGATGATAAAAATGAAATTTTTGAAGATATTTTAAAGGAATTAATTAAATTCTACAATAATTTAATTATTTTTGAGGAGGAAATTATTTCAATTGAAAATTTTGGGTAATATATTTTCTTAACCTTTGATACTGTATTTCCTCTAAATTGTCCAAACCTTTCAAATTAATTTTAAAAAGAGTTCACGGGTTTTATTAGATATTTCATTTCTAAAGCCGAAGCCAGGATTTTGAACTGCTCTGAGACAGAGCCATAACACACCCTTTATTCAGCACTGATTGGAATATTTGAAAATAGATCAGCCATCCTTCAAAGCTTTACGGTTATCCAGACATTCTGATCCAATAACCCTAATCACACAGTTGATTAAATAAAATACTCCCTCCTTCAATATTAGCTTTGGTTAACCAAGAGAGGAGGTACATTAACTAAGGCACACACACACAACACACCTACCTATTTTACTAGTAAGATGCTCGTTATTGAATAAATTGAAAATTCTTGAATAAATACCTAAAAATTTCTTTAATTTTTAGGCAAATCCATTTCTACATATTTTCTTTGTTAATGTCAAAAAATACAAAAATAAATGAAAATAAAGAAATTATTAATATTCCTTCCAAAAATTTTAAAAATTTTGAGAAATTTGTTAAAAATAATGGGGAAATAAATGAATTATTTTTTGAAGGAATTTATTCAATTATTAATGAAAATAAAAAAGAAAATAAATTATTTGTAAATAATAGTTATAATGAAGTATTTATTCAAAATTTTGTTCGAAATATTAAAAGTTATATAAAAATGTTTGATCAACATTTAATTGGTTGAATCATTTATTTTAAAGATTAAAAATAAATTTTAAATACCTGACACCTATTAACATTAAATTAAATTCATCAGATTGAATACTTTTGAAAACTTTTTTTAAAGTGACTTATTGTTGTGTATTAGACCGAGTAATAGAAAAGTTCCAAAATTTCTCTGGAAACGGAACCGCATCGGTTCCACAACCGGAACTTGAACCTTTCCATCACTGATTAAACCTCCACCGTTGTCCGGGGAATTACTTTCCCTTAAGAAAGGCGATAGAAACCTAATTTGGAGCTTACATTTTTAAGTCGGAGCTTATATTAAAGAAATGAGAAAAATTTTTATATTTAGATTACAATTTAAATAAAAGCATGGAATTACTATCTATACCATCAGAAACATTAAAAAATAAATTTAAAAATGGAAAATGGATTTTTGGGGAAGGATTTTATGAAAAGAGTCAATTAATTATTTTAAATAAAAGAAATGAATCAAAATTAGAAATTAAGGTATTTAAATTTAAATTAATTTTTTGAAAATTAAAAAATTAGTTAAAAGAATATTTGAATAATATTTACAAAATTAGTCAAAAAGAAATAAAAGAGAGAGAATTAACGGAGGTTTGGATTGAGAAACACATAGAGGAATGGCTTAAAAATATTTGTAAAAAATCTGGAAATAAACATGGAGGTATAAGAACAAATATACCGTATTTACTCTAATAATTCCCAAGTCTCTATTAATTCCCCACTCTAGGGATGGGTTGAAACAATAATCCCCCTGGGGAATTACCAGAGTAAATACGGTAGGTATTATATCATTTTTATAATTAAGCGACCGTTTTTAGTACGGCCGTCTTCCCTTAATAGGCTCTAAGAAGTGTTAATGTCCATTTTATTTTCCATTTATCCGTCAAACGGATATACTTGTACAACTTAAATTTACGTTTTAAAAAAATTTAGAATATTCAAAAATAATCCCCGTTTTCCCCTTTTTTCCATTTACACATGCTTGTTCTCAAACGTGGATGGATCAGGTCCAGAATCGTATCGAATTTCAATTAACCCATTCCATTTTTGCTCAATCCTCTACAAAAATTTAAAACTGATGTTTTTAGGATATTCAAAAATAATTGCTGGATCTAATCTTTATGGTATTCAAACAGCTTCATCAGATTTGGATATAATTTTTATTATGCCAAAAAATTGTTTAATTCCTAAATCAATTAAATGCCCAAAATGTAAAAAGGAAATAAATTCAATTAATTCTAGAATGTGTAAAGAACATGATTTAATTTTTGGAAGCAGTCAAGATTCGTTATATAAAATGTTATATGAAGCATTTATTAATGATAATGAAAAGAAATTTTCAAAGGTAAAAGGGTGATACTTCGGTTTTTATCAGTTGATGGATGTTTTATAACTAGATAAAACTCAATAATAATCAATCCCAGAATAAATTAAAAGAGTGTTGGGATTTATCCATAGAGCTCTTATTATCCCTAAAACTTTTATATCTACTAGTGTTTCGCCGGAACCGAAGGAAAAAAACTGAAGGATCAGAACCGGAACCAAAAAATCCAGGAACTTCCAGACTACCGGTATCGGAACCGGAACTTCCGGCGAAACACTAATATCTACACAACATGCGAACACTTATGTATTACAAATTTTTAGCTTACAAACTAGGTGTCCAATCTCTCTAGTTTAAATTGCTGTCTAGACAACGATTTTCTTTATCTTTTGAGCATATAAATAACCCAATAATTTAAAAATATAGCTAAATCCAATTGCAAATACAACAGTACCTCTTTTTGATATTAACTTTAATGGAATTGATATGGATATAATGATTGCCCCAATAGCAAGAGATGAAGTTTCTGATACTTGGAATTTTAATTTAAATAATGATGAAAATTTAATTAATAAAAATTCAAAATTAATTGATAAATTAATTAATGAAATGTTAATTGATGGAAATAAATTATTTACAAAAAGTATTGTTATGTTAACTGGTAGAAAATAAATTTTTTAAATAAAATTTTATTATATTAATTATTAGGGTATCGAGCAGCTTTTAGACAAATGTTTGTTTTGTTGGATAAATCAAGAAGAGAAATTTTCAAAAATTTACTAAAAGCTATTAAGCATTGGGCAAAGCGTATGTTTTATTATATGCTGCCAAAATCATCTTCTCTATCCGGATCCTGTCCAGCCGGATTTTTCTGGATAAAATGGTCTGAAATAATCCAGGGATGTCTGGAAATAATCCTCGGATTAGGTCCTAGGAAATAACCAGCTTGGAAATAACCAGCTGGATCTACTTTTCTGTCTGTTCCAAGGTTACTATGATTTTTGGCATTATTTGGCAGTCGTAAACAAATCAAAAGATATTTTTTAATTTTTAAAATTTTAAAGAAAAACAAGTATATTCAAACATGTTTGGCTATTTAAGTGGAACTATTTTATCAATAATGGCAACAAAAATATGTTTATTATATCCTTCTGGATCCCTTTCATTTTTATTACACAAATTCTTTATTATTTTCTCAGAATGGTTAGAGAACTTTAAATTTTAAGATTAAATTAATTTTTAAGGGATTGGCCTAAACCTTTATTATTAGAACATTTAAGTACAAAAGAAGATTTAGAAAAATTGGGAAGAATAAAATTAAAATTAAATTCGTGGCAAATTAAAGATATTGAAAGAGAAGGAAATTTAATGCCTGTTATTTCAACAAAATATCCAGAAATAAATTCGGCTAAAAATATTAATGAAAATGGAAAGAAAATTATAATTGATGAAATGAATAAATGTATTATTATATTTTTTTATAAAATTTATGAATAGCCAAAAATTGAACAGCGACACATTTAACACAATAAAAGACTTTTAAATTTTAGATTAATTTCGATTAAATTCCTCGAGTCGAGTTTTCGGTTCAGAAAAGCTAGGTATCAGGTAGCGAGTACAAACACTTAACAAAAGACTTTGATGGCAAGATCATATGGTTTCTCTATTGTGGGTCTGTATAGCTCGGTTATAAAAAGAACCTTCCTCGTTTTAAATACATATCAGATCGCTTTTTGAGTTAAATTGAGGTAAAAATTAAGAAAAAAATAAAAAGAAGCTCTATTACATTAAAGCATTTCTTAAAAAAATTTTTTTAAATTTATTTTTAGCTCTTCAACAATTTAAATATTTAAAAAGTAAGAATTTTAACAAAATGGATAATTTTTGGAAGGAAAATATTTTTGCTGAATTAAATTACAAAAATTATTTCAAATATTTTTTAATAATTACTTGTTCTTTAAATTCTGAAGAGGAAAATGGAGATTCTCTTTTTGGATTTATAAAATCAAAAATTAGAAAAGCAATGGAAATTTGGTCAAAAAATGAAGAATTTGAAGTTCATTTGGAAAATAAAATTTTAAAAACAAATTTAAAAGAAAATCTTTTGGAGTATAGAATTTTAAGTGGATATGAAGAGAAAGGGAGATGTAGAGTTGATGAGGAGTTAGTTTATTATATTAAAGATCCCAGGGAATTAAAAGGCAAAAGGATTGCCTTGCAGTTGGGATTGGATTGATAAGGGATTGTGACTTTTAAATTTTCTGTCTGAACGGGATTCTTTAGGATTAATCCAGTCGATCCCAGAATCGAAGCAAACCGATAATCCCAAAAACAGCGGTATTCCCAAAAATCTTTTACTTTTCAAATTCATTCAAAGAATTAAAAATTTTCCAAGATTAAAGACCAAGCTTCGTCTTTTCTAAAATTTATTTTTAGTGAAAATCCAAGGCAATGTTCTATTTGGGTAATTGGAATTAATTTTAGTGACAAAATATATAATTGGGAAATTGCTAAAAGACTTATAAATTGTGTTTATGTTCAATTTCAATGGTATTCTAAAAATAATGTAAAAATTCAAACAATACCGGTTGAGGCAAAAAATTTAGAAAAAAAGTAATTTCAAATTTAAGTATCGGATTACCCGCTGAAAATGTAGAATCTTATAAAATGAGGTGGATCGTAAGTTTAAATAGTTTTATAAAAACAAGCTTTAATAAAATATACAAAAATTTGCAATCAAAAAAAAATATTTAAATAGTTTTATAAAAACAAGCTTTAAATAGTTTTATAAACTTTAAATAGTTTTATAAAAACGACTCAGCTCGAAGAGACTAGTCCGATTAGACTTAAAATTTGAAATTTCGGATTTTTACCCCATGTTTGACATGGTCGAATTCGGGTCCGGGGTTCGAGATAAGCAAATTCTAAGCTCAGATTCGGACTCAGCACACTCGATTACCTACTGGCATGCCTCAAAAATGTCTAACTATCACTTTTTCCTCATTTTTTTCTAGGGACCAGTAATCTTTACATTTACCAATTTTAAATTTTCAATTAAGGTGATATTCAATTAACCTCAAGTGCATGAAATTTAAAATAAACAAAATCTTTTTCTTCTTCAACATTTAACATATTAGGAATTGAATTTAAATTGGAATTATTTAAATTTATTTTTTTATCTTTATTTTCTGGCAAAACAAAAAGTGGTTTTTTGATTATTTCTTTTGTAACTTCAAATATAGAATTAATTCTGTAATAAATAAAAAATTAAAAAATTTCAACTATTTTCACAACAATTTCTAAAAGACAACACTCGCCGAAATATTATTACAGGATACCTCCCCGAATTACATACAATAGAATTACTTTATATCGAAACCCCTATAGCTGAATTTTGCGGTATAACAGGGTTACGGAAATCGGGCGAAAGAA
This sequence comes from Meloidogyne incognita, assembly GCA_036172945.1. Taxonomy (NCBI): domain Eukaryota; kingdom Metazoa; phylum Nematoda; class Chromadorea; order Rhabditida; family Meloidogynidae; genus Meloidogyne; species Meloidogyne incognita. The sequence continues at coordinate 833,729 of JARQAC010000029.1, read as the reverse complement.
TCCCGACTAAATATGAAGGCCGTAGGAATAGGTAATCAATCATTCGCCAAATTAAGCGGAGGCATGAAACATCTTAATCTAAGACAAGTTTTTAAAGTTTGGGGATCACTGGTAAGAAAGCTGCTTAGGCTATATCCTTACGATCCACCTCATTTTATAAGATTCTACATTTTCAGCGGGTAATCCGATACTTAAATTTGAAATTACTTTTTTTCTAAATTTTTTGCCTCAACCGGTATTGTTTGAATTTTTACATTATTTTTAGAATACCATTGAAATTGAACATAAACACAATTTATAAGTCTTTTAGCAATTTCCCAATTATATATTTTGTCACTAAAATTAATTCCAATTACCCAAATAGAACATTGCCTTGGATTTTCACTAAAAATAAATTTTAGAAAAGACGAAGCTTGGTCTTTAATCTTGGAAAATTTTTAATTCTTTGAATGAATTTGAAAAGTAAAAGATTTTTGGGAATACCGCTGTTTTTGGGATTATCGGTTTGCTTCGATTCTGGGATCGACTGGATTAATCCTAAAGAATCCCGTTCAGACAGAAAATTTAAAAGTCACAATCCCTTATCAATCCAATCCCAACTGCAAGGCAATCCTTTTGCCTTTTAATTCCCTGGGATCTTTAATATAATAAACTAACTCCTCATCAACTCTACATCTCCCTTTCTCTTCATATCCACTTAAAATTCTATACTCCAAAAGATTTTCTTTTAAATTTGTTTTTAAAATTTTATTTTCCAAATGAACTTCAAATTCTTCATTTTTTGACCAAATTTCCATTGCTTTTCTAATTTTTGATTTTATAAATCCAAAAAGAGAATCTCCATTTTCCTCTTCAGAATTTAAAGAACAAGTAATTATTAAAAAATATTTGAAATAATTTTTGTAATTTAATTCAGCAAAAATATTTTCCTTCCAAAAATTATCCATTTTGTTAAAATTCTTACTTTTTAAATATTTAAATTGTTGAAGAGCTAAAAATAAATTTAAAAAAAATTTTTTAAGAAATGCTTTAATGTAATAGAGCTTCTTTTTATTTTTTTCTTAATTTTTACCTCAATTTAACTCAAAAAGCGATCTGATATGTATTTAAAACGAGGAAGGTTCTTTTTATAACCGAGCTATACAGACCCACAATAGAGAAACCATATGATCTTGCCATCAAAGTCTTTTGTTAAGTGTTTGTACTCGCTACCTGATACCTAGCTTTTCTGAACCGAAAACTCGACTCGAGGAATTTAATCGAAATTAATCTAAAATTTAAAAGTCTTTTATTGTGTTAAATGTGTCGCTGTTCAATTTTTGGCTATTCATAAATTTTATAAAAAAATATAATAATACATTTATTCATTTCATCAATTATAATTTTCTTTCCATTTTCATTAATATTTTTAGCCGAATTTATTTCTGGATATTTTGTTGAAATAACAGGCATTAAATTTCCTTCTCTTTCAATATCTTTAATTTGCCACGAATTTAATTTTAATTTTATTCTTCCCAATTTTTCTAAATCTTCTTTTGTACTTAAATGTTCTAATAATATAGGTTTAGGCCAATCCCTTAAAAATTAATTTAATCTTAAAATTTAAAGTTCTCTAACCATTCTGAGAAAATAATAAAGAATTTGTGTAATAAAAATGAAAGGGATCCAGAAGGATATAATAAACATATTTTTGTTGCCATTATTGATAAAATAGTTCCACTTAAATAGCCAAACATGTTTGAATATACTTGTTTTTCTTTAAAATTTTAAAAATTAAAAAATATCTTTTGATTTGTTTACGACTGCCAAATAATGCCAAAAATCATAGTAACCTTGGAACAGACAGAAAAGTAGATCCAGCTGGTTATTTCCAAGCTGGTTATTTCCTAGGACCTAATCCGAGGATTATTTCCAGACATCCCTGGATTATTTCAGACCATTTTATCCAGAAAAATCCGGCTGGACAGGATCCGGATAGAGAAGATGATTTTGGCAGCATATAATAAAACATACGCTTTGACCAATGCTTAATAGCTTTTAGTAAATTTTTGAAAATTTCTCTTCTTGATTTATCCAACAAAACAAACATTTGTCTAAAAGCTGCTCGATACCCTAATAATTAATATAATAAAATTTTATTTAAAAAATTTATTTTCTACCAGTTAACATAACAATACTTTTTGTAAATAATTTATTTCCATCAATTAACATTTCATTAATTAATTTATCAATTAATTTTGAATTTTTATTAATTAAATTTTCATCATTATTTAAATTAAAATTCCAAGTATCAGAAACTTCATCTCTTGCTATTGGGGCAATCATTATATCCATATCAATTCCATTAAAGTTAATATCAAAAAGAGGTTCTGTTGTATTTGCAATTGGATTTAGCTATATTTTTAAATTATTGGGTTATTTATATGCTCAAAAGATAAAGAAAATCGTTGTCTAGACAGCAATTTAAACTAGAGAGATTGGACACCTAGTTTGTAAGCTAAAAATTTGTAATACATAAGTGTTCGCATGTTGTGTAGATATTAGTGTTTCGCCGGAAGTTCCGGTTCCGATACCGGTAGTCTGGAAGTTCCTGGATTTTTTGGTTCCGGTTCTGATCCTTCAGTTTTTTTCCTTCGGTTCCGGCGAAACACTAGTAGATATAAAAGTTTTAGGGATAATAAGAGCTCTATTGATAAATCCCAACACTCTTTTAATTTACTCTGGGATTGATTATTATTGAGTTTTATCTAGTTATAAAACATCCATCAACTGATAAAAACCGAAGTATCACCCTTTTACCTTTGAAAATTTCTTTTCATTATCATTAATAAATGCTTCATATAACATTTTATATAACGAATCTTGACTGCTTCCAAAAATTAAATCATGTTCTTTACACATTCTAGAATTAATTGAATTTATTTCCTTTTTACATTTTGGGCATTTAATTGATTTAGGAATTAAACAATTTTTTGGCATAATAAAAATTATATCCAAATCTGATGAAGCTGTTTGAATACCATAAAGATTAGATCCAGCAATTATTTTTGAATATCCTAAAAACATCAGTTTTAAATTTTTGTAGAGGATTGAGCAAAAATGGAATGGGTTAATTGAAATTCGATACGATTCTGGACCTGATCCATCCACGTTTGAGAACAAGCATGTGTAAATGGAAAAAAGGGGAAAACGGGGATTATTTTTGAATATTCTAAATTTTTTTAAAACGTAAATTTAAGTTGTACAAGTATATCCGTTTGACGGATAAATGGAAAATAAAATGGACATTAACAAATCTTTGAGCCTAATAAGGGAAGACGGCCGTACTAAAAACGGTCGCTTAATTATAAAAATACTATAATACCTACCGTATTTACTCTGGTAATTCCCCAGGGGATTATTGTTTCAACCCATCCCTAGAGTGGGGAATTAATAGAGACTTGGGAATTATTAGAGTAAATACGGTATATTTGTTCTTATACCTCCATGTTTATTTCCAGATTTTTTACAAATATTTTTAAGCCATTCCTCTATGTGTTTCTCAATCCAAACCTCCGTTAATTCTCTCTCTTTTATTTCTTTTTGACTAATTTTGTAAATATTATTCAAATATTCTTTTAACTAATTTTTTAATTTTCAAAAAATTAATTTAAATTTAAATACCTTAATGTCTAATTTTGATTCATTTCTTTTATTTAAAATAATTAATTGACTCTTTTCATAAAATCCTTCCCCAAAAATCCATTTTCCATTTTTAAATTTATTTTTTAATGTTTCTGATGGTATAGATAGTAATTCCATGCTTTTATTTAAATTGTAATCTAAATATAAAAATTTTTCTCATTTCTTTAATATAAGCTCCGACTTAAAAATGTAAGCTCCAAATTAGGTTTCTATCGCCTTTCTTAAGGGAAAGTAATTCCCCGGACAACGGTGGAGGTTTAATCAGTGATGGAAAGGTTCAATTTCCGGTTGTGGAACCGATGCGGTTCCGTTTCCAGAGAAATTTTGGAACTTTTCTATTACTCGGTCTAATACACAACAATAAGTCACTTTAAAAAAAGTTTTCAAAAGTATTCAATCTGATGAATTTAATTTAATGTTAATAGGTGTCAGGTATTTAAAATTTATTTTTAATCTTTAAAATAAATGATTCAACCAATTAATTGTTGATCAAACATTTTTATATAACTTTTAATATTTCGAACAAAATTTTGAATAAATACTTCATTATAACTATTATTTACAAATAATTTATTTTCTTTTTTATTTTCATTAATAATTGAATAAATTCCTTCAAAAAATAATTCATTTATTTCCCCATTATTTTTAACAAATTTCTCAAAATTTTTAAAATTTTTGGAAGGAATATTAATAATTTCTTTATTTTCATTTATTTTTGTATTTTTTGACATTAACAAAGAAAATATGTAGAAATGGATTTGCCTAAAAATTAAAGAAATTTTTAGGTATTTATTCAAGAATTTTCAATTTATTCAATAACGAGCATCTTACTAGTAAAATAGGTAGGTGTGTTGTGTGTGTGTGCCTTAGTTAATGTACCTCCTCTCTTGGTTAACCAAAGCTAATATTGAAGGAGGGAGTATTTTATTTAATCAACTGTGTGATTAGGGTTATTGGATCAGAATGTCTGGATAACCGTAAAGCTTTGAAGGATGGCTGATCTATTTTCAAATATTCCAATCAGTGCTGAATAAAGGGTGTGTTATGGCTCTGTCTCAGAGCAGTTCAAAATCCTGGCTTCGGCTTTAGAAATGAAATATCTAATAAAACCCGTGAACTCTTTTTAAAATTAATTTGAAAGGTTTGGACAATTTAGAGGAAATACAGTATCAAAGGTTAAGAAAATATATTACCCAAAATTTTCAATTGAAATAATTTCCTCCTCAAAAATAATTAAATTATTGTAGAATTTAATTAATTCCTTTAAAATATCTTCAAAAATTTCATTTTTATCATCGATATTATAATTTTTAATAAATTTTATTTCTTTTAAATCTGTCCAATTATTTTTTAATTTTTTAAATTTAGTTAAATCTTGATTTCTTCCTCTTTCTTCAATTAAATTTTTATTTAATAATATTTTTTTAATTTCCAATTTTTCTTCTATTAACTTGGTCGTTGAGCAAATATTGATAAATAATAACATTTGATTAAATAATTTATCCTTCTGGGGTTTCTGCATTAAAATTGAATATAATTCTGATAAATAATATTTAAATTTGGTTGTTAATTCAGTTGATTCTAGTTGACTCAATTCATATAAATCTGGTAATTTAAAGACTTAATTATTAAAGATGGATTTAAAGACAATGTTTAGGTGGGATAACTTTAAGTATTTTCTTGGCTAGAATAATAATCGCCTTTACGAAATCTACTTGGATGTATTTTTGTAAACGAAAAACGATAAAATTTTAGTTATAAGTGGCGATCCATGAAAAAATGCTCTGTTACTCCGAGATCCGCAGTTCTGAGTTCAATTTAAATTATTTGGCAACTTCCACAAAATTAGAAATTTATGATTTACTTTTTGCCATCTTAACGGTAAACTATAAAAATGAGACAAATCAACTGACGGCAAATAGTAATTGCCGTCTGTGCTTTCGATAAATTTTCGTTTGTAGTTCCAAATGGCCCCAGTCATTGTTTAATGTTCGAAGGCCCCATCATTATTCAACATCAGAATAATTCCAAATTAAACTACTAAAATATAATTATTTTCAATTACCATTTAAATTTATATGAGCAATTATCTCATGATCCAATTGATTAAAAAATATTTTTTCTTGTTCATTAATTTCAGTTTTTTGTTCAATTAAATGTTCCTCTTTAAATTTAATTTCATTTAAGTTCTCTTCATCTAATTTATCCAATTCATTATTATTTTCATCATTTATTTCAATAATTTCATTAGAATTATTTACGTGTTCTTCCAAATTATTATTTAATACCATTATTTTTTCTTCAATATTTTCATTATTTTCTTTTCCATTTTTACTTTTTTCAATTTATCAAATAATTGTTTTTTTGAATAACCAGTCATTGCTTTAATTCCATCTTAATTATATAATTTTAAATTTATAATTTATTACCCTCACATATAATGCAGTATTTCCTCCAAAATAGCCCCCCCCCCCTAACTATAATCCTTGCCCAAAAACTTGATGAAAGTTTTTGGGCAAGGATGTTCCTGAAGAGACTTTTAGTATGCGATGCAAAAAGTATGGGATATGTGTCGCGAAATCCGACTGTTGTATTTTATTTTTTGACCCTTGTCTTTTTGTCAAAAATATTTTTTATTTTTAAAATTCTATTTTAGTCATGATTATTCATAATACGCCCATTATTTCAAATTCATCATGTACTTTTTTGTAAAATTTCTATTTATTGTTTAAAATCCGCCTACTATTTTCCCTATATAAGTTTTGGATTTTTTAATATATCCCAGAGTTTTTTAAGGTTCTCAAAGAGCTCTTCCTAGATTGTAAAGTCAATTGTATCGTTAATTGTAAAGTTCAATTCTTTGTTTTATAAATTTAAAGTTTAAATTTTAATTTTAAATAAAATTTTTATTCTTTTAAAATTAATTTTTTATCTTTAAATAATTGTTAAGTATTTCTCAACAATATGGATGGTTTTCTTTGGATGATTTTTTAAAATTTTAACAGAAATAATTAACTAAATACATGAATTATTATCATTTCTCCCTCGGGATCCCGTCCCGGCATCGGTCAAAAAATAAAATCCCGACTCGGGATCCCGGATATTTTTTATAATTTTCGGGATTTTTATAATTTTCAAAATTTTCGCCTGCGGCGCTGAAAAGGGAAGAAATCTGGCTTAAGCAACTCCAAAATTCTCAAAATTTTCGCCTGCAGCGCAAAAAAGGAAGATTTTTGGCTTAAGGGTCATCCAAAATTTTAAAAATTTTCGCCTGCGGCGCTGAAGACGGATACGTTTTGAGTTATTATTGGAGTAAAGTGAAGGAATATTAATACATAGTGGGATTTTATCAAGGGACTTAGTGATTAATCCACCGATATCCCTCTAAATCCATTATAGAGGGAATTAAAGGAGGAGGACAATCCAATTATAAAAAATTATTGATATTTTTACTAATTTAATTTTATTTACTTAGTATAAATTCCAGTATTTTATGCACTTTATTCATAAAAAGTTTAAATTTTTTATTTTGAAAAAAAATCCCGAATCCCGGTCGGGATCCCGGGTAATTATTTTCGGGATTTTTGAAATTCGGGATTTTTTCGGGATTACTCCCTCGGGATCCCGTCCCGGCATCGGTTAGGAAAAAAAATCCCGACTCGGGATCCCGGAAGTGCGATTTTGCCGGTCTCTAGTATATAAACGCAGAGTACCAATAATTCTTTTTTTTTTGGCAAAAAGGCGAGAAATCTGGCTTCTTGCCCCTCCAAAATTCTAAAAATTTTCGACGAAAGATAAACTGACGAAAGATAAAATAATAATTTTTCATTTAAAACCGAATTTTCCGTGGATAAGGCATCTTATATTTAAAAAAATTTTTGCCTGCTGCGCTAAAAAGGAAGAAAAGGATTTTATTATATTGGAGGATTAATGGGATTTCAAGGGATTAAGAGTGTATAAAGGATCAGGTTTTTCTTTTTGTCTCATAAAATTCTCAAGAAAACTCTGACATGCCCGCCCCCGAGCGTTCGCGTTACAACCCTACTTAAAAAGGAAATTAATAGAATTAAAACTAGTATATTTCTTGTAAATATTAATTAAATTATGGACTTGAAGTTTAAAATATTTTTTCCGCAAATAACATAAATAATTGTATTCATTTTATCAACAATGTCTCTATCAAATAATTTCAGATTAATAATAGCGTGTCTCACAATAAGATGTTGCTAATAAACTTGTCTCTTTTTGAGAGAATATCATTTCCATTCATTGACTAACAAATCTTAAAAACATATATTTTACATAAAAATCGCTTAATTAAAGTGAGATTTTGTACGAAAATTTATATGAATCCTTATCAAATCTCAATTTTGAATACTAGATCTCAAAAATACCTTTGTCCATCAAAAATAAATTCTGCCTAAAATTTTTATTTAAACACTAAATGAAATAGGCGCTTTGAATGTTTTATAAGTAGTGCTGTCGGTTTCACCAAATTCGTCGGTTAACCGAAACCGAACCGAATCAAAAATCTTCGGTTTTTCGGTTTGGTTCGGTTTGAAACCGACAATCCTATTTATAAGTAATAACTGATGAGAATAGAATCTCTCCAATTCAAATAAGTATGCATTCGCCATGCTCTTTATGAAAATTAAGATTAATTTAAACGAGTGAAAATTAAAATGTGAGAATTGTATGATTATTTTATGGAGAAATCTCAAAAATAGATTTGTTTATCAAAACAATATGTAAATATTGTAAAATTAATTTTACGTATGTTATAAAACAAAAATAAAATTCAAATCCTTTCGATTCAAATCTATAAAACTACGACCACACAAGAAGATACTCACTATAAAAGGCAGTCAAAAGTCTCACTAATCATGTTTCGACCTCGTAGCCGAACAAAGATCCTTTTCTAAAAATTCTTCAACCTCCTCTTTCGAATTACTTCAGTTATATTCAACTGCTCCAATATGGGATCCAAATTTCTGTTAGGAAATATTCTGGCTTTTGGTATTTGTTTTGGCATTGTTATGTCAACTAATTGTCCTGCACCTTTAACTAATACACGAAGTTCGGAAAGTAACTCAAAAAGCCAAGCTCATCGTGAATGTAACATTGGGCCAATATGTGACTGTTATGCTACGACTACTCCAAGTAATATTCCAACAACCACAACGGCTTCCACAACCACATCCACTGCGGCAAGTTTGGCTACGGGTGCTAGTGAAGTAAGCTTGGTTACATCATCTGCTTCAAGTCTAGAACCTGCAAATGTCACAATAATTAATTATATCTATTCAAACAATTCTGTGACACAATCAGCAAATTCATACGCTACTTCTAACTCAACATCAGGGTCTTGCCCATGTGTTCTAGTTACAGAGTTAAGAAGAATTAAATTTTTACGTTTAAACTTTGACCAACAAGTAATATAAATATATTTAAATTTTTATATTTTTTGAATTAAAGAACCGTTTCGAGGTCTGTATAAGGGAGATAGAGATTGAGCTCCTTGATGTGACTTTGACTTTATCAGTAAAGATTATTAGATGTGCTTATCATTTAAAACTTTTCTTCGCAAACAACGCTGACATTGAACCTTTAATTGAATGCGAAAAAATTACTGGATGGGGAAGGATCTTCGAGTTTATTCTTGCAGGATTCAGCTTCAATGCAGATAATATGAAATTAGTAATAGTTCCAGTAGATAATATTGGCAATTCCCTTCTAACTGCTGCTATGGAAAATGCAACAGCTAGTGACAAATGTGGCAATGGAACAACTGCAATTGTTCTTACATGGACAAAATGGTTTAAAAGGATCTGCTTTAAAAATGATGATGACTGGCCAATTGAGCGAAAACATGCCTATATCGCAATGGTTCTTCGCCAATACTGCGCTAATAATGCACCTCCCGCAGTGTGGCAAGCAATTTTGAATGCATACATGCCTGGGTTTGGAACAGTTCAACAGTATCTTACCTATTGTGATATGGTAATTTTAATATGAATGTAATCAAAAGATTCCCTATTAAATAGTATGTAACACTCTCCACAATTGGAAACTCCATGTTGAGCGGAGATGCTGATAGTAATCCTCTGTTACAGTCACTTAACAACTCCATCAATTCCAATGCCACCGCTCAGAATTATAACTCCTCAACTATAGCCGAAGCGAACAACTACGTTTCAAATTGCTACAGCTTCTTCAAAACCGAAACTGACTCCTTTAGACGTTTGAAATTTTTATCAGCACAATTCTCATATTTGAGTTCGTTGGCACATTTGTTATGTTACCAAACAACAATTTTTGGGAACGGTTTTCAGTGTAAATTCTGGCAAGTTATCGCCTCTTCGCACTTTGTTAGTTACTAAATTCTTATTCTAATCACTCTTCTTTTCAGTGTACTAATAACAACGTTACCGTTTATAATCAAACTGTTCCTCAAGGTTATGCCCATTGTTTTAAACCTGACAAAAATAACAACACCGAAGCGATACAAGCCATCGATTATGACTTGAAACCTCTTCTTACATCAGTGCAGATTATGTCACTTAACAGCTACAGAAACTCAATAGTCAATTGTATATACAAATTATTCTTCAACGACTATGTATCTGCTTATCAATGTTGCATTCCTTACATTAAAAATTGCTTCTTAAACAACCAACAACCGAGAGGATTGCTTATGAAAACAATTCTTTGGCCAGTTTTTTCTGCTTCCCAAGCCGGAAATTTTTCCGGAGCATGTGGATGCAGCTGAATGTAATGAATGGAAAGGAAAGAAGGCTCTACCCAAAAATTAAGAGGGATTTGCTTGATGCCCATTGTGCTCGCTCCCTCTCCCCTCCCCCTTTAGTTTAGAATATCAACACCGCCTATAAAATTTTATTCATAAATTTCTTCTTATTAGTGCTAAATCTTTCGCTTACTATGTAGTTTTTCTTTATTAATTTTTGGAAATAAATTGCGGTTGTTGTTTATATATATTCTTGAAATTTATTAGTTTATTCTTTAGGGTAAAAGGATTAGATTTATTAAATTAGTTGGTCCTAGACCTGGGTGGCATGATTCATTAACATTGTGATTTTGATCCAGGTGTAATTTTTGTGGGGAGAGGGAAAATAAAGGGGAAGAAAAATATGTAAAATGGGGGGAGATAACACAAGAGTACCCATTATTCTTTTCTTGGTTATCAAAATAACCAACAATTATACTCAAAGTTTAACCATTAATTAAGTAGCAAAAAAGTGACAGATGTTAAAGCTAACCAATAATTTAATTTTTACATTTTCCCCTTGACATTTAGCTCGGCTTTTAACATTTTTGTGTTTTTACAAGGCGGGAGACGCAATATTTGTGTTTAAAATATTTTTTTTCGATATATTTTATTAACTCTTTTAACCATAAAAAAGTTTACCTCAGATAAATCCCCAATGTCGTCCGGTAAAGTGTGCCTCTGATATTACCCTTAATCCCACAAATTCCCAGATATCAACCTTACAACTCTAGGTCCCTAGATATCAAGCCAAACCCTCTCTCCTGACATTTTTTAAAAGTCTCCGGATATTCGGAAGCCGCAAGATTTTCAAGGGACTAATTTAGAAATTTTTTGGTATTTTTATTATTTAACAAAAATAAAAAAAATATATTGAAAATTTTTGAAGAATCAAACAAAAACGTATATTCAAGTAAATTTTCTTTTTTTAAAAATGAGCAGAACTTCAACTGATGTATGAGAATATTATTCTAAATTAATTAAATTTGCAATTCAGGCAAATTACCTGGCTAATAAAAATGCCGGAATAAAATTGCAATTTTTTGGTCAAGCACTGCCTCTATCAGTCGTGGGATTTGTTGGAATTATTTGCAATTTTAGTATCAGCTATATCACTATCAAATATCGGTAAATTATCAAAGAAAAAATATTAGACTAATACAAAGAGTCCATTAAAGACAAAAATTCGTTTGCTAGGTTTTTTAAAGATTTTTTGGAGAAAAAAGATTTTTCTTTTAATTTTGAATTTTTTGAATAAATTTTTTTAATAAATAAAAGTTATTAAATATATAAAATAGAGGTTGAACTCGGGTTAGGTCCAGAATCGGATTTTTCGGGCCCGGAAACCGGGTATTTTGATAAAGTCCGGGGTTTCGTGGTTTTAGGGGTTTTAAGGCGGAAAAGCCCGGCCAATTATTAAATGTATTAAATAAAGTAGACCACAGGCTAGGTCTGCAATAGAATTTTCCGGCCATGGAAAATTTTGATAAAATAAGGGGTTTTTGGGGCTTTCGTGTTTTAAAATGGAAAAATCGCCCTCAATTTTCAAAGTGAAAGAGCCCTTATGCCGGGCCCAGGTCCTTGAAATTTCGTACTAAATATCGATGAAATATCAATTTTTTATTTTTAAAAATATTATTTATGGATTATGTAATAGTGATGCTCGGGAGAAGAAAAAACCCGGGAATCGGGAAACGGGAGTCGGGTCGGGAAATGACCTCGGGAGTCGGGATCGGGAGTCGGGAATTTAGAATTAAAAAATTTTGGCGCCTTTGGCGCCAAAAATTCCGATTTTTTGCGCCGCAGGCAAAAATTTTGAGAATTTTGGAGGTCAAGAAGCCATGTTGGCCTGTTAGACGCGATCTTTTGAAATTTTCAGTGCTGCTCGATCGAGAAAATGCTCTCTCCAATAAGGTTATCGGATAGTCAGAAAGCCTCGGATATCCGAATCTAAAATTTTGGATACCCGTGCTCGGATCCCAAATTTATATTTTCAAAATTATTGCTTGGGCATTGAAAAGTTGAGTCCATTGGAGTCACTCAAATCCATTGATATCTCTCTCTATTACTGCAAATCCCTCGTTATATCTTCAAATTCACCATAATCCTAGTAAATCACCGAAATCTTCTATACTACAACTCCACAGATTCTTCAATTTTCAGCGCCGCAGGCGAAAATTTTGAGGATTTTGGAAGATCCTTAAGCCAAAAATCTTCCCTTTTCAGCGCCGCAGGCGAAAATTTTGGGAATTTTGGAAGACCAAGAGGCCAGATTTCTTCGTTTTTTATAAATGAAAATATAATTTTGTCAGAAAAATCCATTCTTAGGGGTGTAAAAATTTCCCGACTTAGTCGGGAATTGACATCGGGAGTCGGGGTCGGGATCGGGAGGCCAAAAACTCGGGAAATTTCCCGAGTCGGGTGTCGGGAGTCGGGATACCCGAGCATCACTATTATGTAAGCTATTTTTACTACAATTTAAAAATATTACAAGAATTAATTATTTATAACAATTAGCATTTTTGTTATTTAAATAATTTGTTGGGGGTTTTAACAGTGGATATTAAAAAAATAAAATGTTGGGGAGAGAAAATATTTTTTATATATTTAATAAATACAAAACGCGTAATGGACATGTATAAATTTGTGGCTTCATTAAAAATTGATGGAAAAGGAATTCTACGCTTTGGAAGGATTATCTTTTTTTTTTAAATAAATAAATTATTTTATATAAATTGATAATTATTTAATAATAAATGTTTTTAATAAATAAATAATTTTGTAGAGATATTAAAATAAATATAGTCTAGAGTTCGAACCCGGGTTCGCAGTAACTCGGAACCAGGGTATTTTGATAAAATCAGAGGTTTTCGATATTCCGAATTAGCTCGTAAAAACTTTAATAAACCAAAAATATTTCCAAAAAAAGGCAAAATAGGTCAATATGCAATTAGGGTTATATTGATAACCCAAATTTTACTTTTTGACTCTGAAGTAGAGTAGGTCGAGGTCGAGGTTTTTTGAAAAAACCGAGACCGAGGATCACCGAGGCTGGAAAAGCCGAGATCGAGGTCGAGGGGCAAATTTTGGCCGAGGTCGAGGTTCGAGGATAACCGAGGTTTTTAAAAATTTTTATAAAACCTCAAAATCTAATTAAATCTACCAAATTTTATTAAAAATTCACTAAATCATTATTAAAATCATCCTTTTAATCTTACTTGTCAGTTTAGATGGCTAATATTATTTCGGGGGATATGGGAAGACTAAGGGAGATATCGAGTGATATAGGGGATTAAGAAGGATAGCAATGAATTAAGCGGGATTTGGTGAATTGAGGGTTATCGTTGATTGAGTGATTCATAATGATGGTGAATTTTAAGATTTTTTCATTTTGTTCATCTCTTTTTGCGCCGCAGGCGAAAATTTTTAAATTTTGGTCGACCGTTAAGCCAAAAATCATCCTGTTTTTACGCCGCAGGCAAATTTTTTTAATTTTGAGAGGTCAGTCTAGAATTTCTATATTGAAAAATATTAATTAATTTTTTAATACAAATAGTTTTTCCGGAGCCGGTCTCCGGCATTGACCATATCCAGCACTGAGACAAGTTCTTTTAGTGCCGCAGGCAAAAATTGTGATAATTTTAGAAGGCCAGAGCCGAAAAAATTCAGTTTTTAGAACCAATGTCTAAAGGCCAACAAGTAGATTATTTCCTTTTTACCGCCTCTGGATGGATAGTTCCATGATATATACACAGAAGTATTTTTCTGGATTAATCCTGTCCGGACATATATTCTTAATAAGCGATCAGCGCCGCATGCGAAAATTTTGAGAATTTTAGAAGGCCAATAAGCTTAAATTCTTCCTTTTCTAGCGCCGCAGGCAAAATTTTGAGAATTTTTTGAAGAAAAATAGGCCAAAATTCTTTCATTTCTGCTAAAAAAGTCAATCTTTAGGGGTGTATATTTAGCCTCGGTCCTCGCCGAGGTTCTGGGCGAGGACCGTGACCGAGGTTCCGAGGCCCGAGGTTAGCAAAATCGAGGTCGAGGTTTGAAAATGGGCGAGGACCTCGGCCTCGGCGAGGCCTTACCATTTCTAATACCATTTCTAACTTACCATTTCTAACTTACCATTTCTAATCTTTATGAGAGGAGAAAGAAGGAAAAGAAAATAAGTGCGGACATACGTTTGCGGACATGGTGGTATATAATAGAGACCGGCGCGGGACGGGATCCCGACGGGATTTTCCGGGATCCCGCTCCCGAAATCCCGGATTTTTTTCATTTTCGGGATCATTCGGGATCCGGGATTTTTCCGGGATTTCTCCCTCGGGATCCCGTCCCGGCATCGGTCAAAAAATAAAATCCCGACTCGGGATCCCGGATATTTTTTATAATTTTCGGGATTTTTATAATTTTCAAAATTTTCGCCTGCGGCGCTGAAAAGGGAAGAAATCTGGCTTAAGCAACTCCAAAATTCTCAAAATTTTCGCCTGCAGCGCAAAAAAGGAAGATTTTTGGCTTAAGGGTCATCCAAAATTTTAAAAATTTTCGCCTGCGGCGCTGAAGACGGATACGTTTTGAGTTATTATTGGAGTAAAGTGAAGGAATATTAATACATAGTGGGATTTTATCAAGGGACTTAGTGATTAATCCACCGATATCCCTCTAAATCCATTATAGAGGGAATTAAAGGAGGAGGACAATCCAATTATAAAAAATTATTGATATTTTTACTAATTTAATTTTATTTACTTAGTATAAATTCCAGTATTTTATGCACTTTATTCATAAAAAGTTTAAATTTTTTATTTTGAAAAAAAATCCCGAATCCCGGTCGGGATCCCGGGTAATTATTTTCGGGATTTTTGAAATTCGGGATTTTTTCGGGATTACTCCCTCGGGATCCCGTCCCGGCATCGGTTAGGAAAAAAAATCCCGACTCGGGATCCCGGAAGTGCGATTTTGCCGGTCTCTAGTATATAAACGCAGAGTACCAATAATTCTTTTTTTTTTGGCAAAAAGGCGAGAAATCTGGCTTCTTGCCCCTCCAAAATTCTAAAAATTTTCGACGAAAGATAAACTGACGAAAGATAAAATAATAATTTTTCATTTAAAACCGAATTTTCCGTGGATAAGGCATCTTATATTTAAAAAAATTTTTGCCTGCTGCGCTAAATCACGGAATGCGCCCAAACCGAAAGCACGGAATGAGCCCAAACCGAAAGCACAACCGACTGTGCCACCATCCAACCCGATGATGGGTCATTTATTTTCATTTATATTCTTTCTGCAAGTGCGGACACAACAACGAGTTCAAAATTAACAAAGTTGCAGTTTTGCTTCCAAGTGCAGAATATTTGTGCCTTAAAAAGTATTTTATACAAGGTGGCAACAGTCTACCTAGCAACGAATTTTTGTCTTTAATGGACTCTTTGTATTAGTCTAATATTTTTTCTTTGATAATTTACCGATATTTGATAGTGATATAGCTGATACTAAAATTGCAAATAATTCCAACAAATCCCACGACTGATAGAGGCAGTGCTTGACCAAAAAATTGCAATTTTATTCCGGCATTTTTATTAGCCAGGTAATTTGCCTGAATTGCAAATTTAATTAATTTAGAATAATATTCTCATACATCAGTTGAAGGTCTGCTCATTTTTAAAAAAAGAAAATTTACTTGAATATACGTTTTTATTTGATTCTTCAAAAATTTTCAATATATTTTTTTTTTATTTTTGTTAAATAATAAAAATACCAAAAAATTTCTAAATTAGTCCCTTGAAAATCTTGCGGCTTCCGAATATCCGGAGACTTTTAAAAAATGTCAGGAGAGAGGGTTTGGCTTGATATCTAGGGACCTAGAGTTGTAAGGTTGATATCTGGGAATTTGTGGGATTAAGGGTAATATCAGAGGCACACTTTACCGGACGACATTGGGGATTTATCTGAGGTAAACTTTTTTATGGTTAAAAGAGTTAATAAAATATATCGAAAAAAAAATATTTTAAACACAAATATTGCGTCTCCCGCCTTGTAAAAACACAAAAATGTTAAAAGCCGAGCTAAATGTCAAGGGGAAAATGTAAAAATTAAATTATTGGTTAGCTTTAACATCTGTCACTTTTTTGCTACTTAATTAATGGTTAAACTTTGAGTATAATTGTTGGTTATTTTGATAACCAAGAAAAGAATAATGGGTACTCTTGTGTTACATATCTCCCCCCATTTTACATATTTTTCTTCCCCTTTATTTTCCCTCTCCCCACAAAAATTACACCTGGATCAAAATCACAATGTTAATGAATCATGCCACCCAGGTCTAGGACCAACTAATTTAATAAATCTAATCCTTTTACCCTAAAGAATAAACTAATAAATTTCAAGAATATATATAAACAACAACCGCAATTTATTTCCAAAAATTAATAAAGAAAAACTACATAGTAAGCGAAAGATTTAGCACTAATAAGAAGAAATTTATGAATAAAATTTTATAGGCGGTGTTGATATTCTAAACTAAAGGGGGAGGGGAGAGGGAGCGAGCACAATGGGCATCAAGCAAATCCCTCTTAATTTTTGGGTAGAGCCTTCTTTCCTTTCCATTCATTACATTCAGCTGCATCCACATGCTCCGGAAAAATTTCCGGGTTGGGAAGCAGAAAAAACTGGCCAAAGAATTGTTTTCATAAGCAATCCTCTCGGTTGTTGGTTGTTTAAGAAGCAATTTTTAATGTAAGGAATGCAACATTGATAAGCAGATACATAGTCGTTGAAGAATAATTTGTATATACAATTGACCATTGAGTTTCTGTAGCTGTTAAGTGACATAATCTGCACTGATGTAAGAAGAGGTTTCAAGTCATAATCGATGGCTTGTATCGCTTCGGTGTTGTTATTTTTGTCAGGTTTAAAACAATGGGCATAACCTTGAGGAACAGTTTGATTATAAACGGTAACGTTGTTATTAGTACACTGAAAAGAAGAGTGATTAGAATAAGAATTTAGTAACTAACAAAGTGCGAAGAGGCGATAACTTGCCAGAATTTACACTGAAAACCGTTCCCAAAAATTGTTGTTTGGTAACATAACAAATGTGCCAACGAACTCAAATATGAGAATTGTGCTGATAAAAATTTCAAACGTCTAAAGGAGTCAGTTTCGGTTTTGAAGAAGCTGTAGCAATTTGAAACGTAGTTGTTCGCTTCGGCTATAGTTGAGGAGTTATAATTCTGAGCGGTGGCATTGGAATTGATGGAGTTGTTAAGTGACTGTAACAGAGGATTACTATCAGCATCTCCGCTCAACATGGAGTTTCCAATTGTGGAGAGTGTTACATACTATTTAATAGGGAATCTTTTGATTACATTCATATTAAAATTACCATATCACAATAGGTAAGATACTGTTGAACTGTTCCAAACCCAGGCATGTATGCATTCAAAATTGCTTGCCACACTGCGGGAGGTGCATTATTAGCGCAGTATTGGCGAAGAACCATTGCGATATAGGCATGTTTTCGCTCAATTGGCCAGTCATCATCATTTTTAAAGCAGATCCTTTTAAACCATTTTGTCCATGTAAGAACAATTGCAGTTGTTCCATTGCCACATTTGTCACTAGCTGTTGCATTTTCCATAGCAGCAGTTAGAAGGGAATTGCCAATATTATCTACTGGAACTATTACTAATTTCATATTATCTGCATTGAAGCTGAATCCTGCAAGAATAAACTCGAAGATCCTTCCCCATCCAGTAATTTTTTCGCATTCAATTAAAGGTTCAATGTCAGCGTTGTTTGCGAAGAAAAGTTTTAAATGATAAGCACATCTAATAATCTTTACTGATAAAGTCAAAGTCACATCAAGGAGCTCAATCTCTATCTCCCTTATACAGACCTCGAAACGGTTCTTTAATTCAAAAAATATAAAAATTTAAATATATTTATATTACTTGTTGGTCAAAGTTTAAACGTAAAAATTTAATTCTTCTTAACTCTGTAACTAGAACACATGGGCAAGACCCTGATGTTGAGTTAGAAGTAGCGTATGAATTTGCTGATTGTGTCACAGAATTGTTTGAATAGATATAATTAATTATTGTGACATTTGCAGGTTCTAGACTTGAAGCAGATGATGTAACCAAGCTTACTTCACTAGCACCCGTAGCCAAACTAGCCGCAGTGGATGTGGTTGTGGAAGCCGTTGTGGTTGTTGGAATATTACTTGGAGTAGTCGTAGCATAACAGTCACATATTGGCCCAATGTTACATTCACGATGAGCTTGGCTTTTTGAGTTACTTTCCGAACTTCGTGTATTAGTTAAAGGTGCAGGACAATTAGTTGACATAACAATGCCAAAACAAATACCAAAAGCCAGAATATTTCCTAACAGAAATTTGGATCCCATATTGGAGCAGTTGAATATAACTGAAGTAATTCGAAAGAGGAGGTTGAAGAATTTTTAGAAAAGGATCTTTGTTCGGCTACGAGGTCGAAACATGATTAGTGAGACTTTTGACTGCCTTTTATAGTGAGTATCTTCTTGTGTGGTCGTAATTATATAGATTTGAATCGAAAGGATTTGAATTTTATTTTTGTTTTATAACATACGTAAAATTAATTTTACAATATTTACATATTGTTTTGATAAACAAATTTATTTTTGAGATTTCTCCATAAAATAATCATACAATTCTCACATTTTAATTTTCACTCGTTTAAATTAATCTTAATTTTCATAAAGAGCATGGCGAATGCATACTTATTTGAATTGGAGAGATTCTATTCTCATCAGTTATTACTTATAAATAGGATTGTCGGTTTCAAACCGAACCAAACCGAAAAACCGAAGATTTTTGATTCGGTTCGGTTTCGGTTAACCGACGAATTTGGTGAAACCGACAGCACTACTTATAAAACATTCAAAGCGCCTATTTCATTTAGTGTTTAAATAAAAATTTTAGGCAGAATTTATTTTTGATGGACAAAGGTATTTTTGAGATCTAGTATTCAAAATTGAGATTTGATAAGGATTCATATAAATTTTCGTACAAAATCTCACTTTAATTAAGCGATTTTTATGTAAAATATATGTTTTTAAGATTTGTTAGTCAATGAATGGAAATGATATTCTCTCAAAAAGAGACAAGTTTATTAGCAACATCTTATTGTGAGACACGCTATTATTAATCTGAAATTATTTGATAGAGACATTGTTGATAAAATGAATACAATTATTTATGTTATTTGCGGAAAAAATATTTTAAACTTCAAGTCCATAATTTAATTAATATTTACAAGAAATATACTAGTTTTAATTCTATTAATTTCCTTTTTAAGTAGGGTTGTAACGCGAACGCTCGGGGGCGGGCATGTCAGAGTTTTCTTGAGAATTTTATGAGACAAAAAGAAAAACCTGATCCTTTATACACTCTTAATCCCTTGAAATCCCATTAATCCTCCAATATCTGCGTTTATATACTAGAGACCGGCAAAATCGCACTTCCGGGATCCCGAGTCGGGATTTTTTTTCCTAACCGATGCCGGGACGGGATCCCGAGGGAGTAATCCCGAAAAAATCCCGAATTTCAAAAATCCCGAAAATAATTACCCGGGATCCCGACCGGGATTCGGGATTTTTTTTCAAAATAAAAAATTTAAACTTTTTATGAATAAAGTGCATAAAATACTGGAATTTATACTAAGTAAATAAAATTAAATTAGTAAAAATATCAATAATTTTTTATAATTGGATTGTCCTCCTCCTTTAATTCCCTCTATAATGGATTTAGAGGGATATCGGTGGATTAATCACTAAGTCCCTTGATAAAATCCCACTATGTATTAATATTCCTTCACTTTACTCCAATAATAACTCAAAACGTATCCGTCTTCAGCGCCGCAGGCGAAAATTTTTAAAATTTTGGATGGCCCTTAAGCCAAAAATCTTCCTTTTTTGCGCTGCAGGCGAAAATTTTGAGAATTTTGGAGTTGCTTAAGCCAGATTTCTTCCCTTTTCAGCGCCGCAGGCGAAAATTTTTAAAATTTTGGATGACCCTTAAGCCAAAAATCTTCCTTTTTTGCGCTGCAGGCAAAAATTTTTTTAAATATAAGATGCCTTATCCACGGAAAATTCGGTTTTAAATGAAAAATTATTATTTTATCTTTCGTCAGTTTATCTTTCGTCGAAAATTTTTAGAATTTTGGAGGGGCAAGAAGCCAGATTTCTCGCCTTTTTGCCAAAAAAAAAAAAGAATTATTGGTACTCTGCGTTTATATACTAGAGACCGGCAAAATCGCACTTCCGGGATCCCGAGTCGGGATTTTTTTCCTAACCGATGCCGGGACGGGATCCCGAGGGAGTAATCCCGAAAAAATCCCGAATTTCAAAAATCCCGAAAATAATTACCCGGGATCCCGACCGGGATTCGGGATTTTTTTTCAAAATAAAAAATTTAAACTTTTTATGAATAAAGTGCATAAAATACTGGAATTTATACTAAGTAAATAAAATTAAATTAGTAAAAATATCAATAATTTTTTATAATTGGATTGTCCTCCTCCTTTAATTCCCTCTATAATGGATTTAGAGGGATATCGGTGGATTAATCACTAAGTCCCTTGATAAAATCCCACTATGTATTAATATTCCTTCACTTTACTCCAATAATAACTCAAAACGTATCCGTCTTCAGCGCCGCAGGCGAAAATTTTTAAAATTTTGGATGACCCTTAAGCCAAAAATCTTCCTTTTTTGCGCTGCAGGCGAAAATTTTGAGAATTTTTAAGTTGCTTAAGCCAGATTTCTTCCCTTTTCAGCGCCGCAGGCGAAAATTTTGAAAATTATAAAAATCCCGAAAATTATAAAAAATATCCGGGATCCCGAGTCGGGATTTTATTTTTTGACCGATGCCGGGACGGGATCCCGAGGGAGAAATCCCGGAAAAATCCCGGATCCCGAATGATCCCGAAAATGAAAAAAATCCGGGATTTCGGGAGCGGGATCCCGGAAAATCCCGTCGGGAAAAATCCCCCCGTTAGTTTTTCGGGACGGGGTTCGGGTCGAAGAGAATTGTGAAAAAATTGTTCGGTAACGGGGCCTGGGTTGTTCGGGAACTCTATTTTTAAGTTCAATTAAACAAATAAATTGTTAGTTATACAAATAAAAGGCTTAATCAATATAAATAACATTTTTCTATAAATGACATTTTCCCGCCTTATAATCAATGTCCACTTAGTTTTATCTGAAGTTTACTTCAGAGTCAAAAAGTAAAATTTGGGTTATCAATATAACCCTAATTGCATATTGACCTATTTTGCCTTTTTTTGGAAATATTTTTGGTTTATTAAAGTTTTTCCGAGCTAATTCGGAATATCGAAAACCTCTGATTTTATCAAAATACCCTGGTTCCGAGTTACTGCGAACCCGGGTTCGAACTCTAGACTATATTTATTTTAATATCTCTACAAAATTATTTATTTATTAAAAACATTTATTATTAAATAATTATCAATTTATATAAAATAATTTATTTATTTAAAAAAAAAAGATAATCCTTCCAAAGCGTAGAATTCCTTTTCCATCAATTTTTAATGAAGCCACAAATTTATACATGTCCATTACGCGTTTTGTATTTATTAAATATATAAAAAATATTTTCTCTCCCCAACATTTTATTTTTTAATATCCACTGTTAAACCCCACAACAAATTATTTAAATAACAAAAATGCTAATTGTTATAAATAATTAATTCTTGTAATATTTTTAAATTGTAGTAAAAATAGCTTACATAATGCATAAATAATATTTTTAAAAATAAAAAATTGATATTTCATCGATATTTAGTACGAAATTTCAAGGACCCGGGCCCGGTATAAGGGTTCTTTCACTTTGAAAACTGAGGGCGATTTTTCCATGTTAAGACCACGAAAGCTCCAAAAACCCCGAATTTTATCAAAATTTTTCGGGGCTGGAAAATTCTATTGCAGGCCCAGCCTGGGTTCTATGTATAATAGCTTTATTTAATAAACGTAATAATTGGCCGGGCTTCTCCCCATTAAAACTTCAAAAACCACAAACCCCGGATTTTATCAAAATACCTGGTTTCCGTGGCCGGAGAATCCGATTCCGGACCTATCCCGATTCCAAACTCTATTTAATAAATTAATAACTTTTATTTATTTAACAATTTATTTACTAAAAAATTTTCAAAATTAAAAGAAAAAATCTTTTTCTCATAAAAAATCTTTAAAAAAATGCCCCATTTTATTTCTAAAAGAAATCCTTCAAAACCATTACCAGCCAATTTAGAACAACAAAAAAGATCTACAACTCTCTTTGGTAATTATGGGAGTACAGCTTGTAGACTGGCACGTCATTTGCAGCAATTCCACAGACAACACAGTTCTCCAGCGATGATGGGGGATGATGAAAATAATTGTGGGGATGACAGCGATGCTTTTTCTTTAAAGTAATTTTTTCTGTTTTCCAAAAAAAATTTTAAGAATAGTTTTTGTTAGAATATTAATCGTTTTTTAAAAATAATTCTGAAGAGCTAGTCGAGTAGATTTTACGCCAAAATTATTATACTTACCCCTTTTTGGTCGGGATACATGCCTGTAAATGCCCAAAAAGCTATAGAGGGACTTGGCCTGTTTTTAAATAAAAACTAGAAAGTGAAGTGTTAAAGATCTATCTATCTAGTTGACTTGAGTTTAAAAACTTAATTTTATACATTAGGAATATTTTAAAGAAAAATTATGGTCAATTATTCAAAAGAACTACTACTATGGATAAGGTTGCCGTTTTCGCTTCGTTCCGAAGGTCGAGCCATTTTTTGAGCTCATTTTTATCAAGTCGGGCCGTACGAGTCTTTTTCGGGCCAAATATCTTTCGGTCCGAGTCCATACCCTTATTATGGAGAAAAAAATAGAGAATTAGAGGTTAGACCGGTCCATGATCTCAAACAAAAGCTCGATTATTGAAATAAAAATTATGCAAGATATCGATGTCGAAAAATCCCCTCAGTCCTATCTCTATTTACATGCTATAATTACCCTCAAATTTATTTTTTTCCTTCTTTTCCTTTTTTGATTCTATTTTTAGAACATTTTTATAAAAATAATTAAAAATCACTTAAACATTTTTAGACATGCCTTATTCCTTTTTGAACATAATTTACTAGAAAAAAATTTTATAAAATAATTTTTAAGCCTTTAAGCCTTGACTTAAAAGCCTTTTTATTCTTTGACTAATTTTAATATGCTTTATTGAATCTATTTTATTTAAAAAGGTCTGTTGTCGCGTGGTCGGTTTTTGGTGATATTGATACAGATTTTAAACAGACTTCAACACCAAAAAGTCAAAGTACCGAAAATGTTAACGAATTAATAGGGAAAATTTTTCAAAAAGGTGAGGATTAGAAGGATTTTATTTTTTGGATTAAATTAGCTTATTTAAAATTAATATTCGAAGGGGGAGGGGGTTACAGTACGGGGGCGGTATTCTAAGAAGCGGGTTACGGGTAACCAACCCTCAGCTGCGGGTTTTCTGCGCCGATTTGCTGCGGCACGAGCATTCCAACTAAAGAGCAGTGGGAAGAGCAGACAGCATTAAAATAAAAAGCAGTCGTTAACGGCAGCAAAGACTTTGCTCTCTTACCATCGGGTTGGGCGTCGCTCATTTTTCATTTCTCCGTATTTTGGAGAAAAATCATAACTTTTTTTAAAATGGAGATAAAAATTTAATTTTTTTACGAAAATATAGATCGGAGTGTTAACTATGATCTACCAAAAAATCAAAAATTTTGACCGATTTTTTTAAAAGTTATGAATTTTCTTGCAAGGTACTACTTTTCCTTAAAAAATGACTAAAAAATGAGGTACTTTTTGTTAAAAATTCTCATAAATTGAGTTTTAAAGGGAAAATTCCAAAAATTATGTCAAAAAATAGAGGACACTTCAAACTATCTAAAAATATTTAATTTATAATTTTTCCATCAAATTTCGATTTTTTATGATTTTTTAAAATAATTTTTATCCTGCTCCGAGCAGGGTTAAAATCTTACCCGCAACTCTACAGTATCCCTTCTCCTTTTCCTTCTCTTCCCACTTTTTCCTCTTTATTGCCCATCAGAGATGTTTCGAAACAAAAAAATCTTCGAAAATCGGAAATCGAAAATCGAAAGAAATCCAAAAATATCGAAATCGAAAATCGAAAATATTTTTCAAAATCTTCGAAATCGAAAATCGAAAATCGAAAGAAAAATAACCTCGAAAATCGTAAATCGAAATCGAAAATCGAAAAAAAAATTAAATAAAAAATGGAAAATAAATTTTTGGTACTTATCGGTTATGTCCCCACATTTTCTTTCCTTTTATCTCCTTTTCCTCTCCAAAGTTACTTGAACTCTAAAGAATTGGGGAAAACTAATGACTAGAATAGGAGATCCAGGGGAGATCCAGAATATGAGATCCACTAATGACTAGAATAGGAGATTGCTATCCGAATCTACGGCACCGACTCCGACCTATTGAATCTTGGCAGGAGCCGTTGATTTTCTGAGCCGCATCATGTTGTCTCCAGACTCCGGGTGTTAAGTTAAAGATTAATATTTCATCATGAGATCTGTATGGATTAAGAGGGATAATGGAGGATTTGAGTAAAATCCCCTGATATAGTGAAGCAGAGCTAGGCCGATTTACTTATAAGATTGGGCGTACATGGCATAGGGTTCCGGCATGGGGAGGGGGCTTCTAAATCCACCTTAATTCAAACAAATCCTCCAATATATCAGAGCCGAAGCATAATATTGTTAAGTTTTTTTGGAAGGCCAAGAAGCCAAAATTCTTCCATTTTCTGCGCCGCAGGCAAAAATTTTGAAGATTTTAAAGATCCTTAAGCCAAAAATCATCCTCTTTCTGCGCCGCAGGCGAAAATTTTGAGAATTTTGGAGGATCCTTAAGCCACAAATCTTCCTTTATCTGCGCCGCAGGCGAAAATTTTTTTAATTTATGATGGCCGATAAGCCAAAAATCCTCCATTTTGGCGCCAAAAATTCAAATTTTTTCAAAAATTCGAAAATCGGAAATCGAAAATATCGCTAAATTTCGAAAATCGTAAATCGAAAATCGAAGGAAAAAAACCCTCGAAAATCGAAAATCGAAATCGAAAATCGAAATTTCGAAACATCTCTGTTGCCCATTTCTCTTCTCTTTTCCTTTTCTTACTTACTGCGCTAAATA
Organism: Meloidogyne incognita; assembly: GCA_036172945.1. Taxonomy (NCBI): domain Eukaryota; kingdom Metazoa; phylum Nematoda; class Chromadorea; order Rhabditida; family Meloidogynidae; genus Meloidogyne; species Meloidogyne incognita. The sequence continues at coordinate 808,013 of JARQAC010000029.1, read as the reverse complement.
AAGAAAATCTTTTCGGCGCAAGCAAAGAACCGGGTAACCCTACCCGCTTCTTAGAATACGGCCCCGGGTTACAAAATTTGTTTATTCGAGCAAAGGAGCTGGGTAATATGTAGTACGAACGTCGCAACCAGAGTAATGATGTTGCCATACGGGTTAATCTCGTACGACCCTCCCAGTCCTATGTATAAATTTACAACTCAAGGAGAACCAGAGGGTCTTCCAAAGGCAGATCCTTTAAGGAGACCTATAAATATCTCTTTAGGGAGACTCGCTTTCAGAGACTCCGCTTCGAATTAGTTATATTTCTGGATTAGGTTCAATTCTCTGGATTCGAAACAATAACTGCTGTCCTATTTGTTCCGGAATTCGAGCCAGGTATACATACGTGGAATCCCAATTGGTGGAATGCAAGAAAATCTTGTCAGTCTCATAAATTAATTTTTTCTAAAGTTAAGAAAAATTCTCCCTACCAAAATAAATTTTAATTTAATTTTCTATGAAAAATGCAACAATAAAATAATAAAAATAAATCAAATCCTTGCACTCTTTTTAAACTATAAAAAGTGTCCAAAAATATTTATGAGAAATTTTCAAAATTTAAAAATAAATCTAAGATACTCTTGGGAATTTTCTTTTTTTTTAATAAAAAAAATTTTTTTCATCTTTTTACACTAAAAATTTTTGCATTATTTATTTAACAAAATAATAAAAGGCGAAAAAAAAAGAAATTTATGCATGACTGAAAGGCACAAAAAAATTGTCTAGAAAGTAGACTAGGCGAGAAAAAACTCTCAAAAAATGCCACCTGCCATTTCCATTTTTCTATTTTTATATTTATTTTTGAAAAAATATACAGTGGTGGTCATATGTTTATGGACAGCGACGATTTATCAATAAAATCCCTCATAACAAAACTATATAAGAATAAATCAATAATAAAATTCGGTGGTCCGAATGCCGAGTTTATTTGCTACAGAATATCTTAGTTTCATTAAAATCAACCTTCATTGGCATAATTAAAATCCAGTCTAAATCTCTACACCCCTATTTTTTATGCGTCATATGTTTATGTACAAATTAAAAAACTTTGGATTTTCCTACTTTAGTTGGTGCAAAAATTCTACAAAAATTTCTGTAAACATTTCGAACGATACTGAGTATAAAATCAAAAAGAACGAAGTCTGTAACTTACTTCATCATCGAGATCTAGAATCTCAAAAATCAACGGGAAATGGGGGTACAGTACTTCAAAAAATATTTTAACCCCCAAGAGCTTTTATAAAAATTTTTATTTTAGGCTCATTTGAAAGCCCATAAAATTTGCTATGAAATAGTTCTGGTCTCATTTATTCTAAAAAATAGTTGTTCGACGTACATCGACTTTCACATAAAAATGATCAAAAATCACCTAAAATACCCCAAAAATGCTAACATAAGAGATTGCCTTACCTACAGCTCCATGAGTTTTTATTCTAAAAATAAAATCTTGGACTATTTTGTAGCAAATTTTATGTGCTTTCAGATAGGCCTAAAAGAAATTTTTTAATAAAAGCTCTAGAGGGTAAAAATATTTTTTAAAGTACTGTACCCCCATTTTCCGCTGATTTTTGAGATTCGAGATCACGATGAAGAAGGAGGGTACAGACTTCATTCTTTTTATTTTCTACTCAATATCAATGTAAGTGTCCACGGAGTAGCGATAATCTCATTTCTTGGCATTAATCTAAAAAGTTTTAGATGGAAAACACATTTGTCCATAAACATATGACGCGTTAAAAATAGGGGTGAGGAGATTTGGACCAGATTTTAATTATGAAAATGATGGTGGATTTTAATGAAACTAAGCTATTCTATAGCAAATGAACTAAGTATTTGAACTGTCGTTTTTTGTTTTCGATTAATTCTTATTTAGTTTTGTTATAAAGGATATTATTAATAAATCGTTGTTGTCCATAAACATATGACCACCACTGTATACCTAAATTTAATTAGTCGACCAAAAATATTGTTTTTTGGTTATTAAAAAATATTTTATTATTAAAAATTTTTTAAATTTTCTTAATTTTGAAGATATGTTCAACGTATTTTTCTCGTTAGCTAAAGATGGAGGAAATGGGACAACGATACCTAACGGTATTTAAAAATAAATTTTATTGCCGTATATGCTAGAATAATTACCCTGGGTAATTATTGTTTCCTCGCTGGAGAGGGTAATTATTCGAGAGGAGGTGCTAAATTTGGGGTAGGTATATCTCAATAAATAGAGGAGGAATTTTATAATTAAAATTGACAATGATTTTTTCAATATATTTAAGATTTGTGTAAGAAAATGAGGGGGTAATTATTGAAGAGGGGAATTATTTGAGAGAGGGTAATTATTCGAGCATATATGTACATACGTATCTTAAAGCTTTTAATTTTCATATCTTTCTTCAATTTTATTCAAAAATTAAAAATTCCAACGAAATGGGTCCAATATTAAGTAAAATAATTATCCAAAAATTCGTTAACTAAAAATATTTTATAATTCTATTCCATACAACAATTATCCGCTGAATTTTTTCCCCTTTTAGGGGAACGATTAAATAAGCTAGAAAATTATTTTGACTAAAAAGGAAACATTTTTAATTATTTTTAAATACAAAAGATTAAATTCCTAAGGCAACTTCTCTAGAAAAAAGCAGAAAGGAGTTTTTGGGGAAAACTTATGTAGTAAAGAGTTTCGAAAGACTGGAAAGAATTGGGATTGCAAAAAAGGGAGAATCGAGAATCCACTGTCTCGGTTCTATTCACAGAACCTCCAAAAAAAGGGCGAAAGGGTGAGAAAGCAGGCCGGGTAGAGCGAAATTTCAAGAAACTGTAAGAAAGGATTAAGAATGCAAGAAAACAGGGAAGAACGGGAGAATCGAGAATCCCCTTATCTCGGTTCTACCACCTGAACCTCCTAAAAAGGAAGGAAAAGGATGAGAAAACAGACTGGGTTTCAGGGTTTCAATCTCGTTCCTGTCTCCAATTATCTACCCAAGATAACCGTGGATAATGATAGTAATAAAAATTTAATTAAAGGTCCAATAACCAACAATAAAGAACAATTAACTAATGCTGTATACAAAGAATATAGAGCTACATCTCGCTTATCCGAACCGTAATTTTAAATCTTTTATCAAAAATCCTAAAATATTCTTAAAAGTTATAAACGTCTTCGAAACGCAATAAAAAGAATGGAGGAGGAATATTCAAGATCTAAACAGCATAATTTAATTATGAGATATATGAGAATGCAAAAAATGATTTATGAACTTGTACAAGTTGAACGGGAATATTGGTTAATGGTTGATATACCTCCCCAAGCTATTTCTGAAACTCCACAGGAATATGCTATTAGGTAGAAAATATATACAGATAATTTATTTTTGATAAAATTTCCTCCATCGTGAATACTAGCGGGGGTCGATCGGAAATGACGATGTTGCCGGAAATCGGAACTGTCGGAAATCAGAAATGGCTCAAATCTCGGAAATCGGATTCCGATCGACCCCTGAATACTAGTGTGTTCGAATCGAATCGAGAGCTCGAAGAAGAAATACCTAGATATTTTTTGAGATATCTCGGTTCTCGTACGATACTCCCAGTCCTTAGTAAATACAATCTGATTTCTTCATATATACAGTACCCAAAATCAAGTGTATCCATTATTTGGAGTATCGTCGATTATGCTAGGGCATCTTGCGAGAAAATAAATATAGAGATGTTCCCGTCATGCCCAGAAAGACTGAAAAAATCATAGAAGCTTTCAGAAATTTAAGTTCACAAATACCAATGACGCCACAAAGAATTCAAATTGGAGAAACAAAACGCGCGCGACTTTTCTCACTTCATTTCCCTTTAACGTTTCTGGCATTTAATTTAAATTTAGAAAATTTAACTAAAATTGAGGCAATAATGCATAAATTAAAAATAAAGCAATAATTTTTAAATTAAAAAGGGTTGCCAATTTACTTGATGAGCAATATGGGCGAAACGAAACTTCTCCCAAACCGGGTGGGGCAATTGCACAACTTCTCGGAACAACAATGTGTATTGCTGAACGTGCAAAAGGCTCTACTTTATTAAATACTTTAAGAAGTCTGTAAATAATTATTCTAGATTATATTCAAAAATTAATTTTTAAAGTGAAATCAATGGAAGATTTGCGAAACTTGATGGGTCAACTTAGCACAGAACTTTATCGTCTCATTCATAAATATTTGACATTGAGGACAGCTGTAAAGGACCTTTCTAGAGCATATCAACATACTCGCTATTATCCTTTAGTTCCGAGATATAATTTGGTAAAGAAAAATTTTTTCAATAAAAAATTTTTGAAAAATTTTAAAAAATTTTTGAAAAATTTTAAAAAATTTTTGAAAAATTTCACAAAAATTTTCAAAAAAATTTTTCAAAAATTTCGAAAAAATATTTAAAAAAAATCAAGAAATTACAATAAAATAAAAAAAAGATTTTTTAGTTAAAAGCAATGATTAAAAGAATTATCCGCTCATCCCCTATTTCTGAAGATGATCATCCCAAAATTGAATTGTAGTAAACTAATAATTGATATTATTAAATAAACGTCCATATTTATTTGTGATTTATTCATATAATTTGTATAATTTAATAAAATTAAACAAAATAAGTTTATTGGTTATTCTGAAATTAGGTTAATATTCCTAATAGACTTTTTGTAAATATCGTGGCTGTAAGGGATGATCTTCTCCTTAGAGAATTAAAAATGAATAGAGGAGAAGATATACTATATAGTATCTTCCCAATCACTAAGAGAATACTCTCGGACAGACCGCTTAATTATATTGTCCTAAATACATGTCATGTCCTAGATATTGTCCCAAAATCACAACCTAAAAATCCATCTTTTATTTATAAAATTTAAAATGTCAAACATTTATATCATAATTCAAAAATGTACAATAAATCTTTAATTAAAATTTTTTCAATTTTTATTTTCCATCACTCATACTTTCAATTGTTTGTACTGCTTAAAGGAACAGTTGGACGTACTAAAGTAACATTCCCAACGGTGTTGCTACTTTGTTGCCAAAAAATATTTTTAATTAATTTTATAAATTTTTTAATTTCTTCTCGATATAATTTACTTAAAATTTAAATTTAGAAAATTTTTTGGAATTTTAAAAACCTCATATTGTAAAGAATAGGTAAATTCATTGAAGAGGCTAAAGCTAAAATTAGATAGTAAATTGTTGTGAAATAAAGTAGCCCAAATTGGTCCAAATTTAATTGAGATATAATGTAGGGAAAGAAAACAATTGGACACCAACAAAATATTTCTACCAAAACAATTCCAATTAAAGATTTATTTAATCCTTTGGAAGCTTCTGACACTTTAATTTTAAGAAATTTTAGTTTTTTAGACCTTTAGATTAGATATTGTTCACGAATGATTAGTGATTTGTGGGTGATCAGGATATGAGTTAATCAACTGAAAGCCTACACGCGATACATACATATGCTGTGTGGGCTGTGTGCCTAAATTTTCGCGTGAGCGTCAAACGCCAAAGCCAAACTTTAAAATTATTAAAACACGCCAAACTCTATGGACACACCCTAATCCTGATGGATCAAGTAAATTTGGTGTAGATATTAAAAACTTCCTCGATATATCCACCGATATCCCTCATCGATAGGAATCTCGGTGGATGTCCCTCTCCGAATCGGTATCCCCCTTAATTCCTCTACTCCAAACATGTATTTCATGTTTGTAGGCATTCAGGCTCAATAGGTGTTCAAATTCAAAAAATAAATTTTAAAAAATATTAAACCTACAATTTTTAAATTTAAAAGAAATTAACAACAAAACAATTAAATAAACAATAATAATAAGTAAATGTATAATTTCTCCCCTAGTATAAATTAAAATATTTGCATAAGGATCAGTAAATATATCGCTAATTTGGCAAATTACTTGACTAAAAATTATTAAAGTTTTTTAAAAAAATTAAATTTGAAATCAACTTTTGACTAGAATTTTGATCTGTTGAGGTAATAAAAGCCAGAAAACATGCATAAATGGCTGTGCCAATATTTACCAAATTTAATAGGTGAATAACCATATGAGAACTCTTTTTTCGAAACCTTAAAATTTTGAAAGCTTTTAAAATTTTAATTTTTAAAATTTTAATATTTTAAGACTTGAAGATTTGAAATAAATACCAAAAACTTAATTTTACATACACCCTGCGGGTTGAAAATATTCTGACTGAAATCGAGGCTTATCCATTATTATAGACATCGCTTAGACAACTCCCCTTCACCTAACCATAGGCAAAAAATTTAAAATTATGTGCTTTAAATTGTAAATGTATCTATTATTGTTTAATGACGGTCGAGGTCTTGTTGTACACGTACATTAAATTCTTTAAAATAAGACCCGGGACTTATTTTTTTAGATCGCGTTTAGAGAGGGCTTATTTAGAAGGGGTTTACTGTATGTTGAGACTAGAATCGAGATTTGATGAGATGCCGATCGAATAACTGGATCGATCATCGCGTCTTCTCTCTAGTCAAGATTTCATATTAAGAATTTTTCTTAAGGAGTTACTAGTCCAAGGCTAGAGGTAAATCCCCGTTATTATAAAATCTCAAAAAAGTTGACGAACCAAAGGGGAAAAGCAATACAAATTAAACGTTCCACTCCAATTATAAAAATTAATCCTGCTCCAATTAAAGAAACAAAAAGGGGCAAAATTTGTAGCCAACAACATTTATATAAAGAAATAAAATTGTTGCCAGTTACTGCTAGCAAGAAAGGAGTCCAACGGTTAAATTGAAGTAAAGCATTACATGCTGATTCTATGGCTATTAGAACATGACAATGTTCTTTTAATAACCTATAAATTTTAATAATTAATTAAACATCTTTTGGGTATAAGAAAATCGTTTAGGAGTTGTCATTCTAATCATTTTCAATATATACCGTATTACCTCTATTAGAATGCCCGGGCATTCTATTTTTCTATCACCTTCCAAAAGGGCATTCTATTAGAGGGGGCATTCAAATAGAGATAATACGGTAAATTGTTTAGGGAGGGTTAATACTAGGGTAGCTCACGGACGGTTATTAACCGGTACCCCCGGTTTTCGGTTCCGGTTAATTCGCCAAAAACACCGGTTAACGGTTCCGGTTCCGGTTCGGTTAACCGTCCGTGAGCTACCCTAGTTAATACTGTTTCGGATATCAGATTCGAAAAAAAGTTCGAATATCCGAAAATTTTCGTACTGATATCAGTTTCGGATACTGTATCCAATGATTTCCCTAGAACCCCCAACCCTCGCTCTGACTCCGCTTACACCTACGTTATCCAAAACATAGCTAATACTTGCAGTTAAATTCATGCACGAGCTAAGCTTCTGCTCAACCCTTAGTTTACTAAACTTTAAAATTATTATAAATTACTTTGAATATATAGTTGCCCCAACAACAATTGAATTCATAAAAATACTTGCTATTGTAAATAAAAATAGTATTATTTGAAGAATTAAATAGTCAAGAGAAAATTTATGTCCATTAAATTTATTAAATAAATCGTTTGTTTGAGGTATAGTAGAGGTAGATAAAATTGGTAGAATGGTTGTATTTAAATCCATTTTTATTTTTTCCTTTAAATTTTTATATTTTATGATCTGTCCAACTTTTACTGGCAAACATTTAAGGATAATGGGCAAGGCTACCAAATTTTAAATTGGAAAATTGGCCACAGAGGATTTCGTAGGGTATTTCATCCTATCCTAAATATATTCTAAAATTTTGTCACTCAAGGTATGAGTCCGATGAATGTTTATTAGGGTTGTTCCCCGCTGGGGAGGGCCACGGGGAAAATTTTCGAGGAGGCAGCGCTACGGGGGGCGGGGAATTTTCAAAAAATCTCCCAAATTCCCCGACTTTCGGAGACGGGGTCCAAGCCTAATGTTTATGTGTTCGAGACCGGCAAGACAGTCTGTTTTGCTGCCTTATTCAACTCATAAACTTTGATTCGACTAATAAACCTTCACGAGACTACTAAAATAGAGCCAAACTTTTTTGAGCTCAATTCTTTATATAGACCTTATTACACACAGATCTAATTATAAGATACACACCTGGGAAAGAAAAAAAAATTGAGGGGTAATTGTGTAATAATTATAAATATTTCTTTATTTTAATATCTATAATCATTTAATAAATTCCTTGAATTCTAAGTTCTGGTTATATTACATATAAAAATTATTTTTTTTATTATATACAGACATATTTAATTATATGCAATTATTTTCAATTTTTATAAATATTTAAATTTCCCATAAATAGTTAGTAATTAATAGTTATAGGAAGGAACGGAATTGAAACAAATTTCAAAAATGTTAAGCCAAGTTATCTAGGCACAAGCTACAATCATAAGATAAGCTACTTATAAATTATCCCCTTATTAGTCCAATTTTAAACAAAAAATGAATTTTAGTCTTAGGTAAAGTAACTGAGATTTATGGGAGTCTTTGGATATTTTTATAAAAGTGGTTTCCTTTAATGGAGGTTTATCTAGGTTTATTATGATTCGATATTCTACGGATGATTCACCTAGCAGCATTTAAAACGCTTAGGCGGGGATAAACGAACATAAGGAGAAAAGAGAGCCGAGCTAAGCCGAGCGAGCTCTGTCAGCATTGTCGCAGGCCAAAGGGCAGAATCCTGCCCTTTGGCTAAACTTTTGCTAAACTCTTACTATATCGTCAATAAATATTTTTTAAAAATAGCAAAATTTCGGAATTATATCAAGTAACAAAATCATAAACTTCTCTTTAGGGGTCGGTCGGAACTCAGAAATAAATCAAAATTCAAAAGAAAATCGGCGTAAATCTTTTGAAATTGGAAGGAAAAGGTAACTCGGAAATCTGAATTCCGACAGACCGACCTCTGCTCTAAATAGCTAGTCTATAAGGGTGTTAACTATTAGAGACTTCTCAGAACAGAGGTGGGTCGGAACAGACAGTGGGGTCGGAAATCGGAAGAAAAAAATATCGTAAGTCGGAAATCGAAATTCCGACCCACCTCTGCTCAGTAACACAATATTTACGATAATGTATTGAATGTCTGTATTTCAACTGACCTCTATCGAGTGATATTTCCACTGGTTTTTAAATATAATATTTTATAAAAAATTTTTTTTAATAGAATAAAACTTTTAAAAATTGTTTTTGATTTTTAAAGTATATGTATTATTAAATTAATTTTAATTTAATTTTTAAAATGGAAATTTTAAAAATTAAATTAAACTATTTGTCTTTATAAAAAAAGTTATTGCGAAACAAAAATTAAATTAAAAATAATTTCAGAATTAAAAATTTAATTTTAAAAAATTAAATCATTTTCTTCTATCAAATTAATATTTTAAATAAATAGATAAGTTAAAATTCTGAAATTAATTTGAATTCGAAATAAATTCTGGAATTTATTTTTAAAGATTTTGGGGAAAAAGTCTGAATTAATTCGTTTATTCAAGCATAAATATAAATTTTTAATTTAATTAGGAAATACAGTATGGTCAAAAAGATAGGGACAAAAGTAATAGAATTTAGCCTATAGTACAACTAATCAAATATTTTTACTGAAAATGAAATTTGACTTTCTAATAGTCCTCAAATAAAATTTACGAACAATCCATACAGGGTAGTGATGCTCGGGTATTCCTGTTGTGTATGGGCGTCAGCCCTTAGAGTGATTAGTATAAAAGCCCAGCCAATAGTTAGTTCTCTCTCCCAGTTTTAGTTCTTCTACCTACCTTCACCTGCTCTGTATTTCGTTGTGCGATAAACGTTTTGTTCTGATCTCTTCGTAAGCGGGGTCATAACAGTGGCGCGGTCGAGTAAAAAAGAACCTGGTCTCGTCAACAAGTTCCTCAACGTAAGCTGTGTGCAATTCAGGAAAGAAAAGCTGTGTGGACAATTGTAGTGTTGAAAACCGAAAAGGTTAGTGAAAATTGTAGTGTTAGTGTTAAAGTGTAGTGATAAAAATATTGTATTTTAGTGAAATGGATGCAAAGGCATTAGACAAATTGTTGAAGGCTCAGCAAGAGTATTTTGAGAAATTGTTAGTGAAACTGCTGAAGCCGAGTGAGATGAACGAAACCGAGCTATACAGTAAATTGGTTGGCATGATCGGTGAGTTTGTTTTCGATTTGACGAGTGGAATGACCTTTGAGTCATGGTTAGGCAGGCATCGGTCCTATTTTGAGGAGGAGGGTAAAACCCTGCCAGAATCCTCTAAAGTGAGATTATTGTTGAGTAAATTGGGGCCAGAAGAGTATGCCCAGATTGAAAGGAAGTTGCTGCCAACCAAATTGAGTGAGATGAAGTTTGACGAACTCTGTAGTGAATTAGTGAAAGAGTTTAGTGACCATAGGTCTAAATTGTTGAAAAGGTTCGAGGCCTTAAATGTTAAGTGTAGTGCCCTTCAAGATATTGTTGAGTTTGGGAATGTAGTGAATGCTCAATGTGAGCGTGCAGAAATGGCATTGTCAATTGAAGAATTAAAAATTCTTATTTTTATTTCAGGTATGCCTAGTGATGCTACCTCAGTGCGACAAGTTGCCATGAAAAGTGTTGAAAATAAAAGTGAAAAGGGGCATGCAGTGACCTTAAAAGAAGTGATTGAAGAATGTCGGGCATATATGGCCAACAAAAGTGAGGCACTGTATCTAGTAAAAGAGAAAATGAGTGAAGTGAAGAAAGAAGTGCCTGAAGTCAACACAGTGGAAAAAGTGAAGTGTTGGAAAGATAGTGAAAGTGAAAATGAAAGTGAGTGAAAAAAAGTCTGGACCAAACCAAACGTCAAGTATCAGCAAAATACTATTGAGAAAAAGTGTAGTCATTGTGGACGTTTTGGTCACTGGCGGATGCATTGTAAGTTCTTGAATGATAAACAATATAAGCCTAAAAGGCAGTGGAGTGATAATAATAATCATTCAGGGTCTCCACATTGTGCAATTCTGGATATATTCGATCCAATGCAAAGTGTAGAAAAAGAAGAGTGGATAAAGCAAAAAGTGAAGTTTGGAGAATTGGATATTGAAATGATTGTCGACACTGCTTCGCAGATAAATGTTGTCAATAAAGAAGTGTGGAAGAGTATTGGCCAGCCCAAAATTGAAAAAGTGAATTACAGTGGTATTGGGCTGGGAGACAACAAAGTGGAGATTGAAGGAAAGTTCAAAAGCAAAGTGAAAGTGAAAGACAAAGACGTCTTTATGGAGTTCCATCTAGTGAATAGTGAAGTGAGTATCTTGGGTTTGCCGGGCTTGAAAGAAGTGTCAGTGTTAAGTCAGAAGCCAAAGTACAACAAGTGGAGTAAAAAGAAGGCAAACTTCAAGATACAGAAAAATGCGTTCCCGAACGGAACAAAAGTGAAAGTGAAGAACACAAATAAAAGAAGTGGTAAAATTGAGTGGCTCAAGGGTGAAATAGTGCGTAAGACGGACAACGCCTGGAAAATCAAAGTGCCAGTGTTGAAGAGTATTGTGACCAGGTCGTTTAAAGAAATTCGGCGTGATGAGTGGAGTAATAAAAAGAAGTTGCTGAATGAAGACATCAAAAGGATGAATATTAGTGAAGAAACAATAGTGAGTGAAAGTAGTGTAACTTCGTCAAGTGTCAACAGTGTAGATAAATCAAAGAAGATCAAGGCAAAGACGCAGGACACATACAATGGGAACAAGCCGAAGATGAAAGATGTTGAAGATGATAAAAATATGGAGACGTAGATGTGTAAAATAAATAAATAAATAAAATTTTGTGATAATATTATTGTTGTATTTTTTGTAATGTTGTATGTATTTTTTGTTCCCATTGCCCTTATTCCCCCAAATTTTTGTATGTATTTTTGTTGTTGTTTGTTTGGCTGGCAAAGTTAAGTATATTGTAAAGCTTCGGCTTTAAGTGAAGCCGAACCTTTTTTTCAAGGGGGGAGGTGTTGTGTATGGGCGTCAGCCCTTAGAGTGATTAGTATAAAAGCCCAGCCAATAGTTAGTTCTCTCTCCCAGTTTTAGTTCTTCTACCTACCTTCACCTGCTCTGTATTTCGTTGTGCGATAAACGTTTTGTTCTGATCTCTTCGTAAGCGGGGTCATAACAATTCCGATCCCGAGTACTCACTCGGGAAAATTTCCCAAGTTTTTTGTTTCCCGATACTTTCGTTTCCCGGGTTTTTTCTTCTCCCGAGCATCATTAATACAGGGATATCGAGTTGAGAAAAAAAGTCGAGTTGAGAAATTCGGGTTGGGTTTTTAAAAAATTTTTCGGGTCGGGTTTCGGGTCGAAAAAAGACCGGGTTTCGGGTAATGCTATGTATTTTGAAAATATATTTTAAAAAATAATAAATAATTTATTTAATTGTTTTATTTTAAACTTGATTGAGTTAAAATTTAATTTCATTTTAAATGAAAATAATTTAAATATATATTAATTTTACAAATAAAAATATATTTTTTTATTAATTTAATTATTTTATTACACATAATTCTTTTGACTTATTTATATGTCTAAAAATAAAAATATATTTATAATAAATATCCAATAATTATTTATTTGTTTGTTATAAATTTACACCTGTAATTTTTTATATACTTGGAAATAAATTGGCACCTTTTTTGGATTATGAACCCAAAATTACACCTTTATAGTGTATATTATCCGTGGACTTTTTTTACAAAAAAAAAAAAGATTTGATTCTAGATATACTACTGTACTCACCCCATCATCGAGATACAAAATCAACGGAAAATGGGGGTCTTTGATGTAAAAAATATTTCTTCCCTTCTGACACAGATAAAATTTTTCTTTCTTTACTTGTTTGAAGAAATTGCTAGGCTTTAAACAATTTATTTAAAAAATTTTCATTTATAGATATAAGCTTAAAGCTACTAATTTGAGAAGAAAATCATGAGGAAGCTAAAAGGACATAAATCTACCTAGGACCCTGGGTAGATCCCTAGGACAAGGATCAACCCAGGGCAACGAATTTAATTTCTTTCGTAAGTCTTATAAATCTTTAATCTTCACCTAAGAGTTTAAATGTTTTGGGTAAAGATTAAAGATTTCTAAGAGATAAGAAGCAAATCAAATCTATTGTCCAAGGTCGATACATGTAATAGGGGGTTTTTTTTACTAAAAAATTCAAAAAAATTAAACGATAAACGATCATAAGAAAGTAGTTTTTCATTTTATTTTTTATTTAAAGAATGTAATGTAAAATAAATTGCAACAATTCTTTATTTAATACTAGAAAACATTTAAAAGCTTCTAGTATTAAACAAAGAATTTTTGCAATCTAATTTTTCATTCCATTCTTTAAATAAAAAATAAAATGCAAAAAAATATTTTCTTTTAATCTTTTATCTTTTAATTTTTTCAGCCATTTTTTGTTTTTTTTTACAAAAATATATTTTTTAATCTACATTTACTACATCATTCTAGTCACCTTTTCTTATTTTTTTTATTTCTTCTAAATGTTGCATTATTTAAATAAAACATACTAGACAACATTCCATTAAAATGTTGTTGTTTTTCTATTTATTATAAAATTTGTTATTCTCATTTTTAAATTACATAAATAAGAATAATTTTTAATTAAAAAAATTATTTTTTAATTTTTTTAAAATTTTTGAGTAAAGTTTTAAATAAATTTTTTAAATAAAATTAAGTTTATATGAGATAAAAAAGTTATTTCTACAAAACTTTTAAATTTTTAATATTTTTAAAAATAAAATTGTTTTAAAAAATACACGAAAAATTTTTTTATTAAATTTTAGAAAAATAAAAAATTATTTTATAAATTTTAAAAAAATCAAAAAAAAATTTTTTAATATTTAATTTTAGAAATTTTTTTTAATAAATTTCTGGCTCTAAAAAAATTTATTTTTTCTATTTTTAATTTATTTATTAAAATAAATTCTTTATTTATTTAATTTAATGGCTCTGGGTCCAAAAGTTAACGTAATTATTAACACCATTTATTTACCAAAATATGGAAAAGTCGGGGAAGACCGCTGTATTATTGAAATTTATAATGGATGTACAGTTGCCGAATTAATTGACATGGCCCGGTGTCAGGTGCTGGATTTTTTTAAATTTTTTAGGATTTTTTAATTCCTAAATTTGTCAAAAATTTGCATTAATTTTTTTTAAATTAAATTTCTCATTAAAATCCCTTTTAAATTTTTTTAAAATTTTCATTTTTTAGATAGCTAATGATAGTGGAACTGTTTGGGACGATAATCCACAATTTCGAGTAATATTTATTAATTTTTACCTATTATTAAATTAACTAATATATTTACAACACTCTTGGGGGTTGAAAAAATTGGGTGTATCCGCTATTGAGTCAACTCCCCTTTATTGAGGTGACTTCCCCTCCCTCCGCCCTCAGAAAAAATGGGTGTATCTGAAAAACTTCTCCCCCGATTTGATCAGAGGACATTACTTAGGCAGCTCCACTTCTCCCCTTCAAGTTGCCAATCAAAATTTTAAACAGCGTATCCTAAATCTAGGTATATTTAGTTTTGGGTGTATGAAAATTGTGGTTACAAATTCATGAAAAATATTTTTCAAATTATTTTCTAGGTTTATTTGAATGGTCAAGAACTTTCAATGAATTCTCTTGTATCTGGAAATCGGTCAGGAAATTAATTTTAAATAAAAAATATTTTTACAAATCATTAAATTTTCAGCATGTACATAATCGACGTAATTGAACATAAGGACTATTAAAGAAAAATTAAAAAATAATTAAAAATTAATTAAATTTTTATCGATTATTTTGTAAAAGGAAATATTGAATATTTAAATCAGACTTGGTAATAGACATGGATTTTGGTATCCGGATATTTCCAGCGGATACAGACGGATATCCGCAGACATTTTGAACTTACCCTGTAACCGTATCCATTACCAAGCCTGGCTTAAATTGAAAAATTTGTAATTTTAAAATACCGTATTTATTCTAATAGACCTCCGGCGGTTCTATTTTTCAACCACTCCATATGGGGGGGGGGGTTATATTAGAGACAGTGGTTCTGTTAGTATAAATGCGGTATTCAATCTTAATTTTGACTAAAATTAACTAAAATTTTCTGTTAAGTTTCCAATCATTTTCCCATTTTTCAATTTGTAATGACCCAAAATTAATTCTCAAACTTTTTCAATTTGCTTATTAAATGCTTCCTTATCCAACTTTTTATTAAAGTATTTAATGGAAGACAACCTAAATTCTAAACGATTATTAATTTTATTGATTTCTTAATAAATTTTTAAAGCTCTATCTCTGACTTAATTATTTTTAATTATTAAAATGTTTTTTATTTGTTTTTACATATCCGCAAAATTTTTAAATTACGATGAACTCGCTAATTGTCGGACAAAAATACAATTGGCAAAAAATTTTCTTGGCAAAATGTCTATTCCTTAAATACGGGAAAAGGACGATTCAGTGTCGCCGATTCAGTATTTAGGCCATAACTTTTTTGGTTTTTCTCCGATTAGAGTAATTCTCATATCATTCGAAAGGACTCGAGATGCGGCATCTTTTTAGTAATGGAACTGATCTAATTTTGAACATTCTAAAAAAAGTTAAAGCCAAATAAACATCGAAAATCACGATTGACCTCACCTATCCGGCTGTAACTTTTTGTAGCAGATCTGATCAAAACAATCCTGTTAACTAAAATAATGCCCACTTTAAAGCTTTCGATTGATATAAAAACTATCTAAATCGGTTAAGAATCAAAAAAGTTATGGCCCAAAATATGCCACAAATACTGAATCGGCGATACTCAAACGTCCCCCACCCCCTTTAAATAAGAGACTGTGGAGAAATTGGAGAGTGCAGAGAAAAAAAGAAATTGGATTAAGTTTTAAAGTCCATTATTATCTTTCGAGATTCTTGTTAGAGATCGGAATTTTGAAAAAACCGGGTCCGGGAAACGTTTTCTGAAGATTGACCGGGAGGGACCCTGACCGGGAATTTCCGTTCCCGGTTCCATCCCGGTTGCTTCAAAAAAACTGGGAGAAGGGACCCGAAAAACCGGGAAACTGGGCCGGGTCCGGACCCGTCCCGATCTCTAATTCTTTGATTTTGTTTCTGATTAAAAATTTAATTTTAGATTTTAAAAATGTCTTCAGTTCATTACAAATTTAAAGCAACACTCGAATACAAAACTTTAACGTTTGATGGCCTCCATATAGGCGTGGATGAATTAAAAAAAGCAATATGCGATAAAGAAAACATTCGAACGGAATCTTTTGATTTGTTAATCACAAATGCTCACACAAAAAGGGAATATACGACGGGGGAATTGGTCCCAAGAAATTCTTCTGTTGTGGTTCAAAGATTGCCGAGAGATAATGCCTTGAAATTACCCAAAGTCCAGTAAGCCTTTTTTAAGGAAATTTTTAAGTGAAAAAAATTTTTATTTGAGGGATACAGCAAATAGCGGGATTGTTCAACGTTCTGCAGGCACTTTTCAGTCTACGACCTACATTAGTCCGGTTTGTTTAGAAATTAATTTTTGTGGGTAATTAATTGAGATCGAGATTTTTGAAAACCCTTGGCTTGTTCCTGGGTTCCTTATTTGATTTATTGACCTGGGCCGGATCCTGGGCCTCTAGTTCAGGAAAGACCCAGGCCCATGAAGAACTCGGGAAGGTCAAAAAATGCCAGGGCCTGGACTCTGGGTACAGGAAAAACCCAGGCCTTGGTCTAGACCCAGCTCGATCTCTAGTCATTAGACTCTAAAAATTCCGTCATATGTCACGA
This sequence comes from Meloidogyne incognita, assembly GCA_036172945.1. Lineage (NCBI taxonomy): Eukaryota > Metazoa > Nematoda > Chromadorea > Rhabditida > Meloidogynidae > Meloidogyne > Meloidogyne incognita. The sequence continues at coordinate 791,159 of JARQAC010000029.1, read as the reverse complement.
AAACCGATTTGGGCAAACAATAGACCTCAAAAATGACCTTGGTTCCCCTTATAGTTGTTCAGATTTTGGCAACTCAAATTTCGGTCATTAGTTGAGACTGGGGCTGCATTTTGATGTCGTTTGACTCACAATCAGCTCGTGTCTTTTCGATACATATTGTTTATCTGAATCATTTTCTGTGATATATGACGGAAATTTACCCATTTTAATTCTTTTAGGATGATTTTTCGAAGCTTACTGAAGAACAGAGAATTGCCCATGTAAAACAAGTTTCTGCGGAGAAATACAGCGCTGCAAAGTTTCTTTTTTTATTTTATTTTTTTTAATTTATTTTTAATTCATTTAGCTACCAAAGACGAGCAATTGGAATCATGTCTGGACCTCCTCCACCTACTTATGTTTGCAATCGTTGTGCTCAACCTGGTCATTGGTACAAAAGCTGTCCATTGGTAATTTCACTTCTCTTCTTCCTCTTTTCCACATTGATGATGAGGAAATCGAGTGATCGGGGAATTTTTAATCAACAATGGCCTAGAGCGGTTTTTCTTGTGTTTTGCCATTGATTCCTCTCAGCGTTTGATTAATTCCTTTTCTAAAAATTTTTTTTATAATTTATTTTTTTTGCAATTTATTTGCAACAAATTTTATTCTTAATTCAAAAATGGGAATTTTTTGATTAAATTTTCGAGGTTTTGATTTTTGACGATGATAACCTTAACGATGACACCCTTAATGGTGAGGGACATTTTTCTTCCAAAAAATTGAATAATGACTGATTGTGAGTTCTGGTGAGTCTTGTGACTTTATTGTTGTACATATATAGTCAATCTGATGTTATTTCACCAGCTAATTTTTTCTTCTAACATTGAGGTTCCCGGGTTGTAAAAATAGATAGAGCTTTTTCAGCTGCGATTTAAGAACTAGGTTTATTACTCACTATAGTGTGTTCGTGTTGGTTTACCCATTTATATTTTGCTGTTTTAAATATTTCTTATTTGACAGCTAATTTTTAAGGATAACCTGCACCTCTTTTTTTGCAAAACTGGGCTTTGGCCCGCTCTCATTTATTTTACCTTTTCACACTTTTCGGACCTTTTTCACCTTTATTGCAATTTTAAAGATTAATACTAGAGATCGGCCTGGGTCTGCACCAAGGCCTAGGTTTTTCCTGTACTCAGAGTCCAAGCCCAGGCATTTTTTTACCTTCCTGGGGGTTTCCTGGGCCTGAGTTTTTCCTGGACTACAGGCCCAGGTCAATAAATCAAACCCAGGAACGGGCCCAGACTTTTCGAAAATTCCGATCTTTAACTGATTAAATTTGTTATTTTTTATATTTTTTAATCCGCATCGAATGTTAATTTTATGTTCCCAGTTTTATCACTTTTATTTGTTACCTTCTATATTTCTTTTTAAATTTATTTCTCCAATTTTATATTGAAATTTAATCAGGACTTTCAAGCACATTTTTCAACATTTCAGTAATGTCAATATTTTTGTTAGAAAATAATTTTAAATTGAAAGGCCTGTTTTTAATTTTCATTTTATCCCTTGTTCTTATTTTTATCTTATTCTGCATGGAAATTAAGCCTTATTTTTAGTTAAATTACCCCTTATTAGACCTCAAAAATTTTTGTAAAATTTTTAAAGTTAGTAATTAGCAGGGATGGAATTCCATCATTTCTGATTTCAGAAACCCCCGGATATTCTTACCAGCCTCTGCTAATTACAAAAATTCTAAAACTATTTAATATGTTCTCATAAGGAGCCATTGTTTGCTGTGAATTGAATGGACATAACTCGGTCCAAAATCGAAAGGTGGCAGTAAAATAAAGCAAATTCTCAGCCACAGTTAGGGTTTGGGGTCCATGTCCTTAAGATCGAGTCGGGCATCGAATTTTGGCCCGAAAAAGACTTGGTCGTCCCGATAAAAATAGGCCCGAAAAAAATGACTCGAACGTTGGCCCGACTCAAAACCGGCAACCCTAGTCATAGTAAACGATGGTCCCTTGTCAGCTTATTGTTAATTTTAAGTCTATTTATTATTTCTTATCCTAGAATCGCGCATAATATGTTTTAATTAAACAGGTATAAAGTCAACCCCATTTTTAAAAAATATTTTTTGGAAAAAAAATCCCTTTTGACTTTATACTTGAATATTTTTTTTGTTTTATAAAATAAGGGATTCTTAATATAAAATTACTTAATTTTAAACAATTCCGACCACTCAAATTTTGTCTGAAAAAAAATTCAAAAATAAATTGATGAAGGGCCAGAAATTGTGTTGGAATGCACTAAACCATAAATTTCAACCACTTGTAGGTAAATACAAAACGAACAACTGGAATTCCGATGGATGAATTAATGGAAACTACCAAGGACGACCCTTTGGCAATGTTGCATCCATCTGGAAAATATGTCAAATCGATTATGCACTTCCAAGCAAGGCTGCAGCGAAAACATGTTTTATTTTTGATTAAATTTTAAAATTAATTTTTACTTTGAAGGAACCTTTCCCTGGTCAAACTGAGGATGTTACTGGCTCTCCTTATACTGAGGAACAAGTGGAGGTGCCGGAACAGTACAAATGTTTTCTATGCAAAGGATTATTGAGAGATGCTGTTTTAGGTTGTTTAATTAGTTTTTTTTTCTGGTTTTTCTTCTAGAAAATTTTCCGAAAAATTTGGCTTTTCGTGCGAGGGTTTTCTCGTGCTCCCTTATTTTTTCATGTCCTTTATATTTTTCTTATGCTCCCTCATACTCCTAATTTACTTTTTTTCAGCCGCTTGTTGTGGACATAGCTTCTGCGCTGAATGTTACCAACAACAACTTTTGGCTAACCCATTGGAACAATGCCCCGGTCCTGACTGCTCACAACAAATCAGCGCCGATTCTCTTATTCCAAATAAGAGTTTGCGGGCAGCGATTCAGAAATATCTAAATGAGGTTTTTATTTTCTATTCAATTTTTTAAATTAAATTTCTAATTTTTTAGCTCCAAACTGGTGGCGAAACAACAGATCAACAAACAGTTTTTTAATTTTAACATTTTAGTTTTTATATTTAATTCAGGGAGGAGTCAATAAGCCTAGTGTCTTGACAGATACGCAGTCACTTCTGCACAAACTGATGCCGGATTTGGCTCTTGCTCAAGCTCAGAGAGAATTGGCTACTACTACTGGACGTTCTCCTTCCCAACCGGATTCTTCTCAAGGCTTTACTTTAAATTTTTTGAAATTAAAGTAAAATCATTTTTCAGCGTCCGCAGCAGCAACAAATATTCCAGCTTCAATTACTCAACCGGCGCCTTCAAAACCGCCACCAATTTTCATTGGGTTGAAGAATCCTTTGTCTGATCCTGCAACTTCCACAACTCTCAATGTGACAACTCAGGATACCAGTTCTTATGGTTTTTTTTAAATTTCGTTATTTTAGTCGTAGGCATTCCTGGGTAATTTGAAGAATTTTTTCTGATATTTATTCCATTAAAAAAATTTTTTTTGACCAGTGAATTGAAAATGTGGGTCAGAGGTTCTTTTGGAACATTCTAACATAAGTGAACCTTGGGTCTACACCTTCATTCTCACTGGCCATAAAATTTTTTTATAAATCTTCGTTTTTTAGTTACTGCTCCTACTCTTCCTTCTCAAGCTGCTCCAATCAATAACATTCCAACAGCGTCAACTGCATCATCGTTGCAAGGAGCTCCTCTCTTTCTGCCACAAATTCCAATTTTTGATCCAAAAAGGCCTCCTCCTCCTATCAATATTCCAATTTCTGCAGCTCAAAATGTTCCAATTACTCCTCCAAGTATGATTTTATTAGTGATAAAATCTAATAATTATTTTTATTTGTAGTTATTTCTTCATCTACACATATAACAGCTGAAAATGGATCCGTTAGCCATGTTAGCACTTCAATTAATACAGCTCAACAGAAGGGATTGGTTAGTGCGTCGCCTCTTTCTGCGCAGGTTTTCATTTTAATTAAAGAAATTTTTTCTCCTTTTATTTTATAGGAGTTGAGTTCAGTCTGGGAAAATTTCTTGAAACGCAAAGACAAGGATTCGGCAGCGAAAAGTATTGTTGCAGCAGCAGCATCTTCAGGGCAAAGTGGTGGTGGATATCCTTCTCTTCCCCCAATGTCTAGTGCTTCTTCTGATGGAGTTATTCAGTCACAACAAAGACAACCGGGTGAAAGTATAAATACGGAATTGCGACCGCCTGGTTCAGTTACTCCTGTTACTACTGGATTAGTTGTAAGGAATTTTTAGTTTAATTTTTTGTATTCTCTCTTTAGCCTCCTGGAATTGGACAAGACCATTCAAGCATTATTGGGTCTTCAATCTCTTCAAATTTGTTGGCAAATATTGGTGGAGCACGGCCGTTGAATCCTCCACTTGCATCGAACATTCCATACCAGACATCTACTATTCGACCTATGGGTCCACATGTACCTGATAGTGAAATAACTCAAGTTTGGCTTTCTTTCTTGCGAATGAAGGATAGTCAACAACAAAATGTATTTTTTTATGAATTAATTGAAATTTTAACTCTCATTTAATTTTTAGCGTCAATACAAAAAGCGCTACTCAATTTCCCCAGAGAGAAGAACTCCGTCTCCTCAAGATCAGTTTTCTCGAAGATCATCTCGAGCTGTTGGTGGTAACTATCGGAGAAGGTTTTGATTTTTTTATTCATTAAATCATTCAAAAAATATTTTAGTAAACCCTACTTCAATCCTCGTCACCATGCTTTGGAAGAAAAAGAGGAAAGAAATGGTGAAAAGGATGAAAGAAGAGGAAGGAAAAGTGAAAGAAAAGAAGAAAGGGGTGAGAAGAAAGAAGAAAAGGAGATAAAAGTGTCGAGGAAAGATGAACGGAAAGAGGAGAGAAGAGAAAAGAAGGAACGGAAGGAAGATGTAGAAATGAACGAAGAAAAAGAAGAAAAGAGAGAACATAAGGAGGATGCAGAAATGACTGAAGAAAGAAGAGAAAAGGAGGAAAATGAAGATATAGAAATGAAGGATGTAAGAAGAGAAAAGAAGGAACAAATGGAAAATGTAGAAATGAAGGATGAAAAAGAAGAGGATGGAAAAAAGAGGGATGAGGAAAAGGAGGAAAGAGCTAAAGAAGGAAAAGAAGAAAAATCTAGGGAAGTGAAAAAAGAGAAGGAGAGGAGGAAGGAAGAAAAGAAGGAAGAGAGGGAAGAAAAAAAGGATAAAAGGGAGGAGAAGAGGGAGAAAAGGGAAGAGTCGAGGGATGAAAGGGGAGAGAAGAGGGAGAAAATGGAAGAGAAGAAAGATAAAAGGGAAGAAAAAGAAGAATTGAAGGAAGAAAAAGAAGAGGCATTAAAAGAAAGGACAAAAAATGGGGATGAAGACAGCAAAAGAAAGAAGAGGAAGAAAAGCAAGAAGAGGAAAAAAGAAAAGGAAGAAGCAGAAAGGAAGAATAGTGATGAAAAGAGAAGGAAGAGGAAAGAAAAGGGGGCAAAAAAGAAAGAAAAGAAGCATGAAGATGGAAAAGAAAAGGGAAGAAAGAAGGAAAAAGGGCGAAAAAAAGAGAAGAAAGATGATTCGGAAAGAAGAAAAAAGAAGAGAAGAAAGAAGGAAAATAGAAAAGAAAATGAAGAAAAAGACTATAGAGGAGAAAGAAAAAGAAAGGAACGATCATCAAAAAAGAAGGAAGAAGAAAGAAAACGTGAAGTTGAATAAATTTGTTTTAACAATAAGATTTGTGTTTTCTTTTTGATATGATTTGTGTGTGGTTGATTTAAAAATTTATTTACATATATAATTTTTTTATAAATGCCTTTTTTTAATTTTTGTTTTTGTTTAAAATATTTTTTTAATTATACATACCTAGAAATTTTTTAGATTTTATTTTGTTTTTTTTTTCAATTTTTGTTTGTCAATTTTATTTTTTTTTGTTTTAAAAAAAGGAAGAGGAAAGAAAAAGGGGGCAAAAAAGAAGGAAATTTTTATCCATCAATGGCTTAACTTTGGTATCCGTTTGATAAAGGGTTTTCCGTACTGGGTGAGAAAAGAGTTCCGGTAATTGCCAAAGAAAAGGGCCCCGTAAATTTTCAAAGGAAAAGGGTCCCATAATGGGTGAAAAGGGTCTGGTAATGGGGGGGGGGATATGGAAGATAAAAGGACCCGTCAATGAGCAAGAAAAATCTGTCATTGAGCCTGAGAAAAGGTCAAACAATTGTTTGAGAGGGTCCATCAATGGCGGATAAAAAACACGTTTTTTGAACCGTGTCTGGTGAAAACGGCAGTGGTGAATTGGGCAGTGAGTGATTTGGGCAGTAAACGTTTTTTAAAAAATAATTTTACACGCAAAAACAATTTGAGTAACGTTAAAAGAATAATTTTGTGCGATTTGGGCAGTAACTTAGAATTTTTAAATTATTTACACAAAAATTCAAAGAACCGCACCCTTTTTTCATTTTGACAACGTTGTAGATACAACATTACCCTTTGTTGAAATCGTCTTGGTCTCAATTTTGACGTTTCCCTAAGTGATAAGTAGATTTAAGTTATGAAAAATTGAGAAATGATTCCTATTTTAAGTTTTTAGGTCTCAAGATAAGTCCAAAATATCTGAATAAGGTCAAAATAGTTTTGGAAAAATATATTCAAATTTTGGATTTACTTTAAGTTAAATAAAAATTTCCGGAATTTTTCTTGACAATTTTAAATAATTTAAAAATTCTAAGTTACTGCCCAAATCGCTCAAAATTCTTCTAACGTTACTCAAATTGTTTTTGCGTGTAAAATTATTTTTTAAAAAACGTTTACTGCCCAAATCACTCACTGCCCATATCACTCACTGCCCAATTCACCACTGCCCAAATCACACGGCACCTTTTGAACGTATTATGCCGTGTTTACATAATAAACACTGGCTTTATGTAAATATAGCATTACATAGTTAACATTAAGAATTTATCCACCGGGCAGGATCCGACCCGTGACCTCCTCATCTTTATTGCTAGCTTTCACTTACCACCTACAGGAGCTCTACCACTGAACTACTGGGGCATCGACTAATGTTTTCTCTTTTTCCTTTTTAGATAGTTTACCCCCGCCTAAGCGTTTTAAATGCTGCTGGGTGAATCATCATTGCAACATTATGCCAAGCTCGCAGAAAAAATGAATTTGCCTATAAATCCGCGCTCCAGTAATTACAAAAGGTTTTGATTAGACTTTTTGTAATATATCCTCTTTGAATATATCATCTTTGAACTTCTTATATCATCCTTCAATAATTATTTATCTTCTTTATTCCTTTATCACTAATTTAAGGCTTATTTAATTGAAGATCTTGTAATTCTTTGGCTAGAACCCCCCCCTTTTACCCCTCCCCTCCATTTCAGCTTTTCTGATTGATGTACTCTACCATGTATAATTTAAAGGTCCTCGAGATCCTATTTATAAGGTCTATTTAGTTAAAGCAAGAGATAATTAAGCCTACCCATTTTTTAGAATTATGTCCTTTGAGGTTTGATTTTATTTAGAAACTCATTTATTTTACTCAATTTCTTTGAAATTTTTATCAAAACTTTATTAAGATTGTTTGTGATCAATTGTTTATATAAGAATTTAATTAATTTATCCCTCTATTTTAGATAATTAATTTATTTTATCTATTTAAATGGTCCGTTTTCGTGTGCGTTACCGCCACCACAATACTTTTCCAAACAGTCAGAGATATGAAGAATGGAGGGAATTACGTCTAGTAGGCCGATTTGACGAACAAAGACCCTTGCTTGGAATAAACAATGCAACTTATTTTTATTGTAGATTTTATGATGATGGATGTCACAAAAAATTTCGAGTTATAGTGTTTGAAGATTCGAGGGTCGAAGTTCGAGTGGCTGGAATACACGTACTTATTGTAAACCATATAGCTATTTAATTCCTAAGGCTGCAGTAGGCAGCGTGGTGCAATGAATAACACATCAGTCCGGTCTACGGAAGATGCTGGTTCGCACCCAGCCGCCTATTAACCTTTTGCACTAGCTAAAGGAGAGAAATAGCTATAGCCCAGCTGCTTTACTATTTTTAATTTTTTGTTTGAATTTTCAGACACATCACCCACCTGGAGAGGAAGAGCAAGATCACACACAAAGTGATCGAGATGAATTTGACGACGTAAAATAAAACATTTCCTTAAATGACTTTTTGAAATTTTTCAGAATTTTCCAAGATCAAGAAGTGTTGGAAGGAGGAGTGGAGGAGGATATACTTCAGTAACAAGTATGGGGGCCGGAAGTTCTGGTGTGATTTTACATGGAGGAGGCGCCGGTCCGAGTGGTCGACGTTATGGAAATGCGGTCATTTAAAAAATTATTAAAAATAAAAACTTTAAATTTTCGGGTTTGTAGTCCCCAAAAATTACCATTCATGGACAAACGTTCATTTAACACATTTTTCCGGGGACCTTTCAAAAATACCTACAAAAGTAAGCACATTTTAGACAATACTAAAAACTTTTCCGGATAACATTTTATAATTACTTCCGGAATGATTATAGGGGAAAATACGAATAAAGTTTATTTTTTTAAGGGTTTTCAAGTGGGATTTCATCTTGGCGCTCTAAATACTCTAGGTATTTTAGAGAAAAAATTTTAAATTTTTTAAATTCAGCAAAAATACTAATTGAATGTTTTGGCTGCAATGGAACGTTAATTGACAACAATGCTTTTGTGGTTATTGCAACGATATGGCAGCAAATGGCTAAAAGTTTTGATAATTATATCTACATGATGATCTCAAGATTTTTCATTGGCTTCAATTCTGGTTTATTTTGTTTAATAAATTTAAAATGATTTTATTTCCAATTTTCAGGAATCAATATGGGACTAGCATCAATATATCTAAGCGAAATTGCTCCAATGAATTTGCGTGGTGAGATGGGATGTATGTCCAATGTCTTCCTCTATACAGTCTTTTTATTCGCGTTGATTGTTGGCCTGTCTTTTACTTTGGGAGATGAGGAGAATTGGCATTTGATATTTCTACTTTCCTACATTTATTTTCTTTTTAAATTTTCCCTTCAAAAATTTTTTTATTCTAGATACCTGTAAGTGTTCAATTAACTTTGTTGGGGTTCTTCTGTCCTGAATCATCCAAATACTCCTACATTGTTCGTGGAAATTTTATGGAAGCTGAGAGGAGTTTGCAATTGCTTATAGGAAGGAATGATGTGACAACAATAGTCTCTACTAATGCTTCTGGAGGATGTCTTGCTGCTTATCTTAGTATTGTCTTCATTGCAGTTTATGTTGTCTTCTTCTCTTTTGGATTTGGTATTTTTTTTTAAAGTTTTGAGGGGTTTTACAAAGAAAATTTTGTTTCAGTTGCAATAACAGAAACCTATTTGAGCAATAACAAAACCTATTACAAGTCTTAGGGATTCTTCAATTCTTAGGCTAGCTGGGTTAACTTCTGCCTCGTTACAGAGGTACTTTTACGGCCTCCGAAGAAAAAGGGACGGGGCTTATGGAGGGGGGAAACTACACAAAAATCGAAAAGTTTATGTTTACTCATCCAATCTATTGCGATACCCGATTACGCATAAAGGTGCGTGGACGTAATTTTGGCAGGAGGCAAAAAGTCTGATTTCTGTGAATTATTATAATTAAATATTTTCAGGTGACAAGTCCAAACGTCTTCTCTTAAAATTGCCTTATATTCCAAAAAATATCAAGGAAATGCTTCTCTGGCGTTGTTGGCTGGTTATTTTGGAGAATATCATCTTCAATCCAATAATGATTCTACTGCTATTCAAAAACACAAATCCGCTTATTTCTATTGATCCCAATTATTGTGAAAGTGGTACATGCGCTGATGGTTGCCAGTTTAGTTTTCGAATGTTTCCAAACTTTTCGGAGGATATGGAAAAGGTCAAAGAACTCAATTTTTGCTTTATTTCAACTTTTGGATATCGTGATCGTATAGCTATGGAATATTTTTGTTTGGTATAAATTGTTATTTTTAACGATTTGTTATTTTTTAACATTTGTTGCTGTTGCAATTTATTTTTTATTTAATAATCTTTTTTCACTGTACGCCCAATTCAGTAATATTACATACTTGCTCTAGTTGCTTCTTTCATTCCCTTTAAAATTTTTTTTCAGAAAACGTATAAAAGACTAGGCTTGATTTTATAGGGAAATTTGAGGGGACATTTTTGAAATTAATGTAAATACAGAATGCCAACAAAACAAAAATGTTTTAATTTATAAATTGAAAAAGCTTTTTTCCTTTCATTTTTGTAAAAACATTTACATTCTCTTGTAATTTTGAACCAGTGCTTCGAAGCTCGTACCAAAATTCGTACCTCGTACTTGGTACGAAGTATGAGTACGAGCAAAAATTTTGGGCAGGTACGAAGACGAGTACGAGGCCAAAAAATGTGAAAAGTACGAGGTACGAGGCCTAAGTACGAGCTCGTACTTCTCGTACTTGGTGTTAATAGGAAAATGAAAGAAATATATTTAATTCCTTTCATTCTCCATCATTATATGAGTGTGGCCGAGTGGTGAAGGTGCTTGGCTGCGCTCAAGACGTTATTGATTGAGAGGTGGGTTCGCTTCCTGGTCAGAGGACAATGAATTTTCATATTTTATTTTCCTCAAATAACATATTTTATATTCTTAATTTTGTTTAAAAAATTTTTTATTTTTACATGGTGAAATTATGGGTTTTGGTCCTCTAAAATTCTTTAAATTTTTCATTGTACCACTAAAAAGTGAGTTTTTTTGCCTACGGCTTTCCGAACCATCTTGGAGACATCATCGACCCATCTTGGAGACAATATTTCACCTTGCACTCCAAAATGCTCAAAAATTTTGCCTGCGGCGCAGAAAATGGATAATATTGGAGGATTTACGGCTTCAAAGCCTTCCAAGATTCAAAAATTATTGCATATAACGCTTAAAATTTAAAACTAGATATTCTTGACTCCAAAAAATCATAAAAATTTTAGATTTTTTGCTTTTTTCTCAAGTACGAGTAATTACGAGGTACGAGGCCAAAAATAGAGGTGGTACGAGGTACGAGTACGACGCCTAAAATAAGGGTGGTACGAAGTACGAGGCCAAAAAAAGAGGTGGTACGAAGTACGAGTACGAGCAAATTTGAAGATTCGAAGCACTGTTTTGAACTTTACAGACCCCATTTTTTCCCCCGGAAGTTTCTTCCCATAGCTGTGCAGAATGGTCAGACTTGAAACATTCAAGAAATTATTAATATAAATTTTTCAGGCAAAAATAAATTATTTTTTTGAAATTAATCGGTCTTCTTCACTTACATATTCTGCTTGTCAACTATTTTGTTCCATATTTCGATTTATTGTTTTGCCAGAGACTAAGAATAAAGAACCTGAAAGGATTTTGAGGGATATTAAAAGAAAGATGAGTATATTACTTCTAGGTGTTGTTGTAAAATTTGAATTTGACTCTATATTCGATGCCTTATCGTTAAAATGTCTAAAAACTTGTAAATTCGCTATCATTTATAATGTTTCATTTCCAAATAAAATATTTACAGAATTAAAAATGTTTAAGAACACACAAAATCAAGTTTTAAGTATTTTTGTCGTATGCTAATTGCTAAAGTATTCGAAAGAGCCTTAGAATTATTAGCCAGTACTAAATAAAAGGCACTTTGTGTATAGACCAACTACAATAGCCATATCTCGCTGAATTCTTGTGCCGTTTAAAATTTTTATAGCCCATTCGAAAGAGCATAAAAAACTATTTAAAAACACTCAAAGATTTTTTATTTCTCTTTTGTAACTATTGCTTATAATTCATTTTTATTAAGTTTATGTTTTTATTAGTTATTCAAGTTCTTAGAGGCAAAAACAAGTTTAATTTCTTTCCAATCACAATTTGTGTTTACAATTTGTAATTTAAAGTTCATAAGAAATTGTAAATTTTTATACATAGCAAAAACAGTTCTATTTACAAACTTTTGTTTATTTAATTACAAAATACTCCATCTTCTACTTTTCTGTTTTAAATAAATATTCTTTGCTTCCAACCCAATTTAATTCCAAAGTCTTTGTTTCATTAATTGAACTTGTAAAATCATCTCCTAGTTTTTTTTTTCTTTAAATCGTAACAACCCATAAAATACATACATGTATCAACAGGAAATTATTATTAGAAGCAAGGCCATTAAAACAGTAATTAATCCAAAGTAGGCGAATGCGAACATATAAACTAATAAAAAATAAAAGGAAATAAGTCTAAATAGATTAAGAAGCTGAAGCTAATAAAATAATCTCAATCTTAGAGGGACATGCTTCAACGATTTTCAGGAATATTGTTTGAAAATGCTTGCATTGAAACTTTCTTCAATAGAAAGTTTTAGAAGCATGTTTCAGAAAAGCTTCAGAAGCATTCAGAAATATTTTTCAAAGTTTCAAGTTTCCTAAATCTTTATAGAGATGTTCAGAATTTTCTTAGGTTTGCTTCAACTTTCATTATAATTATTTCAAATAAAAAGTCTAACTCTTCTCTAACCGAATACATTTCTCCAACATCAGTGTCCTGTATTATAACTCATATTTGCTTCTCAGTTTTGCTTTAGTTTCTTCAATTTCATAATTACATATCTGAAATTTAATTTTTATTTTCATCTTCCGAATTTAAATAAATTTTGTTTTCTTCTGTATAAGGTTGTTGAAAAATTGCAAATAAATTTTTATTAATTAATATTCTATTATTTAATTATATTTTACTTCGTTGGTGGTGCCGACGGAAAGTGTTCATTGACTGAACTAAAGATGCTGATAAAAGGTGGGCCTAGGTGGGCCTCAAGTGTGTTTTGTTTTATCAATTCCAAACGGAATAATAGAGTTTAACTCTATAATCCTGGGTGGGCCTCAAGTGTGTTTTGTTTTATCAATTCCAAACGGAATAATAGAGTTTAACTCTATAATCCTGGGTGGGCCTCAAGTGTGTTTTGTTTTATCAATTCCAAACGGAATAATAGAGTTTAACTCTATAATCCTGGGTGGGCCTCAAGTGTGTTTTGTTTTATCAATTCCAAACGGAATAATAGAGTTTAACTCTATAATCCTGGGTGGGCCTCAAGTGTGTTTTGTTTTATCAATTCCAAACGGAATAATAGAGTTTAACTCTATAATCCTGGGTGGGCCTCAAGTGTGTTTTGTTTTATCAATTCCAAACGGAATAATAGAGTTTAACTCTATAATCCTGGGTGGGCCTCAAGTGTGTTTTGTTTTATCAATTCCAAACGGAATAATAGAGTTTAACTCTATAATCCTGGGTGGGCCTCAAGTGTGTTTTGTTTTATCAATTCCAAACGGAATAATAGAGTTTAACTCTATAATCCTGGGTGGGCCTCAAGTGTGTTTTGTTTTATCAATTCCAAACGGAATAATAGAGTTTAACTCTATAATCCTGGGTGGGCCTCAAGTGTGTTTTGTTTTATCAATTCCAAACGGAATAATAGAGTTTAACTCTATAATCCTGGGTGGGCCTCAAGTGTGTTTTGTTTTATCAATTCCAAACGGAATAATAGAGTTTAACTCTATAATCCTGGGTGGGCCTCAAGTGTGTTTTGTTTTATCAATTCCAAACGGAATAATAGAGTTTAACTCTATAATCCTGGGTGGGCCTCAAGTGTGTTTTGTTTTATCAATTCCAAACGGAATAATAGAGTTTAACTCTATAATCCTGGGTGGGCCTCAAGTGTGTTTTGTTTTATCAATTCCAAACGGAATAATAGAGTTTAACTCTATAATCCTGGGTGGGCCTCAAGTGTGTTTTGTTTTATCAATTCCAAACGGAATAATAGAGTTTAACTCTATAATCCTGGGTGGGCCTCAAGTGTGTTTTGTTTTATCAATTCCAAACGGAATAATAGAGTTTAACTCTATAATCCTGGGTGGGCCTCAAGTGTGTTTTGTTTTATCAATTCCAAACGGAATAATAGAGTTTAACTCTATAATCCTGGGTGGGCCTCAAGTGTGTTTTGTTTTATCAATTCCAAACGGAATAATAGAGTTTAACTCTATAATCCTGGGTGGGCCTCAAGTGTGTTTTGTTTTATCAATTCCAAACGGAATAATAGAGTTTAACTCTATAATCCTGGGTGGGCCTCAAGTGTGTTTTGTTTTATCAATTCCAAACGGAATAATAGAGTTTAACTCTATAATCCTGGGTGGGCCTCAAGTGTGTTTTGTTTTATCAATTCCAAACGGAATAATAGAGTTTAACTCTATAATCCTGGGTGGGCCTCAAGTGTGTTTTGTTTTATCAATTCCAAACGGAATAATAGAGTTTAACTCTATAATCCTGGGTGGGCCTCAAGTGTGTTTTGTTTTATCAATTCCAAACGGAATAATAGAGTTTAACTCTATAATCCTGGGTGGGCCTCAAGTGTGTTTTGTTTTATCAATTCCAAACGGAATAATAGAGTTTAACTCTATAATCCTGGGTGGGCCTCAAGTGTGTTTTGTTTTATCAATTCCAAACGGAATAATAGAGTTTAACTCTATAATCCTGGGTGGGCCTCAAGTGTGTTTTGTTTTATCAATTCCAAACGGAATAATAGAGTTTAACTCTATAATCCTGGGTGGGCCTCAAGTGTGTTTTGTTTTATCAATTCCAAACGGAATAATAGAGTTTAACTCTATAATCCTGGGTGGGCCTCAAGTGTGTTTTGTTTTATCAATTCCAAACGGAATAATAGAGTTTAACTCTATAATCCTGGGTGGGCCTCAAGTGTGTTTTGTTTTATCAATTCCAAACGGAATAATAGAGTTTAACTCTATAATCCTGGGTGGGCCTCAAGTGTGTTTTGTTTTATCAATTCCAAACGGAATAATAGAGTTTAACTCTATAATCCTGGGTGGGCCTCAAGTGTGTTTTGTTTTATCAATTCCAAACGGAATAATAGAGTTTAACTCTATAATCCTGGGTGGGCCTCAAGTGTGTTTTGTTTTATCAATTCCAAACGGAATAATAGAGTTTAACTCTATAATCCTGGGTGGGCCTCAAGTGTGTTTTGTTTTATCAATTCCAAACGGAATAATAGAGTTTAACTCTATAATCCTGGGTGGGCCACGAGTGTGTTTTGTTTTATCAATTCCAAACGGAATAATAGAGTTTAACTCTATAATCCTGGGTGGGCCTCAAGTGTGTTTTGTTTTATCAATTCCAAACGGAATAATAGAGTTTAACTCTATAATCCTGGGTGGGCCTCAAGTGTGTTTTGTTTTATCAATTCCAAACGGAATAATAGAGTTTAACTCTATAATCCTGGGTGGGCCACGAGTGTGTTTTGTTTTATCAATTCCAAACGGAATAATAGAGTTTAACTCTATAATCCTGGGTGGGCCACGAGTGTGTTTTGTTTTATCAATTCCAAACGGAATAATAGAGTTTAACTCTATAATCCTGGGTGGGCCTCATGTGTGTTTTGTTTTATCAATTCCAAACGGAATAATAGAGTTTAACTCTATAATCCTGGGTGAGCCTCAAGTGTGTTTTGTTTTATCAATTCCAAACGGAATAATAGAGTTTAACTCTATAATCCTGGGTGGGCCTCAAGTGTGTTTTGTTTTATCAATTCCAAACGGAATAATAGAGTTTAACTCTATAATCCTGGGTGGGCCACAAGTGTGTTTTGTTTTATCAATTCCAAACGGAATAATAGAGTTTAACTCTATAATCCTGGGTGGGCCACGAGTGTGTTTTGTTTTATCAATTCCAAACGGAATAATAGAGTTTAACTCTATAATCCTGGGTGGGCCTCAAGTGTGTTTTGTTTTATCAATTCCAAACGGAATAATAGAGTTTAACTCTATAATCCTGGGTGGGCCTCAAGTGTGTTTTGTTTTATCAATTCCAAACGGAATAATAGAGTTTAACTCTATAATCCTGGGTGGGCCACGAGTGTGTTTTGTTTTATCAATTCCAAACGGAATAATAGAGTTTAACTCTATAATCCTGGGTGGGCCACGAGTGTGTTTTGTTTTATCAATTCCAAACGGAATAATAGAGTTTAACTCTATAATCCTGGGTGGGCCACGAGTGTGTTTTGTTTTATCAATTCCAAACGGAATAATAGAGTTTAACTCTATAATCCTGGGTGGGCCTCAAGTGTGTTTTGTTTTATCAATTCCAAACGGAATAATAGAGTTTAACTCTATAATCCTGGGTGGGCCTCAAGTGTGTTTTGTTTTATCAATTCCAAACGGAATAATAGAGTTTAACTCTATAATCCTGGGTGGGCCACGAGTGTGTTTTGTTTTATCAATTCCAAACGGAATAATAGAGTTTAACTCTATAATCCTGGGTGGGCCACAAGTGTGTTTTGTTTTATCAATTCCAAACGGAATAATAGAGTTTAACTCTATAATCCTGGGTGGGCCACGAGTGTGTTTTGTTTTATCAATTCCAAACGGAATAATAGAGTTTAACTCTATAATCCTGGGTGGGCCTCAAGTGTGTTTTGTTTTATCAATTCCAAACGGAATAATAGAGTTTAACTCTATAATCCTGGGTGGGCCTCAAGTGTGTTTTGTTTTATCAATTCCAAACGGAATAATAGAGTTTAACTCTATAATCCTGGGTGGGCCTCAAGTGTGTTTTGTTTTATCAATTCCAAACGGAATAATAGAGTTTAACTCTATAATCCTGGGTGGGCCTCAAGTGTGTTTTGTTTTATCAATTCCAAACGGAATAATAGAGTTTAACTCTATAATCCTGGGTGGGCCTCAAGTGTGTTTTGTTTTATCAATTCCAAACGGAATAATAGAGTTTAACTCTATAATCCTGGGTGGGCCACAAGTGTGTTTTGTTTTATCAATTCCAAACGGAATAATAGAGTTTAACTCTATAATCCTGGGTGGGCCTCAAGTGTGTTTTGTTTTATCAATTCCAAACGGAATAATAGAGTTTAACTCTATAATCCTGGGTGGTCCTCAAGTGTGTTTTGTTTTATCAATTCCAAACGGAATAATAGAGTTTAACTCTATAATCCTGGGTGGGCCTCAAGTGTGTTTTGTTTTATCAATTCCAAACGGAATAATAGAGTTTAACTCTATAATCCTGGGTGGGCCTCAAGTGTGTTTTGTTTTATCAATTCCAAACGGAATAATAGAGTTTAACTCTATAATCCTGGGTGGGCCTCAAGTGTGTTTTGTTTTATCAATTCCAAACGGAATAATAGAGTTTAACTCTATAATCCTGGGTGGGCCTCAAGTGTGTTTTGTTTTATCAATTCCAAACGGAATAATAGAGTTTAACTCTATAATCCTGGGTGGGCCACGAGTGTGTTTTGTTTTATCAATTCCAAACGGAATAATAGAGTTTAACTCTATAATCCTGGGTGGGCCACAAGTGTGTTTTGTTTTATCAATTCCAAACGGAATAATAGAGTTTAACTCTATAATCCTGGGTGGGCCACGAGTGTGTTTTGTTTTATCAATTCCAAACGGAATAATAGAGTTTAACTCTATAATCCTGGGTGGGCCTCAAGTGTGTTTTGTTTTATCAATTCCAAACGGAATAATAGAGTTTAACTCTATAATCCTGGGTGGTCCTCAAGTGTGTTTTGTTTTATCAATTCCAAACGGAATAATAGAGTTTAACTCTATAATCCTGGGTGGGCCTCAAGTGTGTTTTGTTTTATCAATTCCAAACGGAATAATAGAGTTTAACTCTATAATCCTGGGTGGGCCTCAAGTGTGTTTTGTTTTATCAATTCCAAACGGAATAATAGAGTTTAACTCTATAATCCTGGGTGGGCCACGAGTGTGTTTTGTTTTATCAATTCCAAACGGAATAATAGAGTTTAACTCTATAATCCTGGGTGGGCCACGAGTGTGTTTTGTTTTATCAATTCCAAACGGAATAATAGAGTTTAACTCTATAATCCTGGGTGGGCCACGAGTGTGTTTTGTTTTATCAATTCCAAACGGAATAATAGAGTTTAACTCTATAATCCTGGGTGGGCCTCAAGTGTGTTTTGTTTTATCAATTCCAAACGGAATAATAGAGTTTAACTCTATAATCCTGGGTGGGCCTCAAGTGTGTTTTGTTTTATCAATTCCAAACGGAATAATAGAGTTTAACTCTATAATCCTGGGTGGGCCACGAGTGTGTTTTGTTTTATCAATTCCAAACGGAATAATAGAGTTTAACTCTATAATCCTGGGTGGGCCACAAGTGTGTTTTGTTTTATCAATTCCAAACGGAATAATAGAGTTTAACTCTATAATCCTGGGTGGGCCACGAGTGTGTTTTGTTTTATCAATTCCAAACGGAATAATAGAGTTTAACTCTATAATCCTGGGTGGGCCTCAAGTGTGTTTTGTTTTATCAATTCCAAACGGAATAATAGAGTTTAACTCTATAATCCTGGGTGGGCCTCAAGTGTGTTTTGTTTTATCAATTCCAAACGGAATAATAGAGTTTAACTCTATAATCCTGGGTGGGCCTCAAGTGTGTTTTGTTTTATCAATTCCAAACGGAATAATAGAGTTTAACTCTATAATCCTGGGTGGGCCTCAAGTGTGTTTTGTTTTATCAATTCCAAACGGAATAATAGAGTTTAACTCTATAATCCTGGGTGGGCCTCAAGTGTGTTTTGTTTTATCAATTCCAAACGGAATAATAGAGTTTAACTCTATAATCCTGGGTGGGCCACAAGTGTGTTTTGTTTTATCAATTCCAAACGGAATAATAGAGTTTAACTCTATAATCCTGGGTGGGCCTCAAGTGTGTTTTGTTTTATCAATTCCAAACGGAATAATAGAGTTTAACTCTATAATCCTGGGTGGTCCTCAAGTGTGTTTTGTTTTATCAATTCCAAACGGAATAATAGAGTTTAACTCTATAATCCTGGGTGGGCCTCAAGTGTGTTTTGTTTTATCAATTCCAAACGGAATAATAGAGTTTAACTCTATAATCCTGGGTGGGCCTCAAGTGTGTTTTGTTTTATCAATTCCAAACGGAATAATAGAGTTTAACTCTATAATCCTGGGTGGGCCTCAAGTGTGTTTTGTTTTATCAATTCCAAACGGAATAATAGAGTTTAACTCTATAATCCTGGGTGGGCCTCAAGTGTGTTTTGTTTTATCAATTCCAAACGGAATAATAGAGTTTAACTCTATAATCCTGGGTGGGCCACGAGTGTGTTTTGTTTTATCAATTCCAAACGGAATAATAGAGTTTAACTCTATAATCCTGGGTGGGCCTCAAGTGTGTTTTGTTTTATCAATTCCAAACGGAATAATAGAGTTTAACTCTATAATCCTGGGTGGGCCTCAAGTGTGTTTTGTTTTATCAATTCCAAACGGAATAATAGAGTTTAACTCTATAATCCTGGGTGGGCCTCAAGTGTGTTTTGTTTTATCAATTCCAAACGGAATAATAGAGTTTAACTCTATAATCCTGGGTGGGCCTCAAGTGTGTTTTGTTTTATCAATTCCAAACGGAATAATAGAGTTTAACTCTATAATCCTGGGTGGGCCTCAAGTGTGTTTTGTTTTATCAATTCCAAACGGAATAATAGAGTTTAACTCTATAATCCTGGGTGGGCCTCAAGTGTGTTTTGTTTTATCAATTCCAAACGGAATAATAGAGTTTAACTCTATAATCCTGGGTGGGCCTCAAGTGTGTTTTGTTTTATCAATTCCAAACGGAATAATAGAGTTTAACTCTATAATCCTGGGTGGGCCTCAAGTGTGTTTTGTTTTATCAATTCCAAACGGAATAATAGAGTTTAACTCTATAATCCTGGGTGGGCCTCAAGTGTGTTTTGTTTTATCAATTCCAAACGGAATAATAGAGTTTAACTCTATAATCCTGGGTGGGCCTCAAGTGTGTTTTGTTTTATCAATTCCAAACGGAATAATAGAGTTTAACTCTATAATCCTGGGTGGGCCTCAAGTGTGTTTTGTTTTATCAATTCCAAACGGAATAATAGAGTTTAACTCTATAATCCTGGGTGGGCCTCAAGTGTGTTTTGTTTTATCAATTCCAAACGGAATAATAGAGTTTAACTCTATAATCCTGGGTGGGCCTCAAGTGTGTTTTGTTTTATCAATTCCAAACGGAATAATAGAGTTTAACTCTATAATCCTGGGTGGGCCACAAGTGTGTTTTGTTTTATCAATTCCAAACGGAATAATAGAGTTTAACTCTATAATCCTGGGTGGGCCTCAAGTGTGTTTTGTTTTATCAATTCCAAACGGAATAATAGAGTTTAACTCTATAATCCTGGGTGGGCCTCAAGTGTGTTTTGTTTTATCAATTCCAAACGGAATAATAGAGTTTAACTCTATAATCCTGGGTGGGCCACGAGTGTGTTTTGTTTTATCAATTCCAAACGGAATAATAGAGTTTAACTCTATAATCCTGGGTGGGCCTCAAGTGTGTTTTGTTTTATCAATTCCAAACGGAATAATAGAGTTTAACTCTATAATCCTGGGTGGGCCTCAAGTGTGTTTTGTTTTATCAATTCCAAACGGAATAATAGAGTTTAACTCTATAATCCTGGGTGGGCCTCAAGTGTGTTTTGTTTTATCAATTCCAAACGGAATAATAGAGTTTAACTCTATAATCCTGGGTGGGCCTCAAGTGTGTTTTGTTTTATCAATTCCAAACGGAATAATAGAGTTTAACTCTATAATCCTGGGTGGGCCTCAAGTGTGTTTTGTTTTATCAATTCCAAACGGAATAATAGAGTTTAACTCTATAATCCTGGGTGGGCCTCAAGTGTGTTTTGTTTTATCAATTCCAAACGGAATAATAGAGTTTAACTCTATAATCCTGGGTGGGCCTCAAGTGTGTTTTGTTTTATCAATTCCAAACGGAATAATAGAGTTTAACTCTATAATCCTGGGTGGGCCTCAAGTGTGTTTTGTTTTATCAATTCCAAACGGAATAATAGAGTTTAACTCTATAATCCTGGGTGGGCCTCAAGTGTGTTTTGTTTTATCAATTCCAAACGGAATAATAGAGTTTAACTCTATAATCCTGGGTGGGCCTCAAGTGTGTTTTGTTTTATCAATTCCAAACGGAATAATAGAGTTTAACTCTATAATCCTGGGTGGGCCTCAAGTGTGTTTTGTTTTATCAATTCCAAACGGAATAATAGAGTTTAACTCTATAATCCTGGGTGGGCCTCAAGTGTGTTTTGTTTTATCAATTCCAAACGGAATAATAGAGTTTAACTCTATAATCCTGGGTGGGCCTCAAGTGTGTTTTGTTTTATCAATTCCAAACGGAATAATAGAGTTTAACTCTATAATCCTGGGTGGGCCACAAGTGTGTTTTGTTTTATCAATTCCAAACGGAATAATAGAGTTTAACTCTATAATCCTGGGTGGGCCACGAGTGTGTTTTGTTTTATCAATTCCAAACGGAATAATAGAGTTTAACTCTATAATCCTGGGTGGGCCTCAAGTGTGTTTTGTTTTATCAATTCCAAACGGAATAATAGAGTTTAACTCTATAATCCTGGGTGGGCCTCAAGTGTGTTTTGTTTTATCAATTCCAAACGGAATAATAGAGTTTAACTCTATAATCCTGGGTGGGCCTCAAGTGTGTTTTGTTTTATCAATTCCAAACGGAATAATAGAGTTTAACTCTATAATCCTGGGTGGGCCACAAGTGTGTTTTGTTTTATCAATTCCAAACGGAATAATAGAGTTTAACTCTATAATCCTGGGTGGGCCTCAAGTGTGTTTTGTTTTATCAATTCCAAACGGAATAATAGAGTTTAACTCTATAATCCTGGGTGGTCCTCAAGTGTGTTTTGTTTTATCAATTCCAAACGGAATAATAGAGTTTAACTCTATAATCCTGGGTGGGCCTCAAGTGTGTTTTGTTTTATCAATTCCAAACGGAATAATAGAGTTTAACTCTATAATCCTGGGTGGGCCTCAAGTGTGTTTTGTTTTATCAATTCCAAACGGAATAATAGAGTTTAACTCTATAATCCTGGGTGGGCCTCAAGTGTGTTTTGTTTTATCAATTCCAAACGGAATAATAGAGTTTAACTCTATAATCCTGGGTGGGCCTCAAGTGTGTTTTGTTTTATCAATTCCAAACGGAATAATAGAGTTTAACTCTATAATCCTGGGTGGGCCACGAGTGTGTTTTGTTTTATCAATTCCAAACGGAATAATAGAGTTTAACTCTATAATCCTGGGTGGGCCTCAAGTGTGTTTTGTTTTATCAATTCCAAACGGAATAATAGAGTTTAACTCTATAATCCTGGGTGGGCCTCAAGTGTGTTTTGTTTTATCAATTCCAAACGGAATAATAGAGTTTAACTCTATAATCCTGGGTGGGCCTCAAGTGTGTTTTGTTTTATCAATTCCAAACGGAATAATAGAGTTTAACTCTATAATCCTGGGTGGGCCTCAAGTGTGTTTTGTTTTATCAATTCCAAACGGAATAATAGAGTTTAACTCTATAATCCTGGGTGGGCCTCAAGTGTGTTTTGTTTTATCAATTCCAAACGGAATAATAGAGTTTAACTCTATAATCCTGGGTGGGCCTCAAGTGTGTTTTGTTTTATCAATTCCAAACGGAATAATAGAGTTTAACTCTATAATCCTGGGTGGGCCTCAAGTGTGTTTTGTTTTATCAATTCCAAACGGAATAATAGAGTTTAACTCTATAATCCTGGGTGGGCCTCAAGTGTGTTTTGTTTTATCAATTCCAAACGGAATAATAGAGTTTAACTCTATAATCCTGGGTGGGCCTCAAGTGTGTTTTGTTTTATCAATTCCAAACGGAATAATAGAGTTTAACTCTATAATCCTGGGTGGGCCTCAAGTGTGTTTTGTTTTATCAATTCCAAACGGAATAATAGAGTTTAACTCTATAATCCTGGGTGGGCCTCAAGTGTGTTTTGTTTTATCAATTCCAAACGGAATAATAGAGTTTAACTCTATAATCCTGGGTGGGCCTCAAGTGTGTTTTGTTTTATCAATTCCAAACGGAATAATAGAGTTTAACTCTATAATCCTGGGTGGGCCTCAAGTGTGTTTTGTTTTATCAATTCCAAACGGAATAATAGAGTTTAACTCTATAATCCTGGGTGGGCCACAAGTGTGTTTTGTTTTATCAATTCCAAACGGAATAATAGAGTTTAACTCTATAATCCTGGGTGGGCCTCAAGTGTGTTTTGTTTTATCAATTCCAAACGGAATAATAGAGTTTAACTCTATAATCCTGGGTGGGCCTCAAGTGTGTTTTGTTTTATCAATTCCAAACGGAATAATAGAGTTTAACTCTATAATCCTGGGTGGGCCACGAGTGTGTTTTGTTTTATCAATTCCAAACGGAATAATAGAGTTTAACTCTATAATCCTGGGTGGGCCTCAAGTGTGTTTTGTTTTATCAATTCCAAACGGAATAATAGAGTTTAACTCTATAATCCTGGGTGGGCCTCAAGTGTGTTTTGTTTTATCAATTCCAAACGGAATAATAGAGTTTAACTCTATAATCCTGGGTGGGCCTCAAGTGTGTTTTGTTTTATCAATTCCAAACGGAATAATAGAGTTTAACTCTATAATCCTGGGTGGGCCTCAAGTGTGTTTTGTTTTATCAATTCCAAACGGAATAATAGAGTTTAACTCTATAATCCTGGGTGGGCCTCAAGTGTGTTTTGTTTTATCAATTCCAAACGGAATAATAGAGTTT
This sequence comes from Meloidogyne incognita, assembly GCA_036172945.1. Classification (NCBI taxonomy): domain Eukaryota; kingdom Metazoa; phylum Nematoda; class Chromadorea; order Rhabditida; family Meloidogynidae; genus Meloidogyne; species Meloidogyne incognita. Next base: position 767,452 of record JARQAC010000029.1, on the reverse strand, counting down.
AACTCTATAATCCTGGGTGGGCCTCAAGTGTGTTTTGTTTTATCAATTCCAAACGGAATAATAGAGTTTAACTCTATAATCCTGGGTGGGCCTCAAGTGTGTTTTGTTTTATCAATTCCAAACGGAATAATAGAGTTTAACTCTATAATCCTGGGTGGGCCTCAAGTGTGTTTTGTTTTATCAATTCCAAACGGAATAATAGAGTTTAACTCTATAATCCTGGGTGGGCCTCAAGTGTGTTTTGTTTTATCAATTCCAAACGGAATAATAGAGTTTAACTCTATAATCCTGGGTGGGCCTCAAGTGTGTTTTGTTTTATCAATTCCAAACGGAATAATAGAGTTTAACTCTATAATCCTGGGTGGGCCTCAAGTGTGTTTTGTTTTATCAATTCCAAACGGAATAATAGAGTTTAACTCTATAATCCTGGGTGGGCCTCAAGTGTGTTTTGTTTTATCAATTCCAAACGGAATAATAGAGTTTAACTCTATAATCCTGGGTGGGCCTCAAGTGTGTTTTGTTTTATCAATTCCAAACGGAATAATAGAGTTTAACTCTATAATCCTGGGTGGGCCACAAGTGTGTTTTGTTTTATCAATTCCAAACGGAATAATAGAGTTTAACTCTATAATCCTGGGTGGGCCACGAGTGTGTTTTGTTTTATCAATTCCAAACGGAATAATAGAGTTTAACTCTATAATCCTGGGTGGGCCTCAAGTGTGTTTTGTTTTATCAATTCCAAACGGAATAATAGAGTTTAACTCTATAATCCTGGGTGGGCCTCAAGTGTGTTTTGTTTTATCAATTCCAAACGGAATAATAGAGTTTAACTCTATAATCCTGGGTGGGCCTCAAGTGTGTTTTGTTTTATCAATTCCAAACGGAATAATAGAGTTTAACTCTATAATCCTGGGTGGGCCTCAAGTGTGTTTTGTTTTATCAATTCCAAACGGAATAATAGAGTTTAACTCTATAATCCTGGGTGGGCCTCAAGTGTGTTTTGTTTTATCAATTCCAAACGGAATAATAGAGTTTAACTCTATAATCCTGGGTGGGCCACGAGTGTGTTTTGTTTTATCAATTCCAAACGGAATAATAGAGTTTAACTCTATAATCCTGGGTGGGCCTCAAGTGTGTTTTGTTTTATCAATTCCAAACGGAATAATAGAGTTTAACTCTATAATCCTGGGTGGGCCTCAAGTGTGTTTTGTTTTATCAATTCCAAACGGAATAATAGAGTTTAACTCTATAATCCTGGGTGGGCCTCAAGTGTGTTTTGTTTTATCAATTCCAAACGGAATAATAGAGTTTAACTCTATAATCCTGGGTGGGCCACGAGTGTGTTTTGTTTTATCAATTCCAAACGGAATAATAGAGTTTAACTCTATAATCCTGGGTGGGCCTCAAGTGTGTTTTGTTTTATCAATTCCAAACGGAATAATAGAGTTTAACTCTATAATCCTGGGTGGGCCTCAAGTGTGTTTTGTTTTATCAATTCCAAACGGAATAATAGAGTTTAACTCTATAATCCTGGGTGGGCCTCAAGTGTGTTTTGTTTTATCAATTCCAAACGGAATAATAGAGTTTAACTCTATAATCCTGGGTGGGCCACGAGTGTGTTTTGTTTTATCAATTCCAAACGGAATAATAGAGTTTAACTCTATAATCCTGGGTGGGCCTCAAGTGTGTTTTGTTTTATCAATTCCAAACGGAATAATAGAGTTTAACTCTATAATCCTGGGTGGGCCTCAAGTGTGTTTTGTTTTATCAATTCCAAACGGAATAATAGAGTTTAACTCTATAATCCTGGGTGGGCCACGAGTGTGTTTTGTTTTATCAATTCCAAACGGAATAATAGAGTTTAACTCTATAATCCTGGGTGGGCCTCAAGTGTGTTTTGTTTTATCAATTCCAAACGGAATAATAGAGTTTAACTCTATAATCCTGGGTGGGCCTCAAGTGTGTTTTGTTTTATCAATTCCAAACGGAATAATAGAGTTTAACTCTATAATCCTGGGTGGGCCTCAAGTGTGTTTTGTTTTATCAATTCCAAACGGAATAATAGAGTTTAACTCTATAATCCTGGGTGGGCCACGAGTGTGTTTTGTTTTATCAATTCCAAACGGAATAATAGAGTTTAACTCTATAATCCTGGGTGGGCCTCAAGTGTGTTTTGTTTTATCAATTCCAAACGGAATAATAGAGTTTAACTCTATAATCCTGGGTGGGCCTCAAGTGTGTTTTGTTTTATCAATTCCAAACGGAATAATAGAGTTTAACTCTATAATCCTGGGTGGGCCTCAAGTGTGTTTTGTTTTATCAATTCCAAACGGAATAATAGAGTTTAACTCTATAATCCTGGGTGGGCCTCAAGTGTGTTTTGTTTTATCAATTCCAAACGGAATAATAGAGTTTAACTCTATAATCCTGGGTGAGCCTCAAGTGTGTTTTGTTTTATCAATTCCAAACGGAATAATAGAGTTTAACTCTATAATCCTGGGTGGGCCTCAAGTGTGTTTTGTTTTATCAATTCCAAACGGAATAATAGAGTTTAACTCTATAATCCTGGGTGGGCCACAAGTGTGTTTTGTTTTATCAATTCCAAACGGAATAATAGAGTTTAACTCTATAATCCTGGGTGGGCCTCAAGTGTGTTTTGTTTTATCAATTCCAAACGGAATAATAGAGTTTAACTCTATAATCCTGGGTGGGCCTCAAGTGTGTTTTGTTTTATCAATTCCAAACGGAATAATAGAGTTTAACTCTATAATCCTGGGTGGGCCTCAAGTGTGTTTTGTTTTATCAATTCCAAACGGAATAATAGAGTTTAACTCTATAATCCTGGGTGGGCCACAAGTGTGTTTTGTTTTATCAATTCCAAACGGAATAATAGAGTTTAACTCTATAATCCTGGGTGGGCCTCAAGTGTGTTTTGTTTTATCAATTCCAAACGGAATAATAGAGTTTAACTCTATAATCCTGGGTGGGCCACAAGTGTGTTTTGTTTTATCAATTCCAAACGGAATAATAGAGTTTAACTCTATAATCCTGGGTGGGCCTCAAGTGTGTTTTGTTTTATCAATTCCAAACGGAATAATAGAGTTTAACTCTATAATCCTGGGTGGGCCTCAAGTGTGTTTTGTTTTATCAATTCCAAACGGAATAATAGAGTTTAACTCTATAATCCTGGGTGGGCCACAAGTGTGTTTTGTTTTATCAATTCCAAACGGAATAATAGAGTTTAACTCTATAATCCTGGGTGGGCCTCAAGTGTGTTTTGTTTTATCAATTCCAAACGGAATAATAGAGTTTAACTCTATAATCCTGGGTGGGCCACAAGTGTGTTTTGTTTTATCAATTCCAAACGGAATAATAGAGTTTAACTCTATAATCCTGGGTGGGCCTCAAGTGTGTTTTGTTTTATCAATTCCAAACGGAATAATAGAGTTTAACTCTATAATCCTGGGTGGGCCTCAAGTGTGTTTTGTTTTATCAATTCCAAACGGAATAATAGAGTTTAACTCTATAATCCTGGGTGGGCCTCAAGTGTGTTTTGTTTTATCAATTCCAAACGGAATAATAGAGTTTAACTCTATAATCCTGGGTGGGCCACGAGTGTGTTTTGTTTTATCAATTCCAAACGGAATAATAGAGTTTAACTCTATAATCCTGGGTGGGCCACGAGTGTGTTTTGTTTTATCAATTCCAAACGGAATAATAGAGTTTAACTCTATAATCCTGGGTGGGCCACAAGTGTGTTTTGTTTTATCAATTCCAAACGGAATAATAGAGTTTAACTCTATAATCCTGGGTGGGCCACGAGTGTGTTTTGTTTTATCAATTCCAAACGGAATAATAGAGTTTAACTCTATAATCCTGGGTGGGCCTCAAGTGTGTTTTGTTTTATCAATTCCAAACGGAATAATAGAGTTTAACTCTATAATCCTGGGTGGGCCTCAAGTGTGTTTTGTTTTATCAATTCCAAACGGAATAATAGAGTTTAACTCTATAATCCTGGGTGGGCCACGAGTGTGTTTTGTTTTATCAATTCCAAACGGAATAATAGAGTTTAACTCTATAATCCTGGGTGGGCCTCAAGTGTGTTTTGTTTTATCAATTCCAAACGGAATAATAGAGTTTAACTCTATAATCCTGGGTGGGCCTCAAGTGTGTTTTGTTTTATCAATTCCAAACGGAATAATAGAGTTTAACTCTATAATCCTGGGTGGGCCTCAAGTGTGTTTTGTTTTATCAATTCCAAACGGAATAATAGAGTTTAACTCTATAATCCTGGGTGGGCCACGAGTGTGTTTTGTTTTATCAATTCCAAACGGAATAATAGAGTTTAACTCTATAATCCTGGGTGGGCCTCAAGTGTGTTTTGTTTTATCAATTCCAAACGGAATAATAGAGTTTAACTCTATAATCCTGGGTGGGCCTCAAGTGTGTTTTGTTTTATCAATTCCAAACGGAATAATAGAGTTTAACTCTATAATCCTGGGTGGGCCTCAAGTGTGTTTTGTTTTATCAATTCCAAACGGAATAATAGAGTTTAACTCTATAATCCTGGGTGGGCCACGAGTGTGTTTTGTTTTATCAATTCCAAACGGAATAATAGAGTTTAACTCTATAATCCTGGGTGGGCCTCAAGTGTGTTTTGTTTTATCAATTCCAAACGGAATAATAGAGTTTAACTCTATAATCCTGGGTGGGCCTCAAGTGTGTTTTGTTTTATCAATTCCAAACGGAATAATAGAGTTTAACTCTATAATCCTGGGTGGGCCTCAAGTGTGTTTTGTTTTATCAATTCCAAACGGAATAATAGAGTTTAACTCTATAATCCTGGGTGGGCCTCAAGTGTGTTTTGTTTTATCAATTCCAAACGGAATAATAGAGTTTAACTCTATAATCCTGGGTGAGCCTCAAGTGTGTTTTGTTTTATCAATTCCAAACGGAATAATAGAGTTTAACTCTATAATCCTGGGTGGGCCTCAAGTGTGTTTTGTTTTATCAATTCCAAACGGAATAATAGAGTTTAACTCTATAATCCTGGGTGGGCCACAAGTGTGTTTTGTTTTATCAATTCCAAACGGAATAATAGAGTTTAACTCTATAATCCTGGGTGGGCCTCAAGTGTGTTTTGTTTTATCAATTCCAAACGGAATAATAGAGTTTAACTCTATAATCCTGGGTGGGCCTCAAGTGTGTTTTGTTTTATCAATTCCAAACGGAATAATAGAGTTTAACTCTATAATCCTGGGTGGGCCTCAAGTGTGTTTTGTTTTATCAATTCCAAACGGAATAATAGAGTTTAACTCTATAATCCTGGGTGGGCCACAAGTGTGTTTTGTTTTATCAATTCCAAACGGAATAATAGAGTTTAACTCTATAATCCTGGGTGGGCCTCAAGTGTGTTTTGTTTTATCAATTCCAAACGGAATAATAGAGTTTAACTCTATAATCCTGGGTGGGCCACAAGTGTGTTTTGTTTTATCAATTCCAAACGGAATAATAGAGTTTAACTCTATAATCCTGGGTGGGCCTCAAGTGTGTTTTGTTTTATCAATTCCAAACGGAATAATAGAGTTTAACTCTATAATCCTGGGTGGGCCTCAAGTGTGTTTTGTTTTATCAATTCCAAACGGAATAATAGAGTTTAACTCTATAATCCTGGGTGGGCCACAAGTGTGTTTTGTTTTATCAATTCCAAACGGAATAATAGAGTTTAACTCTATAATCCTGGGTGGGCCTCAAGTGTGTTTTGTTTTATCAATTCCAAACGGAATAATAGAGTTTAACTCTATAATCCTGGGTGGGCCACAAGTGTGTTTTGTTTTATCAATTCCAAACGGAATAATAGAGTTTAACTCTATAATCCTGGGTGGGCCTCAAGTGTGTTTTGTTTTATCAATTCCAAACGGAATAATAGAGTTTAACTCTATAATCCTGGGTGGGCCTCAAGTGTGTTTTGTTTTATCAATTCCAAACGGAATAATAGAGTTTAACTCTATAATCCTGGGTGGGCCTCAAGTGTGTTTTGTTTTATCAATTCCAAACGGAATAATAGAGTTTAACTCTATAATCCTGGGTGGGCCACGAGTGTGTTTTGTTTTATCAATTCCAAACGGAATAATAGAGTTTAACTCTATAATCCTGGGTGGGCCACGAGTGTGTTTTGTTTTATCAATTCCAAACGGAATAATAGAGTTTAACTCTATAATCCTGGGTGGGCCACAAGTGTGTTTTGTTTTATCAATTCCAAACGGAATAATAGAGTTTAACTCTATAATCCTGGGTGGGCCACGAGTGTGTTTTGTTTTATCAATTCCAAACGGAATAATAGAGTTTAACTCTATAATCCTGGGTGGGCCTCAAGTGTGTTTTGTTTTATCAATTCCAAACGGAATAATAGAGTTTAACTCTATAATCCTGGGTGGGCCTCAAGTGTGTTTTGTTTTATCAATTCCAAACGGAATAATAGAGTTTAACTCTATAATCCTGGGTGGGCCTCAAGTGTGTTTTGTTTTATCAATTCCAAACGGAATAATAGAGTTTAACTCTATAATCCTGGGTGGGCCTCAAGTGTGTTTTGTTTTATCAATTCCAAACGGAATAATAGAGTTTAACTCTATAATCCTGGGTGGGCCTCAAGTGTGTTTTGTTTTATCAATTCCAAACGGAATAATAGAGTTTAACTCTATAATCCTGGGTGGGCCACAAGTGTGTTTTGTTTTATCAATTCCAAACGGAATAATAGAGTTTAACTCTATAATCCTGGGTGGGCCTCAAGTGTGTTTTGTTTTATCAATTCCAAACGGAATAATAGAGTTTAACTCTATAATCCTGGGTGGTCCTCAAGTGTGTTTTGTTTTATCAATTCCAAACGGAATAATAGAGTTTAACTCTATAATCCTGGGTGGGCCTCAAGTGTGTTTTGTTTTATCAATTCCAAACGGAATAATAGAGTTTAACTCTATAATCCTGGGTGGGCCTCAAGTGTGTTTTGTTTTATCAATTCCAAACGGAATAATAGAGTTTAACTCTATAATCCTGGGTGGGCCTCAAGTGTGTTTTGTTTTATCAATTCCAAACGGAATAATAGAGTTTAACTCTATAATCCTGGGTGGGCCTCAAGTGTGTTTTGTTTTATCAATTCCAAACGGAATAATAGAGTTTAACTCTATAATCCTGGGTGGGCCACGAGTGTGTTTTGTTTTATCAATTCCAAACGGAATAATAGAGTTTAACTCTATAATCCTGGGTGGGCCACAAGTGTGTTTTGTTTTATCAATTCCAAACGGAATAATAGAGTTTAACTCTATAATCCTGGGTGGGCCACGAGTGTGTTTTGTTTTATCAATTCCAAACGGAATAATAGAGTTTAACTCTATAATCCTGGGTGGGCCTCAAGTGTGTTTTGTTTTATCAATTCCAAACGGAATAATAGAGTTTAACTCTATAATCCTGGGTGGGCCTCAAGTGTGTTTTGTTTTATCAATTCCAAACGGAATAATAGAGTTTAACTCTATAATCCTGGGTGGGCCTCAAGTGTGTTTTGTTTTATCAATTCCAAACGGAATAATAGAGTTTAACTCTATAATCCTGGGTGGGCCTCAAGTGTGTTTTGTTTTATCAATTCCAAACGGAATAATAGAGTTTAACTCTATAATCCTGGGTGGGCCACGAGTGTGTTTTGTTTTATCAATTCCAAACGGAATAATAGAGTTTAACTCTATAATCCTGGGTGGGCCACGAGTGTGTTTTGTTTTATCAATTCCAAACGGAATAATAGAGTTTAACTCTATAATCCTGGGTGGGCCTCAAGTGTGTTTTGTTTTATCAATTCCAAACGGAATAATAGAGTTTAACTCTATAATCCTGGGTGGGCCTCAAGTGTGTTTTGTTTTATCAATTCCAAACGGAATAATAGAGTTTAACTCTATAATCCTGGGTGGGCCTCAAGTGTGTTTTGTTTTATCAATTCCAAACGGAATAATAGAGTTTAACTCTATAATCCTGGGTGGGCCTCAAGTGTGTTTTGTTTTATCAATTCCAAACGGAATAATAGAGTTTAACTCTATAATCCTGGGTGGGCCTCAAGTGTGTTTTGTTTTATCAATTCCAAACGGAATAATAGAGTTTAACTCTATAATCCTGGGTGGGCCTCAAGTGTGTTTTGTTTTATCAATTCCAAACGGAATAATAGAGTTTAACTCTATAATCCTGGGTGGGCCTCAAGTGTGTTTTGTTTTATCAATTCCAAACGGAATAATAGAGTTTAACTCTATAATCCTGGGTGGGCCTCAAGTGTGTTTTGTTTTATCAATTCCAAACGGAATAATAGAGTTTAACTCTATAATCCTGGGTGGGCCTCAAGTGTGTTTTGTTTTATCAATTCCAAACGGAATAATAGAGTTTAACTCTATAATCCTGGGTGGGCCTCAAGTGTGTTTTGTTTTATCAATTCCAAACGGAATAATAGAGTTTAACTCTATAATCCTGGGTGGGCCTCAAGTGTGTTTTGTTTTATCAATTCCAAACGGAATAATAGAGTTTAACTCTATAATCCTGGGTGGGCCTCAAGTGTGTTTTGTTTTATCAATTCCAAACGGAATAATAGAGTTTAACTCTATAATCCTGGGTGGGCCTCAAGTGTGTTTTGTTTTATCAATTCCAAACGGAATAATAGAGTTTAACTCTATAATCCTGGGTGGGCCTCAAGTGTGTTTTGTTTTATCAATTCCAAACGGAATAATAGAGTTTAACTCTATAATCCTGGGTGGGCCTCAAGTGTGTTTTGTTTTATGAATTCCAAACGGAATAATAGAGTTTAACTCTATAATCCTGGGTGGGCCTCAAGTGTGTTTTGTTTTATCAATTCCAAACGGAATAATAGAGTTTAACTCTATAATCCTGGGTGGGCCTCAAGTGTGTTTTGTTTTATCAATTCCAAACGGAATAATAGAGTTTAACTCTATAATCCTGGGTGGGCCTCAAGTGTGTTTTGTTTTATCAATTCCAAACGGAATAATAGAGTTTAACTCTATAATCCTGGGTGGGCCACAAGTGTGTTTTGTTTTATCAATTCCAAACGGAATAATAGAGTTTAACTCTATAATCCTGGGTGGGCCACGAGTGTGTTTTGTTTTATCAATTCCAAACGGAATAATAGAGTTTAACTCTATAATCCTGGGTGGGCCACAAGTGTGTTTTGTTTTATCAATTCCAAACGGAATAATAGAGTTTAACTCTATAATCCTGGGTGGGCCTCAAGTGTGTTTTGTTTTATCAATTCCAAACGGAATAATAGAGTTTAACTCTATAATCCTGGGTGGGCCACAAGTGTGTTTTGTTTTATCAATTCCAAACGGAATAATAGAGTTTAACTCTATAATCCTGGGTGGGCCTCAAGTGTGTTTTGTTTTATCAATTCCAAACGGAATAATAGAGTTTAACTCTATAATCCTGGGTGGGCCTCAAGTGTGTTTTGTTTTATGAATTCCAAACGGAATAATAGAGTTTAACTCTATAATCCTGGGTGGGCCACAAGTGTGTTTTGTTTTATCAATTCCAAACGGAATAATAGAGTTTAACTCTATAATCCTGGGTGGGCCTCAAGTGTGTTTTGTTTTATCAATTCCAAACGGAATAATAGAGTTTAACTCTATAATCCTGGGTGGGCCTCAAGTGTGTTTTGTTTTATCAATTCCAAACGGAATAATAGAGTTTAACTCTATAATCCTGGGTGGGCCACAAGTGTGTTTTGTTTTATCAATTCCAAACGGAATAATAGAGTTTAACTCTATAATCCTGGGTGGGCCTCAAGTGTGTTTTGTTTTATCAATTCCAAACGGAATAATAGAGTTTAACTCTATAATCCTGGGTGGGCCTCAAGTGTGTTTTGTTTTATCAATTCCAAACGGAATAATAGAGTTTAACTCTATAATCCTGGGTGGGCCTCAAGTGTGTTTTGTTTTATCAATTCCAAACGGAATAATAGAGTTTAACTCTATAATCCTGGGTGGGCCTCAAGTGTGTTTTGTTTTATCAATTCCAAACGGAATAATAGAGTTTAACTCTATAATCCTGGGTGGGCCTCAAGTGTGTTTTGTTTTATCAATTCCAAACGGAATAATAGAGTTTAACTCTATAATCCTGGGTGGGCCTCAAGTGTGTTTTGTTTTATCAATTCCAAACGGAATAATAGAGTTTAACTCTATAATCCTGGGTGGGCCTCAAGTGTGTTTTGTTTTATCAATTCCAAACGGAATAATAGAGTTTAACTCTATAATCCTGGGTGGGCCTCAAGTGTGTTTTGTTTTATCAATTCCAAACGGAATAATAGAGTTTAACTCTATAATCCTGGGTGGGCCTCAAGTGTGTTTTGTTTTATCAATTCCAAACGGAATAATAGAGTTTAACTCTATAATCCTGGGTGGGCCTCAAGTGTGTTTTGTTTTATCAATTCCAAACGGAATAATAGAGTTTAACTCTATAATCCTGGGTGGGCCTCAAGTGTGTTTTGTTTTATCAATTCCAAACGGAATAATAGAGTTTAACTCTATAATCCTGGGTGGGCCTCAAGTGTGTTTTGTTTTATCAATTCCAAACGGAATAATAGAGTTTAACTCTATAATCCTGGGTGGGCCTCAAGTGTGTTTTGTTTTATCAATTCCAAACGGAATAATAGAGTTTAACTCTATAATCCTGGGTGGGCCTCAAGTGTGTTTTGTTTTATCAATTCCAAACGGAATAATAGAGTTTAACTCTATAATCCTGGGTGGGCCTCAAGTGTGTTTTGTTTTATCAATTCCAAACGGAATAATAGAGTTTAACTCTATAATCCTGGGTGGGCCTCAAGTGTGTTTTGTTTTATCAATTCCAAACGGAATAATAGAGTTTAACTCTATAATCCTGGGTGGGCCTCAAGTGTGTTTTGTTTTATCAATTCCAAACGGAATAATAGAGTTTAACTCTATAATCCTGGGTGGGCCTCAAGTGTGTTTTGTTTTATCAATTCCAAACGGAATAATAGAGTTTAACTCTATAATCCTGGGTGGGCCACAAGTGTGTTTTGTTTTATCAATTCCAAACGGAATAATAGAGTTTAACTCTATAATCCTGGGTGGGCCTCAAGTGTGTTTTGTTTTATCAATTCCAAACGGAATAATAGAGTTTAACTCTATAATCCTGGGTGGGCCTCAAGTGTGTTTTGTTTTATCAATTCCAAACGGAATAATAGAGTTTAACTCTATAATCCTGGGTGGGCCACAAGTGTGTTTTGTTTTATCAATTCCAAACGGAATAATAGAGTTTAACTCTATAATCCTGGGTGGGCCTCAAGTGTGTTTTGTTTTATCAATTCCAAACGGAATAATAGAGTTTAACTCTATAATCCTGGGTGGGCCTCAAGTGTGTTTTGTTTTATCAATTCCAAACGGAATAATAGAGTTTAACTCTATAATCCTGGGTGGGCCTCAAGTGTGTTTTGTTTTATCAATTCCAAACGGAATAATAGAGTTTAACTCTATAATCCTGGGTGGGCCTCAAGTGTGTTTTGTTTTATCAATTCCAAACGGAATAATAGAGTTTAACTCTATAATCCTGGGTGGGCCTCAAGTGTGTTTTGTTTTATCAATTCCAAACGGAATAATAGAGTTTAACTCTATAATCCTGGGTGGGCCTCAAGTGTGTTTTGTTTTATCAATTCCAAACGGAATAATAGAGTTTAACTCTATAATCCTGGGTGGGCCTCAAGTGTGTTTTGTTTTATCAATTCCAAACGGAATAATAGAGTTTAACTCTATAATCCTGGGTGGGCCTCAAGTGTGTTTTGTTTTATCAATTCCAAACGGAATAATAGAGTTTAACTCTATAATCCTGGGTGGGCCTCAAGTGTGTTTTGTTTTATCAATTCCAAACGGAATAATAGAGTTTAACTCTATAATCCTGGGTGGGCCTCAAGTGTGTTTTGTTTTATCAATTCCAAACGGAATAATAGAGTTTAACTCTATAATCCTGGGTGGGCCTCAAGTGTGTTTTGTTTTATCAATTCCAAACGGAATAATAGAGTTTAACTCTATAATCCTGGGTGGGCCTCAAGTGTGTTTTGTTTTATCAATTCCAAACGGAATAATAGAGTTTAACTCTATAATCCTGGGTGGGCCTCAAGTGTGTTTTGTTTTATCAATTCCAAACGGAATAATAGAGTTTAACTCTATAATCCTGGGTGGGCCTCAAGTGTGTTTTGTTTTATCAATTCCAAACGGAATAATAGAGTTTAACTCTATAATCCTGGGTGGGCCTCAAGTGTGTTTTGTTTTATCAATTCCAAACGGAATAATAGAGTTTAACTCTATAATCCTACGACTCCAGATTTACTCAAAAATATTATGATTATTCAAACTAAAGTGATATCTAATAGGTATAAGAAAATAGAGAAATGTATTTAGATATATACTTTGAGGTTAAAAGGGCCATTCTATTGGAGGTGCCATTCTATTAGAATAAATACGGTATTTCGATTTGACTTATAAAGTGCTACTGGACTCATAAACTGCAGTTGAGCCAAAAAATTTTGGGAGGTATACCATGGGTCTGTTGAAATTTAATTTTCTCGTTTTATTAAAAAAATTTTTACCATACATCTCTAAATTTTATTATCAAATTAATTTCTGAAACAAATGAAAGGGGCAAAAAAAATAATTTTATGAGATGATTAGAAAAGATAAGAAAAATTTTGTTTTTTCAAAAACAAAAGTAGTGCACATTTAATTATTTTTGTATTTGTTCTTTTGCATAATATTTTTTTGCTCAAATTTGTATATTGGTCATTTACCTTTTTTCTGAGGTTATAAATTAAGAGCATATTTATTAAGTTGTGGTTCATTATTCAATAAATTAATTTTTTGTCGATAAATGAAGGCAAAAAGAATGTGCTGTCCAAATTTGATCAAAAATAATATTCTCAACAAGGGGGTGTTTTGCTAGGGTTTCACATGAAGTTCCGGTTCCGGAAAATTCCAGCGTCTTTTTGGTTCCGGTTCCGTCTGATCCGGTTCCGGTCAAAATTTCGGTTCCGGTGAAACACTTGTTTCCTCCTTTTTCCGGCATTTTTTGGCGTTTCGTCTTTCGCCCTTTATGTTTCGCTTTTTAAAAATCTTTTTCTGAATACTTCTGTTTCTCAAACACTTTTTGGGCATTTTTTCTGTTTATCAACTTTTTATGTACTTTTTTTTATCTCAATTTTAAATTTTATTTTAGTAGATAACCCCCCTAAATATTAACTTACTATTTAATTTGTATTTAACTTTATTTGGACTTCAATGCAAAACAAATATCCTGACCCAGAAACGGAAAGTGCAATGTCTGGTGTGTCTAATACTACACCGTGAGTTTTTTTGAGAAAAAAAATTAAAAAAAATTTTTTTTTGCCGAGGTGAAATTTTTTGAAAATTTTGAAATTTTTTCAACCCTAGCTACTCTTGTAATTTTAAAAATTTTTTCAAAATTACATTTGTGAATGTTTTTTTGACAAATGGGTGTGTGTGGGATTTACTGGTTATTGATTGCGTTCTCTCATCTTTTCTTCTCTTTTACTATCAATATAAAAAGCTTCCATATGTTCAGTTGTAGTTTTGTTTAGTAAAAAAATTACAATTGTTTTTATAAAATTTACAAATAAGGCCTGACTGTAAAATCGAAAATTTATAGTAATTTGTGAAGATATTTTTTCTTACTTTTTAATAGTTTTATATAGCAAGGTTGACGGATCCGGATATCCAGATTCGAAAAAGGCCGGATATCCGCAAATTTTGGGTTCGGATATCGAATCCAGATCCGGAAAAATTTCTAGAAAACTTCGGGTCTATATCCGAAAGTTTCCAACTATCCGCCAACCCTGCTATATAAGTATAGTGGTAGATTATTGATTTCTCTATAACGGGGCTTTTCCTTTGTAATGAATGAATAATGCTTGGTTTATGTAGCTCTAAATTGATCGTGTTTAAGTTACATTTTTTAAATAAAAAATTATTTAAATTCATTACACTAATCATTTTTGTATTTTTCTCCTTTTTTCTCATAAAATATTTTTATCATTTATTTTATCTTTTTATTTGTATTAAAATGTACTTTTAGTTAAAATAAACATTTTTCTCATTTAACGATAAAAATAGGGTCAGACAAAATTTGGGGGTTTCTAAAACTGAAATTTTTGCAATTTTATGGAGAAAATACTGAAAAAATTAGAAAAATTTAAATCGCTAAATCCAGGGAAATTGATGATTTTTAAAAATTTTTTTACAAAAAACCGGGACACGCCCAAAACGGCGCGTGACCATAACGGCGCAAAGCCGTAACTTGCTTCAAAATTTTCGAATCTTACCAAATTTCATATTAAACGAATCCACTCATCGAGTTAAAGAGATTGGTACCAAAATTAATAAGGGCCAGAAGTTTTCCAGCAAGTTATGGCTCTGCGCCGTTATGGTCACGCGCCGTTTTGGGCAATACCAAAAAAAACCTGTATTTTCTGGGGTCTAGGGGAACCTAAAGAATGGAAGACTAGAGATCAGATTTAAAAGGAAAAAAGGAGAAAAATGTGATTATTTAGCCAAATTTGTCCAGCCCTTAAAATAAAAATTAATTTTTTATTTTTTAAAGAATGAATATAGACCCAACAATTAGCCATGAAATGCTCTTTAGCGAACGCCCTCGGACTGCTTTTACAATGTCCCCGGATCAGGCGCTTTTCAGTTTGGTTAAGGTTTTGTTTTTTATTTTCTGGAATAGTTTAAACTTTTAAATTTTAAAAAAGGTTATGCTTGGAACTGGACTTTTGTCGTTGCCGTTAGCTTTTAAACATTCTGGACTTTGGGTATTTATTTTTATATTTGTTTATATTTAAGAGATCAGGGGTTTTATTAGGGTATTAGAGACATCATTTATGGTAACCAGGAATTTATTATATTTTTTGGCAGTTGGGGACCCCCAGCTTCCTATTGAGAAGTTATGTTCGTTTTCTTGAAAAACATTTTTGCATCAGGTTATTCTTGGTGTTCGGCAAGTGGCCTTTTTTTGGTATACCGGAAAAAATACTTGGATATACCGTGCTGAAACACTAGTCATTTCGTGATGACAGTAAACGCTCCAAATTGTTCTAAAATTAACTTCAAAATTTTATGAAGGAAAATAATGAAAAATTATCTTTTGGTCAAGAAAGACCAAAAAACTTTTTTTGAGACTTTCCCTACTCGTAATCGATTTTTTAAAATAATTTTTTTTATTATTAAAGTTAGGACTTTTTCTTCTAATAATTATTTGCGGTGTTTGTACATACTGCTGTCGAAATTTGGTTCATTCTTCTGTATTTCTATGCAATCGAAAACGACAGGAAATTATGGACTATGGAAACGGTTAATTTATTTTGATAAATTTTTAAAAGGTTAGGGATTCGATAAATAACCTTCCTAGGTATTCCCCTTCGGGAACAGGCCAATTTTCCGGGGAACTGTAACTTTTTTCAAAATTATCAAATCCGGGACTCCGCATGTTTTGATTCATCTTGTCTAGCTGCATCGAGCCATAGAGTGTTTCGGATCGGTCATTTTGAACGAAGTTTTAGTTCGGCCGTACACTGCGTTGTACCCTTCCCCTTTTTATGCTAACTGACCGGTAAAATCGCGTTTGCTGGGTCTCACATATATTTAACATTAGTATAGCAATTCCAATTCAGTTCCCCAAAATTTATCAAAAAATATTTAAATTATTTTTCTAGTTATGAGAAATGCAATAGAATGTGGACCTCCTTGGATTAATCAACGTGGATATTTCTTTAAGTATTTTCTTTTAAAAATTATTTTTTTAAATTTTTTGTTCAATTTTAAAGACAATTAGTCAACAGTACAATGTTTATTGCACAACTTGGATTTTGTTGTGTTTATTTTGTATTTATGGCGGACAATTTAAAACAGGTTTTCTTTTTAAATTTTGATGGAAAAAATAATTTTTAAATTTAATTTTTAAAGTTTTTTGACGAGACTTCATGTATCCATATATCCCAAGCTGGCTGGATTGCGATGTTGTTGGTTCCTACTTTGGGGTATTTTTTAAAATTATTTTTTAATTAATTTTGGGAAAAATTTGAAATACTTTTAAATTTCTTTGGTGAAAACGTCGAAATACCAACCCCCAAGAGCCGCCGAAATATCAAACTTTTGAAAGATAACAAAAAAGTTTGAATGTTGTTCAATCAATGGGGAAGGTTGTGAGTAATTTGGTATTTATTTATGAAGTTATTTACAAAGTTTTGGTATGTCGACGGTTTTTGTTGGTTTGGTTTTAGGCGTTTTGGTATTAAGACATTAAACTGAAAAAATTATTTTACAAAGCTTGGGTCAGATATTGAAAGAGAAGATGATTTTTTAATAAACTTTTCTTTCATTTTCCCCTAAAATTTTTCAGGTTAACAATAAAAATAAGGGGTTTCTTCGTTAAACTATTATTCCTAGGGGTTTTCCTCGTAATTTACTCTAACGATTTTTAGTCATTTTTCCTGTCCATTTTTTAAAAATATTTTTTTTAAATTAATTTTTTAAGTTTATGCACAATTCGTCAATTAAAAATGTTGGCCCCACTAGCTTTAATTGCCAATATTTTTTATTTGGCTGCTGTTGCAATTATTGTTGCTTATTTGGTTACCCATTTGAATCCGATAAAGGATGCACCAGCAGTTGGGAATTTGACTGAATTACCTCTCTTCTTTGGGACTGTTATGTTTGCATTTGAGGGTGTTGCTGTGGTATAATTTTTAATAAATAATTTTTTAGGAAATTTTTTCCTAAGATTTTCAAAAAAATTTTTTCGGGAATTTTGAAATTTCCAAAATTTTTTCAAAAATTTTTTTTAAATTTGAAAAAAAATTTTTTGGATTTTTGAAAAAGTTTAAAATTTTTTTGAAATTTTTTCGAAAATCCAAAAATTTTTTTTAGAATTTTCGAGAAAAAATTTCATAAATTTTTTTCTAAAGGTTTTACCAATTGAAAATAAATTGATTAATCCTGTTGACTTTATTGCTGCCAATGGTGTTTTAAACACAGCTTGCTTTATTGTTTTGGCTGTTTATGCTACAACAGGATTTTATGGATATTTAGCTTTTGGAAGTCATGTTAAAGACACTGTTACGCTTAATTTGCCAAACGAACCGTAAGAGAAGTTTTTTGAATTTCTAAAGATTTGCGGATTGAAATTTTGCGGATAAAATGTATGGGTAGTTAAGGAACTCGATAGGTTAGGATATGTAGCAGAATGCCCCTAAATTTCGATTTCCAGTCTTTTTTTATATACAAAATTTTCGATTATTTTTTTTATTTTAGACACTTTTCTGATTATTCATTTTTAACAAATAATAGCTTTTAGAGTTATTCCTCCCTTTCTTCCTCCGTAATTCCTGACGTTTTTAGCCCCGATCTCAAAGGTCTGGATTTCTTCAAAATTCTCAAAAAAGGTTCTCATGTCAGATGGGTCGGGGCCAACCCTACTACTTAGTTATCGCAGATAAATTCCCAATCAGTAAATAATTTTTGTCCGCAAATTTTTGCGATCAAAAACATTTTTGCGGGGTTTAATTTTAATTTTTTTAGATTTTACCAAGTTATCAAAATAATGCTTGTTGGTTGCATTCTTGTTTCTTATCCTCTTCAATTCTATGGTTTTTTAAAATTTTCTAATAGTAAAAATAATTTTTTTAAAGTCCCAATGGAACGTGTAGAGAAATGGGTTTCTCGAAAAATTCCAATTGAATGGCAAAATCCAATTGTTTATGTTCTGCGTTATTCTATGGTTATTCTGACATGTAAGAACTTTATTTTTTCATAATTTTATTTTAATTAAAATTTGCTTTGAATAGAGGTTTTCGAGTCGGGCCGCATTTTTTCGAGTCATTTTTTCGGGCCGACCCGACCGAGTCTTTTTCGGACCAAAATTCAATGCCCGACTCGATCTTTTGGACCACGTCGAGTTGCCCCCAACCCTAGTCGTGAAATTTGTTTAAAAGATTTTCGACCAAAAATCTGATTAAAAATTTTTGCGGATTGCTTCTTGCGGACTAATTTTGAAGGTTTTTTGCTGATTTTTTTTGCGGACTAATTTTGCGGATCGATATTTTACGTGCCTATATTTGCTTAATTAATTTTTTTTTTATTCTGATATACTATTTAAAAAAATATTCCTGCATAACATATAATACTTAACTTATACCACTGACGTCCGCAACTATAGTAAAGGTATCCGCAATTTTAGTAATATCACCAAAAAATTTTTTCTTCAAATTATTATCAAAAAAATTTTTTTTTAATTTAAGGCCTAATTGCTGAATTAATTCCTCATTTGGGACTTTTTATTTCACTTGTTGGAGCATTTGCTGGAACAGCATTAGCGTTAATTTTTCCAGCAATGATTGACCTTCTCTGCAAGTAAATAAAATAAATTTTTTTCCTTAAAAAATTTTTCTTTTTTAAATTAAAGTTACAGCCAAATGAAATTGACAAGGGGAATTTGGATTAAAAATATTTGTTTATTCGGGTTTGGAGTTTTGGGACTTGTAACTGGTACTTATGCTAGTCTAACACAAATTGCTTATGCGTTTGGAGTTGAAGATAAGACTTGAAAAAATTTTTTTGTAAAACTGGGATTTGAAAACATTGTGCCTATTTTCCAAGAAAAAGGGGATTATTAATTAAAGTCCGTTCCAAAAAACCTCGACACCCCCAAATTTTTCGGAAAATCGACTTAAGGGTTTTTACTTTTTTATAACCTTATTATATCTTGATTCAGCAGCAAAAACTAACTAATTTTACAAAAAATTAAAGCAAACCGATAATTTTATCAAAAGTTATGATAAATTTTCAAAAAATCAGGCGTTCCAAATATCCTCAGACAGTTCGTAAAAATACCGATAATCACGGAAAGAAAGCAGCTAAAATTTAACAAAAATTTTTATGAACATAACTATCAATAAGGATACAAAATAAAAAAGAAACGAGATCGAAAACTGCTTTCATCGTCGAGATCTCAAATCTCGAAAATCAACGGAAAATAGGGTTACAGTACTTTAAAAAAATATTTTAGCCTATTTATAGCATATATTAAAAATTTTCTTTAGGCCTATCTGAAAGCCCATAAAATTTGCTACAAGATACAATATAACACAATTTTCTAAAAAATTTATCCGTGTAAATTCTCAAGCTTAAATTACTAACGAGCAAAAAATAGCCTAAAGATGCACTATTATCGGTAAGCTGTTATTCTAGCTTGAGAATTTACACGGATAAATTTTTTAGAAAATTGTGTTATATTGTATCTTGTAGCAAATTTTATGGGCTTTCAGATAGGCCTAGAGAAAATTTTTAATATATGCTATAAATAGGCTAAAATATTTTTTTAAAGTACTGTAACCCTATTTTCCGTTGATTTTCGAGATTTGAGATCTCGACGATGAAAGCAGTTTTCGATCTCGTTTCTTTTTTATTTTGTATCCTTATTGATAGTTATGTTCATAAAAATTTTTGTTAAATTTTAGCTGCTTTCTTTCCGTGATTATCGGTATTTTTACGAACTGTCTGAGGATATTTGGAACGCCTGATTTTTTGAAAATTTATCATAACTTTTGATAAAATTATCGGTTTGCTTTAATTTTTTGTAAAATTAGTTAGTTTTTGCTGCTGAATCAAGATATAAAAAAACTATAAAAAGTAAACAATCGAAAGTCGACTTTTCCGAAAAATTTGGGGGTGTCGAGGTTTTTTGGAACGCACTTTATACATATTTCCACATATTGTGACACTGTGTTTGTATTTTATGTATATTTTAATTGATAATTTAATTATCACTAGAGGGTATTTTAAAATATTAACAAGGTTTAAGATCTACTAAAAGAGAAGGCGAAGCTAGGAGCCTTACATGAGAAGGCTCTTAGAAAGAAAGCAAAAAAAATTTAATCTAAAACAAAAAAATTTACTCAAAAATAATTTAATTAAAAACAAAAAAATTCAGAACCAAAAATTTTAAATCACTCAAAAAAAATTAAATTCAAAGCCAAAAAAATTTTTTTTAAATAATTCTTCATCATCAAAATTCTTCTTTATTTGTATATTTTAATAATCCTAAACGTATTTTTAAGTAAGAAAGAACGCGTTAAACTTGGAAAATGTATAGAATACGGACCACAAATGGGCTCGCAGCTATAGGCTGATATATGGGGCTCGAAGTGGACAAAAAATTACGGGGTTCGAAATGGCAAAACCAATAAATGTGTATAAAATATATATCATTCGAGAGAGCTCGACGAGTTAAGTCATATTACATCAAAAGCACCGTGATTAAACTAGCTTAGACAAAGCTACAATAGAAAAATAAAACAAAAAAATATATTAGAATGTACCTCAAAATTTTGTTAATCTCGACTCAACTCGTCTCGACCCCTTTCTGATATTATACATATTTTGTCCACATTCCTTTGTGGTTCGTATGCTATATACTTAAAATTAATACCTCAAAACAACGCTTCAAAAACTTCACCGTCCTCAAACATGTGTACATGGGGGCCAGATTGGTACACGTAAACTCGCCAGTCCTCCCAAAAAATAATTTTCAAACGAGCAGCGCACCCTTCTTCCTAAAAAATATTTTCAATGTACAAGGCCGAGAAAAAGTAAGTTATAGCACCATACTTTTCAATAATTTATGTAATGTTCGTTTTTCTAAAAAAATTTGTTACAAATTATAAGAGGCCAAGGGATAAACAATATCTAATAATGAAATGGGTTTTCTAGTTTACAGCCGTTGGATTATTTAACTTTTTCAAAATAAGGATGTTCCAAAATTATAACCGTACTCTGATTTATCTCAGAGAGAAAAATCCACGAAATTTTTTCTGAACATATCTATCAACAAATGTAGATAAGTAATAAAGAAAATGAAATACAAAAGAAACCCCGCTAATCAAGGTAAACAAGGGGTAAATGTCCTTTAAAATTATTTTCACCCCTCATAAATACGGAAAGTGAAAGTTCAAGGAACCCAAAATTATAAAAAAATTTCACCACCTCACTGCGTTCATTGAAGTAAATTTAGGGGCCCATATAGCGTTAATATTTTCTTCATTTTCCCATTTATCAAACAACTCTCTTGTTGAAAATTTGTGTAATTACTTTCGGAAAGTAATAGCCAATTTTTAAAAATTTCGGAAAAACAATTATAACTTTCCGAAATTTCAAGAGATAGGGCAAGGAACGGTCCCAGACCCAGTGGGCTTAGGTCCCGAACATGAAGAAATGCTTTGGAACCATACCCCAACTTTGCAATACTAAGAAAAATCCAATTGTTTTTTGATTGGACTCATAAACTTTTCATTGGACTCATAAAAGTTCATTGGACGCATAAACTAGACCAGCGCCCCAATTTTTATCCATTTTTTCTTTTAAATCTTTTTCCTTAACTAAAAGATGCGTTATCAAATTTTACACAAATTTTCAACAAGAGAGTTGTTTGATAAATGGGAAAATGAAGAAAATATTAACGCTATATGGGCCCCTAAATTTACTTCAATGAACGCAGTGAGGTGGTGAAATTTTTTTATAATTTTGGGTTCCTTGAACTTTCACTTTCCGTATTTATGAGGGGTGAAAATAATTTTAAAGGACATTTACCCCTTGTTTACCTTGATTAGCGGGGTTTCTTTTGTATTTCATTTTCTTTATTACTTATCTACATTTGTTGATAGATATGTTCAGAAAAAATTTCGTGGATTTTTCTCTCTGAGATAAATCAGAGTACGGTTATAATTTTGGAACATCCTTATTTTGAAAAAGTTAAATAATCCAACGGCTGTAAACTAGAAAACCCATTTCATTATTAGATATTGTTTATCCCTTGGCCTCTTATAATTTGTAACAAATTTTTTTAGAAAAACGAACATTACATAAATTATTGAAAAGTATGGTGCTATAACTTACTTTTTCTCGGCCTTGTACATTGAAAATATTTTTTAGGAAGAAGGGTGCGCTGCTCGTTTGAAAATTATTTTTTGGGAGGACTGGCGAGTTTACGTGTACCAATCTGGCCCCCATGTACACATGTTTGAGGACGGTGAAGTTTTTGAAGCGTTGTTTTGAGGTATTAATTTTAAGTATATAGCATACGAACCACAAAGGAATGTGGACAAAATATGTATAATATCAGAAAGGGGTCGAGACGAGTTGAGTCGAGATTAACAAAATTTTGAGGTACATTCTAATATATTTTTTTGTTTTATTTTTCTATTGTAGCTTTGTCTAAGCTAGTTTAATCACGGTGCTTTTGATGTAATATGACTTAACTCGTCGAGCTCTCTCGAATGATATATATTTTATACACATTTATTGGTTTTGCCATTTCGAACCCCGTAATTTTTTGACACTTCGAGACCCATATCTCAGCTTATAGTTGAGAGCCATTTGTGGTCAGTATTCTATACATTTTCCAAGTTTAACGCGGTTTTTCTCAAAAATAGTTTAGGATGTCTTGTCTAAAAAAATGAAGGAGAATTGTGAGAAGAAATAAATTGAAATTTTTTTGTTTTGAGATTTTATTTGTAATTGGGAATAAGTTATTTGTCTAACAACGGGAATAAATTTTAGGAGCTACCGCTTTTTTCTAGGAGCTACCGCTACCAGGTACTGGTGCTCTGCTGACTGAGCTTCGCCTTCTCTTTTAATAGATCCTAAACCTAGTTAATATAATATCTTAAATCCCCGTCTTTTTCCTTACATAAATAAAAATTAGTAAATTAATTAAATAATCCGTTCTATTTTATAAACAAATTACATAAATGTCTATTTATATAAACTTTGGTATCATACTGCTTGGTCCCATTTTGGCATTTTATAAAATAGAAATAATATAGAATAAGTATGAAGTATTTACTTCAATAATAAACACAATTCTATAATGTAAGCGCATCTGTTACAAGATACGACCGATAGTTTGAGGTGTATCCATAAAAACAAATTAAAATTCTGAATATATTATGCAAAATTTTACAGTAAATATTTATTTCCAATTTTTATAATCGCAGTAAATGTCCAGCTCGTCTTCCACATACTCTGGAAAATGAATTTTTGCTGCATTCTTCTCCTTTCCTTTACCATAATTTTCCTTAGGTTATAAACTGATACCTAGATTGAAAGATTGGCACGAATAATAAAGGGAGTATATATACGCTCATAGGATTTGTATCATTCCTTACCCTATTGACCATTATGCATAATCTTAACGAAGGAAAAAGTAAGGAAAAGGGGGGGGGCACCATCTTTAGTATTGCCGCCATTTCTAAAGAATTATTTGCACCTCTTTTTGAAAAGAAAATGCCTGTATTATTATATTATTATTTTGTTGATAATTTAATGTTTGTATAGTTGGTGAATGTTGAAGACTTTGAGGAGGAGAACAATATTAATACATTGTTTATGGCTATTAATGATTCTCGTGATTTTAACCACAAAGAGTCCGTCTAATGAAAAAGAGAATTGAATTAAGATTTCTTTATTTTGGAAGTTGTTAAAGTAAATAAGGTACTAACTCGACATTGCAATAAAACAACTATCATTTATTCACAAACAATATTTACAAAACATCACACTGGAAGATAGGGACAATAAGAATCACTAAAGATTATTATTGAAAATTTTATTTAAATCTAGTTACGGATCCATAAATTGATTTAAATCAAGGACTTTTAAAATCCTCCATCCATCTAAAATCCTCCCTCCATCTATTGCTTGGTAATAGGAGTCTTAAATTTTGGGCCTCGATTTCCAGTTTTGTCAAATAAGATTTGGGATTTTTTTGTGGACTTTTTTTCAGAACCAGTTAATCTTTTGTCCAAACCTACATACTCTTTTATTTATTTAAAGGACTGTACAAGTACAGGACAATGTTTGTGTTTTGATGGATGGACAGGGAAAGCATGTGATCTTCGTACACCAACTCGCCGAGCAGATAATCATCATTCCCCTTCTTTAGAATTTTCTTCCCTTCGTGATATTTCAACTCGTTTTGTTGGTGTTAGTGATGGAAAAGTTCTTTTAGAGACAACAACTCTATTAATTATTCGTTATTTGTTGGATTACTTTTATTATTTCTTTTGCTTTTTTATCGGAGAAGTTCGGATAATCCATTTCAACATGCAAATATACAATTTAAACAAACAACTACTACAACTTCCGATGAAGAGAAAAGTAAAAATGAAAATGAGGGAAATTATGCTAACTATAAAATTTGGACAAATGCCATGTTGGAGGGAAGAAAAACAAACATGAGTTTATGATGCTCTCCAAAGAATTACTGAGGCGAATGAGGTAAAAGGGAAAAGGGGTTGAAAAATGATTTTAACAACATTCCAAACCAATTTATTTACAAACAAACAATATTTACAAAACATCACTGGAAAATAGGGACAATAAGAATCACACAAGAAAATATGGGGAAATTACATAATAGATATACAATTATGAGGGAAGAATTGTTTTCCTATATTATCACATTTCGACGTCGTCATCTTCCATCAACCGCTTACATGTTGTACCCGATTGGAAGGTTCTTGCGGCGAACCATACCGTCATCCTGGAACCACTCGCGGCGGAATTGCTTGGCTGCTCCTTCCGGGGTGTTGGTCCATTCGACGGTGACACGGTCGTTGTTGGTCGCTTCCGCAGCCGGATCGAAGGCGTCGCAAGAGATCACAATTCTTCTTCATTTGCTTATTTTAGTGATCCAAAACGTATTTTTAAGTAAGAAAACCCGCGTTAAAATTGGAAAATGTATAGAATATGGACCACAAATGGCTCGCAACTATAGGCTGAGATATGGGCCTCGAAGAGGTCAAAAAATTACGGGGTGTCGCATCCCGCGAAAATTGGTGAAATATTATAATTATGAAATTTATTAATCATCCGGAATTAACATTTTTCCCACAAACATATTTTGAAATACCTTTCTATAAATCAACCGCTATAAAAATAGCTGGCTTTTCCCAGTTAGGCTATCTCTTTGGATCAATCCTTCCCTTTCATTATAAAATAAATAATTTCTTCTCTTAAATTAATTGTACCTTTTCTAGTGTGAAGTGTGAAATAAATAAGGTATTAAACGTCGAATTAATTATAAATTATATTAGGATTACCTTAAAGATAGGGAAATTTCCTACATGGGTTCGAAATGGCAAAAGCTAATAAATGTGTATAAAATATATGTCATTCGAGAGAGCTAAACGAGTTGAGTCATATGACGTAAAAATCACGGTGATTACTAGTTTAAACTAAGTTACAATAGAAAAATAAACCAAAATATATATAAGAAAGCCCCTCAAAATTTTGTTAACTTCGACTCAGCTCGTCGATCCCTTTCTAATGATATATACTTTGTCCACATTCATTTGTGGTTCGTATGCTAAATATTTTCCTTAAAATTAATACCTCTAA
This sequence comes from Meloidogyne incognita, assembly GCA_036172945.1. Taxonomy (NCBI): domain Eukaryota; kingdom Metazoa; phylum Nematoda; class Chromadorea; order Rhabditida; family Meloidogynidae; genus Meloidogyne; species Meloidogyne incognita. The sequence continues at coordinate 741,935 of JARQAC010000029.1, read as the reverse complement.
GCGACCAAATAAAAAACGAAAAACAGCCCCATCGACATGCATGTGGTCATGTTCTCCAGCCAGATAAACCTCCACCGACCAATCAACCAAAAATATTAGTTTCATTCTTGCAGCACATCCTTCATTCTAATAAAAAAATACCCTCTACGTGCATGTGTTGATGCTCACCCGCTAAGAACACTTCCACTGTCAAATTTACCATAAATAAGTTTCATTTTAGTGGAGCATCCTTCATCCTAATAAAAAATATATTTTATGTCGAATTATTTTAAAAATTATTTTTAAACTTTAAAAATTATTTTCGTCCCTCAAAAATACGCAAAGTTCAAGGAACCCAAAAATTATAAAAAATTTACTGCGAAGCTATAGAGCACAACCCCTTATCAATTAAAATATACATAAAATACAAACACAGTGTCACAATATGTGGAAATATGTATAATTAATAATCCCCTTTTTCTTGGAAAATAGGCACAATTTTTTCAAATCCCAGTTTACAAAAAATTTTCAAGTCTTATCTTCAACCCCAAAAGCATAAGCAATTTGTGTTAGACTAGCATAAACCCCCTCTAGAGTATTCAAAACATGTGGAAACAGTGTTTTTTGTGCATTATACATCATGCCAAGTTTGCAAAAAAAATATGCATTTGCATAAAAATCCGGTCTCTAGTGATAACTGTTGGGTATTGGCTTAGTATAAAGGCCCTCCTATTATTCAGTCTTGGTCTTAGTCTTATTGTCACAGTGTTATTCTATTCTGTCTCATATATATGGCGCTTAGTCATATTCCTATTGTTCGCTCTTATTGTATTTAGTATTGTAGATAAAGCACAATTGTTAGTTACTGTCTTATCTTGTTGTTCTTTGTTAGTACGTAGACATACAAGTCACGTACATAACAGCAACGTTAGTTTTAATGTAGGTTTTAAATAATAAATTAACAAAATATTTATAAAAATATATTTACAGAAAGCTGATAGAAATAATATAAAAAAACATTTTTTATAAAAATTCAGACCAAATTTACATAATTAATTAATCTTTTAATTAATTCTCATTTTTTAATTCCAATAATTCCTTTATTCATAAATTCTAATTCTTTGGATAGACTGCAGCGCGCAAAAAAGTAGGTTTTAGATGAATTGACGGCTTTACGTGTATAATATTATTTGCACTTGCAGACTCTCCTTTAATTAATTTACCTAATATTGGAAGGTTAAAAGCAAGACGTTTAAAAGCATTGCGGTACTTTGAACTGAAAATTAAATAAGTTAAATAAGGTATACTTTCGGAATACTGAACATAAAGCAAATGAGGCAAATTATATGTCATTCGAAAGAGCTCGTCGAGTTTCGAAAGAGCTGCATATTCGAATTTTTCGCCCCAAAAATATGCTTACTCCCCCCTATGGTTTTTCGATTTTCGGGGGCCTATATCTCAGCCCCTGTATGAGTCCGCACGAAAATTTTTCTCAGCATTTATTTATCTCAAAATCGAAGTTTTCTAAAATGTGCATAAACTTTTGCACCATAAAAAATGAACACTTTTTTAATCTGAAAAAAATTGTCAATTTATCAATGCTATTGGTAAAAATTTGTATTCATTAGAAAGAGCATACTTTAAACTTTCACCTCAAAAAAATTAGACTTCTTACTTAAAGACTTCCCAAGTTATACTATATCGAAAAAAATATTAGCAAGTGTGCATAAACTTTTGCACCGCAATTTAGAACAATTTCCCTAGTAAAGGCTATCTAAACAATACAAAAATTCACTCCAAATTTATTCAAACAATAAATATTTACACTAAAAATAAGGACAATAAGTAGAGGGCGGATTTTTATGAACAATAGGAATATGCGAACAATAGGAATATGACTAAGCGCCATATATATGAGACAGAATAGAATAACACTGTGACAATAAGACTAAGACCAAGACTGAATAATAGGAGGGCCTTTATACTAAGCCAATACCCAACAGTTATCACTAGAGACCGGATTTTTATGCAAATGCATATTTTTTTTGCAAACTTGGCATGATGTATAATGCACAAAAAACACTGTTTCCACATGTTTTGAATACTCTAGAGGGGGTTTCTATTTGCTTATAATGCATATTTTTGCATATTCCGGACTTTGCTGCATAATGCATATTTTACTGCATATTTTGAGGTTTTTTGGGGAAAATTACTCGAAAATTACCCAAAATCCTACCAAAAATTAAAAATTTAGAAAAATTTAAGAAAAAATTTGTAAAACTTAAAAATTTTGTAAAAATTTTTTTTTGTTTTTGGGCGAGACCCAAAAATGTCCCATACCCATAATGTCTCACGCCCAAAACGTCCCATCACAAAGTGTCCCACCACCAAAATGTCTCATCTCAAAATGTCCAATAGATTAAAAATACTCAATTTGTCGGACTATACATTTAAAATAGGAGTAATCTTAATAAAAATAGGTGTTTTAATGTTTTTGATTCAAAAAAATTAAAAATTCTAGGTAAAAATTGCATTTTTGCTGCACAATTTCGTGAATATTTTGGTTTATTTGCATATTTTTGTACATATTTTGTCAATTTTTTATGAATATTATAGTGCATATTTATGCATTTTTTAATGCATAAATATCCGGTCTCTAGTTATCACATATCGAAAAAACGAGTTTCGTTTTAAAATATACTAACAAGCTAGGTGGCAATACTTTTGTCTTCGCTTAATGAGCGAAAAATGGACGCCAAAATAAGGAACATTAAAAAGGGTGAAAATCAACTGGCTACCACCCCACCATAATGTAAGCGCATCTGTCACAAGATGCGCCCGCTAAGTCGACGTTTATCCATAAAAATAAATTAAAATTCTGAATATACATATTACTCAAAATTTTACAGTAAATATTTATTTCCAATTTTTATAAGAGTTTATTAACTATATTTATCTTTTATTTTAATGAAAATTTTATTCATATATTGTCAACATTTTCAAATTGCCAGTTCTCATCGTCTGCTCATTTTACTGAAATTTATAGACTTAATACATGAAAATCTTTTTTAATGATTACTAGTTAAGTTTAACTAAACTAGTTAAGTTTAACTAAACCGAAAAATTGTTTAAAAATTATTTTTTGTGCAAATTTCAAACCACTTACCCAGTCTTAATGTTTAAATTCTTTTGTTCTATTGTATTGTAGAGTTCTTATAAATATTTTTTGTTGATTATAGACTAACCTCTTAATTGAATGCTTTATCTAAAACATGAAAAGAGTCAGCTTGATCTCCATGAATGGCCTAAAATAAAACAATAAATAAAAGCTCATGTAGGCTTTTATCTATAAATATTTAGCAATATTAACCTCTCTCTTGCTATTTGCCCTCAAAATAAATTGGCGCTTCTTACGACTTATAACATCTGAATAAAATGATCAGATTTTTACAAATTTAATATCTACCTTCCTGATTTGGTGCCGTTTTCCTCAATTTAAATTGGCGCTTTTTACGACTTAAAGCATCTGAAAAATTGAAAAGATTAAATGAAATTTTTTGTATGCACCTTGCGGTGCCACTTTCACGAAGCTAAATTGACGCTTTGAACGTTCCAGTATCTCTGAAAAAATTTTATTTTAGTTTTAAAATTAATTTATTTCATTTTTACCGTGATTATCCTCACTTGATGCCATTACAGTAGCGAAAAAATTAATGATAATGAGGAAAACCAAGACTAATATAAATTTGTTCATATTCTTAGGAATATATTGAATAAGTGAATATTTTTTAATTTGAATTAATTAGCTAGTAATTATTTTCCCTTTTATACTATTTTAAATAAACGATAGGTTGTGTGGTCTTTTAAATATTATTTTTTAATTAATTAAAAATTTAAAATAGACAAGAAATATTATATTTATTTTTATTTTTTCAGCTTTATCCATCAAAATTTTTATAAAAATATTTACAAAAATGTGGGGGAAATAAGAAAAAAAATTTTTTAGGAAAAAATAAAGTACATTTTTTATGAATATGAGTCAATTTAATTCATTAATTTTTTAATTTTTAAAATTTTTAATCTGTTCCACCAATTCCTTTCTTTATTCGTAAAATAATCTAATTTTGAGGATGGACGGGATTTCGCATTAAATTTTGTTTTGGATGAATTATCGGCTTTACTGATTGAACTGTCGGTTTTACAGTATTACTTGTCGTACCTCCATACATTCCTTTAATTAATTTGCCTAAAAGTGGAAGGTCGAAAGCAAGACGTTTAAATGCACGGCGATAATCGGAACTGAAATAAAAGATAACTATTAATAATATTATTTTTTGTTACCGTATACCTCTGTCATTTGTCCTCCCTCGATAAATTACCCCCACCAGTAAGCAGTGATGCAAAAGTTCCAAAATTTCTCTGGAACCGGTTCCAGTTTTGGAACACTTTTTTATTTTCGTCGGTTCCAGTTCTGGAACTGGAACTTTTCCATCACTGCCAGTGAGAGGTTGGAACAATTACCAATAAAATTCAAGGAATTACCGTTGAACTATCCCGTTACTCTTAATTAACAGTATTCGACTTAGTATCTAGGCTAGTATCTATCAATTTAGACCTGATTTATATAATATTATCGTTAGAGCACGTAACGTGCGGATAATTTTAGTTTTTCCTTTGCCAAGTCTGTTGTGTATGGGCGTCAGCCCTTAGAGTGATTAGTATAAAAGCCCAGCCAATAGTTAGTTCTCTCTCCCAGTTTTAGTTCTTCTACCTACCTTCACCTGCTCTGTATTTCGTTGTGCGATAAACGTTTTGTTCTGATCTCTTCGTAAGCGGGGTCATAACAGTGGCGCGGTCGACAGGATAAGTATAATAAAGTTGAGTGTTAGTGAAAGACTGGACGCTCTGGCTTAGTTATAATATATAATATATTATAATATATTATAATATACAATATATACAATATATAATAATATACAATATATAATATAATATATATAATTATAATATATTATAATATATAATAATATAATTATAATATATTATTATAATATATTATTATTGTATATATTATTGTAATATATTTATTAATATATATATTATAATTTATTATAATATAATTATTATAATAAAGTCTATCCCGGCTTTTTGACTGTTCTCAAATAATTTCAAGCTTTAACTATTCGGAGTCCGAACTTTTCTCAAAAACATTTCTTAAACAATACCTGCAACTAAATAGAATAAAAACATTGCTAGAAGAAGCGATTACACAAGTCAAGAAATTAATTGAGGGTGCAATATATTGGGTAGAGAAAGTATCAGTAAACATAAAGGATATAAATGTGAAATAAATTGTATTCGAAAGCCAAGTACCAACAACAAAAAACATTATATAGAGAACAGATTTAAAAATACGATGATTTTGATTATCTTTAAAAGTAAATATAGTTAAAAATTTTTGTTTTTCACTTGTCAAGTGTATCTATCTATTCTCAAGTTTGTCAATCTATCTATCTCTATCAAGTCTATCTATCTAAATATAAATCTATCTTTAAAATATTTTATAGAGATCGGAGAAATCGCATTCCCGCAATTTCCTAACAGGATTGGGTTTCAACTGATCAAACGGAGGGTTCCCGCGGGAGTAATCCCGTCAATTAATTACGGAGAGATTGTTGCCGATCTCGATTTTTTTTTCTCCTTATTTGAGTCCGATTGATGAAATTTAAATCATATTTAACATACAGTAAAACCTCCTTTTTAGACACTCTTGTTGGACTAAAAACTTATCTAAAACGAGAGGTATATTACATAGGCATGGGCCAAGTAGGCGCTCGGACAAATAGGCGCAAAGTCACACTTGCTTAAGATTTCCGAATCCTTCGAAATTTAGTATTAAACGATTCCTCTCATCGAGCTGAGAGATTGTTGAGGTCCAGAAATTTTCAAGCTAGTTATGGCTTTGCACACACTTGGCCTCGCGCCTACTTGGGTTTGCCCCATATTAAATAGGGGAATCGTTTTGATAATTTGGAGGGGTATAATATAGAGAGGTTCGACGTACTTGCAACTCCAATAATATTTTCAGTTTGCTTTTTTGCTCTCCAAACAAAATACCAAACAAACATATAGCAAATAAAAGAAGCCGAATTTATATAGATTCCATTTGTTTTTAATTGAGTAACGTTAGTATAAAATGTATAGAGATCAGAAGGTGTAGTTGTACAAATTACCAACCTTTAGAGATTAAATGGGTTAGTAATTTGTTTTTTTAATTTAAATTAACCAATTCGGATGTGACCAAACACCATTAATAGACAAAGAAAAAGTATAAATTGGATACACAAGAATTCCACAAGAAACAATCGTGAAATAAATGGGTTTATTTAGTGAATGATATCTTTAAATTAATTTAATGTATTTTTTAAATAGTTAAATTACAGTCAGAGATCACTTTTATTATGTAAACCTCTTGGAGCTGAACATTATAATAAAGGGTATCGTAAATATGAGGTATAACGTGAGCTCGTCTCTTACAAGTCTATAAAAAGTCTACCCAATGCTCATTCTTTAGATACCATAGTCATGCTTCTTGGGTACCTAAGTAGAGGAAAAGGTCAATTAATCAAGGCCACCTTCCATGGATGGGATTCTTAAGTTTCTATATTAATCAGTTTAACACTATGTATGCCTTATTCGCCTGATTGGGCCAAGGCTAGATGGATTGGCCAGTACAATTAATTTCAAAAAAATAATATTTACTTTAATGATAAAATAACATTTAACAAACGATCAATTCCAACAAACAAAACAGTATTTACTGAAGCAAAAAGAGAGATTAAAGGAATTGCTTGAATATAGAAGCAGGTTTGTAGCGGGATAAAATTAATTGTTGTCAATGCCAGTAAAAAAGGTATTGTAAAGCCAGATAAATAGAAGAAATCAAAGAGGGCCCCTAACGCCAGGAGAAGGTTACATGGCCCACGAAGAGATCTTAAGAAAATAATTTAAAATAGAGTTCTGCCTCTTTCCGACAGATATTTTGCGGATAATGCGTTTATTCAGTCAGATATCTGAGTATGTATGAGATACATCCAATAGGGCAAGAATTTTATTAAGAATATGGGATGCCAGTAGACCTGTCTCATAAACATAGCTGGAATGCCTCTTAAAACTGAACACCTCTATAACCTAAACTATAGGTTGTTCATTGTACTAGCCAGTCTTTGGGTTTTATACTTTTACGTTGATTTTGGATTTGTTTTGTTTTCGACTTTCGCTTTAAAATGGTCATTGCCCATCCCCGGTGTCCTTTAAACTCTGTCAGATAAGGAAAAAAGAACAAAATTTGAAAAATACTTTTCTCTAAAAGTAACACAAATTAACGCCAAATTATTAATAATTCCGGGCAAACAAATTATCCATCTAATAAAAGCAGTTAAGAAAAGATCAGAATAAAATTGTGGGCTAATATGAGTAGTATACAACTTAAAATATTTTGAAAAAATTTTTTTGTCAAAAAATATAATTTACTGTATTATTTATGTTGTAATTGTCAGTCATTTTAATTAAAAAAATTTTTTTTGGTAAAAGAGTAAAATAATTTTATTTAAAAAATAAATCTAAAAATAAAATAATGACTTAGAAAAAGGCTAGGACCTCGATTATGGAAATTGACATGCCCTCACCGGCAAACCCCTTTCCCAGATACTCACGACCCCAAAAGTCGGAGTGCTACACTAGTTGCGTCTCATTTATGGATACCCAAATCAGGTACTCTTTTTTAGTATGCTTTTTAAAATCTGGTTGACCACCCGATGAGGGAGCTGCCAAAGTGATACTCACAATTTAATGTAACACTCGTTACAAAGGCACAATTTTTTCAACGTCAAGGCTGTCTTATAATAGTCTTCGACTGTATTAATTATCCTAAGTTGGCTTTATTTTTAAAGTCTATGTAACTAATATTTAGCTTATTTAAAAATAAAAAATAAAAGAAAATTCCAATACATTTTATTCGAAACTAGCCTATAATTAATTTTGTATTAAAGCATAAGACTTTTTATTTTTTAAACAAAAATATTTTTAATTTACTCTAAAATTTTTTTCAAAGATTAATTTAATTATATATAATTAACTTTAAATTTGCTTTTATTTACATTAAAATTTAAGATAATCGAGGTTACGTAAATGAGTGCACTAAATGCATATTTATTTATTTAAAATACAGCTCGCTCTAGGTTATTTAGGTCATAGTTCTAATTGCATATTTTTCGATATTTCGACTTGTACATATTTACAGATTGGCGTGTTTTGAATATTCTTGCATATTGGGAATCCATCAACTTCGAGAGACATTAATGGATTTGAGAATTAAAAAGGATATCGAGTGATTTTTTTATTTTAGAGGCGTATGGAGTGTAAGAGGAGGTGGGTATGAACAGCTGGAACTGTCGGAAATTTTTTGACTGTTTTACATTAGTTTCAGAGTTATTAAGATTAATATATATCGGTCTCGATTCTTTTAAGACCCTCCTAGTCCTGGTTCTAGTCTAGATTTGCTAAGAACACAATTAAGAGGATCAAAACTTAATTAAAAAATATTTATAAAATATAAAAAGGCAGTGGAAGAATTATAATGAAAGACAAAAAAATTATTTTTTTCAAAAATTATTTAAAAATATTTAGAGAAATCCATCCATTTCTGTCTCAATATCGAAAATATTTAATGAAGGATTAAGTATAAGTTTTGTTTTAGTCGTTTGTTGTTTTATAACATCCATTGAAGTATCATTATTTAAAATTAAATTATTTGATTTTGTTTTTTCGTTATTGAACAAAATTCTTTTGGAATGGTCGGGGCCGTCCTGAAATTGAAAAATACACTAGTAAATAGAGAAGGGATCGAGATTTTTCAGGATATCGGTCTTGATTCTTCTACGACCCTCCCCTAGTCGGTCGGAGTAATTTTTTAATACTTCAATTTCGAAGTTAGACTGATTATTTTGTAAAATCGAATAATTTTCAAATCGTACTAGTATCCGTTTCAAACATTCAATTTATTTTTTAAAAACTTATAATTTGATTTTAGCAATGCCCTATCTCTAATATTACGACCCTCCTAGTCCTGTCTATAATTTTGGTTTGTTAAAAACGCATAATAATAATTATCAAAACTCCTTACCTCGAAACTAAAAGTTCGAAATCCTTTAAGATAAAGTCCATTATTTGATAGAAACCGAATTGTATGCATTGGAGGAATATAAAAAATAAATCCTCTTTTAGCCATAAATTTTTTCAAAAAACATTTTTTTGAATTTAATTCAATACACTTTATATTTTCTCCTTCAGTTAATATAAAGGTAGAGGAACTAGAAAATAAATTTATAAATTAAAATTTTTTAAACTACTAAAGTCGAACCACATTATAAGATACACCCTGTTTAGTTGGTGTGGACTTTGGAAAATCTTTGACAGTTTAAGCAGTCGGTTTATGATATAGGTCTCGTCTTCGTCTGAGCTAACTTTAATTCTACCTTCGCCTACATTGCGACTTCCTTCATTAGGTAAACCGTTATGTTATAAACTATGAACTTCCTCGTTGACCTGGGCAAATCTCGAACAGTCCTTCGGACATAATATAGCCGAAACTCGATTTAACTTACGTTTTACATATTTTTGGTTGACCACAGATTGCTAACCTCACTAGAAGTTACAATAAACAATACCTTCTATTTAATAGACAACTCATTATTAGATAATATTTTTCACATACGAGGGGATATCTAAAATTGAGGTCCGACTTATTTTTGATTTTACCATTCAATAGTTGGTAAATCAAATTTAAATTGTTCGTTCACATTTCTGTTATTATATTTAATTTCAACAGCATGAAGAGTAAAATCTCTACAGTTTGGTGCATATTCCAAAACATGCGGGTAACCAATAACTGATTGGGGGATGACAACTTTAAAAATGTTTTTAAATTATAATGATTATTTTAAAAATAAAATTTTGCGTTCTCGTCTAATTAAAAATTTTTGAGAGTAGGGTTGTCGGTTCCTGGAAATTCTTCGGATATCCGAAACCGAACCGAAGAACAGAACCAAAAATCATCGGTTCTTCAGTTCGTTCCAGAACCGAACAACCCTATTTGAGAATTATACAAAATGTATATGTAATCTGTAAGGTGAGCCCAAATACCGCAGGCATTTAAAGGGCAGTACGGTTTTAACGAACTATTATTCTGCGATACATCGAGGTACCCAAGGTCATAAATTGGAAAAATAAAAAATAATCGAATTTTTGGTGGTTCCATTAATATTTATTTTGTGGAATCTTCTATGATTTTCTGTGGCAATCCCAGTACAAAAAAATTAAAAAAATTTAATTTTCCCCAAAAATTAAAAAAAATTAAATATTTACAATAATATTCTGGATCAGTCATTCTATAATTAAGCACTTTAATTAAATTTGCTTTATCCACAAATTTATTAGTTAATCCAGCACGTATTGTATTATTTGAACAACTTACACATTCAACACATTCTTTAAAAATTTTTTTCTTAAATTTAAAATTTTATATTCACCTCCACTAAGATATGCATGTAATTCTTGTGCTCCATAATAAACACATTCACCAGGTTCAAGAATTATATGATTTAAATAAATGGGAGATAAACAGCCTATATCGTTTGGAAAACGCTTAAAATATTTGATTAAAGTTGACTTATGTTATAGCGACATTTAGATATGACTATAATGGATATAACCTTAGATAGAAATCGTTCCCAACACTAGGTTTAGCCAAAATTCTAGCTGATATAAAACCAAATAGATTAAAAATTATGCCTGGAAAGGGCTCGACTACATATACAAAGGTTTTCTCCGTTTCCTGAAGTATACAATGGAAGTATGTTTCCTTATCGTGTTCGAGAATTAGTGCCCGATCTCACATTTCCCATGATAAAACAGTCTATAACTTGGTTTTAAAGCTCATTGACTACCCTAACATGATTTTTCTAAAAACTTGGTACTCGACGACTCAGGCTGTAACAGAATAGGAGCAGTATCCTAAGCACTGAACTTTTCTAAAATTTCTCTAAAGGTCGATCACTAGGTGAAACTCCACCTACATATTATTCTTCGATTCGTTATATGGGTCGGAACAGTCAGAGGTTTCGGAAATAGGATGAGCCGGAAATCGGAACTGGCTCAAAAGTCAGAACTCGGAAATCAAAATTTTTTCGGAAATCGGAAGGAAAATAACGTCAAAAACGCCGCCTCTCTTTATAACACGAATCAATTTATTTTTAAAAATATTAAAAAGTTTTAATATAATTACTTGAAACATATCCTTAATTATTTTTATTGTATTAATATTCAAACATCCATAAACTAAATTAAAAAAATTTTTTCTAAATTTAATATTAAAATTTCAAAACCTCCATTATTTATTCTTTTAATTAAATTTATAATTAATTTGTTAACATTTTCTTTTTTAAAATTTATCATTGTTGAAAAACTTTAAATTAAATTTTTTTATTTCCTAAAAAATTTAAAAACCATTTCCTCAAAGCATTAATCATTTCATAAGAATCAGGCGAAAATTGTTTAGATAATTCAATAAATTGTTTTGTATTTTGATAACCCATTGCTTGACATAATTCAGGAAATGCTTTAAAAATAATTTGAGGAAGGGGTGGTTTTTTTAATTTAAGGGAAGGAATGGTTATTAATTAAGGGAAGGCTTGATCTGTTTTCATTTTCCTTTGTTCCTCATAAATTTTTTGAATAAATTATTATAGCAACATAAAAACAAACTCCGACCAAGACATTTTTAGGTAATTAAAGACAACCTTTGTTTTTTTTATTTTCAAGTACTCAAGTTGAGTACTCGTACCCGATCGTCCGGTTTCTTTATGGGACCTTCACTCCTATCCCAAATATTTTCCACCGGGGATTGTATCCTAATTCATTTGAGTTATAATTACTTTTGATTCCAATGGACCTACCGTATATCCTTTAATAACTACCCTGGGTAATTATTGTTTCAACCTTCCGCTGCAGGGAGTAATTAATGGAAGTGGGATAATTTTTGAGGAAATTAATACAGGTTATACGGTAGATTGACTAATAAATATAGCAAAGGAGAAGTGAATTTTTTCGAGGAAAAATATTCACGAAAAACTTAAACAAAGTCAAAAATCACCTTTCATATTTTCTAAAATTTCCCCTGCAGGTCTAAATCCACAAAGTAACTCAAATCTAGTCAATGCATAAGCCAATTCTGGTTTATGATTTTGATCAGGGTAATTAATTGGATTTTGTTTATTTAATAAAATGGCTTGTTCCTTTAAATAATTTTTAATTTAAAAAATAAAGATTATTTTCTATAAATAGTACTTTAGTTGGGTGGACTTGAAGTGACAGTGTATGGCGAATTGACATTATTTTCATAATAAAAGGTAATTGACTAAATTAACGAATTATTAATAAGAATACACTTCAATTAAACATTAGGGTTCCACCGGAGTTCCGGTCCCAGTTCAGGGATCCGGAACTCAAATTGGATCGGTTTCGGTCAAAATATATGTTCCGATGAAACCCTACTAAACATACATATTCTTCTTTTTATTCTTGTCTGTAATAATTTCACTTAATTGGACATTGGATAAATGAATTCTTGATGGACCTCAAATTTAATAAAAAAAATTTTTTTTTAATTTTATATTTTTATTTTACTTAAAATAAGTTTTATTTATTATAAACAGTCTATATCGTTTGTAAAACGCTTAAAGTATTTATTAAAGTTGACTCTTATTATGACAATATGGATATAAGATTACATATAAATCATTCCTAATTAGGGTTGGGGCCCGTCCAATCTGATGCAGTGTTTCTGTTAACACCACCAAAATTATTATAAATAATAATAATTTTTTATATATTTTTTATATTGCTTTTTGATACATTTTTTTAAATTTCGATTGGCTTAAATAATTTTTAATAATTACTTCCAGGTGTACCCTTTTGGATACCTTCCGTTTTCAAATACGATTTTTACCCTAAATCGAGGAGGACTATATCCAAAAAAAGGAAAAATCTTTTTTTCTAACCATCAGGATGTGTTCCAATCCACAGCTCTGCATATGGAGTATCACTATTAATTTCTTTATCCTCATGGCCTTCAACATAAAGTCGGGCAACTTCTGAATTTTCACCCAACTTGCCCCAAGCATAATTTTTCACGGCACAATTTAAACGCTCAATTTGCGTTGACATTTTAAATATTTAAATTATTAAAAATAAATTTTTAATTAAACTTTTAATTAATTTTATATTCCCTAAAAATTAAGTATATATTTTTTAATTTCTAAAATTTTATTTTTCACTTGAACAAAAAATATAATATAAATAATTGACTTTCATCTCGTAAAATGATTGGTCTTGAGGTTAAGCCTGGTATCGAGTCCTAAAGTTATGCACCTAAAGTTATGCAGTAGGTGGCTGGAGGCATGGATATCAAATCAGTCCGGTCTACTGAAGCCTTTTGCACAGCTGAAGGATAAAAATTAGCTATAGCCCAGCTAGCAAAAGTAAGATTTCGAGTCTAAGAAAATTTTCGGTCTAGCACAGCCTTAGTAATTAATCTAGGGTGGCTAGTATTCGAATTTTAAAATTTTAACGTGCCTTATGACAGTTGAGTGAGGACGATTATTATTTAAATTACTCATTAAAGGGGTATTTGATCTAGGAGGCAAATAATTTAGAGTGGAGGCAGCTCATCAAAATTACTATAAAATACGGTATCTATACGGCAAAATCTATACTCGCTCATCTAAACATAAATCATCTCAATACATATATAATTTTATCTTAAAAAAGATTAATTATTGATCTCGCTTTAATGACGCCAAATGATCGAGAAAAGATTTTAACAAAAAATCTTATAATCAAAAAAATTAATGAAAGAATAAATAATTAGGGCAAGTAAAAAATTAGTTAAATTAATCATTTGTATATTTTTATAAAAAAATTTTCAGTTTAAATAAAATATTGGTTTTGGAAAGAATTAGAATAAAGACTAAATATCAGATTTTATTGAAAATTTAATCAAAATTTTGTGAAATTCAATTGAAATTTAATCAAAATTTACACCGGCTAATTTTTAAATAGTGTTGTTCACGACCGGGTTTTGAAACCGAAAATTTTGACATTTTTTGCCAAAAATTAAACCGTTTTTACAAAATTTAAAATACTGAAAACTTCTGAAAATGAGTGATTTAAAAAAAAAATTCCCCCAAAATAAAACCGGTATTTGACCAAAACTCAAAACCGAAACCGGGGGTACCGGTTAATAACCGGTACATAGTGAACAACCACATTTTTTAAGTATTTTTCTTGGTTCTAGGTGTCAAATCAAATAAAAAATTTTTATATGAGGTGGTATATTTTGTATAATTTATTTTCAAAAAGTTATAAGTATTATAAAAGGCAACAAATTTGAACAAAATTCTTTTTGAAAATTTTTCAAAAATTCCAATTTAAAAAATTTTTTTATAAAATTAAAAAAATCTCAGAAAAAAATTTATTTTTCAAAAATAAAGTTTCGATAAAATATAATTATTTACTTAAAAATAAATTTATTTATTTTTTTTTCGCAAATAAATAAAAACATGAGTACATATTTTTATTTTTCAAATTTTAATTTTGAAAAAAATAAATAAAAATATTTTTTTTAAATTTAATTGATTAATTTAAAAAGTTAAAAATTTTTTTAAAAATTTAATTTTTATTTTGTATTAAAAAAATAAAATTTTGCGTAAAATCAAAAATGCGAGAATGGAAAAATTAAAAAAAATATATTTTTCGCTGTGACTGAATGATTTTGGTTTATGATTTACAAATAAAAAGCAACGCGCGCAGCATTTTTAGGGTTAATGGAATTTGTGCGTAGTTTGTGGAGGAGTAGCGGGTTTGCGCAGTTTAAATTAAGAAAGTAAAAAAAAAGTTGAGGTTGTCAGCAAAATTCTATATATTTTTTTACTTTTTAAATTAAAAAAACTTTTTTTAATTAGTCAGCTTCAATCGTGTCTTTCAAAATCTTGTCCTTTATCATTAAAATTTGTTTCAAAATAGATTTTAAATTTTATAAGCCCTAAAAACCAATGAAAATTTTCTCTTCAAAAATCCATCATCTCCATACTGAAAAATGAAGGACGACGATATATTGGAAAATTTGGGGAAAAATTATTTTTAGATAAATTAAAAACCAGATATTAAGTACAGTTTAAAATTAAAATTTAAAAAGAGAAAATATAAAAGAGAAAAGTAATTTTATAACAAAAATGTTTCCGATCCAGCTGGATGCCTCGGGTGATTTGCACATAGACTAGAAAATAAACAGGTTTATGACTAACTTTTTCTTAAAATAAAATTAAATACTTTGAAGTATTTAATCTAATTTAATGAATTAATAAATAAATTCTTTTTTGGATAGACTAAAAGAATTTAGGACAAAAAGTGTTATTTTAGTAATGGAATTATTTTCTGGTCTGAAGGGATGTCAAGATATCGTTTTTAAAAAACAAAACACCGTGAATAAATCGACCAGATATATCAATCCAAAAGCTATTTCAAAAAATATGAGATTGGAGATCAGGGGTGCACGTAGTTGGAAAAAATTTTCTGCAGCCGAAATCAGCAAATTTAATTTTAAAATATTACCCATAATTATGCTACTCACCGTATTTTCTCTAAAATAAGCCCCGGGGCTTTTTTTCGATCGACTTCCAGAGGGGGCTTATACATATTAAAGAAAATACGGTATGGGTTTTCTCTCTATTTTTGATTATCACCTTAAGGTTATGGACGAGAAAGGATTGACAGACTGTATCCGTTTGCGCTTTGTCTTCCATGCTTTTCCGTGTCCGTTGACTGCCCGTTTCCGTCCGTGTTTTGTCTGTTCGTGTCCGTCCGTGCCTTAATGCTGACACGAACAGACAAAACACGGACGGACGCGGCTGTCGATTCTTTCGAGTCTAAAGGAAATAATCAAAAATAGAGAGAAAAATGTAAGAAAATTAACTTTTTTTAAGAATTTGGAAAAAATTGGATGGCGGCATTCCTTTCCCACAGAGTCAAAATGTTTATTGGACGTAAACTTTTGACGTTAAGGAAGTTTGACCATTAAAAGCCTATTAAGGAAGAGAAAAAGGGTGTGTTCTTCAACTACAAGATCCTCAATTAATTACCTCCATAATCAAATCTAACAATGTCCGTTTTTCTAGACTAATCAGAATATTAGGAATAATTTTGTCTCCATTAATTATCAATTCTAATAAATATTTGTTGCATTTTTTTGTCGAAGGAACACCGAAATCTGACTTAATTTGACAAACGCCAAAGTTCCGAAAAAGCTGTGACTAAAATTCCAGTGAACAAAATTCCGCCGACATGACTGGCGAATAACTGATTGTTTAAAATGCAGCAGGGCCCATCCCTAATTTGTATCTATATTATAGTTATTCAGAGTTATCCGAAGTGCTCGATTATTCCCTGTCGGTTCACTTACTACTTTTATTTAATATTTGAAATTTTCTACTCTTTAATGATTCATTATAATTTCAAAATTGATAGCAGAAAATAAATACTTTTCCCATTAAAAACATCTCTCTACCATCTAATTATTTATTACGAATTTAATTTTAAATAATTTAAAATGCGATTGTAAATGATAAATATTTTGACTCTTTTCATATTAATAAATTTTAAATTTGGAGGTAAATTTAAAAAAAAAACAAAAAATTATAATTTATTAACAGACACGGTCAAATGTTACGAAGATGATGATCAATTTTCTAAAGATAGAAAAAGTTTTAAGTTAATAGAGTGCGATACTGAAAAACATCCTTGGCGTCTTTTTGGTGATAAATGCGTCAAAGCAGTTTGTAGCAAATGTTAGATTATTAAAAATTAAACCCTACCCTAAATCTTTAAAAATTTATTTAAAATTTTTTAAAATTTTAAATAGATTTAATTCAAAAATTTAGATGGCGCAATGAAAGGTTGTGGTGAATGTGAAACTTATCAGCAATCTTTAGAGGCAAATTACATTGAGGATGACTGTCCCTGCTATGAATGCGACGACAAAGATTTTTGTAACTTGGCCTTTGGCCTTCTGTTAAATTTAAAGATTATATTTGTGATTTGCTTAATTGTGATCTACTATTTATTTTAAATTTAAATTATAATGTCTAAATCAGTGCTTCGAAATTTCAAATTTGCTCGTACTCGTACTCGTACTTCGTACCACCTCTTTTTTTGGCCTCTTACTCGTACTCGTACCTCGTACCACCCCTATTTTTTTGCTCGTACTCGTACTCGTACCTCGTACCACCTCTTTTTTTGGCCTCGTACTCGTACTCGTACCTCGTACTTAGTCGTACTTGAGAAAAAAGCAAAAAATCGGAAATTTTTATGATTTTTTGGAGCCTAGGGCATCTATTTTTAAATTTTAAGCGTTGTATGTGATGATTTTTGAATCTCTGAAGGCTTTGAAGCCGTAAATCCTCCAATATAATCCATTTTCTGCGCCGCAGGCAAAATTTTTGAGCATTTTGGAGTGCGAGGAGAAATATTTTCTCCAAGATGGGTCGGGCTACCCAAAATCTGACATTTTTGCATCCATTTTTCATCTTCTTACATGGAACTTTCTATCTTCTCCACCGAACTTTTCACATTTTAATCTCCTGATATCCCTCTTAAACTCAAATCCCTTTTTTTCAAAAATTTTGAGAATTTTGTATGTCCTTAAGTCAGATTTCTTCTATTTTTTTGCGCCGCAGGCGCAAATTTTGAAAATCTCTAAGTCATTAACTTCTTTGGTGAAGCCTAACACCTTCACCACTCGGCCACTCGCTCCTATAACAGCGAATGAAAGGAATTAAATATATTTTTTAATTTTTCCTATTAACACCAAGTACGAGAAGTACGAGCTCGTACTTAGGCCTCGTACTCGTACTTTTCACTTTTTTTTGGCCTCGTACTCGTACTCGTACTTCGTACCTGCCTCATTTTTTTGCTCGTACTCGTACTCGTACTTCGTACCAGGTACGAGTACGAGTACGAGGTACGAGTACGAATTTTGGTACGAGCTTCGAAGCACTGGTCTAAATAAATAAAAGATTGAATTCATTAAACTTTTGTTTTTATACAGTTTACAAGAAAGCTTCGGCGCCCCCTGTCCATGTAATATACCTATGTACAGTGATGTCAAAGTTCCAAAATTTTTCTGGAACTAGTTCCAGAACCAGGTTTTTAATTTTTGTAGTTCCAGTTCCGGAACTGCATTTTTGAAGGTGTACGGAATTTTCGTCTCTGGAACTTTCGTCTGCAAGACTTTTCGGAACTTTCGTCTCCAGCGGAATATTCGTCACTAAGGACAGGGGTGAGCCCTTAATTTTAAATAGGGAGTGACCTTACCTTTTCTTTAATTTTTACAAATAGGAAAAATTAAAATTTAATTCATTTAAAAACTAAATAAATAATTTCATTTAAAAACTAAATAAAACAGCTAATTTAGGGCTTTAATGAGTTCACAAGAAGCAGACTTAAAGGTTAACCATAAAGAATTAGATTATTAAAAAAATTTAATTTTAGACAACATCGATTAGTGAAAATCCCTCGTCTTCACCTGGTAAACTTTATTTTTGTTATATATTGAAAATTTTATAATTTGGTAATAGTTATGTTTGTGTTTCCCCTTTTCTTTTTTAGGTTGTAGTGTAATGTAACGGAGGTAAAAGTTTGGGATGTAACATATGTCATTCGATTCGTCTTAGAGAGCTGAGTCGATAGTACCACTTTCAATTTCAGGAAATGATTCTGGACCGAGTTATAGGTCCCGAAATATTGAAAAACAATAGGTGGAGTAAGGTCGATTTTGGGGTGAAAAATTCGAATATGCAAATATAACTCAGTCCAGAATCATTTCCTGAATTTGGGAGTGGTACCATCGACTCAGCTCTCTTAGGCGAATCGAATGACATATGTCACGTCCCGAACTTTTACCTCCGGTACACTACAGCCAACAGAAAAAGGGGTGACACAAACTTAACTATTACCTATAATTTTTTTTTGGGAATTATTGTTTGGACTAATCTATCTTTTTTTTTTGGTCAAAATTATTTAAAAAATTAATTATTTTTGAAGTTTTTTGTAAAAAAATAATTTTTAAAATCAATTAAAATTCTTTTAACAAAAACTTTTTATTAAAGAACAGGCGCCTGAAACAGAAAGCAAAAGTAGCAAAAAGCGCAAGTGGACATGTGGTATCTGTGGGGTGCAAATGAAACGTAGAAATCGTCAGTCTCATTTGGACTCTGATATTCACAAAAATTTGGTTAAACTCCAATCCCTCACTGTCTATTCTGGTAGACTCAATCAACCATCCTCTTCAAATAAACAATTCAAAAAATAAATTCTCAACTTTTTATTTGCAACTGCATAAGAAAATAATTTTCGGGACACGCCCAAGTAGGCGCGCGGCCAAGTAGGCGCAAAGCCATAACTACTTGGAAAATTTCTGGACCTTATTATTTTTGGTACCATTCTCTTTACCTCGATGAGAGGAATCGTTTAATACTAAATTTTGAAAGATTTGAAAATTTTGAAGCAAGTTATGGCTTTGCGCATACCTGGCCGCGCGCCTACTTGGGCTGTACCCATAATTTTTAAAATTAAACATTCCTTTTACTTCAAAAATTTCAAAAAAAATTTTTTCTGTGCCTCTTAAATTTTTTAATTTCCGTAATTTTCTTCTTAATTCTATAAATTTAATTCTTGTATTTTAAGCCTTTTAATTGCGAATTTTATTGACTTTATTTGGATAGGATTAACAATATTTCTTAATATTAACAGTTTCCCAATAAAGCTTTATTTAGTATATTATATCATGAAAGATATCACAGGATAGATAAAGAATTTTTAAAAAATATTTTCGTTAATTTAATGTAGTTTATTTTTAAGGTTAAGCGGTATTAGGGTTCCGAGCGGTTGAATCGATATTTTTGAATCCCATACAGATTTTTTGATATCAACTTTGACATCACAATCCCGAGTCGGTATTAGAAAAATATGAGGAATTCCGATAACCGTTCCGATCAATCCCGATGCCACCACTATATCCCGATGCCACCACCATATCCCGATACCCATTTTATGTCAAAAATAGGGTTGTAGCTTGGAAAATCTTCGGATATCCGAACCGAAATTTTCGAATATCCGGAACCGAACCTAAAAATCATCGGTCAAGAACAGACAACCCTAGTCAGAAACATTAGTTTATTTTTAGAGGTATTTAAAAAATTTATTTTCTTTCTTAAAGAGGTTTATTATCCAAGAATTGTTTAAACATATACAAAGCTTCTTTCGGATTTGTTTGAGGAACCTTAAAACAATTAATTTATAACTAATTTAAATTTAATTTTTTACATAATGTCCGCCTCCTCTAACTGAAAAATTAAAAAAAAATTTTTTTAAATCTAAAAAAAATTTTCCTTTACTTGTAGTAAAAGTCACCCCTCTGTCATATTCAGTTTTAAATCCGGCAATTTGTTTATCTACTATCCACGCTTGTTTTGGTGTTGTTAACTTTAAATTAATTTTTAAATAAATAAAATTCCCCCTCACATTAAATCCAAGCTGGCGAGAAAATTTTTGGCCTATCAAAAAATTGCAAACTCCATCAATATCACCATAATACAGCAATAAACGAACATTTCCGTTTAAATAATTTTTTGTGAAATTAAACATATCAACTTAAAAAAAATTTTTTTTGGAAAAATAATTTTCTTAAAATTACGGTAATCTATATAATATTCGTCATAAACATCATCTGGACATTGTTCCCATTTAATTTTTTTAGTTGAAGGAATATGAATGGCTTTTTGGACTAAACACGAATATAAAATATTTTATTTGAAGTATTAGTTAATTAACCTTCCGGCATATTCAAGTATGATTCGAGAGGAAATACTTTATTTAGAAAAATATTTATTTAAACATTAAAAAATTTAAGATTTTTGATTATAATTAGGCTATCATATCAGAAATTCTGCACGCTATTTATAGCTATTTAATTCCTAAAGCTATGCAGTAGGTGGGGAAATAGATGGATCTACTGAAGATGCTGGTTCGCTCCCAGCCGCCGAATAACTTTTGCATGTGCTCAGATAATTACACTGCGTATTTATTGTCTCAACATTTGCTACAGGGGGTAATTAAGAATAGGGGAATTATTTGAGTTTTGAAATTTTAAAGGGGTAATTATTGTTTCAACCTCTCCCTATTGGGGGTAATTAATCAAGAGGGGGCAATTTTTTAGAGTCAATTATTCAGGCATTTCATTGTCTTAAAATTTGTACTTACAATCGGCACAGGCTAACACGCCAAATTTTGTACGGAAATTTGATTGAAAGTCATCTTCTTTATTTAATTTTGCAAATGTATTAAGCAAAGCGTTAGATCTAAGTTTTTTTAAAAGCAAAGATTGTTGGGTGTTACGATGCTTTTTTGAAGAACTAGATGTAGTGTTTAAACCTTCTAAATTTAAATTATGATCCAAGAATTAAAATAATTATTTTTAAGATTTTCGTACCGCAATCAGAGTAATAATCGTATGCATTTAGCAATTCATTATTAGAATTATTTACAAATGTATTATGTTTAGCTAATAAATTAAATATGTATTATTCTAAAATATGACTAAATCTTAACCTGTTTAGTGCATGTACTGTTTGGATCAAAATGAAAAACATCACAACCATCTATAATAAATTTAATAACTTTTAAGCCGATTATATTCTTTAATTTTTTGTTAAAACATAGTTAACAATCTAATTTGTATTTTGGCAAAAAATAAATTTTTAACTCAATTTTTAAAAAAAGTTATGATTTTTCCAAAAAACAGGGAGAAATGAGAGAAAAAAACAGCGCCAAGCCCGATACCTAGGATAAACCGTCACATAGGATAGATGGTAAAATAACCACATAATACTATCAGTAATTGTTAAGCTATAATTGAACATTCATAGTCTGAAGGATTCATGATAAGAGGAGATGAAAATTTAAATTTTTGTTATTGCACAATGATTATATAACCAAATAAAAATAATTACCAACACATTTGCAACAATTTACTTTAAATTTATTCCAAAGTTGCTCGTCAATCAGACCATGACCATAGTTGTAATCCAACAGTGTATTTTGTAAAATTATATAGCTCATTACTCCATTACCTATTGCAACACCCTTAAAATTATTTCTAAAATTAATGCTCGATTATATTGGGTAGGGGTTAGTCCATTTGGATCATACGAGTCCGGATAGTCCCTTATACCTTTGGCTACATGGAACTTTATACTTTGCATAAATGTTATTCCTATGTTTGTCGACCTTAGCAAAGCTCGGACAACCTTAGGACAAAACAGGGTTTTGGTTTTAAATTACCTTTAAATTCAAAGGAGTTTCTTTCATATCATCCACAATTTTAGAAGCAAGCATAGAAAGATAAGTACTCGCGTAAGACTCACCAGTGAGAAATAAGGGATTTGCTTTAAAAGAAGGATATTTCTTCAAAAAATCTTTTAATGCTGCATAATTGGCTACAACAACCTATAAATTTTATTATAAGCCATTAAAAAGATCATTTAACACCTCATCATCACCTGTGGTAACATTTTTGGGTATATTCTTGTAAGAAAATCCAACCCAAGCAGGGGATTCTAAAAATAAAATTGAGGCATATTTATTCCACGAATAAGGATTTTGGCGAAGAGTTTTGCCATCTTTGTTTATTAAATATGGGCCTAATTCATTAAATAGACCACCAAGGGATGAGCAACCAGGACCTCCATTTAGCCACAAAACCTTTAGGAATTTTTAGATAATAAATTTTAGAGAATTATGTGCGTTAACCAATGGATCTATTTTTGTATTTCCTTGGGATTCCACAAACCAATAAAAGAATAAATTGTCATTTCCTGCATCCAAATATCCTTAAAAATATTTAAAATTGAATTAAAGATATATTTTCTTATTTGATGAAAATGTAAAAATAGTGTATCCAATTTAAGTTGAATAATCGTATGTACACTAATAGAATGGCACTCTAACCGAATAACTATTAATATTAATAGAATGACAAATTTCTGGGGCTATAAAAAATAGAATGATGAAAAATAGAATCTATGGAAGCAAATTTGTCTCCGCTCAAATATTGAAAAAAAAATTATTTAGGTGTTCTTGCTTGTATTGAAGTTTGAATTTTACAATATATCTTTTCTCTTGATTTATTTCGTGCTACTTGATTTATCTCGTGCTTAATCCTCTTATGTTTCCATTTTTTCTTTTAATAATTAAAAAAATCTACCCGAATAATGTTTAAAATTAAGCGTAAAATTAACTCCTGGTAAGGAAATTATTTCATCTGACAGGCAACATACAATTGAATTTAAATATAATTTAAATAAAATAGTTAATAAAATTAGAAGAAGCATTTAAAATTTTATTTTATTATAAATTAATTAAATAAATTATTGACGGATTTATTTAATAAATTAAATAAATCCAAAATTAGAAAGCTAGCCAAATTTTACTCGTTAATGTTTTGTGTTTTAAAAATTAAATTAAATTTTGTTTGTACAGATTTTTTTATAGAAATTTTCCATATAATTTTTTCTGATACATACATCTTCTAAAAAACGACAGTTTGAATTATTTATTAATTTAAAATTTAAATAAGAGAACGGATTATAGGTTTCGAGAAATTTTTTTTTGGAAAATATTGAAGGAAAATCAAAAAAACATCAAAATCCTAAATTAGTGACAGCTTTGGTTCATATCTTAGAAGGATGGCTTTTGTACTGGGAGAGGATATATCAAATAATTACTCTGGATAATAATTGTTTCAATTTCCTGATAGAGAGTAATAAAATTAAAATGGGCATTATTCAAGTTTTAAAATTTCAATGTGCGGTAGGGAATTTGATAGGGTGTAATATTAGGGATGGGATTTATATGGATTTCCATATTTTTTCCCAGGTCTAGTTGAGTTCTGAAACGGCCAAAAAATTATTTTGACATATGTTTATTTTTCGGTCCATATTTTATCCATATTTTGGGGTTTAGTCCATATTTCAAGATTTTTAGTCCATATTAAATGTCATTAGTCCATATAAATCTCAACCCTAGTAAAATTATAGTAATCTTAATAAGCCATTAATACATTGTAAAAAATCTCCGTTTTCATTAAGAAATATTTGTATCTTAAAAAGAATTTCAGTAGTTTTTTGATATTTTATTAGGATCTTTGGATAAACTATTGCCAAGTCTTCGGATCGTTTTAGTCCATTTAATTAATACACATATTAATTAATACACATTGTCATCATTTTATCACAATTACAATTTAAAAATTTTAAATCCAAATGTTAAACCAAAAATTATAATTACTATGTTAAAGAAATTAATTTAAATCCCATTTAAAGCTTTCAGTCAAATATTATTCTTTAGAGAGGTTTATTATCCAAAAATTGTTTAAACATATACAAAGCTTCTTGCGGTTTAGATTGGGGAACCTTAAAAAATATTTAAAAATAATTTTAAAAAAATATATTTTATTTTTTAACCGTGTGGCCGGCTCCTCTTACTAAAAATAAAAAATGTTTCAAAAATTATTTATAATTTTACTTGTTACCTGTATTAAAGGTTAATCCATTTTTATATTCTGTTGTAAACCCACCAACTTGTTCATTTACAATCCAGGCTTGTTTTGGTGTTTTTAACTTTAAAAATAAATATTTTTTAGAGTTACTACACAAATTAAATAAAATTGGAAGACAGAAAGTAGAAGAAGACGAAAATGGTTAGTGTCAAGAATAGCGGAATTCTGCAAAAGCGGAATATTCAGATCAGTCAACTTTATATGTTTATTCCTTACTTTCACTTATTTATTTATAACGAGGTATTTGTTGGGAAAATGAGAGAAATAAGGGTTATATCCTATTTTTTGACCATGTTATTATGACACTACATCATATATAGCTGTCATATGGCCGCATCATTTATGCTTGATATGATATCATACTTATAATATAATTTTCTAAATAGATTGAAACTAGGATGAGACATATTATGGAGTAATACTTATTTGATTTTAGTTTTTAAAGGCTTTTGAGGTTATGAACAACCCTCTCTTTGATGCGCTTATAAAACCGAATCTACTTATTCAAATTAATTTTAAAGGAAAAATCTTCCAACTTCAAATCCAAGTTGTTCCGTAAAACGTTGTCCGATCAAAAAATTACAAATCACATCTAAATCGCCATAATAAAGAATCATTCGAATATTAGCTTTTAAAATTGTTTTTGTAAAATTTGCCATTTCTTCTAAAAATTATTTAATAATTAATTTTTTACTAAATTTAAATCAACTATAAATTGTTGTATAATTATTGTAAATATCATCTGAACATTCTTCCCATTTAATATTTAAATTAGACAGGATATTCAATGCTTTTTGTACTAAAATATTAATTTATAGATAATTTCTAATAAGAAAAATAACCATCAGGCATGTTTAAGTAATGTTCTGTAGCAGAAACTGAATTTAGAAAATTTTTATTTTAAAATTCATGATAGATTTGTATTTGTTATTTTTGAGATATTTTGGAAAATTTTGATAGAGAGGAACCATATTAATCAAAAGTTTCGGACCTATTTCCTGTCTAGACAGGAAACAGAAGCATATCCCTTGAGGGTGATCAGAACCATTTTTACGTGATCCAGGTCGTTGAGAGGTTATCTAAGTCTTGTAATGATGATTTTTCACAATAATAGATTTTATTTTCAAGCACTTAGATCGTAATAACAATTTCTTATTAAATCTATTATTCTAATCTTTTCTTACCATCCGTGCAGGGAATTGTACCGTAGTATAATGGCCAATCATTTCGAGCCAGTCTATTCAAAAGTAAACTGCTAGTTTTAATTTTAAGTTTAGATGCAATTGTTCTGTTTGTTGGTTCTAAATTTAAATAAATACGAAATTAAAAAAATATTTGTACCGCAGTCACTATAGATATCGTAAGGATTTAGCAAATCATTAGTATAACCAGGATATAATTCCATTTGCTTAAAGTTTATAGTTTTATTAACTATGGCAGACAAATTTTACCATATCTCCACATGTTGTGTTTTCAGGTATGCTTAAAATGTCACAACCATCTTTAAAAATTAATTTACTAATTTAGAAATGTACATCTAAAGTTTGTTGATATTTATCATCCAACTATGGAAACCAAATCGGGTTTATCTCAAACCTTGTATCCCCAAATCCACAGAAATTTGTTAGGTATGCGTGGGTCTAGTATAAAATCAGTCTGTAGAAAATTGGTCGGCATCTGGGCCGACCATAGTTATTCCTGCCATTTGCCTACTTCACCATTCATGAATTTCTTGTGTTATTCTGTTAGTCACTAGGTTAGACCGCACCCTAGGACATAACAGAATCTATTATCGAAATAATGAGGAATCTTAGATATTTCTTAATATATAGCCCCATTCTACTATCAAACCCAACTTAAAAATATTTTTTAATCTAACCAATGCAGCCATTACAGCATTTATTTTGAAATCTTTGCCAAACTTCTTCATCAACCAAACCATGACCATAAAGGTATAAAGGTAAAGTGTTTGTATTAAGAATATTACTCAAAATTCCATTACCAATCGCTACACCCTTTAATAATATTAAGATATTTATCATGAATGGACACAGAGGGCGTCATATACCTTTAAATTTATTTTTGTATCCTTAATACTCTCCAAAATTTTAACACCAAGCATTGGAATATATACTCCTGCATAAGACTCACCAGCGAGATAAAATGGATTTGAGTTAAATGAAGGATATTTATTGAAAAAGTCTTTTAATGCTGCATAGTTAGCTACGGCAACCTGCAATTAATTTTATTATATGATAAATGTATGGACTAGAAACCGGACTTGAGGGTCGACCGAGAATCGAGATCTATATCTCTAAAAATACGATCTCGATAACTAAGATTTTTCTTCTAGATCACTTCTCGTTCAGGGCTTAATATATGATTGGAGCTTAATATAAGATAACCAAAAATTTCTTTAAAATGATGTATTATAAATTGGAGGCATCGTTTAAGCTTCCAGACACTTGACACGTAAAATTCTAAAAATGTCTCTTAAATCGAGCTTAAATTAACGAGGGGTATCTCATAGTGTGGCATGCCTTTGGCATAAAAAAGTACCTCGTCATCATTCGTCAAAATATTCTTGCTTTTAGTATTATAAGAAAATCCAACCCAAGCAGGGGATTCTAAAAATATAATTGAGGCATATTTATTCCATGAATAAGGATTTAGGCGAAGAGTTTTGCCATCTTTGTTGATTAAATATGGGCCTAATTCTTCAAATATGCCCTCAAGAGATGAGCAGCCAGGACCTCCATTTAGCCACAAAACCTGTGGAATTTTTAGATAATTTTAGAGAATTTCAGTCGCTAACCAATGGATCTGTTTCTGGATTTCCTTGAGATTCCACAAACATATAGTGAAATAAATTGCCATTTCCAGCATTTAAATAACCTTAAAAATTTTGAAAATGTTAAATTAAGTAATTTACCTGAATAATGTTTAAAGTTAAGTGTTGCGTTTAAGCCTGGTAACGATTTAATCTCATCTGGATTATTATTTATTTTTGATGATCCATAAATTAGATTTATTAAAATGCAAAATTGGAGAACCCAAAAAAATATTTCAGGCATTTCAAAAATTTTAAGCAACTCAAGTATAAGATTAATAAAAAATTTTATTTTTAGCCAAATTTTTGGTTAACGTTTGTATTTATTGAATCTATTTTGTATACTTTATGCGTTGGTAAAATCAGAAATTTAATATAATTTTCTCGTTTATATTTTTTAAAAATAAAAATTATAGTTTATAATTTATTAAATTAAATTAATATTAGCATAAGCATTCAGCTAACATCGGGCTTATGACTCTCTTCAAAGAGAGGGGAGGAGAGCCATTTGATTTTTAATCCATAATTATTTAATTGTTGGCAAAAT
Organism: Meloidogyne incognita; assembly: GCA_036172945.1. Lineage (NCBI taxonomy): Eukaryota > Metazoa > Nematoda > Chromadorea > Rhabditida > Meloidogynidae > Meloidogyne > Meloidogyne incognita. The sequence goes on along the minus strand of JARQAC010000029.1, from coordinate 713,792 downwards.
TTTGAATGAGAACCCCAAAAAATTTTTTTTATTAATTTAATGCTGAGCTAAAATAGATTTAATAATATTAATAAAATTTAAATTGCTGAGAAACGTGGAATTTTTAAAATTGATTTTACATTTTTATCCAAATTTGAGTTATTAAAAAATAAATTTAAATTTACATCATAATGGATAGCTAGTGGATAGTCAAATTTTGGCTAGTCACAGGAAGGAGGAGAGGATTTTTGCCTTACGTTGTGTTTTGCGTTTTTTTGCACTTAACTCTTGCGCCCAGCCCTGATCGAAAGGTACATAGTAGCTAATTACATTGTCTAAATAATTTTTAAAATTGAGTTTTGCAACTAAACTTGGTTATAACAGAATTATACATTTAATAATAGTATATATGATTTAAAATTTATTTTAATAAAAATAAATATTTAAAATTATAATCTTAATAATATATTTAAAAAATCCCAAATTTATCTCCACCAAAAATTTATTTTTAAAAATTTTGTATCCAATATATAGCTTAATATTTTTCTTGAAACATTCTTTACAAAGGTTTATTATCCAAGAATTATTTAAACATATACAATGCTTCTTGCGGTTTAGACTGGGGGAGTTGGGCTCGGCATTACAAGCAACTGGAATTGGGGTTCGACCCCTATGATAATATATGCATCAGACACTGCCGATTTTTCTAAACTGTTAAAGTACTTTAATTATCACTGCTAAAACATTAAGAAATTTTCAAAAATTACATCATTATCTTTATATTTTTATATTTATTTTTTCGTAGACACATTACAAAATTAATAAATATTTGCACTTTAAGGCAAATGCCACGAGTTTTGATTAGTCGATAACTTTGATAGCCGATAACTTTGTACGCTTCTTTATCCCCTTACATTTCATTAGTATTCATTAATTTTTTTTAAATTGCGATGAAAAAATGTTAATAATTTTCTTTAAAAATAACTAAAAAATAAGTTACTTTTTGTTAAAAAATGTCATTAAGTTGCTTCTAAAGGAACACGTTCTCATTTTACAGGCCATGTTCTAGATAAATTTTCTAAATTTCAGATGATTAAATTTAATTTTATCATTCTCATGTATTTAATTATATTTTTAAAAATTTCCGCTGGGAAACTCATTTGTGTTGACGTGAAAATTAGAGATGATTGGAAAGAAAAAAGAGAATTTATTTACAGGGTGCGGCATAAGTAACCGGACACCTTTAAATTCCTTATAACTTTTTTTATTGTCAATATTTTTAATCGATTTTATGCTTATTTTTTAGCCCATTCAATTCTCTATTATGGCTAGTCAACGTGATTCTAATAGTTTCACTTTTTTGGCAAAAAAATTCTGTCCGCAAAATTTCATCTCCTCCCCCAGTGGCACGCATGTCTGGACATTTTTTTATCAGACGAAAAAATTTTTACAATATAAGCCGTACACAACCATAAAAATGATAGAATCTGGACTACAGAATCTCCTCTTTCTGATAAGCTTATCACTCATTCCCAACACCCCCAATCTGTCATGGTTTGGGCCGGTATTTGCGCGTCAGTCAAAAAACCCCTTATTTTCGTGGATTTTGGTGTAAAAGTCAACAAAGACTAATACTTGCGAGAATTTTTTCAGCGTGTTCTGAAGCCTCGGTTCAAGAGCCATTTAGGTCGCAGAGTCTGGATTTTCCAACAGGACTCTGCTCCGGCTCACAAGGCGAAAGAAGTTCAGGACTGGTGCAAGGCCAATTTTCCTGGGTTCATCAGCGCTCAGGAAAGGCCGCCCTACTCTCCGGATTTAAACCCGATGGATTATTCTTTTGGTCCATTTTGGAGTCCAGACCCTGTGCTAAGCCGCACAAAAGTTTGGAGTCTCTGCGTCACTCTCTCACTCGAGAGTGGGACTTAATTATTTTTATTTATTTTATTTTATTTATTCACTGAAAAGGACCTTATAAAAAGGCCACTAACAATCAGACAAATTATAAAAGAAACATAAAAATATTGTAAAACACAAAAAAAAACATATAGAAAACAGGCGTCAACAGACAATAGGTTTGGTAAACAAGTTGTTTAAACTGGGAGAACGTGGACGCTTATTTGGTGTATTCATTTTTCAAGAAAAAGTGAATTGGAGAAATGCTTTGAAATAGTATCTTAAATTTATTTTGGTTTATTAATTTTTTATTTAATAAGGTAAAAAAGACCCTAATTTTAAAGCAATGAGCTCTTGAAAAATGACGAGTAAAAATAAGAAGGAAAAAAAAAATATATAAATTATAAAAATGTCAAAAATACATGAATAAATTGTCAAGGTGTAAAATACGAAAATGTATATTTATGGAAAAACAAAAAAAAAAAAATATTTTTTAAATGGAAAAACACAAAATGTAAATTATAAAAAGGTCAAAATTCAGAAAACCACATATATTATGCCAACACAAACAAATTAAAAGGTAATAGTCTAGTAGTAGATATAGAGGGGATTTGAGTTCTCCAAATTTATTAAATGTGTTCTAAGAGAATTCCAGAAAATTTTTGGGTTTGGTGAGTTTATGATTGAGGCTTTACGTTCAATTGACTTTAATCTAGATAAAAACGTGTTTGAAGTTGAACTAAGTGATAGATCAGAATATATTCCATCTGATCATTTAAAAAAGAAAATTTTGATTGAAATTACTAATAATGAAATAATTCAAAATTTTATGCTCGCGTTTGAAAAAATGGTATAGGTGTTTTGATTAATAGAATTTCCATTCCATAGTGTCACAACTAGAGACCGTCGTGGGATAGGATCCATCGCAGGGTTTTGCGGGATCCCGCTTCCGAAATCCCGCACTTTTGCGATTTGCGGGATGACGGATTTTGCGGGATTTCCGCAAACACAACTAGATAGCAAAGAAACAAGTTGGAAATCGTCCGCTAAAATTACCCTAATTTGTAATAAATTTAAGGTACTCCGAAATAATAATTTTATTGAAAATAATAATTGTTATGAAACTTCAATATTATACAAGAGTGAAAACAATTTTAGCTCAATTGAAGAAAGTTTAGAAAATTATAAAGACAAACTTTTATCAAGTTATTGGACAGAAATTAATTTAATTGGATATAAAATTGAATTGTTGGAAAAACAAAAAGTTGAATATTCGAAAGAATTGAAAGACAAAGTTGTTTATATTACCAACAAAATAAGTAATAAAAATTTTAATTTTTTTGGCCATGGAAGTTCCTTTCTTGCATATCAGAATTGCGTTAAAAATTCGTAATCGTAATTACGACGCAACTCTGTTGAATATGGTAAATTTGTCAGTGCTCATCTAGGTTGATACCTTTGAGAACATTTATGGTACTATTGCTGTTCCCATGCCCCCTCCTCATATATGTATATCAACACTAGAGATCAATTTTTGAAAAGCCTGGGCATGTTCCTTGGTTCCGTGTTTGATTTATTGACCTGGACCGGATCCTGGGCCTGTAGTCCAGGAAAAACCTAGGCCCAGGAAAAACCCAGGAAGGTCAAAAATGCCTGGGACTGGACTCTGGGTACTCCAAAAACCCAGGCCTTGGTTCTCTCACACCCCTCCTCACATATGTCAACACATCTGTGACGATATTTCTACTTATGCTAAAATTCGTGTTTTCCGTTAATAATACCGCACGTCTTATGATTTATTCCTAAATATACTAGATCAAATCAACGAGAAAAATAAACGACATTGTTTCAATTGTAACTCTACACATGCGTACAGCTGGTATATATACCTTGAGAAATACAATTTGTGCAAAGATTGTTACGATTATAAGCGAAATAACGGAGAAAATAGACCAGAAATATTTTGGATTAAAATTAAAATGGTTCATAATTCTTAAAAATCTTTCTATTGAATTTAAGGAGGATCGACACTGTGCAATTTGCCATGCTACAAAAACTCTTACTTGGCATCGTCATTCAGAACCTGGGCAATATATATGCCGTTCCTGTTACCATAAACAAAATTATATAAAGAAGCAAATGAAATATTTAAAAGAAAACGAGTCTAAAGACAAAAACAATTGAGATTTTGGAACAAAAATGCGCTTATGTATACATACTAATGTTCGATAAATGTCCAGCAAAGAATATTTGATTTTTACAAAATAAATTTTAAAAAATATTTTTTATTAACTATTAACAGAATTTAAGTAGAAAATAATAAAATATCAAAATAAATAATAAAACTAAATTTCAAAAAATTTTTTCTTTTCTAAATAAAAATTTCTGTAGTTTTAATTTCTACTTGTGCCATTTCTTCGGCACTTTGTGCCTCTATTTGATGTACATCATGTAATTGAAGGGAAGCAGAAGAATTACTCATATCAGAACCCCTTCTGTGTGAATGGTGTGTTCCGCTTGGGAAAGAAATTCCTCCTCCGAAAACTTCGGAACTTGAACGTTGAATACAATCTTCTGATGAACGCCTAAAGTAAAAATAAATATTTAAAAAATGTAACTAGAGCATTTAAAATTCTTAGGCGGGAGTTAAACAATCTAAAAGGATAAAAGAGAAAGCATTGGTCAAGATCCCGGTAGCTCAGTGTGTGAGCTCCTGTATATGGTGAGCGAGAGCGTTTAGCAATAACTGTCATGAGATCGCAGGTTCGAATCCAGCCCGGTGGCTAAACATCTACAAACTCTTTCTAAAATATGATTACTAGTTATCATGCCGAAAAAACTTTCAAAATTATATGTATACTACCGATACGGAATATCGATAACAACGAAAAATACCGTTTGTAGTACGGTACTGACGACATCCTTTTAATGTCAAGTGTCATTGTCGAGAGTCCCCTCTTGAACGATAGATTTTAACCTTAACAACCGACACTGTAACGACACATTTTTATACATGAGAGGTATAATCCTATAAGCCGACCCTATAAGCCGACTATAATCCTATAAGCCGACCCCAATGACCGTTTTTTTATGATTAGTTAAGCCAGGGATCCTATAATTCTTCAACAATTCCAATTACCTAAAAGTCGTTTCTCCTCCCGCAGAAATGGAAATTGAATTTCTTTCACGAAAATTCGGCGGACTGTTGGCCAAATCTTCCACAACAATTTGCGGCTTTTTTGATGAATGGCGTCTACCTAATGGACCTAATGGTGGACTGGAAAATAATTATTTTTAAAAATAATTTCAAATCAAAAATTTACATTAAAGCAGAAAGGCTTTCAAGCCGAGATCTCTTTCTATAAGTAAATTCTCTGCTACAATTTTCTTTTTTTGGCAATTTTTGTTGTTCTTTAACCTCCTCATTTTTATTATTTTTTAATAATTTTATATTTTTCTTTATTTTTATTTTTAAAGAATTATTTTGAGAATTTAATTGTTTTTGTTGATTTTCGATAGCTGTTATATTAGAATTAATATTATTACTTTTTTGTTGACTATTTTCATTATTTATTTCATTTTTCTTTGAAAATCGTCGTTTTATTTTTTCAGAATTTGTTGGTCTTCGAGGTGGAAGCATCCAACTTTTTCTTCTACAACTTCTTTTAAGTCCAAGTAAACGCCAAAATGTTATTCGAAATTTCTAGAAAAAAATTTTTTTCAAAATATATCAGGCTAAAATCCTCATTTTTAGACACACCCTTGGGGCTGAAGGGATCGTATAATATAACAAGCGGCACATTAAATGGGATAAAGTGGAGGTTAAGATACAATAATTTAGGATACAAAACCCCCTACACCCCCCTCTCTATATTAGAAATTGTGATGATGGACCCTCTGGCATTATGAGAACTAGAGTTGTGCCCCGACCCCGTTCCCGAAAGATTTTTTCAGAATTTCCCCGACCCGAACCCGCCCCGAAACAATTCGAAACCCACGTCCCCCGACATACCCGCCCCCGAGCGTTCGGGGTCCAACCCTAATGAGAACACAACATGTAATTTAGACAGGTAACGGTAATGCACCTAAAGGTATTTTATATTTGGTAAATCTAATATTTGGGGGTATCTAAGAAAGTTAGAATTTATATTTATCAGTTCCATACCTTATTTATTGCAGAATAAATAAAAAAATTTAAGGAAGAATTTAAATAGCCAAGTGCACTAAGCCAATGAAATATATATTCTGTATCATGCATCCACTGATCAGTATAAAGCTTATATATTTTGTATATATTCATTGAGAAATATGGGGCCCAACAAATTAAAAATACACCTAAAACGATAATTAGGCAATTAATAAAAATTTTGCGGATAAAATTTGCGGACAAAATGTATGGAGGGGAATATTAGGTAATACCAGGCGCGATAATCCAATCATAGTAATATTGGTATACTTCTAAAATCGTACTTAAATTCTAGAAAGAAAACAGTATAATAGTATTAAATTGGTCCGCAAAACTTGTCCGGAAAAGATTACATACCCATTACAGTAGCTACCAGTTTTGTCGCACGAGCTTCCCGTCTAATGGCTAATCCTTGTTTTGATCTCAATTTTGCGATTAAATCTTTAAAATTAAATTCTTATGAAGTAAACTAAGAAATAATTTCCAACCTAGTGCCCAATCCTTCAATCCTGCCAATTTCTTTCTAGCCATATAAACAGAATCTCTTCTTGCAAATTGAATCATTTGACCTATAGAAGGATGTGTTGGTCTATCCCATCCAGAAATTAATTCAGAAAGTCGTCTCATTCTTCTCCTGTTATCCTTCAATAATTTTTATTTTGATACGGAATTTTATTTTTAATTAGCTTATGAAAAGGAGGGAGGATTTTCTTGCGGACGTTCTTTGCATATTCCTAAGTCAATTTTTGATCTTTCATACAGTAAATCCCCTTGAAGTCAAATTTTTGCGATTTATCTTACCATTAAAAAGTTGCGGAGATATTTTTGGACTCTTTCTTTGATTGAAACGCTTTGATAAAAATCGCAAAATTTGTCCGCAAGAAAAGTCCGCAAAAATTGTCCGCAAAAATTGTCCGCAAGAAAAGTCCTCAAAAATTGTTCGCAGGAAGAGTCCGCAAGAAAAGTCCGCAAGGAAAGTGAAGTTTTTTTTAAAGTGCTTTCGTTTAAGATTACCTTATCTTCTGGAAATAGTAAAGAATTTCTTCCAGAAATTTTATTTTTTTGACCAGGTGGTTGGTATGAATGTCTTCGACGTTGCATTTTAAGCTTCAAAGCATGCGAAGAATTTATAGTATTCCCATTTTTATTTTCCTTCCCAATATTTGTGTTTATTTGGGATCCGTTTAAAACAACTTCTGAATGTCTTCTTCTTTTTGTGGCTGTAAATTGTTGTGGGACTCCAAGTAAATTATTAGTTGTTAGAAAGCGGGATTCTAATTCTTTAAAAAATTTTTCTATGATTTTTCAATTTGATTAGCCAATGAGTGGGAATCTGTGCTTCAGAATCATGGTACGAGCTTCGAAGCACTGGATGGGATTGGATACTGGTTAGGCTTCCATCTTAGGGCTTGATTGGAACCTAAGTTAATAGATCCCATATAAGATTCCCTTCATTGTAAGGTATAATATCATCAGCTTCGAAGGAGCATCTTATTGTGAGGTCAGACCATAGTAGGTGTGTGTTTATCATAGGATCCGATTTTTAAAAATGAATCAACCATTACTATTCAACCAATAATAGTTATAATAATTTTAAAATTCAAACCACAAATATTCAATTTAGTTTTCTGATAAGTCTCAGTTTCATTAGGCGGAACAGTTATTGCATCCAATAAAATAGATGGTGGTCTACTATTAATTGAATTAATACTGCTTAAATCATCACAATCAATTGAAGTTTCGATTGATGAACGAAATAATATTTTTGGCCTGTCTTCTTTTGTGTTGTTACTGTTATTACTTGAATTTTGGCCAGAGCCTGAACTTGTTGCTTGGAGGATATGTTGAAGCTTTAATAACGAATTATTTAAAGGCAATAAATGGGGAGGCATGGATGCAATATGGGGGGAACATAAAAACGTGTTCTATGTTTTAGTGAATGTATTCATATTTCATGTAGGGTTGCGCGAGTTCGAAGCCTCGCCGAGGCCGAGGTCCTCGCCCATTTTCCAATCTCGGTCTCGCGCAACCCTAATTTTATGCACTAAATAAGAACTAACTCCCTTTAGGAACCACTCTAGGCACCATTCCTATCAGGATTTTGCATTTTTTAGTAAAATTCTATATTAGCATGATCTTGGGAATATTCTGGTACACATAATTATTAACAAAAATATTTATTTACTTGTTCTCTTTCACTTTCGTTTAAAGAGGATGCATGTTCAGCAGCAGTTTCTTCAATTTTTTTAAGTAACGGCTTTTCCCAGGTTAGCATATTTCGATGTTTTTGTTCCACACCTCTGACTGTCTCTATAGCTGATGTAGCTATGTTGCCAATATCAGCTCCAAACCCAAGAAATTGGCCCCCAGCCATTTCTTGAAGTTGAATAGCTCGAAGACGACGGCGTAAAGTGTAGAAAATATATCTAATTTAAGAAAACATAATTTATTTTAAATTATTCCATAGTCGGAGCTCACTATGATATACGCTCGATGAAAAAATTTATATTTAATAATAAGTGGTATATTAAATTGCAAGCCAATTTTTAAATTTTTAAAATACGCCAATCGTCATAACGCCAAAATCGGCCAACCCTAATGCCAAAACTAGCTCTCATTCACATCGAACAAAATTTAAAAACGTATTTTAAAGTTAGGTATTGGGTTAATCTCATAGTGAGGTCCGAAAAGTAATTTATTTACCCATAAATAATAGACATAAAAATTAGAGGAAGAAAGAATGCAAAAATAGAAGAACCAAACCTTTAAAAAATATTTTTTGAATAATTTTCAAAAAATTTAACAAACATATAAGTTGGATTATAAATTCCACAATGATGTTTTTCTATTAAAAATAATCGGGTTTCTGCATTTGAGCCAAAAACGAGAGGTAAAGAAAGTAAAATACTGAATACCCAACAGAAGAGAATTGAGATATACACTCTAAATAAATTTTTTGAAATTTTTTGGATTATAAAATAACCTTCTTCTGTGTTTATGTGTTTTATATTCAGCAGGTTTTGTGGCAGCCACTAGCCTGAAATTATTCGTTAATTTTTAAGACTTCTAGGTTTATTTTTTAAAATGAGTTACAATGACTTCAAATGACTTAACTTTGCCTTTAATCATAATTAAAGTTCAGTCTTAGGTAATAATAAAAAATAGATAAAGTAGTGATATAGTTAGCTAGCTTAGGTTCATGATTATCCCTAGAGACCGGACCGAGACGAGATCTCAAACAAAATTTAGATTATCGATACGAGATTTTTTGAGATATTGATCTCGTTATCTACACTTCCAAGCTCTACCTCATTAATAGGAAAATCAGATTTATTTAATACAAATCCTTTAAAGATACATCCAATACTCAATACATCACGATTAAGGATCCGTTTATAAAAATTCGGTAGGCCACTAAATTGAGGGTGCTATCTAAACGATACCCTTATCAAGGATACGACACAGTTCAAAATAAAATTTTCAACCCAAAGGTGGTTTTATTAAATTTATTATTTAAAAATAAATTAAATAACCTATCCATACTAATTAACAATAAATGAATTATCGAAGAAGTTGAGGCAAGAACATCAAGTACACAATACATATAACAAATAGTTATAGATAAGTGCCAGTGAAGTGAATTAACCTTTAAGAAATTTTTTAAAAATTTTCTAAAAAATAATTTACAGTCATATAAATATGGAAAGGCATAACCATTGTGCCAACCATTAAATCAGCACAGGCAAGACTTAATAACAAATAATTGGTAGGGGTTTGAAGTGATTTGTTTGAAAGAACGGCAGCTACAACAAGTGTATTACCTTTAGATTTTCAAAAAAATTTTAGAGATTTTTATTTTTTAATTTTCATATACCAATAATACAAGAAATAGGCATAGCAACAAGTATAAGCCAAAACCTGTTTTAAATAAAAAATAAATTGGAGATAATTTTTTGCTATTTTTTAAATATTTGGGCAAACATATACGGAGATTAAAAACCAAATACATAAAGTAAAATTTCTAATAGAATACCCAATCTCCATTTGAATTCCCTCCTCTAAATGAATGCCCCTTTAGAAGGCGAATGAAAATTAGAAAGACTGGGTGCTATTGACGTCCGAGACTTATTTTTAACCCTCAAAAAGTCGAGAACAAGACCAGAAAACCCAAGAAAAGTCTTGGAATCAAGACTCAAGACCAATAGTCTCGGACGTCTCTAATGAGTACCATTAGCAGCTGTCTTAATCCAATGTATTTATGCAAGAATACATGGGACATTACTATATTTAAGTACAATTAGAATTTGAACAAAGCCAAGCTCTATCAGTAGTTTTCATGGTTTAGACTGACCCTGACATTTCGAAAAAAAAACAGGTTTTTTACATGTTTTCGTAGTCCTGGCCTAAAAAGCCGGCCCTTCAATTGCCTAAATATAAGTGGAAAGCATCGTCCCTATAATTATTTGTTATCCGCAAATATTGTCCGCAAATGTCTCTCCTCAAATTAATTTGTCCTTTACATACCATTGAGGTTGAAAATCTACATCATTTCCGTTGAACTCAACAAGGGAATGTTTAAAAGAAGTATTAGCTAAATTAAAATTATTAAAGTTTGTTGTCTGTAATAAATTATTATTTATATTATTATTATTGTCGTGAAAATAATTATGAGTATCTCCATATAATTTTAAAAGTATCATTTATATAATTTAAATAATTTCTTTAAAATAATTTTTAAAAATTAAATTTGAAATAAAATTTTAAAATTAAAAAATAACTAATAGTAAAGTAATGGATCTACAGGAGATTTTAAATGGTCTGAGGTAGAGACCGGATTGGGAGGTCGTAAGAGAATCGAGATCGATATCTCAACAAATTTTTCTATTCGAGATTTCGCCCTGGTCCTATCCTTATTTTGAAGGGTCAAATTTTCTTTAGAAACTGCTTAGTAGAGTTTTATCGGAAGTTTCGGTTCCGAGATCCGGAACTCGAATTTAATCCGGTTCCAGTTCCGGCCAATATTTCGGTTCCGGTGAGACACGAAAATTATTTGTTATCCGCAAATATTGTATATTATTTTTTGTCGGATCGAATTCAAACAAAAAATCGAATTCAAACATAAAATAGAATGACGTTAACTCCTGGCAAGGTACATTCCATTCAACCTCTATTTTAGTTTCCTAGGGAGAATTGGTATCTAAAAACATCAGGAGAACGAGTAACGGATTCCTAAGAATTTTCAAATTTTTTATTTAACTAAAATAATTTTAAAACAATTTAATTGGGTTTAAATTTAATTTCAAAAAGAAACTTTATTTTTAATTAATTTTCTGGTTTTCTATCAAAAAATTAGCAAGTTTTTGTTGGGAATGTGTGTGTGTTTCAATTCTAAATTAGGAGAGAGCATTCCTTAGTCTGTGATGCATATTTTATTTATTTTTTTATTTTATTTTGAAAAAAGCTGACGGAAAAACAAAAGAAAAATAAAAATGAAAAGAACGATAAGAAATTAACAACAAATATTTTTCAATACTAAATAAATTTATATTTAAATTGGCTTAAAAAAACAATAAAAATTCTATTATACGCTTTTTATCAGTCACAAAATTTAGAAAAAAAAATCTTTGATCGAATACATATTTGAAAATAAATTTAAAAATAATTGTTACAAATATTAATTTACAAATTTTGTGTACGCCAACATACTGTTAAAAGAGTATTGTAATTGAGAATTGAAATTTTTTGAGATACTATATCGAACTCTTTTAACTAGGGTTTACGGACTCTAGGAAATCCATGAATATCTGGATCGGGGCGGACGCGTTGAGTTTTGCGTTTTTGGTGATTGTTCTTGCGACTGCCCCTGATCCGGATCGTATATCCGAACTAAAAATTCCAATATATCTGTCAACACTACCTTTAACTCGATTGAAAGGACTTCTGAAAATGAGTGATTTTATTAAAAATCATCACAAGATAAAACCGGTATTTGTCTAAAACTCAAAACCAAAAACCTGGTTCCTAAATTTGGATTAACCGAAAACCGGGGGTACATTGTTTTTAAAAAATTATTTTAAAATTTTAAATACTGACATACATACAGTCGTGGAAAAAAGTATGGAAGCGCTAGAAAAAATTTTTTTAATTCTTAATTTTTCATTCAAAAAATACGTTCTATATATCAATCGAAAGCTCTATTCGTATCTCAGTTGACATGTTTCTGCATTTTTCATGAAATTGAAAATTGGCCGAGATAATCCGGATCTACCGGATATACCAAATCCCATTTTCTCGGAAAAATTTTTCGGAACAAATTTAACAAACCCATTAAATAGAGCATATTTTGTGAGTATTTGCCACGAAACCGCTTAGAAATATCTTTTTCCGGACCAGAGATATGATTTTTTGAAAATTGCATTTTTCGTCTATTTTTGCAAAAAATTCAATTTTTAAGGGAAAAATGCCATTTTCAAAAAATCATATCTCTATTCCAGAAAAAGATATTTCTAAGCGGTTTTGTAGTACATACTCACAAAAATATGCTCTATCAAATGGGTTTGTTAAATTTGTTCCGAAAAATTTTTCCGAGAAAATGGGATTTGGTATATCCGGTAGATCCGGATTATCTCGGCCAATTTTCAATTTCATGAAAAATGTAGAAACATGTCAACTGAGATACGAATAGAGCTTTCGATTGATATATAGAACGTATTTTTTGAATGAAAAATTAAGAATTAAAAAAATTTTTCTAGCGCTTCCATACTTTTTTCCACGACTGTATATAAGGCATAATATTGAGAAAAATTTTTTTCTTGTATAATTAAATAATACAAATAAATAGGTAATTAAGTTACCTACATAAAAAAAATTTGTTTTTAAAAAATTTTTAAAAAAAGGAAACAAGTTTTGGTTGGTTAAAAAAGATTAAAGAACAAAAAAAAAGTTTTTTTTCTTCCATAAAATTTCTCTAGGGAAAAGCTATTTTCTGTCAGTTTAAAGTAATTGAAAATTGTTTTAAATAGAAAAATCTCTTTACATCTTCCTTTTATTTTCCGTTGGGAATTTTTATAGAAAAAAAATTTTTTTGTAAATTTAAAAGGAAGTACATAAATGTAAAAAAGGAGTAAAGCACGAAAATAAATTTATTTAATAAAAATAAAAAAATTTTTCTTATCGATGAAGGTACTTTAAGGAAAAAATTCTTCACGGATTCTTAGCAAACAAAAAAGTAAATCTATTAAGAACGGATTTGCCACTAAAAATGTTGGTTATTTACTCTTAAGATATTATTGCTCTTAAGATAAGACGTATCTTAAATAGGTGATATCGACAATTAAATAGGATCGGCAATAAAATCGCCAATTAAAATCTTAAGTATGAAACCCCTACCCATTTTAACCCCTACTACATAATTTTGAGAAGCTACCATCCTAAATTGAGATTACCTTAGAGGTATTTAAAAATGATTTAAAGAAACGTAGGTACCTAGCTTAAATTTAGTTACACCTTGGGGATATTTAAAAAGAGATTTCGCTGAAAGAAAGATTTTTTAAATCTCTTCATTTTTATAAAAATTATTTCTAAAAATGTTCATTTATACATAAATATGTAAATTAAGTTATAACTTATATATTTTTATTATTTGATTGTGTTATGTATTTTTTAAAGAAGGGAACAGCAAATAAAGAGTAAAAAAAATTTTTTTAGCTTAATCTTATTGTTAATAAATATTTTATAAGCTTGGGAAGGCATACACCTCACCGCCGACCCAATTTATTTCCCAATCCTCAACAGTTTATACAAAAATAAAATCCCTTAATTTTTGGCATTGTTCGACTCCTTTCTTCAAAACACATCGAATTATACCCATTTCAACGAGTTCCGACCACTTCCAAGTAGGTTACGGTCCCCGCGACCAGTAGAAGTCGCGCCAAAGTGGGTGCTCCCCTTAGGGATTGGCATAAAGGGAGCGAGTAACTTGTGTGCCAATAAAGGAAAGGCGTAGGAGGTGAAGCTTAAAGGGAAGAATTTTTGAGTAAAATAACGAGAAAAAATGTCGATTGTATTGAAGAGATTGTTTGATTATTAAAACCCTTTAAGCGCTGTTCGATAACTAAAATTGAAGTATTTTATAAGAAAGGAAATGATGAATTAGAAAATGAAAGAAAAATAATTTTGAGGTACTTGGGAAAGGACTAAATAAAGGATAAAAAAATTCCCTTAAACTTTAAAAAAATACAAAAACAATAAAAAAAATAAATAGAAAAATAAGAAAAAAAAACAGGAAAATCTAATTTAATTTAATTTTTTTTAAAACAAAAACAATAAAATTAAATTTGGAACTAAAAGGAGGATGCTTTAAACATCAAAATAGAAAAAAGAGCAAAACAAAAGAAATTAAATTTGGATTTAAAATTATAGGATAAACTAAAAAATTGGCACTCCTGCCGTTTAAGGGGGCCGCAGTTCTCTGACCATTATTCGTGCTGAGGTGCGAATTAGTGGTGTGCCATTTTCGCTCGGTTGTTTGCCGGACGCTACAAATTAACTTCCGATTTTGCCGTTCTTTTTCGGGTTTAAATCAGTTTCAGCACGCCCCTGGGTGTGTGTGCATTATTGCATATGTTTCAAAATGGATTAAGAAAGAATTTCCATCAGGTTTAGTATCCATGATATTCAGAATTTGGATCTGTTAGCAAAGATTCGAAAAATTAAAATCACAACACATTGCCAAAGATAATTACTGCCCACTTATAAGATAAATGTAAAAAACGGCAGAAACCCCCCAAAAATCATAAACAGAAAAAATAATTTAAACAAAAATTAAAACAGAAAATTACAACAAATATCCTTGAAAAAATAAATGAATGTTTTGTTCTTGTTTTTGTTTTTATGACTAATATTATTTTCTTATAAACATTTTTTGCCCTTTCTAAACGAGTCAGTAAATACAATGTGAATAATACAAAATTATTTTTTAAAAAGTTTTGTTTAAAAAAATTTTTTTAATTAAAATAAATTATTTTTTGAGAAGCTAATTTAATATACAAATTTAATTTTGGATACAAAATAAATTATAAAAAAATTATTTTTGGAAATTAATTCAAAAATAAAATTAAATATTGAATTATTTATTTAATTTATTCATTAATTTAACATAAAAAAGCAAAAAATAAAATTTTTTTATAATTTTTAAATATTAAATGTTCATGTCGGGAGTCGGGAATTCCCGACAAATTGGTTTGAAGAAGTGGAGGAGGAAGAGTCGTGGCACCAGCCAGTGTATAGTGGCACTGGCACCAGACTGTTGGTAGTGCCAACAGTCAAAGGAAGGGCAGTGAGTGACTCGGAGCACGAGTCACTTTAGCCAAAGAAGAGTAGTGGTGAACCGTAGTGCGGTTCACCAAGGAAGAGCACAAGTGAACGGAGCACGTTCACTTTAACCAGCCAAAAAAACAAACACAAGTCCAACCAAATAAATTTATTTCACAAACACCAAAAAATAAACAATTGTAGCGAAGAGCCAGCTAGGGCCAGTAGTAATTGAAACACTAAGCAATAAGGCCAGCTAGGGCCAGTAGATCAGCCACACACTTGGTTTGAAGGTGAAGTAGTAGAAAGGAGAAGAATGAAGGATATTTGGGTGGCTGATCTACCTCTTAAATAGGCACGGATAAGGGCGGGGTTTGGCAATAAAATAATTAAAAAATGTAAGTTTGAAAAATTGCGCGAAGTAGCTAGAGAAACAAAAAAAACTGAGAGAAGACTCGGCAAGAGAAGCCAAGTCAAAAAACAAAAGGAAAATTAAGTAAGAGAACAGAGGGTGGCTGTCACAAAAAAATAAATGAAAGGAATTTAGGCGGGCAAAACAATTCAAAATTAAAGAGTGGACGACAAAAAATTAACAGTGAACGATGAAAAAATTAACCAAAAATTGGACGGGTAAAAATTGGCCAAAAGTCGCCAATGTTTGGCGACACTCCCCCCGCCCAACAAAAATCACAAAATTCTTCGTTGTCAGCTTCTTTCTTCATCAGACATATTCGAGTCAGAACAAGTGGTGAGCCACGGGCTGCATCCGTGTTGACAACGAACGTGGTTGCATGGTGTGGTCCGTGACATCCCTAGTCCAGAGCAGTGATGATGGTGGTGGAGTGCCCTTTCACGATTTCCCCTTTTGAGAGCTTTTGGTGAGGGGCGGCACTCCACTACTTGGGTTTCTCGTTGTCGTCCTTGTCGTGATGAACAACTTTTCCATGGTCGATGTCGTGATGCGCACTCAGATAGTAAATTTATTTTGGTTCCGGCAGCTCGGGTAATTCCCGTTCGGGTAGCACACGCATTTGTTTCTGCAGCGGTAGAACAATTTCTAGTTATTTGTGCAGTAGCAGACTCGGTAATTCCTTCAGTAATAGCCGCGGTAATTCCACACGTGACAGCCTCGGTAGTCACAGCTGGGGTAACACACAAAAATTTGCCAGCGTTAGAAAAGCTCGTTGAACAGATGGACGCTTTGTTGGGTTGCGAAGTCACTTGACCATTCGTTGAGTTGAGCAGATTGCCTCTTAACTTCGAATTTATCCAGACTCTGCGTTGACGGCGACTGTTGGTTCTTTCGTTGTGCACAGTTGAGCTAGTTGACGACTTGGTGTCAGCTTTAGAGTCGTTGAGTGAGCTAGTGAAGACCATTCCAGAGTAGGTCACTTCAGGCTGCGGTGGTGTAGGAACTCTCCAATTTGCTTCAGACGGTCCTTCATGGTTACCAGTCCGGTAGTACACACGCTTTTTGTGTTGAGGTTGTTGCCAGTTTGCTTCTGACAGTCCATCGTGGTGGCCAGTAGAATAGATCACACGCTTTCTCGATTGAGGTTGTCTCCAATTGGTTTCAGAAGGTCCATTGTGGTGACCAGTTGGGTAGTACACACGCTTTTTTGGTTGACGTTGTGTACACAGCATGAAGTGGTGTCTTCCTCCACATCTACGGCATTTGTTAGCAGCTCGACATCGGTTGAGCAGGTGACCATCGTATAGGCAGTTGAGACACCGTCGTTGTTCAAGAAGACGAGTTTTGCGTCTCTGGCGTGTGTTGAACATTGGACAACGGCTTGTCTTGTGAGTTGGTCCAATGTGGCACAGTGAGCAACCATATTCTTCAACTGGTGATTGTGGTGGACGAGCATGTAGTTCATGTTGTCCGTCAGGCTGGCCTGTTGACTGAGCGGCCATAAATGCACGTGATTCGTCGGCTGGTTCATGATGATCACTTAGTTCCGTCGGCTGGTTGTAGTGAGGTTGTTCCTCAAGCATTGTTGGTTGTTCCAACTTGTTTGGACGAAGAGTGGTGATGGTGAACTCCAGTCTCTCCTTGAGTTGAACCAGTCGTCCCAATCCATTGCGTAGTTGAGCCAGAGTCCATTCAGCATTTTTATCTTCTTCCCAACCAATGAGAGTCTCCAGCGCTTCACGTGGCAGCTTAGATCGGATTATACCACACACTATTTCATCCTGCGTTGCATTCGAGCCCTCTGGTGATTCCAGTTGCAGGCATATTCTTTCAACATGTTCATAGAGATTGCGAAGGGAGAACAGTGAATTATTGGCCAACGGCAGGTGTAGTAATTCAGCAATTAAGCCTTCACGCAGGGCTTTTCCATCTCCAAATTGACGTCGCAGTATACTGACCACCATGGGATAGTTTTCATCAGACGGTGGATATCCCTCAATTGAACGTCGTGCAATAGAGCCAGGTACCAGACTTTGCAATAAACATAAGTGCTTCTCAAACGGTGGAAGAGGTTGACTGTTGACGGCACGGTCGAAGGCCAACCAGAAGGCAGTCCATTCTTTAGGGTCACCAGCAAACTTCATTGGTTCCAGTCTGAATGGTCGGAAGGTTGAGTAAATTGGTGCACCATTGTATGTCCATTGTTGTTGATATGGTGAAAGTCCAGCTTGGCTAGCAGAGTTGGTGTGTTGGGCACTTGTTCCATTTCCACACGCTTGTTGTTCATTAGTTCGGGTCTGAGTCGGACGTCGTGTAAAACCAGCAGGGTGTTCCGGTGAGTAACTTTGTTGACCATTATCCTGTGTGTGACGAGCCTGGTGACGTGCATTATCAGTTTGTTCTTTACCAACGGTGAAGGACCTCTCAGTTCTTCGTGAGGAGACTGAACCACGATTGCCGACTCTTCGTTGCTGGAGGCAAACATTGACCAGATCCACCAATTCATAAGAATGCTCAATTTGCGCCAAAGCTGTCGGTTCATCATCCTCTCTGACTTCGCCTCTCGGCGGCGGGAAGGCTTGGAGAATATCCATTTCCTCTTGTTGCTGTGTTGGTAGTAGTCTAGCAATCACGCCATACCATTTATCAATGAGTGCTTGGGCTCTTCGAGCGGCTCCTCTGAGTTGCACAGCTTCTGCTTCAAGACGGGCATCTTCATCCACAGTGGTGTCATTAGCATTCAAGGAGGCCAGAACAGCACGGCCTTTGTCCTTGAGAGTAGCCAACACAGTCGCCAGTTGCAGGCGAATAACGGCTGACATTGCTGTGGTTGCTGTGGGTGTAGCTCACCTCACTTCAGCAATAGTAGTTGTGGTGGTGGTTGTTGAAGTGGCTGTTGTTCAGCTCACAAACCAAAAAATTGAAGGAGATGTTGTTAGAGTTGGCGTGGTGGCTGTTTCTCAGCTCAACCAAAAAAGATTTAGAGTAGATGTAGTTGTTGAAGTGGCGACTGTTGTTCAGTTCAACCAAAAAGAATTGAAGTTGATGTGGTTGGTGTGGTTGTTGTAGTTGTGGTGGTGGCTGCTGTAGTGCAGCTCACAAACGAGTAGTTGAAATCGTAGTAGTTGTTGTAGTGGTGACTGTTGTTGGTGGTGTAGTGGTGGTCGTTGTTGTTGTCGTCCCCGTCTTCCCGGGTCGTGGCACCAGTTTGTCGGGAGTCGGGAATTCCCGACAAATTGGTTTGAAGAAGTGGAGGAGGAAGAGTCGTGGCACCAGCCAGTGTATAGTGGCACTGGCACCAGACTGTTGGTAGTGCCAACAGTCAAAGGAAGGGCAGTGAGTGACTCGGAGCACGAGTCACTTTAGCCAAAGAAGAGTAGTGGTGAACCGTAGTGCGGTTCACCAAGGAAGAGCACAAGTGAACGGAGCACGTTCACTTTAACCAGCCAAAAAAACAAACACAAGTCCAACCAAATAAATTTATTTCACAAACACCAAAAAATAAACAATTGTAGCGAAGAGCCAGCTAGGGCCAGTAGTAATTGAAACACTAAGCAATAAGGCCAGCTAGGGCCAGTAGATCAGCCACACACTTGGTTTGAAGGTGAAGTAGTAGAAAGGAGAAGAATGAAGGATATTTGGGTGGCTGATCTACCTCTTAAATAGGCACGGATAAGGGCGGGGTTTGGCAATAAAATAATTAAAAAATGTAAGTTTGAAAAATTGCGCGAAGTAGCTAGAGAAACAAAAAAAACTGAGAGAAGACTCGGCAAGAGAAGCCAAGTCAAAAAACAAAAGGAAAATTAAGTAAGAGAACAGAGGGTGGCTGTCACAAAAAAATAAATGAAAGGAATTTAGGCGGGCAAAACAATTCAAAATTAAAGAGTGGACGACAAAAAATTAACAGTGAACGATGAAAAAATTAACCAAAAATTGGACGGGTAAAAATTGGCCAAAAGTCGCCAATGTTTGGCGACAGTTCAAATTCAGAAACACCTGGAAACAAATAAACAGAATTATTTTAATTAAAATTTAATTTAATATTAGAAAAAATTAAGGAAATATATAGTCAGCTTTATATATAGTCAGAAAACCTCAAAAGCCCGGAAAACTCGAAAACCCTGGTTTCTACTGGGTTTTCAAAATTTAAAAAATGATAACATTTTAGCTTTTTCGCTGAAATTTTTCTTATTTTGAATAAAAAATAATTAAAATTTGGTGTAATCTTTCATCTATACCACGTGTTTATTTAAAGGATTTAGAGATAAAGGATTAAGGATGGTGGATTTGGCAGGATCTGGAGGGATCTCATACATAGAACCACACTCTCTACTTAAAGCATTCTCTATTATAAGCACACCCTGCAAGATGCTCTAAATATAGAAGCACTTTGGTTCTATTAGAGCATTTAAGGTAATTTTTTTAATTTTAATAATTAATTAAAGCAATAATTCAAAAATAATTTAAAAAATAATTTTTTAAATTAAAAAGAAAATTTTTTTTTATTTTGTGAAAATATTTATTTTATTTAAAATTGATTATTTAGCCTTTTATTTGGATAAATTTTTATTTGATTAATTGTTTGTATATTGTTTGGGGATATAAACAAATAATTTGATTGATTATTTAAAAATGTGGATATATTTTAAATAAATAAATAGAGTAAAGCAGCTGGGCTATAGCTATTTCTCTCCTTTAGCTAGAGCAAAAGGTTATTCGGCGGCTGGGAGCGAACCAGCATCTTCAGTAGACCGGACTGATGTGTTAGCCATTACACCACGCCGCCTACTGCTCAGCCTTAGGAAATTAATAGCTATATGCTTTACACCTCCATCCCCAGGGAAGACTGTCCCTAGTCTTCTTATCTGCCCTCTTCCCGCTTTTTCTCTCACCTGCGGGGTAAACTAAATCATCGCCTTCTCTGGCGGAATTTCCTTTCTCTAACCCAGGGCCTATGGGATGGATCGTCATACGTTCAGCGTTCGCTGAACCATCCGGTGCTACCAGTAAAGCAGCTGGGCTATAGCTATTTCTCTCCTTTAGCTAGAGCAAAAGGTTATTCGGCGGCTGGGAGCGAACCAGCATCTTCAGTAGACCGGACTGATGTGTTAGCCATTACACCACGCCGCCTACTGCTCAGCCTTAGGAAATTAATAGCTATATGCTTTACAATAGTTTTTTATTTTAAAAATTATTTTTAAAATAAAATGGAAAAAAATCAAAATAATATTTGGATTAGTAACAGGTTATTCAAGATTGATAATTTTAATAAGGGAAAGTTATAACTAAATTTCGCTTTATTTCATTTTCCTAATTCTCCTAAGAAACAATCTGGGGTCGTTTCGGTCTCGTATATCCGAAGATTTTAGAAAAATAACAAACTAAATCTGATCGAAAGGCCGATCAGCCCATGCGAATTGACTGGGGGTAGGTCTGAGGATAATTCTTTATTCTCTTAAGGATTTAATCCCCGCATATCCGATAAAAATGCTAACAACGGAATATTCCACCTTACACCAGGGCTAAGCGTCATGGCGTTTGGCGTCCATTTTTGGCCGATTTTTGGCTTTTGCGTTTGGCGTGTTTTCAAAATTTGAAAAATATCCGTTTTGCGTTTAGCGTTTCCTCGTGAAAATTTTGGCACAGCCCTACCTAGCAACAATAATCAAACTCTAATAATAAATTTTGATAATAAAATTTATAGAAACAAGGAATAAACTAAGAAAATGAACATAAAAAAATAAAATTAAAAATGAAATTAGGTAAAAAATAATATTTAATTTAAAAATTAAATTTATTTCGTAACAAAATAATTTTGACATAAATTGGTATGAAAAACAAACGGCATGAAAAAAAAGTTTCTTTTACTAAGAAGAATTAGAAAAAATGACACTTTTCCCTCAAAAATATATTGTCTATGTGTAAATGAATATAATTGAATGAGTGAATATTGTGTTGGTTGAAGCGCAAAAAAAGAAAAAATATAAGGTTTTTCCATGCTTTTATTAGCGAAAAAAAGTAAATTAGTAATTCTGTGCCAGTAAATAAATAAAAAATATTTTTTAGTTAAAAGTTTTGTCTTTATTTTAATAGGTAGACACTACATATAAATATTATTTTAGTACATGCTTATTTATTGAATTGTTCCAAGTGTAATTTTTTAATAGGAAATAAGTACTTGTATTTTTTATAAAAAATATTTTCGTGACTTTGATTTTAAAAATAATTAAAAATAAAAATAAATAAATTTAATTCTAATTAATAATAATTTTATTGCTGTTAACTGGAATATTCATGTCAAGGACGATTTAAAAAATTTTATGAGTATTTGGGGATGATTGGAGTATCGGAGCTCAGCCGGCGTATTTTGCAGCACAAACACAATTCTATATTAACTCCGTTTAAGTTGGGTTGGTTAAAGTTCCAGAAATCAGCAGAAGATGAAATTGATAATATTAAAAATAAAAATAAATTCAATTATTTTATAGCACATAACTGAAACAGGCATGTCGAGACGAGTTAAAAAATTTTTTTTGAGGTCGAATCGGTGTTGATATAAATAATTTTTAGGAAAGGGTTGAAGCAATTTACAAGTCTAGGGTTGTCGGCATCGAACGGAGACTAAACCGAAACCCTGAATTTCGGTAGGGTTGCTAACAACCCCACTCAACTCTTACTAACGTCGTCCAAGCTGGTTTGATTAAGTACCGGAAAATGGTAGAAGATGGAGGTTAAAGATGCACAGAAAAAAATATTCTTTAAAAAAATGCTTGTAAAAGTTAATATCCTAACGGCAAAACAAAGATTTATAAAAAGTAATCCTTCGAAAGAAGTTGATGCTATTTTGTTTAAATGCTATCTATTTTTAGTATCACTAATTTGAAAACGGTGAAATTTGAACTCAATAAAATAAAAAAAACAAATTTAAAATTTCTGTCAGATTACTGAAATTTGAATTATTTCACTACATAATTTCCATCCCTCTAATTTACATTAATCCCTCATGATTTGTCTCTCAATTGGATATGTGATATGTGATACAAAAAGTTTTTTAAACAAATACATGGCTCTCATTTTAGTAAACACTCTATTTAGTAAGGTGTTTAAGAAAATGCCGAGTACATAAAGATTAGGGTTAGGAATTGCTGAGAAAAAGTCGCGACAGGGTTCGGGCGGGTTTCGAACATTTCTCAGACCGAAAAGTCTGGGTTTAGGATATACTGGGTTTTGCTAACCAGTCCTTATCCTTGATAAGGACGTATTGCGTAATAATTTAATATTAGTAATTTTGAAAATTTTGAAATATTTTTTATATTGTTTTCCTGTCATGTGTTTTCGATAAATTAAAATAACTTTCTAAATTTTTTATTAAAAATTTTTTTATTAAAAATAAAATTAAAAAAGGCAAAAAATTTATTTTGTTATTGTTGTCGTTTATTGTGTAAAAACAAAAATTCTAAAAAAATATTTATAATAGCTTTTTCTTAAAATTTAAAGAGGAAATAAATTTTTAATTTAAAAATAAATTGAATATAAATAAATTCTCAATATTTATTTTTGTTATAAAATGGGTACATTCATAAATTTAAAATTATATTTAATTTAAAAATTTTGAGTACTCTGAATTTAAATATTTTTTGATAAACGTATTAATAAAATAGAAAGTTGCTTTCAAATATAGGCTGCCATTCTATTTTAAGGATGATTCATCTGGCAACATTTAAGGCTAGAATATTTAAAAAGAGAAAGGAGAATGAGGAAATTTTGATCTCTTGCTCATTCAAAATTCCCAAAATTTTTGTTTGTGTTGCTGAAAAGCAACAGGCATAACATACTACATAATATCCGCCACATTGTTGTTACCTCCCAAAAATTGTTCCCTAGGTTCTCTTCTCAACAGACAATGTTCACTGCTGTAATTATAATTTAGAATTGGTATCCGAATATCCCAGGGGTTCCCTGGATTTCCAAGGATCTGTCAACCCTAAAGTGATTAATTGGGTTGTAAGTGTCCTGCCCGGTGTCTCCGATGGTTTTACTAACTCCTATTCTATTAAATCTACGAATTCCTTTTTAGCTTCCTGTCAAAATAAAAAAAATTGCTTTAAAATTATTTAAAAATTCCTTTCTATTTTAAGAATTTATCAAAATATTTTGAAAATATTTTTTATTTATTTTTATGTCAGGTGAAAAGTTCACATTCATTTAGCTCTAAATTGGCTAACTAAATTTAAAAACTTTTTTTAAAGCTTCCTGTCAAAATAAAAAAATTTTTTCGTCTAAATAAGGAATTCCGTTTAAATTTTTAATTTAATTTTAAAAATGACCACACAATTTTATTTATTTTTTTATACCTTAATATTTGCATGAATCAGCTGCCAAAGTACTTTATTTTTACTTTAAAAGGATTTAAATTTTTATGAATTTTTATTTTAAAATTTAAATTATAAAATTAAATTTTTTAGATAATAAAATGAATAAAAAATTAATTTTGTTGATATTCACAACGTTAATTATTTCAACGGGTAAATAATTTTACTGAAAATAATATTTTATCTAACGAATTAATTAGTTTAACAAATCATTAGAATCTTAAAAGAGCAATAAATATAAGAATAATTTGGAGTGCTAGATCCGGATATTCTGATCAAAAATGTCCAGATATCCAGAAGATTTCCCAGAATATATCTCAAGATTGACTCTGTGAACTCTAGCCACCCATGAAGAAAATTCATAACGAAAAATCGAACTATTTTTGCTCGAGAAAAGAGTAAAGAAACCCTAATACATATCTACCTAACTGCTAAACCGAAAATTTTTTGAGACTGTTGAGGAAGAAATATTAAAAAAGGGAAAAGTTGATAGTAAGAAATCCTCTGATATTCAGATTCAGATTTGATATCTGAACAAAAATTTGTAAACTTGATTTTTCCGGATCCAGATCAGAATGAATGGCTCTTCTAGTATTAAATTTTTATAATAACTCGTCTAACCCATTAACTAATTTTACTTTTGGATTTATTTAAGTAATAAAATTGTATTCGTTGTTGCTCAGAATAAATTATAAATGAAAAATTTAATATTTCAGCAGTTAATGCCCTATCAAATGCCGATCAGAGAATCATTGTAGATTGTCACAACAATTATCGTTCTCAACTTGCTAATGGAAAAACACAAAATCACACAGGAAATATGCCCCAAGGGGCTAATATTAAACAATTGAGCTATAGCAAAGAAGTTGAAAAATCAGCCGAAAAATGGGCAGAAAAATGTACAATGAATCATTCTCATGGAAATTATGGCGAAAATCTTTTTATGTCATCAAATAGTAAAACAAAAACTGGTAAAAATAAATTTACTAGAGGAACTCGTTATAAGATACAGATTTGGCGCTGTAAAATTGTACCTTATAATGAGTGATACCTTAAATAGAGGGTATCGTTTAGGCATATTTTACTCAGGACCTCATGCAAGATACACCTTTGGGGCTTGAAAATTGTGTCTTATAATGAGAGGCGCCTTAAATAGAGAGTACATCTTCTAAGCAGATTTCCTTCCATGCTGAGACTAAATGAATAAATTAGCCGGTTTCGGATCGGGTTTTTCAAAATCTTCATAGGATTGGGTTTCAGGTTCTGCGTCAAAAAAGGTCTGGGTTTCGTGTCTCGGATTTCAGTAAATCTTGGTTTCGTTTCATTGCTACCCAGTTGCTATCAAGTAAAAAAGTATCATAAACTGAGGTTATTGAGTATTAGGGTGTATCTTATAACGAGATCCGACCTAAAAGAAAATCAAATAAATTTCTAGCTGATGCATTAATCTATGCCTGTAATGCCTGGTGGGCAGAAGTAAAAAATATAGGGATTCAAGGAAATTTAATTATGGACAGAAGCCTCCCAGGAAATGGACACGCAACTCAAATGGCGTGGGCTACAACCTCCCAAATTGGTTGCGCTCTGGCTAGATGTCCAGATTCAAAATGGAAAACTTATCTTGTTTGTCAATACAATCCCTAGTTAAATTTTTAAAATATAAAAATTTAATTTAAAAAATTTTTTAGCGGAAATGTTCTTGGAAGGTCAATTTATGAAAAAGGAAAACCATGCAGTGGGTGTGGTAATAAATGTACCTCTAATGGATTATGCCAATAAATGATTAAATACGGAAGATGATTGTTGATGATTAAAAAAAGAAAATACATAAAATTTTATTTAATAAATGGAGTATATATTTAATTTAGATATTCTGTTGTAAGCTGAAAATACAATAATAAATTTTTAAATCCGGAGATGATTAGACGAAATAACTATTTTTATTTAGTTGTGTATCTGAATTCTTTTTGAATTCCTCTTGGGGCTGTAAAATTGACTACATAATTGTATGTTAAAAAATTTTTATTTATGGAAAAAAGCATTGTCTAAATATATTTCCCAATCATGGATTCGAACCTGTTTTCTTAATATTTCTCTAAAACTTTTTTTCCTAATTTATTTTTATCCGGATATTATCCTTATCAATGTGTAAGTCTGTTTGAAACACTTAATATATGTACAGACTGATTTTGAAATTTATAATAAAGGGATTAAAACGAATATTCGGCCGGAAAATATTTTATACAAGATTAAATAATTAGAAGTTTAACTAAAAAAAAAGTAAAGAATAAATTTTAATTAGATAGATAAAATTTTTTGTCTATATATTTTTTATTTTTTTTTAATTTATAGCGACAAAAGTCCGCAAAATTTATCAACTATAATGTCAATGGTTTTTATACAGATTAAAAAAATATTTTATCCTCTCTCCACCAAATCGGCACTATCAGAAAAATTTTGACTACTAAAATAGTTTATGAAGATTTTCCAAGTCAATCCCTCCAAATACACTCTTTTTTAATTCCTCATTAAATTCTTTAACTTCTTCAGGCATACTTATTTCCAATCTACCAGGACAACGAAACGGACATGACTTGTGGTTTGCTGAATCGGATGATTTAAACCATTTTGATATACATTCCCAATGGAAGTAATGTTCACATTTAGTACGTATAATATCGTCTTCTTTTTTAAAATTTTTAAGACAGATTGAACAAGTTTTTTGATTGGTCTTTACAGCTGCTTTAAATACGTGCTTTTTCATTTTTTTCTTGAAAGAGATTAAATTATTAGGTTATAAAGAAGTTTAAAAAATAGAAAGAGAACAAGCTCAAAATATTCTTATCTGAATCTTGGTTTCTATAAGTTACTAAAACAATGCCGGAAAACTTAATATCCTTCGACCTCCTGTCAGTTATTGCTAGCAGGGCTGGGCGCAATTGTAAAAAATTTTCCGTAGCCGCAATCCGTAACTTGCAATATTAATTTGAAATTCTTTATAGAACTTAAACTAGCGGACTAGATTTTCTCACAAAATTTGAATCTCCAGGACCACTCCTTTTGGGTTTCAATTTGAAATTATTTTTTGTATAGAGACCCAACTGTAACAAGAATTTAATGTAACGACTCCTTAATAAAAAATTTTTTAGTTGAATTTACTAAAGTTTACTAAACTATTTTATGAAGATTTTCTAAATCAAAGCCATTAACACCACTATTTTCTAATTTCTCGTTTAATTTTGCAACTTTTTCATGTATACTTATTTCCATTTGAAGATGACACAAAGGACATGAGCGATTTTCGTTTAGAGAAATTTGCTGTTCGTTTTGTGTCTTTGGACGTGATTTTCGTTGAAACCGTTTTGATATATATCTCCAAAAGGGGAAATGTCCACATCCATTCATCGAAGTCGACTCCGTTGACTCAGATGACTTTTGTTTCGGCCCTTCTAACAAGCAGTCCCAATGGAAGTAATGCCCACATTTAGTAAGTTCAATGTCGTCTTCCTTTTTAAAATCTGCATGACAGATTGAACATGCCTTCTGACCCTTCTTTACTTCTTCAAATACGATCTCTTTCATTTTTTTCTTAAATGAGATTTGAAATTAAATGGATAATTTAATAATTAGTAGTGTTATTCAAACGCGATTTTGCGGTATCCGTATCGGTATTTTCGGTAAAATACCGATACCGCAAAATACCACGGTATTTTTGATTGAGGCGGTATCGGTATCGGCATTTCGGTAAAAATACCGCGGTATTACGGTACCGTGAATAACACTAATAATTAGTATATTTTGTTAATCGAATCTCTGTTTAATATTGGGCTCTATTCAAAAATAGACCATGAGACTAATAGCTCTAAAAAGATGAAATAAAGAAAGGGCTCAAGGATTAAGTGTATTTGTCAAAACAGTGATGTATATATCCCACAAACTATGATCAGTAAAACGTAATTTTTCTGATTCCCCCACAATATAGGCTCAAAACCAAGAGGTTTGGACATCATAAAGTCGGACGCATATTTACATATATTTTTAAATATTAAATTTTTCTCAGTAAATTAAAAATTTCTTTGTAAGTTCACTAATAAATTTTCAATTTTCTGGACTTCTTGTAGAATGCTCGACAATGAATAGCTTTCCGTATAATACTTCATAGCTATGGTTAACTTACCAAACAATTATTCTTAATTTCATTTCTAACTTTGTCCATATAATTTTCACAATATTGTTTGATTTCATTTATCGCTGATCTGTCATTTATCATTTTATTCTTTATCTCTTCTATCTGATTTTCAGCTACACCATTATCTTTTAAGACTTATTTATAATCATATGACACTAAATTATATACAATTTAAATAAATTCATAATTTATTTATGATTTAAAATTAAAAAAATAACTGGATTTCTGAATAATGGAAACTGGTCAACTGCCAAAATCAAAGCTTCGATCAAATTATTTCAAGCCAAATTTGATCAAATCTTTGATTTTCTTTTTAAAAATGTCAAATTATATTGTTAGAGAATTTATGAATGATAAATATTTTCATTGAAAAAATCCAATATCCTATCGGAAATCGCAGCAGACCTTTATAGCACTAATTTTATACCGAATAAACCGAATATACAGGGTGTCAAGAAAGTATAAGACTTTCTTGACACTTGTTTTAACAAAATTCGCGAAATTTCGCATTTCGATTCACATTTTTTACAATTTATTTGTTGAATGACTATTAATTACGGTAAAAAACAGACGTGTAAAAATGTGTTTGAGGCTTATGTGTATGTTGAAAAAAGTGAAAATTTTAGGTGGTATTATACTTTCTTGACACTCTGTATGTATATGCTATAGAAATTTTAAAATAGATAGACCTGGTCAAGAATGGAAGAATATTCTTGTGGCGATCTATAACTTCTGATAAGACAAAGCATATACTTTGTATATTCTTCAAAAGTTTCCGAGCTATATTTTTTAACCAATTTAGAAAATATATCACGATTTTTATAGCCATATTGGTTAGTTGAAGATTCACCCCCTCCACTTGAAATTGAAGGTGAAATTTGAATAAATGTTAAAATGAGAATAAAGTTAAATGATTTCAACATTTTGTATGATTCAAGTTTTTAACTATGAAATTAAAATATAAGATTATTTAAGTTATGTATTTCGGAGTAACTATTAAGAGATTCAAAGCACTGCCAAAATTTTAAAGTAAATAGCGATACCGTGAGCTCACTCCCGTTTCTGAGCAGGGGATCGGTTTTGGGGTCATTATTTCAGAATCCCGATCCAGATATTATTTAGAGATCACGATACCGCTCAACTCTAGTTTTAAGATATCTGATAAAGCTGGACATTAACCGAATTTAATTAATAGTGAGGGGGTAATTATTTGAGGGAGGGCAATTATTTGAATAAATAAGGCATGTGAATTACCTATTAATTAATTAAAATCATTAAAATGAATAAGTGTATAAAAATAATTGGCTATAAACACAGTCGGCGCCGCGACTGTGTTTTCGAAAGATTGCCCTTTAATGGGCCTATGTGTGAAAGAATGCCCTTTATCTTTCAAAAACATGCACTTTACCTTATGACTTATTTGATATTATTTGCTATTTTGTCAATATGTAACATCAAAGGCCATATTGGAGAAATAGAATTCTTGTATCTTCCTTCATAATCCCTTCAAATCCGCCGATATTCTTAACGTCTGCGATGTCAAGAGATTTGGAGGATTGCGGTATCCGGTAAAGTTACTACCGAAAATTACCCGGTCGGTAAACCGTCAGAACCGCGATAGTACGAACAGTTTTTAAGACTTATTGGCTTTTAATTATTTGGCTTTTAAGGCTGTTTGACAAAATACAGTATTCTTACTGAAAAACGAATCTGTATCACGAAAATATTTTATACAAAAGATTAATATTTTACATATAGAAGAAAAGAATACATTTTAAATAGATAGATAGAATTTAAAGGGATAGACTTTTTTTGTTTTATGATTTTTTTGTATGGTTTTTTATCATTTTTAGATTTTTTGTGTTTTTGGAATTTTGCTGATTTTTTCTTGTTCTTGGAAGTTTGTTGATTTTTTTCTTATTTTTTTAGTTTTTTTAAAATTTCTGCGCAACATGCCGCAACTTTAAGCGCAATAAAGTCAAGGATTTTGTTACATATTTTTAAAAATATTTTTTACAGAAATATTTCCAGAGATCTTATCTCTACTCCCCTTCGGTACTAATCCAAACAATTAAAAACTTGTAGAAAAATCATTGACTTATTGCTTCGCTAAAACATTTCTTTTCATAACTTTTAAACTAGATCCTCCAAATTAAAGCCACCAATACCACTATTTTTTAATTTCTCATTCAGCTCATAAACTTCTTCAGTTATATTTTCTACTAGTTTAGCACGACATGACGGACATGACTTAAGGTTTATTTCTCGGGACGAGCAAAACCAAGTTTTTAAACAATTGTAATGGAATAAATGCCCACATTTAGTTACTATAGCGTCTTCTTTTTGAATATTTTCTTGACAGATTGGACACTGTTCTACAAATTCTTTACGACATGCCGGACATGCTTTATGTTTCGACAGTTTGGATATTAGATATTTATAATTGAACAACTGTCCCCATTTAGTTACTGTAGCGCTTTCTTTTTTAAGCCAGATTGGGCATTGTTTTTTATTAAGGCATTCTGTTAGATTCTTTACTGCGGAGTTAAATAAAATCTCTTTGATTTTTACCTTAAATGAAGTTAACTGTTAAATGCATAATCTAATGATAAGCTTTATTTCATTAACCAAATCTTTATTTAAACCTTTTTTTTATTGCCTCACGGTGTACCGTATAACCTGTATTAATTGCCCTCCCTCAAATAACTACCCTACTTCCATTAATTACCACCTCCAGCGAAAGATTGAAACAATAATTACCCCCCAAAAATGCCCTAAAACACGTTCAAATTTCAAACCTCGTATAATTACTCTCCCCCGATTAATTACTCCCTTCAACGGATGGTCGAAACAATAATTACCCAGGGTAGTTATTAAAGGATATACGGTAGACACAAGGAAAGGTTGAAATAGTAAATAATTACACTGATTAATTATTTTCTCAATTACGGTACGTTGATTTAATAACAATAATTTTGGGTAAGGAAAAATTATTAACATACCCAACAATTATCTTTAACTGTTTTTAATATGTTATTCATAGACTTTTCACAATATTTTTTGATTTCTCGACCGGCTAATTGTTCTTTGTTTTTCAGCATAGGAATCTTTATCAATTGTAAATCACTTTTCTGTACATGGTTTTCTTTTATTAGTAGTTCATCTAGGACCATATGATACTAAAATATGCGAATATTCTAAAATCGCAAGCAGTCTTTTATTATGCCAAAGTCAGATCTAATATAGGTATATATAAAAATTTTAGACTAAACCTTATCAAGAAACTTTGAATATTCCTTTTGAGTATTTATTTCCATTCTAAAACATTTCTCGAACTCAATATACTTGTAAAGAAATTTAGAGTTATATTCTTTAATCAATTCTAAAACAAGTTCTCGATCATGGGTCGCATTTCCTGAGCTTGAATATGCACCCCCGGTTGAAATTGAAGGCAAAATTTGAATAAATGTTAAAATGAGAAAAAGATTGAATGATTTTGTCATTTTGAATGATTCAAGTTTTTAACTATAAAATTCAGATTTATTTAAATTTATAAAATTATTTAAATCTTGTAGCAAATTTCCTAATTTGTAGCAGATTTCAAGGGCTTTCGGAAGAGCCCGAAATTAAAATTAAAAATCATCCATAAGGGTTCAAAAATATTTCTTAAATAGCCTTACCAGGGTGGCCCCTTCCAAAACACTAAAATAGGGCGCAGCCACTTAAAACTGGGGTAAAAATAGGGCGAAATCGGCCAAAAATAGGGCAAAAATTAGGGCATAGCTTTAAAAGCTTAAACATAATTAAAATTTCAATTAAGGCGAAAATTTTGAAAATTTTGGAAGGCCATGAAGCAAAATTTCTTCCATTTTTAGCCGCAGGCGAAATTTTTCAGGATTTTGGGAGGCTAGATGCCAAATTTCTTCCATCTTTTTCGACGCAAGCGAAAATTTTGGAAAAATCATTAGTCAGAAATATGCTTTAAAAATGGTCGGAAATTGGAAATTTTTCCAAAATTTCGGAAATCGGAAGGAAAAAAACGTCGGAAATCGGAATTCCGACCCACCTCTGTTGCCTACTACATAAATACAGTAAAAGGTGGAATTTACGGGTGTTCATATAATTATGTTCCGGGATGTGATCAAAAGGTAAATTACTTATTAAGTAAAAACCCCAAGCTGTATAAAGATACAAAATTAATTGGCTATATATAAACATCTTATCTTATTTCATGTTGTAAAATGGATTTGCCCATTGCATGAGGGTTACCATGTGCTACAGGGCATTTATAAAATAAATCAAGCCAAGATTACAAGTAAATTTTAAATAATGAGCCTAGAATAAAAATTAATAACTCACGAATACATAAAATTAGCCAAATTAGTCAATTTGGCTTAGCTTAAGCATATGAGCTAATGGGATATTGTCCTTGTATCTATTTATATTATATATATAATTTTAAAAAATAAAAGTACAAGATATATTAATGTATTAAATCTTTATTTATCTTTATTATAATTTCAAAATTTTAAAAATTCGGAAAACTTTTTGCGTTTTTTTGATTGTTTGACTGATTTTAATATGTAAAACATTTGGGTTACCCCTAGCTTTACCCCTAGCTTTACATTCAAAACTACAATTACGTTCAATTAATAAAACAAAAAATTAATTACAAAAATATTTTTATCAATTCAAATTTTTTAATTATAAAAATCTAAAAATTATTGAAAGAAAAAAACATATCCTTTTTGTATATTAGAGATCGAAAATTAAATTTAAAAAATATTTAGAAAAGTTGCACTAATAATTTCAACTAGTATCCATAATTTCTTCAATTAAAGGAGGCGGAATTTCAGAATTTAAAATTTCTGGTGAATTTATTTCTTCAATTAAATTGCTGTTTTCTATCTAGAAATAATTTAAAATATTTTTTTAATTAAATTTTTTATTTACTTTAATATTTGGAGAAAATGAAGAAAAGTCGGGACTTTGTATACCCTCAATATTTTGGCAAGATATTGATGAAGTGTTTTGTTTTTGTGCTAAATGGCTCTGAAAAAGATTTAATGAGAGGGATTAAAAATATTTATGTAAATGAGATCAACACTAAATTATAAAAAAAGTTTTTCCTGTGTTAGAAAAGAGCTTTTTAGAGGCCTTAAAGACCTTAGGTTTAGAACCGCTTTTAAATTTCTTATTGTTTTTCCCCTTACATAAAATAAAAATTTATAAAAAGGGTATAAGTTCTAAGGTTTAAAGAACCTAAGTCCGCAAAAGTTCTTATAACTCAACCGCCAGTTCCGAACGTATCCCCCAGTTGAATTAATAACTGGGTTCTTCTTAATGTTAACCCGTACACACTCCTTAATATTTAGGCAAGATATCGATGAAAAAATTTTGCGGACTTTTTTTATAAAGTTTAAATTATTTACTTGTTGTCTAAGTAATTGCATTCTAGCAGCTTTTCTTTTTTGTTGTTGTTGGTGTTGATATTGCTGTTGTAAACGGGAAGCCTTTAAAACAGGTTTTTCATAAACCGTAATTAATTCGGATGAAGGAGAAGATGTGCCAACATCGGAAGGATTGCTAAAATAATTTTTATTTAAATGTCTTGCGGACAGAATTTTTATTTATCGAAAGAACGACATTAGCGGTCCAATAATGAAGTAAAAATGAATCTACAGTTGGGATTTATTTTTGACTCCCTTTAGAAGACAATCTCCCTTTAGAAGACAAATCTCCTTTTAGAAGACTTTAGTCTCCTTTTAGAAGTCCGTAAAAACGTCAAAACCAAAAATTGTCAACTAGAATGCTTCTTAACAATTACCTAGTCAGTTGTTTTTCGACGTGTATTGACTGTTTTAAATTAAGTAAAATTTGTGGCTGAAATTGTAAATTTTCTGGTAAAGAAATTCTTTTTGGAAGACAACCAAGTGCTTGTCTAACATTTGAAAATTTTTGTCGATTCTCTGCTGGGGAAGGAGTTTGTGAAGATAGAGGGGAGGATTGTTGGCTGTTTGTACTTGTTGAAGTAGAGGATGTATTTGAGGATAAAATAGGTGAAGTATTGACTCCGATAGCTATTGGTAATGTTTTTGCAAGACTGGAAAATTATTTAATTTGTTTTTTAAATTCAATTCTGGTTAGAAAGGTAATGGGATATAAATAAATGAAGCTATAGTGGATAGAATTTTTAGAGATTTAAATTTATGAAATGACAGTATCCACAAATTCGTAAAGTTAATGTCCGCAAGTTTTTGCGGAATCGTGGGAAGAGAAAAATTTTCCTATCAAGAAAAGTGCCAATAAATGGCACAATCGAAAACACTATAACAATTTTTGTTCCTTCATGTGCCATCTACAGGTGCGGACAACAGCAATTATGTATAACCAAAGATGAAATTTAAGTAAGTTTACCTAGCCAAACCCGTAGAAAGTCGCATTCCTCTAAATTGGTTATGTAGAGGTATTCCATTGTTATTTTGAGGACTAGAAAGTAAATATGCATTTAAAAAATATTTCTTAATTAACGGATTACCGATGTAATCCTTCCATTGCCCTATTTCTCTCCCCCAAATTTCCAGTAGGGAAAGGTAAAGGAGCAGTTCCAATAGAATTATCACTAAAATAAAATTTAAAAAAATTATTTTAAAAAATTCCCTCACACCTAATTCTTAAATTTTCTCCTCCAAAAATAAATAATTGATGAAATGCAGGGTTATTTATTCCATTTTGATTATTTTCATTTTCAGCTGCTGGACGTGCTGAATTTGTTTGTGGTTGCTGTTGAGGATAGAAATAGGGTTTTAATAAATGCTGATGACGCTGATTTTGATGATAATGTTGATGACTAGAATTAGATGATTTTAATTAGTATTTTATATGTCTGCTCAAAAAATGTCAGTGTCCGCAAAATTTTTGCGGATTGTCCGCAAGTTTTTAAGGACAAAAAAATTTTTTGAGGACATCCGCGAATTTGCTGTCCACCTTTTAATATTAAATATTTACTTTATTCCAATATGACGATGCTGAAATCTTCCAGAAGTTCCACCACAATGAGGGTGTAATTGTACATGCTTCATTAAATTACTGCCAGTGCCCCCACCAGCAACGCCTGTACTTGAATTGGAACAACAACATCGTGCAACTGATGGAGTGGATACTATTATAGGAGAAGATTTTTTTAAAAGAATTATTTAATTTAATAATTCAATGGCTTGAAGAACTTTTATCCTCAGGATTTGTTTTAAAATTTTCCCTAAGGAGAGGTAGGGTTGGGTGGTAGAGCTTAGTTGGGTGGTAGAGTTTGGGAAGCATTTTTGTTATATTGTGTGCTAAAATTCAAAAATTTTAGAACGAAGTGAACCTGTTATTCCATTATAAATTTCTGGGTACACCCACCGCGAGCCTAGCTTACCGCAGAGCTAGGCTCGTTCAGAATTGTCGAATCCGTGAGCTGGTAGCTCAAACGAGGTTATAGCTCTGCTCCCTAAATTTTTTAGCCTGGTTATTTCCTAAGGTTATAGCCTGCTCCCTAAATTTTGAATTTATTTCACCGTATGTGGTTATTTTCAGAGGTTTTTTGCGCACAATCGACGTCAAAAACATCCGTAATTTTTATATTTAAAAGTGCATCAATTCACAAAAACAATAAAAACAACACAAATAAAATAATGTTTTATTATAAGTGAAACAAATTGAAAAATATTAGTGCTACATAAACATAAATACAAACAATATTAAAATTAAAAACAAGCATACAAATGAGTATCTGAAATAATTAAAAAAAATTTTTAAAAAGTCCACAGAAGCACTGAAGAAGAGCAAACAAAAAAATTAAATTTTTAAATTTTACATCAAGACTAGTGCTAATTAAACTAAATATACCCTTCATCCCTCCTTCGTTTAGTTCCCCTCTTTTTAGGTAAAATATTTTTGTTAGTATCTGGATCCCCTTCATTTTTATCTTCAAATCTTTTAAAGCAATAATCACCTTCTATTGGGGTTTTTCCATTACTACTGGAACTACCCATACGAAATGCATTTGCACTATTATTTGATGATTGGGAAGAGAAGAGTGGATCCTAAAATAAGAATTCTCTGGAAAATTTTAATTTAAAATTATTTTTAAGTAGAAATTTGGAGAAATTTTTTGTCAGTATCCGCAAACTTTTGCGGACTTTCTGCATATTTTTTGCGGACAAATTTGTCCGCATATTTGCATTTGTGCATATCTTGACATAATTTTACCGAAAATCTTTAGGCACCCTTAATTCCATTAGTGGACACAGGTGATAACAATCCCCTCAGTTTAAGGAACATTCATTATAAGCTAAGATTTTTCGCCTCCAAGAAGGAAACGAGGGTTCGACAGTAGTTAAATCACTCATTTTCATTTCTTTTTAATTTTTACCTGGCTTAATTGACTGTCAAAAGCAGGCAAAGGTTCATGACAATGGTTTATATGTTGTAATAATCCATATCCAGTTGTTTGTAAATTTCCATGAATTGCTGCATTAGCAAACATTAAAAGTCCAGAATTGTTAGTTTCGTCAATAATACCCTTTTAAAAAATAATTTTTTCCTAAATTTTATTCAAATTTAAAACTTCATCAAAAGAATTAATTGTTCCTATAGTAGACTGTCTAGATAGGGAAGAACCAGCTGCAGAAGAACTTGAACAACAATTTTCTGATTCATAATCTGATGTTGAGGGAGGCTAAAAAAGTTGGGGAATTTTAGAGAAATTCTTATTTAGATTTTTGCAGAAACTTTAATTTTGCGGACAAAATTTTGCGGACAAAATTTTGCGGACAAATTTTGCGGACAAATTTTTGCGGATAATTTTGTGGAGATTTTTTGTGGGCATTTCTTAAGGACAATTTTGAATGAAAAAAAAGTTACCACAACTTGGCGTTGATCAAGTTGTTGCTGTCTAAATTGTTGTTGTTGAGCTTCAAGTACACCTTGAAGTTCTGGATTGGTAGAATTTTGAGGAATAGATTGTTGAGTTATTAGAGGAAAACCAGTCTTTATTTCTAAAGGAATTAGTCCATTTTGAAGTAAACTAAAAAAATACGAGGGTTAATATT
Source organism: Meloidogyne incognita (assembly GCA_036172945.1). Taxonomy (NCBI): domain Eukaryota; kingdom Metazoa; phylum Nematoda; class Chromadorea; order Rhabditida; family Meloidogynidae; genus Meloidogyne; species Meloidogyne incognita. The sequence goes on along the minus strand of JARQAC010000029.1, from coordinate 676,357 downwards.
TTAATTTTCTTTAAACTTTTTAGAATTTTGTTTAAAAGAAGCAAGACAACAACAACATTGACAAATCATAGGTCCACCTCCAACAATAGTAACACCATCTGATTGCCGTCTGACTTTAGCTCCTCGAGTAACATTTTGTTGGAAGTGGAAAGAATCGGCGATAGAATTTTGTTTGTCTAAAAAAAATAATATATTTGCGGACAAAAATATATTTTTGCGGACTGAATTTGCGGACACAATCCGTTCTGTTCCAGGGTATATCCACTATATAATATTTATGACCTCACACATACTAGGCTATTAGGCTATCCATAAAATATGTATTGTTCAACCTCTATATTTACCTAGAATAAGTGTTGGTGCTTTACCATTTTGAGGATTTATATTTGGTACTACAGTAGTAGTAACGGATGGAGCATTAACAGTTTTAACATTTTGTTCGTTTGTTTCGTCTGGAAATTTTGTAGCTTCTTGATTATTTGGTGGTTGTTGTGTTTGAGTATTTATTTGATTACCCGATTGGTTTGGTGAAAGTGAGGGTGATCCTCTTTGTTGAAGTCTTTCCAATAGAAGCAAGTAAATCGCTTGAAGATTGTCATACGCATCAGCTAGAAGGGACTGAAAGAAAATATTTTGGAAAATTATAATCCACTATCTAATATATAAAATAGTAGGTAGGCCCAGGTACAAGAGAGACTTTCGCTTTGTGGATCCTCTCCAAATAATGGATAGCGTGGACAATTATTTAATAATGAACAATTTATCAGTCAAATCAAGTCCATTATATAATTAATGCGTTATCAATCAGGCTTAGGACCAGGGTATCCAAAAATGAAAAAAATTTTCCGTAGAGGCAATCCACAATTGCGGACACCCCTGGTTCGGACTGTATCTTCAAGTCATGACCTTTTCCGACTTGATCCTAGGTAAAATTCAGTAACTAAAGAAAAATTTCAGTCTTTCTCAATCCGAGCCTTGTTTTCACGTAATAATTTTCAATGAAAAAGGTTATGTACAAACATTTTTAATTTTAGCAGTTTCAATTCCAATATTATTCATTAAACGAAGAATTTGTGGGTGTAAATCATTTAAATTTTTAGAAATTCCTTCAGTTGAAGATTTTGCCAAATCAAAAAGTGTTTGATATTTTAAATTAAAATCGTTAGAATGCATCCAACGGTGCTGTTTAATTTGTTCAATTGTTGGTCTTTTACGAGCATCTACTGTGAGCATTCGACGAATAAGATTTTCACAATCAGAGCTCATAAAGTATGGAATTCTGATTCGACCGCTTAGAACTAAAAAAATATTTTTTAGAATATTATTTTGAGTTAAAAATTTTTCTGAAGGTTTAGGTAGTGTTAGGTGAACTTTGAAAGGTCACTAATAATATACACTACCTTTCCAATTGTTTTCAGTCTCTGATATCAATTAGATTAAAACTTTTAATAGATTAAGAGAAAGGCTACCAAAATGGTTCTACCCGGTCAGAAAGAAGCTAGAGACTCGACTAGGTCTGAAGCAAATTCGAAAATAGCTCAAATTAAGTTAAGAAGAACCTCAAAAATTACTTCAAACTTCGATCGACTCGAAAATGACACCGTTAATTTAAAGGCTCTTGAAAAGAAGTCTTTCGCTTAGTCCAGGATAGAGGAGAGACTTTGAGATTTATAGAGATACTGGCTTGAAGACTTTAAGACTGCTATAAGATTTGCTCGGCAAAAATTCCTTCGAGTATATTTTATTAGGGTTAAAAAATTTTCTAAATTAACACACCTCTTTCTTTCAACAACTGTAAATTAGCGCCTTCAAAAGGCAATGCTCCACAAACCATTACATAAAGAATAACACCGAGACTCTGAAATATTTTTTCCTTTCTTGATTATTTAAATATTCAAATACCCAAATATCAATTTCTGGCCCAGCATATCTTTTCCCTTCAAAAACTTCAGGGGCGGCATAGGGCGGACTTCCACAAAAGGTATCCAAAGTATCATTTCGAGAAAAGAAATTTGAAAAGCCAAAATCCGCCAATTTAATTTGGAAAGTCGAATCAAGCAATAAATTCTCTGCCTTAAAAAATAATAATTTTTCTGGCCTAAAAAAATCCCGATTTCCCCTATTTTATTAAATTTTTTAAAATATTTTTTCTGTATTTTTTTCAAATTTAAATTTAAAAATATCCCCCCAAAAATATTTTCTTTTTACTAATTTTCCATTAAATTTTTAATTTTTATTGACGTCAACAGAAATCTTTTTTTGGTCTATTAATAAAAATCAGTTATATAATGAACGGACTCAATAAATGTTTGGAAGAAAAAGTGAATGATGATCGGCATAAGTAAAGATGATTGTTCCTTTCTCTCCCTTCTAAGAGAGAGAGAGAGAACCGATCATCGCCAATTAACGTCAATAAAAATAAAATTAATTTTTTATATATTTTTTATGACGTCTTGAACTCTCCAAATTAATTTTCTACAAAAATTTCCGGTTTGGAAATTTTGAGGATTCAAATTAGGTAGTGGACAATTAATTTTAGATTCAAAATTTGCGGATAAGTTCAAATTTGCGAACAATTAATTGCGGATAAATAATAGCAAAATTTGCGGATACAAATAATTTTACTACAAAAGGGTTAGCAAATATCTTATCTAACTAAATGCATGTTAATCACTGCTGAAAGTACAGGCTACGAACCAGAGATGGACCAAACAAATATTTGAAAATGGAAGATCAAATATTTGATCAAATTTTATTTGATTTTATTTAATCAAATATTTGTTTGATGAGTTTTGAAAAAAATCAAATTTTTTCAAATATTTTCAAATATCAAACTATTTGATTTTGCCGTTTGTCCAATCTCTAGCTAGAAGCAGAGGCCGTTTTTTCCAAAAATTAGTAGTATTTATAAAATGAATATTTTATAAACGATTTGTTGGAAAAAATTCTCTTGAAATTTTTAAATTATTAAACAAAAAATCACCTTAAGGTCTCTATGAACAATATTAATATTGTGTAAATAATCAACAGCCGATATTATCTATAAAATAATTTTTAAAAATAATTTTTGAATAAATTTTATTTGCCTGCCAAAATTTTTCTCTAGCATTTTCTTCAGTTAATCTGTGTTGTTTTGATATTAAATCTATAAAAAAATTTTTAGATTGGTTAAATCCAAAATTTAATTTTACCAAATATTTCACCATTTGGGGCATATTCAGTTACCAAATAAAGCATATTATTTGTCTCCATTACCTTTAGATATTTTTTAAATTATTAAAAAAAATTTTTCAAAGCAGAAAAAATTTTTCCCCAGGCCCAGGAAGAACCCAGGAAGGTCAAAAAAATGCCTGGACCCGGACTCTGGGTATAGGAAAGACTCATGCCCTGGTCTAGATCCAGGCCGACCTCTAGTGAATATTGTCCAAAGCATTTAAAAAAACCTTATCTTAAATTGAGGATTATTTAATATTGGGTGTATTTTATAATCAGACACTCTTATATTAACCATCTAAATCTTTTTAACTTAAAAAAAATAAATTAATTAAATATTCACTTGGTATAGCCTAACAATATGCGGATGTCTCAACCTTTTAAGCACCTCAATCTCTCGATATATTTTGGCCAAATTATTTGCATCAAGACGGCGTTTATCAACAATTTTTATTGCTACCTGAAAAGAAAATTTAAAAATTTCTTTTTTATTTTTTAATTTTCGTATTATTATTTACAGAAAATATTATTTTTATTTTTACTTATTATTTAATGAGCCAGCAACTCTAAGAAATGTTTTCGTTTTTCCAAGAAATAATTTTAACTATCCCGAATACTTATAATTATTTTTGATTAATATTTTTGTAAACAATTAGATTAAATTGTTTGCTTGAAATAGAATTTTGGGTTCAGAATCGAACAGAAGAACAGAGGATATTACGTTTATTTACCTCGGGTACCCGTTTCCGGTATGCCAAAAAATTTTTAAAAAACCGAACCTTAGTTTTAAGTCTTTTTTTGTACCCAAACCAGGGAATGAGCCGACAAAAACCAAAACTCCCGATTTTGAGAATCTGGAATTCCAGACCAAAAAACGTCGGGAATTCCCGATTTTGGGAATCGGAACAGGGCTGCTCGTTCCCTGATCCAGACCAATCTAATTTTTATTAAAATTCTACCATTCAGATTTTTGATTAACCTTTTTTATTTTCTAATTAAATCAATATTTTAATTAATTTTTAATTAAAATATTTTTATAAATAATAAAATTTTATTTTTTTGCGTCAGTAAATAAGGGAGGTCTACCCATATCATTAAAATAAAATAATGAGGACTGACGACAATAATAATAAAAAAATATTTTTTTACGTCAAAGCGATCACTAATATTTTTCAATTAAAAAAATAAATTATTTTTTAAGTTTAAAAAATAATTGGAATTTAAAAGTATTTTTTGGAATAAATAAAAATTAAAAATAATTATTGGGTAGTTCCGGTTATATTTCTGAGGTTATTAAATTTTATTTTTTTTAATTTTATTGCCTATTATTATTTTTAAAATTAATTTATTTTTTACCTCTGTTTTTGTTATTCTGTGTTTTGCTAGTTTAACAACTGCGTAATTGCCCTTTCCGATAGTTCGGCCAACCTCATAAAAACCAACCTGAAAATTTAATTTAAAAATATTTTTGTGAATTTTTTAGAATTTAGATTATTGAAAAACGTGAAAAAATAGTTTTTTTGAGTTTATGTTAAGATATTTAAGGATCGTATCCTTCCAAAATTGGTAATTTATTTTTTTATGTTAGCACGATCCCTGGGATGGACTAGACGACCTGAAACATGTTTTCGACTTGAAACGAGATCTGACTATTCGCGTATTTCAAAAATAAATAATTATGTTCATTTATCCTACCTATATTTAGGGTTGGGGGTCCGATCACGAAAGATCGAGTCGGGCATCGAATTTTGGCCCGAAAAAGATCTGTCGGGCCCGAAAAAACTAATATTCTAATTAAATAAATTCTAACTACCTTAATCAAAAAATTTGACAAAATTTTCATTTTTTAAAAATATTTAAAAATAAAAAGAAAACAAAGAGAATATTTTTGCATTAGAATAAGAAAAAATAATTTGAAAAATTTTAAAATGAAAAATTTAAATTTTTTTTCTAATTTTCTATTTTCGCCCTACTAATTACGCAATACAAAATAAAAATAGCAATCAGCCGAGAATTTAGAAATTAAAAAAATTAAAAATAAAGCAAAAATTAAAATAAAAATTTTGTAGTTTATTTTTTAAATTTTAAAAAATTTTAAAAATTTCTATTTTCGTCATGATTTTCTCTCCAAACTAAAAAGTTATAAAAAAGTATAAAGCAAATAACAATGATTAAAGAATGTTTTAATTAGCGGCCAAAAAAATAAATAGAGGCGAAAAAAAATTTATTTTTGGAATATATTCAACCTTGTCTTTGGAACACCCTTGGTTCTGAAAAAATCTTAGCATTGAGTTTGTGTCTTATATGGAGAGCAAAACTCGGATCTCTTTTTCAGCATGGAAATCGAAATGTAAGGCTTTAGAACCGTTCAAACAGCACTCCCCCCGCTCAATCCTGTAGCTAACAAAATTTTAAAAACGTATCCTTAATAGGTCGTATGAAAATGGTATTGGAGTTTCTTAAAGATGAGGTTTTACGTTAAATTGAGGTCCTAATGTATAGTAATTTAATAAATTTTTAAAAATATTTCAAAAAAATTCCAAAATTTTTTAAATCTCTCCGAACAAAAAAAACATTTTATTAAAAATATATAATTACTTTTATTGTTTCGGGTCTCTGTGTAGTTGTCATTTCCTTTTGAGGGATGTTTTCATTAATACAAGTTAGTGGTTGTTTTATTTGTGTTTTAGATTGTTGATATTTATCGTCGCCTAAAGGCGCTGTTTCGCTATTGTTATTGGGATTATTGTTGGGCTGTTCCCCAACAAGTGATTTTTGTTTTTGTTGTTGTTGTACCATTCTAATTTTTAAAAATAAAAATTTTTAAACAAAAAATTTTTAAAAATAATGGAAATTAAGGTTATAAAATAATGAAAAAATGTGGGAATAATTAAATTAAAGAAAACTAGGATACACGGAAATTTCCGAGTCTGATTTAGAAATAATAATAAATAAAATTTCAAAATTTTGCCAATACAAGAGATAAATAAATTTACAAGAAAAATGCCAAAATATCGAAGTAAATTTTTATATCCTTTTGTGGTGGATAGGGATCCGAAAAGAGTCCGGACATAAGGGATTTTTCGCTTAGGACATCTGATTTTCATATCCGGAGAGTTCCAAGGAATTCCCAGGGCCAACCTGTGAAGACTTCACTGATAATTAATACTGTACATTTGCCAAAAATTCGACTCATATCCTAAATTTTAAGTTTTTTTGCTTTCAGGAAGAAAGGTAGAAATTCTTCATTTTGCACGAGTTTAATTATAGGGCGGGTAAATCAAATGTAAATTTTTTTAAATGAATTATTTAAAATATTTTTTGAATAAGAGGAAAGTGCGTCTCACAAGAGCGGATTTTAAAATTAATTGCGGGGTTTTTAAATTAAATTATTATTTTTCCTTTACAGACAGCTCTCTAAAAAAATATAAAAAATAATTTTTATTAATAAATTAAAAAAAATTAAAATTTAATGCATTAATTTGTCAAATAAAAAAATTTTTTTAAATAAAAATTAAAGAAAGGAATTTTAAAATCAATTTAACAAAGAAAAAAAATTTTTTTAAAGAAAAAAAATCATTAGCGACGATTAAATAAAAATTAAAAAGTAATCAATGCTTTTCCTCATTGAAAATTAAAAAAAAATAAAAATAAATAGAAAAATAATTCTAACATAAAAATAAATCCTCCGTAAGGATTAAAATGTTCTCATCTGAAAAAATATATTTTTTAATGAAGGAAAAGGTAGAAAAAAGGGAAATTGTAAAAATTTATTTAAAAATTTATAGACATTAAACACACGCAAAGGGGGAGGAGTTGAAGAGTTTTCTCTGTGTTTCTTTAAATTTTAAAAAGCTAAATTTTAAATTTAAAAAATATTTTAAATTTAAAAAATTTTTTAAAGGAAAAATATTTTTTATAAACAGTTGTAATAGTGACAATAAAAAATAAAATAATAAATGATGAGAAAATAAATAATAAACTATAAAATAAAATAGTATAAAGATGGGCGAACAGCCCCCATCTTTATTCCTTACACTCCTCCGTTTTTGTGTCCCTTCCCCCCCCTCCCTACCCCCTTTTCCATTATTTTCCCCCAAACAACCTCCTCTCCCCTCCTTCCCAACATCTTCTTCCACTCCCCAAACCTCCCTTCTCTTCCAAACAGCATCCTTCTCACCAACATCCTCCCTTTCCTATCCAACATCCTATCACCCCAAACATCCTCTTCCCTCCTAACAGCCCTTCTTCCCCTCCCAACATCCTCCTTATCCCCACATCCCCCTACTCCTCCCCACGAACATCCTCTATCCTCTTCTTTCCCTTTTTAAAATGCTTCAAACAAAAACGTTCGACCTCCGACGTAAATTCTCTCCTCTTCAAATATTATTTGCTTTGCCTAAAGGTGACAGCAAAAAATGCTTTCCTCTCATCTCGCTGAGTTTTGACGTAGTTACCCCCATCCATTCTGCGTGTTTTATTTTTTAATGCGGTTGTCTATATTAATTATTATTTTTCTTGTTTTTGCTCAAGCCAATTATATTTTTTTAATTAAACAAGAAATAAATGAAAATGAAAATTTAAATTAGAGAAGAGGGGAAGAATTATTTTCTCTCAAAAATTTTTTTGGAAAGATTTGTTAAAATATTTGATAAATTTTAGAAATTAAAAAAAAAATTTTTTTTCTCGTACTCGTACTCGTACACAGGTACGAGTACGAGTACGAGTACGAATTTTGGTACGAGCTTCCAAACACTGCTCACAACGTGCAAGCCTATTCCGAGTGAGCGACCAAGCATGTTTCTCGGTCTAGAAAAATCTCTTCGGATATCCGAAACCAAGGATTTTTAAGTTTGTTTCTTTGGTTCGGTTCCAAATATCCAAAGATTTCCCACGAACCGACAATTCTACTCAGTAGTACCTAACAATAAATTCCAGGAAGTTGCAGATATGCAGCTGGATTTCTCCTACTTTTACATTATTAAGCAGAAAAAATTTTTTTCGAAGAATTAAAAATTAAAAACCACAGAAAAATTAAAATAATTTTTAAAAATTAAATATTTTAATAAAAAAATGAGAGTTGAAAAATAAATTTTTTTCTATTTTTAGACAATAAATTAACTAAAATAGCAAATACCGTATTTACTGAAATAGTACGGCCCCCTTTATTAGAACGGCCCCCTCAAATAGTACGGCCCTTTCGATGAGGGTTGAAAAATAGTACGGCCCCCTCAATTAGTACGGCCCCCTTATTAGTACGGCCCCCATTTAAAAATATAAAAAATAAACAAAATTTGATTTTTTAATCATAGTAATTATTCATCGCAATATTTAACTAATTTATTAAATCTTAATATCTTTTGGTTTAGAAATTGGAGTGCTTAAGAGGATATCTGTGGATTAATGGAGATTTTGTTGTATATCGAAGGATATTGATGGACTTGGAGTGATTTAAGTACGGATGAATTTAAAAGGATTAGTTGGAATCAAAGTGAATAACGAATAGTTTTTAGTACTAGAAAGTTGGATTGACAACCTTCTATCTAAAAAATTAAGGGCAACTCAAAACATGCTAGTATTTCAATCCATCTCCGTGCCTATTTTTTAAGATGACCCGAACCTTGGCTAAGATAAGATAAACTGGCAATGTCAAGAATATCATGTTTATATTATACGTTGAATAATATGAAGTATTTAAAGAGATATGAGGATATGAGAGGTTTTATATGAGGAAATGAGAGGCTTTTAATTCCCGACATCTTCCTAAATTCTTGATATCCCCCATAATCCCCATCGTCCTTGATTATGGACATCACCGTCACAAATATGCTTGACCTGATGCACGCGCGGAAGTACTGATTTTAGGGTTCAGCGTACCGGTATTCTTGCCTCTCTTTAACGCTTGTCTCTCCACAAAACACGAGGTAGACAGATGCGCATGTAGCTTTACAAAATGCTTGATACAGATGTCATTATAGACTGGGTCTTAAATAATTTTTAAGTTCTGCTAATTTTATGTTTGGAACAAGCTTGATTTGGGATAATTTCCGAGCATACTATTTTGGATACTATAAAAAATTTAAACACAAAAAAAGATTCAGATAATTGTGAAAAAGGGTTGAAAAATAGTGCGGCCCCCTCAATTAGAACGGCCCCCTCAAATAGTACGGCCCTTTGGAAGAGGGTTGAAAAATAGTACGGCCGGCCGTACTATTTCAGTAAATACGGTAATATTCTAATAAATTACTTGGCAGAAAATGTGTTTTGTTAAAATATTTCTGTTTTTAAGTTTTGTGTATTTATTTTTATAAAATTAAAACGTAAAACTAGAACAATAAAAAATAATTTTTCAAAGTTTATTTAAAATATTTTTCTGCTGGAAAATTAAATAAAAAACAAAGGAGTAAATTTGCAGGGTTTATGACCTCGTCCTACACAGGGGCGTTATTTGCGTTAAATTTTGGCCTTGCGTTGCGTTTTGCGTTTCTGGAGAGTGTCTCTTGCGCCCGCCCCTGATCATACAAAAATCACCAAAATCTTCGAAATTTTTTCAATTTTTTTTCAATTAGGAGGTCTCGATTTGTTTCAAAATAATTTTTTAGAAAAATTTTTTTCTCCATTTTTTTGAAAAAAACGAAAAAAAATTTTCACAATTCTGAGAATTTTTAAAATTTAAGTTAAATCAATTAATAATTAATACGATTCTCAGAGTTTTAACCCACGTGTTTGAACAAAAGAAAATTTTTTTGTTAGAAATAAACCCTTTATGTAAAACCGAAAATTTCAAAAATTTGTGAATCTTTACAGAGCCTATGCGCTCGTACTAAAATTCGTACTCGTACTTTGGTAGCCGGCTTGATACGATATTTTTTTTCGATATTTTCGTTATTTGGTTTCAATATTTATCAAAAAATATCCCCATCCTCTCCGTCCTTGCTCTAATCATTACTACCTACATTTCATCAAAATTTTATATTTTAAATAGGTATCTAAAATCAAAGTCGAAATACAGTAATTGTTAAATCACCTGGTTAGCACCTATTATTATTTTAAAACCCTAAAAATAGGGAAAAGTATGGAAATAATTTTTTATGCTTGGACAATTCGTTTAAATAAATTATTGTTTTAAAAAACAAAAAAAAATATTTCTGAAAATCCTAAAAAAAAAAATTAGTTTATACGGAAGTAACCGAATTGAAAAGAGGACAAAATTGAGTTAAAAAAGCTTTGAGGAAAAGCTTAAAATATGTGATGAGGTCGATAAATATATTTATTTATTATTGGAAATAATGGTATTTAAAAGTAAGTAGCAGGTGTGGGAGACAATCCAAACAAACAATAGATTTTTTTGAATTGGAAGAGGAAGGGAAATAAAGAATCTGATGACGTCAAAATTTTTCTTTAAGGATGGAAATGAAAAATTTTAACGAAAAAAAATTTTTTTTCGTCGTTGAAAAATGTCGGAGAGAGAAGGTGATAAATAATATAAATTTGTCATTTACAGGAAGAGCGGAGGTTTTTTTGCGGACACACATTTGCGGACATACTTCAAATTTTTCTATAGAAATTGAATAAAGATTGGGAGGCGTAGGTATAAATTTGGATTTCATTATAACAAAGGTGCCGAAACTCTGAATGTCGGAATCGGAAACAGAAGACCTTGGGGTGAAACTTTTTTATCTCATAACAAGGGTAGCTTAAATAGAAGACACCCCTTAAACAGCTTCACCCCACATGGCCAACCAACCTTAAAAAAGCATCCAAAATTGAGGTGTTCCATTAGCGGATATAAGATTTGAATCTAGTCCTACATATTAAACCTGCACGCAATTTTTTGTCTGCAAATGTCGTCAAGTAGAAAAATAAATTTTCTACTTTTGGACATTTTAATTATTTATTCATTAATTCATATGAATAAAATATTCTGTTGGCATTAAACAACTCTTTGACATTTTTAAAAAGAATAAATGTTCTTTCTAGTTTATTTAGTCTCTACTTTTATGCTTTTACATATGTCATTGCCATTTTATTTATTTATTCAAGCAGTGGATAAAAGAGGGTTGAGGCAATACTTATTTTTTAGAAGCTTTAGAAAATATGGGGCAGGCCTTTTTACCGCGAGCCAGGTTTGGCGCAAGGTCATAACTTAATTTAAAAATGTCATAGCTCGTTTATTTAGGTACCAACAGACTCAGCTCGATGAGACGCGTCGAACCATACCAAACTTGACTAGGTTCCGACTTCCCTAGGGTTAGTTATAAGATCCGCGCCAAGTTGGTTGCGGTAAAGTGTACCCATAGGAAGGAGAAGAAAATGAGAGAAAATAAAAAAAATAAAAAGTGTTCTTAAATATTACGTGGTTATTATTTATTATTATTTTTAAAAAATAAAAAAAAATGACGAGAGAGGTATTTATTTGATATTAATTGAAAATTTGAAACAAAAGGAAAAAATTTTTTTTAGAATTTTTTAAGGGAAAATAAAATAGAAAATTAACTTCCTTAATTTTTAAAATTAACAAAAAAAGACTTAAATTTAAAGGGAAAAAAGTTTAGAATTTTTAAAAGAAATATTTTTTAAATAAATTAATTCTTTACATTTAAAAAAAAATTAAAAAGCTTTAGAGCATTTTTGTTTTAAGAAATAAGAAAAGCTTTTTAATGACGTAAATGGTTAGAAATTGAAAAAGGAAAGAATAAGCTGAAGTAGTGGGGGTGTTTTACATAGGCTTTAAGGGGGGAATTTGAAAGAAGAGAAAAAATAAAATATAAACTTTTTTTGGGACTAAATTTAAAATTTATATAGAAATTTTTGTTGTGTATAACTGAGGGTGGGGTGATTTTGATGTCATTCGAATCATCTCGACAATCTCTTTCGAATGAGCTATTATTTGTTTAATCGAATTTTTAGCCCAAAAAATGAGCTTGGTCCACCCTTTTATTTTTCAATTTTCGAGGGTCTGTATCTCGGCCTAATGTTAAGACAGGGGGTTGATTTTGGTGTCATTCGACACAGATCGACGGGTTCTATAACCTAAGTCTGACTGACCTTTTTTAATACTTTTAGGAAGGAAAAAGGATGCGGTATACAAACTGAACTATTACCGAGGGTGGTAGGAATTGTGGTCGAAATTCTGACTTTTAATTTTTTTTTCTGATCTTAAATTACAGAATAGGTAAGCATGAGTTACCCTTTTTTGGAGTAAAATAAATATCTAGTAAATAAAAATTTATACATAAACGAGGTATACAAAATAACTACATATAGTAAAATAACGTGTAAAGTAAAATAAGAAATAATGAATAAAAATTTTTCTGGGACATAAAAAATTTGTATCTGGGTCAGGGTGACCATTTTACCCTATTTATAGGGCATTTGCCCTATTTTTGAACTTTTCGCCCTATTTTTTCCCTATTTTTTCATTTGCCATATTTTTGCCCTATTTTTACTATTTCGTAATATTACTAAAGTTTTCTGGGATTTTGTAAAAAAATGGTAAAAATGAAGGATTTCTGACTTCCTGGCCTCCAAAATTCTCAAAATTTTCGCCTGCGGCGCTAAAAAATGAAGAAATCTGGCTTCTTGACCTCACAAAATTTAAAAAATTTTTGCCTGCGGCGCTGAAAGGGAGGACGTTACTAGCTTATTATTATAGATTGGCACGAAAAGGCTGAAGTACGTGATTTTATTCAGTAATTTGGACGTTTGTGAATGAAATAGTTCGAAGTTGGTCAGCATTGGAGGCTTATTTTCGACCTGAAAGCCCCTGTTCCCCTGTAACCATTAAACTTAATTCTGATTTTAATTGTACTCAGGCATATGATCTCTTTATTTCTGATCCCGATTTGCTCAATTTAGTTAAAACTACTGAAAAAATGTTAAAAATAAAGCTTTTTATTTGAAATTTTAATTAATTTTAAGCTTTTAAAATATTGCCATATTTTTTGCCCTATTTTTGACCAATTTTGCCCTATTTTTGCCACATTTTTGAGTGGCTGCGCCCTATTTTGGTGGTTTGGAGATGGTCACCCTGATCTGGGTAGAGATTAAAATTAAGGTTGGTCAGCAAACCCCGTTCCCCCAAAAAAGTTTTAGGGGAAATTTATAAAAAATTAAAAAAAATTTTTTTTACGGGTCGCGGACCAACTCTAATTAAAAAATAAAAAATTGCAGAGAACATTAAAACTTTAAAATTGCTATAAATTTACAAAATTTTAAATTTTATCACAGCATCTGATATCTGAATTGAATATTATTCGAATAATCTCATAATTTTCTTGTTTAAAAAATATTTTTAAAATTTATTCCATCGAACAAAAGCTAATAATTGTTTTCTTAATTTGCTAAAAGAATATTTATTTATAAATAATTTAACTAGAGATCTTTAATTACCTGCTCATACATAAATATATTACTGGATTTAGACCACAAATGCAAGTGAAAGTTAACATCCAGAGAGGCTAAATTTTTAAAATTTAAATTTTAAATTTTCAAGTAGAATGGATAGGATTGCTAATAAAGCATGAAATTCTTAGATTAGGCTAGTCTTCTTTAAAGGCACACTCACCGAACGTTCGGTGTCAGGGGTGCGGTGTAAATAGTTTTCAATTTTTTGGGGTTCGGGTGGAAAAAAACTGTCTGGGGTCAGCGGTCCTTATAAAATTTCAAAAAAATTTTCCCGAAGAATTCAAAAATATAACACGAAAGCCAGACGCTTTTTATACAACCTGACTTTATCTTACGTACACCAATTATGTATTCTAGATATCTCAATTTTTAAAAGTTGGCCGGCAACTGAATGTGGGTAGATATCTTTCCTTATCTAAGGACCACTCAATAAGGTAAAATTTTCTCTGCCCAAGGGTGGATGTAAAGTCTAGATTCGTCTTTACCATCCACTATTCAAATTCTAATTTCTTAATTAAAATATCATATCTACCTTAAATATTTTATAATCAGATGTTTGTTCAATCCATGATTTTAAAAACCATGTTAGCAGTGTGACATTCAATATAAAGAACATAAAGATAGACTGTACTAATAGTCTGTATTCCTCAGGTTTTAATAAACTTGTACGGAGAACAGAATTCTTGTTGTTTTCAGATCTCTTAAAATTTGTATTTGAAATAGTGTAAGGCTGGGATTTGTCTTGGAAACTAGGTTAATTTAGTTTTAACTTATAATGTGCTAATAACCAAGGTCTAACTCAGTCAAGCTCAGCTCAGCTTAGTCAACTTGCGTTATCTAAGCTTAACATCGGTATCAAACTTAACATATAAAAACTAGTAAAATATTCGGGGCGTGTCATAATTTGTCGGAATTCAAGAGTTTAGTGACCAAGCTCACAAGGATTCATTATGCTATGATATTAAGAGGGAGGTCAATATTTAGCACCGAGCAGGCATCGATTCAGCGATCTTATGACAGTTATTGTTAAGCGCAACCTACCAGCAACCACGCTCTTATTTTACCGCCTCAAGTGTTATACCGTCGGATTTATAAGGAATTTAATTAATCCAATAGGGAATTCAATTTCTCCACTGATTTAACAATAACCCAGATAAGAGTCATTAGAGACAAGCTAAAAACTAAACCATTTTTATTAGCAATCCAGCAACAACCCCATAAATTGCTAATGTTGTTATAGGCATAGGTAGCAAAACGATAACTCCTCGTACGTCAAATCTTTTCATTAATTTACGTTCTTCAATATCCTCATATTCATTAAATGCTAAAGTTGAGCGGTCATATACGAATCCAGAATTGCCATTTGAAGCGGCACACACATAGAGAAGAGCTAACATCCATGAGGCGACAATAAGTGACTTTGAAAGGGATATTCAGAATATACATAGGTATTTTGGAATATAATTTACTGAGTTTAAAAGGCGGTTTTAAAAGGCGGTTTTCGGGAGAGATTGCAATGACACTCTTGCCGAAAGATAGGACCAAGACGAGATATCGATCGAAAATCTCTGTTATCGAGATAGAGGTTTTTTTGAGAATCCGATTCTTGTATGACCCTTCCATTCTGATCTCTACTCTTGATTCTCAACTTATTATACTTCCACTCCGATCACTACTCTTGACTAACTCTCCGAAATATAGGAATGTTCTTATCTAAAGTATATGTATATTAAGTTTCTTATTATCCTAATTAAACCAGAAAGTTAGAGAATCCTTAAACTCCTTTAATTTAAATATTCCTACATTAAATAAAAATTTTTCTGTTTTGGATTCACTATATTCAACGCTAGATAGCCGATATGTTTTAATCACTACAATTAAACGATTAGCCGCCAGACAGGCTTGCTGAAAGATTAATAACATGAAAGATGCTGCATATATACTTCCACAAATCTGTTTAAATATTTAAATTAGACTATCAGTGGTATTTTATTTGGTCCGATTAAAATTTGATTAAATTTACCCTCTCAAATAAAAGAAAATAATTAATATCAAAACATGTAGCAAAACTAAAAAGAACATCCAGTAGTAAAATACAACTTTCAAACATTCCAATTGAAACCATTTGTCTATAGCAAATCATACTTCTATATTCTTTGTGAATTATAAATAACTAAAATTATAAAATTTTCAGTTTGCTTAATTTAGATATTACAAGATTCTAAATAATCGGGGTTTTGATACAATCAGAGTTTTCTTATAATACCTCAACAAACGGGATTGCTGTATCTGTGAGAAATTAATCGACTGATATAAGTTTAACAAAGGAAATATAAAATTTTAATATTAAAGATTTAAGACAATATACTCCAATACTAACTATCCGTTTTTATTACGGATATCCCTGGAAAGAAATTTAAAAGATAAACCGTTTATTAAAGTTAACGGTTATGGAGGTATAACAATTTTCAAAAAACCTCTGTTTTTAAAGTAAAAAAATAAAAATAACCGGAAGTGTGAGGATCTGTAATCCAAGCAGAAATGTCGAAAAAACTAATAAAACACGTGCAATATAATCAGAAAACATTTTTAAGTATGTATAGCTTATATTTTTAAAGCGTTTTAGCTATAAAAATATTCAAATTAATTAATAAAAATTGTAAAATAATTATTTAAATATTTTAGAAATATTTAAAAAATATTTTAATTTAATTATTAAATTACTAAAATAAAGGAAATATAAAATTAGAACAAAGAAAATATTTTTAAATATTAAATAAATATTGTAGTATTTTGTTCAAATCAAACAAAGAATAAAATTTTCTTATAATATTTAAAAAATAATTTTTTATAATAAAGTTTCTTTATTAACATGCAAATACATTCTGGGAATAAAACAATAAATCTAAAAATGGCAAAATTTAGCTAGAAATTTTCTTGAATTTTTTTTATAAAAATAAAAGATATCTAAATGGCAACAAAAAAATTTTTTTAGGAAAAAAAAATTTTAAACAAATTTTTAGGGAAAAGTTAAAAATGCCATGATCAAAAGATCTAATATTTTTGAAATATGCACATGATGCATAACTGATCTCACTCTAATACAATCTGTCACAAAAGTTTAAGCACCCCCAAATTTTTGTAAAAAATACTCAATCCCTATGCATTTTTGTCTGATTTTTTTCTGCATTAGCATGGATCCAAATCGTCAATAAAATAAAAGTTTCAGAAAATTTTATCGATTTAAAAATTTTAAAATTGAATTTTCTCGAAAATATCTTCCAAATACTAGACAGACCTCGATTTTATAAACGTCTGTTAAAATTATGTAGATTAGCCAATTGAAAGGGAGTATTTCATCTTATTTTAAATATGAGTAGGGATAATACCTCGATGCTGAGGAAAAAGAAAACGGGCCGAGATGAGATCTCTCGAAAAATCACAGCTTTTCGAGATATCTCGTATAATTCTCCTACAACACTCCCTAATTATTTATATTAATTTATATTATATTATAATTTATAATTTGATATATTTATGACCAACCGTTTATAGGTTAGTCTCTCACTCTCAATAGCAATTAATAGCCTCTGAATCTTCCGAAAATTTATGACACAGAATCGGAACAAGTTATTGAGGTACAATTTTAATGTCAAAAAAATTGTATAAAAATATTTATTTAAATAATAATAATATTAAACAAACTACTGGGTTTTTTATCATTTTATTTTTTCACACGCAAACTAACAATTTATTTAAATATATTTTTACTTTAGCGCTAAATAAATTTTGCAAAAAAGTAAAAATAAATAGAAACAAAGCACATTATAGTCAGATCTTTAGCATAATAAAATCAAAATGTGTTTAAAATTGTTGGATAACACAGACTCAGGGAATTACCTCCGGAAAGATTTGTGTAAAATATCGAAGGTGTACCTGGAATAAGCTGTCTTCCGTTTCCGAGGTCCGTTTGTCGCTTTTTATTCTGTTTGGGTTTCTTCTGCCTTCCGTCTTCCTCCTTTAAAATGTGGCAGATCCCATCCAAGGTATATATCAGGGATGGATAATTTTGGATATTTAAAAGACGGAAGACGGAAGCGGAAGAAAATCCATCCCAGGTACATATGTATGTAATTCTGTGTGGGTGTCTGTAAAAGACTTTAAATAAATATTAATAAAAATTTAATTAAAGGAGAAAATTTTTTAATGTGGAATAATAATTTAATTTTCAAATAATAATTTACTTTTAAGCTAAAAAACTAAAATTTATTTTAAATTAAATTTGACATTTTTTAAATTAATAAAATAAATTAGGAATAAAAAATAAAATGTAATTTAAAAAATTTTAATTTTTTAAATATAAAACAATAAAAATAGAATTTATAGGCGCATGATTAAATCATATTTAATTAATTTAATAAAAAAATAATGAATAACGTAAATGTTCCAAAAGAAGCCCGGCTCCAATAGAAGCTCACGCTCCAATAGACGCCCACTCAGTGATACCTATTGAAGAATAAACGCCCTTGCCCTCGTAGAAGCCTACTCAATGATACCCTTTGAAAAATAGACGCCCAGGGGCCAATCAAAATTAAGGAGACAATCGACAAACGATAGATATATTACAAATATATCGTTTATCGTCTGAAATATATCGAATGTCGTCTGAATATGTCTGCTGACGATATTATGGAAATTATCGTTTATCAATTGTCAATTGTCATTTAGCGTTTACCTCCAATAAAAATTAAGGAGACAAACGATATAATAGAAGAATTTCTTCTCTAGTCTTTTTATTCCTCGCGCCTCATGTATTCTTTTCTTAAATTTGTAAGATAATGTAAAGAAAGCAGAGAGAGTGAAAAAACTAGATATCTCACTACTTCTCCCTCTTTTCCTTATACTCAAACACGCCCAAGGACTGAAAACTTTGACTGGCGATAACTTGGCCCAAAGTCGTCTTGCAAGAAAACGGACATCACTTTCCAATAGGAAGTCGAGGACCCTTATCGAATGGTGCCAAAAATCTCAGATTCGCAGTCCCTTAATTCCATCAATCTTACGATATCCCCTCAATACTTAAAAATTATCCGTGAAGGTTAAAACTCATATATCTCTTTTTTAATCCCTGAATATTGAGGGTAATATATCGATATCACTCCAAATCCTCCAATATCCCCGTTAATTCAACGATATCCCCCTTAATCCGCCGAAATCCCCTTAATCCCTCCAATTTTTATACTAATAGATAGAGGAGAGTGTTTTACATACTATAAGTAAAAATCAGAATTTTAGCTTCACTTTCCTAATAGATATAAAAATTATAAGACGCTTAATTAAAATTAAAGGCCTATTTGAGAGGATGAGTCCCTATTTCTCTCAAAAATGGATGTACCTTGCGCGAGAGCCTCTAGTAAATTTATTTTTAAAGAAAAATTTCTGAAACTTATGTCAAAAGATAGAGCACATTCTAATCTATCTAAAAATATTTTATTTGGAATTTTTGGGTTGAATTTGGATTTTTAAAAAATTTTTAAAATTTCAAACGATAAATTTAGGGGACAGGGTTTAGCATCCGATAAATTTGTCGTTCAAAAACCGTAGTTTTTCACTTGTTACCGTAATAAATTATCGTTTGCAACGACAAACGACTAATTTCGGACGACAACCGACAAATCTCGACGACAATCGATATAATAGAGACGATAAACGACAAACGACAAAGATATTTATCTTTATTCGAGGTATTCGACAAACGACGTATTCGAACGACAAACGTGAAAAATATATCTATCGTTTGTCGATTGTCTCCTTAATTTTGATTGGCCCCAGGGCTTCTATTGGATCATCTATGGTAAATTAATAAGTAAATTAAAAAAAATTTTATAAAATTTATACATAAATAAATAATTTACATTTTTAATAAAATAAAAAATTGAATTTTAAATTAATAAAAAAATATTTTTAATAAAATAAATGCTTTAAATGGATGAATTTTAGAGGCTCATTTTATTGATAATTTTTTAATTAAGGAGATATTACTACTCCTTTATTTTGCCTTCTTAATTTAGATTCGCTTTTGTCTATATTTTTTCCCGTACTGGAAATTTCTTCTAAATTTGTACATTTTTCATTATCTTTTGTCTGTTTAATTTTAAAAATATTTTTTAATTAATCTTTATTTCTAAAGATGGATCCCATCGTTTTTTGTCCCAAAATTATTCGATTGACAATATTTGGTTCTAGAATGGTGTTATTCGCTTTAGCACGCAAGAAATTTTAACGAGTTCTATGTATAGATCTAGAACAATCACGTTATCGAGATAGATTTTGAGATAATATCCCGATTCTCATAGCCCCTCCCTATCCATTCTCTGAATATGACCTTCAAATTTTTATGTATGGGCAAAGGACCTTTAACTTTTTGGAGCAAAAGTGTGAAATGTCGGTTAGAATCTACTAAATCCCGGACTTACAATAATTACAGAATTTTCCAAAAAAATATTTTTTGATGAGACGACCCCAAACACATTTCTCCGAGATCCTTTTAAAAGGAGAAATTCAATTCCCTAGAAAACGATGGAACCCATAATTTTGAAAATCGTTTTATAAACCTCAAAAGGTTGAAATTTAAAATAAACAAAATCCTTTTCTTCTTCAACATTTAAACTTTTTGGAATTGAATTTAAGTTCGAATTATTTAAATTAATTTAAATTAAATTTTAAATTAATTTTTTTATCTTTATTTTCTGGCAAAACAAAAAGTGGTTTCTTAATTATTTCATTTGTTGCTTCAAATATTGAATTAATTCTATAATAAATTATTTAATTAATACATTTTAACGTGTTCCCAATAATTTCCCAAATAAATTACTCGCTGAACTATTACTATAGGATACCCCCAGATTCTGTATGTATTGGGTAGGGGAAATCAAATAACTCTCGCCGAAGCGGAGGTAAGAAATAAAGTAGTATAGAAGTGTATGCATGTCGTTAGAGAGGTCTCTTGGTAAGGGAGCTGCTTAAGCGATAACTTCTATTCATCTGAACCCATTATAAGATATGATTTTTTCAACCGATAAATGTGGTTCCCTAACGTTTCGTCACTGAACCTTTCGTCACCGAACCTTTCGTCAAAACCTTTCGTCACTGAACCTTCCGTCACCAAACCTTTCGTCACTGAACCTTTCGTCACCAAGACTTTATTTTTAAAAATCAAATAAGAAGTTGTCAAAAATGACAAATTGATCATAATCGGTAATTTAGTTATATTTACTGTGTTGCTAAATGATAGGAGACAGTACGTAGGTACGGGTCATTAGCTCGCTGAGCAAATTCAGCAAATATGTTGCAAATTTTGATCTTGAATGACATAAACCGACTTCCGCTTAAGTCCCTTTCCTCGGATACCGTTTGCCGGTGCATTATTATAGTCAGCAATTATTCGTTCCCATCTTGCAAATTCTTTGATCGTTCGCTTTACAAATTTACTTAACAACGGATTTTGTTCAAGTAAGGAGCCCCATGCATTGTGCCATCCCTCCAACGAATTGTTGGTTCTGGATAGACCAATATGAAGACGTTCGCTTAGATTCCACAACTAAGATAACGAAGTTAAGCAAAAGTTTAGCCAGGAATCGAACCTGTATCGGAAAAAGTGCATCTCGATGTGCAATCTGTTCGTGGTTTATCCACGCCCTAAGCCAACCATTGCAACCGTCGCCATAAGTGGCCTCCTCATCATCGCCAGGCAATATTTCTGGATGAGCAACTACATATGATGGGCCAATATATGTGAGAACGAAATATTTTGAAGTTCCTATATTGTGTATAAATACAACTACTCAATGTTATATTACCAAATGCTTGTATAACGCATTTCCAAGATGAAAAACACATCCTCAAAAAATTTTCTAGAGCTAGTTTTTCCTAAGATTTACCGGTAATAGTCGCATGAGGGAAGACTTGGCGCACAGCTGATATCTCAGATTGTTCAAAATCACACATGACACGTTCTGGAGCCCAGTCTTGAATGCGATTTTGAATTGCTCGGAAAACGTTAATATATCCTTGAACGTGTTTCGTGGGTAGACAAGCAAAGATGCAAGGTACGTACTGTCTCCTATCATTTAGCAACACAGTAAATATAACTAAATTACCGATTATGATCAATTTGTCATTTTTGACAACTTCTTATTTGATTTTTAAAAATAAAGTCTTGGTGACGAAAGGTTCAGTGACGAAAGGTTTGGTGACGGAAGGTTCAGTGACGAAAGGTTTTGACGAAAGGTTCGGTGACGAAAAGTTTAGTGACGAAACGTTCGGCCACCGATAAATGTGTCTTGTACCTATGAAGTCAGTTTATTATACATTAACTTACTTTTCTTGTAGATTTTTTGCTTCAATCGGTATTGTATGTATTTTTACTTCATTTTTCGAATACCATTGAAATTGGACATAAACACAATTTAAAAGTCTTTTAGCAACTTCCCAATTATTTATTTTGTCACTAAAATTAATTCCAATCAACCATAAGGAACATTGCTTTGGATGTTCACTAAAAATAAATTAAAAATATTTTCTCGGGAAATTTTCAGTCCTAGAAAAGGGAACAGCCCAAGTAGGCGCGCGGCCAAGTAGGCGCAAAGCCATAACTTGCTTCAAAATTTCCAAATCTTTCAAAATTTAGTATTAAACGATTCCTCTCATCGAACTAAAGAGATTGGTACCAAAATTATTAAGGTCCAGAAATTTTCCAAGTAGTTATGGCTTTGCGCCTACCTGGCCGCGCGCCTACTTGGGCGTGTCCCCTAGAAAAGCCTTATCTTGGCCTCGAAAATTTATATCTTTATAAAAAATCTGTCAAGTAATGGATTTCCAGGAAACCGTTCACTAATCACGGCGTTTTTAGAATTTGGAAGATTCGATCTGGAATCTTATAAATTAATCCAATAGGGGGTTAATCTGGGTTAATCTGAAAGTTTGAAGCCAATCCCGTTACAAATTCAGTATCAACAATTAAGTAGGGGATTATGACAAGTAATGGAAGTTCCAAGAAGCCGTTCTTTGCCTTATAATTTGCAGGGATCTCTAATCCCTTCGCCTTTCTATTAATGCAGGGTTTTCAAATTATTTCTGGGTGGGGTCATGTCTGGGATAATTGTGAAAAATCGTTCGAGACGGAGTCTTAAGTCTCAAATCTTAATTTTCCGGATAAACTTACCCATCAATTCTACATCGTCCCTTTTCTTCATATCCACTCAAAATTCTATACTCCAAAAGATTTTCTTTTAAATTTGTTCTTAAAACTTTATGTTCCAAATGAACTTCAAATTCCTCTATTTTTGACCAAATTTCCATTGCTTTCTTAATTTTTGATTTTATAAATCCAAAAAGAGAATCTCCATTTTCCTCTTCAGAATTTATAGAACAAGTAATTATTAAAAAATATTTGAAATATTTTTTGTAATTTAATTCAGCAAAAATATTTTTCTTCCAAAAATTATCCATTTTGTTAAAATTTTTACTATTTAAATATTTAAATTGTTGAAGAGCTATAAATAAATTTAAAAAATATTTTAAGAAGTCTTATAATGTTAAAAAATATTTTAAAATATTTTATAGTGTATTAAGTAGAGTTGCACGAGATCGATATCTCGACCGAGACCGAGACGAGAATCTCGGTCATTTTCCAATCTCGGTCTCGGTTTTGCCGAGACGAGACCACCTAACCGAGACGAGATTCTCGGCACTTAATCTCGCCGAGATCCGAGATCAGTATACACCCCTAAAGATTGTCCTTCTTGAGATTTATTTTTATTTTGTCAAGATATTTAAAATTTCGATATTGGTTAAGTGTGTGTTTTAACTAAGTTTTTAAATATTTTAGACCTGAAAAAGCGTTAAACATTTTAATTTAGTCATGAATTTTCCAAAATTTTCGCCTACGGCGCAAAAAAAGGAGGATTTTTGGCTTAAGGATCCTCCAAAATTTTCAAAATTTTCGCCTGCGGCGCAAAAAAGGAAGATTTTTGGCTTAAGGATCCTCCAAAATTTTCAAAATTTGCGCCTTCGGTGCAAATTTTCTCGATATCCCCCATAATCTACCCTAATCTCCAATGAAAATTAATTCTATAACGCCCTAGTATTTAGCATGCTGGCTTGGCAACTAAAGAATAATGTATCGCACTGAGGAGGTAAAAAAATTTTGGAACTGGAACCGGTTTGGAACCGGTTCTAGAACCGGAACTGGAAAGAGTACCAAAAATTTTATTTCGGTCATCCCTGATACTGATGAAACAGATGATTTTGATGATGATCTAGATGATATTTAATTAATTTGGATGGGTTTTGGTGCATAAAAAATGTTTTGAAAAATCTCGGTTTATCTCGAATCTCGATATCGGTCTCGGGTCAAATTTTGCATCTCGGTCTCGGTCTCGGTCATGCGAGTCTCGGTCAATCTCGGTCTCGGATTTTTTCTAAAATCTCGATCTCGTGCAACTCTAGTATTAAGGGATCTTTTTATTTTTCCTTAATTTTCTTTGAATATTAAAATTTCTTTAAAAAGCGGATATTCTTTAGAAAGCGGATATAGATTTTTGAAGAGCTATAATCAAGCAAGAGATCAGCCTATCAAGCATGGTTCGTTATTTTATGGTTACCGTATTTGCTCTAATTAAATGACATAACTAATTGAATGATACTTTTTTGGGGTATATGAAAAATAGAATGACTGTCATTCAATTAGAGCAAATACGGTATTTAGTGGGTTTTTTATTGGGTTAATTTATTATTTTTAATCTTATTTTAGTGGGTTCTTATTAATATTTATTTACATTTATTCATCTCATAAATTATAATTTTCTTTCCATTTTCATTAATATTTTTTGCCGAATTTATTTCTGGATATTTTGCTGAAATAACAGGCATTAAATTGCCCTCTCTTTCAAGATCATTAATTTGCCATGAATTTAATATTAATTTTATTCTTCCCAATTTTTCTAAATCTTCTTTTGTGCTTAAAGGTTCTAATAATAAAGGTTTGGGCCAATCCCTTAAAAATAATTTAGTAATTTTTAAAAATAAAGTTCCCTAACCATTTTGAAAAAATAATAAAGAATTTGTGGAACAAAAATGAGAGGGATCCAGAAGGATATAATAAACATATTTTTGTCGCCATTATTGATAAAATAGTTCCACTCAAATAGCCAAACATGTTTGAATATATTTGTTTCTCTTTAAAATTTTTCAAAATTAATAAAAATTATTTTTGATTTACTGCCAAACAATGCCAAAATCATAATAGTTAATAATCTTGGAACAGACAGAAAAGTAGTGTCCGACCTGTCCATATCCAGCTGGATTTTTCCTAGGACATAATCCGAGTTTTTTTCACAAGCTCTTGATTATTTCCAGACCAGTCTATCCAGAAAAATCCAGCTGGGCCGGTCCGGCTCCTGAACAGAATCCGGATCGGGGAGATGATTTTGACAATATAATAAAACATACGCTTTGCCCAATGCTTAATAGCTTTTAGTAAATTCTTGAAAATTTCTCTTTTGAATTTATCCAACAAAACAAACATTTGCCTAAAAGCTGCTCGATAACCTAATAATTAATAAATTAAATTTTTTATAAAAATTTATTTACTACCGGATAACATAACAACACTTTTTGTAAATAATTTATTTCCATCAATTAGCATTTCATTAATTAATTTATCAATTAATTCTGAATTTTTATTAATTAAATTCTCATTATTATTTAAATTAAAATTCCATGTATCTGAGACTTCATATCTTGCAATCGGGGCAATCATTATATCCATATCAATTCCATTAAAGTTAATATCAAAAAGAGGTACTGTTGTATTTGCAATTGGGTTTAGCTATATAATGTTTAGTGAAAATTGAATTATTAGGCTAGTTAAAAAACTAAAGATAAGGATAATCGCCATTTCCATTATCCGCGATTTATTGCTCAAACAAATCAGCTTTCTTTATCAACAACTAATCACTTAAATATCAAGGTTCAATGTTATACGCATGTTATACGTATAACTTTAAGCCTCGGAAGTATATGTAACTTATGTAGTTGATAAACCAAAAATCAGATGAAGTCAGATGAAGGATAAACATGAGTAATATCACCATTCTTTTATTATTTTCTGGGACATGTTTGCTATAATACTTTTGATAGCAGCAACTTATAGATAAAAATATTCCTAACAAACACTCCCAAGAAGTTTTATGTTATTAATCGTAATATCATATATATTTTCAAAATGGTCAAATTTATTTAAATTCGAGTAATGGTTAGACAATGAGGTAATAATTGGATGCAGCAAAAGTAACCTTGCTTATGAACTTTGGAGGTTCGAAAATCGGAAGGCAGAGATAGGAATTCCGACCCAACGCTGCTTATCAGAAATTATACCGACAAAAAAAATTTGAAAATTTTTGAGAATTTTTGAAAAGTTAAATTCCCGGTTTCGGGCCGAAATGAAAATTTCGGTTAACTGAGATTTTAATTTTAGCGCCGCAGGCGAAAATTTTGAACATTTTGGGAAACAACGAAGCAAAAAATTTTTCATTTTCAGCGCCGCAGGCGAAAATTTTGAGAATTCTAGAAGGGCGTAGGCCAAAAAATCCACTTTTTTGCCAATCCCCTCGGAAAATTTTTCTTTTCCCAATTCGGGAGTGGGTGGGGGAATTCCTCATACCCCTCTGAAAACCTTCGTTTGCTCAGCTAAAAGAGAACGAGCTAATTTTGCTCGTACTCACCACTGAATTTGGCCTGAACTTGTACTTCGTACCTTAAGTAGGGTAGGACGATATCGATATTTTGAAAAAAAATTCGATATCGAGATTGGTCGAGATTGACATGATCGAGATCGATATCGATATGCAAGATTTGACCCAATATCGAGATCGATATTCGATATTAACCGATATTTATAAAAATTTTTTTATAATTTCCCAAATCCTGAAAATTCTTTGAAATTCTCTCTATATACCTATATTTATTGAAGCTAGTTTTCGGCCGGAGCCGTACCGGAACCGTACCGATCACCTTTCCAGTACCATTCCTCAAATCTCTTGTTATCCCCGGTTTAAGGGTTAAGAAGATTCTCAATATCCGAAACAACTAACTCTAATGCGAAGTTTTCACCTATTCCATCGAACTTTCACATTTTAATCGCCTGAAATCCCTCTTAATCTCAAATCCCTTTCCTGCGTCGCAAGCGAAAATTTTGAGAATTTTTAAAGCCTAAGATACTAGATTCTTGCTTTTCCAGCGCCGCAGGCGAAAATTTTTTAGAATTTTAGAAGGGAAAGAGGCCAGATTTCTTCCATTTCTTAGAAAAAAGGCAATCTTTAGGGGTGTATATTTAATATCGATATCGTTCGATATTTGAGGCGATATATCGGTATCGGTTTCGAGATCGATATCGGATGAAATCGATATCGATATTGGAAAAAGACCGATATTCGAGACCGATATATCGATATCGATCTCGGCTTGTCCTACCCTAACCTTAAGTGGGTAAGCACATTGGAGCGTCGTAGATGGAAATTTTTAAGCTGGAAGGCAAGAAACGAGTTCTTCATTGTAGCGAAAATTTGAGAATTTCAATGATTTAGAAGCCATATTTCTTTCTTTTTTAGCGCCGCAGGCGAAAATTTTAAAAATTTTGAGAGGCCGAAAGCGAAAAAAATTCACTTTCATTGCACCGCAGGCTGGAATTTTGAGATGGATATTCGCGGATTTGAAGCATCGTATCCGTATCCATCCGTATCCGTCCAATTTTTTAAAAAACACTATCCATATCCATCCGTATCCGCGGATATCCGCGGGTATCCGGATATTATCCGTATCCGTGAGCATGTCTGTGTATAATAACAAAATTTCTACCTTTGAAAATTGCTTTTCCTTATCATCAATAAATACTTTGTATAACATTTTGTATAGAGAATCGTCACTGTTTCCAAAAATTAGATCATGTTTTTTACACATTCTAGAATTTATGGAATTTATTTCATTTTTACATTTTGGGCATTTAATTGATTTAGGAATTAAACAATTTTTTGGAATAATAAAAATTATATCCAAATCTGTTGAAGATGTTTGAATACCATAAAGATTTGATCCAGCAATTATTTTTGAAAATCCTAAAAGATATTATTAATTTAATTAATAATCTTAACTATTATTAGTACAACAAAAGAAATCATAATGAATAGAAATTATAATTGTAGTAAAGAACTGATTTTAGCCTTCAAGATTTAGAATTCGTTTACGACTTCGCCCAAAATTTTAATGGAAAGAGGTTAAATGCAATATGACTTCCCCCTACAGTTTTTCTCCATTAATTTCTAGAATAACGGAAATAAGAGTATCCATCGTTCCGTCACAAAGCAACAGACGGAATCTCTCTGGAGAAGAGGTGGGTCGGAATTCCGATTTACGACGTTTTTTTTTCATTACGATTTCCGATTTTCAAAATTTTTGAAAATCTTAGTTTAAGGATTATGTGCGCAAAACTTTTATTGAAGTACCTCCATATTTATTTCCCGATCTTTTACAAATAATTCGAAGCCATTTTTCTATTTGTTTTTCAATCCAAATTTCTGTCATTTCTCTTTCTTTTATTTCTTTTTGGCTAATTTTGTAAATATTATCCAAATATTCTTTTAACTTAATTTTTTAATTAAAAAAAATGAAGTTAAATTTGAATACCTTTATTTCTAAGCTTGATTCCTTTCTTTTATTTAAATTAATTAATTGACTAATTTCATAAAATCCTTCCCTAAAGATCCATTTTTCATTTTTGTATTTATTTTTTAATTCTTCTGATTGTATGGATATTTCCATTTCTTTATTTAAATTATCATCTAAATTTATGAACTAGCTCGTTTTCTTGTCCCTTTTTCTTGTCCCCCTTTAATTGCCCCTTCTAGAAGAACCCCCTCAAACTTTTTACTCATTTAAGTAAGAGCTCCTATTATTTCCGGAATGTATTAAAAAGAATAAAGGTAACAACGTATGGGAAGGTGAAATCGAGGTTGGATCTATCAAAGGAGATCAGGGAATAACCAGGCTATTATATAACTAAAAAGACTGATGTTGATAATGGCTTTTTTCCAAATTATGACTAAATATGTATTTAAAAGTCGAAGTATGCACTAATACACAATTGTTTATACAATTATTAATACTATTATTAATACAATTATTAATTATTAATACTATTATTAATACAATTATTAATTATTAATACTATTATTATTAATACTATTTATACAATTATTAATACTATTATTAATATTAATAATTGTATTTATAAATTCACAATAATTAATACGAGTAATCTAATATACACATTCGTTCTGCCGAGTAATCTAATTTTAGTAATTGACAGGTATTTTAAGTAAAAATAATTTTGAATTTTTAATTAAATTTAATACCAATTAATTGTTGATTAAACATTTTCAGAAAACCTTTAATATTTCCAACAAAAATTTGTACAAATTTGGAATTATTTCCAATATTACTTAATTCATTAGAATTTTCTTCGTTATTCTCATTAATAATTGAATAAAATCTTTCAAAAAATAATTCTTTTATTTCTCCGTCATTTTTAACAAAATTTTCAAAATTTTTAAAATTTTTGGAAGGAATATTAATAATTCCTTTATCTTCATCTATTTTTGTATTCTTTGACATTAATAAAGAAAACATGTGAAAATGGGTTTGACTAAAATTAAAAAAATGTTATTCATTTAACCAAAACCAGACCGAAAAACACCAAAAAAGTCTTGTGTCAAGACTTAAACCCAGAGGGTGATTAGGCTAAGTGGAACCAGAATTTGGATCAGACAGTGTTTATTTGATCTGCTTCCGAACATTCTAATATATCCCACTATATACCATCATTTTTAATTTATTTGAAGGGGTGTTTGGAATAAGGATGTGTCGGGTGCCCAATTTTTTCTACAGGGTGACCCAAAAGAAACCGGACACATTATTTTTGCCATAACTTTATTAAAATTAAAGATAATGAGATCAAATAAAGATGAAATTATAGAGAACTAAATGGAGAACAAAATATAAAAATCTTTTAGAATTTTCCCTATTCTACTTTGAGATAATGTTAAAGGAACGTGCGAAAAATTATTGCTCCAGGTTGCACCTTTTTTTGAGACATTTTGCTTATAACTTCAGAACAGATTGCAGGAATTATACAAAATTTTTGTGGCATCTAGAGCAGTCCTTTATCTATAGAAATTACAAAGCAAAAATTTTTTTAGATTAACGCTTAAGGAGATATTCGATTGCGCGTAACCCTCCCAAAATGAGAAAATCGCATTCCCCCCAAAACTGATTTACATATACTCAGAGCCATCCATGTAGGAGTTGGAGTTTTTATCTTTCAGATTTGTCCGGTTCGCTAATGATCTTAATTAAATTCTGTTGAGATCATCCCGTTTGGACTTCTCCTTTCTGAGATACAGAAAATAAAATTTTGGGGGGAAAATTTTGGGCTCTTGTCCAGTTCATGCGTCCCATGAAAATTTATGCGTCCCATGAAGATTTATGAGTCCCATAAAAATTTATGCGTCCCATAAAAATCTATGAGTCCCAAAAATAATTTATGCGTCCTATAAAAATTTATGCGTCCCAAAAATAATTTATGCGTCCCATGAAATGAATTGAAAATTTTTTTTGTTAATCAAATATATATAAGTATAAATTAAAATTTCACAGGGACCGAAATTTTACCGGAACCGGAACAGGATCCAATTTGAGTTCCGGAACCGGAACTTTTCCAAGTTCCGGCACGGAACTGTAACCAGAACTTAAAAAATTTTGCTAGCAAATTTAAAATATTTGTATTTTAAGTAGTGTTGTCGGTTTAGCCAAATACTTTGGCCAAATACTTTTAGCCAAAAAAAGTTCCGGTTTGTCCGAAACCGATTTTAACCGGAGCCGAAACCAAAAAACACTGGAACTTTCCGGAACCGGAACCGGAACTTCCGGTGAAATTCTAGTATGTTTATTTTATAATTTTTGAATATTTTTTAAATTCATTTCATGGGACGCATAAATTTTTATGGGACTCATAAATTATTTTTGGGACGCATAAACTTTTATGGGACGCATAAATTATTTTTGGGACGCATAAATTTTTATGGGACTCATAAATTCTCTTGGGACGCATAAATCTTCATGGGACGCATGAACTGGACAAGAGCCAAATTTTGATATGGTATACCTAAAATTACATAACTTTCTTAATCCTTAATCAGGAAATCTTTAAATTTCCTATATGATAGAGAAATAAATGGGCTACAAGATAAACTTGGAATTATCTAAAAATGACATGAACAAAAAAAGTTATAAACGATAGAAAAGTGTCCGGTTTCTTTTGGGTCACCCTGTACGCACACCCGTTCTGAGGAAGCTTTATTACAACTATACGAAATCCGGCTAGATTTCATTAATATTCCTGAGGTAGACAATTTAAAAAAATATGTATGATATAAAATTTAAGCAAATAAACTACCCAAAATTTTCATTTGAAATTATTTCTTCCTCAAAAATAATTAAATTATTATAAAATTTAATTAATTCTTTCAAAATATTTTCAAAAATTTCCTTTTCATCATCAACATAATTATAATTTTTAATAAATTTTATTTTCTTAAATCTTGTCCAATTATTTTTTAATTTTTTAAATTTATTTAAATCGCCATTTTCCTTTCCTTTTTCAATTAAATTTTCATTTAATAATATTTTTTTAATTTCTAATTTTTCTTCTATTAATTTAGTCATTAAACAAATATTAATAAATAATAACATTTGATTAAATAATTTATCCTTCTGAGGTTTCTGCATTAAAATTGAATATAATTCTGATAAATAATCTTTAAATTTGGTTGTTAATTCAGTTGATCCTAGTTGACTATATTCATATAAATCTGGAAAATTTATAAAATTTGATCATTAAAAAAGAAGGATGTTTGAATTTAAAAATTAATGTGTGCATCGGATAACTTTATGTGTGCAGTAGAGTTGCTGTCTGGCATAAAATCGGTATCGGCATTTTTGGATAATGATACAGACCCGGATACCGAGTTCGGATCGTGATTGGCCGAAACCGTTATCGGGATCACGATAACGTGATCAACGCAAATAGGGCGTAGGCGAGAGAGAATGTTAGTTTTACAGAATTATTTAAAAGAGGATTTAAAATGGAGATTTATGTTAAATAAAATCCTAATCATGGAATCCTATTTACGTGTGCCCAGCGCCGGATAGGATTTAGCCTGGAATCTTTCGCAATCTCTAGATAATTTCCGGACCGGATTAATGTTGAAATATCGTTTTATGATAGTCGTTTTCAAACTAGTTTCCAGCCCCGGAACTCGTTTCATGCCCCTTATTTAAGACCATCTTCATTAAGTATATTTTTATTACCGTTTAAATTTATATGCGCAATTATTTCATGGTCCAATTTATTAAATGATAGTTTCCCTTCTTGAACCATTTCCTGTCCAATTAAATTTTCTTCATTAAATATATTTTCTTCAGGAAGCACCTCCAATTTATTATAATTTTCCTCATCCATTACCTCAACAATTTCATCAGATTCATCTAAATATGTATTATTTAGTGCTTCTTCTTCAATATTTTCATTCTCATTTTTTATTTCATCAGTTTCTTCATCAATTACCTCAACAATTTCATCAGAATCATTTATTTTTTCTTCAATATTTTCATTTTTTAATTTTCCATTTTTTCTTTTTTCAATTTCTTCAAAAAATAATTCTTTCGAATAACCAGTAAGTTTACGAAGCTCTTCATCTTTAAATTCATTTTTAATTATAATCCTAAGGGGGTAAGCTGTGATATATATATTAGAGCCCGGACCGATAAGATTTTTTATCGATAATTATCGATATTTTTCGATATTTTTTTCGATATTTATCGAAAAAATATCGACCGAGTAAATTTTGACTTTTTCGATATTTTTCGATATTTTTTCGATATTTATCGATAAATATCTACCGAGAAAATTTCGGTTTTTTCGATATTTATCGATATTCGATATTTTTCGACATTTATCGATAAATATCTACCGAGCCCTTCGTCCGGGCTCTAATATATATCGAAATTTATTTTAACTCACACTTAGTTGGATCGAGATATATATGTACATATTACGCCTCGAATTAACGAGATGTAGAGCATATGCTCTGATGTAGAGCATATGAGGGTGCTGTCGCAGGCAAGGTGGCTAAACTTTTACTAACTCTTACTTCACTCAACGATTATATCGAACCGAGAATTCATAAAAACTTGATAGGGGTGTCGGTTTCACAAAATTATTCGGTTGAACGAAGTCGAGGTCAAAACGCTAACCAAAAATCTTCGGGTTTCAGCCCGACCCACATAAATAGCTTTGGAATAAAAAATTTTTAAAAGAATCACTTGTAGTGCTTTTAATTGAATCCTCTAATTCATCTTCTTCAAGCGCACTATTTTTATTTATCATAAATTTGACAAGCCTATCTGCATGCATTTTCTTTCTTGCCTCACAATTTTTAACCAAATTATCTCGTTTAATTTTTCGCAAAACAATTTTTTTAATATTTGTTATTTTATTTTTAATTATTTCATCCTCATTTTTTAAATTTTTTGTCTTAATTTTATTATTTAATTTAATCTCTTCAATAGCCTCATTTACAGCTAAAATATATGATGGTGTTTTTGGATGTAATTCTTTCTCAACAATTGTATCCACATTTAAATAATAACGCTAAAATTAATTTTTTACACAGCTTATTTTTACCCTAATAAATGAAAGTAGCATAGATATCAGTGAGTTTCGTAGCAATTTTGTGATATAGTTTGGAAGAATAATGATTTGGAAAGATATCGTGAATATATGTAGGAGACTTGGAGGGATTGAGGGGATCTGGATTCCAAATCCTGGGCCAGTTTTATTGTCCCGCTCCATGATAACAGATACATATTAATATAAAATTTAAGTGCTAGGTTTAAATTTTAATTGCTGGGAATTGTGGGCGTCTGAGTGAATTTTTAAATTTAGTCAAAAATAAAATTAATTTATCGGCCTAAAAATGGTGATAAATTGAAAAAAGGATCCGTCTTATTAGACACCCGAGCGGATACCCAAAATTTTGAGGTAATATCACGAGATTAAAAACGAGGGTCGACTATATTAAATTCAATATTTTTTAATAAAAAGATAACCGAAATATTTTCCGCAATTTGTTTCTCTGTTAAATCTTTTGATTCTACATACTGAATTTGCATTTCTGTATCACCATACCAATAATATTTGGTCATTTCTGACCAAATAATTTTTTCTTCGTCGTCGAAATTTTTGTCTTAAAATTTATTTTTTTATACGAAATAGAAAAACATACACTGATAGTTTTAAAAATAAAAAAACGGTTTTTAAGGAGTTAACGCAAAAGATTTACCCCAAAAAAATTTTCAAGAACCTTAACACACCAATCCTTACGTAGTTAATAACAATGAAATACTTGCAGTTGATTTAGTTACCCTAAATGCTCGAATAATTACGTCCTCTTAATTAATTACTCTTTACTGGGAAGGCTGAAAATGATTACCCATGGTAATTCTATTAATTACCTTGAGTAATTATTGTTACGACCTCTCTCTGGAGAGGGTAATTATTAGATGTTATTTAATACAGGCTAATTATAACTAGTCTTATGGGGGTAATTATTGTTCCAACCTTTTGCTGGAGGGGGTAACTACTAGAAGTGGGTTAATTATTTGAAGGAGGGTAATTAATAGAGTATATGCGGTATTTAAAACAGACCTAGAATTAATGTAAAATAAAAATAAAAATATAAAACCTTCAATAATCAAACTATATTCAATATATTGTTTGCTCCTCCATTTTGAAATTAATAAACTATCATCAAAATAGGTTATATAAAATTCTTTAAGCTCAGAAAATTCGGATCGTTCAAAAGCTTTATAAATTAAAAAAATACTTGATTATCGTATATTTTTTAAGAATAATTTTCTTCAAGACAAATGATATTATAGATTCCCAAAAAACCCCTCTTGTGTTATCTCCTCAGATCTTGCATTAATGCTACTTCGCCTACATTCTACTATATGGATAAACTTACTCTTATGCTTGTCGACTAATTACAACCACCATATTATTCCCTAATTAAAATAAGAATTCTTAAAACTAACCAAAAACATAATTAAATTCAGGTAATGCATAACGAAGAATTTCAGTTCTAGTACTACCAAATAAATCATAAAGTTTTTCTTTAAGCTTTTCCAGATTTGCTTTATTTTTGGAAATTTTTCTTAAAATAATAGAATATTATAAATAATTTTAATAATAATAAAAGGGCGCGCCGAACTTTGCGGATTTTAATTTGCGGAACCGAAATTTACGGACCCAATCTTTGCGGACATATTATTCATTATCCCATTCACCCCTTTTACAACTAGATAGCCAATGTACACAACACTTATTTAATGCTATACTCACTAAGCTTTTCCTATCATTCAAATAGTTTTATGTTCCCAGCTAGCTTGGTACTTTATTAATATCCCGCCCCCATCCCTATTTGAGTCTCAGATTTATTTTCCTTATTTACTAGTGATGTTCGAGAGTT
Organism: Meloidogyne incognita; assembly: GCA_036172945.1. NCBI lineage: Eukaryota > Metazoa > Nematoda > Chromadorea > Rhabditida > Meloidogynidae > Meloidogyne > Meloidogyne incognita. The sequence goes on along the minus strand of JARQAC010000029.1, from coordinate 641,033 downwards.
AAAAAAAGCCGAGACTCGAGACCGAGACCGAGAATCAACCCCGAGACCGAGACTCGACTCGAGACCGAGAGTCGAGACCGAGAGTCGAGAGGTTAAGAGGGATATCACTTGATGTCCATCCTAATCCCCAAAGTCTCTTGATACCCCTCATATCCCAAAATCCCTTGAAACCCAAAACACGATATTCTCCTACTCCCTCTAATATTTTCAAAATCTTCGAAATCGAAAATCGAAAGAAAAATAACCTCGGAAATCGGAAAACGAAAACCGAAAAAAATTTTTTTAATAAAAGAAATTGGAAAATTAATTTTTGATATTTGGTCTCAAGTGGATCTCTCAACATGAAATCTGGGGGATTAATGGGATTAATGGAGGAACTTAATTCACGCATCAGGGCCTCCTCCAATTAGCGCAGGAGGCGAAAATTTTGAGAATTTTGTTAGATCCTTAAGCCAAAAATCTCCTTTTTTCTGCGCCGCAGGCGAAAATTTTTAAAACTTTGGAAGGCCAAGAAGCCAAAAACTTCCTTTTTCTGCGCCGCAGGCAAAAATTTTTTAAATATATGATGTCCGATAAGTACATGAAGTACGAGTAAAATTTAAAAATTTCCGTCATTAGGGGTGTAAATTTAGTCTTGTTTTCCGAGACCAAAACACCGAGATCGAGACCGAGAGCTCAAAAAACCCGAGAAATTTCCCGACTCGAGAGTCGAGACCGAGAGTCTCGAAAGAGTTATTTATTTACTGTTAATTATATTATTTAATAATATTAATTACTATTATTTACTGTTAATCAACCTTTTCCTCATAAATTTTAAGTAGAAAGCAATTTATAAAGTGAAAAATTATAAATGAGGCCTTCTAACTTGTCATTTACTTAAAATTTGTGAGGGAAAGGATGATTGACAGCAAAAAACGAAAATTAATCTGAGACTCAAATAGGGGTGGGGGGCGGGATATTAATAAAGTACCGCTAGCTTTTCCCTTTCCATCTATGTTGATTTCAAACTTAATTTATATAATTAATTCGTTAAATAAATCTTATGAATTGTAAAGAATATTGTGTATCTAAAGGGACAGGGCCCAATCTCTTTTAGGTAACAACAGTTATAATTTATTCTATTTAGGTAATTCTTAAGGATATACAGGCGGGAGACAGCATATAGGATATTTCAATGCATGTACTAACTTTTACTCTACTCGTTTAAGGAACTAAGGCACTGGGGCTTGGATAATACATTGCCTTATAGACGTAAAGTGTTTCTGTTCTTGGACCAACGCAGAACAACAAAAAAACTTTTTTCACCGCAATCCCGAAATATGCATCCCGATATTTCTCCCTATCATACACCTGTATAACAGGGGTGTGCCGAAACGGATTTTAAAAAGCGAAACGCGAAATGCGAAAGTCCAAAAAACGCGAAAATCCGCGAAATGCGAAACGCGAAATGCGAAACTGGCACACCCCTGCTGTATAAACACGTCCAGTATACTGAAGATCTGTTTATCTTAACTGAGGGATAAATAGCTAGCCCATTCCATCTATATAGTATCAAAATTTTACTTTATAATCTGTTGAAATTCTTCAGATTCCATTCTCCTCAAAAACATTAAAAAATTCATTTCATCAATAACGTGAGCATAACTATCACAAATTTGTCTATTTAAACTGGGTGATAATAGATCACATCGTGGTAAATTTCTTTCTGCATATTTCTCATTACCTCTAGAAACTAAAAAATCGCTCAACCTTTGTCTTAATTCCAATATACCACATAGATTATAATGGCTTACAAAACGATAATGAAAATAAAGCATTATTGGCCTAAAAAATTTTTTTTTATTTTAAAAAATTTTCTGAAAATAAATTATTTTCCGGATTGGGTACAATCATAATTATGATAATTTTTTTCGATTTTATTTTTCCCTTTAATATTTGAAAAATGAATAGAGAAACCAGACTGGTGCATGGATACGGATTTTGCTATCCATATCCGGATATATCCGTGGGGTCAATATCCGTATCCGTTTGTATCCGTCCCACTTTTGAGTCATATCCATCCGCGGATATCCGCGGATATATCCGTTTTTTCTCAAAATGGTCAACCTGACAAAAATTCTCAAAATGGTCAAACTTGTTTAAATTTGAAAATAGTCAAATAATTAATTAATAACTGCATTTGCCGTATCCATCCGTATCCGTCCGATTTTTAAAAAACACTATCCATATCCGTCCGTATCCGCGGATACCCGCGGATATCCGGATATTATCCGTATCCGTGCACCAGTCTGAGAGAAACCCAATAATTTCTAAAAATTAGTTATGTATATTTAAAAATTCACTACAAAAATAGACTTATAAAGGAAAAATAGAGTTCAACGTCCTTGTCTTATCACAGTTTTTCAGAAAGGTTCAACAGTTAATAATAAATTTTAAGCAATAAAGAAAGAAATCTTGAGAAAACAGGCAGGATTTGGGAATCCAAGAGTAACTGGTTATGGGCCAGAATATGCATTTCCCGGTCTCATCAAAACCTTTCCAATAAAGCCAGAAACTCTTCCTATCCGTACTATTATAAATAGAGATCGGAATTTTGTTCCGTACCGTATTTTGTGCCATATTTTTTTCCGTATTCCGTACCGTATTTCAAAATTTTACCGTTCCGTAGAACAGTACGGAATACCGAAAAATACCGATCAACTTCAAAATTTTACCGTACCGTATTCCGTACCGTATTACCGATACGGAATACCGATAAATACCGAAAAATACGGCCGTAGTACGGTACGGTCCGATCTAATTATAAAACAAAATTGATAATATAAACACCTCTTCTTTATCAAATCTGTCGAGTATATATCAGACGTTTCATTAAGTAATATTGTCTGGGTAACAATTGCTATTTTGAACATTTTTTCATTTGTTGAATTTATATCACCGAGGTATTCAGAATAATGCCAATCCAAAACTTTATTACCATAAACATCAATATTTCTATGCAAAAATGCTTCGTTATACCAACCATACAGAACTTTAAAAAAATTGTTTTTGTAATTTTTCTTTAAAAATTTTCTTAATTTTTCTTTGAAATTTTTTATAAATTAACTCCCTAAATATCTGATATCCCCCAACAGCTCCAAAAAATCTAGCTTCATGTTCAAATTTTAACTAACTCGACCCGACTTTTTCTGAACCCGGCCCATCCCTAGTCTAAATATTCGGTAAAATTCAATTTCGTACCCCCCCTCCTTTTTCATTCCTCAGAGTATTACAAAATGGTCAGTCAAGCTTAGGTTATAGAACACGGCGAGCTGTGTCGAATGACACCAAAATCGAAAAAATCCGACTTGATTTGACCAAAATACAGACCCCTGAAAATTAAACACCCATAAGAGCGAAAAACCATGGGGACCAAAATTCATGCAAATGATACCTCATTCGAAAGAGCTCGTCGAGCTGTGTAGAATGACACAAAAATCAACGCGATTGAAGAAGATTTGACAGAGTTATGACATAAGTCGTCGACTCCGTTAGGTCTACATAATGTCATAACTTTGACAAACCATGTCTAATCACGTTGATTTTGGTGTCATTCGACTCAGCTCGACGAGCTCTTTTGAATGAGCTATCATTTGGGTAAAATTTTTTTATTCCAAAAAATCGCTCTTATGGGTGTTCAATTTTCAGGGGTCTGTATTTTGGTCAAATCATGTCGGATTTTTTCGATTTTGGTGTCATTCGACACAGCTCGACGTGTTCTATAACCTAAGCCTGACTGACCATTTTGTAATACTTTGAGGATGGAAAAGGAGGGGGGTACGAAATTGAATTTTACCAAATATTCTTTTATTTATTTTAAAAATTTTTCATAAAATTTCGATTTTCGATTTTGATATTTTTTGTTTCGACGTAGCTCTGCTTAGAACTTGTCAAGCAATACAATTTTAAATTTTAAATAAAGTTTTCTATGCGGATATACTTGAAGCGAGAAGCTTAAAAAGTGTTCTTACGATACTACTATATTGGCCATATTTGGCGATTTTCCGTGGATATTTTGAATAGCCATATTTATAACTTACGAGATATAGGGTATGGATATGGAGGAGTAGAATAATTAGGAATTGAATGAAGAAACAAAACAAATAATTGAAATAAATACATTTTTTTAAAAATTGTTTTTGTTGCCTTGTTAATAATAAAATAATAAATTAACTTATTTAAAAACCATAAGTTTAAAACTAGAGACCGGACTGGGAGGGTCGTACGAGAATCGAGATTGAGATCAGGGCTGTGCGCCAAAATTTTCGCGTGGCGCGCCAAACGCCAATTTTTCAAATTCTCAAATCACGCCAAACGTCAGAACGCCAAAATCGGCCAAAAACGACGCCAAAACGCCACGCCAAAACGCCACGCAAAACGCCATGACGCACAGCCCTGATTGAGATCTCGACAAATATTATCAATCTCGATAACCGAAATTATTTCAAGATCACGTCTCGGTCCGATCTCTATTTACACATAAAAATAGTTTTTTTCTGAAAATGAATGTTATTTAGCCGGCCAAATACTATTTGTCCTAAAATGTAATTTGGAAATGTTTTGGCGGAATAGTTTAAATAAAAAGCGAAAATATTAAAAATAAATAAAATATTTTGATTTTAAATAAAAATAAATTTTTTGAAAATTTTAATATTTGTTTGAAAAATAAATATTTTATTAATAAAATTTTTCCCAAAAATTAAATTTTACTAAATATGATTAATTGTGAAATGGATTTGCACTTTTCCACAAAAGTTTAAAAATAGGTAAATTTCTCACGAGTTTACAAGCTTTTTATTTTTATAATTGCTATTTTCAAATTAACTTAAAAAATTTTACATTTAAAAAATTAAGAATGAAAAAATTAAATGGCAGGGCTATGTATGTATAATGCCACAAGTAGTTTGAGAATATATTCGGGAGTGGGGAGAGGAGAGGAGAAGAGAGCGGGGAGGGGGGAGGGGAAGATGAGGGGAAGAGGGGGGGGGGTGGGGAAGAGGGAAGTGGAGTGGGGGATAATGGGAAGGATGGAAGAGGGAAGTGGAGGAGGGAAGGAGGACATGGGAAGGAAGAGGGATAATAAATTTTAATAAATTTTAAGAGAGTTAATAAGGATGTAAATCAATTTTACATTGATTAAAATTAATTTTTATCTTAGAAATAGCTGCCAAATTGACAAACATGTTTATATGACCTTTTTTAGTTTTACTGACTGTTTGAATTTTTGGGTGTTTTGAGTTGTTATAATGTTGTTGAGGTTGTGGATTATAGAAATCTTCAATGGATTGCGTAAATTGCGTGGTTTTATAACTTATGGACTCTGAATTGCGACCAGAGCTGATTCAAAATTTCGATTTTCGCGGATTTTTTCTTTCGATTTACGATGTTCGAAATTTTGAATTTTCAATTTTCGAACTTCTGAAAAAAAATTGATTTTTGGCGCTAAAAAAGAAAGAATTCTGATTACATAAATTTAAAAAAATTCTGCCAACGGCACAGAAGAAGATTTTTGCTTAAAAATCTTCCAAAACTTTCAAAATTTTCGCTTGCGAAATTTTTTCCGATTTTCATTTTTCGATTTTCGAAGTTATTTTTCTTTCGATTTCGAAGATTTTGAAAAATATTTTCAATTTCGATATTTTTGAATTTTTTTCGATTTCCGATTTTCGAAGATTTTTTTGTTTCAAAACATCTCTGATTCCTCTTTAAAATATAATTACCGTATTTATTCTAATTGAATGACAGTCATTCTATTTTTCAATACCCCAGAAATTTGTCATTCAATTAGAGAGGTCATTCAAATAGAGGCGGTCATTCTATTTTTCAATAACCAATTATTTTAAATTTTATCAAAAATTTGTAAATTTTTAAGTAAATTTATTGAAATTCTTCCATTAAAATTTTTAATAAAATACCTAATAAGACAACTTAAAATTGCGTTTTGATAAAATCCTGGTTGTTTTTCGAATATTCCAAATTTTCGGATCAGGATCCAGGGATTTCCCAGGATTCTCAGACCCTTTTCAAGACAACGAAGTGAGAAGTCTAGAGATCCTCTGACTTCCCTTTAACTCCCCGATATTCGTCCAACTCATCTGATATCCTTTTTAATCCTACAAATCCCTTGATATCTCCGATTAATTGATTTGAGAGTTATCTGTAGATTTTGAACACTTAACAAGGCTTTTGAATTACCTGACCAAAGAATCTCTAGACTCAAGCGGAGATTAAAAATTTCGCCTTTCGTCTTTCGCCTTTTTTGGACTTTCGTCTTTTGCTGTTCGCTTTTTAAAATTACTATTGCATTTTATCCTTTCGCTTTTTAAAATCACTTTCGGCACATCCCTGCTACCCATCTAATTTTTAATTTTTACTCCGATTTCGACTAGGTCGATTTCGGATCCGGGATTCGAAATAAACAAATTCTAAGTTGACCAATGATCTTAAGGATTACCGAAGGTCCTTCTCCATCTGACAATGTTTCACGTCGATTTTATTTTCAATATTATAAAAAGAATCCATTCTTTAATAATACTTATAATTACGATTATACGTAAGATAAAATTAATAAAAATTATGAATTATTTTTTCACCTCTAAAAGGGTCATTCAATTAGGGGGGTCATTCAAATAGAGGGGGTCATTTTATTTTTCAATAGCCTCAAAAATGGGTCATTCAATTAGGGGGGTCATTCAAATAGAGGGGGTCATTTTATTTTTCAATAGCCTCAAAAATGGGTCATTCAATTAGGGGGGTCATTCAAATAGAGGAGTCATTCAATTAGAGTAAATACGGTATTTCTCTTATAATTATTTCTATTATTTCTAAGATAATTATTTCTCTTTAAAATATAATTTTAAACTAAACTTAAAATAAAATTAAATACACAATAAAAAAATTTCAAATTACTTCTAAAAATGTACAAACATCACTTTAAAATTGGTTCAAATTTAGTGAACCAAATAGGTTCAAAATTATTTTAAACCAAACTAACGTGGAATTTTGGTTCTTCTCTAATAAATTTAAGCTTTTTTGTGTATTTAGCATTCTAGAAATTATAAAAAAATTATTAAAATGAGTGAAAATGAACTAAGGAAATTGGTAAATCCTTACAGCCTTTTAAGTTTTTAAAGGCATTTTCATTAATTTAAAATTTATATCGACTACCTTTATATATTCTTGACTATTTTACTTATGATAATTTAAATTTAATTATTAAAATTTAATCATTAAAATTATAATTTTTGTTAAATTTACTTGTAATATAATTATCCCCGTTTTTATTGAGATAGAAAACCCTATTTGAAATACGGATCAGTTTCAAGAGTATTGGAACGGATCTCATAAATTAATGTGATTAGAACAGTGCCAGTTCCGAATAGACCGATTTTTGCATTTTTAGTTTTTTATCTTTCGTTTTTTAAATCTGTTTTTCTAATAGTCTTGAACTCATTCATATTTCCAAATTTAATGATATCAATTTAAGTTAACTTTTTTCCATGGGTGAGGATGAGCGGTATTAGTGACGTTTCCCGTTACCATGAGTACTTATCTAAAATAACGTTAAACTAATATGAAGGAGAGTTTGTAGTCGGTCACTAAAGTACTGTAGTACTCTTTTCTGGAAGACGGAAGAAGGCCCCTGCAACCCTTGAAATTGTGAAGTACGCTCATTAAGATATAATTTACATAAAGATATAATTTTTAAAATTTTTTAGAATTATTATCATTAAAATGAAAAGAAACTTAGTTAATAAATGTCAAATATGCGGTTCTAATTTTAAAGTTTCTCATCAATATAATGTTGATAGTTGTATAGTTTGTGCAGCATTTTTCAAGTTTTAAAGTGTTCTTAATTAAATTTAAAATTTAAATTTAAAAAAGGATTCATCTCAAAAATAAAAGGATCAAATTTGAATGCAAATGTTTTCCAAGCCGATTTAAAACACCTTTAAGGTTGATAGACTGTGAGAAATGTCATCTCAATAAGTGCCTATCTGTTGGAATGAAAGAAATAGGTTTAGTTAAGACTTCAGAAGCTTGTTCAAAAAAAGAAGGTTCAACAAATAGACAGAAATTGACAAATAGAAGTTCAACATACCTCTCGGAAGTGTGCCCTTCAAAACGTTCATCTTATGGACAACTTGTGATAAATACAAAATCAGAATATACTCCTGAAATCTGCACTGTAAAAGATTCATTCAGACAACAATTGATAAATAATGAAAGTTTGGAAGATCAAAAGGTACCCAAGTTTTATATTATAGAATAAATCAAAAGTAGATACTAGAGATACGAGAGATACGGTACAGAATACGGTACCGATGAAAAATATCGGTATTTATCGGTATTACAGTCGGTAATACGGTACGGCAACATTTTGAATTTCATCGGTATTTATCGGTATCGGTATTATACGGTATTACGGTACGGCATAAGGGTGATACAAATTACTTGAATTTGTCAAATCATAATTTTTTAGATTATTGCTCCGATTGTCGTTAAATCAGTTAATGAACAGAAACAACTTAGTTTAGTATTGAAAATCACTGAAAATCAGAAGCGAATTATGCATGCTTTTACTGATGTAGACGAAACTTTGCTCAGATTTATTTGTTTTGAGGATATTATACTCTCTGGAATTAATATTTTTGATCACATTCAAATGTTTTCGGTAAATTTTATTAAAATTTATTGAAACATTCCATTTACTTCCAGCCAAATCCTCGTCCAATTTCTCGAGAAGAAATGCTTAGCTGGGAATTAGACAATGAACGTGAAGGTGTATTTAATAAAAGGGTATATAAATGTATTCTTGTTGATCAGCTGTTATGTGTTTCTACAGCAAAATCGTTGCCTTTCTTTGATAAATTAGCTTTAACTGATAAGGTCGAATGATTTGAACAAAATAATTTTATTATCTTTTATTTGTAGATTGAACTTTGCAGACACGTAGCAAGTCCATTTGCTTGTTTTGCAAGTTCAGCCGTAGCATGTGATCTGGGCGTGGATACTTGGACACGTAAGGATTGTGTTATGCCTGCTCTTGGTGTTATTAGAAACAAAGAGTTTATGGAGGATTATAAGTAAGCTTTTCAGCTGTTATAGACAGCCTCACTACATTCTAATAAGCGGCCCCAAAGGCAAAGAGGCGCAAAGCCATAACTTGCTTCAATATTTCCGATTTTAGTATTAAACGATTTCTCTCTAGCGAGCAAAGAGAGTAGTACCAAAATTAATAAGGTCCAGAAATTTTCTAGCTGGTTATGGCTTTGCGTCTACTTGGCCGAGCGCTTACTTGGATGTGTCCCAATATTAATCCACCTCAATTTAAGATACATTTTTAACTTAGTCAGGATCTAGCAGGATATCTAAACGATACCCATTAGTTAACATACCCCTCATTATGAGATACAATTTTTTCAACCTCAAGGGGGTATCCTATAGTGAAGTATGACTGTATTAAATTGAAATACCTACAATTTTAATATTTTTTATTACTAAACAGATTGTTTACATTGGCTGATCGAATATTTACAAAGTCTGTAATTCCCTTTAAAAAAGCGGCATTATCCAAAGAGGAATATGCATTATTAATAGCTATTTTATTTTCAAAATCAAGTAAAATTAATAAAAATTTTAAAGAAATATACCTAATTTTTTATAAAGCTATTGAAGGTTTATCATACAATGGAAGAGAGTTGTTATATGAACAATCTGTTAAATACATGAGAATCTTACTTGAATATCAACAAAATAAATATGGGGTAATTGAGGGTGCTAGACGCTTGGATGAATGCATACGTTTAATTAATATATCTTTCCAAATTGATACAGCTTTTCGTGAAATGCATACACATCTGCATTTTAAAGCTGAAAAGAAATCACATGATCTTATTGAACGTTATTTGGATAATACACTTTGATTGCTTCAATTAATTAATAAAATTATTTATTTAACTACCGTTTAAAATTACGCGCCCAAGGACAAGTACTATAAAATATAGATGTAAAAATTATACAGAAATTTAATATAAAATTTTAAAAAATAATAATTAGTTAAATTTTGAGTTTAATAATTACAACAAAATTAAAAATAAAAATGCTTCGTGAGTCTGTGGATAAGGGATCCTGCCGAATTTATTTTTGTTTGTTGTTTTGGGTATTCCATTCCGTCACTGAGAATTTATTTTTTACGCAAGGACGTTCCCTATTGACTTTGGGATTTAGTATATCTAAGTGGCAATAATAAAAATAAAAAATCCCCCCAATAATGAGTGAAAGTTTTTAGCCTCAATGAGTCCGATTGTATATTGCCTACAAAAAATATGTCTGGAAATTTATTTTAACCATAAGATACAAATTTTTAACTATTTAAATGCTAAATTATTATGATGAAATTATAAAATAAAATATTAATGTCTACCACCACCTTCAGTTCCTTCCCCTTCACCTGTTTCCCCAGCACCGATTATATGAACAGCACCACCCATCTCTTCATGTTCATTTTCATTAACCTCGTGGCTACCACCCAAAATATGGGGAGACAAAACCTTCAAAATTTAATTTTTACTTAATTGTTTCTCTATCTTTATTAACCTCAACCAGAAAAGATTCTGTTGAATTAAATCGAGGAGAGAGAAAATTCGGGCTTAGAACAACAATTCCCAAAGTCTCAGGTGAAGCAACTCGTGGAGAACCGCCAACTATAAAAATTATATCCATTAAAAATCTAATATTTTTTCAACTATTTAAATAAATTTTCTTTTATTACCGTCGTAACTCCCTTCTAGATACGCCCTTCTGGCCATTCTTCTAGATATGTATATCCTTTGGCCTATAATAAGAGGTAACCTAATTTTGTGTTACGCTTTATTCCATCACTCAGTGGGCAGTCAAGTTTTAAATAAAACCTAACTTAAGCTAATTGTATCAAATTCTGAGTGTATCTAGATATATAAGGTTCGATTGTATCTCAAAATAATTTTAAAAAAACATTAATCTGAAAATCATTTTATTTTACTTGGTGTTAATATTTGCATAAACAAAGCTTTAGGACTAAGTATTCTAGCTTCGAAAGCTTTTGGAGCTAGCACCTCCGCCATGAAAACATCAGGATTTAAGATAAAAGCACTAAAAGCTTCGGGTGAAAGAACTTCAGCTCGGAACGCCCACGGGCCTAGAATTCGAGCGATCATTGCCATTGGTGAAAGGATTGAAGCAACAAATGCTTGTGGAGATAGAACTTGAATCTTTTTTAATTAAAATAATTAATTTAATTTGATTTTGATTTTATAACAAGGCTAAGGATTGTAAGAAACATCATAAGCCTTGTAATTGAAAAAATTTTTTTGTACCGTCATAAATTCTGGAGAAGCAATTTCTGTCCCAAAAGCACTCGGTGACAGATACACCTTGAAAATTAATTTTTAAAAAATCATTTAATTTTATTCAATTAACCCCTTCAAGTACAACACCATCAACCCTGTTTACATCTGCAAAAGGTGCGAAGAGAATATTTTTTGGATATTTTTCTGTTTTGTTTTCCTGTTCTGGTGATATACTTAAATCGAATGTTTTGTTGGAAATCCCTTCAGTGTCATTAATTCTTTTAAAATTTTCTTCAGTCATTCTTTTGATTCGGTGAAATTGAATATCACCAAATTTTGCAAATTTAAGTATTTTTTCCTCAATTTTTGAGACATCAATTTTTGTAGGATTGGATTCGCCTACGTAGGTATGAAAAGAAAGTTAAATAAAAAAAGGTTTTCGGGAGATAAAGCATTTTGAAATAATAAATCCCTTTCCGGAAAACATTTAAACTTAGTTCTGAAGCATTTTCCGAACAAGACCGAACAATAAGATCAAAGAAATTTTTCATATGCAATAAATTATATCTTTATCATGTTACCTAATATATCCCTTCTCTGCCATTTATCCAAAATTGTGTATTGATGTAAAGACAAATCCCTTTTTTGTTCTTCGCTCAAACTTGTTTTTAATATTTCAATTCTTTTTTCATAATCTTTAATTCTTTTTATTGCTGGTAATATTTTTTGTTCGAAATATTCAATATCTGGTTGAAGCTTTTCCATCAATTTTAATAATTGCCTGTTGGCCCCACTCATTTCAAGCAACATTTCCAACCATTCATTTGTTTCAATTTCATCCAGTGAAACTAACTTTAACAATGAAGCATGTTTAAATTATATATATATTTTAAAATATTTCCAGCGAACTTGTTTTTTATAAGTAATTAAAAACATTTTCAGGAAAACATTGTTTTAATTTATAAACTTTTTCCGGAAAAACATTGTTTTATAATTCAAAACATGTTCCGGAAAACGTTGATTTATAATTCAAAAACTTGTTCCGGAAAAATATTGTTTTAAATTCAAAAACATTTTCCGGAAAAACATTGTTTTATAATTCAAAAACATGTTCCGGAAAAACATTGTTTTATAATTCAAAAACATGTTCCGAAAAACATTGTTTTATAATTCAAAAACATGTTCCGGAAAAACATTGTTTTATAATTAAAAAACATGTTCCGGAAAAACATTGTTTTATAATTCAAGAACATATTCCGGAAAAACATTGTTTTATAATTAAAAAACATGTTCCGGAAAACATGTTCCGGAAAAACATTGTTTTATAATTCAAGAACATATTCCGGAAAACATTGTTTTATAATTCAAAAACATGTTCCGGAAAAACATTGTTTTATAATGCAAAAACATGTTCCGGAAAAACATTGTTTTATAATTCAAGAACATATTCCGGAAAACATTGTTTTATAATTCAAAAACATGTTCCGGAAAAACATTGTTTTTGAATTATAAAACCTGTCCGGAAAAACATTGTTTTTGAATTATAAAACATGTCCGGAAAAACATTGTTTTATAATTCAAAAACATGTTCCGGAAAAACATTGTTTTATAATGCAAAAACATGTTCCGGAAAAACATTGTTTTATAATTCAAAAACATGTTCCGGAAAAACATTGTTTTATAATGCAAAAACATGTTCCGGAAAAACATTGTTTTATAATTCAAAAGCATGTTCCGGAAAAACATTGTTTTATAATGCAAAAACATGTTCAAGAGAATATTAAATATTATATGTAGTTTAAAATCATTCTCGGTAAAACATTGATTATTAGGGCGTGTAATTATATGGAAATCCATATTTTTTTCCTGAATTCCTATGACTATGAAACGTACGAAAAACATGTTTTTGGCTTGTTTTACGGTTTCTAGAATGGTCTTTATAATCCATATTTTCCATATTTTTCCAATTTTGGCATTATGCCCATATTTTCCATATTTTGTCCATATTTGGTCATTTTTTGGTAAATTTTACTAAAAATTGGCGAAAATTTTCAAAATTTTGGAAATTTTTGGTCAAAGTTTTTTTTTTGAAATTTTTTCGGAAAAATTTATTTTTAAAAAAAATTAACAAAAATTTTAAATCCATAAAATCTTTTAGAATGTTCTTAAAATGCAAAGTTAAAGGCAAAATTATTGTTTTCTATATAAATACTGATTTTTAAAATATCTTTTGACTATTTTTTGATCCATATTTCAGGATTTATATCCATATTTAGTGTTTATTTCCATATTTATATCCATATTTCGGGAATTTATATCCATATTTTATGGCCATATTTTTTGATTTTATAACCATATAATTACACGCCCTATTGATTATTAATTCAAAAACACTTTCCGGAAAACATTAGTTCCCAATTTAAAACATTTAGTGAAAAAACATTGTTTTATAATTCAAAAACCTTTTCAGAAACAATTAAAATATGTGTTAGGAAAGTTTCATCTACCTGAAATAATTTCGGCAAAGGAAGATCTCCATTATCTCCAAAACTGAATAAATCTGGCGATAATAATTTTTGTCTTTTTTTAGCGTTCGAAAATAATGAAAAAATTCTTGGAGACAGAAAAGAAATACTGTTATCTTTTCCTTCTAAAATTTTTCCGAAAATTGATTTTAATTGGTCAGCCAAATCAAAAGCTTTTTGTTGCCATCCATAATATTTAATTAATTTAGTTGATGGTAAATACGAATTAATTTTACTTTAAAAAATATGTTTTATAAAATTTAATAAAAAATCAAAACTTTATATTATTTTGACTAATTCTCTGTATATAATCATTTACATATTTATTCTGTTCAAAATACCATTGAAAACGTTTTAATAATTCTATATTTTTAAATTTGTGTTTTTCTGTAAATCGTTAAAATTAATTAGATAAAAATAAATAAATTTACCAAATTTTTCTTTTGATCTTTTTGTTCTAACATATTTAAAATTAAGATTTATTTTCTTCTTTTTAGTGTTCAATTGTCTTCTCAATTTTTTTATTAAAGCTAATCTATTGACTATTTTAATAAAAAATTTAATCAAATAATAAGGCAAGTAACATACTTTGTTGTTGTTGCCTCTGATTTTTTTGTTGCCTCTGATTAATTGAATGTAGTAGATTATAATTTGGAAATTTTAAAAACCATTTCTTAAATTTATTTTTTGAATTGAGGAATATAGGTATCTTTTCAGAATATTAAAGGATCTTTTGCCAAATTAATTATTTTCCACTTAATTGATTGTCAAAATTTACTAGGCCAATGAGGAGGTTTAATAAAATTATTAATCATTTCCCCACAAAATAAATTTTAAATAATTGAGGGAGGAAGGGAGTAGATGTTTGGTACTATGAAAAACGGAAACTCGAAATTAAAATATGTAAGGTTAACTAAAGTATATAAAAATATCAAAAAATTTCAAGTATTTGTGAAATTTCAAGCCTGGAAATGTGATGAAATGTGCCATTGAGGGAGGATAAGGAGTGTAACGGAAGATTAATAAAATCAGCTGTAAATCAAATAAACAAACCAAAGTATTTTCAACAATTCCATTACAACAATTTATTTGTTGTTTTTGTTTTTCATATTCATCAAATAAATTTTTAGATTCAATTAATTTAGATAAACATTTTGCATAATTTAAAGGAGATAAAGAATTTTTATTTAAATTTAAACATTCATTAAATAAAATTTTTTCTGTTTGTTTTACTTGTTTTAATTCTAATTTAGCTATAGATTTTAATAAAGCCATTAATGCTGCTCGTTGAAATAATAATTCTAATTTTTGGGGATTTAATTCAAATAAATATTTTTGTTGTTGCTCTTCTTCTCCAATTTCTATTTTTTAAATTTTTAAAATTTTTGATTAAAATAAATTTTTATTTTAGTCTAACCTCTTGTTTAAGTACGCTTTGAAGCTAATAAAATCATAGTTTATAAACAAAACCCCTAAATTGGACCCTATATTGGGGTACTCTTAAATTTAGAGATATCGCTTATAATGCTACGGTTACATAAAAATCGCGCGCGACACGCGACAGTCGCTAGGCGACATGTCGCCGGCGACAGTCGCTAGTGGCGTGGTTACATAAAATCGGCGTCTTCCGCAAAAGCGACTGTCGCAAAGCGACAAACGCTGATTTTATGTAACCACGCCACTAGCGACTGTCGCGCGCGTCTTGTCGCCTAGCGACTGTCGCGTGTCGCGCGCGATTCTTATGTAACCACTAAATCCGATTAAAAATTTTTTAAATATTTACTAAAATAAAATTTATAAAATCAAAGTACATCATTTTTAAATTACTTGCTGGAGGCGCTCCTCTCGTATCCAGTGATGTCAAAGTTCCAAAATTTCTCTGGAACTAGTTCCAGTTCCAGAACTAGGTTTTTAATTTTAGTAGTTCCAGTTCCGGAACCAGGTTTTTAATTTTTGTAGTTCCAGTTCCAGTTCCGGAACTCCATTTTTAAAATTCCTTAGTTCCAGTTCCAGTTCTGGAACTAGTTCTAAGCTAGTCTAGTTCCAAATTTATAATTTTTTTTGAATATGAAAAGATTTATCAATTTTAACAAATAAAGGCATAATTTAAAAAATCATCTAGTGTACGGCAAAATCGCATTCACGGGATCCCGTACCGGGATTTTTTTCAAAATATTTTACAAGACAATCCCGCGGGATTAATCCGTAAATCCCGATAATCTCGTTCTAAAATTTAGCGGGATCCCGCGGGATTTCAGGATTTTACATAAAAAATTTTTACGTAATAGATATCGAGGAGATAAGAGGGTTTGAAGGGATTAAGGGATTTAAAAGGATATCTGGGGATATTTGTGGTGATATCTGGTTATAATAGGATTTTGGCCTGATCGGAGGATTTAAAAAGAAGAAGAGTTTTTAAAAGAAAATAATAAAAAATAACTATTTTAGTCCCAGAAGAATTAAAAAAAGTAATTAAAGTCACAGAAAATATTCAAAACCAAATAGTATTCAACAAACAATAACGGGTTTTAAAATTAATATTTAAATTAATTAAACAAAAATTAGGGAACATGTGCACAGACGGGTGATTGTATGATACAAAAAACGGAAGCAATTAATCAAAGAGCTAATATTGCTGAACAAGAAGTTTCTATTGCAAGAAGTTTCTATTTAAAAATATAAAATTTATATTGATCGATAGAGAATAAACTGAACTTTCAGAATCTTTTTAAATTTTGAAAATCGGATCAGAATTGATCGAGAAATAGCATGTCGTAAAAAAGTGTCGCCAAAAATTCAAACATGTTTGAATCAAAAAAAGTGTCGCCGGCGACAAGTCGCCGGCGACAGTCGTGGTTTATGTAACCACTAGAAAAAGCGACAAAATCGCGCGCGACATGTCGCCGGCGACAGTCGCGGTTTATGTAACCACTCAAAAAAGCGACAAAGTCGCGCGCGACAAGTCGCCGGCGGAAGTCGCTTTTTATGTAACCACTCGAAAAAAGCGACAAAATCGCGCGCGATTTTTCTCTCCTCTTTTTACGTTATCTTTTCTGTCGCGTGTCGCGCGCGATTTTTATGTAACCGTAGCATTAGGCACCCGTTGGCCAAAAATTCACCTAGTTTTGAGTTATTTAAGAATTAATTCTGCTATTATTATTAATTTAAGAAAATTAATTTACCCTCGAATCTAAATGATTTTACTATCCTTATGAAAATAAAAATAATTGAAATAATTATTTTTGAATAATAATTTAATATCATCCGATTAATAAAATATCAAGGAAAATTTTTCAGAAATTTTTTAGAGAATTTATGAAACAAATAATTATAGAATTAATATTTAATTATTTAAATTTAATAAATTATAAAATTAAGTTTATAAACAAAATCATTTTTGTAACATTTTTATTTATAAGTAATGAAGTTATGTTCTATTATCTTAATTTACAAACTATTTAAATATTAAATATAATTTTTATAAAAAATTAAATTGCAGACATTTTTATTTTATGATTAAAATATATTTTTAAAAGGATTATTTTCAAAATATAAAAATAATTTTATTTAAGTACATTTTCTACGTAACATTTTTTCAATTCAATCTATTGTAAATACGAGATTTATATTTTCAATAAATATATTTTTAGCTTATTGTTAGACTAAATCTGTTGGAGATTAATTCAAATTACTAAAAATGTGATATAGGAAAATAAATAAAAAGTGAATTATAATTCTTTTTTATTTTGAATTTGAATATAAAGACGACTTCAATAAACTTTAAATAATCACAAAATCTTATCACGAAACTTATTTTTATCAACCAAATCCAATTTAGAATTTAAATTCAATATTTATTTGGTCTTGAGTCTTGGGACAAGTCTTAGTCTTGGGGTGTAGTCTACATATGTCTTGAGCTTTGGAGAATTTTCTGTCTTGGACATCGCTAATAATTAAATATTTCATGACCAAATTTAAACCATTAAAATTATTGGATTACAAAAATATTTTCTCTGATTTAAACAATTATCACGATTCAAAAGAATTTATTGCTGATCAGTCTTTTGTTAATGTTCTTAAGTTTTTCTCTCATCCTTCAGTTTCTTCAGTTCCTTCATGTTCTTGATGCATTCCATCTCCTCCATGTACTGGATGTGCTTCATGCCCTTCAGTTCCTTCGTGTATCCCATTATTTAAAGTATGATGACCTCCACCAATAATTCGAACAGCCCCACCCAACTCTTCATGCTCATCCTCTTCTAATGCATGGTGGCTGCCACCCAATATATGTGGAGATAATACCTTTTAATTAAATATGAAATTTCGAAAAATTTTTTTAAAATTTATTAACCTCAACAATAAAAGATTCTTTTGAATTAAATCGAGGTGAGAGAAAATTTGGACTTAGAACAACAATTCCTAATGATTCCGGTGAACCGACTCTAGGAGAACCACCAACTGTAAAATTATTAATTATTAGATAAAAAAATATTTTTTACATGGCGTTAATATTTGAATAAATAGAGACTTTGGACTAAGTACTCTAGGTTCAAAAGCTTTTGGAGACAATACTTGTGCCATAAAAACGTCAGGATTTAAAACAAAAGCACTAAAAGCATCAGGTGAAAGAACCTCTGCTCTGAACGCCCAGGGATTGAGAATTCGGGCAACCATAGCCATTGGAGAAAGAATTGAAGCGATAAATGCTTGTGGAGAAAGAACTTGTATCTTTTAATTATATGATTAGTATAAATATCTTAATTTAGAATTTTATACCGTCATAAATTCAGGTGATAAAATTTCACTTGCAAATGCACTGGCTGATAAATAAACCTAAGAATACGGAATTAATGTAATTAATTCTAAACATTATCCTTCATTAAAATAATTATAAACATCTTCGGAAGATCGTTTAATTCTTAACATTATCCGGAAAACATCTAATTAATTCTTAAAATTATCCGGAGAAATATATCTGAAATTCTAAACATTATCCGGGGAAGCATTAAAATACTATAATTATAAACAAGTTCCGGAAAAATATTAAATTAATTATAAACATTTTCCGGAAAAACATTTCATTAATTCTGACTTATCCGAAAAAACATTTAATAAATTATAAAACTTATCCGGAAAAACATTAAATTAATTATAAACATTTTCCGGAAAAACATTTCATTAATTCTGACTTATCCGGAAAAACATTAAATTAATTATAAACATTTTCCGGAAAAACATTTCATTAATTCTGATTTATCCGGAAAAACATTTAATAAATTATAAAACTTATCCGGAAAAACATTAAATTAATTATAAACATTTTCCGGAAAAACATTTCATTAATTCTGACTTATCCGGAAAAACATTTAATTATAAAACATTATCGTAAACACATCAGAATATTTATAAGCAAGTTCCGGAAATATAAACATTATCCGGAAAAATATTTAAACAATTCTTAAAACATCCGGAAAGACATTAAGACAAATATGTAAATCTTCCGAAGAAATATGTATATTTGAAAGATTATTTTTTGCCTTTATTCTTAACTTACTCCTTCTAATATAACACCATCAACTCTTTGTACAAACGCAGAAGCTGTCAATATAACAGTTCTTGGAAAATGTCCCCCAGGTTTTTCCTCCTCTGGGGATACTCCACTACCCTCTATATCACTCGTATTTTGTTCAACACCTCCAATTATTAATGTATCTCGTCGAAGAATTCTATGAGTATTATTTTCCTGATCTCTTCCTGAATAATCTTCAAGTTTAGCAAAGTTAATTATTTTTTCTTCGATTTGAGAAAGATCAATATTCAATGGATTAGATTCTCCTAAATAAATTATGCGTATTTTTTTAAACATTTTTTTGATTAGTTTTGTACTACAAATTAGGGTAAGTTAATAAAAGAATTTTTTAATATTCTAAGAAAAATTCTAAGGAAAACATTCTTAATTTTACAAACATGTTTTAGAAAAACATCTGAATTTATTTTCCGGAAAAACATACAATTTATTATTAAAGCTTTACGGGAAAACATTAAGTAATTAGTATAAAAGTTTTCCGCAAATAGGTATTCTATTATTACCTAATATCTCACTTCTCTGCCATTTATCCAGAATTGTATATTGATGTAAAGACAAATCCCTTTTTTGTTTTTCGCTCAAACTTGTTTTTAATATTTCAATTCTTTTTTCATTATCTTTAATTCTTTTTATTGCTGGTAATATTTTTTGTTCGAAATATTCAATATCTGGTTGAAGCTTTTCCATTAATTTTAATAATTGCTTGTTGGCCCCACTCATTTCTAGCAACATTTCCAACCATTCATTTGTTTCAATTTCATCCAGTGAAATTAACTTTAACAATGAAGCATGTTTAAATTGTTTATTATTTCAAAAACATTTTCTAGAAAACCTTTGTTTATTAATTAAAATACCTTCAGGAAATACAGGAAAACATTGTTTTTATTTATAAACTTTTCCGGAAAAACATTGTTTTATACTTCAAAAACTTTTTCCACAAAACATTATATGTATATAATTTTAAAACATGTTCAAAAATCATTAATTATTAATTCAAAAACACTTTCCGGAAAACATTATTTTTCATAAACGTTTCCGGACAAACTTTGTTTTATAATTTGAAAACTTACTCAGAAACATTACAACATGTTTTAGGCAAATTTCACTACCTGAAATAATTTCGGCAAAGGAAGGTCGCCGTTATCTCCAAAACTGAATAAATCTGGCGATAATAATTTTTGTCTTTTTTTAGCGTTCGAAAATAATGAAAAAATTCTTGGAGACAGAAAAGAAATACTGTTATCTTTTCCTTCTAAAATTTTTCCGAAAATTGATTTTAATTGGTCAGCCAAATCAAAAGCTTTTTGTTGCCATCCATAATATTTAATTAATTTAGTTGATGGTAAATACGAATTAATTTGACTTTAAAAAATGTTTTAAAAATTTAATAAAAAATCAAAACTTTATATTATTTTGACTAATTCTTTGTAGATAATCATTTACATATTTATTTTGTTCAAAATACCATTGAAAACGTTTTAATAATTCTGTATTTTTAGATTTGTGTTTTTCTGAATAATTAATAAATTCATTTAAAAAATACTGAAATCTACCAAAATTTTCTTTTGATCTTTTTGATCTTATATATTTATTATTCAACCATAACCTTCTTTTCAAATGACGATTCAACTGTCTTTTAATAGATATTTTATTATCTAGAACTTTGTTTCTTTAGAATATTACTATTTTTAAATTTACTTTGCTGTTTTTGCAAAAATCCTTGATGGTGTTGGAACTTTTGTACATTTAAAAATAAATTCTAAATTAAGTTGTTATTTTAAAAATGAAAACAGTTTAGATTGTTTCTAAAACATTTTCGAAACAAATTATACAAACAAATTATTTTCCGAAAAACTTTCTAGGAACAGATAAATTATTTCCGCAATTTTATTGCCATATTTTCCGAACAAAAATAAATTTAATCAAAACATTCTCCGAAAACAAATGGATTTCATTTCATCCAAAACATTTTCTGAAACAACCAAATATTTATTACAAAGAAATTTCAAGCAAAACATTTTCCGGAAAACAAATTTATTTCAAACAAAACATTTTCCGGAAAACAAATAAATTTCAAACAAAACATTTTCCGGAAAACAAATTTATTTCAAACAAAACATTTTCCGGATAACAAATAAATTTCAAACAAAACATTTTCCGGAAAACAAATAAATTTCAAACAAAACATTTTCCGGAAAACAAATAAATTTCAAACAAAACATTTTCCGGAAAACAAATAAATTTCATTCAAAACATTTTCCGGAAAACAAATAAATTTCAAACAAAACATATTCCGGAAAACAAATAAATTTCAAACAACAAATAAATTTCAAACAAAACATTTTCCGGAAAACAAATAAATTTCAAACAAAACATTTTCCGGAAAACAAATAAATTTAAACAAAACATTTTCCGGAAAACAAATAAATTTCAAACAAAACATATTCCGGAAAACAAATAAATTTCAAACAAAACATTTTCCGGAAAACAAATTTATTTTAAACAAAACATTTTCCGGAAAACAAATTTATTTCAAACAAAACATTTTCCGGAAAAGAAATAAATTTCAAACAAAACATTTTTCGGAAAACAAATAAATTTCAAACAAAACATATTCCGGAAAACAAATAAATTTCAAACAAAACATTTTCCGGAAAACAAATAAATTTCAAACAAAACATTTTCCGGAAAACAAATAAATTTCAAACAAAACATTTTCCGGAAAACAAATAAATTTCAAACAAAACATTTTCCGGAAAACAAATAAATTTCAAACAAAACATTTTTCGGAAAACAAATAAATTTCAAACAAAACATTTTTCGGAAAACAAATAAATTTCAAACAAAACATATTCCGGAAAACAAATAAATTTCAAACAAAACATTTTCCGGAAAACAAATAAATTTCATTCAAAAATTTTCCGGAAAACAAATAAATTTCAAACAAAACATATTCCGGAAAACAAATAAATTTCAAACAACAAATAAATTTCAAACAAAACATTTTCCGGAAAACAAATAAATTTCAAACAAAACATTTTCCGGAAAACAAATAAATTTCAAACAAAACATTTTTCGGAAAACAAATAAATTTCAAACAAAACATATTCCGGAAAACAAATAAATTTCAAACAACAAATAAATTTCAAACAAAACATTTTCCGGAAAACAAATAAATTTCAAACAAAACATTTTCCGGAAAACAAATAAATTTCAAACAAAACATTTTTCGGAAAACAAATAAATTTCAAACAAACATATTCCGGAAAACAAATAAATTTCAAACAACAAATAAATTTCAAACAAAACATTTTCCGGAAAACAAATAAATTTCAAACAAAACATTTTCCGGAAAACAAATAAATTTCAAACAAAACATTTTCCGGAAAACAAATAAATTTCAAACAAAACATTTTCCGGAAAACAAATAAATTTCAAACAAAACATATTCCGGAAAACAAATAAATTTCAAACGAAACATTTTCCGGAAAACAAATAATTTTATAAAACCAATTATTTGTTTTTATAAAAACACAAACCAAAGTATTTTCAACAATTCCATTACAACAATTTAATTGTTGTTTTTGTTGTTCATCTTCATCAAATAAATTTTTAGATTCAATTAATTTAGATAAACATTTTGCATAATTTAAAGGAGATAAAGAATTTTTATTTAAATTTAAACATTCATTAAATAAAATTTTTTCTGTTTGTTTTACTTGTTTTAATTTTAATTTAGCTATGGATTTTAATAAAGCCATTAATGCTGCTCGTTGGAATAATAATTCTAATTTTTGTGGATTTAATTCAAATAAATATTTTTGTTGATTTTCTTCTTAAATTTTTATTTTTAATTTTTTGTAAATTATTATTAAAAATAAATTTTCTTACCTTCAATCTTTAATGATATAAGTTCCATTATTAAATTTAATAACAGAAATATAAATGAAATTTTTAAGTTCGAACAGTTCAATAACATTAAATATCCATGCAAATAAGAATAAAATATTATAATTTAAAAATTTATTAAGTTCAAGCTTATTTTTGCTTAAGTTTAAATTTAGATATGTATACTTTAAAAGTCTGAACAAACAAAGTTTTAATAAACTAAGTTTATAGCAAACTAAGTTTTAAGTTTATTAAAGGTTTAAACTTGATTTTTTACTAAGTTTAGTTTTTAAGTTCTACTTAAGTTTATTTTATGATTATTAAGTTAAAATATTTAAGTACATATACTTAAGATTTTTAGTTTATTACTAATTTTTAAGTGCATAGATAAAAATATTTTTAAAATTCGTTATTGATGAATTGAATATGGATGAATTCTTTTCTATTTTTGTACTAGAGAAATAAAAATTTGGTTAATTACCGGATTAATTCTAGTGACTTAATACGTGAATTATTTTTCTCTTTGCGCAAAAAGAAAGTAAACTCTCAAAATATTCTAGCTAAGAAAATAAAAAAGCGTAACTTATTTTTAAAAAAATTATTTAAAAATAAAGTAGAACATAATAGAAAAATTTAAAATTGCTAAATAAATTTATTACATAAAATATCTGAGTACATATGCTTGACGATTAGTAGAAAAACCGGATTATTTGCTGGAAATGTGGATTTACGGGCTTATAACAGAAAATAATTTTAATGATTATTATATCACTATTATTATATACGTACAGTCGGACCTCACATTAAAATACTTCCTTGTCTAAAAAAATTATTTCATATAATTAGGTGTATATTTAAATTGTGAAATATCACTAGACGGCTTCCCCACACAATGGCCTACCTAATTTAAAAAACTTTATTTGTAGACAGACCTATTTAATACCTATTAAATGACTATAATCTTGAACAGGGATAAAATTCTATTTGTCTAGAAAAATTTATTATAGCTAACCCATCCACAAATTGTACGGAAGATTTAATATTTTCATGGAAAGCAGTAACTGGTAAGGTCCGACTTATACCAAAATTATTTAAATTTCAAGACATTCGGAAATGAAATTGCTGTTGTTGCAATAATTGTTGTTGATGTTGTTGTTCAGCCGAGGGATTTAAATGTTGTTGGTTATAATTTAAATTTTGAAAAACATTCCCTTCCGTTATTTGATGTTGTTGTGAATTTGACAGCATAATTAATGGCTGTTTTTGGATTGACATTTGTTGACACAAAATTGAATTAATTGGTGAAGAATCATTAATATCTCCACTAATTGTTGTGGATAATGCAGAAGAACAACAGGAGGAAGTGCAAATTGTATTAGAAGAATTATTAGTTGATAAGGAATAAAGCGAAGAATTATTATCAATTCTGTCAAATGATGAGCTCAATATTGACTCTTGGCTATGTGAACCATTTGAAGAGATTGATGGGGTAATCATGTAAGATGGATTAACCTTAATAAGATTTAAAAAAATCAAGAAAAATAGTACGACCTCGATTTTACATACACCCAATATTAGATACCCCCTCAAATTAAGATATTTTTAAGCCATGTAGCGATATTATGCAAGTAAAATCAAGAAGTGTGAGACCAGTCTATGAAAAATGGTTGGAGAGACCACTCAAGACGGATCTGAGCAAAATCCACAGTAGTGGATACACTCAGTTAATAGATACGATTTTTGTCTCAAATGTTTATGTAAAAGCGAGGTTTGATTGTATTACGTGTGTAGCAATTGCAGGCATAATAATAATTGGTTTATTCATTGTTGGCATTAAACTTCCACCACTACTACGATTATTTGGGAAATAAAATCTGTCAGATTGTGTTTGAAATGAAGGATTATTTGTTTTTGATGAATTAGGAGAAATCTTTTTAGGCATCGAACATGCAGTTGATATATTATCTTCTTCCAAATGAGAGGATAATGTTGAGGAAGAAGGCACAGAACGAATAAGTCCACCAACATTTCCTCCACTTTTATCAATCTTTTGACATTGCTGAACTTCATTGCCTATTATAGGCATTTGTTGACATAAGAGGAAAGCAGTTGTTGAAGTTGGATGTTTTTGTTGATGTTGAATTGAATGTTGTTTTAATAAATTCGGAGTTATATTTAGCTATAAAGAGAATTTTTAAATTCCAAAAAATTCTCTTGCCTCCAAATGTTCCAAAGGTTGTTGTTGTTCATGTAAAGATTGTGAAAAAATATTAACAACATCCTTTGGTGTCTTCCCATATTTGTGCATTAACTGCCTTAGTTCGGCCTCAAAATTGTTTTCCCCATTGTTAAGGGTTTGCTGGTTGTTTGGATCTTGTTGAGAATTCGTATTTGCTGCAGCCTGGAAAAATTTTAATTTTTAAGAATTTTTTTCACATACATTATCAGTGGCAAATTCATCATCTGGTTCATTATTATTATCTGTAGTGTTTGTCTTACACGTAACAACTGCAACTCGCATTGGAGTAAAACTTTAAGTTAATATTTTTTTATAAATACAGTATAAAATCAAAAAAATTTCTGGTTTAGAAAATGACTAGTATCAGGTTTCCCTAGTATAAGACAACCATTAGATTGAGTATAAAAACTTAATTTTTACGTAATTGAATGTTGTTTCTCAATATTGCCTGGATGTAGAGCATTAGACAGTATTTCTCTCGTTTTTATTTCTTGTGCAGGGTCCTGATGGTCTCCTGAAACTTTCTGGCAACGCTTCAGAACCTCAGCAACATGTACCCATTGTTTATCCGAATCGAGAACAAAATCAACCTTTTATAAATATTGCTGAATTAATTTAAATGTTTTAATTTTAACCTTCTCAGAAAGAATTATATCTTTTAGGTAATCATTTAAATTTTTAGATTGAAGCTTTTTAACATCCAAAGGATCCTAAAATACTACTTTTGAAATAAATATTGTTTTAATTATTTAATTACTAAATCAAGAAATTCATCATTTGAACATTTAACAGTAATACAAACACAAGCCCCTGCTACTAGTGATAAACGCATTACAAGTCCTGAGCCGGGAAGTGTTCGTAGCATTGAATATACCTTTATTTATAAAATTTTTCATTAACCTACTCACTAACTATCAAATTATTTCAAGTTTAAGATTAAGCATTAATATCATCTATGTCTATTTTTAATCTAAAGATTAATACGAAGTTCAAAGATAAGCTTAAATTCCAAGTTTTAAATTAAACACAAATAACCGGTTTTCAAGTTCAATCTTTAAAATCAAATAAGTTTCAAGTTTAAATATAGGTCCACATAAGGTTTAGGTTCAATCTTTATTATCAAGTTTTTCAAGTTCAAACTTGAATGTCAAGTAAGTTTCAAGTTTAAACTTGATGTATATTAAGTTTAATTTAGCTTAAGGTTTTAAGTAAATGATAAGTTTAAACTTAAGTTTCAATTAAGTTTATATTTCAAACTTAAGTTTCAAGACGTTTCAAGTTCAGTTATTATTGTTTAATTATTAATTTAAAATGTCTCAATAAATAAATATTTACAGTATTTAATTCCATAAATCCTTGAAGCAATCCAGCCTCCCATAAATTTCTTGTTTCTGTTTTTTGGTCACTGAATAAATGTAAAAGTTCCAACATTCCTCTCCTTTTTTGATATTTAAAAATATTTTTTAATTAAAATTTTAATTACCAAACACTAAATCTTAAATCACAATTTGGTGAAGTAAAATGTAAATGTGGACAGAGAACATTTTTGAAACTTATTAAAGAAGGTTGGTCCAAGGAATATTCATTTGTTAGGTCAATTGTGGCTTTAATTAAAAAAAATTTTTTTTCAATCTTTTAATTTAATTTTATGCGAGGATAATGCGAGAAGGTAAGAAGTTAAATGGGTAATTTCTTTAGTCAATGAGCTTAAGTTTCGCTAAAATATTTTTTAAATAAATTAATTCTAGCCTTAAATCAAGGATGTTTGGCGTTAAAGTAAATAATAAATTAGAGTAAATAAGCTTAAGCTTAATAGACAAGTTTTAAGTTTAAGGTTAAATGTCAGTAAGTATTATGTTCAAGCTTAATTATCAAATAAATTTAAGTTAAACTTAAGTTTCTAGATTATAAAAATTTAGCTGTCAATATGTTCTTAGCTATATAGTCTAATGCAATAAAATTGTATTAGCATCAATAAAGGATTATTTGTAAAAAATAATAAATTTCCGATATCTTACAACTTTCAGTACACTCTGAACAATGCATTTTTTGTTGTAAAATATTAAAGTCTTCATCAATAAAAGTTCTGGTTACTTCTGCATTCATTGCAAAATAAAGGGAATAAAGTAATTTAAAATGTTTCCAGTCTATTTCTTTAAATTAAAAAAAATAAATTTAATTTATTTAAATAATTTTTTACCCCCATCATGCCATTGAAGTAAAAGGCCATCAAAAACATTTGTTCCATAAAGCCAAAAACAAGTAGCTGTATAAGAACTCATCATACGTTGAACTTGACAATCCTTTGAATTAAGGTACATGATTGTCTTGTTTTCTTTGTTATAGGGATCGATTCCGTATTGAACCGAAACATGGATCTGTCAAACTTTAGAGACCGTTAAGTCGGAACGGTGGAGCTGCCGAAGAATCGGTACCTGGAACCTGGTAGTCGTTCAGATTTTTCAAACCGAAAATACATTGTCTCTCTTTTAAGGTAGCCAAGAAATTTTAGACAGATTTTTTTATTTTAGGGGCAATATAGAAAACTTTGAAATATACTCCTTAGATTTACCTGATTTCTTCTTGTTGCAATTGTAAAAGGTAATGAGAGTGTATGTGCTGTTGTAAACGAACCAGAAAAACTGAACAATTCTGCTCTAACATGAAAATAAAAAAGAGGGCGTTTGCCTGTTTGGACAGCAGAACGAGTTTCAAGTAAAGTGTCCTTTTAAATAATTTCATAAAAAATTTTTTTAATTTGTAAAAACACTTTTTGTCTTGTTGTACAGAGTAAATGAGGATATGTTGCACACCATCCCCCATGTTCTGTATCGTATAGAGGAGGGATAGAAATCCATTCCTTTGAATTTACATCAGATTTTTTATGTGCTGTATTTCCTCCTTCTTAATTTAATTTAAAAAATATTTTTTAAATTTTCTCAGATCACCTTCAGATGCCTTGGCATTATTTCGTTTTACCCCAGTTGCCGGTTTCATTGCTAACAAAGCAGCAGTACGTGTTCTAAAATTATTGTTAAATAATTACTGTATTTTCGCTAAAAATTTTTTATGATTTTTAAAATATTCCCATCTAAACGTAAACCTCCATAAAACTAAACCGCTCCCGAGAGGCTCAGTTAAATTATTTAAAAATACTTGCGAATGGGAGAGGGTGGATCAAAAGTTTTGTGATGAAGCATCTCTTGCTGTATTTGTTGTGCCATTTCTTCAGATACAATTTGTAAAGAAAAGTCACGGAAAAACGAGAAACGGCATAGTGAAACAATTTTCATTGGGAACCTAATGAAATAATTTCAATTTTGCGAGGTTGATTTGTGCAAAATCAAGGAAAAACATACAAATTATTAGTAACCAAAATTGGGTTTAAACTTGGTTCTAGGCAAATAATGCTATCACTAAGTAAAACATCAGCCATTTTATAGACCTATTGGTTAAATAAAAATATTTAATAATTATTTGAGGTTCGTTTACAATTGCCAATAGCGGTTTAACCAAATCAGAATGGCCAGAAACGAAGGTTTTGTTGTTACGAATTTCATAAGCGAATCCCTGTATTCTAGCTGCCAAAACCCCCAAATTGTATAACATATGAGCATAAAATGTAACAGCAGAATCAAGAAACCCTTTATTTTCATATCCATAATTTGTCATTTTTCGTATTTGATGTTCTCTTAATTGTCTCCAAATCATTGAACCGTGCTAAAACATTAATTTTTAAAGTATCTCCTTTGAAACTAACAGAATTAGCAAATGCTCTCTGTAGAGCAAAACAAGCATTTAATTGTGTTTTAAAATGGGCTATATGTGCTTCAAATTCAAAAATATTTGCACTATTTTGTTGTTGGTGCTGTTGGGTCATTGTGTAAAGTTCATGGAGGGAAATGAGTGCCGTGACATAAGACTATAAAAAATTAAAGTATGGTATTATTCTCTTTATAAGAGGACTCCGAGTGATTCGTATTATCCGCCAAGTACCCTTCACTCTACTCCCTTCCCCTTCTCTCTCCCTCCCTTTCCCTCCACTCTACTTCCCCTTCCCATCTACTCCCCTTTACCCTCCACTCTACTCACTCTTCCCCTCCACTCTACTCTCTCCCTTCCCCTCCACTCTACTCACTCTTTCCCTTCACTCTACTCTCTCTCCCTTCCCTTCGCTCTATTCACTTCCTCTTCACTCTACTCTCCCCTTCCCCTTCACTCTACTCTCCCTTAACCTCCACTCTACTCTCCCTTAACCTCTACTCTACTCTCCCTTCCCCTTCACTCTACTCTCCCTTACCCTTCACTCTACTCACCCTTACCCTCCTTTCTAATCCCTCTCCACCCATCCTCCTCCTATCAGATCGCCCTAAAAATAAATTTTGTGTTATTAACTTGATAGAATCTTTCAAATTGCTGATCATTCGGTTGTAATGTTGGTGGAGGCTGCATTCTATGAGCTTTATTAACCAGATCAACTAGGGCTGTATGTATCTTCTCCTGTTTAAAAATGTCTTATTAAACATAAACTTAAATATAATTTATACTTTAAAATGCTTTCCACAATAATCCAAAAGATTACTTTCATTTTTATTCATAGCCTCCAATCTGTTAATTATTTGTAATAATGCCCATGTTAAAAAACTCCACTCATCAAAATAATCGGGAGTTATTGGATCTAAAAATTAAGATATATGAGCGAAATGAAGACATACAAAATTAGGGGCAATTTTTTTAAAAAACTATTAGATAAGAAATACCTAATAAAATACTACGATTTTTGGAATCTGGCTAGGAACAACCTAGGCGATACTTTTTAGGTATTTACGATACACTCCATTATGTTATATGATGTATAATTTTTTCAGAACTAAGATTATATTTAATAGTAGTGATCTCGTTCATAAATCCAGATTTCGTATTTTTGAGATATCGACCTCCCAGTCCGGTATCTACATAAAGCGAGATAAAGCTTCATAATTATTAATCAAATATTAAATTATTTGCCTGTATTATTTGGCAAACAAACAATTTTAGCTTCAACTTCATTCAAAATTCTATACATTGAACGATTTATATATTCACTCCTTTGTTCATCACTCATTGTATTGTCTTGGACAAGCTGGCCACATTGAGTGGTATCTTTTGATTGAATACGCTTAACTCTTTGAAAAATGCAGAGCTTAAAATAAATATTTTCCAGACCTTTAGTTATGAAAGGAAAATTTTATAAAAATTTAATAAAAAATTTAAAACTATTTCTATTTTCATTGCCTGTGCTTAAGGACTTTTCATGTGACCTGTCATGGATTCATATATCCCTAAGAAGGTTTCTATTAAATCTCTCATTAATTCTATTAGTGATCGGCACGAGACCGTAAATTTTCGGAATTATCAATAATTATTTAAGAGATCCGGCACTATATTGAGAGACCCAAATCAGATTCAGGTAATATTATTATAGGATCTCGCGGGTATTATTTTCTAGCACCAACCAATTCAAACACTTCCAATTGTAGCGATGCATAATCCCTCGTCTGAACATTATGCCCTCTTTGTGGGGGCTGTTGGTGTTGCTGTAAATGTTGCTGATGTTGTTGTTGTTGAGCTAATGTAGACTGATTTGTTGATGAAGAAATCATTGAAATAAATTACTTTTTAATTATGTTGAAGAATAAAAAATAAAATAATTAGACTGTAAAATGGAGAGTTCCAAGGAATATTAATATGGAAAATTAAAGAGAATTTTAGGTGTAATAATTATACACTTACAAAGGGTGGGTAAGTGTTAAATTTTAAAATACTCGTTAATTGTAGATCCACAAGAGATACAAGCAAGGCTAGTGATTGCCG
Organism: Meloidogyne incognita; assembly: GCA_036172945.1. NCBI lineage: Eukaryota > Metazoa > Nematoda > Chromadorea > Rhabditida > Meloidogynidae > Meloidogyne > Meloidogyne incognita. The sequence continues at coordinate 609,572 of JARQAC010000029.1, read as the reverse complement.
CCTGATCAGGTCGAGACACATGTTTAAGTGACATAAAGGGAAGAAACTACATACAGTAGGACCTCATTTTTTCAAATATACGACCAGAATTACATAGATACACCAAAATAAGGTACTCACTTTACCATCAATGTTAATTGATGGAACTGCCAAAATATTTCATAAAAATTCATAAAATTCAGAACATTATAAGGTAAATGCTTATTTTATATTTTACTGTGAGGTCCGCCTATATTTTTAATAAAATATTTTAAAAAATTTTTTAGTTAATTTTTGTTCTAAAATTAATTTTTTAATTTATTTGTAAGCGAATTAATATCATTAATAATAATTTCTTATCAGAAAGAAAAGAAAAGTGTGGTAAATATTAATGTTTTATTACTATTTTTTAATTGATTAAATATTTTGGAATTATCGAGAAAGGAAAATATTAAATAATTCTTTTTATTTTTCAAAATTTAATAAAAATAAAATTTATTTAAATTTTATTTTTAATAATATTAAATGCGGTGAATAAAAAGGGGGAGAAAAAGAGGAGAAGGGCAAGTGAATGGCGGATGTTATTTTAATTAAGTAATAATGATGTAATAATCAATGCTTATTTAGTCAAACTTTTGATGCGCGTGTTTTAAGTTTTAAGAAATAGTCAAGGTGTAATGTAAAATTGGAAATGGAGGAAATTAGGAAATAAATTGGCAACAAGGGGGAAATTTTTGAAAGAAAAAAATTAGCGATGTAGGCGCTAAAATAAAAAATTTCGGGCCTTACAGTCTACACTGTAGGCGCATCTTTACGAGCTGAATCGAATAAAAAATACAGTACAGTCTACACGATATCTTCGATTTCTGAGTTATACTCTAGCTTAGAGAATTTTTGAGCAAATGATAACAAATGATATCCAAAACGTCTAGTCATGGAACGGGCACAGAGCTATAACTTTGTTCAAAATGGTCGAATCCGGGACGTCCTGATACGATTCAGCTAGTCAAGATGCGTCGAACCAACCAAGGCGTCCCGAATTCGACTATTTTGAACGAACCTATAGCTCTGCGGTACGTTGGCCTGCTACCTCATGGGACTTCTATTAATGCTTCAAAGCATTCAGGCATTTCGACATTAAAAGCAAACTTAATACTATTATTTCTTGTGATTAACACAAAATTTTATCACCCAAGATTTCTATAATCTAATAAATATTTTTTAACAAAATTATTCAGAGAATGAAAAAATACAGTGATTATAATTAATTAACAAATAAAATTTATTTTAATAAATTTACTCATAAGATAAATAAAAGTCTGCCTGTTAAATGATTTGAAAGTTTTATTAAATTATTAATTTTCTTTTTCTTAACAAAAAAATACATTAAATAATCATTAATTTCGTCCCAATGTCCTCCGACTAGAAAATTTTTTTTCTAAAAATTTTTTTCTCATTTTAAACTTCTTTCCCTCTCTCAATCATTTCTTATATTGCTGTTAAATTAATTAATTAAATTGCAGTAATAAATATGTTCATTAAATATAGTAAAACATCCAATCCATTTTAATTTAACCAACAAATACCAACAGAATTTTAAACATCCAAAAACAGCAAAAAATTAATTGAAGTATTTATTTTCTCGTGATTGAATATATAATTTGATTTATTTTTTATAATTTTTTACAACTGAAAAATTTTTTTGTTGTAAATCGGTTTTTTTTTATTTTAACAAAATTGTGATTCAAATTAAAAATTAATTCATTTTCATTTGCTAAAAGCTGATTAGCTTAAACTTTAATGTTTGATAGTGCATTCACGTTCCAAGAAATGTTACAATTAATTATAGTAAAGCAGCTGGGCTATAGCTATTTCTCTCCTTTAGCTACTGCACAGCCTTAGGAATTAAATAGCTATATGCTTTATATCATGGAGCTTGATTGTTGTATTAATCTGTTCAATTTAAAAATTAAGCAGACTCTTTTTTCCTTTTCCATGTCCATGATGGGTATCACTAGCTTCTCCATGAAGGCGTTTTTCTATTATTTCCAAATAATTTTATTTAAAAAATAAACTCACTACCAATAATCGAAGTGGGCGCTTTCCCACTTTTGACTACATATGTTCCTTGATTCGACTTTTGTTTCTCGAGAAAATCCAAGAAAGGGATTTCACCGTATAATTTAACAAGGAATAATCGAGCAACACCTTCCATGTTCATCGTTTTTTTATCATTCATTTTTAAACAAATTGGGACTGGGACCTTCTTTGGGGTTTCTGTTTTACTTGAGCTGGATTCTTCGATGACAACTTCTTCAGTTCCTTCCGATTTGCCATCTGCTACATGTTCAATCCGGCATACCTGAAATGGCATTTTATTTAATGATACATTAAATTAGAGTTAAATTAATTAAGTTTAGTGATTGTTGCAATAAAATTGCCTTATATTAAAATTACAAAACCAAGTGTTGTTAAAAATTGAGAGTATTAACCTTGAAGGTTTTAAGAACAAAATCCATCTTTTCCTCTATACTGAACATATTTGTTATTTTCGTATCAAGAAGATACAAAAATTCTGATCCGTCATTCATTGCTTTTTCCATTAAAGATTTTACTTCAGCTGAATCTTCATCAACCTTTATCGTCATCCACATAGCTTTTATGGCATCATCTCCTTCAGCTGCTTCAAATTTATTTAAATCTTTATGGTCAATACGAAAAGCGTATGTTACAGATTCGGACCATGAATTGTCTGTATTTGTCTGTAAAATAGCGATAAATCATCTCATAGTTCAAAATTCTATCACCTGTTTCGCATCGTGATAGCCAAATATCACCACTTCCCCATCTCCCATAAGCTCTTTCAGATGTTTTTCGTATTCAGCTTTTTCTTCTTCTCCTCCTATCTTTTTATTGGCAAGACCTTCTTCAATTAATTCTCTCTTTGCTGCATCCTCAAACTCTTCACGTGGATTTACATATCCTCCAGGTGTTGTGATTCTTCTATCTATAAGTGATTGTCATTTTAATTCCCACTACGTGCAAGACTTTAATTCTCAATACTTTCGCCTGCGGCTCGGGAAAGGGAAGAAATTTGGCTTATGACCCCCGAAAATTCTTAAAATTTTCGTATTCAATTGAAAATTCTCTTGATGGTTGCCCTGTTTTAAAAATTGGTTAGCCTAATTCGAGCGATTACTGTAGACATGACCTATTTGGTCCATTATTTGACAGTATTTAAAATTCTTATCGTATCATCCCATACTTCTCAAGATTATTTAAGTTGACAATATGCTCGGATATTTAAACATATGTATCTAATCGCTAAAATTTCATTAAAATCTTAAAAATATTTGGTATACCTTCTGGTCTTTCATACCTCCCATTTAAGACGCCAAGAAACATAAATTCGTTATTTTCATTTATTGTGTATAAAATTGCTCCAACGCCTTTACTTGGCCCCCATTGATACAATTCTCCACGTTTAATAAAACCAGTACGTGCAATTGGGTTGATTGGATGTCCATGTTCACCCAACTCGTATTTTCTAGTAATTATATGGGAATTATTATTTAATCGTTATTAATAAGCATGATAAAAAATATCACATTATTAGGTTTTACACAGAGCTTATAATAAGTTCTATTTGTATATTTGAGGACCGTGTTTGAATAAAAATTTAAATTTAAAAAAATAAAAAGAATACTTAGAAAATACTATAGAGTGATTAAGCGGATATCGAGACATTTAGAGAGATTAAGGGATATCGAGAGAGGCAGAGAGATTAAGTGGAATATCGAGAGTCAGTTGAGAGTCAGACGTGTGGAGTCAGCGATTTTATATAGTGAACCTATTGTCAGTAGATCCACAGTTATTGTAAAAAATCAAAAAATAAATGATGCCCTACGATGTCCACTTGAATCCCGCTTAACCCTCGAATCCCTTATATCCTGCTTATTCCCTCTATATCCCTTGATATTATTTTTAGAATATTGTTTCCATTTTTTAAATTTAGAATGTCTGTCCCACCAATGTCTGCCCCAAGTGAATATATTTCTGTGAGGGCATTTCTTGACCATGTGGTCTGAGCTAGCATCTTGGTTTCTTGTTTCAATTTATTTTATAACACTAAATTAAAACTTTCAAACCCATAGAATGAGCAACGATCAATTATTCGTTTTTCATCATTGCCTATATCATGATGGATAATCAAATCCTCTTTATTATCAGTATGCCATAATTTAGCATATTTTTTAACATCTTCTTCATCAGGTTTAATCCAATCACATGCTGGTAAATAACCTCTTAACAAATGAAGTCCTACAACCTTTACTGGTTTGTAAGGACCATAAAATTCAGCTAAAAATGTAAAAATAATTAGCATTCATAAATTTATGTTTGTTTAATCATCGTGGATAAAAATGGTAGAAAAAACTTGACACAAGAATCGCCCCTCAAAACAATGGACAATTTGGGAAATTTGGAAAGTAAAACTGGCTATAGCTCTTTCTACTTTAGCCAATACAAATGTTTATTCAGCGGCTTGGAGGAAAACAAATTTCCTTTGATGGGATATTATGTGCCTCCTCCAGTATAGCATTATAAGGAGATTCATCTAGTAGCATTTAAAACGCTTGGGTGAAAGTTAAACGAACATAAGGATAAAAGAAAAAGCATAAGTCGTCGCCTGCCGCACATAAATCAGTGTTAAAACATCTATAAGCAGTTACTGCAAGGAGGTTGCAGGTTCGAATCCTTCCCAGTGGATAAACTTTTGCTAAACTCCTACTTACATAAACAGCTATGATTTTTAGTGTGGTAGCTTTATCCTTTATTTATTTGTATAAATCTTTAAAAGAGGTTATAATTTTCATTATTTACTCATCCAATATTTAAAAATAAAATAAAACATACAAACATCAATTTTACAAATCCCATCTTCGTTAATTATATGACAAGGACGAGCGATATCATCCCCGCCATTCATATCCTCTTTATCTCCTACTTGTTTTTCTAAATCTGCCAAGTATGGTTTTACTTTCTTTATCTTTTCAATATGGTTAATATGTCTATCGTCACCCAATTGTTCATATTCCTCATAATCTTCTTTGCTCATAATCGTTTTTAACACTTCATTCTGTTCATTCAAAACTCTTTTAAATTCGACTTCATTAGCCGTTGCTCTCGGAAAGTTTGTCGCTTAAATTATTTACTGTATAGAAATAATTAGTCGACTTTTGCGGCTATTAGCTGTTTTTTTAATTTTTGATAGTCTTATTTAGGGATATTATTTTTATAAAATCAATGCCTCCTCCACCATAGATACCCCTCATCTCTAATAGATGCCCCCCATCACTATAGATGCCCATTAATTTTACAAACTCCATCTTCGTTAATTATGTCTCTCCATCTTCGTTAATACTCCATCTTCGTTAATACATTTCAATCACTCTGGAAGGTGATTTAAAAATAGAATGCCTTGGCATTCTAATAGAGGAAATACGGTAAATGTAAAATCTTTCTTTATTATAAGCATACTTTTGTAGAGTCCATTATATTCACGCGGCAACGGTAACTGATATTTAGGCTGGTATAGCTCTCTTGTGCAACCGGCATCATTTGCTTCCAAATAAACGTTTAAATTTCCTGGCAGACCTTGAGATGATCCCTCAGTTGCCTTTCCTTTATCTTTTGCTTCGCCTAAGGCTATAAGCAGGGCAAATGCCCACAAAGCGAGTAAGGGCATTTTTTCGGTGGTTTTTTTAAAATTAAATGAAGAAAAATTTTTTAAGAATGATTAAATCTAGGGGAATTCACTGTATTTATTTGCTGTTGACTTTGTCTATATACAATTTTATACGTTAAGCTTAATAATCCCGCCCTATTTAATATTTTTAGAGATTATAGGACATAGAAAAAAAGAATAAAATTATCATTTGACAAAATTAGCTATACACCGCCATTAGCCCTCCATTGTAGATGGCCCGACATCTCTAATAGAAAGCCTCTTTGGAAGGTGATTGGAAAACATTTCTGCAGACAGAACTTCCAGACATATGCTTGCCTAAAAGAAAAATGACCCTCATACCACCAAGAAACTCCAACGGAACAAAGGACCTCCATATATTTTCGATTTATATTGTTGCGAAAACTTTATAAAATTCAAAATTTTACCCCACAAAAAATTAATTAATTAAAAAAAGTGTCTGGTGATTTCGGCAGAAGTGACTTGGGCAATGGGTTAAATGGACAGTGAGTGATTCAGACAGTGAGGTGAATTGGGGAGTGAGGGATTTGGGCAGTAAAGAAGGAAAAGTTAACGATTAGAAGGAAAAAGTTAAAAAATAATAAAAATTTTTAAATAAGGCATTGCCCCAATTTTTAATTAAAATTTTAATTAAAGATTTTTTAACAAATAAAAATCTTATTTTACATAAATCACTTCCCTTTTATTAGGTTGCAGTGGGTTAAATGGGCAGTGAGTAGGTTTGAGTAGGGTTTTCTTAAATGGGCAGTAGGTTTGCTTACAGGGCTGTTTCGAAACAAAAAAACTTTTCGAAAATCGAAATTTCGAACAAATGATCACTTATTTTAAACTATAGACAAACTAATTTAAGCTGTTTACTAAAGTATGAAATTAAAAGGGCATTCACAAGAAAATAAATTTTTAAAGTGTTTTTTCTTTTAAGTTCAAAAACTGACGAAATAATTATCGGTAATCCTCTTCTTATGTTTTAGGTTTGGGTATTTAATGGAGTGCCCAGATATCCTGATTTGAAATCAGAAACGACAGTTTCCGACAGTGCTGGGTATTTGCCATTTGTTGGCTCCGGGCTCCGGGCTTTTAAAAGGCGATTATCGGAGCTTTCGGAGCCGCTCCATGTTGGCTCCGGGCTCCTGGTGGAAAACCAATGAATTATTTTTCATTGGGGAATTTGGGTAGATAAAGTGAGGATATCGAGTGATATCAGAGGATTAACTGGGGTATCAATGGATTAAGCGGGATTTAGGTGGATTATCTTGTGGATTAAGGGTGGATTAAGGGCGATATCGGGGAATTAAATTGGATTAAGCGGATTGGTTGTCAGCGATTTGGATGGATAAGAGTTAGAAGATTTATTCTCTCATTATCAATCGCTTTTTGCGCCGCAGGCAAAACTTTTGAAAATTTTGGGAATCCAGGTCTGTCTGCCCAATTCACCTCAAATCACTCACTGCCCATTTAACCCACTGCTCACGTCCTTCTGACAAAATCACACAGCACCAAACAAACATGTGTCTAAAGAATATTTTTCAATTTTTTTTCTACGATTCTTTACTTTTATTTTCTACTTTTCTCTACCTAAAATTTGCGAAGTTAAAAAAAATTATAAAACCACAAGATTAAAGAAATTAATTATTGTAGTCTATGCCTATTTGTATTCAATTTAATGAAATTGGCCTTTTCCTTTTAAAGTGCTTTACCCTTTTCCCTTCTCAATGCTCGTGACTTTTAAATAAAAAATTTAAAAAATCAAAGTTAAATGACTTAATTTTTATTAAAATATAAAAAAAATAAAAAATAAATAATTTTAATAAATTAAAAAATGTTTAGAAAATAAAATTAAAATTAAGATTAAATGTTTTCAGAATTAAATGAAAATTCCCCACAATGAGGGAACAGCTTTAGTGATGGACAATTTTTTATGGACAATTTTGTAAGGTCAATTATTTTTTTAGGAATGAGGTAAATTATTATATTACCCCGATAAATTATTTTTATTTCGGCACGTTCCCTGCATTATTGCCTTCCTTCTAAATTTTTATTCTTAAGCTTCTTAATGGGGTAAATATTTAAACATATGTAAGTTCAGCCCCTTTTTAAATGTATGTATAAAATGGAAGAGTTTATTAGAAATGTCATTAGTAATGTTTCTTTTTGAAAAAATTTCTGTAATTATTTAAAATAATTTTTTTCTTTTCTTTAACAAATTTTGAAGTATTTAAAATTTAATTTCTAGAAAATATTATTTTTGAAAGACACACCTAAAAAGGAGAAATGTTAAATCTTCCTGTTGAAGTAAAACTAGATATTCTCAAATTTCTTAGCTTTAATCAACTATTATCTTTCCAACAAACCAATTATTATTTTTATTGTTTGATTAGACAAAATGAGGGAATATTAGCTTGCGAAGGGTTATTCTCTGTACAAATCAAAATAGTTTATAATTTATTTTTTAAAAGTTTAAAAAATAAAATTTTAGATTGATTTAGAGGATTTTACTGACAATTGCAAATATAAAATGTGCAAAATAGAATCGGGAATTTTTAATTTTTTATTAAATGATCAACTTATCGAAAAAGTAAATTGTTGATTTTTACTCAAGATTTAAAAAAATAATTTTTTTAAGTGGCAGTCTGCTGTGGATAAACGCATCCCTGTTTATTTTAGTTTGAGTGATACTCCTCCAACCAATAAATTATATACAATGGTGGATACAGGATTTCCATTATACAATAATAGTTTGTTATTAAAATTTTATCGATCATAACCAGAGGTGGGTCGGAATTCCGACGTTTTTTTCCTTCCGATTTCCGAAAAAAATTTTGATTTTCAAGTTCCGACTTTTGAGCCAGTTCCGATTTCCGGCTCTTCCGATTTCCGACACCTCTGACTGTTCCGACCCACATCTGATCATAACTTGATCCATATCCATAAACTTTTTGTACAGTATGTAATCGAATGAGCTGTGGGAAGAATTAGTTAAAGATCTTAGCTTTTTCGAAATAAAAAAATGGAAGGAAAACCCCTTCAAAAATCAAAATTTGAAAACAGCTCTGTTGAGGATAATCTTGTCATAAAAGCATTTTTTTAATTTTATGATCCAGCCTGATCCAACCTTTTAACATTTCAGATTATTATATGTTAAAATTGCCTGTCTATCCAAAAAACATTGAAGAAATGAAGATTGTCCGTTGCTGGTTGGAGAAATTATTTCTTTGTTATTTTGAGTTTGCAGATTTTAGAGAATATTTTTTCAATCCAGAAATGATTAAAATACTTTTTGACAACGAAAAAAATATTCCAACCCAATTACGTTCAGAAAAAGGCTATATAACCTATTGCAACCATAATATCAAAAATGTATTAGGATTCACTTTGGATCATTTAATTATTACTCGTAACCTTGAAATAAATTTCAAGCAACTTGACAGTAAAGGAAAATGCAACAAATATTTATTAGAATTGTTAATTAATGGAGGCAATAATATTCGTACAATTAACATTAAACGAGACATAAACTCCTTATTACTTTTGATTGAAGAGGTAATTCTTAGAGTATTTTTTAAAAGACATTTATTTTCCTTCCTCAATCGGCTTATAATGGTCATACTTCCTTAAAAGCACTTTATCTGAAATTTTAAATTCTTCACTAAGATTTTAGGGTAATACTTTGGAAATTTTCCTATTTTTGCCACCTATTTTGGCATTTTATACAACCTATTTATGTACCTATTTTAAGGTTTTTACAACCTAAAAATCCTATTCCTAGTATTAAACTTTATTATTAACTTTATTCACTTAAGTCAGATTTTGTTGATTTTAATGCCATTCGATTCAACACGAAGAGCTGAATCGAATGATCTAGTATAATTGGTACTTATTTAGTTTCCCCCCCCCAGTCAGTTTTTTCGAAAAATATATAAAAATGGTCAGTCTGAACAACAATTGTAGAACCCATCGAGCTGTGTCGAATGACACCAAAATCAACAAAATCCGACTTGATTTGACCGAAATACAGACCCCTGAAAATTGAACAACCACAGGGGTGATTTTTTGAAATTAAAAAAATTTAAGCAAATGATAGCTCATTCGAAAGAGCTCGTCGAGCTGAGTCGAATGACACCAAAATCGACGTGATCCGACTTGATTTGACAAAGTTATGACATTATTTAGACCTGCCGGAGTCGACAATTTATGTCATATCTTTGTCAAATCAAGTCGGATCACGTCGATTTTGGTGTCATTCGACTCAGCTCGACGAGCTCTTTCGAATGAGCTATCATTTGCTTAAATTTTTTTAATTTCAAAAAATCACCCCTGTGGTTGTTCAATTTTCAGGGGTCTGTATTTCGGTCCAATCCGGTCGGATTTTGTTGATTTTGGTGTCATTCGACACAGCTCGATGGGTTCTACAATTGTTGTTCAGACTGACCATTTTTACATAATTTTGGAAAAAACTGACTGGGGGGGGGAACTAAATAAGTACCGTATAATTTACCATAACATGAGAAAAAATGGAACTAAGGTTAAAATGGGGCGACTTCCTCGATTTTATTTGTAAAAAACAAACACAATTACGGCCAGCCCTAACTAAGATAGTTCTGACCATTATAAGCCGATTGCAGAACAAATCTATAATAATTTCAATCATTTAGCACATTAAAACAAAGGATTGTTTAAGTTTTGTCTCGAGTGTTTGCCTCGAGATTATAGGTTTTACTCGACGTAAAGAAAAAGAATCCTGTATTATTACAAACACTTATAATACTAAAGTGTCATTCGAACTTAATTTTGATGGCAAATTTATTTCAATAATTAAGAAATTGGATAAAGAGTTAAAATAATCTATCTATTTTTTTTAATTTCGAATGCTTTAAATAATTACGTATTTATATTTTTCAAACTTTTTTGAGAACTTGATAAAAATTTTAACTAAACGGGCTTAACGGTAGAATACTAATTTGTTTTTGCAGTCCCCTTTATACGAAAACAAGTGGCATAAACGAATGGCAAAACTTCTGGCATACAAACCAGGGTCGCATTACTATCTTATTTCCCCCTGATTCCCGAAATCGGGGGGGGGGGGGGGGGGGAATAATTTATCAAGGCAATGTTTTGAAAAATTATTTCATCTTTTATTGCCGTATAAAATTTCTGCAAATTCTCAAGCGGCATTACATAATCTCTTTTTTCCAGGGAATAGTATAAATTTCTTACAACCGCCAAAGAAGATTTTATTCAATATTTTTTCTTTAATATTTTAAAATAATTTTTTTCTTCAATTTATAAAATTTTTAAAAAATCATTCATTTTGTAGGTTAAAAAATTCAAAAAATAAAATGTATAACTCTGAAAACAAAAATAGAGATCTTCAAGGGAACCCATTCATTTTGAAAGACAAGACTAAACGAAAGTTAAATCTCCCGGATGAAGTAAAACTAGATGTTCTTAAATTTCTTAGCTTTAATCAACTATTATCCTTCCAACAAACCAATTATTCCTTTTATTGTTTGATTAGACTAAATGAGGGAATATTAGCTTGCAAAAGATTGTATTCAGTAAAGACTATGGTGGTCCAATATATTTGTAATAGTAGTGAAGAGATAAAATATTATGGGGATCCGAAGAAGACTGTTGAAAAATATGGAATTTTTAAAATTTTGTTAGATGATGAGCTTTTGAAAAAGGTTTGTTCCTGGCAAATTTGTTGCTAAAAATTATTTTTAATTTTTTAAGTGGCAGTCAGCTGTGGATAGACAAATCCCTGTTTATTTAAGTACATGCGGTACTCCTCCAAACAACAAAATATATACAAGAGTAGAGGAGCGATATGTAGGTGTGTTAATTTTTATAAAATTTTACGTCTAATTAAGTCATCTCCTAATGTAGATTTTTATCTAATTTTGTTCTTTTTAAAATTTTAAATTGACTTTAGTGGATTTACCATAAACGTTTCCCATGAAATAAACCCTGGATGAGTACTTATACGCTCTTAACAAGATTCGTCACGTTCCAAGTACTTGGTACGTTACGCGCAAAATAAGGGTCAACACTGGCCAAGGACTAGATTGGCGGATGCTAGGGCAGATCTAAGGTCCTGGGGAAGACGTGGTCTGATAATCTCAAATCCATGGTTGTCTTAAAATCCTACTTTATTCAACATCCTTATTCAAACTTTAAATTTAAGATTATTTAAAACTTCCTGTCTATCCAAAAAGCATCGAAGAAATGAAGATTGTCCGTTGTTGGTTGGAACGATTATTTATTTGTACTTTTCAGCATGCAGAATTTAAAGATTATATTTTCAATCCAGAAATGATTAAAATTCTTTTTGACAGCGAAAAATATATTCCAACTCAATTTCGTGCAAAATACGGGACATTAACTTATCGCAACCTCAATATCAAAAATTTATTAAAATTTACTTTGGATCATTTAATTATTATTAATGAACTTGGAATTAAATTTAAATGCTTTGATAAAAAAGAAAAATGCAACAATTATATTTTAGAATTGTTAAGTAATGGAGGCAAAAATATCCATTTAATTAGATTTAACATAGAGAAGCAAGCATTGTTGGATTTGATTATAAAGGTAATTAAGGGAGTAGATTTTATTTCGGATCCGGATATTTGGGGATCTGTTATTCTTGATCTTTATCACTTTTAATATTTCACTATCCTTGAAATGTAGTCAAGTCATAAAATGAGAATTTCTTCCGCTTTTACCGTAAAATTCTGCTTTTTTCTGGGTCTTCCGCTTGTTTATTTTATTCCTTCCGTTAAAATTCAAAATTGTCCATTCGTGGTATTTAAATTAGAGTAGCACGAGGTCGAGGCCTAAGTCTTCGCACATTTTCAAACAACGACCTCCATTTTGCTGATCTCAGGCCTTGGATCCTCGTCTCGGGTCCAAACTAGCTCTCGACCTCGATCTCGGCTTTTCAAGCCTCGGTGATCCTCGGCCTTGGCTTTTTCTAAAAACCTCGACCTTGTTTTACTCTAATTTAAATTATCCAAAATCTAAGGAAAGAAAAATGCCTGACCGTTATTAAAATATTTAAAAATATTTTCAAATATTTAGCATATTGAAACAAAGGATTGTTCAAATTTTATCTCGTATATTGAAATTATATTGAATCAAGATAAAACAGTTATTAAAGAAAACATAATTAAAAATTCTCGAAATCCAAAAATATTATTCAAAATTTATCGTGATGAAATGTGTGGGCATATTTTGATCGTTAAGAAAGTTGATGAAGAATTATAATTTATTTTTATTTTATATTGTTTTTTGAATTTTAAATGTGTTAAATAATCTTTTTTTTATTACACATATGTATTTTGTTTAATACTTTTGATAAATTTAACTAGATTTAACGGGGGATTCAAATTGTATGCCTAGCAGCGGTTGGGGAAGAAGCGCTTTAATGCATAATTTGACAGGATTTTGATCAAAAGAAGAGTTAGGGATTTCTTAAGCGGATTTTTAAAGATAAATATTTTTAATTTATCTAATAAAATAATACCAGCATGAATCGAAACTCGAAAGAATCCTTGCTGATTTTCTAGCAATTGTGTAACGAAGTGAAATCCTCTAAATCCATTATATCTGCCTTAATCATCTGATATCATTCCCTTCCAGTTAAAGGGATTTGAATAGCCCTGATTAATTTTGTTGTCAATCTCTTTAGCTCGATGAGTGGAATCGTTTAATACTAAATTTGGTAAGATTTGGAAATCTTGAAGCAAGTTATGGCTGTTCGCCTTTATTTTGGGCTGTCCCTAATATTTAATCTAAAATTGCCCCCCTCTATAGATTTATTCTCTCATTTTTTGTGAGAATTTATGTCATTCTTCCCCTTTCAAGGGGCATATAGGGTAAATTCAAATATAGGAAAGGGAAGCAAGCCATCTTTTTTTAAATTGAACATATAAAATGGGGGAGAGTTTGTTATTGATGGTCATTTAGAGGGTTTTTCATCAATAATTTTGCGAGCCTTAGTCATTATTGGTTTTTATTGAATATTTTTTCCTTGCTTTTGTTTTCTTCGATTTTCTAATTTTTAAATTTTTTAAAAATTTATTTTCTAAAATTAAATTTATAGAGAAAATGTTATTAAATCTTCCTGTCGAAGTAAAACTAGACATTCTTAAATTTCTTAAATTTAAACAACTATTATCTGTCCAACAAACAAATTATTATTTTTATTGTTTAATTAGACAAAATGAGGGAATATTAGCTTGTAGAAGATTACATTCAGTAAAAACTGGCATGGTCTAATTTAATTTCTAAGGGTTTAAAATAAACTAAAATTATAGAGTGATTTAAAGAGATGCCCTGCTCGATTTATTTATAAAATTGTTAATTTGAAATCTGGAATTTTTAATGTTGTATTGGAAGATAGTTTCTTGAAAAAGGTTAATAGTAAAGAGATTTGATAAAATTTTACTTCCTTTTTTCAAGTGGCAGTCTGCTGTGGATAGACGCATCCCTGTTTATCTAAGTACTTGTGATACTCCTCCAACCCAAAAATTATTTACATCTGTAAAGTTGAACAATATAAGATTTGCAGGTTCAAAAATTTTATATAAAAACTTTCGATAATAGTTTGTTGGTCACCCTTTTATTTTTCAATTTTCGGAGGTATGTATCTCGGCCCAGAGTTAAGACCAGGGGCTGATTTTGTGGAACTTATACACAGCTCGACGAGTTCTATAGCCTAAGATCGACTGACCATTTTTTAATACTTTTAGGAAGAAGAAAAAAGAGGGGTACGAACCGAACTATTACCATTTTTTCCTAATGCCCCTGCTAATAGAATGCCCATATGGAAGGTTATTATGTAGTAGAATGATCGGGCATTCAATTAGAGAAGAAACGGTTTTGATCAGTCATCCATAGTTGAGTAAGCATGAGCTTAAATCTTAAACTTAAAATTTCAGTTAATTATATTTTAAAATTGCCTATCAATCCGCGAAACATTGAAGAAATGAAAATTGTCCGTTGTTGGTTGGAAAAATTATTTATTTGTTATTTTGACCATGTCGAATTTTTCCGATATTTTTTCAATCCAGAAATGATTAAAATTCTTTTTGACAACGAAAAATATATTCCAACTCAAATTCGAGGTGTACGTTGCGTTTCATGTTTTAGCAACCATAATATCAACAATTCAGTAAAATTTCATTTGGATCATTTATTTCTTACTGATTACGTTAGTATAAGCTTCGAAGAACTCGGCAAAAAAGAAAAGTGCAACAAGCATTTATTAGAATTGTTAATTAATGGAGGCAAAAATATTCCTCAAGTTACGATTAGAACAGAAAAGCAAACATTGCTTGATTTGATCATTAAAGTAATTAAAAGAGGATTTATTAATAGTTAAGAACGTTCCCCTTTACTTCGCCAATCGTCTCATAATGGGGTTTTTTCAATTCTTCGAAATTTCTTTTTTAATGGAACACGCCCAAGTAGGCGCACTTTGATCACATATATTCTTATATTGAGGGTCAGGGACAAAAAGCCAAAATATCTGATAGGGGAGTGGAGAACGATATAAGAACCTTGAACTTGTTTAATGAAGGGATTCAGCTTCCATACTAGAAGGAACTAAAATTGTTGGGGCACGGTTTATTCTTCAGTTCTTTTTTTAGTTTCTTAGTTTCAAAATTATTTTAAAAATTTTAGCATATTGAAACAAATGATTGTTCAAATTTTATTTCGAATATTAAAATCGTTGACAGAAGTAAAAGTTTGAATGGACAACATACACCAATTAAAGGAAAACCTATTTATATTATCAGAAACACTTTTAATCCAGAAATGATATTCAAAATTTATTGTGAGATGCATTGGGGGAATATTTTAGTCTATACAATAAAGGGTGAAATTTTGCCTTAAAATTTTTTTAAGACTCACCCTGAATTAGGACTCCCCTTCAAATAATACTCCCCTTTGGAGGAGGGTTGAAAAATGGTTAGCCCGGGAGTACTATTGTAGGAAATACGGTAACTGAAATTATTAGCCTGGTTTTTTACCTTAAATTATTGTTTTAACCTCTCACTGATGGGGGTAATTATTTTTTTAAAGACCCCAAATCTGGGGTAGATATCAAGCCAATTGGGACAAAATTGTTTTATTCCTTGACATTGACTAAGGACATTGACTAAGGAAAAAATATTTTCTAATCTCTAAATTAAGGAAAATATTTTTTGAAATAGCTCACCCCCATTTCCCGTTGATTTTTGAAATATTCTATCTTGATGAAAAATTATTGTCTAAAAATTATTTAAAATATGAGCGAGATCAATTATATATTTTTAGTTGGCGATGAGGATGAACAAGATGATAATGAGTATGAAAGTGATGATGGTGATTAGGAAAGTGATGAAGAAGAAGAGGTTGATTGAATTTTGTAACATGTTTTTACCTATTCACTAACTCTTGTATTTATTTGATAAGATAAATGATTTGCTCTTTACAAAAAGTCCGCAAATGTTGTTACTACCGGGCCCGGAAAACCAGGCCTAACCAGGGTTGGATCCAGGCCGATTTCTAATAAAATTAAAGTTGAAATTTGTTGATAATTCCAAAAAACTTGCTTTAATTTTTGCGTTGAATACTAGAGATTTATTCTAAAGATTTCTAATCAAATAAATATCAAAATTTGGATTATACATTTAAATATTTGAAAATAAATGTTAAATGATTCATAGTGAAAAACATAAATAAAATATTTCTGTGAGTCATATGTATATTTTTGGAAATCCTAAAAAAATTTTATTTTGAATTTTTACATTGGGAGTATTAAAAACTTGTTGTTTATTTCATCAACCAAATAGAGAACAAATTTGAGCACCAACGAAAGTCGAGATTAAAATCCCGACAAACATTATTGTCAGTATTCTAGGTGAAGATCTCAGCAGTTGTGATATTTAATAGGAGTGAGAGGGACGGAGGAGTAGGAAGAGGAAGAATGGGCTTCCGTCTCTAAAAACATAATAATTTAATGAGAGGTGAAGGGCATTGATGAGATTATGAATTATATAAGCACGAATTCTTTGGGGGAGAGTTGGGCGGAATCGGGATCCCGACATAAAATCAGGACCGGAATTTAAAGCTTCGTAGGAAGAATGCCGTCCGTCTTTAAAATCAACAATTTAATGAGAGGTAAGGGGCATTGTTAAGAAGTTGGAATTAAGTATATAAGAAGTTTTTAGGAGAGTTGGGCGAGATCGGGATCCCGACATAAAATCGGGATTTAAAGTTTCCTTGGAATGTAGTCAAGATTCTTTGTTGCTATTTTTGTTTATATTTATTGAAAAAAATATTTGAGACTAAATATGCAAATCCAAAGGAATTTAATAAACAAATTCAAAAAATGGAGTATATAACCATACAGAAAATATAACTTCAAGAAGAAAATCTCGTCATAAATAAATCATATTTTCCCCTAAAAATGATCAAACACTTACTAATTTTCTCTTTAATTATTCTAATTTTAATTCAATTTAATTTTGAAAATGTGGACGGACATTTTGGACATTTTGGAAGAGGGGAGGGATTTCATAAAGGAGAAAAGTCCTCGTCATCCTCCTCCTCGTCTGAAGGAGGATTTCATAAAGGAAATCACCACAATCATCATAACAAAGAATATTATACTTCAACTACTCCAAATATTTAATATTATTGAGAAATTGTGAGAGAGAATATACCTCTAAGAAAATAAAAATAAAAAATTGATAAAATTGAAAAGTTAAATGATAATTTTGTTAAATGATATTTATAATATTCAATAAAATTTTTATTTAAATGCTTCCAATTTATTTAAAAAAATTTTCCCATTTATGGATAGTCCTCTATACCTACAGTGTGCAAGACTGTGTAGTCAACCTAAGGAGTTAGTCGAGATAACATCCTCAAGATTTAAAAGTTTTGTTCATTTTTTATTGCTGAATCGAATAAAAAAACTATGAAAAAATGACAACTTTGGATTAAGTAATGGCCTAAAATAGGACGAATTTTACCAATTTTTAATAACTTACAGAATTATTTATCTATTTTTGGACTACAAAAATACAAAATTTAAAAAAATGGAAAGGGAGGGCCAAAAGATATAGGACTGAACTAAATCTCCATATAAATGAGAGATTTCCTGACACTTTCCCCAGCGTTGCGCAATTTAACAGAAAAGACACAAAACGTAACATCACTGTAAATCTTTTCTCTAACCTATGTCAAGTCTCTCAACTGGGTCAATCCGCTGTAAATAAATAATAAACATTAAATAACTCAACTTTTTAAACAAAGTTTACGAAATATTTTTTGGAGTGAACTTTGATTAAAAAGAGAATAACATAGATATGTACCTATTTATGTTAATTCAATTTTTTTAAGATATTAAAAAATGAATGGGTGTTTGTATGAAAATGAAAAAAATATGTAAATAGTTCATTCAAAAAACGAATTTTTATTTTTTTTTGATCCAAGTACATTGATATGTTTATTGGCTATGAATAAACTTCATTTTATTTTTAATAATTTAAAAATATGTCAACTAATTTTTCATTTTATTCGTTTTATCCATTTCCTATAGGAAATTGTTGCAGAAATAACAATAAGTAAGGACTGGACTGACATCCCTATTTTGCCTCGTGTTGGCTTCTGGCTTGATTCGTGGTTTTTCTGGTTTTGATCCTGTCTATGATTATTCTATTCCATTTCCCATACCTGTTAGGTATTTTACTGCATCACGTCAATTACCCCACGTTTATTATTACCCTTATTAATTTGCGTCAAAGCTATATGTCTAGGGACTAGGCTGTCTAGGGGTCGGGCTGACAATCTCGATGACTGAGTTTCTGATTGAGATATTTGCTTGAGTTTTATAACTCATTTTTATTAATATAAGTATAATCTGAAATCTAAATAATATTAATTTAATTAATTTACTAAATTTAGCCATTCTTTAAATTTTCAAACTTCAAATTTAGAAATATTTTCTAATATTGACATTAATTTCAAAATGCCATCAAAAAAAGATTTGCTAGACAAATTAAAAAAATTTTTAAAGGAAGTTTTGGAAGAACTTCAAAATGATGTACTTGATGATATTATTGATACTATATTAAATACTGAAGACTCAGAATGCCTTCAGGATCGTTTTTTAGCGGAATCTCTTAAAGATCTCTTGAAAAATGTCTTGAATGATTCAAAAGGAAAGGTATAATAAATCAAGTAATTATGGGCCATCGGTAGTATTAGGCTTTATTACTTAGTTTTATCACTGTTACAGAGGTGAATCGGAAATCGGAACTGTCAGAAATCGGAAATGGCTCAAAAGTCTGAACTCTGAAGTCTGAAAAATGCCTCAAAAATTATCGGAAATTTTTTCGAACTTTCGGAAATCGGAAAAAAACGTCGGAAATCAGAATTCCGATTCACCTCTGCCTTGTTCTTCTAACAGGTTGCCTTGATTTAGTCCTAAATCTTGTCCCAGTATAGCCGGTCGAAGTTTATTTTGTACATAAATATCAAAATTATTCTATCAACTGTTTGCTTAATCACCCTAATAAAATTACACCGGCCCTCATTTTACATATAAAAAATGTTTAATTTAATATTTAGTTTGATCAGAATTTCTTTGACACTCTGAAAAATCAAAAAGTATTTGACTTTGTGGTAAATAAAACGAAGGAGGAATTCTACAATATGTATTCGTTTGAAAAGCCGTTGACTTATTTTCTTAAAGATCAAGTAAAAGATTTGGTAAAATACTTGAAAAATGATATAGCAAAGTCCGTAATGGAGAAAATGCTTGGAGATCTGATGGATATTTTGATGGATTCGGTATCTTAATTTTAAACAATTGAAAAAATCTCAAAAATTTAGTTGACAATCTCCGATTTATATTTAAAGTTTAAGAAAGTTAACTAAATATTTTGATTTCTGAAATAATTACTTAAAAATTCATTGTAAAATTACTGGTAAAACAAAAATTTCGAAAATTTTGGAAGCCAGTGTAGGTTTTTGGTGACGTGTAGGTTTTTGGTGACGCGGTTCTCCCGAATCACGGCATTTATTAAATAGTTATATATTCAATATTTAGGAAGATCTCTCTGATTTAATGGATAAACTAGAGAAGTGGTTTGAGGATCTATTTGGAAGTGCATGTAAAACGGTGTTAAAAGAGGTTATTAAAAAGATGGCAAAAAAGTTTATCAAATCTCTGTCTACAAATAAAATGGAATTGAGTAATCATATAGTAGTTAAACTGGAAAAAACTATGGTAAAAGAGGTTATTGAAAAGATGACAAAAAAGTTTATCAAATCACTACTTACGTCTGAAAAAGAATTGATTAAACATCATTTTGAATTAATGGCTCGGGAGTGTATGATAGTACAATTGAATCTGTTGTATGAAACTTTAAAGTTTCTTGGCATTTGTGAGAAGCATCTTTGGGCAGAAAGGTTTTTGAAACCTGTGCCTCCAATTTGGCCTATTAAAGATTATATTTGGAAACCAAATAGTGGCAATTCTTTGCGAGAATTATTTGATACTAACTGCGAGATTCGTCGGAAAGAGAGTGTTCAGAAAGTTGGGCCTAAACCAAAACCGATAGATAATAAGGTAATTAACAGTTATCTTTAGTAAGCTAGATATTTAATATTTTAACAATTAACACAGCTTACTTTAGATGTATTTATAAAATAGAATTTTTAAAACGTTAGGCATTCATTTTTACATATTCGCAATCAGCATTGAAAATTATCTTTAAAAATTTTTTAGAGTTTTTCTGTGGACCAGTGTCGAAAACTTTAATACAGTATATTTAAAAATACCAAATTTTTATAAGCAATGATTTTCGCTTTTAATAAGACCTAAAATGGAATCATATAAATTTCAATTTAGATTTGTCTGAGCGATGTTGTTGGTGCTGTAGCTATTCCCATTCTTGTGGTTCCACTAGTTATGATTTGTCCATCACTTGCTTCTGAATTTCTTAAAGTATTTCCGAATATTCGATTCAATTAATATACAATAAAATCATCAACTTTATAACAACAAATACAAAAAATTTACAAATCAATTTTTTGATTTACTATAATTACGAATTAAGATATTTTTATATCTTATTTTCTCTAAAATAATCTTATCTTTTCGAAAATATTTTTGATTAAAAGGTTTGGTTACAGGATTTATTTTAGAGAAGATACACAATTATTATTTGATTGATATGCATCATATCAAGTTTTTTAGAAACTATGTTTCTTTTCATTTTTTGATTTAAATAAATTTTATTTTTCTTAAATTTCCCCGCAAAGAATAGACTATGCCAGAATCTCGTACTAGGTTCACAGTTCGGTCTCTTGTATAAGTGCCCAACAATTCGATTTAATCATCAATATTTGAATATGTTATATTCAAATACAGCACGGTACGATGAAGAGTTAAATTGTTAGGATTTTGATAAAAATTTTCAATTTATTAGCCCCCCCCCCTCCCAAAAATGGAAAAATTTTTGTTAGAAATGATTAATTTGTTTATTTAAATAAAATTTTTTGATTAAATTGGGAGATAACGAATAAAAATTTTTTTTGTTTATCCAATCACAAAAGAAAGTATAGATTACACGTATTTGTTAGTTATGTACGAATAAAATTAAACAAAAAAAAGATGTTTAAAAACATATTGTTCAGCATTCCAAAAATAATAAAAAATGTTATTTACTTTTTTTACACTATCTTTTGATCGTCTAACTTTAAGATATTTTCTCTTACTAGCTCAAAATGTTAATTTTATTTATTTTTTTGTTAAGACAATTTTTTTATTTTTTAAAGAATAATTAAAAAAATTATTTTTTTTCTTTAAAAGAAAACAGTTTTTATCAGACACATCTGCATGTTTTTAATATATGTATTTAAAAGCTTATTCGTGAACAAAGAAATTTTGACTTTGTCCAGCTTATGTGTTCAACTTTATACGTTTAATCAGACAATTATTTTTAAATTGAATATTCGAATATTTATGATTATGAGATCAAATTAATCAAACTACTATGAGATCAAATTAATCAAAAGATTTTTTTGTTTAAATTAAATTTAAAAATTTTCCAAATTTGATTAGTAAATATTATTTTTTAGGTGGTTATGATTACAATTATTAATATTTTCCTTTAATTTCAAAATGGCATCAAAAGATGATCTAATAATATTTTTAGAAGAACTAAAACGTTCTTCAAAAGCAGTTATTAAGGAAACATTTAATGAAAATATAGATCCAATTCTTAATCAAATAATTTTTGGTTTATTTTTGTCTAAAGATGCGATATTTGCCGATTTGAATGGCTCGTTAAAAGAAATTATAATAGGCTTCATTAGATTGGTGTTGGATACTATTCGAGTATTACAATATGAGGTAGATCAAGCAATTATTTTCTATGGTGTTGTTATTTCTATGATTCTTTTGATTACCTGTACCCGAGGTTCCTCTATGTTCAACATCAGACCACTTGTTAAAACCAATAAAATTCCCAAATTTCCCGAATATTCCCGAATATCGGAATATTGTTTTTGTGCCGGCCGGATTGAGAGGGTCGTTAGATACATTATTAACGACCCTCTCAAATATTTATCCCTGCTCTATTAATTACCCTCTCCAGCTGCAGTTTGACTCAGGGTAATTATTTGAGACACCCGTTTATTAGTTTTTTTAAATATCCATCTCAAACATTAGTCAATTTAATGGGTAATAATTAAGGGTGGCGGATTCAGCCTCGAAAAAATAATAGTTATCGGATCCTGATAACAAAAATTTCCCATGATCTGCCAACCAAAATATTAAATTATAAAATATTGTATATTTAGATGGATTTCGCTGCCCCTCTGAAAAACCGAATAAAACCTGTAATAAGAGATTTTGTACGAACTCTGGCTGATGTACTAATTGTTAATTTGTTTAATTCTGATGTTTCAAAACACAGGAGATTTTATTTGCTAAAAGAATTTGTTAAAGATATACTTATGGACCTTGTAGTGGATTTGCTAATTTTTGATTTGAAGGTAAATTGTGCAATAATTTTAGTTTTTTAGTTAATTCTGAATTATCTCTCATGAAGATATAAACCTAAATATCTCATGTCCTTATTTCTGCAGCTGCATCAGAGCTGTCCTCAATGCCTAGCCCTGCGTCCTTGTTAAGACCATGCTCATTTAGGGCATTTAAAAGATGGTAGTTTTTACCATGATTTTCAGGGCAGATGCGGATTGTTTTGAAAAGTAGACGGATAACATACGGATATTAAAATTTAGAACCGTAAACTTGCCTGGTTTTTCTGATTTCAGAAATGTTAAAATTTTTAAGCACATTTCCCTAGCAATTTTTTAGCATAATACATATTAGTATTATAGGATTGCTTACATAAAATTATATTACAGTATTATAGTTTTACATTCTTCTGGAACAAGGTTATCGGATCCGGATCCGAAAAAAACCGAATATCCGGAGATTTTCGGACCCGGATATCCGAAGATTTCCCACCAAGATTTCCAACTATCCGACAACCTTATTTTGGAGTATTAAAATATATAAATATAAATATGTATGCTCATCTTCAATATTTAGATTGATCCCAACTTTCCGTTCTATCTGATTGAGAAGATAAAAAATGCATTCATAAACCTTTTCAAAAACCTTATAACATTATCAATAAACGCTATATTAAACTACCTATTAAATGCAGTGCGTAGTCGTCGCACTAGAAAAGAAGGAGTTTGTGGAGTAGGAGGAGATGCTGGTGGAGGAGGAGGTGGTGGAGGGGGTGTTAAAGAAGTTGAAGGAGGACAACAAGTTGCTATTAATGAAGGAGAGGGAGGAGAAGCTGGTGATGGTGGTGAAGGAGGAGAAGATGGTGGTGGCAATGATGATGATGATCGCGATTCGGCCTATCATTCTGACGGTGATGCAGATGATGAGGCTGAAGATGAGACGAATGATAAGGTATTATACCATCTATTTTCTGCTGTATACTATGGGCTAAAAGGCCTAAAATATTTAGTTATTTTATATACATATTAGCTTAACTTTAAGTTATCAAGAGAAAACACTGAAAATATTTTTTAAACCTAAAAGTTTTTATCAAAAAATTTTGAATTTGATAATAAATTTTGAAATTTATTTTCGGAATTTACCTTATATACTCTATTATTTACCACAGGATATTATTGTTCTATGGGAGTGTAATTGATATTTTAGGGAGGCAATTTTTAATGGGGTAATTATTGTTTCAACCTTTCGCTGTAGGGGGTAACTAATAGAGGTGGGGTAATTACTTGAGGGAGGGTTGAGTACTCACGGACCTCAAAATTGAGCACTCACGGTCCTGCGATGTTAATGAGTATATACCTCAGCTTGAGAAGCTCCTGAAAAATGAGAGTAGTGCCAATATATCCAACTTTTTAAGTTCGATTCAGTTTGCCCCCGGAATAATATTTTCAATATTTAGACTTGTTTTGATGTTATGCTTGAGAAACATAAAGAAGCGTTTAATGGTTCTGGCAATGTAATTGGCAAATTAGAAGATATGTTCAAGGATTCTGTTGGTGTGTTTGAGCAACTAAGAAATCTGCTTAATGATTATAGCACAATGTTTGATGAACTGCTTAACTTTTTTAACAATCTAATGAAGAAACTACTTGAACTTTTTAACGATCTTCTGGTGATACTGCTTAATCATTTGAATAGTATATTTGACAATCTAACGGAGAATCTAAAAGAAGTACTTCGATATTTTATTAAAATGGTGCTTACAGAAAAGAAGTTTGAAAAGATGATAATGGGAATGATTAAAAATCTAATTGATGATCAGCTAAAGAAAGAAACAAAAAAGCCGTTTATAGATTTCAAATTAGCGTTAGAATATAAGGCAAAAGATGTATGTTACGATGATGGGGAAAAATATTTGGCAATTTCTACGAATCTGTCTTTAAATGCTTCATCTAATAAAGCTTCGTCGGATGGTTCAGAAAAGGAGGTATTTAAATTAATACATAACCACCTACTAGCTCGGGTATCCCGATCCCGGATCGGGAAATTTTCCCGAGTTTTGGCCTCCAGCTCCCGAGGTCATTTCCCGACCTGACTCCAGATTCCCGGGTATTTTCTTCTCCCGAGTTTCATTAGCCCCCTACTACTAAGGAATTTTAGGCTATTTTTGGTGTATGACTATTTTTGAGGACTATATTTTTTTAGACCCTTCATAATTCTTAGTCTTAAACCTATATAGTATTTCTGTTCAAAATTTAGATATCGGAAGAATACAACATCAAATTTCAATCATTAATTTAAGAATAAATATGGAAAAAAATGATTTGATTTTAAAAAATTAATTTCAGCTATTTAAATTTATTATAACCAAGGCTGCCAAATTATACCTTAAGAAAATCTATATTTTTTCAAGTAAGTCCAAGTTTACTTGGATCTTTAAATTTTAAATATTTTGTTCAATTTTTGACAGCCTCAGATATAAGGTTGGTGAATATTTGGAAATCTTCGGATATCCGGATTCTATATCCGAACCTTAAATTTCCGGATATCCGGCCTTTTTTCGGATCCGGATCCGCCAACCTTATCCAATTATATGTAGCTCAATATATACTTCTATACTGTATTTTCTCTTTAATAATCCACTCATTTCGTGAAAAAATTTTTTGATCAAAAATATCTATTGGATTTGGATTTATTATAGAGATACTATGCATTTTATGCTTTAAATGAATTTTTTTCATATTGAAAAATATAAAGTAAAATATTAGTAAAATATTAAAAATAAAATTTATTTTCGAGTTTTATTCATGCATTTTTTCGTTTTTCCAAGATTTTTGTTTTTTCCTCACTTTAGGTTAAATCCTAGAAAAATTTTTCTCTTAAATTTAAAAATTTTAGATTTTCAGAATTATTTTTACACAAAAAAAGCCATCTTTATTTGTTCCTCTTTACTGGTTCCTCCATTCAGACATATCCTTGCACCATCGAAAATAAAAGGTTGCTTGCGCTATATCCAAGCCAAGCCAAAATTAAAGTAGTAATTTCAAGCCACTAAAGATTTAATTATTTTTAATTATCTTATTAAACACCTATTTTTATAGTGAATATTGTTTAATTATGCCCTTGCATTAATTATTTATTCATTCATATATCCATTCCAATCTTCTTAAAATTATTGTAGCCCTACACCCTATATAGGTGGAACATGCAACGGCTGTAGAAGGAAATGACCATTCCCAAAGGTGTGAATACTGTTCTAAAAATTTGTTTTTGTTGTTGTTTTGATGTCGCGCAGTAAAGCACATTAATGGGGGAAAATAAAGCAATTGATGAACGAATGCCGATGACCTCTCCTATTTTCTTACAAATTCTTTCCCTATTTCTGGTCAATTTTTACATTCCAGTCTTAAATTGAATAAATTATCCAATAAAATTTTAGTTTAAGAATTGTTAGCAGGAAAAAATAGTTAGCAATGCAATACGAATTCTGGGTTAAAATTGGATTTTGTAATATGCTAAATCTTAAATAATGAAAAAGATCTGCACCTGTTAATTATCTGCACCCGTTATTTTACCAAAAATTAGCTGTTTTTATGAAATTCTAAAAGCCGGAAAATTTTTAAAAATTGACTTTTTAAAAATTATTCAAAATAAAACAAGTTTTTAACTAAAACTCAAAACTAACCAAATTTCTAAAATTTGAACTAACCGAAACCACGAGGTACCGGTTAAAATCAGGTGCAACAACCCTATTATAGGTAAATTTGAGATTAATTTAGAAGGTAACCCCCAATTTTAAACAGCAAGCTTCCACTAATAAAAATTTGTAATCTCATCTTATTTTCTTCAATTTTCTTCAATTTCTAATGATTCATACCTAAATGAGCTTTACTTATATGTATATTTGCGCACCAGCCGTTTGTCATTTTTACTTTTCCTTCTCCCATTTTTACAAAATTTCCAACCCATTCTATATATTTCCTTCCTCATTTCTCTTATTTTCACACATTTGCGCATGCATTTCGTTGTTTTATTGCTTATTTTAGCCTTTTATGTCCTTCAAAAATCCATTTTTTCATAAATAAAACAAAAAAAAAGAATTATTTTTAAATAAGAATCAATATTAATATTATTTTTTAAAAATATTAAAATTATTTTATTTTCGGTATATTTCAAAATCATTATTTAAATAATTAATTAAATTTTTCAACTCCTCTTTTGAAGAAAATAATTAAAATTTAAAACGCTAAAATATTATAATTTATGTTCTGGTATTAGTCCTGGAATTAACATGAATAAAAACTCGGCCCAAGAATCCTATCAGATCATGTTCAAGCCAGGCTATATTGCAGGGGAGCCTAGTTAACAAGGACCATGCATTGAAGCTATAATACTATTTTAATTAATAATACAAGCTTCTTTTTTAGGACGCTGGATCAATCCTATGATCAATCCCATCCAATTTCTGCCTCTCTTTCTCTATTAATTTAAATTAAAATTTATTTTATAATAATATTTTTAAAAAGTGCCATAAATTAATATAAATAAAAATTTTAATAATGCAAAATCAAACAACTTCAACGGGTTGGCTAATATGTTTCCTTTTAATATTAATTTTTGCAACAACATCACTTATCTTGGGTTTATTAACACCAAGTTGGCAAATTGTTTATTTGGAAGTAAATTTCAAATAATTAAAATTAAATTTAAATTTAAAATCAAAGGAAGGTAGAACAGAACACCACCATGGTCTTTGGTTAGATTGTAAGAGGGATTACTCTTATGATTATGGACGTTCCAAGGAATATTATGCTACTTTACACAGGTTTTAAAAGATAAATGTTGACTTGGGTTATAAATAGAGGCCGGACTGGGAGGTTTTATAAGTTTTTGGTCGAAAGAAAGTTAGGAAAAAAGGTTTCGGGTAACACGTGAGATCCCTGATTTAGATGTCTTTTCACAATTATTAGTCCTAAAATCTAAAACATAAACTACATAATACTTATATAAAAATTTAGATATCGGAGGAATTCAACATTAAATTCGAGTCGATAGTTTAAGAACAAATACAAAAAAAATTATTTTATCTTTGCCATTCGATTTCATTTTTTTAAATTTATTATTTTTATCAAGACTGCCAAATATGGAAATCTAGTTTATTTTTCTTCAGTCAAGTCTATGTTATCCATATTTTAAATTCCATATTTTTGGCAACTTTTGTTAGAGCTCAATATATACTTCTATACTGTATTTTCTCTAAAATACTATTCTTTAGAAAATATTTTTTAATAAAAATGCCCATTGAATTTTGGATTTATTTTGAGAAGATACAATTTATGCTTTAACTGAATTTTTTATCACATTGAAATTTGATTGAACTTGAGTAAATATTTCTCATTTATTTTATTTTTGAGTTATAATTTACGCCCAAAAACAACACTAATTCCCTTCTAAATTTAAAAATTTTTCATTTTCAGTCATTTTTACACAAAAAATCTTTATTTGTTCATTTCTACTTTACTGGTTCCTCAATTCAAACATTATCCTTGCACCATCGAAAATAAAAGGTTGCTTGCGCTATATCCAAGCCAAGCCAAAATTAAAATAGTAATTTCAAGCCATTAAGGATTTAATTATCTATTTTTAATTAACTTATTAAACACCTATTTGTATAGTAAATATCGTTTAATTATGTCCTTGTATTAATTATTCATTCATTCATATATCCATTCCAATCTTCTTAAAATTATTATAAACCTATATCCCTATATAGGGGGAAACATGCAACGGCTGTAGAAAGAAATGACCATTCTCTAAGGTGTGAACACTGTTCTAAAAATTTGTTTTTGTTGTTGTTAATGGGGAAAAATAAAGCAATTGATGAACGAATGCCGATGACCTCTCTACTATTTTCTTACAAATTCTTTCCCTATTTCTGGTCAATTTTTACATTCCAGTCTTAAATTGAATAAATTATCCAATAAAATTTTTTCTTTATTTTAAGAATTGTTAGCAGGAAAAAATAGTTAGCAATACAATACGAATTTCATAGTTAAAATTCATTTTAAGCATTAGTCTCTGTTAATTGAATAACATGTATAATAAAAGAGCTTTTATTCAGATATCACAAGTTCTCAGATCAAGTAAAACAACTTCCCAGATCACATGTTAATTAACAAAATGAGGGGTTACTGTGGAGTTTATTTAGATGGTCGATTCATTAACGAAACGAAATTAAAGTTAAGTTTTAAAGATTCTCAGAGATTTTCAGAACAGAGTTCGATATCAGAACGTGCTGACATTCAGTTTTTCAGGCAGCCGGACATCAACTTAGATTCAGATCAGAACTTCCTGTTAAAAATTATATGCTCCCATGAATAAAAAGCCAAAATCTCATCTTATTTTCTTCAATTTCTTCTGACTCATCTAAATGAGCTTTACTTATATTTGCGCACCAGCCGTTTGTCATTTTTTCTTTTCCTTCTCTCATTTTACAAAATTTTCAACCCATTCTATTTCCTTCCATATTTCTCTTATTTTCACACATTTGCGCATGCATTTCGTCTTTTTATTGCTTATTTTAGCCTTTTATGTCCTTCAAAAATCCATTTTTTTCCAAAATAAAACAAAAAAAAGAATTGTTTTTAAATAAGAATCAATAATAATAATATTTTTTTAAATATTTTTAGAAAATTATTAGAAAATTTTCAGTATAGGTTAGAATTATCGCTATAAACTCATTATTTAAATAATTAAAATTTTCAACCCCACCTTTGAAGAAAATAATTAAAATTTAAAACATTAAAATATTGCTATTTAATAGCAGTACAATGTATATTAATTTTTCTTCAATTTTATGTAGTAGTGGACCTTCCAGAATTAATACGAAATTACGAAATTTTAAAACATCCAAATCCAAAAATTCGAAAAAACTTGTAAAGACACCGTAGTCTTCTCAAAGCCTAGTCAATAATGCTAGGTGTTTTTGGAAATTTCTTGTTTCGGCTTTGACTTGGAGATATCTCAAGATCAATTCCCTTTAATCATCTGCCATTTTCTGTGCTTTTTCTTTCTTCTATTAATTTAAATTAAAATATATTTTGCAAATATATTTTTTAA
The DNA here is from genome assembly GCA_036172945.1 of Meloidogyne incognita. Taxonomy (NCBI): domain Eukaryota; kingdom Metazoa; phylum Nematoda; class Chromadorea; order Rhabditida; family Meloidogynidae; genus Meloidogyne; species Meloidogyne incognita. Next base: position 579,663 of record JARQAC010000029.1, on the reverse strand, counting down.
AATAAGTGCCATAAATTAACATAAAAATCTTAATAATGCAAAACCAAACAACATCAACGGGTTGGCTAATATGTTTCCTTTTAATTTTGATTTTTGCAACAACATCACTTATCTTGGGTTTATTAACACCTAGCTGGCAAATTGTTTATTTGGAAGTAAATTTCAAATGATTAAAATTAAAATTTAAATTTAAAAAAATCAAAGGAAGGTAGAACAGAACACCACCATGGTCTTTGGTTAGATTGTAAGAGGGATTACTCTTATGATTATGGACGTTCTAAAGAATATTATGCTACTTTACACAGGTTTTAATGAAAATAAATGTTGGCTTAGGTTATCACCTGGGATCATACCAATATAAAAATAATTTTGGGAATTTGGAACTTTAGAGAAATTTTCAATTCCCGATTTTCGGAAATTGGGAAGGCAAGATCCATGTTACTTACTCCATGTGATCGTGTTTGTCAGTTCATAAAAACGTTGATTTGTCTGTTAGATATTTCATTTCCGGATATTCTATAAATTTCTAGAACCAATAACTCTACGAGGTCTTAAATACCAAAAGTAGGATATCCTATGAAAGTAGGATATCCGGATATCCTATGAATTTCTAGAACTGATAACTCAACGAGGTCTTGTAAATCAAGGATAAGTCGAATCGAGAAATTATTCGGGATTTCGGGTAACTCGACCAATTCCTGGTATTCTTGACTCATCCTTTTGTGGATTTATGCCTAACCCTTGTTGTTTTCTGTATTACTTTCTCAGAAGTTAAATTCTTGTTTAATATTCTATTCCCCCTGGATTTGTATAAGAGAGAATACAAAAATTTTAAATTTTTAAAGGCATTTTGACCTTGCCCGTCCTTTTGACCAATTTTGGCTAACAGCATTAAATTGTGTTTTCAAATTTGATTATTGGCTAGATGAAAAGGATTGGTATGAACTTGGATATGACGAAAATAGATTATGGGGGGATGCTTATCAGCACTTATTTTTGGGTATAAAACTTTAATAAAATTTCCTCTAAAATTAAAAAAAAAGGTTGGAAAATAGCAACATTAGTAGCCAATCTTATCTCAACCATCTGTGCTATTTTTGCTATAATTTTTTTAATTTTTGCTTTTTGTCATCGGTAAATAAATTTCTAAATTAAATTTTTAATAAAAAAATTAATTAAAGTTTGTGTACTTGTATAGCAGCTGTTTTAGTTGTAATTTCTGTACTTTCAAGTATTGCGGGTAATTTACTTTTTTTCATGTTTGCCTCAGATCAAGACAATAATATTATTAAAGAAGAAGAAGGAATTTATGAGGTAATAATTTTTAAGTTTAAAATTTTGGTGTCATCGAATGCTTGTTTCTCTAATAGATCCTTGATAAATAGGGAATGTCTGAATTGATTAACTGAGAATTATGCGCTAGTATTCAGGGTATCCAGTTTTTTGCTGTAACGATTAGAGATTGGAAATTTTGAAAAGCCTGTTCCTGGACTCTGGAGTTTGATTTACTGACCTGGACTGATCTGAGCCTGTAGTCCAGGAAAAACCCAAGCCCAGGAAAAATCCAGGAAGGTCAAAAAATGCATGGACCTGGACTCTGTGTACAGGAAAAACCAGGCCTTAGAAATATTAGCTTTTAATTTATTAGAATTTTAGCAACATTTTGGTTGGTCTTTTTGGATATCTTTATTTAGCAATATATTAATGTTAATATGTTCAATTACCGGTTGTATAGCTACAAAAGCTGCATTTGGCAAAAATCGGAGCGAAAAATTTATGAAGATTAAAGTAATTATTTTGGACACCTAAAACACATTAAGCTACAATTTTTCGGCCTAAGGCAAAATCATTGTTTGAGGAATCCCGCATGAGAGATTTTTACTAAGAATCTTTGCGGGACGTGATCCCTTGGGATAAATCCCTCAAAATCCCTTAAATCAAAAAATTGGGAGCGTGATCCCACTACGTGCTAGTGTATTAGTGTATCTTATATTGTGGTCCAACTCTTGTTTTAATTTATATTAAAACTTAAGAAATTTATATTTTTAAAGATGCAAGACTTGGAAGACGATAATTGTGGTGCCCATTTACTTAAAAACTTTTCCGGTACACTTGCCTCAACGGGACAGACTTCAATATGCTCACAGCAAGAAGTTGGGAATCTTTAAGTTAAAAAATTAAAAAAAATTTTAGCCTAAACGAGATTTTAATAATTCAAGAAGGTGTAGATCACCAATATATAAAATAGAATCTCAACAATTAAAACAGTGGGAAAGAGAATCGATGCATAATATTAAAAATAAAACTAAAACACAGGTAGGATAGACGTTATTCATCAAATAGAACGCCCCCCTCCCTCCCTTAATAGAAAGGGTGGGGATCACTCAAATAGAATGCTCCCCCCCTCCCCCCTTTAATAGAATAGTGATTGAAAAATAGAAGATCCGAGCATTCAATTAGAGAATCTTTTTTAAAAGAATCTTTGAAATTTTAAAAATAATTTTAATTAAAATCCGATGCTTTTTGAATAATTACCCTGGTTAATTATTTTTACGAGCTAACGATGGAGGTGTTTATTAATTGAAGAATTGTATATATTCGAGTTTTGAAATTAGCCTTAAACTAGGCTAATTCAAAATTGAGCGAGGTTACTTATTGTTTTAACTTCTCAGTAGAAAGATTAACTTGTCAAGGAGTAATTCTTCGTGGGAAGGTTTCTCGAAGGTCGATCCTCAAAAAATAGTCTTCCGATATGATCCGCATAACTTTATTCGCGAGTATCAATCCAGTCTAAATATAATTTTTTTTTTAATTTTAACTAATTTCTCAATATTTAATTTACAGCAACAAACAAGAAATTTAAATAATAAAAGAGAGAGAAATATTTTCGAACCTTCATTAAATACCCCAACAGATTCAGATGTAGTCTACGAATATGTAGATTGGAATAATTTTGGAGGAGAGAATTTTGTTGATGATAAAAATAAAAAATATACTCAAGATGAAAGTAATAGACATTATGATCCTGTGCCTTTAGCCCCAGAAAATACAACATTTTCTATTGGAAAAGTAAAAAATCATTTTAAATTTATGAAATTTAACTTAAAATTAAATTATAGCCTTTTTTATTTAATTCCGACAATGAATATTTACAACCCAAATCATTAACCATTGATACATCCACAATCTCAACGAGGGCAGGTGGGCGAACAACAACAGATTTGTTTTTGACTGATGAGCTAATAAAAACAAGTATAATTTTATTTTTTTTAAATAATATTTGGCCAGTGAGGAGGGTATTAGTGGATGTTTAATACGATTTTTAAATAGCGAAAGAGGGATAAATAAAAAAAAGTAAAAAATATGGAATGATAAATCCTTCTTATGGAAGTAGCAACATACTCGATTCCGTATTTGCTTAAAAAATACCTCACTGGAAGTGTTATGTATCGACTGCGGTTGTGTCCGATACTAACAGAAAGACTAACTAACTGACTAACTAACAAGGTTTATCACGAAGGTAACAATACAATGGAAATGACGAGACTATGCGCTGGAGTAGAATACTAGCTTTGACTGCGGACTAAGACTGACTCTGGACTAGATCAAGACTAACTCCCCGACTACTAAAAGGCTGCGCCTTTTATACTAAGCGCGCCACCCTAACAGGAAGGCAGTTTAAAAATATGGCCCCACCACTTCTTTGAAATTCTTTCAATCTTTCTAAATTCTCTCAATATAGGTATCGCTCTAAATTTTTGGAATATTTTTAACTTATTCAAAAAATCGTAAATTATTCGTGGTTAGGGATATCGGGATACTAGTTTTTCAATTTTGTCAGTTGGAGGATAAATTGAAACCTTGGAGTTTTCTAGAGAAATCTCAAGAATGCTCAGCTCTATATAAATTCGCTTAAAATTAATTTTCAAATCCTATAGCCTCACAAATTTAGTTTAATTTTTTTGAAAATTAATTTAAAAATATTTAGGTTCCCCTCCACTTTTGAGCAGAATATCAAAACAAAATCAGTTCGGAAATACCAGCAGCTTTAATGTTGCCAATCCAGAATTAGTTAGAACACAAAAACCATCACAATTCATTAAAGAATTTAAGGAAAGTGAAAAACGTTTTGCTAAGATACCCAAAGTAACATTTTCAACACCTCTTCAACAAAATGGGTTGCCAAAACCTGTAAGTTATTCACTAATGTTTTCAAAAAAATATATTGGGTCTATCAGAAAATTTCTTTTAAAAATCACCGATTAGAAAGAGATTTAGTATTATTTTTCGAACGGCACATAGGACCAGCTAACTTTAAGAGACTATAACTTTTTTAGCTTGATCAAATCCAAGTCAAACTTATATAATTTTTTCCAAAGAATAGCTATTCCTCTCCTTTGGCTAGTGCAAAAGGTTAATCGGCGGCTGGGAGCGAACCAGCATCTTCAGTAGACCGGACAGATGTGTTACTACTGCACAGCCTTAGGAATTAAATAGCTATATGCTTTACAGGATGGATTAAGTCTAATCACTCATTAAAATCATTATATATCTAGGCTTATGAAACTGAGGTCTAGACTATCTTCTAATTAATTATTTTATCAAAAAACCTCAAAAATTTTTATTTTAAAGTTTGCCCGTTCCCGTTCTTCTCATCGTTTATATTCACCCTCGCAATCCTCAATACTTACAGACGTTAAACCTATAGTTGATGATCAAAGGATAGGATGGCCTTCAAATGGCATTAAGTAATTTTAAAAATAATTTTTTAATCATTAAAAATAAAAATTTAGACGTATACATTCAGAAATGGATAGGTCAATAGGTTCAAGTCGAGTTGATTCCTTTCTTTTTTCATCCTCAATTAAGGAAGACAATCAACAAAAATTAAAGTATAATTAATCAAATTAAATTAAATTTGTGTAAATTAAAAAAATATTTTCAGTAGTTCATTGCAAAGAAGAAAGGAGGAATGGACGGATGTTTAATAAACTAATATTTTAAATTATAGAAATAATTTTTGTAAAGATCTCTTGTTTTAAAAAATATTGTTAGATAAATTATTTCCTCAAACTTTTAGAATTTCTATGGATTCTATAAGTATTATTGAAGGGTAGGTTGAGGGAGGGATGAACAATAATTTGACGACTTAAGCCTAGTGAATTTAAATTTCTGGCTATAAAGTAATGGGCAAACTTTCAAAATTTTATTTAAAAATTAGCGGAAGCGCCTGTAGCACGTCGGAGCTTCAACCCAAAACCCGACCCGACTCGATAGCTAATATTCATTGAATAAGGTCATAAGAGTTTAATTTTGAAATTTAAAATGGGCGACTCTGCCTTTAGCTAGCTCGATAGCTAAAAACAAAGGAAAATCAACAACAAATTCTCTGAACATATCTAACCATTAATAACAGCAACAGATCATTCCGATCAACTTAAGATGCTTTGTCCACTCCCAGCTACCGAATAAAATTTTGCACTAGCTGAAGGAGTAATAGTTATAGCCCAGCTCAGCCTTACTGTATTTAAGTTAAGATTTATAGTAATATTTACTTTTGAAATGCTATATGCACCGAATTACTTTTTATTAATTATTACCAAATTACTTAATTATACATTGAATTATATCCAATCAATTTAGCTTAATAATTAATTACCATCGATAGCTAATATTCATTGAATAAGGTCATAAGAGTTTAATTTTGAAATTTAAAATGGGCGACTCTGCCTTTAGCTAGCTCGATAGCTAATAATTACCATCGATAGCTAATAATCATTGAATAAAGTCAAAAGAGTTAAAGTGCTTAATTTTGAAATTTAAAATTAAAGACAAAGCCTGTAGCTAGCTCGATAGCTAATAATTATTATCGATAGCTAATAGTCATGCCTAGTCTTGTATATTTATAGCCAATTTATTTTATATTTTTATTTATTTTAATTTTTTTAATTAATTAATAAGTAATTTATTTACCTCTATGCCTTTTTATAAAACCAAGTTGAACTTCAATAGTAAATACAGAATAACAGTTACAAGCAATTTAAGTGTCTTTTTAAGTTGGTTGACCGTAAAGTTAGAGGAGCTCTTCTAACTCAAGGACGCCGGGCGCCTTTATATAAAATATAAAGCAATCAGAAATACTAAAATTAGAAAAAATTCTGGCCCAAAGTTGCGATAAAGCCAGACATCATGAAAATGCTATGGCCCTGTTGCAGACTGTTGAACAGTGAAGGGTTTTAAAATTAGACTATGAGTTTAAAATTAGGCTCTACTTTTAAAATAAATATTTGTGTTTATAAACAATTTTATAAATTAAAATAATCCTTTGATACCTAAAATATTCTTTTACTTTAATTTTATACTTAAAAGCTTGAATCATTCAAAATGACGAAATCCTTCAACCTTTTTCTCATTTTAACATTTATTAAAATTTTGCCTTCAATTTCAACCGGAGGTGCATCCTCAAGTTCAGGAAATGCACCTCATGATCGAAAACTTGCTTTAAGATTGATTAGAGAATATGGCTCAGTGTCACTTGCTGAGTATAAAAAGTATGAAGAATGTATTAAGATGGCTAATGATATTCGTAGTCCAGAAGAATATAAGAACTTTATTGGACAGGTTTAGTTAATATGAAATTTTTATTATACATTGGTGAGAAAAAGAGAGATAAAGAAATTTGAAAAAAAATTTTTATTACGATATTTTCCATTTACCGAAATTATCACCCCTTCACTTTTACAGTGGATTTTAGATTTGGGCAGATTATACGTGAATCGAATTAAATCAAAATCAACTTGCCTAATTAAACAAGTTTTGGGCGAGATATAGGGCTCGAAATGGTCAAAACCCATGGGTAGATTTTAGGGCAAAAATTGGAAAATACAAATGATAGCCCAACATCACTGAATCTTCGCTGGTAAATTTTTCACCCTAAATATCAACTATGGTTTTTCAATTTATGGTTCTCCCCATATCTTTTTCAATTTTCGTGGGCCTGTATTTCGGCTCAAAGTTATTTCCGCAGATCAAAGAATATCAAATCGAAGAAATTCAAAGATTTGATCAAATATTGTGTTGAATAATTTGATCAACGTTTTGATTTTCTCAGTTGCCAATACTTTAATATTCCCTGATCAAGCTCTATATTCCGGAATCAATCCAAGAAAAATTTTCCAAGTCATTGTTTTCAAGCCATAAAGGAAATAATTTTTTATTTAAATTGCATATTTTAGTGTGGAATGTTCCTAGAAAAATCATTAAAGGAAGAAAATTTGAGAGGAGGTGAACTAAGAGGGAGAATGAATGAAATGATTAATGACGGATCAGCGATTCGTGAAATTGTGGTATATTGTAAATTACAAATTATGAAAATAGATAATGATGTTAGATCAAATTGTTGGGTATGTTCAATAATTTTTCTTTATCCAAAATTATGTTATTAAAATCAAAGTTACGAAAAACGAAACGGTACCTATTTCTTCCTCCCCCCTAGTACACGTTTTAGTGGAAGTGCGAATGGTCAGTAATTTCTTCCGTGCATAATTTTAAAAAATTTCTCTGTGATAAAAGAAATGTTTAAACAAGATAATAAAAAAATCCTTAAATTATTTGAATTTATGGAGTAATTCCATGACTACCTATTAACCTATTATAACTTATAACTTAGCTGTTGTTTCGACTTCGTAGTCTTATGGATTCCCTATGAATCCCTCATTTGTTATTATAATTTTTACTGTTAAATCTTTATATATTTATATTAAAATGCGTAAAATTCCAAGCAGCTTAGGTTTAAAATTTAGAATATTCGGGTCGAGGCCTGGGTCTGTTTGAAAGAATAAACCAGGATAATTAGCCCGGCAAGTTGAGAATGCCTAAATCTATTAATTATGCATTTAGCATTTAATCTCATTTAAGAAAGAAATGAAAGAGATCATATATAATGAAGCTGTAGAGAAGGAAAAAACAGAATGCCCAATCTGTCTTAAGGAATTTAAACAACAAGACGATATACAAATTACTAATTGTGGACATTTCTTCCATTTTGAATGTATAAGCGAATGGTTTTATTCGTCTAGTGAAGCAAACCATAAAAAGTGTCCGCTCACTTGTCATCAAAAACTGCAAATATATATCCTTCCAAAAGTTGCTCAATTAAATGAGAAATTAAAAAGAAGTGGATTAGTTAAGGTTGGCATTGAAGAGATGTATAAATTAGTTCACCCAGATGATAATTAGAGTAGAACAGCAAGTTCTTTTCGGTTATGGCGGCAAAAGTTTTCTAAAGAAAAAGTGAAAAATCTGTAGAAAAATCGTTAGCGTGTTGTCGATAAACGTTGTAAACTTTTGCCTTTTGCCGTTAAGACCGAAAAGAACATTTATTTAGTTACCGTATATCCTGTAATAACTACCCTGGGTAATTATTATTTCGACCTTCTGCTAGAGGGAGTAATTAATCGAGGGATGGTAATTATACGAGGTTTATGATTTGAACGTGTTTTAGGGCATTTGTTCGGGGGTAATTATTGTTTCAATCTACCGCTGGATGGGGTAATTAATAGAAGTGGGGTAATTATTTGAGGGAGGGCAATTAATACAGGTTATACGGTAATTAGAGGCGTCTATTCTAATTAAGAGAGAAGATGTTGATGTTAATTTATGCAATAGAGAGTTCCAAGAGCTAACTCGAGCATGGTGAATGATATTTGTTAAGACTTGATCAGGCTTCAACCGACCGTAAAGTAGGCCATTGATTTATTATAAGCTAAGCTCCTTCGGATTATAAGCATCTTCTCTCTAGGCTTTTTCTAGCCTTACAAGGATTACGCCTTTAAGCCTTACATTTTATTTAAATTTTAAAAACAAAAAAAACAAAAAAAAATCCATAAAAACGAAAAATCCAAAAAAATCTAAAAAAAACAGAAAATTCTATCCATTTAAATTCTTTCTATTTATTTAAAATATATTTTTTCCTATTTTCATTAACTGTAAATTTTTACTTTTGTATAAAATATTTCCGGGAATATATTCGTTTTGTATTAACTATGGACTATCGAATTGTGTGTATTAATTCCGCGTAATTTTTGGCATGAAAGTTTAGTCCATGCATGCATAGATCGTGCGACCTCCAAGCAACACGTAGTGTCACTCAACTCTTAGAGGTGCTTTAACCTCAAAAGAACAGGGAAATCCTTGTATAAAGCATTTGCTTTCGAATTTTATTTCAAATAATTTATAGTGCCTATAGCCATAAATGACTAGACGTGAATAGAAAAAAGTTTTTATTTAATTTATCACAAAATTTTCAAAAATTACATACAAATTATTTTTTAATTATTTTTTCTTGACAATCAAATTGCATAGCTGCAGAAGTTATAGCAGCTGCTATTTGATGGAATTTCGAATTATCTTTTTTATTCATTTCATCAACAGCCAAAACCTCGGCTAATTGAAGTTTTCCATCTTTGTTTGTATCTGCCTCCGCAAATGAAGTTTTGGATGTTTTTTCTTCCTCTTCTCGAACTTGATGGGCATGATATGCCACAAATTCCTCTTTTGTGACAGCCCCATCATTGTTTAAGTCAATTGAATTAAATAACTCTCTGGCAGAGGTATTATCATCTCCTTCAAATGTACCTAAGAGTTCGATAAGTTTTGATAAAGTTTTTATTCACATATACTAACTATTCTTAATGTTGTTATATAATGATATCAGGATTCAAAAAAGTCCGGATATATGGAAATTTACGGTTTGGATACCTGGGATTTCATGTATCCGCCAATCCTGCCTATACCTACACTTCAATCTTTAGAGTTAGTGGTCAGGTTGCCCGACCCCCGGACTTTTTGATCTACAAAAGATTTGTTAAACGAAGCTTCGGTTTCGAATCATAAGAGTCCGGGTTTTGAGTATAGGGTCACCCGTTCCATCTATGATTAAACTCTAATAATATTTCAGATTACCATTTTTAGCAGATAGAGCTTCATTAATTTTAATCACCCCATCTCCATTTTGATCTCTCGAAATAAATTCTTGTTCTATTCTGTGATCTCTACCTAGAGAACATTTATTGCCTTTTTCAACAGAATCCATTAATTCCAAAAATGTTATTCCGCCATCTTTATTTGTGTCGATAGATTTGAAAACCCGTTCAGTTAATTTATGTTCATCATATTCCAAATCTGATTTTTAAAATTTTATTTTACAATTACATCTGACCTCTCAAGCTAGATACAGCTTAAATAGGTGGTATTGCTTAATCACCCCCCCCCCAGACTCACTACAGGACGAAAGAGAGAGAGAGGGACGAGAGAGAGGGGGATGACCTTCCCCCAATTAGTTGATTAGGGAGGGCTAAACGATGCCTAATATTAAAAATACGCCTATGATTTTTTCAGCCATCACGGGTTGAGAAAATAGTCAGGTCGGATTTCGATAACCCGTGAGGTATAATTAAAAAACCTTCATCTCCTTCACTCAAAGGACGTCCATTTATCCTTTCAAATGATAAAATAAAAAAAGCAGATAATTGAAGGAAGCATTGTTTTTTGATGAACATTAAAAATTATCTTGATAATTAAAATTAATTTAGGCAACAAAATTCTAAAAATAATTCTAGGGGGTATACCCCAAGTCTCCAAGGTTTTCAGAGCTTACAACACATATCTATCCCTGGCCCAAGTCTTAATTTAGTTCAGGTTCGGGCTCTGAGAAATCCAAAAAGTAATATCTCCATCATCAATATCCCTCAGTAATTTCTCCCATAATAATTAAGTAAAAATTACTCCTTATTTTGCAACAATTATTTTTTAAAAATAATTTAATAAAAATAAATAAAAAAATTTTATTTTGTTTAATAAGCGCAAAAATAAAATAATAATTTAGTTGTTAATTGAATCGATGGTCTTTCAGTAGTAAAAGATATTCGTAATAGCAATTAAATAGTTATTACACCGAATAATATTTAATAATAATTATTTGGTAGTGTAATTCTCTCAAAATAAAAAAATTTTTGGTTGTAAAAAATAAAATGAATGTACGAAAATTTTATTTTTTTAATAAAATTAATTTATTACTTTTATTGAATATATCCATTGTATTTAGTGTCAAGACGCATCCTTTTCTTTAAAGATTTTAATGTTTTTTCCATCCATTCAAGCATAAACTAACTTTAAGTTAGAATGAATTTTTATAAAAATGAAAATTAGCATTAGTCTTTGAAGTTATTATTTTAATTCGTCTTTTTAAATATTATTTTTTAAACCAGCAGACTCAATATTTGAACAGAAATGCTCTGACTTTTTTTCATAATCTAGATATCCAGATTTGCAAACGCACTCGTAACGAGTTTTGAACTCTTAACGAGCTTGAGCTTTGACCAAAATTCGTACCCGTTATACATGGTATGAGTACTGGCAAAAAATAGCTGCCAAAAGAAACAGAAAATAGGGGTATTACTAGCAAATCTGGAATTTCGAAGCATTACTCGTACCTATTTTCTCTAAGGAAACCCAAGTTTGTTGACATTAATACGAGTAAAATTACTAATTGAGTTACTCATGTAATTATTAAATTATAAAATTCGAAAATTAAAAAATATTTTCATTTCAAAAATTATATTTTATGAAATTATATTTTATGGGAAACTTTCTTAATTTACTTATTATAACTTAATTAGCATAGTAACTTAAAAAATAAAGAAAATTTATTTAATTATTTATTCTTGTTTACTTTCTCACTTTTCACAATTAGCTGGCAAACCCTTTAAAAATACGGCATTTCCGTTGCCACGAAGAAAAGAAACCAAAGTTATATACTTTCATTATTGTTTCTTTAAAAAATTATTTATTAGAGCTGTCTAAGTTCCGTCTAAACTGATATTTGAGGAACATAAAATCTCATGGCGGATGTCCTAAATAGAGCCCTAATTTCGTCTTGTACTTGTACCATGGTTTGAATTACGAATAAGTGACAAGAATAAAGGTACCTCAAGAAGGCTAGCTCATGAGAAATTTAGAAAAAATTTTAAGTTAAGAATATTTCCATTTAATATTATTCCTATTAATCTCTATTTTCTATTAATATTAACATATTTTCATCAAAATGTCAAATACTACAATAAATGTAAATGAAATTCCAAGACAGATTATAAGCATAAATTTACCTACCAGACAAAAGGTTTTTTTAAAAATATTCTGGATTTTAAAAAAATTAATTTTTTAATTTAAAAGTATACGGCATTAAAGCCTTTATTCGCAGCTGCATTTAAAGCAGGATGTCACCACTTTAATATAAAATATAATAATTCTGGAAATGATCAAAATATAATAGAATTTGTTAAGTTAATTAATGAATGGAGTAATAATGAATTTTGTTATGAAAATGAGGTAGAATTTAAAATAAAGCTTTGAGTTAATAAATTGACTTGAGGCAAGTCTTGATTTCATTAAATAGAACCAGTTTCCGGCACAAGTTCTAAACATAAAAGAAGAGTAAAGCAGATGGGCTATAGTTATTTCTCTCCTTTAGCTAGTGCGAAAGGTTAATCGGCGGCTGGGAGCGAACCAGCATCTTCAGTAGACCGGACTGATGTGTTAGCCATTACACCACGCCGCCTACTGCTCAGCCTTAGGAATTAAATAGCTATATGTATGCTTTACGAAAGCTAGTTTAATATTACATTATTTTAGCCATCTCCGAGAGAAAACAAAAATATTTCTCTATCACTAACACTAATAATCAACAATAATTTAAACGAAACACTTTCTACTGATATTGAAGAATTATTAAATCAGCCAAATTTAAATTTCAGACCGAAATTAATTTTATTAAAAATAAATAATTTAAATAATAATTTATATAAACAACCAAAAAAGAAGGCAAAAACCGAGGAAAATAATAAAAATATTATTATAAATATTAGATCAAGTATTAGAAGAAAAGAAAATTATTTGGTTAAAAATTACCCATTAAAATTGTGGAATGCTTTAGAAAAATATTTAACTTCTGGAAATTTAAAGAATTTTGGAATATGTGGAATTGATTTGGATAAAATTGAAAATGTGTATAATGGGTAGAGCGTGTCATTTTAGGTTTTTACCTATTTTTTTTGCAAGCAGCCCATGATGAGATAAGTCGAAAAAACACTGTTTTAGCGCTGGAGGTTGCGTACTTTTTGAGTTACTAGAGCCTAAAAAACCTATTTCGGCCTTTTCGGACCTAAAACCTATTCTGAGCCTATTTCGACCTTTTTTGGACCTATTTTAGGTTTTTGAAGATTTTTCTTAAATTTTGACTATTTTCAATCAATTTTTCGTAAATTTTATCGTCCTGAACATCCAAAAATCTAAAAATTTTTGCCTGCGGCGCTAATAAAATGAATTTTTTGTTGTAAAATCACTAAACTTTTGCTCATGGAGGCCAGTATTCTGGTATATCTCCATGTACTACAACATTCTTTGTCTTTATTCCCTCAAAATCCAAATTAATCGCTCTCCTCGTTACCTATTCAAATCCCGTACCCCCACAAATCCCTATCCCATCCAACTTCACCGATTTCGAGAAATCGAGGAGAGACTCGGTCTCGGGTCAAAATTTGCCCCTCGACCTCGATCTCGGCTTTTCCAGCCTCAGTGATCCTCGGCCTCTGCTTTTTCAAAAATCCTCGACCTCGACCAACTCTAGTATTCAGAGTTAGACATTGAGAGATGGCTCAAAATTTCGATAAATTTCTGTTTAAAACAAGAAAATTGCAGAAATAATTCAAATTTACTAAATGTTGATTCGAAAAAGCTTTAATTTTAGCCAAAATTCGAACCTATTTAATCAAAATTTGGACCTATTTTGGCCTTTTTCGGATTTTTTGAACCTATTTTTAACTTTTTTTGGACCTAAATAGGATCCTATTTCACGATTTTTTGGACCTAAAATGACACGCTCTAATAATGGGGCATTAATTAAACCTAAATATTGGCAGGTAAAAATACAATGTATTTTTTAAAAAAGTTTTAAGTATTTTTGGATAAAATACAAAATTCTGATTTATTTTTATAAATAAACTTGAATAATTAATTCTGTTTTGTTTAAATCAGAATTATTTTAAGGATTATTATTTCAGAATTATTTTGAGGATTCTTATTTCAGAATAATTTTAACAAAATTATTTTTGCAGAATTTTTTACCAGATTTATTATTCCAGAATTTTTTTCAGAAATATTTTACCAGAATTATTTCTTCAAAATTTTTTACATAATTTCTTTTACTTAGAACTTGAATTCTGATTAGAGTGTTTAAAAATTGTAATGATTTATTCTGATAATAAAACATAATTAAATAACTCATATAATTAATTTTAAATCTTAATTAATAATATTATTTAACTTTTTATTAAATCTATTTAAAATTTTTAGATAACTTTAAATCAACTATTAGAATATTTTGAAGAAATAAAGAATTTGGCTAATAAGCTAAATTTATTAATTATAGTTGATACAACTGGGGGTGTTGGGGAATGTAAAATTAATGGAACTATGAGAATTAATTTATTAAGAGATTTATCTAAAAAATATGAAAGAACAGCAAGTCAAGTTTGTTTATATCTCAATTTGTATTTTTGTGTTTTTTATTAAAATACAAATTTCTGATTAAAATAAACTTGAATTATATATACTTAATTCTGATTTTATTTAAATCAGAATTTCGGGTTCATTTTCTTTTTAATTCTGATTTAAAGTTTTATTTCAAAATAAAATAAATAAAAATTCTGATTTAACTAAAACAAGAATTAATAATTCAAGTTTATTTATTATAAAGGTTCTCCATCGCTGGCTAATTCAGCATGGCATGATTATTCTACGCAATTGCGGAACACTTAATTATTTAAATATTTCTCGACAAATTTCAATTTCTGATATCGAAATTTGTGAAGAAGATATGAATAGTTTAAATGATCTTTATAAAAGGAAAGCTCAGGAACAAATAAAAAGGTAAAATTATTAAAAATAAATTTATTAATTAGCAAAAATATATTTTATTATAAAAGCCCATGAATTGTCTTATTATTGGAATTTTGTATTTTTAAAATATTTCTGTATTTGATTCTTTTTTTATTTGTTCTTAATTAATTAAAATTTATTTAGTAAATTTAGTTGTATTTATTTCAGAATAAAATAAACCAGAATTTTGATATACATAATAATTTAATTCTGATTTAAAAAAATTTTTAATTCTGATTTTAGATAAACATTATTCTGACAGAATAAATTTAATTCTGATTAAAAGTTTATTCTAAATAAACTTGAAATATAAAATAAAGCTTAATTCTGATTTAATAAAAGTATAACTCTGATTTTAAAATAAACTTTTTCTAACTAAAATTCTGATTTTTCCTAAATATGTAGACTTAAATTCTGACAAAATAATAAATGAATTATTTTATTTCAGAATATATTTCCTATTATAATATTATACTCTTCATAATACCTTAAATGATAATAGCCTTTTTTGTTACATTTTCCCAACGGAATTTATTTAAAATATTGTTTCTCTTTTGAAATTTATTTTCATTTAAATTTTAAAATTATTACAATTTTACTTATTTTTTTATTATTTATTTTTTATTAATTAATTAAAAAATTTCTTTAACAAATTTAAATAATTTATTGCCAATTTTCCTTCATTCCAATATATTTTAATCCAATTTTCCGTTCATTTAAATTTCTAGTATTTGATAAATAATTCTGACAGAGGCACAGCATGAAAAATAAATGTTCTGAGAAAATATTTTTTTCCTATTTTTCTTTTCATTTTTCACGCTTTCTTAATTTTTAGATGCTTTTTATGCGAGACCAAAAAAGCCTTATTTTTTAATCTTTTATATTGCTTGTATTTCTTTAGCTTGTATTTTTTAATAAAATATAGGCAAAATATTTTCTGATTTAAAAAATGTATTTTCATGTATTTTGTAATGAAATACAGAATTCTGATAAATAAACTTGAATTATTAATCCTGGTTTTTATTTAGTCAGAATTAAAGTTTATTTCAAGTTTATTTTCACTCTAGTTCTGATTTAAAGTTTAACTATTTCAGATTTCAGATTTAATAAAATCAGAAATTATAATTCAAGTTTAATTTTAATTTCAAGTTTAAATGTATTTCAGAATAAATTACCTAAATAAACTTTAATTCTGATTATTTGTGTTTTTGATAAAATACATGAATAAAAGTTATGCGCTGGACCTTCTCGGTCCAGGCACCTTCAGAGCGCCGTATGTTTGTGGGGTGATTTAGGTAGGGGAGGCGCAGAGGACTAATCGAATAAGTAAAATAATAGTTCATAATATTTATTTCATTTAAAATATAATTTAAATGGTAGTGTTTTTAATAATGGATGGGGGCAATAATATTGACATTAATATTGGGGATTGGATAATGAAACTGAACTGAAGATGAGGATATAGTTAAGTGGTTAAATAGAGGGGAAAGTGGGTGGGATATAACAAAGTTGATAGGGCAAAATGCGTCTGGGAAAGATGGGAGGAAGTGTATAAAGTTGTTGACAAAAGGATAAATGTAATTGTGATTAATGTTGGGAACGGAAGAAGGTGAACAATAAGTATACAAGGTATCACGACTTTTGCGCCGAGAACATTTGCGCCGCGACTTTTGCGCCGCGACTTATGCGCCGGGCGACTTTTGCGCCGCGACTTGTGCGCCGCGACTTATGCGCCGGGCGACTTGTGCGCCGCGACTTTTGCGCCGGGCGACTTATGCGCCGCGACATTTGCGCCGCCATAATTTAAAAAAATAATATCTTCAGTCGGACCTAATTATAGTGTACTCATTTAAAAAATGGTATCCAGGGGCTGAAGGAATTTCAGGAAGTACAATATTTCGGGAAGTACAATAGCCCCCTCTAATAAACCGACCCCTATTCAGGCATGATTTTCTGCCAGAAGAGGGTGCACTATAGTGTAGGGTTGTCGGGTCCAGATATCCGGATCTGAAAAAGGCCGGATAGCCGAAAATTTAGGTCGGATATCGGATCCGGATCTTGATATCCGAAGATCTCCAACTATCCTACATCTTCTATAGTGAGATCCGGCTGTAGTTTTTCATAATTATTAATGATAGTGGCGGCGCAAAAGTCGTCCGGCGCAAAAGTCGCGGCGCAAACGTCGCCCGGCGCAAAAGTCGCAGCGCATAAGTCCCCCGGCGCAAAAGTCGCTCGTCGCATAAGTCGCGGCGCAAAAGTCGCGGCGCATAAGTCGCGGCGCAAATGTTCTCGGCGCAAAAGTCACGGAACCGTATACAAAATATAGATTTAGAGGAAGGATAAGATGGGAAAGAATAATTATAAAATAAACATAAACAGTTATGGGAAATATGGTCGGGGTCGGGACTTGATGAAAAGGGCAAGTATCGAGTCTCGAGTCTTGGGGGTAACATAAATAAATAAATAGAAATTAATAAAATACATTTATGTATGTAAATTTCTTCCTGCCTTAATTCTTTTTGTTTATCTTTTATTTTCTTTCATCTCCATAATTTATTTAAAAATATTCTCTTTTAGTAAATCCATTTAAGTGTGAGAAAAGGCCAAAAGAGACAATAATATCCTTAAAATGCTATCTACAGTGGAGATGCTTTCATCACCCCCAAATTCTGTGAGAGTCAGATGTCGCAGACTTTCATCTCTTCCATTAGCCACATGGCGGCTCAGTCGACACTTTAGTATTGGGTAGATTTAATGGAGGGAAATTAATTTTCTTGAAGAAAAAATATTTTTGCGTTTTCAAAAAATTTTTTTATTTCAAAAAATTTCAAAAAAAAATTTAAAAAAATCCAAAAATAACAAAAAAAATCAAAAAAAATTTTCAAGAAATTTTCAAAAAATTTCAAAATTTTTTCATAAATTCCCCCTTTTAGTGTTATAGAAAAGAACGGCAACGGTTTCCATTCCAGTCGTCGTTTAATGGATCAGAGAAGACTTGCTGGCGATTTGGCACTCGGATTGGCTCTTATAGGGATTTCATTAATGATTATTGCTCACGAATGTGCTAATTTAAATTTTAAAATTTGTGAAAAGACAGCCAAAATTGGTTTAATTATCAGCACTTTTGCTTTACTTTTGGCTACGTTAAACTTTCATTGGATTGATATTAAGGCAGATACCTAAATTAAAATTTTATTTTAGATTTTTAATATAATTTTTAGACTTATATGTATCAGAATAGTATACCTAATTGGCAAACTGTGTTAACTCAGCATGTTAAAATTAAAATAATTCTTGAGGTAAATTAAAGGAACTTATTTCTAAAATGTTAAAGGGAGGATCGAACGAGAATCATGTTCGATATCTAAAAATCTCAATTCTCGATACCGTATATCCTTTAATAACTATCGTGGGCAATTATTGTTTCGACCTTCCGTTGGAGGGTGTAATTAATTTAGGGAGCGTAATTATACGAGGCTTGAAATTTTAACGTGTTTTAGGGCATTTGTTCAGGGGTACTTATTGTTTAAATCTATCGCTGAACGGTGCAGTTAATAAAAGTGGGGAAATTATTTTAGGGAGGGCAATTATTATAGGTTATACGGACCCCTCTTTCCAAAACTCAACAACCACTAATATTTTCCAAAAATATCCAACAATTAATTGAGCATTTTTTATTCTTTATTTTTAATAAAATCAAAATTAATTTGTCAGCTCATTGTTTGTTCAATTTGTCCATTGCCTGGTTTGGAATGGCCTACCATCGATGCTTTTTTAAGTTCATTAATGTTCTTAAGGCTTTATTGGGTAACTAGATGCTTACATTTACATTCACGATTATCATATGATGTCGCTGCAAAGTCAATTGCTGGAATGAATAGAGTAAAGACGGACACAAAATTTATTCTGAAGAGAACACTTTATCTTTATCCAGGTACTTTTATAAAATCGGGCCTCGTTATAAGTACAAGATTTATTTAAGCTGTCAGGGTTACTCCTATTTTGTGAGGGTTACCCTTACTCATTGCCCGTCCAACCTAAATAATGTACCCTACATTAAGGGTTATCTCGTATTATGGGTATCTTACTTATAACGAGTTTCCGCTATATTTTAATTTTAAAATAGAGTTTGAAATAAATTAAATTTTAAGGGTTGGCACTAGCAATATTTGTAGTAAGTCGTCTATTTAAAATAAATATTAATTATTAATTTAAATAAATTTTGACAGCTAGTTTTCTGGTTAATTGGCGGGTATATTCTTCGACTTTGCGAAGGGTAGGATCACAAAAAAAATTTTCCCTAATTTAAATATTTTTAGTAATTTTGGAGATGAAAATTTGAGGAGCTATTATAATGCTTTGTGGTTAATGTGTGTTACCTTTTTAACTATTGGATATGGTACTCGTTAATAAATTTTTTAATTACCCCCTCCATATTTATCACAGGGGATGTTTATCCTATAACTGTTTGTGGAAGACTAATGGCTATTTTGACTGGGGTTATCGGTGTTTGTGTAGCCAGTATGATTGTTGCCGTTATTTCACAAAAAATTTCCTTAAGTCACGCAGAGGAGCGTGTACACAATTTTATGGCTAGAACTAAACATGCTAGAAGCGTAAGAAGTTTAAAAATAAATTTTTAAATCTACTATAAATTTAGTTAAAAATAACTGCAGCACAGGTTCTAAAAGAGTGTTGGTTTTTGTACAAAATTAAAAGTATGGCTGATCAAGTAATTTCATAAAATTTGTTTTTAAAACAGATGCCCGGATATTAGCTATATCATAGACCAGGCTTCATCCTTAAAATTGTCTTATAATATTCTTGGCTCCTATTCATCCTAGTATTACCTCTCATTTAAAATTCCAGTTAAGTATGGATTAGAGTTTCACCGGAAGTTACGGTTCCTGTTCCGTGAATCGAAACTCAAATTGGATCGGGTTCCGGTCAAAATTTTGGTTCCGTTGAAACACTAGTATGGATCCACTCTATCCATATTATAGTCGAAATGGGCTTTGAGACATCTTACGTATGCCTTAATTTTGACCCTGAGGAAATTTAGGTTCGGATCCATTTCACTTTCAATCTAATTTACTTATCAATCATCCTCATAGTTGCAATTTAGGATAGAGTAATTCAACACCAAAGACGTTTAAGTGCCGCTATATGCACTTTGAGAAGGCTAAGGAAAGAACAGCGAGTATTACAAGAGGAAAATGGTGTATCTCTGGATGATGTAGCTAAAGTAATTTGGAATAAGCTTCCTTAAATAATTTTAAAAATTCTCAAAGATAAGCCAAAATGCATCAGAAATGGTTAGAGGGGTTGGGCAATCCCAACAACGATTAACTGAACGAGTAAATGCTATGGAACTTCGTTTAGAACAGATACATAAAGGAATTGATGTATTAACCGAATTAATTATTAAAAGGAACGAAACAGCAAGTAATGAGATAAAGATAGGAAATAAAATAGAAAACGTGTAAAATTTAAATAATGGTTTAATCCTCATAAGATATATCGTATTTATTTATTATAAACGAATTTTAATTTATTCATTTTATTATGGGCGCAGCAACTAAATTTAAAATATTCCTTTTACTAAAATTAATAAATAAAATTAAATTAGTAAAATTACAAGCGGACCTCAAATTTATTTAACCAAATTTATTTAACCATTTCCTTGTCCTTTCACGGACGCTGCCACTAGCTTACTTTACAATTTTTAAATTTATTTCTAATTTACTTACACCTATACCATGAGAACGACCTCCAAATATGGCCTTAAAAATAATTTTTAAATTCAAATTATTAAAATAAAGTATATATTACATTAAAGACAACAATGTTTCCTATTGTTTCAGCTTGTGCTTCACTGCCATAACTGCGAGCAAACTTTTCAGCACGTTCAATCGCAACTCCAAATTCTAGTTCCAACGGCACTACATGATCGACAGCATCGTTTCTATTCATATAAATTAACAGATTTCGACTGAGTAACTGAAATTAAAATTTTTAAATTCTATCGGACCTCGCTTGTAGTCCTCCTATTTGAACTCACTTTAATGAGTCAGATTTTTAAACCAGCGTATATGCTTCAAAATACGATATTAATTTTAGACATTTTTAATAAAAAAAATTTAATTATTTTTACACAAAAAACTTGGGAATTTTTGATATCTTCAATCTCTTCGATAAATTCTGCCAGAGTAAATATTCCATTAAAAATAACTCTAGGAAGCTGTAATTCTTGTTGGGCCATTATATCTTTTTCTTACATATAAATATAATTTTGAATTTTTAATATAAACTTAAAAATTAAATAATTATTTTTTGCTTTTTTGGTTTATCACGTATTTAAGCTACGGTATAATTTTTTATTCCTCAGTTTGTTCTAACAAAGGAGAGGGAGAGTTATTTATAAGGTAGACTAAGAGAATGAACCTGCTGACATCGCTTGCTAAACTAGGCTTCGCTTGCACTTAAACAAGTGTTCTTGCAAAGCTGAAGGGTCAACATCATTGCTTACTATTTTTTTTCTTCTATTGATCACCTAAATTTTTTTTAATTCTGTCTAATGAATCATCCTTATAAGAATTAATAACCCATGATCGAGTCTTGTTTCGTAATCCCCTCAGAAATCCGTATTTGGTAAAAAATTTATGTTAAATTCCCATTCATATGTTAAATTCATATAGTTTTATTCATGAGTCAAATATTAAGTTAGCCGCTTTTTTAAATGCCCAGTATGAAATTGGAAGAATTAAATAAGGAAAGGTAAAATTTTTTTAAAATTATTTTTATTAAAAATTATTTTCATTATTTCTCCCTCGAAAATAAAATTTTCCTTGTTTTTTAAGATTTTTTAACAATTCAAAAACTTATTTTCATGGTTAAATTTAGAAAACTCTAAAAAGATATGGATAACTCACCGATGATAGGGAACAACTTTTATTCAAGGAAAATAAAAATTTTTAAAAAGAAGTTGAAAAACATTTGTAAAAAGGAAGTGTTATTGAACCTCCCCAATGAAGTAAAACTAGACATTCTTAAATTTCTAAGCTTTAATCAACTAACATCCGTCCAACAAACCAATTATCATTTTTATTGTTTGATTAGACAAAATGAGAGAATATTAGCTTGTAGAGGGTTGTATTCAGTAGAAATTTTGGAGGTTCAATTTATTTTTCTTCAAGGTTTTAATTAACTGAGTAAAAATTCAGGAAAAATCTGATGAAAATTCTGATGAAAATTATAAAGTAATTGATGAAGATTTCCAAATTTATATAACAAAATCTGGAATTTTTAATATTCCATTGGATAATCAACCGATCAATAAAGTTAATTTTTAACATAATTTCCTTTTTAAAAAATTTTTTTAAGTGGCAGTCTGCGGTGGATAGACAACTTCCTATTTATTTAAGTACCTGCAATATTCCTCCAAAACGCGAACTATTTACCTTTATAAATAAAGGACTTGTAAAAGATTACAAAAAGATGAGTAAATGTAAGTATCAATAAAAGTTCGATATTTATTTAACACACCCTCTAGTCAATTTTTCGTTAAATATGTACAAAATGGTCAATCGGCCAAAAAATATAGAACTCGTCGAGCTGAGTCTAATGACACCAAGATTAACCCACGGTCCTGAACGAGATGGGAGCCCCCGAATATTGAAGATCAAAAGGCTCATTCGAATAACCTAGGGTAGTTATTCAAGGAAGTACGGTAGTTAGAGTTTTTATATTTCAGATTATTATGTTTTGGAATTGCCTGCCTATCCAAAAAATATTAAAGAAATGAAAATTGTCCGTTGTTGGTTGGAAACCTTATTTCTTTCTACTTTTGAACTTGTGGATTTTAGAGAATATTTTTTTAATCCAGAAATGATTAAGATACTTTTTGATAAAGAAGAAAATATTCCCCTTCAATTTCGTGCAAGAAATGGCACTTTAACTTATTGTAATCATAATATCGAAAATGTTTTAAAATTCAAGTTGGATCATTTAATTATTACTGATGACTTGGAAATAGAATTTAAATGCCTTGACAAAGAAAATTAAATGCAACGAGGACCTTTTAGAAATATTATTTAATCGAAGCAAAAAAGAGGATAACTGATTAAGAAGTTTAAACATGAACAAAATTTTTTAATGGCTAGTTTAATTTTTCTTGTGGAAAGAGATTAGCATTTGAAATAAATGTTGTATTTCTAACATATTTTTTATTACCATTGCTTTTTTGTTTATCATTTTACATTTTTCCTTTCTTCTGGGACCTATTTTAATTGTACGCAGATTCTGCGTTCTGTGCACCGAAGCTGTGTGTGTGTTTTTTAAATACTTCAAAAATTTGAATTTTCAAAAAAGAAAATGTTACATGTCCCCAATGAAGTATACCTAGAGATTCTTAAATGTCTTTATCTGTTTTATCTGTCCAACAAACCAATTATAACTTTTATTGTTTGATGGGACAGAAAACAATCAGTAACAACTTATTTATCTCTATCAAGAATTCTCGCCGCTTTTTTTTTCTCGGTCGCCGAGCGCGAAGCTAGCAATGTCTAGAGCCTTGTGTATATGTATTGAGAGCGCCAGACTATTCAATATCCGAGTAGATTTATTGACTATTTTAAGCAATTCAATGCCTTTATCGCTTTGATTAAAACTTCTATCAGTTAGTCAAAAATCCTTTCAATAAACATTCTCTCCATATTACAATGTTAATAACTCGAGTTGGACACAACATGCCATTAACAACTGCCTCCGTTTATTGGATATCACCGTTTTGAGCATCGGTTTTAGATTTTCGGTTCCGGCCAGTTATCTGTTTGTGTCCAAACTATCTCTTAAATATGTTTTCCTTTATATTCAAATAACTCGTTAACTTATCTCTCCCTCTGCTAACTTAGCTAACTTAGCAGAGGGAGAGATAAGTTAACAAAATATTTGAATATATAGCAAAACATATTTTAAAGATAGTTTGGGCAAGAAGAGATAACTGGCAAGAAGAGATAACTGGTCTAAAACCGATGCTCAAAACGGTGATATCCAATAACTATAATTATAAATATCTATCATCTTATTTTATCATTTTCGGCAAAAACTTTAAATAAATATAATTTCCATATCATAGTTAAGAGTCTTACTTTGCCCCAAACAAAATTGAGAACTCGACATAGACTTCATAGTCAGATTCACACCGCTCGGAATGATGAACCACATTTTTAGTTCCAACTACTTTTTAATCACTCATTTATCCTCTTTCCGTTTGCCTAATTAACAAATTTTTTATCTTTATCCTTTTTAATAAAGTGCAGTAAATAAATATTTTATAATAAATATTTTGCTAGATATCTATTATTATTTCCGCCGGAAAAATTTATAACGCAACCATGTCGCGTCGCTTTTGAAATTATTTAATTCACATGTTTTACAACTCTATTTATTTACAAAATTTTAAATTAAAATTTTGATTTCACAAGGGGGATTAATTTAAATTATTCTGTCTATTTTTTGCGTCTCTTGTTTTTTGCGTTGTTTTTGGCCTTGCATTGCGTTTTTTGCAATTGTATATTTCGCCTATCCCTAGTTCCGACAAAGTTCACTTGTATCTCTAATTTTTAAACAAAGAAAAATTTACGATGGAGTTGCTATTGTCTAAATCAAACATGCCGGGAATAACACTTAAACATTCTCAGTCTTCTTTAACGAGTTATATGGTTCCGATAGTTTCGACAGTAAAGTTGGTTTCGATAATATAGTAGCCCAAACTTCCCTTTTTCAAAAACTAAAGTTATTGTATCAATTCAAATTTCAAGAACACTATTAACCTCCAAGTATTTAATTTACAGTCTTGTTGTCAAAAACATTGTTAGTTTTCATTAGACTCTATTATTAGACTCTTAATTTCTCAATTACATTTGTCAATTACAATATTACTTGCTTTCTCTTCCTCCTATAATTATGCGGATCCAGACCTTTCGGTCTGACGCACCTTCAGAGCGCCGGTTGGGGGTTTGGGATTGAGTGGGGAGGCGCAGAGGACTATTGACTAATTTTGACTAGAATAAATTAAAACATTTATCTTATATTTAAAATACAGATTAAATGAGTTTTTGGTTCAACACAAATATTTCAATAGAATACAGGATAAATTGATATAATAGGGACTAAGGACATTGACACTTCATAGGACTGAACACATCTGAACTCAACTAACTGTCATTTGTTGTTCAGTCCTTGGTTAAATATTAGGCAAAGTGGGAGGGAGGAAATGTGAAATACAAATTGAACATTCTGGGAAAGTTGGGGAAAAGTGATTGGGATAATGTTTGGGAAAGAGATGGTGAATAAAGTTGTTTACATTGTTGGGAATGTTTGGGAAGGATAAGTGTTGGGAACGGAAACAATTAATAATAAATGTAGAAAGTGAAGATACGAGGGAAGGATAGGCTGGGAAAATAAATAACAATAAATGTACAAATTGGAGATAGAGGGGAAGGATAGGATGGGAAAGAACAAGTGTAATAAATATATAAATTGTTATGTGAAAAGTCGGGGTCGGGACTTGGATAAAATATAAGTATCGAGTCTCGAGTCCGGGGCTAACACTATCAATAACACGTGAAATTGATAAATTTAGACAATGGTTAGGGGGGGGGGATGTAAAGAGGATGCTTTAGAGAGGATGCCTTTACATTTAAAAAAATTTTTTTTATTTATTAATTCTTGTCTGGCATTTAATTTAAAATTTTTATTAATATTTTATTAAATGAAAATTAAAATTTAGCGTTTAGGGATTTTTCTCTAAAACATTTAACGATAAACAAATTTTCTTCTAATTAAAAATTTTTTAACAAAATTTTCGTAGAAAAAATATATTAGGTCTATAAAAAATCCCTGTGTATTTATTTACTTATTCGTTGAGACAGCGCCGCGGGGGGAGGAGGGACGGGGATGGGTAAAACATTATTTATTACAGACAAATTTCCTTCTAATTAACAAGTTTCTGGTAGAAAATTTTCATTAAAATATCATATACCGTAAATCCTCTAAAATAGCCCCCGGGGGCTATTTTTTTCGATCGACCTCTAGAGGGGGGCTATTTTAGAGGGGGGGGGGCTCTTTTAGGGGGGGGGGGGCTATTTTTTTCGATGCCTAAATTTTTTGAAAACTAAAATTTATTGCCAAATATCAAATAAACATTTTCTAAAATTCTATAGAATTATCACTTAAAAATCCATTTTCTTCATCTTGTAACAAATCAATTTCATCAAATAAATTAGTAACATCATTTAAAGATTCAGTTTCTGCTTTTTTTTTATTTCAGTTTTTTTCAGTTTCTGCTTTTTTTTTATTTCAGTTTTTTTTAAAGATTCAGTTTCTCTATCAACTTTAAAATTTCGGCTGGCTGCATGAACAGAATTATTTTTAGCAAAATCTACTACTTCAAGTTTTTTGGCAATTGTAAAAGAACGTCTAATTTTTTTTGGTTTACTTGGACCTTCATCTTTTTCAGAAGCTTCGCCTTCGCTATCATTAATAAATACTTCATTCTGACTCATTTTTCTAAATATGATATCTAAATTTATTTAAAAATTATGGAAACTCAAATATTTAATAGAAAAATAAATAAGTATAAAATTAAACACAATGACAAGCTTTTAAAACATAATGCCAAAAAATTAAATATTTTATGGGGGGGGGCTATTTTAGAGGGGGGGGCTATTTTAGAGGGAGGGGCTATTTTTTTCGATCGACCTCTAGAGGGGGGCTATTTTAGAGGGGGGGGCTATTTTAGAGGGGGGGGGGCTATTTTAGAGGAAATACGGTAAATAAAAGTAAATACCGTATTTATTCTAATTGAATGACAGTCATTCTATTTTTCAATACCCCAGAAATTTGTCATTCAATTAGAGAGGTCATTCAAATAGAGCGGGTCATTCTATTTTTCGATAAAAAATTATTTCAAAGTTTATCAACAATTTGTAAAAAGTAAATTTATTGAAATTCTTCCATTAAAATTTTTAATAAAATACCTAATAAGACAACTTAAAATTGCGTTTTCATAAAATTCTGGTTGTTTTTCGAATATTCCAAACTTTCGAATACCTATTCTAACCCTATTTGATAGACTTACTAAAATAAAAATTATTTTTTAAGAAATGAATTTTATTTTGTTTTTTCGATTTATTCTTTTAAAAATTCTAATTTTTGATTTTGTAAATTGTGTGAAAGAAAATGGGAAAAATATTCAAAGAAAAAAACATGATACTAAAATTCATAAAGTTAGAAGCAAAGTTATATATAAAGATAAACACATGATACGGAATAATATTATCGGTAATTTGAATTAAATAAATGATTAATTTATTAATATACTGCCGACTAGTGACCGGCAAAATAATTTTTCCGGGCCCGGAAACCGGATTTTGAATTTCACACTCATGCCGGACCGGATCCGGCCGGATTTTTCTGGATTTATCCGGTCCGGAAAAAATCCGGAGATCGCAAAAAAACCCGGATTTGGGACCCGGACTCCGGCAAATCCGGCCGAAGTCCGGTCAGGTGCCGGTCACTACTGCCGACCTAGTTCACTAATTTCCTGAAAAGGAATTTATTTTTAAATCCATTAGACCAAAATTCGAAAAATAATCCCCTGTGCTAGCTATTTCTCCTTCAGCTAATGCAAAAGGTTATGTGACAAAAATTTAACGTGGAAAAGTTATTTGGCCAGATCCTGATTTGACATATACGACAATATCCTCTTTATCCGCATAAATCTCATAAATTTGGAATTTTTTCAAAAGAGACAAATAAATGGCTTTATTTGACATATATTTTTAGATTCGTCTATTAATTTGATTTTATTTAAGATGGTCCGGCGATTCATCATCTTATGCGGTTAAGTAATATGACAGAGACAGAGAAGGGACTGAAAAATTTTAATGAGTTCCCTTCAAACAATCAGACTCACGATGCAGTTTTAAAAGTTGGAAATCAAATTTCTCCGTCACAAAATTCTGGCCTTTACTCAAGCAAAGCATCGAAAAATAATCCGCAACAAAATTTGATCAAACCAACCAACCAAATCACATATAATCCGAGTCATATAAACAATCCAAGTTTTCAACAAAGAAGCTCTGGATTTATGAATACCGGTATATTAAAAATAAGATTTCCTTTCTTTATCCTTAGTGTGTAGGAAAAGTTCTAAATTGAAACTTCTTGTCCTAAGTAGACACAAAACCTAAATTGGTCTACTTGAAACACCCCTAGATAAATCAGACGGATAAATCGCGTGGATGTCAGGTGAAAAGGTCAGATGTGTCAGGTGGATAGGTCATATTGAATGGCCAGATGGAAGTCATGTGTAGATAGATTAAGCCACGATAGGTCACAAGGATGTCAAGAGTGGAATAAATCAGGCAGATGTCTGGCTGATCAGTTAGATTGATGTCAGGAGATGAATAGGTCAGGTGATGTCAGGTGATATGTCAGATTGGATGTCAGGAAGGATTAAGCACAATATAATGAAATTGCGGACATAACATAAATATAAATATCAGCCTTGATCAGATAATTTGCATACAAATCTTAAACCCGTTTAATTTCTGCCCGTAATATTTTATGAAGTTTTGTAATAAAAATTTTCCAAACAAATGAAAAAAACAATATTGGTATATAGGTATTTCACAAATAATTTTAGCTTTACACAACGCCATTAATGCCAATGAACAACAAAAATCACTCAAACGTAAAGCCGAAGACATCTCAGGATTTGAAACACAAGTTAAAAGAAAGCCTTTTAATAAATGGGATGCAAAATTAAAAGCACTCAATGATTCTGAAGACCAACGAAAAAAAGAAATTGAAAAATTTGTTAGTATTATATTTTATTGAGTCAGCTTGTCTCAACGGGTTGACTGTTGTGCAGGACTTATAATTCTCGGATTCTATTTCAACTCAAACTCACATAGACCGAAATATCCGTCGGAAGACATAAATGCCCATTAATGAAATTGGCTGTAGTTTAGTCGAGGGCCCGCTCCAAACCGGGTCGAAACAAATGTCAATCGATTCGTCTCGGCGAGCTGAGTCGAACGGTACCACTCCCTAGGTGCGGAAATGCCTGTGGACCGAGATATAGGTCCTTGAAATTTGAAAAACCATAGGGGGGAGTAAGCTCATTTTTGGGTGAAAAATTCGATTTTTTGAGTAATAGCTCATTCGAAAGAGCTCCTCGAGCTGAGTCGAAGGACACCAAAATCACTGTGATTAGTCAAGTTTGGGCCGAGATATAGGGCTCGAAATGGTCAAAAGTCAGGGGGATTTTAGGGTCGAAAATTCGAAAATACAAATGATAGCTCATTCGAAAGAGCTCTTCGAGCTGAGTCGAATGACACCAAAATCAGCTCGATCCGATCATTATGAACAAAATTATGAAAAACTTAATTTTCGCTCGAATAACTGTTTTGGTGTTGCTTCGGAGAATAGGTCGGCATTCAAGGCTGAGAATCGATAAAAAAGGAATAGGTTTATGTTACGAGCCCAGAACCCAGCGACCGTAGACTCCCCGCGAGGCGCGTGCTGCAAAACTCCGCGCGAAGCGCGGAGTTTTGCACAAGAGCCTCGCCGACGCTCCATAGGTTTACGTTGACCATTTCGAGCCCTATATCTCGGCCCAAACTTGACCAATCACAGTGATTTTGGTGTCCTTCGACTCAGCTCGATGAGCTCTTTCGAATGAGCTATAATTCAAAAAATCGATTTTTTCAGCTTAAAATTAGGCTTACTCCCTTGGTGTACCGACACTTGCGGAACGACATTTGCGGATCGACAGTTGCGGCCCGACATATGCGGATCGACTTTTGCGGACCCGACATTTGCGGATTAACATATGCGAACCGACTTTTGCGGACCGACAGATGCGGATTAACATTTGCGGATCTGACATTTGCGGACCTGGTAATCTTTTTTAAAAAATTAGGGATTTTCAAATTTTTCGGACGTACAAATAGTTCTTTGGATCGGGTAGAAGGTTGTAAATGTCCGGGTAACGGGACGGGTCAGTAAAAAAAGTTGAATCAGCCTGCAATCTTGGGAACAGAAACTTTGATAGGTGTCTAAGATATGTCTTTCAGCAGACTTTCATTCTTCTTAGGTTAACACCGATACCGAGAAATTGGGGAAATATTAGTTGATCAAATTCAAAATTTTTCAAGATACAAGCCCAAAACGACCTCAAGATTTAAGACCAAACTTTTACAGGATTAAAGAAGGTTAAATCCCACTGGACAAATTTTTGATTTATTTTTCTTGCCGTTGGCACAGTCACCTTAGAAAATATACCCCCAAATTAATGAATAATATGGGGATTTTCATCACCGGAATTGAAAATTTTGAAAATATATTGTTATTCTTTAACTTTTTAAAAAAATAATTTTTTATACTTCTTATTTTCTTAAAGGATTCCCAGGTCCGCAAATGTCGGGTCCGCTAATGTTAATCCGCATCTGTCGGTCCGCAAAAGTCGATCCGCTTCTGTCGGTCCGCCGATGTCGGGTCCGCAAATGTCGATCCGCAAAATTCAATCCGCAACTGTCGATCCGCAAATGTCGTCCGCAAGTGTCGGGTAACCACTCCCTTCTATGGTTTTTCAAATTTCAAGGACCTATATCTCGGTCCACAGGCATTTCCGCACCTAGGGAGTGGTACCGTTCGACTCAGCTCGTCGAGACGAATCAAATGGTATATGTTTCGACTCGGTTTGGAGCGGGCCCTCGACTAAACTATATCCATGAAATTAATTTATCGAACATAATAATAGGGTTGGATACAGCTAATTATTAACCGATACTCCCGATTTTCTTTAATCCAAATTGTTAGGGCCCTATTTTTGAATTTTGGTTAAATAATAAATACCAGTGTTATTTTTGGCAAGAAATATAATATTTGGTTTTACATCATGTCTAAACCTAATAATAATTATTCAAAGTCACAACGCATCAACAATCCTCATAGTACTTTACTTGAAAATGACAACTATACTGACAATGATTATAACAATTCCCGTCTTGATGAAATACAAAAAAGTTTGGAAAATATTGTATCAGGGAGTTCTCAACACCAAACTCCACCTGCTCAGAATTTTAAACAAAATCACAATTTTGATCAAAATCAAGAACCCGCCACCGAAATTGATGTTGATGATTACCTAAACTTGGATTCTATTTCTGAAAACTAAGTTAGTTTGTTTAACTTTTCAGATACAATTTTAATAATTTTTAAACAACTTTTGTAGTTGTAATGTGGGGGTAACGGAACAATTTAGCTTTACAAAATTTTGATTAAGGCTAATCCGATTATATATAATATTTTCAAATTATGGTTTAAATTTAAGCAATTTTTAAACCAAATTTGGTAGAATGCTCGATAGATGTTATATGGCAATAGTCAAAATAAAAATGGGATATAGGGGGTTTACTTGTTCAGCCTCCCTCAATTCACGTGGAAACGGCACTCTATAATATTCCCTTAAAATTACGTGTTTCTTAATTAATTATCTTGTAGCTTTTTCAATCTGAAAATTTTT
Source organism: Meloidogyne incognita (assembly GCA_036172945.1). NCBI lineage: Eukaryota > Metazoa > Nematoda > Chromadorea > Rhabditida > Meloidogynidae > Meloidogyne > Meloidogyne incognita. Next base: position 548,072 of record JARQAC010000029.1, on the reverse strand, counting down.
TCCATATTTCAATTTTCTTGAACTAAACAATTTATTACTAAACTTTTAGACAAACATACTGCAATGCGTGATTGACCGAATGTACATATTGGATTATACGAAGTTTTATTATATAAGATGCGGCAACTTTTCCGCCACTTTTTTGGCCTTTTTTTATTCAGAACACACTAAGAAAGTTTTCTGTACCAAACAATATAAATTTGGTTTATAAAAGTGAAGATATACACGTACGAAAATCTAAACGCACCAAAAAATATTTTTCATGACAAAGTCTACTTTCCATAACTTACTCAAGTCATCCAATCCTGCTTTTATTGATACTCTCGAAGAGTTCATGAACAAATCTCAGTCCATACTCATGAACAAAATAATTGCTCTTGCGTCATTCAAATCGGCTAGAAGGGCTTATTCGAATAATATAAACATTTGAATAAGCTCAAATGTTTATATCATTCAGACGGATATCCTTTAAATCAACCGTTTTTTGTCCAAAAAATTTTGTCGGAACTTTAAGTGAAAACTAATCAAATTAATTTAAAATTTAAAGACAAATTTGGTACTATAAATTTTATTAGTGTGTGTGAATAAATTATAAAAGATTTATCAATTTTTGAGTTTGAAGCGAGATATGGCCAAAACAATAAGGGCGAAAAAGTTGCCACATCCTGTATAAACCAAAGGAAAAATGTCAAAAGCCTTTTTATTACAATCTGCGCAGATTTAATGCAGATTATATCCGACATATTATCAGTAAATTATTTTTTTATTTTCTTTATTTCATATTTTGTAGTATAAAATTTAAAAGTCATTTTATGGAAAAAAATATAGACTTAAATATTCTTATAGAGGAGATTTTGCATTGAAATTACATACATTTTTTTATTTGAAATTCAATGAGACCTGTTATGTCCTAGGGTGCGGTGTACCTAATGACTAACAAAATAACACAATAATAGGATAACATGCTTGTCCTAATAGCAAATACAATTATAGCGAAGGTGGCAATAGGAAGTCCCCAGATATCCCTATTTATATCCCAAATTACTTTTAATCACCCAATCTAACCAAATTCAAAAGCGGAATGTCTTCCGATGGATATTTTGGCTTATGTGATATTTGCTTGAAATAAAATCCGAGAATATCAAGTCTTGCACTACTACAGTATTTTAAATCCATCCTTATCTGAATTAAAAAGAAAACTACATATTCTGCCAAATCCATATTCCGCCATTAAGGGTAAAAGCCCGCGTTTTGTCAATAAGGTAGTGTGGCAAAACGTGTATTTATGCCTGCTTGACAAAATATGTTTTGGTAAAATATGAACCAGTTTTATTTCGCAATCGCATAAAATTTTTTTCGCAATCCGCAATCGTACTTGTTATTTATTTTAAAAATATGCAAACACAATCTGTGGGTGAAATACCGTACAATTTAAGCAATCCCCAATTACTATAAAAATTGTAATTTTTATAGTAATGATCGAATGAGATTTTATTGAATAAGTACGCATCTTTTATTATATTATCGTTAATTTTTAATAGATTTTAACAAAAAATTTTATCTACAAAATTTTTAAAATTGAAAAATAATGTTGGGCACACCCAGTTAATTATCGGTAACCCAGGCGCTCGATCATTGCTAGTTTTTGACTGACGCCCAGTTTTCGACTAAATTTTTCTTCCAGAATTTTTTATTCATCTTTAAATATGTTTTATTCATCAGCTTTTGAATAAAATTTCCCATTCTATTTTTTTTCAAAGGCAAATATGTAGTAAGTACATAAACGACGCCTTTTTTTAAAATACCCAACCCTTTATAAATTGGGTTTGCATATTTATTTTTTTACTTATTAAGAAATAAAAAATATTTTTCCACTCGTTCTCAATTGAAAATTTCCCTCATTTAATCAGATTTCTAGTTATTTTTAAAAATTTATATCCCAGGTTTTTTTTAATGTCGAAAAATCATAAAAAGAAAAATTATTACGTAAAAAGAATGAGAGATTCTAAGAAGAAGCTGAAAGAGACTTGTAAAAGTGAATTGAAAACCACCCCTAAAATCGAAATATTAAGTCTTCCCAATGAAGTAAAACTAGACATTCTTAAATTTCTTAACTTTGATCAACTAGTATCTGTCCAACAAACCAATTATTACTTTTATTGTTTGATTAGACAAAATGAGAGAATGTTAGCTTGTAGAGGATTATATTCAGTACATACTAGAATGGTTCCTATTTTTAAAATTCTTAATAAAATTACACTGTTTTAAAGCATCTACATGAAGAAATAGATTATTCTATAGTCGATATAGATTCTGGAATTTTTAAATTTTCGTTAGATGATCGACTTTTGAAAAAGGTTAATTTTGGAAGATACTACTTCAACTGAATTGCGGACTGGGGAGGGGAGGGGGGTGGGTCGAAATAAGTACCAAATTTCTTTTTAAGTGGCAGTCTGCTGTTGATAGGCAAATCCCAACTTATTTAAATACATGTCCAACTCCACCAGGCAGCGACATATATACAAGGGTGGATCTAGGATTTTTAGAAGATTACAGAGAGGATACTGAAGGTTTGTTCTACAAAACAAAATTTTAAAGATTGATGAAGCTCGAGGGCTCGAATGAGATTTCGTGTATTTTTCTGTATTCACGCTCCGCGTGTAATGTATTAGAGGTTAAACCGTAAAGGTTCTTTTTATACACGGACACGAATTTTCAAAAAATTTTAATTATAAAAATTTAGCATAAATATGCAAAGCTTTATTAATGTTTAATAAACATGCCACAGGAAAAATTGAGTGAAATTAAGGAAGGAAGGAGTCTGACCATTCTTTACATTAAACAGCCCGCAATAAAAAAAGGGGGTAGGGATCACAGAAAAGTACCCAAATTTTTCATTTTCCTCCATTTCGGTGAGGGAAAATATTGTTTTTTAATATATCGGACATGAGCAGGATCTGGTCTTTTTTGGCACCTGATTTTCAGGTTTAATATCATGTTTTTCCAATATACACGGATTCCGGACTATAGGATCCGGAAAATCCGGCCTGGGATTAAGCTAATATTGTAAAAAGTTAATCAAATTTCAGATTATTTTATTTTGAAATTGCCTGTCTATCCAAAAAATATTGAGGAAATGAAGATTGTCCGTTGTTGGTTGGAAAAATTATTTCTTTGCTATTTTGAGAGTATAAGATTTAAATATGGCCCTATCTGAATAAGAGGGCGGTTTGATTTTTTTTCATCATTTTTTTCCAACCTTAATTTTTTCTTTTATTTCTCGTTCAATTCCACTCTTTTTACCTGTGGCATATTCAATTAAGAGGACAGAAAACACATACATTACAGACAAAACATGGACGGACACACACACACTTGTTTGTCTATCCGTGCTCGTCTGTTCGTCCGTGTTTTGCCTGTCCGTGCTCGGCCGTGCTCGTCCGTGTTGTAGTGCTCGGCCGTGTTTTGTCCGTCCGTGTTTTGTCTGTAGTGTATGTGTCTTTTCTGTCTTCTCAATTGAATATGCCACAAGTAAGAAGAGTGGAATTGAACGAGGAAGAAAAGACTGACCATTATTTATAAATTAAGGTTGGAAAAAAATGATGAAAATAATCAAACCGCCCTCTTTTTCAGATAGGGTCTTTAAATATTATATTTTCAATCCAGAAATGATTGAATTACTTTTTAAAAATGAAGAAAATATTCCTCTTCAATTTCGCTCAAATCGTTGCTTATTAACCTATTGCAACCATAATATCAACAATGTATTAAAATTTAATTTGGAACATTTAATTATTAATGACATCTTGAGAATAAATTTTGCATCATTCGGCAAAAAACAAAAATGCATTAATAACTTAATTAAATTGTTACTTAATGGAGGCAGAACTATTAAAAGTATTTGGATTAGAATTCGAGACAAGCTTCCATTGAGCGATTTGATTATAGAGGTAATTAAAAGCGAGGTAAAATTGAATTTGGTATGACCCCTCCTTTTCCTTCCTCAAAACATTAAAAAATGGTTGGTCTGTTATCAGATTATAGAACTCGTCGAGCTGTGTCGAATGACACCAACATCATGGACCGAGATACAGAACCCCGAAAATTGGACAAAAACAGGTCTGGCATTTGGTAGGTCACGCGAAAATTTAGTGCACAGCCGTGTTGTTAATTATATTTTTACTTTTATTTAAGTCAGAAAATAATTTCAAATATTTAGCATATTGAAACATCAAAAAACTGTTCAAATATAATCTCCTTGATTGAGGTTGATCTTATCCCATATAATATTAAAAAGAAACAAATGGCTTATGAAACTGATAATACTACAACACTTACTGTTACAAACATTTATAATCCGAAAATAATATTCAAAATTGAGGCCAATAATATTGATGTAAAAATTGAAAAAATATTAATTTCATAGTCTTAACATTATTCATTTTGTTCTAAATGGTTAAATAAATTTGTTTTTGGTTTTCAAATCTAAGTAAAAAATTTTTGATAGAAATTCTTGGTAAGAGCGTGTTATATTTGGAACGTGCGTTAGAAGAAGAAACTTTTGCGGGCAGTGGCGGTATAATGCGATAGTAACAACTTTTGTGAATTTATACTCATACATATTAATTTACACTTTAATGTAAGTGTCTACCTTTGTGGTTAAGTTGGTAGTGTTCTGGTCTATTTATTGGTGTATATTCCTTCTCAATGAGGAGCATCATACCACTTTTGACTAATTGCTGATATAAATTACTGTATTAGCTCTATCTGAGAGAAGGCCTATTTTTTGTTATATTTAGAAATCTAATTTTATTTTTAAGAAGAAAAAAGAATACGGACTGAACTAGGATTTTTCCAAAATTTTGGAAAAATATTAAATAAACTCAAATAAAGTTAATCTCTTCTATTAGGGGTTAAGAAACAAGGTTCGATCTTTAAGAAAAGGCAGCTGATTGTATATGTTCAACATCAATCTAGTCGGATCATACCAGACCAGTTAGTCATCTCTAGGGTCCGGATTTATATTTAAATAAATCACCGAAGCAACCCTGCCCGCGAACTGCACACTGTCTTTCAATTTTTATATCACATCTACATATCATTGGTCATTTCTTTCTTCTATTCGAACTCAATGGTGAGATACTGGTCAGTCAAGGCTTGTTCATGATCAACGTCGTTTTTGTCCTATTTAAATATGTAATCTACTCATCCTTCACCTACAACCGACAACATTATTTTCTAATTTGGATAAACTGTTAATCTCAACCTTTGGAAATCTAGGATAGCTAATATACACAAAATAATCTCATATAGTTTTTCGTTTATTTTTTACTCTTTAAGCTTTAAAGCAAATTAAAAATTAAATTAAAAATATGTATTTACACAAATCAAAATAAATAAATATAGTAAATCTTTCTTCAAAAAATATTTTTTAAGTGATGAGCATCTTTTTTAATTTTCCTTTAAAACATCTGGGCATTTATATATCTGTTGTTTTATTTTTTTTTAATATTTATTAAAGCTTCTAAACTTCTACTTTTAATAAAGTCGTAGTTTCGTATGGAGGTGGGGGTTGCTGTTGAATTAATTTTTCTTCCTTTTTCTTTTTATTTTCTTCCTCAACTTCATCCTCTTCCTTCTGCCACCATTCAATATAATCAAAAAATGAATGAAATGAATCTATTCCCAATAAGAAGGAACCATTCTCGATTTTTTGAATAATTCCTCGAAATCTTGGGGAAACGTATTCCCATTTTGGAGAATTTTTTTCTGTTGATTTTGAAGTATTTGTTTGTGTTGTTGTTGTTCTAGACCAGGGATTTCTAATTTTTATTAAATAATTGTTTCTCCTTCGGTCCTTAAAATTTTCAGATTATTTTAAAAATAGGTTTAGGCATGGATATTAAAAGGGAACGGGATCTGATTCCATCTCCTTGTCGGGTCCTGGTCATCTTCAAAAAAGGAAAATGGATTGATCATTCATTCCCCACCGGTTTTCTTCAAGTTCCAGCTCCTCTTTCCCCAGTCAAGGTTTATTAAAATTACGATATCTGATTATTAGGAAGAAACCTCTATTATACCCAGATCTCATTCTTAAAGAGAGCCTACAAGGAAACAAACACTAAAGTTCTGTTTCTTCCTGCACTAATGATACCGGAACAGTATAGGTAAACGTTTTGGAATTTCCATTACCGGTAATATTGGGACAGAAAAAATCCATTTGTCCAAGATTAGCCTAAACCTTATATTTAAAATCAACTACATACTTCAATAAAATCAAGAATTGTGAATGAACGCATAGCTAAAACACCTCTTCCTGTATGGCCCTTCTTTTCAATAAATCCATTCTATCCAAAAATTAAAATTTATATTTTTCCAAAATTCTACAAATTACCGTTACTGTACAACAAAATCTACACAATCTAATGTCTGTTATTCTTGTAGAAAATAGGCGAATTAATTGAGATCGAGTAATATCTCTTAACATGTATAATCTTATAGTGCCTGGACCAGTTAAAAGCCTCAAGGCTCGATAGAAATGATTTGTATTTTCTAATGCTGCATAAGAACCATATAATCTTTAAAAAATGAAAAATTTAAATTGTAAAATTTGCGGACAAATTTTGCGGACAGATTAATTTAAATGAAAAGTGTGCGACCTTTAAGGATACGAATATTGAGGATAATTTGGGGTAACTTAAGCATAAGGTTATTCCCAATATCCACAAAAACCTGGCCCTTAAAAATGTCGGGTAACCCTTTAAAATACGGCTAAATCCAGGAATGGATTAAGAGGAATATAAGCGTTATAGGAAGGATATTATCAAAAAATGTCAAAATTTCTTAGGAAAACATCCGATAGAGAATGTACGCTTAGTTAGCTGAAGCCCAAAATTCACAAAAAGCTGGAGTACATCTTCGAGAACCCAAATTTCCGGATATCAGTTACACCTGAAAGCCTGACCCTTATCCGAACGATTTTTCGGGATCGATGCAGCTGGCATATCTTAGAAGTATTTCAGATGTTTTTTTATATTTTCAAAAATTTCCTTTGAAAATTTTTAAGTAAAACCCGCAAGACTCGGTGGAGTTACAATTTTAATATTCGAAAGGAACCCGAAATTAATGAAATTTACTTTGCAAATGCTTTTTCTAATAAAGCAGCCCAAAATGATAATCCATCAGATGAATGCATAAATAAAAGTTGACCATTTTTAGTAGGTAGAAGATCATCAACGATAACCTCCCTTGTTGTTTCTTTGATAGTAAAATTGAAGGCAAATTTTCCTGAAAATAATTAGAGAAATTTAGTCTATTAAAACTTTTCCCAAAATTTTTTTCCAAAAAATCAAATCAAAATTTTTTAGAAATTTTGGGACCATGAAAAACTCCCCTAAAATCTAGAAAATCGTATTGTCTTAAATTTGAAAATCACTGATTAATTTTTGCCTGAGGCATTTTTGATAAAAATAAGTTTCCGTTTATTTTTCTTTCACTAGCGAGGGGTATTTGACAGAGGTCTTACTGTAATTCGATAAATGAGAGAATTTACAGCCATATACCCATTTCGAACTTATATCAAGGATATCAATACTTATTGTTAGTCTCTAAAGGATCGAATAATATTTTTGATTCATTTGTCGGATATTGCCTCAAGGGTTAATAAATTTTTAAATTGCCTGAGGCAATATTTTACCAAAAATAATTTTAAAATATCCAAAACCTGTATAATTTTCAGAATTTAATTTATTATTTAAGGTTGGGTCAATAACAGCATTAAAATGTTCTTCTGATTGAATCAGCGCTAAAAGCGCGGCCGCCAGCCAACAATCGCGTAATTGGCCTTGGACTATATCTTTTAATTGAAAGGCTGAATTGTCTGTCTGGTTACGAATAAAACAGGCATTACTATTAATTTCCTTTAAAAAATTTTATTTTTTTGAAATTTTAAAGGTAAAATTAATTATTTACCCAAGGTCGTTTCCATATTATTCCTTTTGGAGAGGGTAGATCAGACTCCCTTTCCTCGCAATATATGCTCTGCCAGATTGCAGGAAATTCTATTTTTAAAGGAAGAAAATTTGAGTTTTAATTGAATATTGAAAAATATTTTTATTTTTTAAAATGGAAAAATAAAAATCCGCAAATATTTTGCGGACAGTATTTACGAACTTTTTCTCCAATAGATAAATTTTTTTAAATAATTATTGAGATGAAAATATTCAAAAATATTTTAGAAATTAATATTTTTTGAAAGATGAAACAATCCGCAAAAAATAAAAAAGATCAGCACAATTTTAAAAAATCCGTAAAAATGAAAAAGTCCGCAAAATACAAAAGAAATTTGCAAAAAATAAAAAAATCCGCAAAAACTCCAAATAGAAAATCTTTACAAGTTTCAAAATATTTTCAAAAATTATATTAAAAACTAAATAATTATTTATTAAAAAATTATTTGAATTCACCTGGATCTTCAAAAAGTATTTGTTGTTTAGATTGAGTATCCGGATTCATTTTTGTTACTTAAACAAAAATTCTTTTCAAAATTTTTTTAAAATTTATTTTGGAATTTATTTTAGAATTTTAGTCAAAATATTTTTAGAGTTAAAAAAACTTTTTTTAAATTATGAAATAAATATTACAAAATCCAATAAATAAATTACAAAATATATACTTTTCCCCCCAATTTATTTATTTGCTTATTCATTTGCTACCCCCTCCCCTAAAGAGGATTACTCACCTTTTTGTTGTTCAATTAAATTTTCTTTCGCCGTGCTAGGCATTTTATTATTAAAATTATTATTATTATTTACTTTATTTGTAGTTTTATTAAATGTAGTAGCTATAACTGTTCCCCAACTTTTTTGTGTTTGTATTAAGCCTTTATTTGTTCGCCTCGAAAATAGGCGGTGGTAGGAAGCAAAAAAGAGAAAAATCAAAGAAACGACAACAATGTCCAAAAAGAGCGCAATCATAATATTTTTATTTTATATTTTGCCCCGTCTATAAAAATTTTTGAGGGAGCTTATTTCGTAAAAGATGAAAAAATGTGTATGTGAGGAAATGTTAAAAGAGGGAGGGAGAGAGGGAGGGAGAGGTTGGGGTGACTCAACTTGGAAAAAAAAATATAAAAAAATATAATTTATGTGAAAAAATGTGGGGGAGAGGGATTGAGGGAGAGAACCAAGAAAATAAGGGGGAACTGAAGGGAGGAATTGAGGAAATAAGGGGAACTGAGGGAGAATTGAGGGAGAACCAGGGAAATAAGGGGGAAATAAGGGAGGAATTGAGGAAAAATTTTTTTCTGTTTTTTGTAACGATGGCAATGACTTTGTGGCTTTTTACCTTATTTTTTTTACAATTTTTGAGGGAAGGGAAGAATTTTTGAAGAGGAAGAAGGGAAGAAGAATTTAATGCAAAGTTAGGGAAAATAGTGAATAAGATGAATAAAATAAGACGCCAAAGCAGCAGGAGGCATTTCTCTCAACCCCAAAAACTATTTTTGCTAATAGGAAGTATAGGGGGTTTAGAACGGCAAGAGAAAAATTTTTTTGAAAAAATAATATATTATTGGAATTAGCAAGGAGAAGAGCAAAAACAAGAAGAATTTAATTTGTAAAAATCCAAAGATCAGAAAAAAATAAATTTAAAAAATGTTTAAAGCATGGAAAAATGATTCATCAATCATTTTTGTATTTTATTCTTTCAGTTCTGTGATTGAAAAAATTTTTTAAAACGTAAAAGGATATGGCTATAAAAATAAATAGATACATATTTTATTGAATACTTACCCTGGGTATTTATTTTAATTAATTTACAGGGGGTAATTATTCGAGTTTTAACTTTGGTGGAGGGTAATTATGCAAGCATCTACAGTATATGAATCAACTGGATAGTGAAATCCTGCTTGAGTTGGTATATCCTGGAAATACCACAGATATCCCAACTAATTTGTTTAGGATATCTGGAATTTTTTTGATACAGAAATCGGACCCTCGTTCAAATTTTCGGACATAGAAATCGGATTCGCCAACCCTCGTTCAAAATCACCCATAATAAGATTTATACGTGTAGTAAGATGAGTTGGAAAGTTTTTTTTGAAAATTTCTAACCCTTCCCAAAATTTCAATGAAAAAATTCTCTCCGTGCCTCTAATTGTTAATTTCCCTCCTATAAATCAAAATTGAGTTGTAAAATTAAATTAAAAATATTCCCATATTTTAATCATGAGATAATTAAAAAACTTTTGACTGATCTTGAAAATATTAGGACTAAATTTAAAATTCAAAATTTTAAATAAGACTTTAAAAATATTCAAAAAGCGTTCTGAATAGATTAATTAATTTATTTAATATTGACGAGAAGCATATGTCAAAAATAAATCTTCTAATGAGAGCAGGAGAGTCGCCACTATTCACTCAATAAATATTTGTGAGGGCTTTCAGTAAGCAAAAACAAGAAAAATATATTAATGTGCAAGAGAGTAGAAGAATTTAGTGTAAATAAAAGTAAAAAATAATTTTAAAGAGCAAACAACACTGACCATTTGTAGGGAGAAATTGGGGGGTATTTCGCACAGAAAAAGCATCAAAAGGTGAAATTTTAAAACTTTTTTTCAGAGCTTAAGTAAAAAACAAGGAGTAACATGTAAGGTAATCAGGGATCTAGTCGTCCCGATTCCCGAAAATCAGGAATTTTCTCGGTACTTATCGGTTATACGCCCACAAACGGAGTATCATCCTACACATTGATTGGATATAACCTTTTTGAGAATGATACGCTTCAAATATATCTTATATGATTCGAAAGCCCTCGATAAGCGGTACTTTTTTCTACAGGATAGATCAAGTCTGATCACTCATTTAGAAGTTATGACAAAATAAATCCAGGTAATTGATGTTTTTCACATTTATCGGGTTATAACTTTTTAACGAGTGGTAAGACTTGACTAGATCTCTAGATCACCTCTATTTAGGATACGTTTCTAGAATTTGGGTTGGCATTGACACACTTCATTATAAGGCACAAGTTAAGCTTAAAGGAATTGGGTGTCTTACAAGGTGATCAGACTGTATTAAATTTAATGATGAACGATTTTAATTAATTCGTTAATTGATGAAGATAAATTAAAAGCAATTGAAAGTCTTTAAGATGAATAAATTTATAAAAAAAGTTTAAAGTGGATAAAGTGGACGAAAAAGATGAGCAAGTATGTAAACAACGAATAAAATGATGAAAAATTCGATAAAAAGTAAATAAAGCGTTAAATATGTATTAAGAAAAAAATTGAAGAAAAAAGAAAATTGAAAAAAAATTATTTGCGGATTGTCCGCAAAATATTTGCGGACAAAATTGAAATCGGATGATTATCTTCTCTCTAGATTATCTTCAGTGTCTTTCCGTTATCATTTTTGGGTGTAAAGGGCTAGCTACTTAATTTATTTCACAATAAAGAAGCTTAGTGGTTATGTCAGTCTTCATATAAGCTAGCGAATTAATTAACATTATTTATGTTAAAAACACTAAATAATTATTCGTATTAACTATTAAGCTATACGTGTAATTACATTAAATATATTTTCATTTAACGGTAAATTTTTTTATTTTTGCATGTAGATAATAAATAAAGATAAAAATTAAATTTAATAAACTGTCAGTAAAGTAAATGCCTTTAAAAAATGATAAAACATCTGGGAAAAGTTTTTATAAATTTAATTGAAGAAATTTTTTATTAATTTACAAAAAAATATTTTCAAAGTAAATACACAATAAATAAAAATAATATACAGGGTGCGGCAAATTAAGGGAACTTTTTCTTTTGCTTATATCTCGCTTCAATCTTTACGAAAATTGATAATTTCTTTTTTATTTTATTCCCAACACTCTAAGAAAATTTTTGATACTAAAATTGGTTTTAAATTTTATAATTTAGCCTGCTTAATTATGCTTCAAAGTTTGAGTAGAATTTTTTTGATAAAAGTTGGCCTGGGCTTAATGTTAAGATTTTGATATTTGAAAACTTTATGTCATTCGAATAAGCTCTTCAAGCTAATTCGAATGATGGTTAAACAAAACTTTTATCTGGTCCATGAGCTGAGATATGGATTTTTGAAGAATAGATTCGAATATACGTGCTTAATTTCAATTTTTAGGTGAAACTTTCAAAAATGTTTTTCTGGGCTATTTCGATGCTCCTCAATGAGATAAGTCGATTGGTACCAAAATTAGTAAGATTGGACGACTTTGAGCAAAGTTATGACAAAGTAAACTTTGTCATAAGAAATGTTTTTGACGCGTTTAAATGTTTGGATGGTTATATCTTTACTAAACTTGGACCAAATTTCTATTGCTTGGTACCAAAAATTATCTTAGAGTGTTGAGAATAATATAAAAATAAAATTATCAATTTTCGTAAAGATTGAGGCGAGATATAAGCAAAAGAAAAAGTTCCCTTAATTTGCCGCACTCTGTACATAAAATCGCCAAATAAAATTTTATAAAATTTTCAATAACTTCCCGAAAAATTAATTTATTCATTAGCAGTTTGTCGCCTAATTAATTGTTGCCGGAAGAATTGAACATTTTTCTTGTCCTTTTTTCGTTCATAAATTCTATCAACTTCTTTTCTGGCCCCATTAATTAAATGTTTAGAATCTTCCAAATAATCCAAAAATAATAGAAAGGAGTCTGGTCTATTATAATAGACAGAATCTGTGAAGACTCTGAAAAAGAATATTTTTCTTATTATTGTTACATCTGAATTCTATTTTATTTTTGGGGCTGAAAAATTACTAGATTATAATGGGGGTGCAGCTTGAATACGTGGTAACGTTTAGGAAGCTCCCTTGGCCAATGGGCAACTGGATTAAATAAAATATAAGGGTTAGACACAAACGGTTAACCTCACCGGAACCGAAAACAGGATCTTTCGCAAATTAACCGAAGCCGAGAACCGGGGATCGAAACTCGGTGATACAGAAAATCGGGGGGTACCTGAATAACCCTAGAAAGTAATCTAAATTGAGATGTATCCAATAGTGGGTGTGCATAAAATTGGGGTTCTTACTAACAAATAATTAAATTATTAATTAATTTACCTAAAATTTTCTCTTGAGAGAATTATTTTTCTTAAAGGATCGCACCAATTTTCTAATAAACATTCAAGTTTCTTAAATCGTTCTAACTTTTCGTCACGGCTAAGTCCTTCAACCTTAATAAAAACAATTTTCAAAAATAGTGCCGTTTAACGACAATTCTATAGGGACTCCCATTCGACCTCCCATTTTTCTAAATTTAATTCAACCGGCTCCCAGGGTATACTGATCTTGGTTATCGAAATACGATCACTGGGTATTTTTAAAAGAAATACGATCCGAAGTCTTGTCTATATTTTTTCATTACCCGTAACATCCCTCTAGACAGCTAAAATAAAATTAAAATTTCATTTAGAAAATTACATCTAATGTTTGATATGTTTTGTGATAAAAATTATTCCAACTCATTTGTGCCATTCCTTAAATATAATACTTAAAAAATTTTTTCTATTAAATTTCAACCCCTTTTATTTATCCGACAAAGCACTGTGCAAAGAAAACGAACCATCTCTGGATGTTGTAAATTAAAACAAACTTTTTTCCAACATAGAAAACCTTAAAATTAATTATTTTAATCCTAGAATTAGAATGAAGTGTCAGAATAATTTCCTGAATCGTAATTTTAATCAGTTAAGTTTTTGAAAATCAGAAATTAAAATTTTACAGAAATTAAAAAAATAAGAATAAGAAATCAGAATTATTTTTTGAAACTGAATAAAATCAGAATTAATATAGATTATGAGATTTAAACGAGAATTTACACTCAAAATTAAATCAAAAATAAAAATCAGAATGAAGAATCAGAATTAAATGTTAGAATTAAAAATAAGAACTAAAAACCAGAATTTAATCAGAATTAATTAAAACTCAGAATTAGTTAAATCAGAATTTTAAATTAAAACATTATGCTTACCAATAGCTTCCATTTGCCCTTCACTTAATCCATCCCTTTAATTTTAAATTAAAAATTAAATATTCTTTAATTATCAACCATAATCTCTTAACCAATTCAAGAAATCCATTATTAATTGCAAATTTAAAAGCAAGCATTAATCTTTGATCAACAATTAATCGATCAGATCGGTATAGCTTAGTCCATTCCTGACGATCAGCAAGAACTCTAAGCCAGAAATGGTAGATTGGATGGTTGTCTAATTTCTTTCTATGATTTTTAAATTTTAAATTATTTAAATATAAAGAAATATTTTGAAATTTATTTTTAGAAAACAGAATTTAGGGTCAAAATAGGATTTCTCATTTTCTGAATCAGAAATTCCTAATAAAAAATCAGAATTTTAGTCAGAAAAGTAGTCTTCTGATTTTTATGAATCTGAAGTTCTGAATCAGAAAATCAGAATTTGGGGTAAGAAAATCAAAAATTCTGATTTTAAAAACCAGAATCTATTCTTAAAATCCACTTGTCTAAACTAACTTAAAGGCCCTCCTTCTATTCTTATCAAAAATTCTCTCATCCTCCAATAATTCTTCCATAGCATAACAACAGGCGAATTGAAATTTTAATTGTGACCAATTTTTGCATTGACTTTCTACTATATTTTTTGCTGTCGCAAAATCATTAATTTTAATCCTTTTTTGAAAAAAATTATTTTTAAATTTTTATTATACGATCCCACTGTCAGAGGATCTCGCTATAGGACCTTACTATCAGATACGCCCTTGGGCTGAAAAATCTAGCTGTGTGTCTTTTAAATAGAGGGTATTTGTTAGGCAGTTATTCCACGAAGACAAACTATTTCAAAGTAGGGATCTCTTAAATCGAGGTGTATCTACAATTGGAAGTATCTTATAATGAGGTCCTTCTATATAAAATTAATTTTACATTGTCTTCTCCCAAATTAGGCAATCATAAAATATCCGTAAATATTCTGATTTTTCTAAAATTCTCATTGCCGTCCTTTGCGGTTTATATAAAGATGTAGTATTAGTTTTGGAGCAGTCCAAGCTTTGAGCTTTTTGACGTAAAGCTGCTTTTCTTATGGCAAGATTTTCTTCTTCAGGAAATATTTGTGTGTGTTTTTCAGCTATAAATTAATTTTTTAATTTGATTTTTAAAAACTCGGAAGAAAATTAAGAATGGGAAATGTAAGCGAAAACAGCATCCCTAATGCGTATTATTAATTTGGATTGGACATAAAAAATATTTTTAAATTAAACGTCTAATGCCCATCTATATCAGGAATATAGACGAAATAAAAAATTATTTCCAAATTTAAGGAAATCCCGGGGAAAAATTTAAATTCCAAATTTGATGAGGGGTATTGAGGGGGGTTTTATCGCGGTAAATTTTTATCGTGGCCTAATGTTTTCTTAACAAAAAAATTATTATTCAAAATAATTACTCCATCTTTTCAATTCAAATATTGCTTCATCCAAACCATCCAATATTTGTAAGCGAATTACTTCATTTATTTTATTCCATTTAATTATATATTCTCGACATTCTTCTCTAAATTCTTCTATTCGTCTCCAACGTAGTTTGGCAGTAACCATTGTTAATATAATTTTTCTTAGGGCGAGAGAAGAAAGTTTTGGGGTTTTTTGATTTGTATTAGTTAGATCAGACATTTATTAATAAATTATTTTTTGAAGCAGCTAAAAATTGTTAATAAATTTGAAAATAATTTAAATAGGAAAGGGTTGTATTAGGTATTATTATCAGGAAGGATGCTGATTCGGATCTCATAAAAATTCATTGGATCAAAAATCAATTGGTAGGAGAACTCACGGTTCCCTAAAATCAAAAATCGAGTTTCCTGTTACCAGGATCTTCAAATAAATAAATATGAATAAACAAAAAGAACCCGTCATCGTTTCGATTTAATAGTCTTTTGTGCTTTGGGTAGAGTTCGTAAAATTATAAATCTGCTAAATTTCCTTGAATTATTACCAGTGGTTGGAAGTTCTGCCAAAATTCGTACTAGTACTCGTTCAAAATTCCAAACACTAATTAATCATTCAACCCTACGTGAGCAATTAACAGAAGAGATAATTATCGAGAAAAATTAATCCTGAGGGAGGGTGTAGGGTAATTAGGATTTTCTAAATCCTTTATTAACTATGCCTTTAATAATTAATCTCTCTTAAAAATATTATTAAAAATATAAAATAATAATAAAACAATAGAAAGGATTTCGTAAAAAATCATACGTTTTTTTCAATCTTTTCTCTCTTTTTTATATTTTGATTTAAATGATTGAAGAACAAAGAAGGTATTTAATAGATAAAAATACTAAAAGATTGTTTTTACAGCTGCTTTTTAAAAAGATTTAGTAATTTAGTTAGCAGTTGGATATAAAAAAATAGATTTAAAATTGTATAGTAAAAATAAAATCTGAGGGAACGGAAAAAGATTCGGTGGACTTTTAATAGAAAACTAGGTATATTAATAGTACAACCTTGCTCTAGAGGAGAAGTAAAGGTCTGTTATTTTAAATATAAAATTAGAAGAGTTCACGTGATTTTAAGCACCAACTTTTTCTTATTATGAGGTAATAAAATATATTTTTAAATTATTGAACAATATTCTTTTATTTTATCAGATCCTCATAATCTCGTGACTTATTTACCCGGTTTATTTATATAAGAACCTAGAATCTTCATAATCTCTCAAATCTCTTCAAATTATTTTTCCAGATTTGCGACTATGTTTTCCCCTGATCTTGTTCTTCTACATTTGCCTGCCAAGGGGCTCTCTTGGGCTTCTGGTTCTGTGTTTTTTAGAAAGCCTTTAAATCACATCTGAAGTTATCTTAGCTTCATATGGGTTCGTTCTCATTGAATTATGGTAATAGGATACATTGTATTTTCCTATTCATTCCAGATGTTGAACTAAAACTGTATAGGATCTGGCAGATCTGTCGATTTTTTATTTGGGAAAAATCCAAAAATTGAGGAAAAAATCGAGACTTACTAGATTTAACAAAGAAAACTATCAAAGGAAATAAGAAAAAAAAGATAAAAAAATAAATGTAGCAACAAAATATTTAATAAATTTATTTTATTAAACTTGACACTCTAAAATAAATTATTTTAAAAAAAAAGTTTCAAGGTGGATTTAAAAGAAAGTAAAAAATAAAAAAAGAAAACGGCTGTCTTCGCTTAGTGTCAAAAATCACAAGGGGAGGGAATTTATTTTTATTGTTGTAAGCATTCTAAAATGAGAGATTAAAGAGATATTTTATAAGCAGAAAAAAAATAAAAAAAAGTTTAAAATTACAAAATAAATTTTGCTAATAATACTTTATCCTTTACAATAGAAAATACAATTTTATTAAAACTAATGTTTAACGGAACGAGGTGTGCCGTAACAGATTTTAAAAAGCGAGAGAAAAAGATGAAAGATGAACACCTAAAAGACGAAAATTCGGCGAAAGGTGAACGACTAAAGGCGAAAGGGTAGAGATGTCCAAGACCGAAAATTTTCCAAGATACAAGACTTGAGACCAAAACCAAGACTACACCCCAAGACGTAAACCGAAAAAACCCAAGAAAAGTCTTGAGTCAAGACTCAAGACCAAGAGTCTCGGACATCTCTACGAAAGGCACACTCCTGTAACAAAAGACTTAACTTAGTTAAAAATGATTAATATAGACGGAGTTAATTAAATAACAGGGAATATGTAAATGTTTGGAGATAAGAGTCCGTTGCTCTATAGTAGGGATTATTTAAAGTTATTGGATCAGTTCTCCTCCTTACAAAAAGAACCAATTAGATAATAATTAAAAATTAAATAATTAAAAATGTTATCAAAAAGATTTCATTAAATGAAAAAATCAAAAAATATTTTTCTTTACACTCAACTGTGAAACAAAAAAAATTTCTTTTAAGTGGAGTAAAAAACTAAACAAAAATATACAAGTTAAGCCTTGTGCAAACAGTACCTGTTTGTGTGTGTCCTTTATTTTTATACTTAGGTATTTATTTTTTTTTACAATTAAAATTGTCAAGAGCTTAAAAAAATTACACTATTAAAATTAAGTTTAAAACAAATTTATTGTCAAAATGCAGTCAGAACTCAATATTATATTATAATTAGTTAGCACCAGTGATGGATGAGGAAAAGCTACATAGAATCGGGGTTCGGTCCAGAGTTGGTCTTTTTTTAATTACGGATGCAGCTGAGAATTTTAAAATTAAAATTGTGGGTCGGGTAGAAAAAACCCCGGGTTAGGAGAGCGGGTTCGTGTAGGATAATCCATGCATGATTGACCCAGGTTGTAATACCTCCCATATAATCTATCTTCTATATAAGGGCCCTAAAAGTTTTTAAGTTTTGACTAGTATAATATTTTATCAAATTTTATATCAAAAACGTTCAAGAATATCGGGAGATTTAATAGGAGCTTTACTTCGCATGTAGGTATGCATGTCACGAAATGTTTGATTTACGTGGATTGCTGCATTAATTAAACGAATGCACTCATCCAATCGTCTTGCACCCTCAATCATCCCCAATTTATTTTGTTGATATCCAAGTAAAATTCTCGTGTATCTAGCAGACTCTTCATATAACAATTCTCTTCCATAGTGTGATAAACCTCCAATACCTTAATAAATAATTATAGTCCTTTAAGCTTGTTATCAATTTTACATGGGTGTGAAAATATAATAGCCATTAATAGTGCATATTCCTCTTTATATAGTGCAGCTTTTTTAAAGGGAATTACAGACTTTGTAAATAATCGATCAGCCATGATGATCAATCTGTTTATTAAGAAAAAAAATTTAAAGTATAGGAGGTATAACATAAGGCTGATAATTGATTGTGGCAACTCATATTGAGAATAATAAGAGTATTTGAGCCACCAAAGGTATCCTATAATGAGGGGTATCTTAAAGGGTATCGTTTAGACAGCTCCCTCATCAAGACATTAACGAACATATCTAATAATGTTTATCTTTATTGGATTTATCTATTATTGGCTGAGGCGAGTATGACTGTAATAGTGAAAGGCTTACCTAAAATCCTGCACAAAATCTTTATTTTTGAGAAGACCAAGAGCAGGCATAACGCAGTCTTTACGTGCCCAAGTATCTACGCCCAGCTCGCAAGGTATAAATGAACTTGCAAAGCATAGGAATGGGCCTGAAACATTTCGGCAAAGTGCAATCTACAAATAAAGCATTATTTTGTCTAGATTCGTCGACCGACCTTATCAGCTATAGATAACTTATCAAAAAATGGCATAGATCTTGCAATAGCAACGCATATCAGCTGATCAACAAGAACACATTTATATGTCCTCTTATTAAATAGTCCGTCACTTTCAGTGTCCAACTCGAAGCTAAGCATTTCTTCTCGAGAAATTGGGCGAGGATTTGGCTTGAAAATGGACGAATATTTTTAGTATTCTAATACAAATTTTACCGAAAACATTTCAATGTGATCGATGATATTGATACCGGAAAGTATCATATCCTCAAAATAAATCAAGCCATTGAGCAGATTCTCATTTACATCATTAAAGGCATGCATAATTCTTTTCTGATATTCACCGATTTTTATTAGTAAATTAACTTGTTTGTGTTCATTAACTGATTTTTCGACAATCATAGCACTAATCTAAAATTATAATTTGCTAAAGTTTATCAACTTCAGTCAGATATAGTTTAAAGATGCATTCTTTGTACTGCAGAAATTTATTTTATACTACCAAATAATACACTAATATCCATTCAAATCCACGTATATCCTACTTATTAGTACAATGATGCCCTTCGAAATCCCTTGATATCCCTGATATCTATTACAGAATTTTTTTGTGAACATCACAGAATCCCAGCGTAATCTACAAGTTCAAACATAGCTAACCAACCTTTTGTTCTTCCAAAATTTGATTATATTTCAACTCTTTTCTAGATGAATATTTTTTAGGGCATACTCTCGAAAGG
This sequence comes from Meloidogyne incognita, assembly GCA_036172945.1. NCBI lineage: Eukaryota > Metazoa > Nematoda > Chromadorea > Rhabditida > Meloidogynidae > Meloidogyne > Meloidogyne incognita. The sequence continues at coordinate 528,065 of JARQAC010000029.1, read as the reverse complement.
TACTCTGAACTTCTATTCGTCTGTTGCTGTCTTTTCGATGAACCTTTTTCTCTTAGATTTGATCTTTTTGATGAACCTTCTATTTTATAGCAGGCTTCTGAAATCTCAGATGCTTGCTCTGGTTCTTTCATTCCAACAGATAGGCATTTGTTGAGATGACATTTTTCACAGTCTATCAACCTTAAAGGTGTTTTGAATCTTGTTGGGAAACATTTGCATTCAAATTTGATTCCTTTATTTTTGAGATGGATCCTTTTTTAAATTTCAATTTTTAAATTTATTTAAAACACTTAAAACTTGAAAAATACTGCACAAACTCTGCAACAATCAACATTATATTGGTGAGAAACTTTCACAACAGAACCACATATTTGACATTTATTAACTAAGTTCCTCTTCATATTTAGTAAAAAAATTATAAAAATTCTTTTGGTAAAACAAATTTTAAGATGCTACTGGGCCTTAATATTATCATTAATTAGCAACTACATAAGCGCCTAGTGATCTCTCCCGAAAAAAGTTATCTTAAATTGAGAGTATTCAATTTAGGAATGTGTAAAGATGAGACTAGACTGTGTTAAAATTATCTAAATTTATCTCGGCCTCGTGATGCTACAGGTAGAGATCGGGCCAAACAAATATTTAACGTTGGAAAATCAAATATTTAATCAAATTTTATTTGATTTTATTTGAAATAAATCAAATTTTTTCAAATACTTTCAAATATCGAATAGTTTGATTTGATATTTGATTTTTCCGTTTGTCCGATCTCTAGCCACAGGAGAGTGCCTAATTTAATTTTAAAAAACGAAAGGCGAAATTTTAATCGAAACTGGCACGCTCTTGTTTATGGGAAACATAAGTCTGTTTTACTTATCAACTTTTCAATTAAGGCTCTAATCCCAATTCAATATGGGTAAATTATTTTAAATTTAACAGTGAATTGATTGTAATAATTAATCAAATTAATTTATAAAATCTGAAAATGCTTAAATTATATAGTCGATATAAATTTTAAATTATAAGTAAACGAAAGGATTTATGAATTTCCATAGTACATTTTTATTCGATTCCATAATTTTTTTTAAATAAAATGCTAAATACACACAAATACTAAATTATGCATTAGAGACGAACTAAAAATCCACGTTAGTACACAATGTGATTAAAATTTTTCGTACCAATTTAGTTAACAAATTTCGTTTACAAGTGATGTTTGAATATTTTTGAAAATAGTTTGAAATTTTATTTTAAATAATTTTAAAATTATATTTTTTTGCTACGATGGCGTTACTTGGTAGCAGGGCGAGCTCACTAGACAATTGTGAAAAAAGCAGGTGTCGTGGGCTAGGGTTCACGCAACTGCGAATTGTGGATTGCGTAAACAGGTCACATAATTGAGTTTGATTTAATAATAATTTTTAAAATAATTTTAAATATCGATTTTTACAATATTTAATATTTTCAATTAAGTATCACATTCGTTATAATAATATTTTTTATTATTCACATTTCTTTTATCCCATTGCTTTATTTCTTTCCGCCAAACTTAAAATAATTTGATATATTGATAAATCTAGGACCTCATTATAAAATACACATTCATGATATAACCTTTACACCCCCCCCCATTTAAACACCTCCAGGTGTGATCTTATAGTTAGGTCCAATTGTATAAATTACTAAGAATAAATTTCAATTACAAGAAACTTACACGACAAGCGCGTTGACATTCGGCATAGCTATAAAAACGATTGGCATTACCTCCACAACCGCCATAAATGAAGCTCTTTAAATTGTAATTTAATATTTAAATATTATTTTTCAATTACCTTGCAGTACCCATTGTCGTACCACCATCGTTGGAAACTTCCTCTACAATTTCCAACAGATTTGGGCAAATAACAGCTCTAGTTTAAATTTTTAAATTGATTTTATTATTGTTGTTGAATTTCACTTTAAGATAGGGACAAAGTTGGGGCAAAATAGCCCCTTATATTGAGGCTTGAATTAAATATTTTGAGGGTTAGGGTCTATTATTGAGGTCTATTATTGGGTTCTTATAGCGAGTTCCCGTTTATTAATAAATTTAAAAATATGTACTTGTGGTGTTTGAAAGTTATGTACAGTGGTTATTAAAATAGTTAAAAATAAGAGGGTAATTAAATTGCTATTCATTTTAAATAACAAAAAAATTTAAATTTTTAAATTTAAAAAATTTATCTTGAATAAAATTATTAAAAATATTAACTATTTATAGCATATTTAATCTTGATTTTTGTTCATTATCTTGCTAAAGTTCGGCAAACAAAAATAAATTTTCTTTTCTTCGCTTAGTTGAAGGTTATTTAATTAATAAATTTAACTAAGAATTTTCGAGGAAATAATTTTAATATTTGATTCCAATCTTCAATGTTTATTGTAATTAATTATCTATTTAGGGAAATAATTATTTAATTTTTCATTCAAAAATACTTTTATTTTTTAAATAGAAAACACGCAACTCCTGACACGGCGGTCATGGCGCGTTTACATAAAAAGCGTCTTGCGGCAAAATAGGAGATGCTGCCGCAAAACGCATTTTGACAAACTCGCAAATACACAAAGAAACGGATTGCTAGAGATAATCATTTTTACTAATCCAAACGGATATGATAGATATGCAAATGATTAACATATCCATTAGATAGCAGATATATCTGGAGATTAAAAATTCATCTACATGAACAAGAAAAAAACATGACAGAGTTAAAAAATTTTATTACGATAATTAACAATTTTATAATAGTAATTTAATTTTATTTATTTAATTTATGTCAAATGTATAACTTCTTAGTCGTTTTCCAACGTTTTATTAGCCAAATCTAAAAATTAATTTAAAATAAATGGTATAATTGGGCCTCATGAGGTAACTTAGTACCCATTAAGCCTAAAAAAGTTTTGATCTTATAATGAGGTGTATCCTGAATAGAGGAAGAAGAAGCTTAAGCATGAAGCTTAAGCACCCCATAGCCAACCGAACTTTAACGATGTTTATTAAATAGAGGTGTATCCAGTATTGAGTTTACTTATAGTGAGGTTTTATATTTAATTAGGGTTAAATTAGAGATCAGATCAACACGAACAAAAATCTCGCTTATCATAATCATATCCTTCGAGCTATCGATCTCGATTTGGTAAGACCCTCCTAGTCTGGTCTCTATTCTGAATTACCTGTTATTGTTGAAAATTAATATAATAAGGATCATATGCTCCTTCATAAATATTTTTCTTGTTCATATTGGGGAAGTTAAATGCGTATTTAGACAAATCATATGGAAGTGCTTTAGGATTTTTTGGAATTGGCAATTTCAAATTATTATCAATAGCATATTGGACATATGGAAGATTTTTTTGTTGAATATTTTGCTATTTAAGTTGAAAAATTATTTTTAAGATTAAGTTTCTTTTTCGAGTTTCTAAGGTGGTTAGGATATGTAATGAAAGAGAAACCCCCCCCCTCCACAGCTTAAAATTTCTTGGACCCTCCTATCACCCCAGCGGTGATATGTGTTCGAACTAGAGGTCGGCGCGGGACGGGATCCCGACGGGATTTTCCGGGATCCCGCTCCCGAAATCCCGGATTTTTTTTATTTTCGGGAGCATTCGGGATCCGGGATTTTTTCGGGATTTATCCCTCGGGATCCCGTCCCGGCATCGGTTAAAAAATAAAATCCCGACTCGGGATCCCGGAAATTTTTTTATATTTTCGGGATTTTTTTAATTTTCAAAATTTTCGCCTGCGGCGCTGAAAAAGGAAGAAATCTGGCTCCTCGTCCTCTCAAAATTCTCAAAATTTTCGCCTGCGGCGCTGAAAAAGGAAGAAATCTAGCTTCTTGCTCCTCAAAATTCTCAAAATTTTCGCCTGCGGCGCCGCCGCTGTAATAGGAAGAAAGAACCTGTCCATAAGTTTATCCCCCGATATTCCCCTAGAACACATCACTCAATTCCTCCATTTGAGGCTTTGATTTACAACAAAGCTTTGATATGACAGATCTTTAGACTTTTCAGATCATATCGGAGGACTTATACGACTATCGTCGATATAGTATTACTCCTAAGATCGGAGAGATTGATATTTTTTTAAACAAAGCCATTCAAATTATAAAAAATACAAATTTAATTTCATTTACATATAAATTGCAGTATTTTGTTGCACATGATTTATAAAAAGTTTAAATTTTTTATTTTGAAAAAAATCCCGAATCCCGGGCGGGATCCCGGATAATTATTTTCGGGATTTTTGAAATTCGGGATTTTTTCGGGATTTATCCCTCGGGATCCCGTCCCGGCATCGGTTAAGAAAAAAAATCCCGACTCGGGATCCCGGAAATGCGATTTTGCCGACCTCTAGTTCGAACCTGGACAGGTCCAAGCTCTAATGATGGACAAAGATTTAGAGTCTGATAATTTTTGGCGAAAAAGATTTTCCATGTCTTCAAGTTCTTCAGATTTTTTTCCCTGAAAACCAGGCTTGGATTGAATCAAAAAATCGTTACCAGATAGATTTGGAAGTTTATTAATAAAATTTACATATTCCGGGGAAACATTTTTCTTTTTACCATAAATGTCGTCATCAAATGGCTGATTAGATAAAAATCTATTTTTAATTGCATATTTTAACTAAAAAATTTTAAAAAATTGAGGTTTTCAAAATACATTTACATATTCCGTGGAACTATTTTTGCGTTTATTAGCATTGGAAGAAGATGGCATAAATTGATGTAACACCTTCTTTTTAGTTCCATATGGAATATTTTTTTGTTGAAAATCAAGCTATAAATACATATATAGTGAAACTTATTTTTAGAATAAATCTGGAACTCTATACTATGATATTTTACATTGAGTTGTTTTGCGTTTTGCGACAGAAAATAACCTTCAAGGAGGATATATATACGAAGTTCCATACTTAGTAAATTCTATTTTACTAATAACTTCTATTTGAGGAATTTTAAATAATTTTTAAAAATAAATTTACAATTTCATAGGGAATATTTTTTTGTCGAACATCATTTGAAGAAGATGCAATAAATTGCTGATTGGGGAACAAATTATTTTTAGTAGCAATTGGAATAGTTTTTTGATGAAAATTTAGCTATAAATAGGTTTTAGATTAGTCTTGGATCTCGCTTATGATTATCCTCCAATTGTTTATATTAATTGTAGAGGTCCCCTCAAGAGAAAATAATAATTACCCAGTATAATTATTCTAGAAAATATGGTCCACATTATTTTTTAAATATCTTTATTTAAATTTACATTTTCGGAGGGAATATTTTTGTGTTGACCAGCATTTGAAGAAGAGGCATTAAATTGGCGATGGGATAACAAATGATTTATAATTGTTAATTTTAACTTAATAAAATTTAAAATTATTCATTTTTCTATTAATTTACAAGATCCGAATTATTATTTCTCTGTTGCCCAGCATTAGAAGAGGAGGCTCCTAATTGTTGATTAGTTAACGAATTGTTTTTAATAGCAGACTGATCATGCAGAATATTTTTTCCTCGAATATTTGACTAAATAATTAGTTTTTTTTTAATTTTTAAAATAAATTTTACAGCTTCAGAGGAAAGATTTCCTTGCTTCTCATTATCAGCATTTGAAGAAGAAGGAGTTAATTGTTGATGGGATAAAAAAATAATTAAATTTTGTTAACATAGAATGGATATAATTTTAGCTGCCGACCCCATTTCAGACTATATAAACACAAGAAACTACACTCAATTTTGAACCGAAATATAATCTTTTGATAACCAAAAATCGAAAAAATTCATTCAAAAAACATGGTTTGAAGGAGGGATATGCGCCATGGTTTTTTCGCGACCTTTTTCGCCGATATTGGCGTTCTAGCGTTTGGCGTGTTTTAATATTTTGAAAAATCGGCGTTTGGTGTTTGGCGCGCCATGAGATCCCTGTTTTGAAGGAATTGAAGCTTGGAGAGAATGACGTTTTATAATGAGGGGTACTTAAAATAGACGGCACATTTGTGGACAAGTTAATTTTAAGCGTGTCTTAAATTGGGGTTATCTGAAATTGGAGGTTTTATAATAAGGGGCGTAAATGTATTTTTAAAATAAAATACCATGGTTGCTTGTATTTTGCTTTTTATTTTGCTAAAACAATTAAGCAATTAATTTTTTAAATAAAGCGGACCTCAGGAATCTCAGTATCCGTTGCCTTCCTTTTTGCCAATTCGACAAAATAAAAATTTAAAATAAATAGAAAAACAATTAAATTAAAATAAATTTTCATTTTTTAAATTATTTTTTAAATTTTTTAACTAATTAATGAGCGAATAAGAATCAAAAATCTGTTTATATAAATGCCCTTTTTCCTTCCTTTGATGTCCTAAAAATGCCCTTTAAAGGATTCTCAAATAAAAATAAGGCAATTAGGCGGAAATGAATTTTGAAATTAATTTTAAATAAAATTTATAAATTGTGAGAAAAATAAATTTTAATTTAATTTTTAATTTCCTGATTAAGAAACAAGGAAATTATTTTTTAAAATTAAAGTTTAAAAGTGCAAATGAACTTTTGGCTAAAAAAGGTGTACATATGTCTATTAATTTTATTTATAAATAAGTTTGCTGTCCGGAAATTACTTTCAAAATTTATTTCAAAAAATTAGTGCGACGTATAGAAGAACCAGAATTCTTTGAAAATAAAAATAAATAAATTATTTTTATTGAAAATAAAAATTACAATCATGCTCGAATTTATTTTATTTTAATACCGATTATTACAAAAAACATTTGCTGATAAACATGCTTGTTGTTGTTTCTCCTTTATGTTAAATTTTGTATGAAGATTGGCATTTTCTTGCTAGAAGTTATGAAATTTTTGAAACTAAATATAAAAACTTGTGTCAAAGCCAAATTATCTTCATAATATTTAATTTTTAAACTACTCTTTTTCACAATTATTCAATTCTTCCTCCAATTCTTTAATTTTTAAAAAGGGGAGACGATCTCATGCTGTTAATTTTTTGACATTCGAAATAATTTTTTATTAATAAATCAAATGACCTTTCCTAAAAATGTTTCTATACAGGGCCTACAAATTTCCTTAGTTGAAATCTATCGTCCAATATTTTCAATATTTAAGTTTACACGAATTTTCTATTTTAGAATCATCCCTAATTTCGAAAATTTGAATTATCCCATCATCATGTTATTTATAAAAGATTAATAATTTTTTCAATTTTACATAATTTATATATTGAAAAATACCCCGCGTTAACATAATCTTTGTTAAAACACCTGTAATTCTAATTTTTATATATTTATCACGTTGAATATGTCCAGGTTGCTGCGAAATGCTATGAATTATAGGAGTCAACTTTTGAACTCTTATCGCTTGGTGACTTTGACAAGATCATCCAAATCTTCTATAAATGCTTCTGCAATCTCAGATGGCTGTCAAGATGTACTTTGAAACATAGGAGCAGTCGTATTCGTACGTTTGGAAGTTGTAAATTTAGAAATTGTATAAATTAAAAACTGAAATAATAAAATAATTCAATACACATTTGGCATTCATTACAGCTATAATTTTTTATACACATTTGGCATTCAATTAATTAAAGAGAAAAGAGCTGGGCGGAGTTTTAAATTTTTCCCAAAATTCCTTCCATCGATAGTCAGATTAATTTTTAATAAAATAGGGGAAATGTGAGGGGAATCTATTTTAGTTTAAAATATGGAGAGGCAATTTCAGATCCATCTTCTTGCTCTCCATTTTTCAAGTTAAAATATTATCAAAGGCAAATAAAGAATATTGGGGAATTTTCCCTTGATTCTCAAAAATAAATTTTTACTTGATGATGAAGGATATTCAAAAAATTTCTAGTTCGTATTTTGAATTACGACCTTGACAACAATTTTAAAACAATTTTAAAATTGTTTTGAATTATTCAGAATTTGACAAAAATTTTAACTAAAAATGAAAAAAATTAAGTCAGATAGTGAGATACTAAATAATCAAAGGTCAATGAAAAAATAAAAATAAATTTATTATAAATTTTATAAAAGATTATCATTGTGTTACTATTATTTTAACATATTTTTATAATTATTTTAGTTGAAAATAAAAATATATTTAATTAATAATTTAATAAATTTTTATTGTTTTATATATCTGGCTTCATTCGTTTAGATAAAGGAAAGAATTAAAATAATCCAGCAAAGTAAAGCTATGATCTTGATATTTGACACAACACCGAAGGCCGAGTTACAATAATCAGTATTACACTGATAACAGGTACAGTCATCCCCCATGCCATTTACCATGTTACCTAACTCAAAGAAATCACAATCCGCACAAAATTTCCAGAAGCCATCTAAATTTTTAAACAAATTTATATTTTGTTCAACAAATTTTTTCCTGTATACCCCAACAAATTTTTAGTATCTCACTATCTGACTTCAATCCCCCCCCCCCCCCCCCCCCCCCCCCAACAAATTTCTTCCTGAAAATAAAAGAAATGCTACTTGGCCTTTCTAAATTCTAAAAATTTTCTCCTGCAGTGCTGAAAAGGGAAAATTTGCATGATTAAGGTGGATTTGGATGACATAAGGTGATCTGAGGTTATATCACAAATTTTTCCTTTCTTTTCCTCCTTTTCCCTCTTTACTTTCAGCAAATTTTGTATTTTGTTCACCTCACTCGTATCCCGGAAATTTAAAATGTGTGATTTTGCGGGATTATGCGAAATATGAACAAAGTATCCGAGCATGCATTTAGATTAGAATCGCGATTTTTTTAGATTAGAGTCGCGGCATTTTGATTTAATTTTTTAAAATAAACTGACATTTTCCGCAATCATTTTTAACGCAATTATCTCCAAAAAGTCTATGAAGAGGTATTTTAGTATTGCACGTATCTGGCTCTTCTACCACACGAGTTCCATTTTTATGAGTAAAATCTATTTCGACATGACATTTGAGTGAGTCTGTTAAAAAGTTTAATATTTTCTTCTAAATTTTTAAAAATTTACGTCCAGATTTAAAGCTCAAGATTAAGAAAAGTGTAAAAATATTAATTAATAATAATCCCATTTTTAAATTTAAAGTAAAAAATTTAGTTAAAAAACTTTTTATTGAAAAATATATGAATGATTTAAATATATAGAGAGAAGTTTTTAATAGAAAAAATATTTTTTGGTGAATAATATTCTATAAATTATAGTTGATTTTAATAGATTACTCACTAAAAAGTAAAATTTAATAAAGTAATCAACACTTAATATTTTTAGCTTCATTAATTATTAATTTTTGGAAGGGTAATTTTAATGAAAGGGTACTTTTAATAACGCCCATTATTATTAAAAATTGTAAAAGATAGGTAACTAAACTTGGCATTTTTGACAAAGCTATACGATTATTCCTATTGCGTGGAAACACAATCAAAATTTGATATAAATTTGAAACTCGGAACCTCGAAAAACAGAAAATATTTAAGTCGTTTTATAATTTCTTAACAAAACATAAACTGTCTAAGAGTTTAGTTTTCTCTCCGGAAATGAGAGTAAATCTTACTCTCTCCGGAAATGAGAGAAAATCTTACGCTAGGGGGTTCGAACTATTAATTAAAATTTTTTCACGCAACTTCGACTTGTTGTACAAGCAAAATTTGCACTTCGAAAATTAAATTCTATAAATTATACTTATATAAATTTCTATGATCTTTAGAATTTTTATTTAAAAAAATTTTTTATTCAAATATTATATAAATTTTTAAACAAAATTATTATTTAGACAATTATATTTTATCTACAATCATTTTTAAATTCTAAATATTTTCATTATCATTCATTTAATAGATTGGCGGAAGAATATAAGCTAGAATAATTTAAAGATTTATTAATTAAAATCGGATTAGATGTGTTAATTTTGTAGTTCTTTTAATTGTACTTTAAATCAAGTTGGTACAAGGTATTTCTACATATGGGAAATCCGTTAGAACGAGTCGGTGTGTGAGTTAATGATCAACAAGTTTATGGCTTCAGATAAGGGATGTCACAGGTTACCCGAAACCCCGACGTTTTTCTTAACCTGTAACATCCCTGCTTCAGTTCTAGTTCGGATTATAGACTAATTTACAATGAATCGGAACAGTAATCGGGATTAATCTCTAATTCTCAAAGTTATAAAATTGAAATAACAAAAATTATTTACCATTAATTATCATGATAGTCAAATAAAATAAAACAATAATCTTCAAATTCGACAGAACACCACCTGCCGAATTACACTTATCAGTATCACATTCATAACAGGTACAATCACCCTTTTTAAATCCGATAAACCTGTTAGTAAGTTTGATAATTGCACAAACATTACAACCTTTATAATATCCATCTAAATTTTTGAATAAGATTTATTCCAAAATTTTATGAATGATATTCTGTATAGGTGTCCAAGACTCTTAGACTTGACTCAAAACTTTTCTTATGGAATTTTTCGGTCTTGGTCTTAGAATGAAGTCTTGGTCGCGACTTTTTTTGAATTCCTTGTTTTATTTCCAAAATGGAAGAAATATGGTCTCTTGGCATTCCAAAATTCGCTGGAAAAGGAACGTGGCGCTGGTCTTGAGGTTTAGTCTTGATCATTAGTCTTGGAACAGCCTGCAGCTTCCTAAAGACAAAATTTTTAATAAAACTAACATTCTCCACAATCGCTTTTATAGCATTTAATAGGTATACCAGATTCTTCAGATTCTTTTTTAGCATCGCACGTTGTTAAACCAGATATAGAAAATTCTCCACTTCTTAAAGTAAGATCTCTTTCTTTGTAACACTCGATTGTGTCTGTTAACAAGAAAATATTTTTTTGATTTTTTAAATTTACCTCCAAATTTAAAATTCAACAATAAGAAAAGAGTAAAAATATTAATTAAAAACAATTTCATTTTTATTTTATTTAAAATAAAATTTAGCTTTAATTTAGTTAAAATAATAATGAGAGAAGCATTTACTTTGAAAATTTCCGATGATTAACGCTTTTTAAATTTTAATGATGATTTTATTAGTAGATTAAGCATTGAATAGTAAAAAGTAAAATTAAAAAATTTACTTTTCAATTTTATATATAATTAGTCACACTTTTAGCTTTAGTATCATTAATTATTTTTCAGAGGGATACGTCAAATTATTTAAAAAATTATCGACTAATAATAATTTTTTGATAAATGGATGGATAGGGTCTTTTATAAGTATCGGGTCCGGCATAATCAAAAAATGTTATAAAGTGGTCAATGTTCTGTCTCCCACAGGAAGTTCCAATTTTGCTTGACTGGCATGTTTTGGTTACTGATCCGGGTCTGATGGTTGAAAATCAGAGAAAAATTTGTCTTTTTGTCATTTCTATATAGTGTCTTAGAGTTGGGAGTTCTCGAATATGATAGCTATTCTAAATATTGATGAGGATTCTGGCCAAATCTCCTACCATAACCCCTCCAATTCGACTGAATTCTGACAATTTAATTATTTTTATTGTAAAAGAAATTTTATACCAAAGAAATTATCTTCTTGATCATTTAAAATTTGATATTAAGAAATGTTAAATATTATCAATAACAATTTAATTCTTAAAATACTGATTAAACCGCATAAAATTTTGGAAGAGAAAATCTCCGAAAATGAGAGAAAATATCACTCTAGGGGTTCGAACTATTGTTCAAAATTTTCCAAGATCCTTCGACTTTGTGTACAAACAAAAGTTGCACTTCAAAAATTTTTGATTATATTTGAATATAAAATTCTTGATTATATTTCTTTGATACTTAAAATTTTTATTCAAAAGTTATATAAATTTTTAAGAAAAATTATTAAATAAACAATCATTTTTTATCTGCAATCATTTTTTAAATTCGAAATATTTTCATTACATTCATTTAAGAAATTGGCGGAAGAATATAAGCTAGAATAATTAAAAATTTATTTTTTAAAATCGGATTAGAAGTTTTAACTTTGTAATTATTTCATTGTATGTTCAAAGTTATGTTGGTGCACGGTATTTCTACATAAGGGAATACAAACCGTTAGAACGAGTCGGTGAGGGAGTTGATGATCAAAAATTTATGGGATCAGATCAGGGATGTCAAGGTTTACCCGAAACCAGGACTTAAAAACCCTGGCACCCCTGTTTCAGATCTAGTTTGGTTATGATTTACAATGAAGCGGAACAGTACTCGGGATTAATTCTAATTTTCAAAGTTATAAAATCGAAATAAAAAAATTATTTACCATTAATTATCATGATAGTTAAACAAAATAAAATAATAATCTTGAAATTCCACAGAACATCAATTGCCGAGTTACACTTATCATCATCACAATTATAACAGGTACAATCACCCTCTTTAAATCCGAGCCCTATGTTAAGAAGTTCAACACCTACACAAGCACCACAACCTTTATAATATCCATCTAAATTTTTGAATAAAATTTATTTCAAAGTTTTATGAATGATATTCTGTAGGCCTCTAAGACTCTTGCTCTTGAGACGTGACTCGAGACTTTTCTTGACGTTTTTTCGGTTATGGTCTTGGAATGAAGTCTTGGTACCGACTTTTTTGAATTCCTTATTCTATTTTCAATAAGGAAGAAATATGTCTCTAGGCCTTCCAAAATTCTCAAAATTTTCGCCTGCAGTGCATGAGAAGGCAGAGTCTTGAGTCATGGAAAATTTTCGGTCTTGGAAGGCTTTAATATTCAGCCTGCAGCTTCCTAAAGACAAAATTTTGAATAAAACTAACATTTTCCACAATCGCTTTTAAAGCATTTTTTAACAGGTACTTTAAGTATTTCAGATAATTGTACAGTATCGCATGTTGATATCCCATCTTTAAGAATTTCTCCAGTTCTTTTAGTAATATCAGTTTCAGTATAACATTCGATTGTGTCTGTTAAGAAGAAAAATATTTTTTTGATTTTTTAAATTTACCCGCAAATTTAAAATTCAACAATAAGAAAAGAGACAAAATATTAATTAATAACATTCCCATTTTTAAATTATTTAGAATAAAGTTTAGCTTTAATTTAGTTAAAATAATATTGAAAAATATATGAATGATTTTAATTTAGAGAGAAGTTTTTAATGTGAAATTTTTTCGATGATTAACGTTTTTTTAAATTTTAATGATGATTTTATTACTGATTAAGCATTAAAAAGTAAAATTAAAAAATTGACTTTTCAATTTAATATATAATTAGTCACACTTTTAGCTTCCGTATCATTAATTATTTTTTGTAGGGAGTATACATCAAATTAAAAAATTATCACCTAATATAGGATACATAGGTAAATAATCAAAAAATCGAATGAGATACGGTCCTCTGAATGATAAATTAAAATAATTTTAGTAAAAATAAAATTTTTTGGTAAAATTTTCTAAAATAAGATTATGAGCTATTTCGATGCTCCTAAATGATATGTCGTTTAGTACTAAAATCATCGGTTTTGAACTAAGTTATGATCAATTAAACTTTGACATAAAAAATGTTTTTAAATTTTCCAGACGTTCGAACTTGATTATCATTACCAAAAGTGAACCAAATTTTTAATATCGTTATCAGCTAGTTTCCCAAAGTTTTTCGAAAATTTTCCTCAAAATTTTCGAAATTTTCATTACAATAAATGAAGAAAATTGATAGTTATTTTAAATAGTGGTGAGGATTCTGCCAAAATCTGCTATCATAACCTCTTTACTTCCACTGAACTCCTATACTATCCTAATTGAACGATATCTCCTTTACTCTCATAATATTTACTTTCCATATTATATAAATTTTCTTTGATATTTAAAATTTTTATTCAAATATTATATAAATTTTTGAACGAAATTATTATATAGACAATCATTTTTTATCTGAAATCATTTTTTAAAATTCAAATATTTTCATTATCATTCATTTAAAAGATTGGCGGAAGAATATAAGCTAGAATTTAAAGATTTATTAATTAAAAATCGGATTAGAAATCAGAATTTTGTAATTCTTTTCATTTTATAGTCTAAGTTATTTTGGTGTACGCTATCTCTACATATTGGAATAAAAAAGCGTTAGAACGAGTCGGTGTATGAGTTAATGATCTACCAGTTTATGGCTTCAGATCAGGGATGTCACAGGTTACCCGAAACCCCGACGTTTTTCTTAACCTGTAACATCCCTGCTTCAGATCTAGTTCGGATTATAGATTACTTTACAATGAAGCGGAACAGTACTCGGGATTAATCTCTAATTTTCAAAGTTATTAAATCGAGATAACAAAAATTATTTACCATTAATTATCATGATAGTCAAACAAAATAAAACAATAATCTTCAAATTTGACAGAACACCACCTGCCGAATTACACTTATCACCATCACATTCATAACAGGTACAATCATCCTTTTTAAATCCGAACAACTTGTTAACAAGTTTAACACCTACACAAAGACTACAACCTTTATAATATCCATCTAAATTTTTAAAAAGATTTATTTCAAAGTAAAAGACATAATTTTTAAAGAAACTGACATTCTCCACAATCGCTTTTAATGCATTTAAGCTTAATACCAGCCAGTTGTTCTTTAACTTCTTCAGGAACATTTTCAGCATTTTTTTCAGCAACTTGTTCTGTATCGCACGTTGTTAACTTATCTATAACAATTTCTCCATTTCTTGTTTTAAGATCAAATTCTTTGTAGCATACGATTGTGTCTGTTAACAAGAAGAATATTTTTTTGATTTTTTAAATTTACCCCCAAATTTAAAATTCAACAATAAGAAAAGAGACAAAATATTAATTAATAACAATCCCATTTTAAAATTATTTAAAATAAAATTTAGTTAAAAAATTTTTTAAAATGAAAAATGAATGTTTTAGATATATGTATAGAGAGAGTTTTTGATAGGAAAAAAATTTTTTTTGATGAATAACACTTTTTTAAAATAAATATTTTGTTTAAAAATGGGAAAATAAATGAGAAAAAAAGGGAAAATATATTTTTTGAATGAATAATACTTTTTTAATTATACATAATTATGATTTTAATAGCTTAAGCATTAAAGCATTACAGACCAGCTAGGGCCCTAGCGGAATTGTAATTTTGGTTAAGTGGATATGAGCGATGACTACAAAATCGTTAAAAAATAGGTATCGGGTTCGAAACTTTTCATGGTTAATTAATATTTTCTAATTAAATAAATAAAATAAAACATGAAAAAAGCATTTTAAATAATATTTTAAGTGTATAAAAAATTTTTTTTAGCTTTTTAAAATAAAAACAGGTAAAATTTTAAAAAATCGGATGCAATTTTTTAACGTAATTTTTTCAAATTTGGATTGATTTGAACAAATGAGGTGTCATTCGAAAGAGCTCTGAAAACTGAGTCGAACTAGGTGTGTAAGAAGTTGATCCAACATTCCTGGACCGAATTACAGACTCATGAAAGTTGAAAACCTTTCTTCAGCCATATCCGCAGACAGAACGCAGACAGGACTATTTTTCCAATAAGTGTCAACCGCTCAACATTTGTATAAGCGTCCCATTTTGGGACGCTTAAACCCTCAGAAAGATCATGAAAGCTCTTTAAACGCATGAACTAAAGTTCGAAAAAATTTTTAAATAAAGTTCATAATTTATTTACAAAACAAATAATTTATTAATTTTACAACGAAAAATTTTAACAAAAATTATCTTCAATTATTAGTTAATCCTTTTAATTTACTGCATACAAAATATTTTTATTCCTTGACAATACCAACCAAGATCGCCTCACTTAAATAAATTTAATATGAAATTAAGTATTAGACAGTCTGACCCCTCTATAAGACACATTCAATATTAGGTACACCTCTATTTAATAGACGTTTTTTTTAATTTTGTTGGCCACTGTTTGGGGGGGGGGAGGGGGGGGAGACTGCCTAAGCGATACCTCCAGTTTAAAGACCACTCATTATAAGGCACTTTTCTATCCAAAAGAGGTCTTGTAGTGAGGTCCGATTGCAAATTTTGAAAATTAAATTTTTGGACATACCTTGCAAATTTTTTCGCATTCCTCTTTTGTAGAGAAACGATTTTCATTACCTTGACACCCACCATAACCAAATACCTATTTTTTAATTTATTAAATTTGAAATTTTTATAAAATTAACTTTGCATTCTCCATTGTCAAACCACCAACTAGGTATTATTGCTTTACACGGGCCAACAAGTTTTTTGCTTAAACAGCGCTAAATTTTTTAAAATTGTTTTTTTAATAATTTTTGTACAAAAAATTACCTAGAATTTTTATCAAAATTAAAAAATTAGACCCTCTGATTTTTGGCTCTCCACCCCAATCAGTAGTGAAAGAATTTAGATTAAAAAGATCCTGAAAATCGAAATGATTTGGGGTCTTAGTCTAAAGAATTTAAAGCTCGGTACGGACAGTATTCAGCCAAATAAATCTCTGTACCTGCCTTGTACTCTTAAAAACAATTGCTAAAAAAACTTTGGAAATGTCTTGAACTCGAACAGATGATTACTGGGTACGAATTAATATCCTACCCTCACCCTATTTGATTTAAAAATTTATAATATTTCAGAGTTATAGCCTAAAAGGGCGCGCGGGACTTGCTGGAAAATTTCTGGCACATGCAATTTTTGGTAGTAATCCCTTTAGCTGATAAGATTAATCGTTTAATATTAATTGACAGATTGTAATTATTTCGAAAAAAAGACTTTATAATTAGGGCTATTTTAAAATACTTACACGTGGCTTATCTGCATTAATCATTGAAAAAATGAAAAATAGAAAGATGACCAAAAATAATTTACAATGCATTTTGTGAAATTTAAAAATTAATAAAAATTATTTTAATTAATTTGTGAAAAAATTGAATTAAATTACTCAAATTTATATAACTCAAAAATTTTGCTGATTAATTTAAATTCGCTAAACTATCTAATAAATTATTCATATAATTTCAATAAATATTTGAAGAACATAAAAAATTGAAAACTAAAAATAAGCCTTTCGTTTTAGTCCAAAAAATATCGGGAAATAGAATTAAACGAATTATAGTTTAAATTTTATGTTCGTTTCGTTCCGCTAAAATAAATTATTTTATATTTAAATATAATTCTTTAAATTAAAATTAATTTGTGTAAATTTATTCGGGATGTAATTACTAATTAGGGATAGGTTAAAAGAGTCAATATACTAGTTTTTCTATAACAAATTCGAAAAAATATTAATTAATATTATTACTTTTTTATCCAAATTTTAATACTACTATATCCAATAAAATAATAAATATTTTCTCAATTAATTCCCCTCCCTCAATAATTCCCCTCTCGATTATTTCCTACTGCCAAAGATAGGTTTAAACAATAATTCTCCGCCCTCGAAAATTCCCCCCCCCCCATGCCAAGGATGGGTTGAAAAAATAATTCCCCATGGGAATTAATTGAGAAAATACGGTAGGTAGTAGATAGAGAGACGATTTTACCGGTGAAAAATTTATTAGTTGATAACAATTTTTTATATTATAATTTTAATACATTAATCAGTAAAAAAATTCAGGAATAAATTTTGACATTCATTTATATCACCGGTACAATAAGAAAATTTTTTTAATATTTATGATAATATAATTGGTTACATAAAATTAATCATCATAATGATCAAGCAAAATAAAATGATAATCCCCAAATTTGACCGAATGCCAATGGACGAGTTACAATAATCTGTGTCACACTCATAACACGTACAATGCTTGTCCATGCCTAATGCTAACATACCCAAATCCATTACTGCACAACCACCACAACTTTTGAAAAAGCCATCTAAATTTTTGAATAAAATTTATATCAAAATTTTAGACTAACATTCTCCACAATCCACTTTAAAGCATTAAAGTAAAATTTCAATAGATAAATGTCATCATTCATCTATATCACCGTAAGAATATAAGCTGAAATATCAAAAAATTTATTAATTAAAAATTATATTATAAATTTGATTTTTTAATTTTTTAAAGTAGTACCTAAGTTATTGGTAAAATTGGGCTACCGTGTTTTTTGGACCGGGAATAAAAAATTGCTAAAACTGGTTCCGAGTGTGGGTTATTGTTAAGCCGAGAGTTTCGATTAGGCTAATCATTGAATAATCTTTGTTTTCAGATCGTGTTCAGGTTTATAGCCTAGTTTACAAATCAGACGAACCCTAATAGAGTAGCTAATTAACAAAGTTTTAAAAATGCAATAAAAATATTCACCATTAATCACCAGGATAATCAAGCAAAATAAAAATATAATCCTTATATTTGATAGAACATCAATGGCCGAGTTACAAAGATCAGTATCACACTCATGACATGTACATTTACCATTATCAAAGCCGAATATCTTTTTAAGCCACCCAGATAACTTGCAACCCCCACAACCTTTTGTATATCCATCTGAATATTTGCATAAAATTTATTTCAAAATTTTAGGGCCGATTCAGATTCCATTGAAAACTTATGAATTCACTAAAACTTATGAGGTCGAACAAGATATTTTGAGTCCATTGAAGTAATTCTTTAAGTCATATCTATACCAAAGTTAGGTGTGTTAGTTAGGGTTGGCTTAGTCTCGTATCTCGAGATTTTGAAATCTCGTATTTTTAGAAGTCTCGTATGTTGTTTTATCTCGTTCTCGTATCTTTTTGAGAGTCTCGTATCTCGTAAATCTCGTGTCTCGTATTTTGTGGGACTCGGCCCACCTCTTTTATAAAGCCTTAACGCATAAACTAGACCAGTGCCAAAAATTTATAGGGCATAAAAGAAAATCCAAAGGGATGCAAAAGGAACCATTCTTTTGGTTTATGTCTTAATCTTCTAAGGATATTACGGTCTTAGCGTTAAAATTTAATTTCTAATAGACTAACATTCTCCACAATCAATTTTACTGCATACATGATCAAATAAAAAAGTCTCGCACTTTGTTAAATCTAATTTATCATGTTTACCACTTTCTGTTCTAAGATCATCTTCCTTATAACATTCAAGAGAGTCTGATGACGATAAATAATATTTTTTGATTTTTTATAGTTTACCTCCATATTTGAAATTCATTATTAGTAAAAGAGTTAAAATATTAATTAATAACAATTTCATTTTTAAATTATGATTGTTTAAAATAAATATATAATAAATAATTTAGTAAAAAAGATTTTAATGGGAAAAATATTTGTTTGAATGATTAACAATTTTTTAAAATTATAATTTTATCCATTAATCATGTAAGAGTAAAATTCAAAAAATAAATGTCAACATTAATTTAGATAACTGGAAGAATATAAGCTGAAATAATTTTAAAATTATTAATTAAAAGTCAGAGTGTGATTATTTTAAAAACTTTTAGACTTGCATTAAAGTTATCGGTAAGTTAAGGTACATTATTTCTCGGTCTGTGATGTGGCCAAGCAGGTTATTAGGCTATAAATATTCTCCGTCAGCTAGTGCAAAAGGTATTTCGGCAGCTGGAATAGGGGGTATTCGTGCATCTTAAATTGACTGTACTGATGTGTTATCATTAAAAAACCTCGCCTCGTACACATAGGAATTAAGTAGCTATTTGCTTTACAATAACAAATAGAACATGGTTAGGTTTCAGGGTCTGGGCTTATATAGGATTTTCCGATTTTGTTTGCAGGAATATCCGTGTTTTTTGGTTAGGGATCCAGTTTCGATGAAAAGCTTTTACAGCAAATAATTTTATTTAAACGAAATAATACGAAAATTTTACCGTTAATCAGTATAATAATAAACCAAAATAAAAGTATAATCTTCATATCTGATAGAATTCCAATGGCCGAATTGCAAAAATCAGTATCACACTCATGACATGTACAATAATCCTCATATCCACCTAAAGTATCAATTGCTCTAATTGCTTTACAACTACCACACCCTCTGACATAACCATCTAAAATTTTGTATGAAAATTAGTATCAAATTTCTGCAATATCATATCAAAATTAGATGTAAGGTTCATTGTCAAGGCCAGTATTTTAAAAACTATATTTAAGTTTTAATAAACTAACTATCTCCGCAATCATTTTTTGCACATTTATGACCAAAGAGACTCAAAGGCCACTTTTCAGTATCGCACTTATTTAAATCTACAGTACTATGAAACCCATTTTTGTCAGTAAAATCTCTTTCGACGTAACAAATGAGCGATTCTGTTAATAAAAAATTATATTTGCTTTGTTAAGATGTTAAGTCTGAATGAGAAAATTAACAGCTTTTCTTTATAAGAATTTAATACTATCTAGCTGGTTGTAACCAGGTCGATAGATTCCGATTTCCGACAGTTCAGATTACGTGCACCTTCGTGCAGAAATCGAAGGTCGCGCGAAAAACCGGGGTCGGTCGTTTGTCATTTCAGACCGACCTCTAGTACTAACAAGCAACATAGTCTTCGCATCTTACTATCAGCAGCAGAGTTTAAGCTTAACTAAGATTCTAAGCTAGTATTAAATATTTTTTAATTCGAAGGAAACCTGACTTTATTGCTATTTTTTAAAATTTACCTCCAAATTCTAAATTCATCAAAAAGAGAAGCGCTAAAATATTAATTAATAAAAATCCCATTTTTTAATTTAGATTTATTAATTTGTTAAAAATTTTTTATTGAAAAATATATGAATGATTTAAATAAATTGAGAGAAGTTTTTGATAGGAAAAAATATTTTTTCTGATGAATAACACATTTTTTAGATTTTAATCTGATAATAATTTTAATATATTAATCATATGCATAAAGTAAAATTTCAAAAATTTAATAAATAATAAAATTAATAGTAAATTAATGACGTTTATTATAGTTTTGGATATTCAATATAGCTCGAGATTTTTGAAATGCCTGGACCAGCTCCTGGACGATGTGTTTGATTTATTGACCCGGGCCGGATCCTGGGCCTGTAGTCCAGGAAAAATCCAGGCCCAGGAAAAACCCAGGAAAGTCAAAAAATGCCTGGACCTGGACTCTGGGTACAGGAAAAAGCCAGGCCTTGTTCCAGGCCCAGCTCGATTTCTAATATCCATTCATTAGTGTCATGCCCGATGGTCATGCTGTGGAAAAATTGTGGATGGGAGATGGAATTGAACCATCACGGAATGAGCCCAGACCGAAGCACACCCGACTGTGCCACCATCCAACCCAATGCTGGGTTATTTATTTTCATTTATGTTCTTTCTGCAAGAGCGGACACAACAATTAGCAGTATTGACAAGTCTATCAGTTTTCAAATAAAGATAAATCTTTTATTTTCCGTTAAAAATATTTTTTGATACTTAGGTTATATGTATTTATTCATCAATTACATTAAGATATCGCTTCTTTATTACATAATTCTAGACAGCTACCAAGTATTCAGCGCCCTGTACCACTTCCGGTCCCGGTTCCTTTAGCTACTTTCTAAAAATTATTTTTTATGAAAATTTAAATTGTAGGTAGTCTCAAACGTCCTCGAAAATCAGCCCTTGAGCAACCAAAAATTGTAAAGCAATTATTAAAAAAACAAATAATTGGCTGAATTTCATTATATAGATTATAGAATTTTTTGAGAGTATTTTGATGAATAAAGTAAAATTTTCGCTGCTTTTTATTCATCTAAATTGTTTGCCAACAGGACAGTAATTTTCAATGTTAAGAATTTTTGAGACAGGAAGTAAAGAGAAAATTCTTTAATATGCCCAATAATTTCAAAATTTTTAATAAAAACGGGATATAAAATTTTTTTAAATATTTATTTAACTGCTAATTTTAATAAAATTTAAAGGAAGTTGAGGAATTAATAAAAATTTTTTTAAATGCCAACTCGGCATAATTCAAAAAGAAAAATTTTTTAAACATTAATTTTAATATACCCTCTTGATTTTAGTATTAGTATATTCCAATTTCCGACAGTTCCGATTACAGGCACCTTCGTACAGAAAAAATAGAACTCGTGGAAAAACCGGAGGTCGTCCTGACGTCATTTTCGACTGACCCATGGTAGTTTTTTACAACCAGCGGCAGAGTCTAAGCTTAAGTATTAGGGGGTTTTCTGGATTAATAAAATCCTCCAAATTTAGAATTCATCAATACGATAAGCGATAAAATATTAATTAATAGCAATTCCATTTTTAAATTATGACAAATAATTTAGTTTAAAAATATTTTTGTTGAAAAATAAGTTTTTTCCTTTAACAGGAATAAATTTTTTGATGAATAACAATTTTTAAATTTTAATCTAATAATGGTTTCAATAAATTTATCATTATAAAGTAAAATTTAAAAACTGATAAAAATTAATTCTTTCATTTAATTTTTTTAATCATTTCTTCAATATTTATTCTTTGAATTTGATTAATTATTTCTTTTTGGAAGGGTACTTTAAATAAAAAATTATTAGCTAAAATAATTGAGATAGGTAACTAAACTTGGCATCTCGCCTGACATTCCTCCAACGTCTTGAAATTATTTCCATTACCTTTACAGCCACCGTAGACAAATTTCTATAGAATAGAGGAATGGACTATCTCTTCTAAAAATCTCAATTTACCTTGCATTCGCCCTTGTCGTACCACCAACGGATGAATAATGCCTCACAAGGTCCAGAGTCTTGTTCAAGCTCACACACCTTATTTTAAAAATTATCATTTAATTTTGTTCATCATAAAAATTTTTAAAATGTGTAAACAAACGTTGCATGTTTTTTGACATTCTTCAAGGGTTTTGAAATTATTATCGTTACCCTTACAACCGCCGTAGATGAATTTCTGAAAAAAATATTCATGTTTTTCTCAGATTGTTTCAAGATCCTTCCCAGGGTAAAATGATTGGAGCCTTAGGAGATTGACCTGAGACAAAGGAGAATGAAGGGGAGATAGATACAGTGGGGCTTAATCAGAGACTAGACTCGCCTTCTCTTAAATCAACGTCAAGACATTCTAAGCATTTTCATGTACTATAGCTAGTGTTGCACCCCGACCCCGCCCGACACAATTTGAAAACCCCGTACCCCAACACACTCGTTCGGGGTGCAACCCTAACTATAGCCCCTAAATCATGTAATTCAAGGCAAGGTTAAAATTTCTATAAATTTCGATAACTTCCAAATATCACCTTGCATTCACCATTATCATACCACCAACGTGGTATTGCAGCCTTACAAGGTCCAACAACCATTTTAAGTTCACATATCTTTATTTTGATACTTTAATAATATAATAATTGATAAACTTTGCAATTTTGTTGGCATTCTAATTTAGTTCTAAAATTGTTTTCGTTACCGTAACAGCCGCCATAAGTGAAATTCTTAAAATATAATTTTAACTTTTGCCATTTTTGCATGATTTTAAACCCAAAAGGTTTATCTGTCAGCCATACTCCTAAATTTATCTTTTTTGAGATGGGCTCTATTTTAAAAAATATGATATTAGGTATTGCACGCTGAGTGATTTCCCATGCCGCATCCCTCTCAAAAATTTTTTAAGGGATTATGGTTCTACCAACTCCTATTTTAATTTTTTTAGTCATATCCAACCTGGCATTGGCCCAAATCATTGTTATACCACCAACGTTCAAATAAAGCCAAACAAGTTCCAGAATCTTGTTCAAGTTTACAAATCTGTTAATTATATATTAATTTGCTAATTAACAAATTACTTCAGGTATCCCATAATCATCAGCATCAACTATTAAAAATATTAAAAATAAAAATAAGACCCCAAATAATTTATTCATTTTATTAATTTTTAAAATTCTAGCGAACGAAAAATTTAAATTTATATTTATTTGAATGAATTTAATATTCATTTACACGTAACTTTAGCTTGTTTAGTCACACATTCACACCACACAAACAAACAAACAAAATTTTTAATTTCTCGATAGCCTATTTTTCTATTAAAAACTTGTTAAACAATTAATTTTATTTCAAAATAATTTTTTATTAAAATGTAAACGCTCATTTCCTATATTTTCTTTATCATAAATTTCTCTTTCATCCAAATTTAAATCATAATAATTTTCGTCGTTTTCATCTTCCTCGGCGGCTACATCTTTTATTTCCTTAAAAAATTTTTTTATTTAAAAAAAAATTTTTTTTTAACAATAACAAACATTTTTGTTCCTCTTCTCATTCTTTTCAATTTTATAGAGTTGTGAAATTAATTTATTTAAATTTGTTTGTACATTATCTAAAAATTTGTAAATAAATTTTATTATTTTTTAAATTTTATGAAAAAAAATAAATTTGTTAGAAAGGAAAGGAAATGAAAATGAAATAAAAATACTTATATTTTGTCTCAAGACAATGTTTTCTCGACATTAAAATGATAAATACTTACTATATGTACTAGAGTTCACCGGAAGTTCCGGTTCTGTTCCAGTTCCGGAAAGTTCCGGCGTTTTTTTGGTTTCGGTTCCGGGATCCGGAACTCAAATTCGATCTGGTTCCGGTCAAAATTTCGGTTCCGGTGAAAGATTAATATGTACCCTAGTCGAGAATTTGTGGCAAAAATTATCCCAGGACCATGAGAGAGAGAAAGCAACAAAATTTGTTTCTCGACTCGAGAATTGCCCTCAAAATAGTTGCATAATGTCTAATAGACTAAAAAAACTTCCTTATCCAACGTCACCAAAAATAATTTTCAGCATCACAGATTAAAATTTTCTTTAAAAAATTTATTTTACTTTTATCATAATCACTCAATTCTCCATTTATTTCATTCAAATCTTCAAATTCCTCAACCGGATTAACCTCATTAATTTTAATTAAATTATTAGTATATTCTTTATTATATTCACATTCTAAACATTCATTAATACATAATTCGTTTATTGACGGATTCTAGGAATTAATTTTGAGAAATATTTTATTTAAATTATTTTGCTTACTGTACAAATCGAGCAGTAAGGTCCACGAATAATTTTGCATTGGAGCATGAGATCGTCTTAATTTATTTTTAAAATATTAAGAGCTAGCTCAGGGCTAAGTTTAAGGTCTAAACAGTAAATTTTCTTTCATTTCTATCACCTAAATCAGCGCCCATAAAGTAGAGTAAAAAGACAAACTGAGCACTAACATACATGTTAGCACTTAGATAACATTTGCAAAAATTATTTTCGAATTTTTAAATCTTTGTTTCGAATTTTTGTATCAATAAAATTGCGAAAAGAATAAATATTGCACCGATTATTGCTCCTAACAGCTAAATTTTGGTCACCAATTATTATTCGATTCCCTACCCTGTGACTTCACTTTTAAAAATTTTAAACAGAAATACCCAAATTTTGAGGAACAATAGATGATTGACTTGAATATGCACCTCTACTAATTCCTTGTAACCCTCCCCCGTTGCAATATTGACATTCAAACGGGCAAATTTCTTCTACACTTTTGTGCCCACAATGAGAGCAATATATTCCTTGTAGGTTTGGACAGAGTTTTTGAAGTTCACCTTATTTGAATTTTATTTTTTTTAAACTTTTTGGAAAAATTTTAATGGTTTTTGAGGTGTTTCCAATTATGGAGATTTATCACTTTAAGTCGAAGGTGGCAAATCACCTTCTCCCCTAATCAAGATTTCCCTTTAAAGTTGCCAAATATAGCCCTGTCTTCAACCGTCAACACAGTCGTCAACTGTCGACACTCATGATCACCTTATTTTAAAAAATATCTCCCTTGCAGGATAATAGTATCGAATAATCGAATAGATTATTTAGAAGACCGTCCAAATGTAATATTAGGACAAATGTACACTTGGCCGGCTAGTTGACATTTGTCCTTATATTACATTTGAACAATGACATATAAACTAATTTACTTAATTCAGCACTTTGCGCATTAACAAATTTATTTTCATAATTAGAATATAAAATGGTTAAAAATAAATATTTAATTAAATAAAAATAGAAAAGCATTGTGAAAAATGGAAAATAATTATGGAAAAAAATTTGAAAAATAAAAACAAACAATTTCATCTCTTTGTTTAATTTTCAATGGATTTGGACAAAAATAGAAATTTATATTTAAAAAAAGAAAAATAAATTTTGTTTTAATTATATTGGCAAAACGTTGACGACAACGTTGCCAAGTTGACGACAACGTTGCCAAGTTGACGACAACGTTGCCAAGTTGACGACAACGTTGCCAAGTTGACGACAACGTTGCCAAGTTGACGACAACGTTGCCGAGTTGACGACAACGTTGCCAAGTTGACGACAACGTTGCCAAGTTGACGACAACGTTGCCAAGTTGGCGACAACGTTGCCAAGTTGACGACACCGTTGCCAAGTTGACGACAACGTTGACGAGTTGACGACAACGTTGCCGTGTTGCCGACAACGTTGCCGTGTTGACGAAACGTTGCCAAGTTGACGACAACGTTGCCGAGTTGACGACAACGTTGCCGTGTTGACGACAACGTTGCCAAGTTGACGACAACGTTGCCAAGTTGGCGACAACGTTGACGAGTTGACGACAACGTTGCCGTGTTGCCGACAACGTTGCCGTGTTGACGAAACGTTGCCAAGTTGACGACAACGTTGCCGAGTTGACGACAACGTTGCCGTGTTGACGACAACGTTGCCGTGTTGCCGACAACGTTGCCGTGTTGACGAAACGTTGCCAAGTTGACGACAACGTTGCCGAGTTGACGACAACGTTGCCGTGTTGACGACAACGTTGCCGTGTTGCCGACAACGTTGCCGTGTTGACGAAACGTTGCCAAGTTGACGACACCGTTGCCAAGTTGACGACAACGTTGACGAGTTGACGACAACGTTGCCGTGTTGCCGACAACGTTGCCGTGTTGACGAAACGTTGCCAAGTTGACGACAACGTTGCCGAGTTGACGACAACGTTGCCGTGTTGACGACAACGTTGCCGTGTTGCCGACAACGTTGCCGTGTTGACGACAACGTTGCCGTGTTGCCGACAACGTTGCCGTGTTGACGAAACGTTGCCAAGTTGACGACAACGTTGCCGAGTTGACGACAACGTTGCCGTGTTGACGACAACGTTGCCAAGTTGACGACACCGTTGCCATGTTGACGACAACGTTGACGAGTTGACGACAACGTTGCCGTGTTGCCGACAACGTTGCCGTGTTGACGAAACGTTGCCAAGTTGACGACAACGTTGCCGAGTTGACGACAACGTTGCCGTGTTGACGACAACGTTGCCAAGTTGACGACAACGTTGCCAAGTTGACGACAACGTTGACGAGTTGACGACAACGTTGCCGTGTTGCCGACAACGCTGCCGTGTTGACGACAACGTTGCCAAGTTGACGACAACGTTGCCAAGTTGACGACAACGTTGCCGAGTTGACGACAACGTTGCCAAGTTGGCGACAACGTTGCCAAGTTGACGACAACGTTGCCGTGTTGCCGACAACGTTGCCGTGTTGACGACAACGTTGCCAAGTTGACGACAACGTTGCCGAGTTGACGACAACGTTGCCAAGTTGACGACAA
Source organism: Meloidogyne incognita (assembly GCA_036172945.1). Classification (NCBI taxonomy): domain Eukaryota; kingdom Metazoa; phylum Nematoda; class Chromadorea; order Rhabditida; family Meloidogynidae; genus Meloidogyne; species Meloidogyne incognita. The sequence goes on along the minus strand of JARQAC010000029.1, from coordinate 500,526 downwards.
CGTTGCCGATGACGAATTTTTGACGTTGACGTGACGAGTTTCTGATGACGTGATGAGTTGACGATGACATTGACTATGTTTAAATTTTATTTCTATTAAAACTTTAATTAAAAGTTAATTTAATATTTTATGATTTCTCTATTTAATCCTTCTATTTTTATCTTTTTATTGTTTTTTAATGTCTGTCTGTAAATTTGAATTTAAGTAAAAATTAAAAATAAATAAAATTATTTAAATCTGAATAGTTAAAAAAACCTTTGAATTTTAATAAATCTAAATAGTACATGATATTATTAATGCAAATCGTACTAATATAAATATTCAACCTAATTTTCAAACAACAAATATTGTTCGTCGGACCACACTGACAGGATTTTTATGACTCCCATCGCATTTTAAACTATTTAATAATTTTTTATTTTTGAAAAAATCAGGCAAAATCTGGATTTGTTCTGGTAAATCCAGAATATTTATCTGAAACCAGAAGCACAATTCTTCCGAACGCTAGACGATTGAGAAATTTTTGGAACCATATTTTTCGAGATATCGCTCTTAATATTTGAGAGTCTTGTTCGAAATTTATACTCTGTCCGATCTCTATAAACAACACTTGATTCTTAAACTAGCAGCAGTTGTCTTAATAAATAATTACACGCCAGGGAATTTTCCTCGACCCGAGGAAAATTTTCAAACCCCAACCCGCTACCCGACTTTTTTCTCAATCCGTGACATCCCTGTTATATACCCCATTTAGAGAGTATTCTTATAATAATAATTAATCTAGAATAAAAATAAAAATTTATTTTTAAGAACAAAATGAGAAATATTTTGAGAAAATTACAAAATTATAAAATACTTAATGGGCAACACAGCAATAATAGAATAAATAATAAATTACGTTATTTTTATTTCATTTTATTTTGTATTTCTTTAATTCTTTTGTACCCATTTTATCTTAAATTTGCGAATGATAAGAGCTTAAGTTTGAGGGAAAAACCACAAAAAAATTTGCGAATGATAAGAGCTTAAGTCCAAAGGTGAAATTTATTTTCTTAATTTTCTGAGATATTAGCTTGGGATATTCACTATCTAAAATTGAAGTTTAAACATGATGCCAGTCATCTCTCAGGTTGATGAAACATATCCTAAATCCGAAAAATTTTCCGTCCCGAAACTGACCCGGGAAATTTTTGAAAATCTTTTTTTAATTAGAAAATAAACTATAGATCTCATAAAGATTTCATAAACATAGACTATAGGCAAGAGATCGTGGTTTATGATCCATCAAGATCTCTTGTTCTGAAATCTCATTTATCGTAATCAAGTTCCGATTTATTAATCTCGAAGTTTAAACGACCCTCAAGTCTATTTTTTCTGAATAAGAGATAATTATTTATAAAAAGCCATTCTAGTTTAAACCAATTATTCTTGGATGGAATACTATTTACACATATGATAATGTAGTAGCTATGTTAACTGGAATGTTTAATACTAATGAATGTCCCTATGAATGTGAATATTCAACAGATAAGAATAAGTAAATTCTCTTTATGATTTTTAGAAAAAAATTACCGGAGGGTGGGAAAGGGGTTTAAAACTTTCACAGGGTTCTAAAAAAATATTTTTTAAAAGATATTTAAATGCTTCTGCTATTGTTTATTATATTCGGTCCGAACATAGAGACTTGCCTAAAATAAGACTACCGAATCAACTATATGTCTTCTGTTTGGATGAACCGCCACATTATACTTTTGAGTTTTTTAAGGTTTAAAAAAATTTTGAAAAATAAATTAATATCTTTATAAGGACGTCTCACGAGATTTTTTCAATATTTCAATGACCTATCGTTTAGATAGCGATATTTATTACCCATATGATACTTTTGTTCCTTGTAATGGTGAATGCCAATTAGATGAATATTGGACTGAAAAGGAGGTGGAAATTTTTTTGGAATTTTTTATGAAGCAAAAAATGTGTTTAAAGGTAATGGAAAATGTAATAAGAAAAACTGGATTGGCGATGCAAGTTAACTCAGATTGCGGTTAATATTTTTATTAAATTAAATTAATTAGAAAATAAGAATAATAAGTCTGGTTATAAGTGTCTGCCAAAGTATTTTTCAGGTCCGGAAACTTAATTTTAGATGCCCGACCGGAAACGACCGGATAGGGCGAAATGTCTAGAATAGAGGAGCTATATACCATAAGCTTATAAAAAGTCTATGGGATAATAAAGAGTCTGCTGAATTGTAAGGAGAATCTAAGTGATCATGAAATGAGTTATTTTATCTTAGAAACCACCGGGTATCTATGAAATGATTATCCTGCCAAATACTTTTATAACCTCTTGCTTTTCATCACAAAATTCATAATTTTTAAAGATACTCCCTCCAAAAGAGAAACTCTTGTTCAAGAATTGCGTAAGCTAATTAAAATTGATTTGTATGGAAAATGCGTCCGAGGGGCTAATTGTGATTTTGAATATTGTTATAATCGAGAATTGGGTAAAAAACTAAAATTCATTTTATCTGAAAATATTTTATAGAAAATCACATGTTTTATTTGGCATTTGAAAATGCTGTATGTAAAGGTTACGTTACAGAAAAATTTTGGAATTTAAAACATTTAATTGTTCCTGTTGTTCTTACTCGAAGAGTTTTTGATAAATGGAAAGTGCCTGATAGTGCTTATATTGCTGTAGATGATTTCAAGAATATTACAGAATTGGCAGATTATTTGCTTTATTTACAGAGAAATAGAACCGAATATTTAAAGTATGAAAAATTAACTAAACTCATATTGTCCTCAGCGATGTTTCGGGCTTACACAAAATTTTCTATGTAAAATTTTGGGTTATCATATTATATTTTGAAATAGCATGAGGCACAAGCCCATCTAGGGTAATGAACCCAAAATCGTTAAGCATTAGTTGTTTGCATCTGTCCTGAAATGTACCGTACCGTATTTTCTCGATTAATAACCCTTGAGAACTACTTAGTCAAATCTACCGCTGGTTGGGTAATTAATCGAATGGAACTACGTTGATTTCAATTATTTAAATAAATCTAATTTTAAAAACCAATTAAAATTTCAGATATTTTGAATGGACAAAAACATACCGTAAAACCAATTATCACGTTCTACACAAAAAACTAGAGCGCAAATATCACCAAGCATTTATCCTCTCCCAAAATGGCACATATGCCCCAATATACAATCCTTTATGTAATTTATGTGAATTATTGCATCAACAACATGGAAAGGGGCATCCAAAATTAATAATCCCAGATATTTGGAAGTTTTGGAAAGGACCAGATATTTGTATAGAAAATTGGGTAGATTTATATTTAAAAGGAAAACATAAAGAAGCTTTTGATAAGGCTAATTGGCCCGAACAAAATTAAATTTATAATTTATGTAGTTGATAATAAATTAATATTAGCGATATTTTTTGCTGACTTTAAATATGCAGTGCCTTGTTTCGGAAGAGGAAAATATAATTCAAATATTTAAATAGGTCTAGAACATTTCTGAACTTTAGAAAATTTGAAAATTCAGGAAAAATTCCAAGACCTGAGTGGGATTCCAAGACCCTCACTTTATCCGAAAACTCTGAGACCTATTTCAGCAAAGGCTGAGGCCCAGGCTTAAAATATTGGTAAATCTTTGTGTAACAGAGGTCATGCTTAATTAAAAAATATATTTACGGTTTTCGGGAATTAAGACGGCACAAAATGAAAATAGCAAAAAGTAATAATTTTTTTATTAAATTATTTTTATATTCCTATTCAACACGTTACACAATAATTACAGATATTTTTTATTATTAGCTTTAAACTTGCTATTTATTTTTAAATTAAATAAATTTATTTTTAAATTTAAAAAAATTTAAAAATTTTATTCGATTAAAAAGTACTTTAAGCATTTTATCAACGCCATTTTATTTTTGTTTCTCTAAAATATGATTAAGAAAATTGGTGTCATAGAGAGGAATTTTTTAAAAGGTTTTGTATATTTTCAAAAAAAATTTAATAAATGAATAATCATTTAAATAACATTAAATATTTAAAAGGCTTTTTTCTTTATTTTAAAATTTAAAAATATTCACTTTATTCGCTTTTTTAAATTTCAAAATTTTTTTGACAATTCTTTAAAAAATACTACAATATAAATATTAAAATGGTGTTTCGTTTTTAAATAACTGGAAAGTTCCTCAATCCCCCTCAATTTTGAGATTTTATCTAAGGATTGTTCAAGGATGGGACGGTTTGTAAGAAAGCCGAGTTGAGTTTCAGAGGATTTTTTCAGTTTTCTTTGGATCAGATGTTGGGTCCAGGGTTCGACGAGTCAAGGATCGGGGTGCCCGTCCCAGGGATTTTTATTTTAAATAAATTCACAGGCTAATTAATGCTTGAATACTTGATTTTTATTTTATTATTTGCTGCCTTCACTAATGCTGCTCATGTAGTTTACATAAATGATGGATTTGACGTTGATAGTGCAGGTAGTTATAAATTTTTATCAAATGGGTTTACAAAGTCAGAACGAGATATGAACGAGTTCTGACACTCGTGCTTTATTGCTAGGATTTGGTAATAGCTCAGACTCGTTTTAAGGCTTGATATCATCTCGACTTTCCCTTCTCAATACTCGAATTACTCTAATAACAATTGAAATTTAAATATTAACTAGGGGTTTAACTATGGTAGATACAGCTTTTCCAGTACCTCCCGGTTTTTGTTCAGTTCCGTGTTTGACTAAATTTTTTATAATAATTTTATTTTAGAAGTGCCACTATATCCCAACAAATATCTCAAAAATAAAGGTATTAATAATATTTTATTAAATAAATATTACTAAAATTATTTTAAGCTTATTACCACAAGAGCCCAGGGAGCTATTTAACATACCCAAAACAGTATGTTTACAAAAAAGAAAAGAAAGATAATTACTATGAAAAGACTAATGAAGGATATAATAAAGAAGGATATGGAGAAGATAAAGGATATGAATATAAAGAAGGATATGAGAAGGGATATGGAGATAATAAAGGATATGAATATAAAGAAGGCTATGGAGATAAAAATGAATATAAAGAAGGATATGGAGATAATGAGGAGTATGATAAAGTTTATGGATATAATGAAGGATATAATGAAGAAAAAGGATATGGAGGTTATGACGAAGGATATGGAGGATATGGAGGGAAAAGTTATGAAGATAATAAAGGCTACAAAAAGAAGAAATATCGAGCTCATAAAGGAAAATATGGAGGTTATGGGGGATATAATGTGCACAACAAATATGGATCCTCTTCCTCAGAAAGTGATGAGTACATCTACCTCCGGAACTATAAATTTCCTCATTATTACGGAAACTATATGAATTATATGGTAGGTTTTAATTTACTATACTGAAATAAATAGATAATTTAAAGCAACCAGGTATGTATTATAATAGGCCAATATACTACTACACTACCACTTCTACAACGACAACAACTACTACTACAACACCGACAACGACAACAGAGGAAACAACCCCCACACCAGAGGACACAACGCCTGAAGATACAACACCCACGCCTGAAGATACAACTCCAACGCCTGAAGATACAACCACACAAGAGGATACAACCCCCACACCCGAGGACACAACCCCAACGCCTGAAGATACAACCACGCAAGAGGAAACAACACCCACACCAGAGGACACAACCCAACCGCCTGAAGATACAACTACCCCATCAGAGGATACTACCCCCACACCTGAGGACACAACCCCAACGCCGGAAGATACAACTCCCACACCAGACGATACAACTCCCACACCAGAGGATACAACCCCCGCATCTGAGGATAGAACTCCCACGCCAGAGGATACGACCGCCACACCTGAGGACACAACTCCGCCGCCTGAAGACACAACTACCCCATCAGAGGATACAACCCCCACATCTGAGGACACAACCCCAACGCCGGAAGATACAACTCCCACACCAGACGATACAACTCCCACACCAGAGGATACAACCCCCGCATCTGAGGATAGAACTCCCACGCCAGAGGATACGACCGCCACACCTGAGGACACAACTCCGCCGCCTGAAGACACAACTCCCCCATCAGAGGATACAACTCCGCCGCCTGAAGACACAACTCCCCCATCAGAGGATACAACTCCGCCGCCTGAAGACACAACTCCCACATCAGAGGATACAACTCTGTCGCCTGAAGACACAACTCCCCCATCAGAGGATACAACTCTGCCGCCTGAAGACACAACTCCCCCATCAGAGGATACAACTCCATCGGCCGAGGACACAACTCCGACGCCCGAAGAAACAACTCTCGCATCAGAAGAAACAACTCCACCGCCTGAAGACACAACTCCCTTATCAGAGGATACAACTCAACCGGCTGAAGAAACAACAGAATCAACGAGTGAGGGAACAGTAGGGACTTTGGCAATTACTCCTGGAAGTGGTAAAATTATAATTAAACTTAACGGGCGTACCATAAGTCATTTTCCAACATCATTTTCCAACGTGAACTGATTGTAAACATTCTTAAAAAATTTAGATGCTACACCAGTTTCTGATGATACTCGTACTGATCTTACAACCCTGATTGGAACAGAAGGGTTTTTAATTTTCCATTAAGAGATTATTATATTAAATTTTATTTAGTACCACTTCAACACCAAATACTTCATGTCCTCCAGATTACACGTTCTTTAAAGAGGGAAATTGTTGCATTCAAATTTCCTCACCAGAGAAAAAACCATTAACTTGGAAAGAAGCTAGTGAGGAAGCGAAGAAGAATGGGGCTCGAATGGCTTCCATTCATTTTAAAAAGGAGGATGATTTTATAAGGGGTAGAAATAATTTTTGGTTAAACTTTGGTTAAGATAAATTTGAAATTAGATCTTGTGGCGAAACAACCAAAAGGAGAGGGTAAAGACAACCCTGTCTACTTTACTGGATTAAACGTAAATGCCACAAATGGAAAGATTAACAATTTCGCGTGGTCTGACAATACTCGTGTAAACTATGGAAGTCCAAAAGATATAAAAGTGATTTGCTTTAAAAAATAATTTTGGCAATATTTCTAGCCGAATACTGATCCTTGGGGACCAAAAACTACATTTAATGGAAATACTGGATTTGGTGGAATTTCAAAGGATCCGAGCGGAAAGGCAACGTGGGGTCTTTATGATCCGAATCAAAAGGGAGGTTATGTGTGGAAGGTAGAGAATTGTGATTGTTGAGGGAATATATAATTTAATATAAGATTGACTTGTCCAAAAAAGTACCGGAACCAGGCAATCCAACAGGAGGAGGTGTTCCAGGAGGGAATAGTAAGTAGTCCTTTACAATACTTGACTAATTCAAATTTAAAGATGGATTACCAGATGGTTACAAATGCACTACTGGCTGTAATCCATCTTCAATAAAATTGAAAGCAGAGAAAGGGCAACCAAGTCCTGTTGATGAAGGACCTACAGAAAAAAATGGGTGCCAAACTGATGTGTTGAGTTGTACAACAAATCAACCAATTGCCACTATAACGGTTTAGGAAAAAAATTTTTTAATTAAAACTAATTTTTGTTTAACAGTTTGGAACCCAAGGAAGTCTTAAATCCAATCAACGTGATAAAAGAAATGTGAGAGCTCAAGTATTTTGTGCTAATGAGGAGGCAACTGGAAAGAAAGGATGGGTTAGAAATGGACTAGATAATAATCCAAAATTGATCTTCGTTGAGGAGGTATTTAAAAATGAGAAAAAGAAAATATTTAAATGATTTTTCCTATTTTAGGCACATTGTGAACAGCAGTCAAGTTAGATAGAAATCGCTTGATCAGATGTGAATTTCGATAATTTTTTTAAATAAACTTTAAATTTTAAATAAATTTATTTTGAATTTTTTTCATTGACCTTTGATTAATTATTAAGTTAAGAGGCAATAAATCTCTCACTAGATAATTTTAAAAAATCTACCGATTTTTTCTACTTTTTTGAATTTAATTCAAAATATGACCTAAAATAAAATTTTTGAAAATATTTCATAGATCGTGGAAAAATTATTTTTGAGAAGCATGAGAAACTTCCTCCAAAATTATTTTATTTGCCTTTGATAATGTTTTGAATAAAAACGAGGGCACGCACACATGAAGAACTGGGGAGAAAGAAAATTTTGCGTCACTCCTTTTGGGGTCATCTGAAATGCCACAATCCACATTTTAAACAAAAATATTTCTCCTCCCATTTCCCCTTACGTTATTCAAAAATTAATCTTTTTATTGATGGAGAGAATATAAGTCCCACCGCAGAGAATTATTTTACTATTACTTCGTTTTTTATTTATACAATTTCTAAATTTTAGTAAACACATATCTCTCTAATCTATAATATAATTTTTATTTTTTATTTAAATTTTTATGTCAAATTTTCGATTGATTTAGGTTGATTTAAGTTGATTACCGGCTAGGGTTGCGCGAGGTCGAGGTTCCGAAAACCGAGGCTGGATATTCCGAGACCGAGATTGGTTAGACATTCGAGGACCTCGGCCTCGTCGAGGCCTCGACCTCGCGCAACCCTATTACCGGATCAGTTGATCTTCAACCCCCTTTAATTTATCAAGATACAACTTTTTAATGTCCCTGTACAACTGGACATGGAAATGCACTAAAAGATAGCGAAAACACAAAATTTTCGACTTATCAATAAAAAATTTATCGTTGCTTAAAAAATGCCATATATTGTATTTTATTTAATTCCCCATCCAGTGATGAACCGTACCTTCGATAATATAATTTATAATAGACATTTCGTCGCGAGCCACATATTCATCTTTTAATCCTACTGTATTTTCCCTATTCTCTAGATTAAAGATTTCATCTAATCCGACTTAAATTTTTTTAAATTATAGTTCAATTTTTTTATTGTAAAATTCTGAAATATGAGCGGAATTGAAGAAGATTCGTTTGATTTTCCTGAATTTTTGGAAAAGGAGAATTGTCTTCCGGCTTCTAATTCTTCAACAACTTCATCTATTTTTGGAGTATTTTTTTAATTTTTTGAAGTAAAAACCTTCCCCCTTATTCAGACTCTGACAAATGATCATTTTTTGCAAAGCACTTCTCAGCAATCAGCCGAGAAAATACAAAAACCTGAACATTTGAAATGGTCCTTTTTTTGAATTTTTTTGCTCAATCCGAAAGGAATGCCGGCATCGAATTTTTCCTTTCATCCATGAATAGGAAAGAAAAAGTTAATTGTCATATGAAGTATAGTATAATGGCGGTAGATTTGACGAGCTAGTCGAACGGTACCGCTCTTTTTTCCGGAGATGTCTGTGGACTTAGATATAAGTACTCAAAAATCGAAAACAGGAGGGAGTAGGCTCAATTTTGAGATAAAAAATTTGATTTTTTTAATGATAGCTCATTCGAAAGAGCTACTCGAACTGAGTCGAATAACACCAAAATAAGCGTGATTGGATAAGTTTTAACAAAGTTATACTGCTGCCGAAAAATTAACTTTTTCCAATTCGAGGAGGAAGGGAAAAATTGGATGCTGGCATTCCTTTCGGATAGGGTCAATTTGCGAATTTTTTAAATTTTTTTAAATAGCTCCCATGATCTATATAATAGTGGAGGTCGTGCCATTTCTCCAATTGTAGAAACATTACGAGAAGATCTAGATAGCAAGGACAGTTCAAGTGACAAAATTGTCCAAAATTTGGTTACTCGATTTGAAAATTTGTTTGATGTAAAAAATTATTTTTTTTACATTTTTTAAAAATATTTTAAAGTATTTTGAACGAAAACAACACCAATTAAATGCAAATTGGGAAAATTTCCATAAAGAGATGGCTAAGTTTAATCAACAAAAAATCCATGAATGGGCAAAAATGGTAGATATTCGATTTGGTCTTCAACGTGATGAGTTTAATGCAAAGGCAGGAAAGGCTTCTGATAGAGTTAAAGAGTTGGAATTAGAGGTGTAGTTTAAAATTTGATCAAAATTATTTCATTTATTTAAAGCTAATACATGCAAAAATTAAAAAATTGGAAGGAGAAGTCAATGCCTTTGGAAAAGCTTTTAAGGAGGATAATACAAAAATTAATGATTATAGTGAACTTTTGGATAGTAGAGAGGTTTTTAATTGGTTTTATTTGAAAAATTTATTTGAATTTTTAGCAAGAAAATTCTGGTTCCCAATTTGTTGATGAGCCTGTCAATTTATTTAATTCTCATGCCTATTCGACATTTAATAACTTGGATGCTTCTTTAAATCAAAAATTTGAATTACCATCTGAAATGGTTGATTCTTGAAATTTATTTAATTAGGATTTCTTTTTAAAAGGTGAATACAATGTATAAGTTGACAAATCGTGGGAGAGAATATACGTTTAATGATGAAAATCAAGAAATTGTTGTTACTGAACTTTCTGGATGTGAGCATCAGTATTGCCTTTTATATGAATATCCGAATAAATTAATTTGTGAAAATGAAAATTCAGAGAAGCATAATTCCAAAAATTTTCGTTGGACAACAGTTCCAATATTGCCAATATTTAATTCTGATATAAACAAAAACAAAATTGAAGTAAATTTTAAAACTTGAAATTTTAATAGCTTCCACCTTTCCTTTCCTCTAAATTCTCTCATAAACCTAAACTTTTTGGCAACTAAAATTAAAGACTTTAATTTCGTTCTAAAATAACGTTAATTATCTTTTGCAGATTATATTTCAAAAAAATTTCTATCAAATAATTACTACAAACGGAAATATTATTAAATTTTGTCTTTCTGGTAGTTTGGAAGTTTCCTGGAATAGTGGTGTGTGATGGTAATTCAATACATGCAAAAATTAATGGGGTAATTAAGGGAAGTGAGGGTAATTATTTGAGGGAGGGTAATTAATACGGGTTATACGGTAATCTTCGTTTCTTTATTTAATAAGTTTCTTGGTAGGGTAATTATACGAGATTTGAAATTTGAACGTGATTTAGGGCTTTTATTTGGGGGCATTTATTGTTTCAATTTGCCGCTGGATGGGGTAATTAAGGGAAGTGAGGGTAATTATTTGAGGGAGGGTAATTAATACGGGTTATACGGTAATCTTCGTTTCTTTATTTAATAAGTTTCTTTATTTAATATTGGAAGTTTCCTGGAATAGTGGTGATCAGACGATAATACTACCAGAGGGGGAAAGATATGAATTTTTTGACCAAGAAACGCCTGATCTTAATATGGAATTGTTTGTTTTCATTTTTAAATTTAAAATATGTATTTGAAGCTATCTTTCAAATGGAAAAGCATTTCGTTCAAATCTTTCAACTCGATGGCATAAAGTCGAATTTATACCTAATACGGCACGAATGTCTGTTCGGCGGGATGGGTCTTATTCTGCGTTGTGCAATAAGGTAATACAAATTTGCCTTGATTAAGCTTACCGTATATCCTTTAATAACTACTCTGGGTATTTATATTTTCGATCTTCCGCTCAAGGGAGTGATCAATCGTGGTAGGGTAATTATACGAGATTTGAAATTTGAACGTGATTTAGGGCTTTTATTTGGGGGCATTTATTGTTTCAATTTGCCGCTGGATGGGGTAATTAAGGGAAGTGAGGGTAATTATTTGAGGGAGGGTAATTAATACGGGTTATACGGTAATCTTCGTTTCTTTATTTAATAAATCTAATTTATTTTTTAGCTTAATACAGAACCAACACAAAAATATTCAAATTCTGCTTACTTACAAATAAATGCACTAGACTTTAAAGTTTTTAATAAATTGTTTTCTCTAATTATTTTTTAAAGCTTCGACGGTTTAATGGAACAAAATCGGTTAAGATAGTAATACCAGTGGACTCATTTCCTGGTGCTAGTTTAAAATTATTGCTCTGTATTGACAATGCCCTTGTTGTTAAACATGTTTATAAGGAAAAGGGAGGAATTTGTGGACAAAAGAAACATGGTAATCTCTCAAAAAATAATTTTGATCTTAAATATTCAAAAATATTGAATTTTAAAGATGAATATGTTTGTTTCTCTTACGGTAAATGTGGAGGCATATTTGAACAACAACAATAGTGAAAGAACAATGCTTTTTTGATCGAGTAATGAGATGAGTTTATTTTGTACAGAATATTTATTTTTGTTAACATATTTGTGTATATTCTTTGGGTTTATTTGGGACTGATTTCGAGTTTTTTCTTTCGTTTTGTATTTTATTTTTCCATACTTTCTCCCTGGATCACTATAATTCTCATTTCATGTTTCGTAGATTTCCGTGGAATTTTTTATGTTTTTGTTTTGTGTTTCGTTTACAAATGCTTTTTCTTTGTCTTTATTATTTACTTAAACATTTTTTTCGTTTGTTATCAAAGAGAATGCTACACTTCGTACCGAATTAAACTTAATGAAACAAAAACAACTATTGTCAGCATCCCGACAGAATTTGCAAAGTACTAGTAATAATGCTGGGTCTAGAGACACACGACTTAATGTTTTTCGCTCTAATCAGCAGTCAAAGCGAATAGATCTATTTCCAAGGAATTCAGTTACTGCATTTAATTATAATTCAAGTTCAACTTTATCGGATAAACCATTTATACGCAGATCTAATTCCGTCTCTAATTTAAATACACAACAAAAACAACAGGCTAATAACTTTACCGATGACTCTCATATCCATTCTACATTTAATAACTTGGATCTCTCTTTGAATCAAAAATTTGAATTACCTTCTAGAATGGTATATTTTTAAAGTCTATTTTATCTATTTCTTTCTAAAGGTAAATACTCTGTATGAACGAACTAGCCGTGGCGAGGAGTTTACTTTTTGTGATGGAACTGATAAAATTATAGTTGTTCAGGCTCTATTATGTTGTCGTCCTCCATATTGTCGAAATTGTGTTTTATATGATTTCCAAGCAATAACTGCCAATAACCAAAATGCAGACACGTTCTTCAAATATTTTCGTTGGACAACTGTTCCTCTGCCAATATCAAGTTTTTATGTTAAAAGAAAAAAATTGAAGTAAATTTTAATTTTTAATCAGAATTTTTTCTGGTTAATAAATTATTTGTACAAGAGTTCTCTTATCCCCGGTTACCAGAAAATTGGCCACTGGAAAGTTGGGCTTTTCGGAATTTTGGTTTTTACGTGAAGAAAAGAGAATATTGGACTCTAAGAAAAATTAGTTCTAATTATGCAGAAGGAAAATTCAAAGTAGAAATCGAAATTTTATTTTCAAAATATTCGAAATAATGAGAGAAATATCCTTAAATTCTCAATTTAATGCTCAATTTGCCTAATAATGCTCAAAGTTGGGTTTAGAGTTGGCTGATCTTAAAAGTCTACGGATTCTTCGTTACCCGAAACCGAACTAATAAAATGACCCAGGATTTAGGATAATAGAAAACGAACCGAAAGTAATTTGTGAGTATAAAAAACAACCCGAAACAAAATCTTTTTTTCGGTCCCTACCCCAATGATTTTAAGCCCTACACAATAAATTCTTTAATCTTAGGAATATTAGAATGTGTTTTTTGAGCAGAATCTTTTTATATATAAAATTTTTTTAGCTTGAAAAATCCTTTCAAATAAATAACGAATTACGTGCAAAAAATAGAGATCTGCGAGAAATTTCAAAAATTAAAGGTTATCTTGGGCAATCGAGTGAAAGAAAGGTTTTTTAAAGTTTGTTAAGAATTGTTTTATTTTTAATTTTTAGAAGGAAAATTCAAATCGTCGAGAAATATCAAGTTTAATGAAGTCAGAGAAGCAGCAACAACAATCAGTACCGATGACAATTCAACCTTCTGTTCTTCGACAAAATAATTCTCTCAGCTCGTTGTTAAATAGTGAGAATCACCAGCAATCGAATAGTTTGAAAAATCAAACAAAGAATAATGGACAAAATTTTTAAGGTTATCTTTAGATATTGTTTTTGTTACTGAAACCTGGCTTTAACTTATAGAATTATGATTCTTCATAATTTGTGATGCGAGTTCAACTTCAACTAGCCATCCTAAAATTATTCGTCGTAATTCTTCCAATTCAGCTTCAAATACTCAAAAGCAAACTTATAATTTAAGAAATCGTTTTGTAACGAAAAAAGAACCAAAAATTAAGGTTATTTTTAGATATTTGAAAAAGTTTAGTTGGATTTTCCTTTTAATTTTTTAAATGAATATTTTTTTCCTATATCCAGTTTGCTTCCCGTACCAATATGGCACATAATAAACAAATTTATTTAAATGAACAATACCTTCTGATATGGTTTATTTTAAAATTGATTCATTACTTTTTTTAAGATTAGTTTTCTTCAAGAATCTTTTAAAATATTCACACCGCATGGAAATAATATTAGTATTTCCTCTGATGGTCAATTAAGTGTACATTGGAGATGCAATCATAAAACAGATACTAGCAGACGGTAACAGGCATGAATATTATGGTCGAGAAATCGAAGAAATGTTTGTTTTTATTTTTCTATTGAAAAATTTTTCGTTTTAAGTTACCTTGCTTCTGAGGAAGCTTATCGTTTATCTGCTTCCAAATAATGGCGTCAAGAAGAGTTTTTTCCTAATTTCGATAAAATGAGTGAACGTCAAGATAGTTCTTATTCAGCTTTAGACAAAAGAGCAATTAAAACTTCTTCATTCAAATATTTTTTTTATTTTAAGAAAGGACGTGACAAAAATACGCACGTACCAGTATTGAAGTAAAAATTTGTGTTGACTATGTAATTGTTGTTAAACACGTTCAAGATCAAAGTAATTTTTTTATAAAAATGTTTTGTTACCAAATATGGGGCTAAAATTTTGAGGCGCATTTCCTAAAATCACCTGTGTCGAAATTTCGATATTTTATTTTCGACGCAAATAATGTTTTAATATGGGTAAAAAGATATATTAACAAAAGCATTCTTAAATCGGTGCTTATTCACCCGCCATCCCAGTGCGGATTTTAGTTGATGTAAAAATGGTTAGTAGGGAATAAGTAACATTAAATCTTTTAAAGATAAATCTATCTGTATTTCTTATGGAGTTTGTCATCATATTTAATTGAAGTATTTACAAAAAGCAATATTCTGGCGGATGTGCAAATAGTCTTCGATTTAGATGTTTTTATTGTTGAGTTAATTTTCAAATATTTTTATAACAAGTTATTTTTTCTTATTTCAGGGTACATTTGTTTCATTTTTTGCCTTTTTTAAAAATATTTAAGTCGGACCTCATAATAAATCTAACACTCGATACGCCCACAATTAAGTTTGTTTTTTGATGTTTGTTTGGCTACTGAATGGGGAAGGTGTTTAAACGACACCTCTTGATTAATTAACAATCATAAGATTATTTTTAACCCTGATTGTTTATCCTATTAGTGAGGTTCGGCTTCGTTTTAATTTATACATAACATGTGCTTAAAATTAATTTATATTTTTCTAAAGTCAAAATTTTACAATAAACTAAAAGAAAAAATTTTTTTAATTCATACATAGTTTATTCAACAATATATTTTTTAAATTCTAAAGAAAATTGTTTTTAATTTAAATTAATTGGATATGGAGAAAATCGATAGAGATTGCTTTACGAGACACAAAAATAATCAGAATGTTCGTCAAAGAAAATTTAATAATACAGCGATGGGGCAGGTTAAGGATGATTAGGAAGTTGAATGGGATATAGTTAAACGGTATATTTTTTATAAAAATTCTTTGGATATAGGCCTGGGTAGGATTTAAAACCAGAATTTTTTAAGGTAAACAGAACAGAAAAATTTTAAAACGGAAAATCTTGAAATGATTTTCTAAAAAATCCCCTCTCCAAAATAAAGCTCATAGATGACTAAGAAGTCTGGAGATCTAAAATCTCGATTAGTCAAAACCTTTATTTTTTATCCGTTTATGAGCACCCTATTATTACTTATGTTAAACTTAGTTTCGATGCCTTCTAGCAGTTGATGAACCTACTCTAGTGGCTAGAATTTTTATTGAGTTTATCTAGAATTTTTATCAATCCTTTTCCCATATAAGCATAAGTTAAAATCTATTTTTTAATTTCACAAAAAAATAATTCACAAATTAATTTAGAAAAGACTATCAAAGTGCTTATAAACGTGCACAACAAAATTAGAAAAAATTACGTGAAGAACGAAAAAATGAAATTGAACGTCAAAAGATTGAAAAAGAGGAGAGAAAAAGCTGAATTTCTAAAAGAATGGTGCCGAAAGTTTATTAAAATTGAGAAAATTTTTAAAAAAATTTTAAATTCAGAAAAGATCATGTTTTGCAGCTGAGAACAAGAAATGACAGCCTAATTTAAATGCACAAATAGGAATGATTTTAGAAAAATTGGAAAAATATAAAGAAACGGATTAAATTATGATAATTTGAGGTTTTCCTTCTTAAAAAATTTTTTTTATAAAAATTCCAAAATTTTAAAGACGCTTAAAAATGGTCAATAAATTCAATTTTTAGGGAAGGGAAAAAACGAAGAAAGTCAAAAACGAAGCCTGATTGTTTTTAAATTATTTCAGTCGAACCTCATTTCTTGAATACTCCCAAAATTGGTTGTTTTTCAGTTTAAGATACGTGTTCTTAAATTTTGGTTGTCTACTGGGTGGTAGCAGCCTAAATTATACTCCGTGTTTAAAATTTTTTTTAATTAGGTAATTTATAAAAATTTCTAAAAAAAATTTTTCTAAAGACGTTTTCTAAAAATACTCGAATAAAAACTCCATTATAATTTACGATTTTTTAATCCAAAGGAAGTGAGCTTCGACTATTTATTTAAAAATATTTGGTACTCCATTATCCCTACATGTTTTGCGGACTTTTTTTGCGGACAAATTTTATTTATAAAAAAAAATAACATGAAAACTATATAAAAGAAAGAATAATTTCAATCATTCCAATTAGTGTTAAATTAATATGGTACTGCTGATGGAATAAATTGTCCGCAAAAAAAGTCCGCAAAACACGTAGGGATAACGGTGTAGTATCAAATATTTTTTTGTTCTTATATACCTATTCTATAAAAAATTTTTTTATTTTAATTATTCACGTTCAGTTTAATTCTATCAATATTTTGCCATTAATAAAATTTAATTTAAAATAATTTTTAGTCTCCTTATAGTCTGTCAATATTTTTAAAATAATGTCAAACATGATCCCTTCAATTCAAGGTTTCTTCCCAATCCTTTATTTTTTAAAAGTTTTCCTTTTTCGATCTCTTCTTTGGTTCTATTCTTGGAATTTTGCATAGTCTTGTAGTTAGAATTATTTATCAAAAAGTTCCAGAGCCTTATATGGATGAAATTTTTCATGTTGCACAGACAAGATTATATTGCAGAGGAATTTATAATGAATGGTAGTTAAATTTAAATTTTATTTTATAATATTTAAGGAAGATAAATAGGCAAGGGATCTATCCGGCATAAAAATAAATTATCGCTTTTTCGAGAATCGGGACTGCTATCTCTGCAATTTGCCACTAGAATGAGGAGGAAAAAATTTCTTACTTGTTGGATCCCTTACCCATTTTTGCGGAATTTTTCCTTTTGTTGCAGAAACTTTTCATATAGTATTTTCTCGTTTATCCGCAAAAAGGAGAATAAGTCCGCAAAAATGGGTTATGGATAAATGACAATTACTTAAAATTTTTTAAATATAAATTTCTCAATTAAAATTTTGTCAAAATTAGAGAGTCAAAATCAAAATTTGTTTAAAGGGTTAGGAAGGATTCTGGATTGAGGAGAGATTGAAATTTGTCCAATTCTTTCCGTATTGTTGATTTTCTTCGAAGTATATTTGGAAGAAATTTCTTTAAGAGAGATTTTTTAATCCTCACGTATTTTCAGGAATCCAATGATAACAACACCTCCAGGGCTTTATTTCCTTGCTGTTTTATTTGGTTTTTGTGGTTATGAACGTTACCTCAACTCGTTAATTTTGCCTTTTTGTTTTGCTGGTTTATGCCGTTTGAGACGATTTATTTTAATTTTTACCAAAGGAAAATTAAAAAAAGAAATTGGTAAAATTAAATAAAATCATAGTCGGATCTCACTACAAGAACACCGCTTTGCTCTGAAAATTTTTTTATCACATAATCAAGTGTTTCATAAATTGGGGAATCCAGCCCCTCACACCCAGTATTAATTAAGTCTTAAAAAGTGTTACAAACTGATGTGTATGTATTTGGTAGGGATGGACCGGGTTGAGAGAAAGTTCGGATCAGGATTTCAAACTTCTTTTAGGACTTAGTTTCGGATTTCAGGTCGTAAAATGTCCTGATTTTGTTGACCATGCCCATTTTTTTGTTGACCCTGCCCAGGAAAAGTTACAAGACAGGCATAGTTTTTTCAAAAAAATTATTGGGGGTGTCATATAGCGGTGTCAGACATATCTCAAAAAATTCTTTTCCAGATCAATTCAGAGATGTTCGATTACCAGCTTTAGCAATTTGCTTTCTCCCTGTCTTGCTTAATAATTCGTTTCTTTAGTAATTTTAATTTAAAAAAATATTCCAAAAAAATATTTTCTCAAGTTATACAGATCTTCTTTCCCTCACAGCTTTTATTTGGGGTATTTCCTTCAATTCTTCCTTAATTTCTTCAATGTTTTTGGCATTGGCAGTGCTAACAAGACAGGCACATTTAAATTCAAAAAATTTTTTTAGTGAAAAAAATTTTTTAAGACCAATATTGTCTGGCCAGCTTTAAATTGTTTGGCAGTTTCATTAAATTTACTCAAACAATTTTTATTTAATCAAATCTCCTTTAAACAATTATTTTTCAAGGCAAATTTTGAAAAAATTTTATTTCTAATGTTTTTTAAAGACTTTTAAATTTATTCATCAATTTCTGTTGGTTTTCGCTTTTATGTGTTTTCTTGTTTGGAATAATGGAAGTATTGTGCTAGGTGACAAAACGGCACATAAACCGGTAGATAGTTATAATTGATAACTGATAAAAACATCTTTGAGAGATCCTTATAACTTATTTCTGAGTAAACGTTAAAAAATTTTAAGACAAAAAGTGAAAGTGATAGGTCAAAATTTTGAAGTGGCATATTAGTTTATTTGGGGGTTTCTCTGCACATCCGGGGAATTAGTTGAGAGGTGTTTGAGAAGGAAATTATGAGGTGAATCATTATTTCAAGTCATCTTTAGAAGGAGAAATTAAAAGTAATTGGAGTTTAGGGAGTTAATCTAAGGAATGTTTACCTTAGACATTACTTAGTTTTTCTCTTAACTAGGAATTAGAAATTATTCAAGTAATTTAAGAATATATTTATGTAGAGTAATTAGAAAATTTTTATTAAAAAAACTTTGGTGCCTTAATTATAGGTAAAAATTTTAAGGAAATCAAATTTTTCGACTTAATCTTAACTTTTACGACTTATTTAAAAATCGGGAAAAATATATAACAGATTTCCTTTAAATCTTAAAAAAATTTCCTTCAAATCATTTCAATTTTTGATAAGTACCTCTTCCTGCTAAATTAAGACAAAAAATTTTTTTCAGGTAATTCATTTACCTCAATTATTTTATTTTGTTGGATTTACTGCAGCATCTTCCATGCCTCTATTTATTAGTTATTTTTTTCAAAATTATAAGAAAATATTTACTCGGTGAAGTTGTGATTTTATAAAATTAACTAAAAAATTTTTTTCAGTTTTTCTTTAATTTCAATGTTATTTATTTCATTATTTGCCCTTTTATCAGTCAATTGTTGTACATTAGCACATCCTTATTTGTTGGCGGATAATAGACATTTTACTTTTTATTTATGGCAACGATTCTTTCAGAGACATTGGATTGTTAGAAATTTTTTTAAATTTTATTTTATGGGCATTTATGAATTTTTTTCTGTTTTATGCCGGGTTGTCATGGGATCCCATATTTTTCTATAGTTTGTCGTTGGATCTAGTGATCTAATGGTTGCCATTGGGTCCGACTGCCATTACACTGTGCTGTTAACTAGAGATTAGACCTAAACGATATTTTTCAAAAATCTAGGTTATCAAAGGCGCGATTTTTGGTACCTCGATCGTTGTCACGATTAATCCTCATACACTGTTTGATTTTAACTCAGTTTTCAGACAGACTTCCGATACCATTTGACTTATTGTTAACCCCATAAATTGCTCCCTCGTATGGTATAGTTGAGATAACTCGGTTTGATAGTAGAGTTTCACCGGAAGTCCCTGTTCCTGGTCGGAACTAAGGATTGTTCCGGTTCCGGAACTTAAATGGGATCCGGTTCCGGTCAAAATTTCGGTTCTTGTGAAACACTATTCAATAGCCTCCTGTAAATTGATATAAATTTGGAAGAGCTATTTAACCTACTTTTTATCAGTTTTGTGTAATTTTTTTATTTTCTAGGCAAAATATTTGGCAATACCTTTCTATACCTTCAGTGCAATTTTTATGTTTAAAATGACCTCAGAAATTTCAAATAAATTGAAAGTCGTTATAAAAATCTTTCTTCACTTAAAAAATCATTTTAGGCCTTTTATCTTGTTTTTACTTCACTTTGCCTTATTCCAGCCTTTTTATTAGAATTTCGTTATTTTATCATACCCTTTGCTTTATGGCGTCTTTCACTAGATAAACAATCAAGAAAAGCACAATTTTTCGAAATTTTAATTAATTTAATGGTAAGTTTGAGGGAATTTTAAGCAAAAAATTTATTTTAGGTCTCTTCTTTTGTTCTCTATTTATTTTTAAATAAGCCTTTCAAATGGCCTAATGATCCAGAAAAGTGGCAGCGATTTATGTGGTAAAGAAAAATAAAAAAGAAGATTTTTAAAAGAGAAAGTGAATAAATATGGAAATTAAAATTTACCTAGAAATTAAAAATTATATTATACTTGAAATAAAAAGTCAACATCAATTAAGCGAGAATAAAAGAATGAAAAATTTTTTGACATCGTACCACCCCTATTTTTGGCCTCGTACTCGTACCTCGTATTTTAAAAATTTTTAAAGATCAAAATTGTCGAATCATAATTGTCGATCGGTAATTGTTCGGTTCTTATACCCTCTTTTTTCTTTCCTAAAAGTGTCGAATGACACCAAAATCAACACCAGTTTGAGCCTAGATACAGACGAAAATCTGCGCAAGCGAAAGGTTTTGAAAAGCTTTTCACCGACTACAATAGGATTTCAAACAAAATTCCAAATTAAATATTTTTAGATGTATACTGTATGCTCATTTTTTGATAAGTTTTTCAAATTTTTATTGAAAAACAAATTTCCTATAAGCTCTCGCGTAATGCACCCCATTTGAGAGAAAATGGAAAAACTGATTCTCTCCAATAGCATCAAATTATTTCAATTAAGCATCTTTAAATTTTATAACTCGTATTTTAAAAATTAGAATATAAATCACTTGTGTAAAAAAATTTTAAAGCACATGTTAAAAAATATATAAAATGAAGCCGAACCTCAGAAGATAATCTTAAAGGGGATTAAGGGACAGAAGATAGAGAAAACTATAGTGCTGAAAAAATATATCAGAAATGAGTGGTAATTAATCAAGGGTTATCGCTTAGTTTCCCACACCCAAAAAAATTAAAAAATCATAAAAGGAGGGTTATCTACTATTAGAGGTATTTGAGGTCCGACCATGGTATTTTTAATGGAAATTTACATGTACCCTGAGAACTCCGAATATAAAAAAATATGACAAAAAAATATTCTAAACAATATTTAAAATTCCTTGTAAATTCCACAAATTCCATAACAAATTCCACCAAAAATTAAATTCCTTCAACTTCAAATTCATTCAATTAAAGAGCCATTGTTAATTATTGGAGTTCCATTATATTGTAAGTATGATTGTGTTTACAATTGATAAGCGAGAAACATGTTCTGGTTTCTTAAAAATATTAATGATTTAGTAAATGTCTTAAAAGTTTAAAAAGTTAAAGATATAGCTACGAGGCCGTTTTGTTTAGGGCCGTTTTGGGCATATTGCAAATATATTTTACAAAATAATTTTATTAGAAAATACTTTGGTAATTTCCCAGTTCCATACGAACATGTTTAACCATGAGGGAATTACCAACACAAAGCCACATATAAATACTGTCACCAGGTGAAGATTCTACTGGTATTACAATCATAATTTCTTTAGTTGAATTAAACCGACGAAGCTTTAAAAAATTATTTTAGGAAAAGAATTTTAAAAAAACTTTGAAGTCTTGTGCATTTACTTGCAAATAAGTGTCAGCCAAATCATTAGAATTTTCCTGAGATTATTAAAAAGTAAATAATACTTATTTAAATAAAAAATAGGCTTTCAAGTATAGTAGGGAGGGATCCCTACGGCAATCCCTTTTTAAAGTGCAGAAATTTTTCATCGAAAGTTTAGATACTTAAAGGTTTCATACAATCGATTTATTATCGAAAATATATCCTTTTATAATTAAAAAATCTTTCAAATATGTACCTTATTGTACAAAGAATAAGAGCCATCTGGACGTAAAGACATTTTTTCTGAGTTCGGAATAAACTCCTCTCTTTGACCTGGAAATTCTAAACGAAATGCTGTCCCGTCTGGGAGATAACTTTAAATTAAAAAAGAAGTATTTTTTCCCATCATTCTAGAACAAACATTTCCATAGTTCTAGAACCAAAATATTCACGTCTTTCACCACTTGGAATTATTATAGTTTTGTCTCCTGATTTCCACCAAATTTCTACTTGACCAGAAGAAAGAAATCTGACAATATGCCTAACAGGAGTGTAGACTTGATAAAAATTCTTTTCTTGAAGAAAATTGATCTTAAAGAGTAATGGAAATTATTTGAAAATTTTTTGGTTGTGAAATTATGATCACCCTTTTTGACTTTCTCCGCTTAAAAAATTTTAATACCATAAAATTACGTTTGATTAATTTAATTGCCTTGAGATGATTTAGGGGGAAATGACGAGAAAAAGGAAAAGAGGAGAGATATGGTTCCAATCAAAAGTAAACTGATTAGAAATAAAAATTACTTGAAAATGTTTCTTTCCATCAGAATATAATATTGGGAATAGAGCAAAATATTTTGTTGTAGATTTGCTAGAAACTTTTTCATTTTCAACACTTTCTGGATATTCATATAAAAGGCAGTGTTGAGAATATGAAGAATTTCCACACCCAATCAATTCGACTACAATAATCTCCCTATTTTCATCAGTAAAAGTATACTCTCTACCACGACCGGTTAATTTATTGCCAGTATGAACCTAAAAAGAAAATAAATCATTAAAAACGAAAATATGTAAACCATATCAGAATTCAATTCAAATAACTGATTTAGAGACATTTCTTTGTTAATATTAAAATATTCAGTAGTTTGACTACGTGTTGAACCAGACTAAATAGAAATTTTTACATATAAATTTTGATTTCAAAATATCCAAAATACCTGAAAATTTTGAGCTTTGGATGTCAAAAAGCGGCTGCCAGTTTTTAAAGGCTGTTTTTGAATTTGACTGGATTGTAATGAGCTGTAAGAATTAGTTCGTCTAATAGAAGGTTTAACTATTGTCTCATGATAAATTGATGACGTAGGATTCTATAAAGCATAAAATTATATAGTAGGATTTTAATAGGATAACTCTCATTAGACGAATACAGGGGGAGGGATAGATATGCTCAAATCGAAATGGGGTTAAACACAAAAGTATATACTAACCAGACAAAAGCAAGGTAGAGATAGATATACTCAAATTGAAATTCAATTATGGCGTTAAAAACAATGTATGGACTTGAAAACCTACTTCTCAACTCATCCTTTCCACACAGACTAACCAGCTCTCTCTCTCTACCCAGTGGTCTTCCAAATTTTACTGGTTTTTTAAAAGTGAATATGGTATTGCGTGTGGCTTAAGGGTAATGCCTGTCATATTATAAAAATAAAATTACTTTTCGGCCAGGCTCTATTTGATCCGAAATTTTATTTGAATTACAATTTGAAAATGCTGTTTTGGGACCCTGTTGACAAACACATTGCGATTTAAGCAAATTTAATTCAGATTGAAGATTTGAAAGTTTTTTCTAAAAAATATTATTTCAGAGTTTATTCTTGAGCTCTAAGGAATCAAAGGGGTTCGGTTAGATAAATGGGTTCGGTCAATTAATCAAAATATAAATTCAAAACTTTAAACAATCTTTCCATAAATCCCACTGCTGCCGTTAGGGGTGGGGGCCCAAGTACAGAATGGTAAGACTTCCTTCTTCATAAATTCCACTTATTTGCAGCTGGCATATTATTATAAAATATGTCAGATTCCCCACCCCCATTGGCAGGAGTGCCAACTATTTATTTAAAGACCTCAAAGTCCGATTCTTTTAAATCAAAAGATCTTTCTTGTGCTGTAAACTCCAAAAACATATTTGTATTCTTAAACCCTTGAATGATTCTGTCTTGAGTAGATTTCGACTTCTCTAAACGCTGATTTTCCAAACTTGCTTTTAATTCTTTTTGTAGTTGGTTGAATTTCTTTGAAAAAATTATAATAAATATACAAAATAATTGTTTTACCAAAGAAAAATTCTTTAATTGTGTTTCCAATTCATTAATAACTTTGCTACCTACTAGTACAGATTTTAATTTAGAAACGTTGAAGATAATTTTATTTAGATCCCCTCGAAGTTCTTCTGCAAGTGGAATAGTGGAACTAACACCACCGGTCTGTTGATTGTATCCTTCAGTTCCGGCCATAATACAGAATCTAAAACAAGCTAAAAAATAATAAAAAGTTAGGGTGTTAATTGAAAATAAAATCGAGATATTTAAAAGTATATACTGAAAGTTCATAATCAATTTTGAAAAATCAAAAATATATAAGTTATCGAGACATTCAATTCAATGAATAAATTAAAAGGAAAAAATTAGACAAGTAATATTACGAGGCAAGTACTAGTACTTTTCGATTTGCAGAATGCGAGCTGATAGCGGGATTCCAGTAAGTTTTTGGTACAAATTTGAAATAAGCAAGACGTATCCAAAAACAGAGGTGGGTACTTTTCCGTTCTGCCACACCCCCCTAACGTGGCGCGAACTTTGCGGACTCGAATTTTGCGGACCCGAACTTTGCGGACCCGAAATTTGCGGAACGAAAGTTGCGGACCCGAAGGTTGCGGACACGAAGTTTGCGGACCTGATTTTTGCGGAACCAAGATTCTAGGACCGACACTTGAGTAAAAAGAAAAAATTTAAAATTTTATTTTTCAAGGATTACGGCAGAGTTTACCATGATCAGTATCAGATCAAGATTTTTTCTTGATTTTTCAAAATTTTTATCAATTTTTTATCTTAAAATTATTTCATAATTTAAATAATCGAGAAAATTCCTTGAAGAAATCATTTATATGGCCATCTCATAAGGTCATGATGCTGAATTCATCCTAATTAACGCCGCAGGCTAAAATTTTTGAAATTTCCGAGGTTCAGTACTCTATTGTCGGTCCGCAAATTTTTGGTCCGCAAATCTCAGATCCGCAAAATTCGGGTCCGCATAGTTCGGGTCCGCAAAATTCGGGTCCGCAAAGTTCGAGTCCGCAAATTTCGGGTCCGCAAATTAAAATCCGCAAATTTCGGCGCGCCCCCCCTAAATTAATGCTCAAAATGTAGGGTAATAAAAGGTGCAGAGTAGAATGGTATCAATATTTTTCTCGGTGATGCCAGTTGACCGAGATATAGTTCTCGAAATGGTCAGAAACCTTAGGCGTTGATTTTGGTGTCATTCGACTAAGCTCGTTGAGCTCTTTCGGATGAGATTTTAACTGCACATTTAAATTTTATATTCCGAAAATGAGTTTACTCACTCATATATTTTTGAACTTTTCGAGCCCTATGACACGGTCCACAGGCATTTCGGTAAAAAAGTGGTACCGTTCGATTCAGCACCATTTATTACCCTATACATGACATTTTGAGCGTTAATTTAGAGTGTGGCATAACGGAAAAGTACCCAGAGTGTACGAGAAAGATTTAACAAAGTACTAGTACGAAGGCGCGCCGAAATTTGCGAATTTTAATTTGCGGACCCGAAATTTGCGGACCCGAACTTTGCGGACCCGAATTTTGCGGACCCGAACTATGCGGACCCGAATTTTGCGGATCTGAGATTTGCAGACCAAAAATTTGCGGACCGACAATAGAGTCTACTGAACCTCGGAAATTTCAAAAATTTTAGCTTGCGGCGTTAATTAGGATGAATTCAGGCATCATGACTTTATGAGATGGCCATATAAATGATTTCTTCAAGGAATTTTCTCGATTATTTAGATTATGAAATAATTTTAAGATAAAAAATTGATAAAAATTTTGAAAAATCAAGAAAAAATCTTGATCTGATACTGATCATGGTAAACTCTGCCGGGATCATCGAAAAATAAAATTTTTAATTTTTACTTTTTACTCAAGTGTCGGTCCTAAAATCTTGGTTCCGCAAAAATCAGGTCCGCAAACTTCGTGTCCGCAACCTTCGGGTCCGCAACTTTCGTTCCGCAAATTTCGGGTCCGCAAAATTCGGGTCCGCAAAGTTCGCGCCACGAGTACGAAGCAAAAAATAAAGAAGTAAGAATACGAGAAATAAATTAGGCAAGTATTAGAATAAAAGAAAAAATAAATATTTATTACACCACAACACAAAAGCATACGAGAAATAGATTAAGCATGTGCTAGAATAAAAGAAAGAATGAGTATTTATTACGGTCCACAGGCATTTCGGTAAAAAAGTGGTACCGTTCGATTCAGCACCATTTATTACCCTATACATGACATTTTGAGCGTTAATTTAGAGTGTGGCATAACGGAAAAGTACCCAGAGTGTACGAGAAAGATTTAACAAAGTACTAGTACGAAGGCGCGCCGAAATTTGCGAATTTTAATTTGCGGACCCGAAATTTGCGGACCCGAACTTTGCGGACCCGAATTTTGCGGACCCGAACTATGCGGACCCGAATTTTGCGGATCTGAGATTTGCAGACCAAAAATTTGCGGACCGACAATAGAGTCTACTGAACCTCGGAAATTTCAAAAATTTTAGCTTGCGGCGTTAATTAGGATGAATTCAGGCATCATGACTTTATGAGATGGCCATATAAATGATTTCTTCAAGGAATTTTCTCGATTATTTAGATTATGAAATAATTTTAAGATAAAAAATTGATAAAAATTTTGAAAAATCAAGAAAAAATCTTGATCTGATACTGATCATGGTAAACTCTGCCGGGATCATCGAAAAATAAAATTTTTAATTTTTACTTTTTACTCAAGTGTCGGTCCTAAAATCTTGGTTCCGCAAAAATCAGGTCCGCAAACTTCGTGTCCGCAACCTTCGGGTCCGCAACTTTCGTTCCGCAAATTTCGGGTCCGCAAAATTCGGGTCCGCAAAGTTCGCGCCACGAGTACGAAGCAAAAAATAAAGAAGTAAGAATACGAGAAATAAATTAGGCAAGTATTAGAATAAAAGAAAAAATAAATATTTATTACACCACAACACAAAAGCATACGAGAAATAGATTAAGCATGTGCTAGAATAAAAGAAAGAATGAGTATTTATTACGGTCCACAGGCATTTCGGTAAAAAAGTGGTACCGTTCGATTCAGCACCATTTATTACCCTATACATGACATTTTGAGCGTTAATTTAGAGTGTGGCATAACGGAAAAGTACCCAGAGTGTACGAGAAAGATTTAACAAAGTACTAGTACGAAGGCGCGCCGAAATTTGCGAATTTTAATTTGCGGACCCGAAATTTGCGGACCCGAACTTTGCGGACCCGAATTTTGCGGACCCGAACTATGCGGACCCGAATTTTGCGGATCTGAGATTTGCGGACCAAAAATTTGCGGACCGACAATAGAGTACTGAACCTCGGAAATTTCAAAAATTTTAGCCTGCGGCGTTAATTAGGATGAATTCAGGCATCATGACTTTATGAGATGGCCATATAAATGATTTCTTCAAGGAATTTTCTCGATTATTTAGATTATGAAATAATTTTAAGATAAAAAATTGATAAAAATTTTGAAAAATCAAGAAAAAATCTTGATCTGATACTGATCATGGTAAACTCTGCCGGGATCATCGAAAAATAAAATTTTTAATTTTTACTTTTTACTCAAGTGTCGGTCCTAAAATCTTGGTTCCGCAAAAATCAGGTCCGCAAACTTCGTGTCCGCAACCTTCGGGTCCGCAACTTTCGTTCCGCAAATTTCGGGTCCGCAAAATTCGGGTCCGCAAAGTTCGCGCCACGAGTACGAAGCAAAAAATAAAGAAGTAAGAATACGGGAAATAAATTAGGCAAGTATTAGAATAAAAGAAAAAATAAATATTTATTACACCACAACACAAAAGCATACGAGAAATAGATTAAGCATGTGCTAGAATAAAAGAAAGAATGAGTATTTATTACGGTCCACAGGCATTTCGGTAAAAAAGTGGTACCGTTCGATTCAGCACCATTTATTACCCTATACATGACATTTTGAGCGTTAATTTAGAGTGTGGCATAACGGAAAAGTACCCAGAGTGTACGAGAAAGATTTAACAAAGTACTAGTACGAAGGCGCGCCGAAATTTGCGAATTTTAATTTGCGGACCCGAAATTTGCGGACCCGAACTTTGCGGACCCGAATTTTGCGGACCCGAACTATGCGGACCCGAATTTTGCGGATCTGAGATTTGCAGACCAAAAATTTGCGGACCGACAATAGAGTCTACTGAACCTCGGAAATTTCAAAAATTTTAGCTTGCGGCGTTAATTAGGATGAATTCAGGCATCATGACTTTATGAGATGGCCATATAAATGATTTCTTCAAGGAATTTTCTCGATTATTTAGATTATGAAATAATTTTAAGATAAAAAATTGATAAAAATTTTGAAAAATCAAGAAAAAATCTTGATCTGATACTGATCATGGTAAACTCTGCCGGGATCATCGAAAAATAAAATTTTTAATTTTTACTTTTTACTCAAGTGTCGGTCCTAAAATCTTGGTTCCGCAAAAATCAGGTCCGCAAACTTTCGTTCCGCTTTTTCCGCAACTTTCGTTCCGCAAATTTCGGGTCCGCAAAGTTCGCGCCACGAGTACGAAGCAAAAAATAAAGAAGTAAGAATACGAGAAATAAATTAGGCAAGTATTAGAATAAAAGAAAAAATAAATATTTATTACACCACAACACAAAAGCATACGAGAAATAGATTAAGCATGTGCTAGAATAAAAGAAAGAATGAGTATTTATTACACCACAACACAAAAGCATTGTTCTCCAGTATTTCAGCCAATTGCTGCTGGTGTTGAAATATGTCCGTATTTGCAATAAGAAAAACAAGCGTGTTTATCTTTAATAAATTTTTTTTTCAATATTTAGACCTGTTTAGATCATTAAGATTTTTAAAAATTACAATGCTTCTTTTGTCCAAAATCTCCTCTGCCCGTATGCACGTGGTTAACAATAAAAGCCTTGTCAACAAAAAACAAAATTTCTATACTTCCACCAGAAGATGTCTCAGTCGGTATAACCATCTTAACAGCTTTTGTTGAATTTAACCGACGAAGCTTTAAAAAAATATTTTTTAACAATAATTTATGAAAAACTCTGAAATCAGGTGCATTGATTTGTAAATAGACGTCCTCAGAAAATTTTGAAGAATTTTCCATATCGACATGCAGCTTCTAAAAAATAAATTAGAATATATCTAAACCAAATTTGAGAATTTGCAACATTTTATGTATAAAAAATCTTTTGTCTATATATCCAAAAGCTTCTAAATAGGGAAAGAGGACCCCCTCACTTCTTCTCAAAAAATTAAAATGCCAAAATAGCAAGTGTAATGTTTGTCACTTTATTTTAGCATGAATAAATTTTTTTCCAACGAAATAATTTTTCTGTATAATTAAAAAATCTTTCAAATATGTACCTTATTGTACAAAGAATAAGAGCCATCTGGACGTACAGACATTTTTTCTGTGTTAGGAATAAACTCCTCTCTTTGACCTGGAAATTCCGTACGAAATGCTGTCCCGTCTGTGTGATAACTTTAAATTAAAAAAGAAGTATTTTTTCCCATCATTCTAGAACAAACATTTCCATAGTTCTAGAACCAAAATATTCACGTCTTTCACCACTTGGAATTATTATAGTTTTGTCTCCTGATTTCCACCAAATTTCTACTTGACCAGAAGAAAGAAATCTGACAATATGCCCAACAGGAGTGTAGACTCGATAAAATTTGTATTTTTGTAGAAAATTGATCTTAAAGAGTAATGGAAATTATTTGAAATTTTTAGCCAAAAATTAGTAGATTTTGTTCATTTAGAAGGAGAAACTGGAAATGCATGAGATAATTTTAATGAAAAATCAAAAAGGTAAAATTCAATTTCATTCTCCTCTTATCCAACGTCAAAATAAGTTTGGCAACACATTATAAATCGGCCTATCTTTAATACTAAAAAATGGTAGCCGAACTTGAATCATGGGTGAAAAATTTAAAAAAATTATTCAAAAATTATTAAGACTTTCATATTTAAAAAATTTACTTCAATTTTGTTTCCATTACAAGTTTTTGGCAAAAGAGGAACAGTTGTCCAACGAAAATATTTTGAGTTAGACTTGTCTGAATCATTCTCATTTCCACAAATTAAATTATTTGGATATTCATATAAAAGGCAATATTGATGCTCACATCCAGAGAGTTCAACAACAACAACTTCTTCATCTCCATCATTGAATGTAAATTCTTTTCCACGATCAGTCAACTTATACATTGTATTCACCTTTTAAAAAATAATAAATAATAAAAAATAAGGCTTAAACAAAACCATTTCAAAAGATAATTCAAATTTTTTATTTAAGGAAATATCCATGTTATTAAATTTCGTTTGAACAAATGGAGCAGGAACTAAATTTAAAGGCTCACAAAATCGAAAACAGGAAAGCTAAAAAGGAATAACAAATTTTTTTGAATAAAATTCCTTTAAAACCTCTGAACTATCCAAAATCTCACTATAATCATTAATTCTCCCATTATCCTCTTTAAATGATTTTCCAAAGGCATTGACTTCTCCTTCCAATAATTTAATTTTTGCATGTATTAGCTTTAAATAAATGAAATAATTTTGATCAAATTTTAACTAGACCTCTAGTTCCAACTCTTTTATTTTATCAGAAGCCTTTCCTGCCTTTGCATTAAACTCATCACGTTGAAGACCAAATCGAATATCTACCATTTTTGCCCATTCATGGATTTTTTGTTGATTAAACTTAGCCATCTCTTTATGGAAATTTTCCCAATTTGCATTTAATTGGTGTTGTTTTCGTTCAAAATACTTTAAAATATTTTTAAAAAATGTAAAAAAAATAATTTTTTACATCAAACAAATTTTCAAATCGAGTAACCAAATTTTGGACAATTTTGTCACTTGAACTGTCCTTGCTATCTAGATCTTCTCGTAATGTTTCTACAATTGGAGAAATGGCACGACCTCCACTATTATATAGATCATGGGAGCTATTTAAAAAAATTTAAAAAATTCGCAAATTGACCCTATCCGAAAGGAATGCCAGCATCCAATTTTTCCCTTCCTCCTCGAATTGGAAAAAGTTAATTTTTCGGCAGCAGTATAACTTTGTTAAAACTTATCCAATCACGCTTATTTTGGTGTTATTCGACTCAGTTCGAGTAGCTCTTTCGAATGAGCTATCATTAAAAAAATCAAATTTTTTATCTCAAAATTGAGCCTACTCCCTCCTGTTTTCGATTTTTGAGTACTTATATCTAAGTCCACAGACATCTCCGGAAAAAAGAGCGGTACCGTTCGACTAGCTCGTCAAATCTACCGCCATTATACTATACTTCATATGACAATTAACTTTTTCTTTCCTATTCATGGATGAAAGGAAAAATTCGATGCCGGCATTCCTTTCGGATTGAGCAAAAAAATTCAAAAAAGGACCATTTCAAATGTTCAGGTTTTTGTATTTTCTCGGCTGATTGCTGAGAAGTGCTTTGCAAAAAATGATCATTTGTCAGAGTCTGAATAAGGGGGAAGGTTTTTACTTCAAAAAATTAAAAAAATACTCCAAAAATAGATGAAGTTGTTGAAGAATTAGAAGCCGGAAGACAATTCTCCTTTTCCAAAAATTCAGGAAAATCAAACGAATCTTCTTCAATTCCGCTCATATTTCAGAATTTTACAATAAAAAAATTGAACTATAATTTAAAAAAATTTAAGTCGGATTAGATGAAATCTTTAATCTAGAGAATAGGGAAAATACAGTAGGATTAAAAGATGAATATGTGGCTCGCGACGAAATGTCTATTATAAATTATATTATCGAAGGTACGGTTCATCACTGGATGGGGAATTAAATAAAATACAATATATGGCATTTTTTAAGCAACGATAAATTTTTTATTGATAAGTCGAAAATTTTGTGTTTTCGCTATCTTTTAGTGCATTTCCATGTCCAGTTGTACAGGGACATTAAAAAGTTGTATCTTGATAAATTAAAGGGGGTTGAAGATCAACTGATCCGGTAATAGGGTTGCGCGAGGTCGAGGCCTCGACGAGGCCGAGGTCCTCGAATGTCTAACCAATCTCGGTCTCGGAATATCCAGCCTCGGTTTTCGGAACCTCGACCTCGCGCAACCCTAGCCGGTAATCAACTTAAATCAACCTAAATCAATCGAAAATTTGACATAAAAATTTAAATAAAAAATAAAAATTATATTATAGATTAGAGAGATATGTGTTTACTAAAATTTAGAAATTGTATAAATAAAAAACGAAGTAATAGTAAAATAATTCTCTGCGGTGGGACTTATATTCTCTCCATCAATAAAAAGATTAATTTTTGAATAACGTAAGGGGAAATGGGAGGAGAAATATTTTTGTTTAAAATGTGGATTGTGGCATTTCAGATGACCCCAAAAGGAGTGACGCAAAATTTTCTTTCTCCCCAGTTCTTCATGTGTGCGTGCCCTCGTTTTTATTCAAAACATTATCAAAGGCAAATAAAATAATTTTGGAGGAAGGTTTATTAAAGAATAAATTTTAGAAAATTTTTAGAGTTTAAATAAGATTTTGGAATACTGTAGGACCTTACTAATAGATACAAACAACATTAGATACTTGAGACTGAACTATTTTTCTCTAGCGAGAACCTCAGTCTAAAAATCACGCTTCTATTTTCGATTGAGTCTCTCGGTCCTAATAACCTCTATTTAACAAACCCTTCATTATAAGGCCCAATATTTTTAGCCTAAGGTGGCTTAAAGTGAGGTCCTACTGTAGTACTTCGCAAAAATTTTCAGCTTCAATGGGCTATAATCTAAAAATTGCTGAAGGCCTTCCACCAATTCATATTCCCCCATATTCTGCTGAGGAAGATGCTGACAACAAAAAAGTGAAGCCGATTGTTAACCCTTTAAGAACTTGATAACCTCAATTTAGAAGAACATTAAGAAGCGGGATAGGAAAATGTAAAATTGTTTTAAAAATTTTGGATATTTATTTTAACAAATTAAATTTTATCTATATGTAACTAATTTATAAAATGAATATAATTTAAGTAATATTTCAAAAAATAAATAGAAGGTTTATGAATTAACAAAAAAAAATCTAAAAATTATTCCGATTTGGATGAAAATATTTTTGAAAAACTTTCCTAACTTTCCGACGTCTTAATCTGGGTATATCGGTTAGATTTTCAAGTGCTGTCAAAAGTCAATTCAATGCACAGACCCAACGTGCCCAACACCAGTGCCCTATGCCCTATGGGACTGGCCCCCCTTCTATTAATTTTTAAGTTGCTAGGATAAATAAGGTATTTATCCAATTAAGTGCCCTTCCTAGAGTAATTAGCCTACTCAACGGTAGGCTAAATAAATACCTTCCCAACGTGATTAATTTTTTAATTATGATCCGATTTATCCAGTTTGATAACTACGAAAGATGAGAAATAAATTTAAATAGATTAGAGTTAAAAATCTAAATTTTATTTTGTGTTCCATTGTTTCCTCAATTCGTTAAAATATAACTGTCCAGATCTATCTAATGGTTGTATTTTCAAAATTCTTTTTTCTTTAATTCGTCTCACAAAACAGATATAAATTAACATTGTTATAGCTGAATGTAGAAGAGGAAACTAGAAATTATTTTATTTATTATTTTATTTTCATGTATCCATGGAGATAAGTTGAAATTATACTTAATGAAAAATTGAAAAAAAGTGAACCTTAAACTATAATTTAAGAAGGAATTTTAAAACTTAATTTTGTAGCGGACAAAAAAAATAATAATAGATCTTGGTTCAAAAGTGTGCTTAAATTTAACGATAAATAATGAATTTTACGATAACCTGGGAATTATAAAATTGGGTTAAGGGTTATTGGGTTAACCCCTAAGGCTCAGCTTACCCTTAAGGATTCAGCTTACCCCTCAGCTTAACCCTAAGCTGAGAGTAATCATCGAGTTGTGGGTCAATTTGGTGTAAAAAGGCTATTAACCAAGTAACAGGAACCTGGTAAATAAAACTTTTCGAATATTGAATCCTTTCCAATTCCTATCCAATTCATGTCTATAATCCAGAAATTTACAAAAAATTTTTTAAATTTACCGTCATAAAAACATAGTAGATGCTAGTATACTGCTCTACATACATTTCATTACGGTGTATTCGTAATATTGCAGCTCCAGTCATATAAATTCCATTAAAGATAGTGTATGCCGCATCTAATGGCAAAATCAGTCTCATTGAAAAAATATTTTCTCTCAACTGGTAATTAGCACTTAATGAATATGTTGAGGGAATTTCTGGATTTTCACATCTACTTCTAGAAAATAAAGTTTAGAATATATGAGTTGAACTTGACTCCCGTTTATGACACAAGGATATAGCCGCATTCAAAGCAGGGATGTCAAGGTTTGAGAAAAAACTCAGGTCGAGTTTCAAAATTTTATTAGTATTAGGCTTCGTTCGAGTCTGACTATTAATTATTGGAAAAAGAATCCACTTTAGAAATATACATAATTATCGTTTCTAGAATAAACTCGAATAATTACACTCTATCAATTAATTAACCCTCTATCGAAATATCGGAAAAAATTACCAAGGATAATTATAAGAAATTTACGGTATATGATCTCGAGTTATAAATGTTTGGAGCTAGAATGATGAGAATAATGCCCCAATGGTATGATAGTGGTATTAAACTAGGGTAATCAAAACCAACAATAAAAATCCGCAAGACCGACATACTTCCTTCTAATCCTTTTATTAGCTCTATAAACCAAAAAATCGCAAAATGTAATGACAGCACATATAAATAGTGTAGTATAAAAAGAATAAAGAATTATTGTTGCATTGTATTTGGAGGTCAATGCTACTATACCCAGAGGTTGACCAAAAGCGTCATTATCAGCTAGGGCTGAACAAATTATATAAATTGTGTAGCTAATTGATAATATCCACTGAAAAATAAATTGAAAATTTTTTTCATATTAAATACAATCTTGGGGTCTGAAAAAATAGTAGCATAAGTTGAGGTATCTTAAATGGAGGAATTGCTTAGCAGCTTCCTCATGTTGCGGTTAACAAAGTCTAAAAAGCCTTTCTTAAACTGAGCTATACCTAAGTATAGGATGTATTAATGGGTTACAATATAGTGAGGATGGATTTATAAAAAGATGTGTCTTAAGTAGAGAGTATCGCCTAAACAGCTTCAACACCTAGTGTCAACTTTTGTGAAACGTATCATAAACTGTGGTGTATCTACTATTGAGGTATGAGAAAGATCAGCTACGAGTCAGTTACGAATAAATTTTAAACTTTCAAACACGTATTTGGACTGAATAACGAAGTAATTTACCACAACAATAATTCCTCCAGCAGTAAATTTTATTCCTTCCCTTTCATAATGCCTAACAAAAATAGTTGCACGAACACGCTCCAACATAATCAAAAAATGAATGCAAGTATTTGCAATTAAATAAAAATAATTTGGAGCAATTAGAACGACGGCAAGCCAAACAGGCGTTAATAAATTGCAATTATCAGAATATGTATAAACTAATATCTTAAAATTTTAGTTTTTTAATGTCGAAGGTTAGGTATACCGTCGAAACACTTAACTAGGTGTATAAACCGTTTGGAAATTTCGACAGTCAGGTTTGATCTAAAATTTTGATCTCGGATTAGTTCCGTATGAGATTCCCCAGTAGCTGCCAATTAAAGATGGGACCGAGACAAGGACTCGGTCAAAAAGCACAGTAGTCAAATTCGAGATTCTCAATCGTTAAAATTTTCGATTCTTTCGAGATATTTCGAAAATCGAGAACTAGATTAACGCTAGAGCAATAAATTCACTTTTTTACCATAAAGTAGGAGAGAGAGTTGAGGGATCTTCCTGGAATCCTGCGATCTCCCAAGAGTTATTGTTTGGTCTCGCTCACTATTAAGTTATGCTCTACCGTATCGAGGCACTTACTAGAATCCGTCCCATTCTCAACGTTTTTTCCCAACTTATTGTTTTCCTCCAATATTTTCTCTTTACTAATCAACTCCAAAAATAATTTTTAGAAGAATTTTAAATATAATTCACCTTGTACCGAATTAAATTAGCTGCCCAGAAAGACGCATTAATTAAATAAAATATAATAGCATTAAATACTAACAGCTTTAAAATAAAAATTAATTAATCAAATTTATTAAATTACCGTTAAATTTGAATGTAAAGGTATTTTAGCTTTGCTAAATTGACGAAAAAGCACTGCAGAAGACGTGAATAAAACGAATAAAATAATTAATTGAAACCAGGTAATTAAACCAAAAAGGGGGTTTAACAAAAGATTTTCAATTAATAAACAATTTAAATTTGTGATATTTGAAGATGCCATTTTTAATAAAAATTTTTAGGAAAGTAAAATTTTTTTTTTCGCTGCACAGAAGTATTGCAGCTTGAAAATAGTGTGTAAGTCAGGAATGAGTTAGCTAAAAATTATAAAATATAGATAAGCAATATTATTTAGGTAGATTAAGTAGTTACTATTAAACTAAATAAAATTAAAATTAAAATTTTACTATTTACTATTTAAATTTTTATTGCCCGAAATTATGACCTCACTGAGATTTTTTAAAAATTAAGAAAAATTTACAAAATTCCTACAAATATTTTGGAATATCGATGAAAGCTTAATTAAAAATTATAAATGAGAATTATTTTAAATTATATTTATTTTAAGAGGCTATAATTAATTGAAAAATATCTCAATTTAAATATTCCAATTATAAACCATAAAATTAAAAAAAATAGAGAGGCGTAATTTAACATTTTAGGAAACAGAGGCTATTGTCTAAGGAAATTGATTATTAGTGTTGGCCGAGATCTATTGGACGAGCTTCAAAAAAAATTTTTTTGAAGCTCAATTAAAATTTTTTATAAATAATAAGCATAATTATTGGCTTGTTAGGATTAATGAATAATTTTTTATATCGTTCCTTATTAACTAATTTATAACTAATTTTAGCAAGGAGCATGCATCCCCAAAAATCTGGAATTTATTTTTAAATCGGCAATTTCTAATAATCTGAGTATTTATCCAAAATTTTATTTTTCTTAATCCTCTTAAAAATTCGTTAACATTTAAGGTTATTAAAATTTTTTAAAATTAGGTAGGCCAACAGGGTAAATCCGTCTAACAAACTAAATATACTATTAAATAAGATTTTTTCACCCCAATTTGATATTTAAATGAAGTTCGACTGTTCAAAAATACATATCTATATAGGTATAATTGGAATAAATAAAAGATAATTATTAATTATTAATAAAGATTTATAAATTATATAAAAATTTATAAATTATAAGGTATATTAAAGATTTTTTCATCTAGTCCATATTTAAAATTTATGGCATGTGTTATTAAAATATTTTTTTATTTAAATATTTATTAGCTCAAATAAAAAAATGGCATGTGTTTAGGGTAGAAACGGGCAAAATTATTTTTTTATAATTCGTGGCATGGTGTTTCCAGCCAATAAAAATCTTTAACCTCAAAAGAAAATTAAAATTTTTAAAAGAGGAACACGAACAAAGGTAACAGGATTAAATAAATTTTGTAACAAAAATTTTTCAAAAATTGTGGAAATTAATGAGTAGAATGTCTATAAAATATTTAAATTAATAAACAAATTGCCTAGCTTTTGAAGTAATAAAAAATATTTTTTAAATGCGTAGTCAGCTAGAAAATTTTAATAAGAAAGGAATACAATTAAAGCGAAGGTTAAAGCACACGACTTCTCCCATAAATTAAATTAATTTTAGTGTTACGACAATTTATTATTCTTAAAACTTATTAGCTGACGAATATGTAAAAGGCAAAAATTAAATAGAAAAAATTTTTGTTAATTTAAACAATGGTAAAAGAAAGGAATTGTACTATTTTTTTAAAGAAATAATGCAAATTAATCCTGTGTCGATTCCGCTTTATAATTCTTTTAAATTTTATTCTGGCAGCAATATATCTGATCAGCAATATGAGGGAAAGTTATATTAAAAAGTTATAGCGGCAGTACCCGATTTATGATTAAAATGAGGATAAACCGTATACAGCTGGTGGTATTTAATATAAGCCATTTGACAGCTGGGGGTGTTAAATATCAGCCATTATTTATTTATTTTATTTTTTTTAAATAATTTATTTTTGAAATTAATAAATAATTGGTTTGCCATCTGGCAGAATTTTTTTTATGCAAACCATATAGACAAAAGCTGGCGATGGTAAATGGCAGATATTACAACAACCCTTGAAATCTCTATAAATCACAATCTCTAAAAATCAAGAAAACCGACTCAATTCAGTGGATTTATGGGCTGATCTTGACTAATCCTATAGAAGATTCAGCGTCTTAATTATAGCAAAAATGTCAATTTTTAAAAATTTTTACATGCCAAAAGACATTATACTAAAAAATTTTATGCAAAAAATCAAACTAAATTCAAAAATAACTATCAAATTCAAAATTATTTTGAATTCCATTGTTTTTTAAGTTCTTTAAAATATAACGGTCCTGTCTGATCCAATGGACTTATTTTTAAAATTTTTCTTCGTTGAATTCTTTTTAGAAAACAAATGTAGATGAACAGAGTTATAAATGAGTGAAGTAATGGTAACTAAAAAATTAAATTATTTTTTGTAAAAAATTGTATTAAACCCTCACTTCACTAACAGACACACCTTGGGTTTGGAAAAAGGTACCTTTTAATGAAATGTTCATTAAATAGGGGGTATCACATGGGCAGCTCTTACACCTAATCAGGGATGGGATTGGTCATACTTAGATGGATTGTAGGATGGATAAGATGGCCTTGTTGGACTTATGATGGATTTATGACTTTGATGGACTTATGACTTGATCATAGGATGGACTTGTCGGATTTTTTTGATCTATTTTCGAAATTCAGGCGGAAAAAGGGTTTCGAGTTTCAGATGAGGCGTCCCAGTCTTACATTCAATAACCAAACAAAATTTGTAAAACTTATGTTACATTGAGGTGGATCTAGTATTGGGGGTATCTTAAAGAGTTCAAAAACTATTTAGAAATAAGCTTACCATAGTAGCTAAGCAGTAAAAACTAATGTAATTTACATCACCCAACTTATCTCTATAAATTCTAAGCACAGCAACGCTAATTAAATAAAGTCCAAAAAATAGAGCATAAGAAGCATCTAACGGTAAAATGAAACGCATAGCAAGTAAATTTTCGTTTAGTTGATAATTTGCACTAAGAGAATAGGTGAAACTTGTTTTGTTTCTTTAAAAAATATATTTTAAAATGTTTAATAATTTAATTAGAAAAATTGAGAGATGGTCTGGATCGACTTGGGTTCGGCATGCATGGTTCGGGGCTGTTGTCAAGAGATGCTCTGGATCGAAAACCCTCATTGTCTACGTGGAATCTCTGTCACCGTGGACAGGGGTCAATCCCATGAAGCAAACCAATCTCTCGGGAATATAGTTCTTTTCTATTTCACTTCCGGTGGATAGCACGTAAGGGAGAGGGAGTGGAGAGGGCAACAGGAAGGGGAGATAACATAAGTCTATTGTAAAACCTCTTCTTAAAAGTCTTGTTTATGCGATAAATAACAAAATCACAAATTGTAGTAATAGTAGCAATAAAAAGAATTAAATAATAAGTATAAAGAATAATTGTTGCATTATATTTTGATGTTAAATAAACAACACCCATTGGTTGTCCAAAGGTATCTGTATCAGCTAGTGCAGATAAGATGACATAAATTGTGTAAACAATAGACAATGACCACTAATAATTTAAGTAAATTTTAATTTTTTTAGAAAGTTTAGAAGCTTTATTTGAAAATTTTGGATTAATAAGGATCAGGTGAATCAAGTATCTGCGGAGAAAAACGAGTAAAAAGGAAAAGCTGTGTAATTACTCGTCGAATCTGTCTTGAAAATCGGTTGATCGTTCGAGTAGATCTCAATGTTCCCCAGCGATCATCCTCGAGTGAATCGCAAATTCTCGTTCGAGTAGTTGCTTAATTTCCTGCAAATTCTTACTCAGAATTTTACTTTAAATTAAAAATGGACGTCCGCATAAATTATTCTGAAAATTAACACAAGCAGAAAATGACCGTGTCTAGAACCCTGATTCTGATACGCTAAGAAAATTACATAGAGCTTCAGCTTCAGCACTAATGACCAGAGATTTTCCATAAAAATACTTACAACAACAATAGTTCCACGAATCGCAC
This sequence comes from Meloidogyne incognita, assembly GCA_036172945.1. Lineage (NCBI taxonomy): Eukaryota > Metazoa > Nematoda > Chromadorea > Rhabditida > Meloidogynidae > Meloidogyne > Meloidogyne incognita. Next base: position 459,712 of record JARQAC010000029.1, on the reverse strand, counting down.
ATATCCTCCCTTTAGTTTCATATTGCCAAATACAAACAGTTGCTCTAACACGTTCCAGCATTATAAGAAAATGAACACCAGTATTCGCAATTAAATAAAAATAATTTGGAGAAACAGAAAAAATTACAAGCCAAATGGGTGTTAATAATTCACAATTATCTTTATAAGTAAATCCGAGATACTTAAAATTGGGAATAAATATTTGTTAATAAAATATTAAAGTATTATGAGAGGACCTTTTAAAGAAAGGCGAGGGAAGGCGTCAACTTCATCAACTTATGTTTTTCTGATGCTCTAGCATGGTTCGACACAACTCGGCGAGTGAATCGAACGATAATAGGGCTTAGTGGATTCTTAATTTTACTTGGAGTGCAAGATTATTGAAAGAGAGCGCTCACGGCCTTCGGGATGCATCTCTTAAAGGTATACTTCTGAGGCTGAAAAATTGTATATTGAGGTTTTTAAGTTCCCTAATGAGGTTTCAACGTTCCAAGGTAGCACTTAGTCAGCTTCACATCCTAGTGGTCAGCCAAATCTTCACTATAGGTTACGCCAATAAAGAGATACTTTTGTTTAGGACCATGCGACATCCCTCTCCTGAAATGCCTTATTATAAGGTACAATGTCTTTTCAACCTCAATAGGTCTTCTATAGTGAATTAGAAATTCAACAAAAAATTTATAAAAATTATTTTACCTTAAAACGTAAAAGAATTAAAAGGGTAGGAATTGAATAAATGAGATAATAAACAACGGCATTAGCTATTAATATCTATAAATTAAATATAAATTTTATTTTTAATTAAAAAATTAAAATTTACAATTAAATTACAATGCAAAGATATTTTGGATTTTGAATATTCTCGAAATAAAATAAAGATTAATAAAAGAATGAATAAAATAATAAAAATATTGAACCAACAAGCAACACTATAAACTGTATCTTTTATCATTTGTTCTACCAATAAACAATTTAAGTTTATATTTGACATCTGTAAATAATTTAATTAATTAACGAGGAACATTAATAAATTATCTAAATTAAAATAAATTGAAGGGCACCCAAAAACGTGCCGAAAATGGGTATGGGTATCAACAATTTCTTTGGCTAACGAAAACGCGCTGAAAAATCGACAAAATTTAGCGCCGGAAAGGAAAATTTTAAGAAATATGGAAGGCCAGAAGCCGGTGGGAAACGGCTTCTTGGATGGAAACAGGCTTCTTGGAGCAATGGAGAAAATCAAGGGATTTGAAGGGATATCGGGTGATTAGTTGTTTTCCCCTCCAAATCCACAGTTTTATTCTATAAAAATATTTTGGCAAATGACAGAAACTTAATCATCATAAAACAAATTAGATTATTATCCTCAAAAATCTTTTCTCGAGTTAATGCAATTATTAAAGTTTATTTTAATTACAAATGAGTTAATTATATTATACTGTAAAATATTCTAAATAAAATCTTAGAAAAATATTTAATGTAAAATTAAAAAGTGTACGAAAAACACAATTTTCAGCAGTATAAGCAAAATATAAAATTTCCGCGGACACAAATTAAATTAAAATTTTTAATTAAATTATTAAATATTTATATCTTTTTGAGAAATTTTCATTAAATACGAGTGAATTTTAAATTAAAAAAATTTTTTTAAATTTAAATTATGAAAATGTCTAAGAAAATACAAAAAGGCTTGTTTTTGTTTTTAATTTTTGATTTTCTAATTTTTTTTAAATTTTTTTACTTACAAAAAACATCTTTAAAAATATTATTCTTGTTTAATTATTTTCATTTTTATTAAAAACTTAGTCATGAAAATATGAAAAAATAAACAAAACAAAAATCTTTTGTATCTTCCCAGACAATTAATCTAAATTTTTATTTTTTTTTGTCTAAAATTTATTTTAATTCAAGAAAGGATACGATTTATTTCATTCGGAATTTTGAGACTGACTTGCGGAAAGTGGGAGGACTTGTTCCGAGCAGATTTCGGAATGAGGGTCTTGTTCTGACCAAAGCCGTAGAGGCCCATTTACTAACAAAGGAAATCCTTTTGGCCTACCTCAGAGGTCCAATCAGGACCTCTCCAACCAACCTCAGAGGTCCAATTCTACCAGGCTACTATCTTCAACGAAATAAAGTTTTTAAAGTTGCCTTATTTATAGCAAAATATTTTGTTAAAAATATTTTATTCTAAAATATTATTTAATATTTAATTATAAATAATTAAAATTATAACTTATTATAATAATATTGCAAATCTAAAATTTATAATTTTTTACAAATATTTATATTTTAGGAGAAATTTTCGCAAATAAAATTTACAAAATAATATACCTAATTTTAGATTAAGCAAAATATAACAATGCATAATTATTTTACACAAAATAAGAACTGTTTTATTTTCCCAATTTTGTGTAAATTGTTACTTGAGAACAGGGCTGCACGCAATTGCGGATTGCGAGTTGCGTTATCTTTTTTTCGATTGCGTGCAGCCCTGTTTGAGAAGCTTCTTAGGTGTATATGTTCTCTTTTAGAATCGCTTAGGAATCTTTTTTAGAATCGCTTAGGAACTTTTGTTCCATATATTTTTCGTTAAATGTTAAAAATTATTAAATATACGATCGAATATCGATATATCGAACCGAGGAGGTCTAATAAAATGTTCGTTATATCGGGCGGTTTGATAAATCGTGAGCATTTAGATTATGTTCATGCTCGAAGCTGTTTCGAAATTTTAAGTTCGATTTCAAAAATTTTGAAAATTATTTTCGATTTGGATATTTTTGAACCTAGACTTGATGATGGGATTTTATTCACTCATATTCTTCCTGCCCATGCGGATACAAAAATTTTAAGAAGAAATCTTAGTCATAGACTAATAAAAAAACACACCTGTGCATGGACACGGATATGGATACAAATAATATCAAGATGCCTGCGTATCCGCCGTATATATCCGGATACGGATACTGAAATTCGTGTCCATGCACAGGTCTGATAAAAAGTTAGTAAATTCGAGAAGTACGTTAATTAAAGGGTTGCTATCTCAACGCACGACCCTCAAAATTTTTTTTAAATTTTATTATAAATTAACACAAAGGTTATTAAATAAAATAAATAAAAAAAATTAATTAATTATCAAGTTCATTTGCGTAGTTAAAGTTTTCTTATTGTTTTTCACAATTAATACAAATATTAAAAAAATATTTATCTTAAATAAAACACATGTTGTCAAGGTTTTTTTGCGTCAAGCGGAATAAATTAATTTTGAATAAAAAATTATTTGAATTAATTAGGGGTATTTTAGAGACTTTAAAATTAATTTTAAAAAAATTAAATTATTGGGTATATAAAAAAATTCAAAAATTTAAAGAAAAGGAACTAGTATTTATTTAAATAAAAATTTAAAAGCAGAAATTATTTCAAAAATTATATGTTTACTTTTAAATTATTTTAATTATAAAGTCGCAACAGAGGAGTCACATGCGAAGAAAAATTTAAAAAAATTTTTAGACGTGACATCCCTGACCTCACTTTAAGATAATATCCTTTCTGAAAGTATTATTCTAATGGTTTCTTGAATTGAGAGGTGCTAATAATCAAACCGATCCGAATTGAAGACTCAATGGTTTTTCGGTTTGGCTCAGGATATCCGAAAATCCTCCACGAACCGATCTGCAATATCAGCCCCTTAACTCATTTGCCAATAGAGAATAGAGAACAATAGAATAGAGAACCGCCTTTAGAAGTGTATCTAATATTGGGTCTATCTTATAGCGAGGTTGCTGACTATGATTTGATTAGAAGTTCATGACTAGAATAATTATACTTCAATTTAAAGAAAAAATTATTTTCAAGAAAATTCAAATTCTTGGGGGTATCCATTTAGTTTTGTAAGGCTTCTTTTCAGAACTTTCCTCCTTTTTGTTTTTAAGTTTTAAATTTTCATTTTCCTTTTTATTTTTCGTATCTTCATTTTCTTTCAATTTTTCGTTTCTACTTTTATTTAATTCAGAGAGAGTTAAATATGAACCTACTCCAGAACCTACAGCTGCGCAGGCTGAAAGCATCAAACCGGCAGCTGCACAAGCTGTTTTTACACGATTCATTCGTTTATCTCTAACAAGTAGATTATTTCCTGTTTATTAAAATTTAAAAATACAATTTAATAAAACGTTATAAAGTCCCTTATACATTTTTAGCATGGTTGACCATCTAAAGTAGGGCTAGTTTAACCAGGTACACTCTCAGCCACTGGACGATCTTAACTCTTTTAATAAAAAATTGCTGCTTCAAATATCAGAAAATTTTGGTTTCTGATGCCCTAAAATTCTCACGACCCATCAACTTACTCTCTGTGGGATCGTCATAAACGATAGCCTCTATTTAAGAAACACACCATTATAAGTAGTGTTATTCACGAAAGGTTAGTAACCGGTAGACTCGGTTTTCACTTATGGTCGGAACAACCCTAATTATAAGACAATGCATTCTTTCTTCAATAATGCAAGTAATTTTATAAAAATTACCCATAATTTTAGCATCTACATATACAAATTTAAATAAAATATTAAATATAATAAAATTTAAAATAAATTTTTTGGAATAATTATGAAACATAATTAATAAAATTAACGAAAAATTGAATTTTAATAATTTATAGCAAATTTTCAGAATTTAAATATAATTTTTTTCCGATTTAATAAGCCTGACGTAATTAAAATAAAATAATAATTATTATTTAATTATTACATCAGAATTATTAATTTATTTATTAAATCAGAATTATGCAATTAATTAAGGAGAGCACTTTAATAATTGTTGATGGGCACAAAAATTATTTTAGAATATTTTATTGTTAAAATTAATTTAAATTTGGAAAAAATTTTTCAAATAAAAATTTCAGAAAATTCTCAAAAAATCTACAAAGCATCCTTGTTAATTTGACAATAAATTACTTAGCTTAACAAATATGGCGGTACAGGCCAGGAGTGTGTCTTGAAGGTGTGTCTTGTTTCCTTCCGTCTTTCGCCAGTATTACGCCATTTTTTGTCAGAATGCTAGCGCCCCTGGTACTGGCGAAGTTCAAATTTGCGATAGGTTTACTCCTATATAGAAATAAAAAAAATTTTTGAAGCTTTCTTCAGGATCACTTAAAAAGAACAGACTTACAGGTCAGGCCATTTAGGAGGCCTTTAGGAGCCGGAAACGTGGAACACATGAATTTTTATAAACGGAATATCACATTCATTGGTTTCTTAAATTTCTACCAGGCAATTAACAATAATACTCATTTCAATATTTTAATTTTATTTTTAAAATTATAATTACTAATATTCGTTCTTTATTAAAAATTATTTATTTGTAATAATTTTCTCATTAGTATTTTTATTTTTAATAAACAAAAACAAATTTGACAAAACAAAAACAACCATAAAAATATTTTTAAAAATCACAAGAAACTTTAAAAAATTTATTTTTAAAAATAGGAAAGGTAAATTAATTTATTAAACAAAAAAAAATTATTAGTAAACAAACAATTATTTTTATTAATTAAGAGAGTAAATTTAAAAGTTTATTAAATAAAAGTAAAACTAAAAATAGAAAATAATTATTTATTGAAAATAATAATGAAACGGAAATGTTCCTATATAAAGTCCAAATTTTATCAATAATTTAATAGCCTTTCAATTACCCAAATTTACTTTACAAAATATACCTGCCAAAATATCCCTTAAAGTCGAATTTTAATATTAGTTTCACCAAGCATGAAGTCGAATCTCGATATACTGAACTCGAAAGGGCCGAGAGAATTGGTCATATTGAGTGGTTTTGTTAAATGGAATGTCGATTTAACAAATAACGTACCTTTCGGTTTGTTGTTTAGAGAGCTATGTCAAATCGGGGTCTTTTAGATGGGTATATGTCTTTTAGATGGTCTTTTGATATACAGGTCTTTTAGACGGGTATCATTTACCAGTCAAAAACTAGAAGATACCAGTTGTAACTTTTAGTAGAGACTGGGGATTTATTTCATAAGGTCTCTCAGATGGGCTTGTATAAGGTATTGACACTAATGGAGCCAGGTTTTTTATCAGAGCATCGCCCTTAAACTATTTTAACGCCATAATGGCTCCTTCACTATATTAATAACTCGATTAAGGATTATATAAAATTAACATCCCTATTTGAATCATAAAAGATTTAAAAAATTTTCAAATTAAAAATGGAATCCTTAAAAATTATTTTTCTACTCGCTTTCGTTTTAATGATTGGTGGAGGACTTGTTTTTGCACAAATGGAAACACAATTTGAAGGAGGAAGCGGAGAACGAAGTTTAGATTTTTATAGAAAATTTAAAATAATTTTTAGTTAAACGTTTCGGATATTGGAGTGGAGGAGGTCACGGAGGAGGACATGGAATACATGGAGGAGGAGGAGGTCATCACGGATGGCATTAAATATGCGCAACAATTTAAATTTAGAAAAATGTTTTATATAAACAAATTTTAATACTACCTGGAATTTAATTTTTATTAGATTAATAAATTTTTATAAATTTTATACATACTTTTGTTGGTAGTTTATTTAAAAATAAAAAATATTAATATAATAGAAAGTTTGCCATTAGTAACGAAATAGATGGACCTCACTTTAATATACAACCCAATTTATGATATGATTTTAAATTTTGATGGGCCATTTAATGGAGCTAATAAGAATAACCTTCTATTTAAGCGCACTCTCTATTAAGATACAACGCAGTGAAACCTATTGGAGTGGATTAGTAGGATGTGGAGTTCATCAATGGGTATCTAGTCGCTAATTTATATTTAAGATACAATTCATTATAATATATAATTTTTAGTTGCGTGGGTGTAGCTTATAGTGAGGTTTAATTAAATTTAAGAAAACTTTTTAAATAATATTTTCACTTTTTATTCATATTCACTAAAAGATAAGATCAACGTCGTCCAAACCATCCCCATCCCATTCCGACAAGTGGAAAACCGCCAAAGACAGGGCCACCGAAAAAGTGATGATGTCGGCGAGCTGAAATAATATTTTACTAAAGAATAAAATTGAAATCGGGAAATTATGCCTCTATCATTCTGAGGTTCTTCCACTGCATTTGCATTAAAAATTAGAATAATATTGAAAATAAAAGATAAAAATAAAATTAAAAATAATTTGGAGAGCATTTTTAATTAATTTTTAAGAATTATTTTTGTATAAATAAAATATTTTAAAATGATGTAGACTATATTTTGGAAAAATGATCAAATAAAATAACAATATTTAAGGTCTTATTTGTCAGATCATAAGAAACTTTAAAACAAAAATTTTATAAATAAATACTTGTTTAAAATTGGTAAACAATTCTTATAAGATCTTTAAATTTATATTTTTCGAGAATAAACATTGACTGAGACAAGGAATAAAATATAGATACAAGGTTAAGTCTTGAAGGGAGAGAGAATCAGTTCGAGATTTTTAAACAATGGATCAAGATCGTCTCTGCATTAAAATATAATTCTCTAATTTAGAGTTAGTTTGGAGACTTAGAGATCTTTCTAAGCGAATATTTGTTGGATTAATTTTGAATTGATAGAATTTGAGGATCTAACGACCTTTATTGTCTTTATCAGAATAATAATCAAATTCAAATTTCCATCACCGAGACATTCAATAAAACATTTGGGGTCTTGATAATCACTGATCATAAATTTCAGAATTTATACTAGAGAGATTTTTCAAGATATTAATCTTAAATCTTGCTCCTCAAGTCCGAACACTAGTTTTAAGTCAAACTTCGACCAAGTGTTAATTATAAACAAGACAACAAAAAAAAGATATTTTATTATAATCTTATAGATGATCATACATACATAATTTTTAAAATTCATTTAATTATTTATATTAGATAATACATGTATTTCGTCATTTAAAATTAAATTTATTAAATTTTTGAAAATTTTTTTTCATATTTCTTCCATATTTAAAATATTTTTCATCAAAAAATTATTTTTAACGGCGTCCGTAATATCCATATCCGTATCCATTTCCCCATCCCCAACCATTCCAAGGCCACCAGCCTCCACCACCATAGCCTCCCCAGCCATAACCACCATAACCATGATGGTGGTGATGTCGGCGTACTAAAAATTAAATATATGTATAAATCATTATATTATTAAATAAAGTTGGACCTTACTATATGAACGCTAAATAGAGTTAGTCAATTTGCTATTTGGAAGTAGGGTGCAGTGCTTCGAAGCTCGTACCAAAATTCGTACTCGTACCTCGTACTCGTACTCGTACCTGGTACGAAGTACGAGTACGAGTACGAGCAAAAAAATGGGGCAGGTACGAAGTACGAGTACGAGGCCAAAAAAAGTGAAAAGTACGAGGTACGAGGCCTAAGTACGAGCTCGTACTTCTCGTACTTGGTGTTAATAGAAAAATTAAAGAACGCCATTATATGAGCGAGTGGCCGAGTGGTGAAGGTGCTTGGCTGCACCAATGTCTATAATGATTTAATATTGGGTTCGCTTCCTATTCACTGAAAGGAATTTTAATAATTTTCTTTTCATACATAACTTATTTTGTAAGTTTAATTTTGTTTTAAAAATTATTCTATTTTACATGGAGAAATTATGGGTTTTTGGCCCTCTAAAATTCTTAAAATTTTTTATTGTACCACTAAAAAGTGAGTTTTTTCGCCTATGGCCTTCCGAAATTTTCAAAATTTTCGCCTGCGGCGCTGAAAAATAAGAAAATTGGCTTATTGGCTTCCAAATGCTAAAATTTTCGCCTCCGGCGGTGAAAAATGGAAGAAATCTGGCTTCATGGCCTTCAAAATTTTTTTAAATTTTCGTCTGCGGCGCGAAAAATAGAAGAAATCTGACTTAAGGACATCCTAAATTCTCAAAATTTTTGAAAGAAAGGGATTTGAGATTAAGAGGGATATCAGGAGATTAAAATGTGAAAAGTTCCGTGGAAAAGATATAAATTCCATGTAAGAAGATGGAAATCGAATGAAAAATGTCGATTTCGAGTAGCCCGACCCATCTTGGAGGAAATATTTCTCCATTGCACTCCAAAATGCTCAAAAATTTCGCCTGCCGCGCAGCAAATTGATGAAATTGGAGGATTTATAACTTTAAAGCCTTCCAAGATTCAAAAATTAACACATACAACGCTTAAAATTTAAAAATAGGCCCCTGAGCTCCAAAAAATCATAAAAATTTTCGATTTTTTGCTTTTTTCTTAAGTACGAGTAAGTACGAGGTACGAGTACGAGGTACGAGGCCAAAAATAAGGGTGGTACGAGGTACGAGTACGAGCAAAAAAATAGGGGTGGTACGAGGTACGAGTACGAGTACGAGGCCAAAAAAAGAGGTGGTACGAAGTACGAGTACGAGTACGAGCAAATTTGAAATTTCGAAGCACTGGTAGGGTGGCTGGTTCGGAACCAACCAGAAAAATGAGGATTTTTCTTTCATCATCGGTTCAGATTCGATTCTGTTCCGGATTCGATTCTGTTTTCAGGAACCGACAACTCTGGATGTGAGCATTGTATTGACCATTGGAGAATTATTTAAAATATACCTCGTAAAATATAATAAACTTTTTAGATACAAGATGTATCTTTATTAGAGATCGAGTTGTGTTTGGACCAAGGCCTCGGGTCTTCCTCTACCCAGAGTCCAGGCCCAGGCATTTTTTGAACTTCCTGGGGTCTTTCCGGGGCCTGGGTTTATCCTGGACTACAGTCCCAGGATCCGGCCCGGGTCAATAAATCAAACCAATAACCCAGGAGCAGGCCCAGGCTTTTCAAAAATCTCGATCCCTATTCACTATAATTTGTTCTACTGTATTATATTTTTAAAGAAATATTTAAAGGGCTTTCTTATTAAAAATTTTTAATAAACAAAAACTATGCCTCTTTCATTTTCAGAATTTTCAGAATTTTCTAACGAGTTTACATTCACAAATATTAAATTAAATAATAAAATAGAAAATAAAAATAAAATAAAATTTAATTTAAACATTATTTAATTAATTTTAGTTAATTTAAACACAAAAAATAATTTAAGGTAATACCAATTTATTTTATTTATATTTAAGTTGGATAGGTAGAAATTGATTAAAGACCATTTTTGGAGAGAATTAATCATTCACATCCTTTTTAGATTTTTTCTTGTGATTTTTTCAGTTAATTTAACATTTTAAATTTTATTTGGTACAAGTTTCCACACACCTAATTTAATTATTTCCAGACTATAAAATACAAAGAATATTTTTAGTTGTGTTAATCAACTCAAGAATTATATAGAATTTATTTTTAAAACATTTATTTGACGAATAGTAACGTTAAAAAAATTAAAAGAAGATAGATAAGTTTAAAATTAATGAGAATGTCAATACAAATTTATTTTAAATATTTTCCAAAATTTGGTAGTAAAGAAGGAATTTAATTGCAAAAATGTGAAAAATAAATTTTTTTAATTTGAAATGATTAAAAAAAAATTTTTTTCTTGCCTTAATAGTTGATTTAATGACCTTGAAGATTTCAAAAATTTGGGAGAGCAGAAAAATAAATAGGCAGAAAAATTGGGGCAGAAAAAATGAATTCTTTTTGGGGGGTTTTTGGGGGTGAGACTTGTCAGTGGTTCTAGGTAGGGATTGCTTCCCTATATTAATACAGTCGGACTTAGCTTATGTGGGCCCCAAATTAATATATTGGCCCTCAATTTTTTAAAAATTAGTTTTACCAGTGGGTGGGAAGGGCTGTCTTTTGTGTTGCGCCGGAAGTTCCGGTTCCGGTAGGCCGAAAGAAACGGGATTTTTTGGTTCTCTCAGTTCCGGTCCCGTTTACTACTGTCTATGAAGTACTCCCATTTTAGAACATCATTATAGAGTAAAAATTTTCTGTTCTAAGAACATATACTTATGTAGGGTCCGACTGTATTCGATTTTTTAAATAATCGGGAAAAGATTGCATAATTTCCATAACAAAAAACAATTTAAAAGATTAAATTGGAAATTAAAATAATAAAAACAAAAATACTAATCATTTCACCATTAAATCGTCCGAAAGAATTTCCTCCACTGTTTTGAGGCCGTATTAAATTCTGTGAAGTCATAGACTGCTCTCGTTGTGGAGGAAGTTGAGGAGCAGGAGGAGGTGCAGGAGGAAAATTGCCTGTTCCATAAATTCCTTCTGTTGGGATACAAGGATTTGGAGGTGGACGGCACTTGTATGTGACAACTTAAAAATTGAAATACAGTCGGACCTTACTATGAAAGACCTCCCTTGGGTCAAAAAAATTTCTTCGGATCAGGTTTCGGATCCCTCCCTGATGCTAATGATGGGTATTATAATTGTAATTGTACATTATAATTGCCTAGGCAACTTTCTCTCAATGCCAACAAATTTTAAAAGTTACCTGGAGCTGTTCTGTAAGGCTGAAAATGGGGCTGTGGTGGAGGGGGTGGCGGTGCTGGTGGTGAAGGTGGGGGCCTAGTGAAAGGAGTTGTACTTGTTGTCGTTGTAATTTCTAAAAAATATCACAGATTAGGTTCATTAACTTACTATTAAACTAATTATATAAAAATTACTCGTTGTTGGAGGTGTATTGTATGGCTGTGGTGGTGGCCATAATGGCACGGGATACTGATCATCTATGAATTATAATATGTTGAAAAATATTTAATTAAAATATTGAGTTTAACTATCCCATAGGGCTTATTTTTCCATCATCCCTCAAGTGATTAGGAAAGGGAAGAGGTATTAATGATGAGTTACTGATTCAGAGGGAGACCCTATTTTTCGAGTCTTACAATGGGGCTTTATTAAAGAGGCGCTCTAATATAGATGGGGGCTTTAATAGAATAATAATACGATAAAAATTAAATTAAAAATAAAAATTAAGATAAAATTAACTACCAGAATTAGTCATACAATAAAAAATTTCTAGAAACAAAATTCTAATAAAAAACAAAAATAACAACATTTCTAGTTCAATTTTATAATTATAATTTTATATTTATTTAAAAATTAAAAATTTTTATTTAATAAAAAATATTTTTAAATTTCCTAGCATTTTACATATATAAAAATTCTCTTTTATTATTAATAATTTTTTCCTTTTATTAAAATCAAAAATAAATTTGTTAAGGAACAATAAAAGAAATAAATTTATTTTTAATTTATTTTTCTATTATTTATTCTTTAAATCAAAATTAAAAACACAAAAAAATTTTTTTAATAAAATAATTTTTACTTTTTTTAAATTAAAAAATTATTATGAGTCAGGCCAGAAAGGAAAGCAAAAATTTCAAAAATATTTTGAAGAATAATAATTTTTTTGGAAGTAAGAGAAATGTTTTTGGAAATAAATTGGATAACGTTAAAAAAATTTAGAGTTCTTACTGTCTTACTCTACTCTCTCTAGCTCAGAAAAATTATTAATCGAGCTTAAAAATTATTAATGGAGCTTAACGATCAGTCAAACTCTCGGATATTGAGATTAGGTTTTTTCTATCTCAAAAATACAAAAACTTTTTCGAACTAGTTCTTGGATGAACTAGTTCCTCTTCGGAAACCTCATCTTTTTAAAGTCGATGAGTCCCTGATTATTCATAATAATTTCAAGAAACCTTATCTCTCTCTCGATCCCTTAGTTAACAATACAATACAAGTAGATGCTTAAAGGGTAGGTTAATTTATACTGAACATTTCTGCGGCAATACCAAAACTTCAGAAGCTAAAATTTTAAAATTCTTTTGTCTTCATTATGTATTTCAAAACAATGTTGTTTACTTGCACTATATGTTTACCCAATCTAGCAATAATGGCATTTCCTATTTTTGAAATCTAAATTGATTATACGTGGAATTTTTAGATTTCTCAATCACTCAAATAGAGTGAATTGTTGAATTGCCCTCTCCTCTTCCCTTCCCCTCTCCCCATTTTTAAAATTTTATTTTATCCTTCACTCACTCATTGTAAATTATTGAATTGCCCTTTATTATTAAGAAAAATGTTTTTAAATTTAAAATTATTTTTCACTATTATTCTTGTTTTAACAAAAAATACATATCAATCTGGAGATGATAAAGCAAAATGGGCTATGTTGGATGCAGATGAATATTCCTCCTCGGAATGTAAAATATTTTTTTTTTCTAGAATTTGTTTATTTTTTTATTTTAAATACGGATAGGGGATATGTTTGGATATTGCAGGAGGGTCTTCTTTTTTTAGCTCCGCAGGAGAAAATTCTGAGAATTTTGGAAAAAAGATTTGAGATTTTTTTCATTGTTTGGCACAGACGGGAAAAATTTTAGTAAGGCCAGAACAAATTTTTTCAATAATAATTGCCGCATCGGAGTGTATTTTGGTGGAAGAGGCCAAAAATCGGCAGACGGAAGCGGAACAGCCAAAAAAAAGACGGAACCCCATCCCATGCGAGGATACAGAGTCGAAGGTTTTATGAAAAATTTTGGGTAGAAGTTGGCACCTACTTAGATGTGATTTTCTCAAATTTCTGAACGAGTAATTACCGAAGCGAATCTAAACCTTTGGGTATCTTGCCGCCATGTAAAATAATTTTTTAATCTTCATATAAAATTCATCATCTAAATTAAGCTTCAAACGAAAATTGGATACATTTACAACCAGACCATTTATTTTCGTCAATATATTCCAATCCTTCAACTAGCTACTCACCTCAAATTCCCCAAATTGATCCAAGATTCTTCTTTCCACACTTGACAATCCCTCAAACAAGCATCAAAGATTGCGAAAATGAATTAAAAAACGAAAATTTGACAGAAGAACAAATTCAGATAAATGAGGAAAATGAAAGAAAAAAATTTTCAGAATTGGTTAAGGAACATTTTATTAAATTTGGTTGGCCTGAAGAAGAAAAATTTCTTAATGGAAAGGTATTATATTAGGAATATGAAATCTGATATGCCAAGTTTTTTGACTACGAGTAAAACATGGAACTCCGGATCATGGCAGATAAAGTAGAATTTATATAGTATAAGTTGGTATTGAATGCTGTGATTATTTAACCTCGTATCAGAGTACCTCGTTGTTAGGTGGAGGTGTCCGCAGAGACCGATAGTCTGTCCGGCCTGGACAATGTAAATAATAAAGTATACTTCGTATTGGAGGTATTTAATAGGGAGGTCATATCAGTAAATCATAAATTGCTATCTATCTATTTAGAGATAATTTATAATTTTTCTTTGTCCAGAATTATTTGCTAAACAAAAATATCCTAACAAAAATTGATAATTGGCTTCTAGCAGTAATAGAACCAAATAACAAAGCATTTGAGCAAATATATAAAACGATAGAACCTGATTTTGGCCATACCAGGGATGAACCAAAGAAAATAACACTTGATGTATTAAATGAATATTCGAGGTTTTGCTTAGACAAATTAATTTATAATCCAATACTTTATTAGTTGTGTGATCAGATCAAACCAGACAAGGATTATTATGATAACTGGGCCGTTGTCTTTACGTAAATTAAACAAAAAAGGGGAAGAAGAATTTCAGTTCAAAGGGTTATTCAATGACTATACGGTATATACAAACTTTTAAAAATCATTGTGTTTGGGACTAATAAAGAAATATGATCATTAATTAATAGGCCCATAATTACCTCACCAATAAATGAGGAAATATTATGTTATTTATTTACTTTGTAGTAGTGGCTAAATAAACATGGGAACTGTTATTTTATGTATTACTGTTATGTACACAACTGCTGTAAAAATCTCTCAATATATTCGCTTATGAAAGTAATTATAATAAAGCCGTATAAAGCGGCTGGCCCGAACAAGCATCTTCAGTTTAAGGGAAAGTTGGGTTATCGAACAGATTTACCGTGGAATGAGCCTAGATAATTTTATTATTTTAAATTCTTCAAGTACTGGCATACCAATAGCTACTTTCCACTATCTTTGATCTTTAATTTCAATTATTATTTAAATTAAAAAATCTATTCAGTTCAATGATTCAATAAAATATTCAAAAACAACGCATTTTTTCAAAATTTTATTAATTGAAATCGAAAAAGAAAAATATTGTGTTGATATACTTATAATTAGAGCTACTAGACCTGAGTTAAAAGGAACTTTATTTAAAGGAAAAAATTGTAGAAAGGAAAAATTGAATGAATTTGGAGAAGATTGGAAGATTCAGCTTGAATTTATTGAATGGTATTTGGGTATAGATTTGAATGAATTTATGGAAGCAGTTGGAATTGGATATCATAAGGATATTAAAAGTATAAATTTATTTTTAGAATATGGTTGACTTCAATATAATACCCGACACACGTACCCGAAACACAAGACCTGAACAATATCCGAAACCGGGAAATTTTTTTTGAAACTCAATTCAAAGCTAGACTTTTTTCTCGACCCGTGCCATCCCTGATTTACATACTTACATTCAAGATTCCACATCAAGGTACAAGTTTTAAAAGTTGGTAGCACTGATGGGAAAGGGACTGCTTAAGCAATAGCTTCATTTAATATATACTTCACATTATAAGATAAAATTTTTTCGGCTTCTGGGCCCAATCGTAATATTAAAAGTTTTGAAAATGAGGGCGGTCCCGGAGACTCCAATTAGACTCACAGCCCATGGAAATAGAGAGAATTTGTAAAAGTTAGAATATTATAGTGGGGGTATGTTTATAATCAAATAAATTCAGAATGTCACAATCACCATTTATCCGGAAAATATAAGCAAAATAAAAAATCAAATGAAATTATTTCGAATAATATAATCGAGCCAACATTTGAACACAAATTTAATAAAATTTGTGAAAAAGAATCGGATAAGCAAAATATAAGAATTTATAAGGTAAAGCTACACAACAAAATATAATTTAAATATTAAAATGGCGATAAAAGGTTACTATATACAAGGGATGAGATCTTCGGCCTAATTCCGATTTGTCCGTTTTCGCCTTCCGTGCTTTATGTTCTTCCGTTTACTTCCATCTTCCGCAAGGAAAAATGATGAAGGGCCCATTTATCTATCCATAATCAAAACAAATTATTATTCTTGAATTAAAATAATATTTTAAGGATTTTTTGGTGAGCTTTGATAGAAAAAGAAAAATACCGAAATGGACATTAGAGTTACTTGATCCTCTAATCATAAATAAAATAGAAAGAGGTGGTCGTTGTCTTAGGTGGGATATAGATCCAAAATTTAAAGAAGAGTTTCAACCAAATTTTCATGATTATGATGATGGAAAGGTTTATTTTATCATATTGATCATCCGAGAAAATTTTCTATGATTCTAGAGACATGAATTGGAACATGGACATAATGTTCCTGCTTATAATCATCCAACAAGTGTTAGACAAACATTTTACTATACTAATTCGGCTCCTCAAAATAAGCATATGAATGGAGGACATTGGCGAATTATTGAAGAATATATCTTGTAAGAGTTTTAATTTAGTTTAGGGCTGATCCCATCAGACCATTTTCAAGGCAAACACATTAAATTTAAAAATTTATTCACATTTTCTGAAAATTTAAATTAATTTGTCGAAAATCGAAGCTGAAGTAGTTTCTTCCAATATTCGACCAATGAGCAGGTTTAACAGCACACAATTGAAAAGTCTAAAACAAAGAAGAATGCAGGCTAAACTAAGATTTAGAGTTTGATATATTCTAGACTAGGCGTCACCAGTTTCAAAGAATTTAATTGAGTAAAATAAACAAATATTTATTATACGAATAAAATTATTAAGTGAAAAAAAGTTTTAAGTGAGAAAATATGAAAGTCATGTTAACGTTAGTGTTAGCCTTTTTATTGTTCGGATTTCCTTCCCTTTCTTCAGTTAATGGTCACATTACCCAACAAATATTCCTTTTATACTCTATTCCAATACATACTGATTCGGAGTGTTACGAAACATGGAGACATTTTCCTTTATATGTATAATCAAATAAATATTAATTGAAGTTGTATGGCTAGAAGTGGACAAACAAGTGTCTATACAGGCCCATTATTCTTACCAAAAGAACAAATTATGAAATTTATGCTTATCGGGAATAACGAATTAGCAGTACCCACAAATTTCTTTAAAATAGCTATAGTAGAGTATTTAAATGATGTTGGAGAGATAAATTATTGGATTGAAGCATTTGTTCTTCCAAATGAATTTAATGAATTAATGAGTAAAAAAATTGAGGAAGAAATTCCTTTATATAAATTAAAGGAAAAATTGCCAGATTTTGTATTTAATTGTCGGAATGACGGTTATAAAATTAATTCAAAAAAAAATTCTTCGGAAAATCCAAAAAGAATTAATATCCACAATTTGTTAGCTAATTATAGCGAATCTGTTGACTTTATTGAACAAAATTCTGAATTTAGAATTTTGACAGAAATCAAAAAATCTATTAAAAATTTAAAAGGAGGACATAAATTCTATAAGGATACTGTTGGGGAATACAAAATTATTAAAGAAAAAATTGTTGAAGAAAAATATTTGAAGGAAGAATTAGAAAATTTCGAGAATGAAAATGAGGAAGATGAAGTTTTAGAGGATGCGCCGGTTAAAGAAAAATTAAATCTAGAAAAAGAAGATAAATTAATTAAGAAAAATAATCAGAAAAAGAAAGAAGATAGGCGTCAGAAAAGAGTCAGTATGATTTCGATATCAACATCCTGAAATACCCTGATCTCCTAAATAATCCAATCAAGAGTCAGAATAGATAAATAAGTACTAAAAGGGGCATCCAAGAGGTCTAATATCCTTCTTAGTCGATTAGTTGATTATTAAGATGAGAGCTTATTCAGATGAGTTCTAAGGAAAATAATTCTAAGAAGTCAGTAATGACGGGCTATATGCGATAAAGGTCAACGAGGCTTTTTAGGACATTGAAGGAATCTGAGTATTCTGCGGATTCTTTTTTCTGAGGAAATACGATAAATTGATTTTGTCTGATCATGATCTAAAAAATTGAATGACTAAATAATCACAAAATCTAATTATCTTAATTTTATAATTATAATTTTAGATCAAAGCAAAAAAGGCTAAAAGAACAAATAAAATAGCTTCAACTAGCAATATATCCGAATCAGAAAAAAATATTCCACAATTGGAAGATTCAACACCAAGTCGATTGGATGAATGTTCCGACAATTCAGATAACAATGAAAATGAGCAAGTTATCGAAGCTGAAGAAAGTAATAGAGTAATTTGGCTTAAGAAAATATGGAAATTTTTATTTTCTTCTTAAAGCTGATTAAATATCGTTTTTAATTTTATTAAATAGTTTAATTTAAAATTAAATTAAAATCAATTAATATTTTGTTAAAATATTTTCATTAATTTTTGAATTTTCAAATAAAATATAAAATTATTAGGGCTGGAAAAATATGCAAATAAAATATACAAGAATATGCCCAGATTACCTGAAAAAATTATAAAATATTCAAAATTATGCAGAAATATTTTTACTACAAATATTAGGAGTTCTGTATTAGTCTAAATAAGGGGCATTAATTGAACCTCGAACTCGCTGAATCTAATAAGCGATCACGCCTTATGGATCTTTTAACCCTTGCCTAATTGCCCGATATATAATTCCCGATATATCTGGGGGGTTTTTTAAACAAAATATATTTTTGGCAATTTTTTCGTCAGCTCTAATAGCATATTTTTCCCAAGCATATTTTTGGCAGCTCTAATACTTGAATTAATTTTAATTTTTTAAATAAATACAGTTAGCAAGCATGACGATGATAATAAACATAAAATTGAGGAAAAAGATTTATCAAAAATTATTGAGATTGAAGATAAAACAAAAGTGATTGAACCAAATTTAAAAAACATCGAAAATCAGATATCAGAGAATCAACCTGAAATTAATGAAAATTCTAATGAAATTGAGGAAGGAGAGATAATTGAAAATGAAGAGAATAATAATATAGCCACGGCGGAAGAAGATGAAATTAAATTTTTAAATGAATTTAAAAGAAGAATAAAAATGGAAGAAAATAATGCTTGCGATCATAGTAACGATACAACTGATTTGTCAGTTACAACTCGAAAAGGTAACCAAAAGAAATTGTTTAAACTCATATCTTTGGAGAGACACATATCTAAACTTATATTATACACAGACCAGTGCTCAAGCGACCATTGCTTCAAACTTTCAGATTGGCCTAATTCGTGCTTGGTACAACAGCTGATCTGATTTCCCCTCGTACCAGCCTTCGCAGTCTTATTTATTTCCCCGTACTCGTATCTTGTATCACCCCTATCTTTGCCTCGTAACAGATACTGTGTATAATTACGAGGTTGAGTGCGAATTTCTTACGAATTCAAGCCTAACGGCAAGACAAGCACACAAGCTCAATGTGCTTACATAAATCGGTGCGCTACTCGCATAAAATTTATCTCTATCTTAACGTCCTCAGCTCCCCAGAGTGTATCTTTATAAAAAAATTTTTTGAATTTAATAATTAAAGAAAACCATCTTCAAAAATTTACTGGGGAAGATCCAGTTGAATTAGATGCAAAAATATTACTAGGATTGGAGAGACTATTTGTTACTGGAAAACAATTGAATATACCACATTCTATAAATTTTAAAGACGTTTCTGAATTTGCTAAAAAATATTTAGAATTAAGAGATAAAATTGAAAATTTTGTAAAAAGCATAGAGTATATCTATGATAAAATATATGCTAGTAGATTTGAATTATTCATAGAAAAAAAGAAAGAAATAAAATTATCAATCAAATTAGATTATATTTCCTTAAAATTTAAAGAGCATAAGGGAAAATTTGAAGAATTAAACTCAACTATAATCAATTTAAAAAATTTTGAAAAAGAAAATAAGAAATGGTTATTGACATCTGAACTTGGAATAAAATTTTTTGAAGATTATATCGCTACACTTTTCTGCAAAAATAATCATATATCCCATTTGATTTTGAACGCACCTTGTCATGCCACTATTAAAATACCTTTGGACGATCGTATATGTAAGGAAAATTGTTTTTATGAAAATATCAGACATGGTCACGGATACTAATTTTGGTACCCGTATCCGGATATTTACGGCGGATACAAACGGATAAGGCGGATATCCGCAGGCATTTTGGTGTTATCTGTATCCATATCTGTATCCATGACCATGTCTGGAAAATATACATTCGGGGACCTTATACATTCGGGAAATATACATTCGGATAACTGTGAGATAAAAATAATTTTTGTAAAATTGAATCAGGGCGGGCAATAACACTAACTTAAGATAGAGCTCCGACTTTATTTTCTTGAAATGTGAGACATATTATAATGCTGGTCAAAGACTAACGGTACCGTCCCGTATGTGACACATCCGCTACCTACCCAGAATATCTTTAGTTCCAAAAGCTGTTTAGGTTTTAGGTGTTAGATTCAGAAATTTAAGGCGATCTATCAGTTAATTTAAGCAAATTTTCGTTTGAACAATGAACTGAACAAAATTGTTAATTGGATAAATAAAATGAAAGAAAATGGCAACCTTTCTGAAGAAGATTTTTCGCCGTTTAAAAATTTAGGGTTAATTGTTCGTTCATGGAGATTGGTTGAAATTTTGCTTAATAAGGGTCATGATTTGATTTCACAGGGAGATAGAAGAAATGGAATTTTAGTCAAATATGTTGCTTATTCTTTCCATTTAAAGAGGTAATCAAAATTATAATTCTATCAAATCATCCATTTTTTACTTACGCCCAGAGGTGGGTCCGAACAGTCCGAGGTGTCGGAAATCGGAAGAGCCTGAAATCGGAACTGGTTCAAAAGTCGGAACTCGGAAATCGGAAATCAAAATTTTTTCGGAAATCGGAAGGAAAAAAACGCCGGAAATCGGAAGTCGGAAATCGGAATTCCGACCCACCTCTGCTTACGCCTAACATTCGAACCTTGAATTTATACAAGCCATAACTATAGGTACAGCTCAAAAGGGCGCGCCATAACGGCGCAAAGCCATAACTTGCTGCAAAATGTCTGGCCGTTGACGGTCTAAAATTTCGGTTCTAAAATGTCGCACTCTAAACATGATCTACAATATTTTAAATCCGAAAGTTTGAGGTTAATAAAAAAAATTTTTCAGATTGATAATACATGTCGCATCACCTGATGGTATTATCTCAAATACTCATGATGATAATAAAAATGTGTTAATATTTTCTGAAGGTTCTATTTTACGGTTAATAACCGACAAGTTACTTGAAATTGCTACAAGATATAAGGAATTTAGAAACGAATGTTTAAATTTAATTCGATGGTTTGACAACATTTTTAAAGAACTTGAATATATAGGAGTGTTAAGACATTGCATAGATGATGTAAAAAATTATTTGGAGATGTTATAAAAATATACAGCTATATCTCGTTATAGTATACTTGCATACTTTAGGGATGACCCCTGTCTTATCTTAAATAGCGAAAGGTGTAAGAGAAAGGGGAAAAATATCGGAAAACTCTCCCTCCTATAAAACTTTAAGGGGAAAAATATCGGAAATCCCTCCCTCCCATAAAACTTTATTAGTGCAGCTGCCCGCTGGTTGGGCAAAATACGCCAAAGTCGTACCTCCAGATCTCGCTTTAATCTAACAGTTTTCCACCCCAAGGAAGTGCACTATAACGAGATTCGACTATATTAACTTTTATTAACGGCAATTTTTATTATGTAAAGTTGTTTTTACTATCATAAAAACTTGTAAAGGATTCGCTTATTTACGAAAAGATTTTTTATTTTAAATCTTTAAAGCTCTCATTTACATTATCTCATTTTGACTGCTTACATAACTATAGAAATTATCCATCAGTAAAACTCTCGCTATTGGCAGGGGATTCGTTTTTATCATACACATAGATTCAAGAAATATTAGAGCTGAAGGAAGTGAGCCAATTTTAAAATTTTATAAGATATATAAAATAAAAAAAAAGATCGCTGTTCAAGAATTGCGTTAGAAATGGTTCATAGAACTAGAGTAGCACGAGGTCGAGGCCTCGCCGAGGCCGAGGCCGAGGTCCTCGGCGATTTTTCAACCTCGACCTCGATTTTGCTGACCTCGGGCCTCGGAACCTCGTCTCGGTCCTCGCCCTGAATCTCGGTCGAGGACCGAGGCTAAATATACACCCCTAAGAATTGCTTTTTTTGTAAAAAATAGAAGTAATATGGTGACTTACCTTCCAAAATTCTCAAAATTTTCGCCTGCGGCGCAGAAAAAGGAAGATTTTTGGCTTCATAGCCTTCCAAAATTCTCTAAAATTTCGCCTGCGGCGCTAAAAATGGAAGGCTTTTTTTAATGAAAAGGGAAGGGTCATGTTTTTCCCCTAAATACCCTTAATCCTATTAATCCCCTATTAGAATATTGGAAGTCAGGTGTCTCTATCCGTACAAATCCATGATATCCTTCTTAATCTACTAAATCCACTTACATTCAATTAATCCATTCAAGTCCCCTTATACTCTCTTTTGATCCCCCCATATCCGTCTAAGCCCAGTCTACTAAATAATCAAATAGTATGGAAGTAAAGACCAAGGAGTCATATCTTTACCCTTTTCAGCGCCGCAGGCGAAAATTTTTAGAATATTGGAAGTCAAATGCCAAATTTCTCCATTTTTAAAGCGCCGCGGGCAAAAATTTTGCGAATTTTAGAAGCCCAAGAAGCCAGATATTTTCAATTTTAAAAATAAAATGTGGAAATCAAAAAGTTCAATTCTTAGGAGTGTAAGTTTTTAAAAGCTCAAAAAAGTCAAGACCAAGACTATACCCCAATACCAAAACTAAAAAAGCCCATGAGTCTTGGACATCTCTATGGGCATACTGGGTATGAATCAGATGTAAAATATTAATTTGATAAGTATTTAGCAAATATTTGAAAAATTTACTAAATTTATCTAGATTTTGAAGTTTTATAAAAATTTTTTTAAAAACCTCGGTTATCCTCGGTCCTCGACCTCGGTCTCGGGTCAAAATCAGAGGTGTTTCGAAACAAAAAAATCTTCGAAAATCGGAAATCGAAAATCGAAATAAATCCAAAAATATCGAAATCGAAAATCGAAAATATTTTTCAAAATCTTCGAAATCGAAAATCGGAAATCGAAAGAAAAATAACCTCGAAAATCGAAAATCGAAAAACGAAAATCGAAAAAAATTTTACTAAAAATTGGAAAATAAATTTTTGTTACATGTGTTAGGTCTCATTTGGAACTTTTGCCTGAATTCTAAGGAATTGGGGAAAACTAATGACTAGAATCAGTGACTAGAATAGGCCGCTTTGCTCATAGGGTTGGCGGTACAGGCGTAGGGTTCCGGCATGGGGGTGGGCTTCCAAATCCACTTTAATTCAAGCAAATCCTCCAATATACCGGAGCCGAAGCATAATATTGTTAATAGATCAGGGATTTCTCCAATTAGCGCCGCAGGCGAAAAATTTGAAAATTTTGGAAGATCCTTAAGCCAAATTTCTTCCTTTTTCTGCGCCGCAGGCGAAAATTTTGAGGATTTTGGAAAATCCTTAAGCCTAATTTCTTCCTTTTTCTGCGCCGCAGGCGAAAATTTTTTAAATTTATGATGGCCGATAAGTCAGAATTCCTACTTTTTGGCGCCAAAAATTCAAATTTTTTCAAAAATTCGAAAATCGGAAATCGAAAATATCACAAAATTTCGAAAATCGGAAATCGAAAATCGAAAGGAAAAAACCCTCGAAAATCGAAAATCGAAATTTCGAAACAGCTCTGGTCAAAATTAGCCCCTCGACCTCGATCTCGGCTTTTCCTGCCTCGGTGATCCTCGGTCTCGGTTTTTTCAAAAAACCTCGACCTCGTGCTACTCTACATAGAACCAGAACTCCGAAAATTATAATTTTCGGAACCATTATAATCAGTGCTGGGTATTTGCCATTTGTTGGCTCCGGCTCCGGCTCCGGGCTCCGGCCTTTCAAATTCTTGGCTCCGGCTCCGGCTCCGGGCTCCGGGGTTTAAAAATCTTGGCTCCGGCTCCAGCTCCGGCTCCGGAGCCGGCGATTTTCGGAGCCGCTCCATGTTGGCTCCGGGCTCCGGGTGGAAAATCAATGAATTATTTTTCATTGGGAGATTTGGGTAGATGAAGGGGGATATAGAGTGATATAAGAGGATTAAGAGAGTTATCAATGGATTAAGCTGGATTTGGGTGGATTATCTTGTGATTTAGGTGGATTGAGGGCGATATCGGGGGGATTAAGGGGATTTGGATCCAAAAATCTTCGTTATTTGCGCCGCAGGCGAAAATTTTGAAAAATTCGGAAGATCCTTAAGCCAAAAATTTTTCTTTTTTTGCGCCGCAGGCGAAAATTTTGAACGATCCTTAAGCCAAAAATCTTTCTTTGGTAATAGTTCGGATGAGACCCCCCCTCCCCCCCCTCCTTTTTCCTTCCTTTTTTATTTAAGTTATATCTCGTGCTCAAGAAACACTAAATTTTGGATACCTCAAACTTTTAGGTACGATCATTTAAACTCTGTTTACGATTACGATTTTTCCAATATACCTAGTTCACTATCCGCATTTTGACTTTCAAGTTTTGATAATGCTTTAGCAAAATATCTATTGACGGAGTTTACGCGAAGATCCTTGACAGAGAATTTTTTGGATTAAATAACTTCGATTCATACTTAATATAACATCAATCTTGTAAACACTCTACACTCTCAGTTCATTCCCAAAAGGGTTATTCAAAGCCGAGATCCGATTTAATATTTTACAGAAATATATTTACCGGAATAATGTTTAAAATTTAATTTAAAATCAAGCAAAGGCAGTTTATCAGTTATTTCATCGGGATTATTTTGAGATTGGGCAAAATTATCTTTGGCAAATATAAATAATAAAATAAAATAATTTATTAAAAAATAAAAATTTTGCATTAATTAATTAATTAAATTATAGATTTATGCTTTAGAATTAATTTTGGAAATTTTTTTAAAATAATTTTTCTATTTATAAAATAGCAATTTCTATTTATTAATGACGCTTTAAAAATTTTTTTTAATTTTTAAAATTTCTTAAAATAAATTTTTTGCATTTGTTTAGCTTAATAATTATATATAGCTTATTAATGTCTCATGCAATACACGTTGTTAATTTCTGATGCCACAACTTTAATAGAAATTTTTTTTTGGATTTTCTAATATTTTTTTTCTAAACATTTTTTAAGAATAAATTTTTTTTGAGTCAAGAAATTAGAAGGAAATCCTCTCTCAGGGGAGCCTACCGTTATAAAATGGAGGATTTCTGGCTCATGGTCTTCTGAAATTTACTATACCTATAAATCAAAAAATTTTCTTTTACTGCTCTGAAATTTAAATTTAAGAATTTTTAGTTCTTCAACGATACACGAGCCCAAACACTAAACCCTAACATGCCCTCACCGACAAACTTCAATTCCCGACACTCCCTTCTGTGAATGTAAGGAATCTCGGGGCCCTCAATACAATCTCCGATTTCTGTAAGCCAAGATAATCTTTTTCTCTTTGTTTAGCTTATTCCATAATATCTCAAAAATACACGTTTTAAATTTTAAAAATTGATTTCGACAAATAAATTTTATTTTAAATTTCCATTAACGTAAGTATTAAGTTTAATTTTTAGTTAAATTAAGGAAATAATTTTTTTAAATCCACGTTTATAATTTATTCAAATTTTAAAATTAATTGGAAAAATCTTATTGATTAAAAAAATTATTTTAATAAATTAAAAAATTATTTTAATAAAATAATTTTTTATTTAGTTAAAGACATCTTGAGTAAATTTTAAAAAAATTTAATAAAAAGTAAGCTACACAAGTTACCATTGGAAATACAATGGACTACAATCATTCTCTAACAACTACCTCCAATGGTAACTTGTGTAGCTTACTTTTTATTAAATTTTTTTAAAATTTACTCAAGATGTCTTTAACTAAATAAAAAATTATTTTATTAAAATAATTTTTTAATTTATTAAAATAATTTTTTAATCAATAAGATTTTTCCAATTAATTTTAAAATTTGAATAAATTATAAACGTGGATTTAAAAAATTATTTCCTTAATTTAACTAAAAATTAAACTTAATACTTACGTTAATGGAAATTTAAAATAAAATTTATTTGTCGAAATCAATTTTTAAAATTTAAAACGTGTATTTTTGAGATATTATGGAATAAGCTAAACAAAGAGAAAAAGATTATCTTGGCTTACAGAAATCGGAGATTGTATTGAGGGCCCCGAGATTCCTTACATTCACAGAAGGGAGTGTCGGGAATTGAAGTTTGTCGGTGAGGGCATGTTAGGGTTTAGTGTTTGGGCTCGTGTATCGTTGAAGAACTAAAAATTCTTAAATTTAAATTTCAGAGCAGTAAAAGAAAATTTTTTGATTTATAGGTATAATAAATTTCAGAAGACCATGAGCCAGAAATCCTCCATTTTATAACGGTAGGCTCCCCTGAGAGAGGATTTCCTTCTAATTTCTTGACTCAAAAAAAATTTATTCTTAAAAAATGTTTAGAAAAAAAATATTAGAAAATCCAAAAAAAAATTTCTATCAAAGTTGTGGCATCAGAAATTAACAACGTGTATTGCATGAGACATTAATAAGCTATATATAATTATTAAGCTAAACAAATGCAAAAAATTTATTTTAAGAAATTTTAAAAATTAAAAAAAAATTTTTAAAGCGTCATTAATAAATAGAAATTGCTATTTTATAAATAGAAAATTTATTTAAAAAAATTTCCAAAATTAATTCTAAAGCATAAATCTATAATTTAATTAATTAATTAATGCAAAATTTTTATTTTTTAATAAATTTTATTTTATTATTTATATTTGCCAAACATAATTTTGTCCAATCTCAAAATAATCCCGATGAAATAACTGATAAACTGCCTTTGCTTGATTTTAAATTAAATTTTAAACATTATTCAGGTCATTAAATTAAAATTTGATCTAGGTTTTATTACACCTAAGGGAACAAATTGTATTTAAAAATGAGAGGTAATTATGAAAATTTTGGGATATATATACTGAGTTAAGAAATTATAACGCGACTCATTCTTCTATCTTTATCGTAAGGCTTAGGCAAACTCTCCCTTGGTGGCCAAACAAAATTTAAATAATCTTATCTAAAGGTTTAAGATATCCAAAATTTGGGGTATTTTAAATCGAGATTTATGTATAAATGAAATAAAAAATTAATTTATAGGTTATCTACAAATATCAAAAACTAAATTTCTGCATTATATGTTAACAAATTCAAAAAATAATCCTGAAAAAGACCCCGTGGTATAATTTATTCAATTATGCCTCACTATAAGATACAACCTTGAGAATGAAAATTGTCTATTATAATGAGGGCTCAGCCAGTTAAGTATCTCACTTATGCTACGCTTAAATAAAACGCAAGACGCTGGAGACAAGACGCCGGCGGAGACGTTATTAATCTAAGCACACAAAATAAGTGGCAAAACGCCAGCGTCTCCAGAGTCTTAAGCGTAGCAGTAGGCAGCTACTAGCACCTTGTAATATATCAGCTTTAAAAAAGTAGATTAACGTGGGGTGTATTGAAATTATTTATAGTGAGGTCCGACGTAATCTTATGTAGTAATGAAATATTTATTTAAAGATTTTTTGGTATAATGGTGGTCCTGGTTGTTCTTCATTATTAGGATTATTTACAGAATTAGGCCCTTATCTTCTAAACAAAGATGGGTCTAAATTAATTGAAAATCCTCATTCTTGGAATAATAATGCTTCTGTGGTTTTTATTGAATCGCCTGCTGGGGTTGGATTTTCTTATGCAACAGATGGAAATGTTGCTACAAATGATAATATTGTATGATTAATTTACATAATTAATTTAAACTTCCTATTAGAAGTTATGACCTTTCATTATCCGATGGATAATTTTTGAAGGATATGTGTCGGGGCAAGGGGAGGAGTAGATAGACGAGGATTAAGTAAAATTTTATTTATAAATTGAGTTGTACCATGAACCGCGATCACATTCTAAAGCGTTAGCTTCGTCATCCAATCTCATCCTACACGCAATCTGAAGTACTCGGTAGTTAAGTACTCAGTATCAAAGCGTGCCAAACACTCCCTTAACCTTATTTAAGAAGTACACCAAACGGAGAGATCGTTCGGTGTGGTTATCTACAGTAAGAAAAAAACATGAAAGCATTTCCATATATCGATAATCGATGTTAAATTGAAGTATAATTAAATAATGTAATAAAATATTTTTAGGCTGCGGACGATAATTATCTAGCAATAAAACAATTTTTCAAAAAATATCCAAAATTTCTAAAGAATGATATTTATATTACCGGAGAGTCATATGCCGGTATTTACTTGCCTATGCTTACATCATTAATTGTTAAAGGAATGAGTAAATTTAAAATAAATTTAAAGGTAGAAAATGATTAGAAAAATAAAAAAATTTAAATTTCAGGGTCTAGCTATAGGCAACCCTTATTTAAATAAAAAGATAGATTACGAATCAAATCTTATTTATGCATATGGCCACGGTGTAGTAGACGAGGAGCTTTGGCAGTCAGTTAAAAAGGATTGTTGTAAAGGCTGTGTAGGTACTGTTATTATTTTAATGAGAAGTATTACGGTCCCAACAAGGAACAATTGGCAAAAAATCGGGGTTTTTCGGATGCATCTTTAAAATTTTTTCGCACCGGGGATCGAATCAGAAAAGGTACTGGCATTGGATTTCGGATGTCACTACTCATCCCTCCCATTTGTGTTAGACTCGCTTTCTCAGCATCATTCCCAAATTTAAATTTTCAACTTTAGATGGATGTGATATAGAAAAGCTGGTGGGAAGCTGTTCTACTAATGTAAATTTATTATAATCCTAATTAATTTAATAAAATAAAAATTATTTTAGGCAATACAAATTTACAATTCATTTTTCAATGGCAATATAAATGCTTATGATATTTATAGAAATTGTGGTGAATAAAAAAATAATGAGTTTAAAAAATTTTCAAAAATTAGGCAATTCACCAAATGCCTCTTCCTACCAAAAATATGATATGTTCTCTAGAGCAGATTTTCGGCTGAAAAATATGGCCAAATTAGCCAAGAAAGCTAGGCTTAATATTGTATAATATTTAAATATTAAAATTAATTTAGAAAAATTTTTTAAGATGGAAGAAAATACCAGAAGAGTAAAAAGAGACGATGGAAGTTCGTTTGATCCGTCACTTGTTCCTTGTTTAGCCGGTAAAATACTTAATTAACTAATGTTTTTATTTTGATAATAAGAGCAAATTTTTTAACAATAGACTGATTTAAATTTTGAAAAGATTCCAGTATTACCTCAAAAAATTTTTTATAAAGGATATACCTTAGCCTTCATAGCTGTTGTCCCCCTCCCCTCCCCCAACTAGGAATTATCCTGAACTTGAAAATTAAAAATTTAATTTTTGTGCCCGCACGATCCCATTCATATAGCAAAGCTAAACTAAGAGAGAAAATATGCCCTTGGAATGATCTGAACATGGATTAAGAATAACTATTAAAAATATCTTCCCAAAAATTATTTTTTAATCAAAAATAAAATTTATTTTCATTTAAAGATGATGTCATAAATACTTATATGAATAAAAAAGAAGGTGAATTTGTTAGTAATTTGCAGACCCGATCCGTCGTATCACATCGGGTTGATAGTAGAGTAAAGCTTAAGTGTTCGAACTTGCTGTTTTGTACGTACTTGATAACCCTTATTCAATGATGGCTCTACCCTCCAATGAATTTTCCCATCCCAGGAACATAATAATAAAGAATCTTATAGAGTTATAAAGTCTGCGGATCGGTCTGCTCTATACATTTAGTATCTACCAAATCTTATTAACTCAATATTTTTAGTTATGAAAGCATTGCATATCCCAGTTAGTCAAAATATTAGATGGAGTTTCTGTACTGATAGTGTTTCTTCTGTCAATGGTTACCAAATAATTCAGGGTTAATAATGTTTAATTTATATTTTAGTAGCTCTTCTGTGTTATTAGTAGAGTTTGAACTCTTCTAACTTCTGTGACCTAGTTGCGCCTTAACATGGACCCGGATTAAAATTTAATAAAAATTTAATCAAGACTAAACCCTTAAAACCTACAAACCCTGATTTTCTTCTAAATGTCAGGGTTATCAATTGTCAAAATTTAAGGAGCTTATATTTAATTTAAATTGGATTTCTGATTAAACTAAAAATAAATCTTCAAGCAATTTTGTTCGATAAAATTTTTAAATAAAATTTTTCCAGATGACATGACCCCATTTTTTAAAACTATTTTAAACGCTACAGTGCCAACTTTGCTTTATTATGGGGATACAGATTCTGTTTGTAATTTTATTATGGGTCAAAAATTTTCTGAGCAGCTTGGGCTTAAAGTAAAATTTTTTGAATTTTCTATCTAAAAAATTTTTTTAGCTTAAAACACCAAGCCAAGCCTGGCTGTTTAACAAACAAATAGGAGGGTTTAAAACGGAATATTTTGGTGGATTAACGTTTTTGACTGGCAAGTTTTTATTTACCAAAATTATTTTTGATAATTTATTAAATTTACAGTTCGAGGCGTTGGTCACATGGTGAAAATTATTTTTTAATTTAAATTTAAAAAAATAAAAAAAATTTTTAAGGTCCCCCAATGGGCACCTGCTAGAGCTGAGTATATTATTAAACAATTTATGAATAACTTACCTATATAAATGGGATGGATTTAAATAAATGAATGAATTTTTGGAAGAAGAAAATAATTTTTGAATTAATATGATAATGATAATTTTTTTAAGTAAATTTAAAAAATTGGGATGCATTTTATGTGATTCTATTACGGGATTTAATATTCATTTCTTTGCTTTCAATTGCCGCTAATTAATTACAAATATAATTAAAAAATTTTGATTCAAAGTCAAATAAAGTTTTAAGGTGAAAAGTTAATTTTTGTTTAAAATATAGACGGTTTTGGGATAATGTTAGCGTTTTGGAGGAATATTGTTGGAGGGTAATGTGTTCATCACAAAGTTCAGGACATGACATTTTCAGGGAAATTATTTTTAGGGAAAATTTTATGGAGCAAATTTAATCGTCTTTGATTGATGATTATTTTTCTTTCTTCCTAAATTTGCCTCTTTTGGAATTTTCTGGAAATTTCCTAAAATTTAGGTTTTTTATGAGAATTTTCCCTTCATCTTAGTTTTTATAAATATCTATTAAAAAGGTACCTAATTAAATAAATAAATAAAAACATCAAAAATCCCCAAATTATAGTCTTTCATTTATAAGTATCTTCAATTTTATTCAATTCCTTTAATGTTCATACGGAAATTTCCGTCTGATCTCGACTAATAAATTTTAGCATTTATTTATTATTTTCTCGATTGATCAATAAATATATTTAACCGTCTGTTTAATTAATAGTTTGCACAGGCTGTCACTTTCTTCTTTTTAAAATAAAAAATATTATAATATAATTTTATACCTTAATTACTAATAAAAATTATAAAATTATCATTGTTATTATTAGTACCCTGCCGTTTAATGGGGCCTCCTTTCTCTGACGATTATGAGACTATATTTTTGACCAAATTTCTATTGACCTACACTATCATTTGTAAAAAATAAATGATAGTTAAGGAGTAAAGAAGGATAAACTTCATTTGTTAGAAAGAGAACACTGGTCTCATAATGGTCATATAACTGAGGTACCCTTGAACAGCAGGTGTACCTTATTATTTTTAAAATAAATTATGGAGACTGCTAAAGCATCTATTTTATCTCATATTAATGTTATTGACTTTTCTCGAGTTGTGGCAGCACCTTTTGCTTCAATGATACTGGGAGATTTAGGGGCGAAAATTTGGAAAATTGAAAGGCCCAGTAAGCTGAGATATTTAGATTTATTTTTAAAAATATTTAAGAAATTGGAGATGAATCTCGTTCATTTTATCCACCAATGATTAATGGACAGAGTTGCTATACTCTTTCATTAAATAGAAACAAAAAGAGTGTGGCAATAAATTTGGCAAATTCGGAAGGGCGAGAATTGGTATAATTTATATTTAAGAATAAGAAAGAGTTGCTTGCCTAAATAAGCCCAGGTTATTGAAACCACGGATAAATGATAATCTTATTTGATCAAATATACCAAGAATTTTGTTTGAGGTTCGCTTACTCGAAACTCCTACCTCGTAACCCCGCAGTCCTTCCTTGAACCCGAGCCATGGAACCAAAGGATTTATGTTTCAAAATCTTCCCCCAGGAACTTCACAATTCCAAAATCATTATGAGGAAATAAAATTATAAGTTTTTTAGATAAAATATTCGAATTAATTTATATAAATAATTATTCTTAATTATCAAATTTATTTAATAATAGGCAAGAAAACTTTCAATGCGAGCAGACGTTTTGATTGAGAATTTTAAAACGGGTTATATGAAGAAATTCGGGTTGGATTATGATAATCTCAAAAGAATTAATTCTCGATTAATTTACTGTTCAATATCTGGTTAGACAAAAATATTTTAAATTTAGAGGAATATTCAAAATTAAAGGTTACGGCCCTGATGGTCCATATTCTGAGGATCCAGGCTATGATGTTATTGCTGCAGCTATAGGGGGTTTGCTAAGCATAACAGGACCACGGACAGCCAATTCTGGTGAATATATTTTAATTTTATTATTAGAGTTGGGGGCCCAGTCCGGTCCGAAAGATCGTTTAGGACATCGAATTTTGGCCCGCAAAAGAATCGGTCGGACTGGCCCGATAAAAATGAGGCCCAAAAAATGTCTCGAACGTGGGCCCGATTCGAAAACCTCAACCCTTTTATTATCAGGCAACGGGGAGTCATGTTGTAAGGGGAAGAGTGTTGCGGGGAATTCTTTTCCCGCAAGGAGGTGAGACGCACAAAACTGAGTCCCGCAACGAGGAAAGTTGTTCCACGAAGTGATGTTACTTAGACGGTGGTGCTTTGGTCCTCTCATTTTGACAACACTTGAATTGACTAAAGTGAAGAACTCTTCAGAGATTAACTGATAAAAAATAGGGGGAATGAGATGAGGGCTTGAGATAAAAATTCCATGATGAATAACTATAAAAATTTTAGAACCATGCAAACCCGGGGTTGCAGTCACAGATTTAATGACTGGCCTTTATGCTCATGGTGCTATACTTGCTGCATTATTACATAGAGATAAGAAGGGAGAAGGACAACAGATTCAGTGTAATCTATTATCTACCCAATTAGCTACTTTAATTAATATTGGAAGTAACTATATAAATGCGGGGATTGAAGGTATTTTAATTAATAATTAAATTTAAAATTAAATAACAAATTTCTTAAAGTAATAAGGAAATTATTTTAGCCATAAACTAATAAAATATAAGGAAGCGTAGTAATTTTGGAGAAATTAAAGGATAAACGTGTCCTTAAGTCTTCCATATTTCATTAATTGGAATCATTAATTGGAATTCCAAAGTTCCGTTCCAAACTGGTTCCAGACCTTTACTAGTTCCACGATTTCAGTTCCGGAACTGGAACTTGAACCCACCGGTTTCGGAACTGGAACCCCCAAATCATTGACTACGAAACATTAGATTACCTAGCTTGTTGTATATTGTTCGGAGATATTTGATTCGATTTGAACTGATAATATATATCTTAACCACGTCGATAATAAAGATAATTAATCTACTTTAAGGTAAACCATGGGGAACTGAACATGAAAGTATTGTTCCATATCAAGCATTTCGAACAAAGGATGGCCGCTATTATGTTGTTGGTGCTGGGAATGATCAAGCTTTTATTGAGGCTTTTTAAATTAACAAAAATATTTTTAATTTGCCCTTTAAAGCTTTGTACAAAAATGGAAATGCCAGAATTAGCGAATAATCCAGAATATGCAACAAACAGTGACCGAGTAAAAAATCGAGAAAATTTATTGAAAAAATTTAAAGAAAAGTATTTCAATTTTTAAAATTAAAATAAATATTTTTTAAAGATTTTTGACAAAAGATTTGGAATTTTGGAAAAATAAATTAAGAAGCAAAAGCTTCCCGTCTGGTCCAGTAAATACAATAAAAGAAGCTTTTGAACACGAACAAACAAAATATTTGGATTTGGTTAAAATTATGGAGCATCCTAAATATGGAAATGTAAAAGTTGTTGGTTTGTTTGTTTCAAATTTTATTTTTTGGCATAGAATCCAGGCATTGTTCAAATAAAAGTAGCTTTTCAGCTAGTAAATAAAGCAAAAAATACGATCAAATGGTGGTGGAATTTTTTGGTGATTAACCAATTTGGATCGGACGTCTCTTAGAATTAAGATCCTCACATCTTTTGTTATTTTCTTGGATAGGATTTGCCATGTTACTTGACAAAGCTCGAAATTTTCAGGCCAAAGTCTTGCTTTATCTGATAGCAGTTTAAGGGCTATATTATATTTTTGTGGCGAAAGACACTAAATCAGTTAACCTAGATCAGAATCATAATTCTATTCATAAACTGCGAGCTTGTTTATTAAGTAATATATACTTAATTTTAGGCCCACCAGTAAAATATAGTGACACAAAAAATCAAGTTCGAACAGCACCTCCATTGCTAGGTGAACATACTTGCGAAGTACTTTCTCAAGAATTAAATATTTCAAAGAAAGAATTAGAAAGATTGAAAAATATTGGAGCTATAGATTTTTAATTTTATATATTTTTAATTTATTATTAGGACCTCGACTCGATCCGAATAAATCCTTGAAAATCCGACACGCACACATTCGAGATTTTCACAACCCGATCCATCCCTTTAAAGGAGTACAACCAGATTAGTCATCGACACTTTTTAATTAAGAAAAATCAATTATTAAAATTATTAAAATTAAAAAATCTCGAGATAAAAAATAATTTATTTATTCAGCTTTGGCTTATCTCATCAATTTTGAAATTAAATATTTAGAAAGGCGAGAAAGCCTTTTAATTCTATTTCAGGCAAAATTTTCTGCCTCTCAATTTTAAATAAAAATTAAAAACAAAAAAGGGCAGATGAACAAATTAAAAATTAAAAAGAAAGAATTTTTTCCAAATTTTCTTTATTCCTTGTGAGAGAAATTCATTTAAAAAATTAATTTAAAAAAAAAAGAAAAAATTTAATTTTAATTAAAAAATATTTTTTTAATGAATTTATTTTTAATTTTTTTATTTTTATTTCCAATCGGATTTATTTGGGCTGAATGCAGCGGAGATTGTTCTTTAGAGAACCAATATAATTGTATATTTATATGATTTAAAGCAGGCATGGTAACGGATTCGGGTCTCAATGCATGTAACTGTGACGAGTTCAGTTTTACCCTCTAGAGATCGGCCTGGGTCTGGACCAAGGCCTGGGTTTCTTGACCTTCCTGGGTTTTTCCTGGGCATGGGTTTTTCAGGACTACAGGTCCAGGATCCAGTCCTGGTCAAGAAATCAAACACAAAGTCCGGGAACAGGTCCAGGCTTTTTAAAATTTCCGATCTATAATACCATCCCAGTGAATATCAACGGCATCAACGGGCCGACATAAATAATAAACACTCGATTCTGGTAAATGTTTCGATTGTTAATAATCTAGTCGTTTTCTCAATATTTTGAACATTCATAATTTCTCGTAATTCATATGGATAAGGGCAGACATATCCAAATCGGCCTATATCCATATATATCAAGATATCATCCGTTTTATGACTGAGTTGTTTAAATATCCATGTTTAATTTAATCATGTAGATAAATGTGAGGATAGAAGCGAATTTTGTGAAGAATGGGGAAAATACTGCGAGAATGTCTTTCTTCACAAATGTGTAAGAAAGGCTTGTCCAAAGAAATGTAAAGGTAAATAAATGAAAAATTTTTGGAGAAAATTCCTATTAGTTTGTCATAGTTCTGGTGAAGAACCTAAACCAAAACCCACAACTATAACAGCGGCATCAACAATAACAACACCATTAGCAACAACCCCTCAAAACTCAACAAGTACTTCGGCAACCTCGAAAAATGCTATTTCATCGAAAATTTATTCAACCGAGGTAAACGCGTCCAATGAATGGTTTATGCATCCAATCAAATGGATAAGTAATCGCATCTGTGTGTATACTAGAGACCGGACCGTACCGTACTACGGCCGTATTTTTCGGTATTTATCAGTTTCCGTATCGTGAGTACAGTACGGAATATAGTACAGTACGGATTATTATTAAAGAGTTGAAGGGATATAACATTGTTTATATCCCAAACGCAGGATATAACATTTGAAATTTTCGAACTCCGATTTCTTGGTAAGGTTCATTGCATGATGCAATGTATTGTATCTAATATGGTGATGGATTCGAATATTCAAACTAAGGTTGCCGGATGGAGCTTAACTGCTTAATGGATGGGACATATCCTATATACTTATAAGGGAGTTGAAATTATAAATTTTAGACAACAACCGAATGTGCTAACACAACTACAGAGGAATATGAAGCAACTACTGAGGAATATCAAACAACTACAGAAGAATATGAAGAGGTAACAACCCCTATAATTACAACCACCAATCCAACAACTTATTTATTAATGACTACAATTGTTGAAGGTTAAAAGACAAGGAAATTTAATTTTTTTAAATTAAATTTAGAAATTAGTGACGACGAATTCAAAGACGCAAAGAAGATGAAGTGTAAATCGTGTAATGCAAAAAGGAAGAAATTGGCTGAAATTTATGACAAATATTATCCGAAAATTAAGATTAATGCTAAATTGTAAATTATGGATGCTAAACGTTTTTGAATTGTGAAAATAAAAATTTAAATTAAACTGGAGGGTCGTTTAACTGGGTCGGACTGGAGGGTCAGACTGTGAGGGCCATACGAGACATCTCGAAAACTCGATCTCGACAATCGAGATTTTCGTACGAGATCTAGTCTCGTTCCGTCTAGTAAAGATCTTTCTAGATCTGCAGATACTATCCAACACAGACTAGGGCTGTGCGACAAAATTTTCGCGCGGAACGCCAAACTCGAATCATTCAAATTTTAAAACAAACCAAAATGGTCAAATTGACCAAAAATCACCATCGTCCATACCTATCATAGCCATTTGGAAATTTAAATCTAAAAAACCGGAAAAGTTTATCTTACTCTTTTTTGTCAAAAATAATTTTTTTTTAATTTTTTTTTATTTTTTATAATCGATTCAAGATAAATTAATTAGCTATTGACAATCTCTTTCTTTGCCCCTCTAATCTCCCCTCTCAAATTTTTTATTAAGATTATACGTGTTATTTTACTCGAGTCGCCTGTTAAGCATTGTGACCTCCTCAATCTTCCCTCCTCACTCGCAAGATTAATTTTCAATTGTAAAATGTATAAAAAATTATTTAAGAAAATTTATTAAAAATTAATTTAATTAATTTATTTATTTTGTATTAATTTAATAAATTATTAGAAAATATTGGGATTATTCCAGTAAAAGTTAGGGTTATACCCCGTCGATGGGAGGCCTCAGGAAAATTTTCGGGGAGACAGAGGGGACTCTTGAGTGAGATAGAAAACTTTTCCTCCACCACGTAAAGGAGATCAGGAAACTTAAAAAAACAACAAATTCCTCGGCTTTTAAGAGGAAGAGGAAGGAGAACAAGCCCAATACCTATGTATTTTGTATGTAAAGTGCATTATTTAATATTAGACAATTTCATAATAAATTTTATCTAATTTTAAATAATAATTTTAAATATTAATTTTGCAGTAAAAATGAATATTCTATTTTTGCAAATTTTTATTTTATTATTTTACAATGTTCTCGCTAAAAATGGTAATTAATTATAATATACCTAAATAGAAACATAAGGAAAAATTTAAGAATTTCAAAGAAAAAGATTTTCAAGAAAAATTTTGTGGGTAATACTTTGGAAGTCGCCCTCCCCATTTTTTCTTCCTATTTTTGTATTTTTTCTCATTTTATGGCAAATTATATATCATTCGAAAGAGCTCTTTGATCTGAGTTGAATGACTCCAAAATCAACAAAATCTGACTTGATTAAACAGAGATTTTGTGAACTATTGTGCCCTATTTTTCTTCTATAATAAAGAAAAATCTTCCTTAATGGACAGGAATTAAATTAATGAAAACTAGGAAATCGCGGAATCGAGGGCTAATCCGCAGCTATATTCGAGGGCTAATCCGAGGGCTAATCCGCAGCTAAACTTAGATTCATAAAGGACCTTAATTATGGCGCCTTTAATAGAAAGGCATAATATCGCGTAGAAAGCATGTTTCCTTGCATGTTTCACAACATGTACATAAAGGGCAAAAAAATAAATTGAAATGTATAGAAAAAATTTTTTTCCAAAAACATTAATATTAAGATGATGACACATTCCAAATGGAGCAACTTTACACAAAAATTTTTAACTTATCCAAGGAAAGTGATAAACGAATATATTATATTCAACAAGTTAACGTTTTGGCGATTAAAAACGAATTTAAACAAGAATTTGAAAGAGTAATTGATGAAAATTTTGAGGAATTTTTAAAAAGACAAATTGGAGGGTTAATCCGAGGTTTTCCCTTCCTAGATAAGATGGGGAAAGAGACTGAAGAGGAAGAGACAGAAGATGAACTTGATAAATATTTGTGTAAATGTTGGAAATTATTTAGAAAGTTTAGGTTAGAACCGTTTTAGCTTTTATAAAGTTTTAGATCAAGGTTTTTGAGATGTCTCAACTTAAGAATTTTATAAAGTTGTGTATATAAGGATTAGTTAACTGGATTCCTGCGATTATCTAGTCAGCGATAGGGAAGAAATGTGAATCCCTATTAGGGCTAGTCGGAAATTTCAATTTGCGACATTCAATTTCCGACATTTAGTCGTGCAGGAGTCTAAGTTGAAATTTCAATAAAAACGTTAAAAAATAATTAATATTTATTAAATTATTAGAAAGATAGAAGATGATAAAGAACTGGTATTTAAATTCACAAAAGAAAATTTTTCAAAAGAAATTTCCATTCCTTGTACAAAAAATGAGCGAGATGAATTAAGTTGGGATATCGTTCTTGCACATTTTTATCTAATTAAAAATGGCATTTTATCAAATAACAACGAAAATGAGTTGTGTAACTTTGCATTCAGAGTTGAGCAAATGATAGAAGATCAAATTGAGTTCGATATGGATTTTAATGTTGAAGATCTTTTTAATTCCAAAAGCTGTAAGTTTTTAATTTAAATTAAGAAGGATGTTATGAACACCGAAAAAATTTTCAAAGCTCGACAAAAAAATAGACACAGACACAAAAAAGATTTCAGACACACCCCAGGCCAAAATTCAAAAAAATAAAGACATAAGACTTCCAATTTGAACTCAACTATCCTATTTTCCCTAAGTTTGATCTTAAAATTAGACCCACAAATCTAACATTTCACCTACTCGTTCCTATGCATAGTAGAGATGGTGAATCAATATTAGAAAATAACAAAAGATTGGATGGGGCATGATTCTGAGAGTTTTTGGATCCAAGGTTATTAACTAGAGAGCGAGATTTTCCAAAAACCTTGACCTTGATCCTTGACCTTGATTTCGTTTAGGTATCATAACCAGATTCTTGACCTTGAGTCAAGGAAAAAACAAGGAACTATGAAAAATGCCTTGATCTGTACTCTGGATCCAGGAAAAACAAGGTCTGGATCCAGATCCAGCTCGCTCTCTATTGTTAACTTATCACCGACTGGTCCCTTTCATTCATGCTTTATTTACCAGAATGAGAGGAGACTTTGCCGGCATTTAAGCACTTATTTCAAAACTTAAAAAATTTATAATTTTAAAGGGAATATAAATCAACAAAATTCTGAAATAGATTACTTGGTTCTTTTTGCCGAAAAATATGGTAAAGGACAGACAGTTTGGGCTGAATCCTTAATTACAATCCCAATATTACTCGAAACAATTGATCAAGAATTAAAAACAGAAAATAAATATTTCTACTACCAATTCAAAATTTTGTCAAATATTGGGGGACTGTTTGTCATGAATGATTTTATAGACGAAAAGGATGATATGAAAGGGATAACTCTTGTTTATGAACTTTACGAAATTTATCAGACAATTAGAAAGGGAGAAGATAAAATTGATATAAAAAATAAAAATATAAAGGATTTGGTTGAGGGGATAAAATTTTTGAAAGAATTGAGAAAATTATTTCTCTCTAAACATGAAAAAAATATTAATTCTTATATTAAAAATGAAGATGAAAATAATTTTTCAAGTCAGATCAGACAGGGTTGGGGAATGAGGCATAGATTAAATGAATTTTTCTTTGGGTTGGAAAATGTTAAACAAAAACTTCCAAAACTCCTTCTTAATTTTTTTGATTG
The DNA here is from genome assembly GCA_036172945.1 of Meloidogyne incognita. Taxonomy (NCBI): domain Eukaryota; kingdom Metazoa; phylum Nematoda; class Chromadorea; order Rhabditida; family Meloidogynidae; genus Meloidogyne; species Meloidogyne incognita. The sequence goes on along the minus strand of JARQAC010000029.1, from coordinate 419,237 downwards.
CTGTAAATTTTTTTAAAATTAAATAATAAAATTTGTGATTAGAATCCCATTAAGAAACCTAGGTTTATATAAGAGAATAATCATTTAGGCACGAAAACAAGAGTGGGTAGGGATCATTTCTATATCAATTTTAATCAATTTTAACTCCTATATCATTTTTAACTGCCCTGAAAGTGTTATAAAATTAGAACGGCATTTAAACAGAAGGGTAGTCTGGGCCATTTTAATATTGAATAAAGTTGTGAAGGGGGGAGCGGTGTAGAAGGGGGGAGCGGTGTTATTCATTAAATGATCGGTTTCCGATTCAGATCTCTTTTTAACACATACCCTCACTTTTCGCCTCCAATCAGGTCTTCATAAAAATTATTAAAAAATTATTTAATGAATTTTGAGCAGCCTTTTGTTTTTAAAAAAATAATTTTATTAATTAAGCTTCTGATGAAATTTCAAATCTGACGCATAAAATTTATAAAGAATTTTATGAGAAAAATTCTAAAGGAAAATTAGATGATGATTCTTCTTTAAATATTGAGTTAGCTTTAAATATTCTTGCATATATTTATAGCATAGACGATAATTTAATTATAAATCAAAGAACCGAATGGAACGAAATCAAATATAAATTTATAATTTTTGTGGATTCACTTAGCGATTTAAATAAAAATAATATAGAAAAATTGAAATTGGAAGGTTTTTACTATCAGAATAAAATTTATTTGATCTGGAAAGAATGCAAAATCACCAAAATAATTGAAGAAAAATTTATTTGCGATTTTTCATTTGATCTATTAAATAAATTTGATAACGAAGCAAAAAAGGTTTTAATAATATTTTAATTTTTTCTTCTTATTGTAAGAATAATTTGTTATACTACACATTGTGAAGGTATAGTAAAATCATCCACAAACTGTACAGTATGTGTTTAAATTCCCCCTTGATTAATTAGAAACGATAATTACGCAGGGCATAAAGTATATATTTTAGCATCTACGGTATGACATCAAATGTCACGTCAATTTAGACCTGAGGGTGCGGGCCTGATTCTGGGCGAAATTTAACTTAGTTGTACCAGCCAAGGTTGGGCAATTTAAAAATGGGAGTATGCGCTGATTTCTAGGATTAACAAAAATTCAGCCTTAAAAACTCTTTAAAGAATTATTTTAAAATTAAAGTCATCCGAAGAAGGTAAATTAATTGATGAACTACAACAATTATATCTTATTAAAAGATTTCATGAATATGATAGAGATATACTTATTGCTGCAGCTACTAAAGATTCTATACTAAATAAAAGAGAAAAGATGCGTATGCATAAAGGCAAATTAAGAACATACACAAAGGGATCAAAAGTGGAAAATCAGGATCAACTACAAGGAGTGTCTATTTTTATTGAGAAATTAAAAAATGATATTGAATTTATTGAATTATCAGAAAAACTTAATCATGAGAATTTGGTATTATATTTATACCGTAAATGTTCAATAGAAGCCTGACTCCACTAGAAGCCCAGGCTCTAATAGAAGCCCACTTAATGAGGCTATAACTATTAGAAGCCCATGCTTATTAGAAGACTACTTAATGAGCGCATTGAAAAATAGAAGCCCAGCCCCTTTATACATAATTCTTCCCTCTAGAGGAAGATCGAAATAATAGTCCCCGGGGACAGTCTTAATCCTCTTCTCATGTGTAGAGTAGTGATGTTCGGGAGTGAAAAAAAGCCGAGAGTCGAGAGCCGAGACCGAGACCGGGAATCGACCCCGAGACCGAGTCTCGGGTCGAGACCGAGAGTCGAGACCGAGAGTCGAGACGAGAGATTAGGTGGGTTATCACTTGATATACCTCCTAATCCCCAAAAATCCATATATATCCTTCATAATCCTCCAAATCCCTTGAATCACCAAATCCTCATATAACTTTACTCCTTCTAAATTACCGATATCCACCTTAATCCACTGATATTCACATTAATCGCTTATAATTTCCTTATATCCCTCGATATCCCACCAACCCGAACGATTTTCTTTATCCCCCGATGCCAAGCACAAGTCCCTTCATGTTTATTTTAATCCTTAAAATTTCCAAATATCCCTCTTAACTTGAATCCACCTCTATATCCTTTCATATCCCCATAAGCCTCCGATATTCGACAACACCATTGATGCGATAATTCTTGCATTTTGGAAGGGTTTGGAGCCATAAATCCTCCAACCATTTTCTGCGCCGCAGGCGAAAATTTTGATAAGTTTGGAGGCCAAAAGCCAGATTTCTTTCATTTTCTGCGCGGAAGCTGAGATTTTGAGCTTATAGGGTGGATTTAAGCGCCGCAGGCGAAAATTTTGGAAAATTCATGACTACATTTAAATTTTTAACGTTTTTTCAAGTTTAAAAAATTAAAAAAATATGTTTACATATTTAAAATCAACGATTAAAAGCATTCATTTTAGAAGAGAAGTATTTTTCAGATTATTTCCATGCTTAGAGTCGAACCCCCTCCTATCAAAATATCTAAGTGTGCAAAGTCAGTCACCCTAACCACTCAACCATCGACCAACAAAAGGAAAATGGAAAAAATATAAATATTTCTTTCCCTTTTCCTTAAAAAAATAAATGTCAAAGTACGCAAGGTACGAGTAAAATTCAAAAAATTTCCGTCATTAGGGGTGTAAATTTAGTCTCGTTTTCCGAGACTAAAACACCGAGACCGAGACCGAGACCGAGAGGTCAAAAAACCCGGGAAATTTCCCGACTCGGGAACCGAGACCGAGAGTCTCGAACATCACTAGTGTAGAGGAGATCAAAAGTAATTATTCCTTCAAAATTATTCCTTCACGCAATTACCTATAAATATTCGAACCTCAAACAAAGTTGTATGAGTAACTAAGCTAGAATATTCGAATCCTGATCTTGACAGATTAATCGACTTTTCTCTGTTATGATTTTAATCCAGTTACAGGGTTCAAAAATCTTTCTAACAAGGGTATAGCAAGAGGGTATTGGAGTAAGTATAGTAATTGATCAGAGTCTTAAATAGATTCACAGTCACGCTTAGCTAACGAACATGAGTTATGCTACTATAGTATAATAAAAAATTCTTATTAAAACAGATAAATAATGAAGAACCAACAGATCAACTTACTGTTGAATTAATTGATAATTATAAAAATTATTTGTCTAATAATTTGACTTTTGGCGATGAAAAAGACAAAAATGGTCAAATAAATAATTTAAACGAAAATTTTGTTTTATCAGCAATTATTTGGAACTACAAGGATTTTTTAAATAAATTTACAATATTTAATGAAGAATCGGAAAAAGAGGAGGATTCTGTATTTTATCATTTTATAAAAACTTTTTCAACATATGGCTTTAGATTAATGAAAAGATATCAACTTGGGTGGACACAATCATATGAAGAAGTCTACAAAAACTTTATATTGGATGGAAAAGACGTAAATAAAAAGGAAAATCAAAATTTAGATAATAAACATAGGCTTTGTTTATTACACGAATTTGTAGATAAATGGATAAATAATGAAGAATTTATGAAAAATGATTATATTGAACTTCTTATTAAAGGAAGATTTGGAATAATGGTAATCATTAAAATATTTTAATTTAAAAAAGATCAAGAAAATAAACAGTTAGTTATGATGAGAGTCATGAAATTGAAGAGAATCCACTGAGTGATTGGAATTTTTAATGATACCAATCATTTATGAGCAAATTTAAAAATTCGATTTACTAGGAAGTGGATTCCGCTTCAAACATAGAGATAAAAGATTAAGATAATAGGTTAGAAAAAATCCGGATATCGAATCATTTACTAGAAATCCGAAGATCTTCCGAAGATCTTCCAGTATTCTTCCAGTATTTACCCAGCGCTAAATTACTTTCTTGGAAAACTTTAGGATACTCGGAACCGAACAGACAATTCTCATAATTATAAATTTTCATTCAATTGTTAACTAAAATCTTTAAATTTATTTTAGAGAGTATTTCCTAAAACAGTTGTAAAGCAATCAAAACAAATTTGTTCAATCACCGCAAATCTTAACAAAATTTTTGAGAGTTATTTTGCCGGGACTCGTGATGATCAAATATTTGAAATACATAGAACTAATATTAAACTTTTAATTAAAAGATCAAATTATTTTAGAAATTTTATAGGGGAAATGGAAAGTAAAACAAAACTTTTTGATTTACTTGGCGCTAAAAATTTCGGGAAACTTGAGGAAGAATTTCCTGAACTTTTAAAAATATGTAAATATTATATAATTTTTTAAAAATTATTAATTGAAAAATTAATAATTTTATTATGTGATAGGAGGGGATGTTAAGAATATACGTTGAGGTTGAGATCATGATTGAGATATAGGTTGAGATCAAAAAGTGTTTTGAATATTTTGGAATAAGATTTACCTATTGATATTAGTAACTGAAAGTTGTCATTACAAAGAAGTAGCTTTAACTTGCTGTCCTTAGAAATAAATGAACGAAATCTTCCTCTGAACTTCCGATAACCCTGAATAAATCTTAAAATAAGATCTATGGTCTTACAATTCCCAAGCAGAGTAAAACAAATTTTTCTTATTTTCAGCGGAGATGGAAGAGAATTATAAGAACCACCTTTATGATCAAGCTTTGGCATTAAATACAAAAGAAAATCAGAAAAATACAAAGCATATTATTCTATATCCTAAATTGAGGATAACAATAGCAATTTTAATGAAAATGTTTCTTGAGCTCGAAAATAAAATTAAAAATCAAATTAAAAATTATCAAGTGGACGAGTTTAATGGAATTAAAAACGAGTTAAAAAATGTGGGACGAGAGATTTACAAGTCTATATCAAGAAATATAATTTGTTTGGAGGAAATTGAGAGTGAAATAATAATTAATGCTAAGACTAGATGTATTCTTCACAAAATAATTGAATTATTTGATGAAGAATTTGAAGATTTAAACGTTGATAATTTAGCTATCAAGGCAAATTTATTGAAAAAAACAATGGATAATGCCAAAGTTGTTTGTGAGCCTGAAAATATTAAAGAAGATGACATCAACGATGAAATACAAAATATTGTAAATGAAAAGCATTATAACTATATAGTGGAAAGAATGGAGAATGACCCCGGATTTAAAGAAAAAATAACAAATGGTTTAGGCATAAAAGTAAGCATTGCAAAGTTGATTGGTATCGAGTTATATGGACAAATTCAAAATGAAGTGACTGACTATGATTGTAAGTTAGAAACAAGAAATTTTATTAAAATTAGGAAAGAATACGGATATTTAATTATAAACTAAAGGATTATAACTTTAATTATAACTATTCATTTAAGGTTTAATTGCAATGCCAAGGGATATAATCTTCCTATCTCCTTTAGTAGGGTTGTCGTTTTCAGATCGAACCGAACCAAACCGAAGAGTTTGTCGGTTCGGCTTCGGTTAACCAATGAATCTAGTAAAACCGACAACCCTATCCTTTAGAGAAAAAATTTGTTAATAATAGGGCCTATTTTTCTGAATAAATAAATAAAATATTTGCGCAGTGTTTTTCCAGCTCTATGACATTGTCTTATATATTTACAAAATAATTTTTTAGTATTTCTCAATAATGGACAGTTAACCAAACATTATCTAAACTCAATGGCGGATGAGAATAATATAGTAAATCAAATAGCGCATGAATTAGCTTCCCATACTTTTGTTTGGTACTCTTGGATGGAAAATACAATAAATTCAGAGTGTGGCCAAAAGAAAGGAAAGAAAAATAAAAAAGTATGGAAAAGTTGTTCTGCTCGAGACTGGACAATGGGTGCATGGAATTATAGCAAAACACTGTTTTATATAGAGTATGACTGTATTTTTGCACAAGAAAGTCAGGAAAAATTGAATAAAATAGGAAAAAATTTTTGGAGGTGGTCTATGGCACTAAAAGCATTCCTGGAACAAAAAATGAAAGAAGATCAACAAGATAATGAAGTTGATTACTTAGATGAAATGCCTGCTAAGGAAAGATATAAGGAATGGATTGACATTTATAATGCGAATGATGAAGTGGATCAGGCGCAAGAAAATGAGGAAGGCCAAAATGACACGGGAAAAAGTTTGACGGATATGTTAGTTAAATATAGTGATGAAATCAATCAAGCAAATTCCTACAAAGATTGGCTTTCAACTTTGCATTATAATAAATTTAATGAAATATTCAAAATGAAGCAAAAGATTGGGGAAATTAATTTTTTGAAAGAGCTAGCATTGAGTGAGTTTATTGTTATTAAATAAAGTTGCACTCCGAAAACCGTTTCATAAAAAATTTTTCTGGGAATTATTTTGAAATTTTTTAAAATATCTTTTCGTTACAAGCCTCAAAAATTAAAACCCCGCAAAACCGCTCCGAACATTAGGGATGTGTATGGGCGAGAACAGTTTAGTATAAAAAAACCTTAGACAGTTTAGTATAAAAGCCAACCCAGCTTTAGTACTTCTCCTCTTAGTTCTACATACCTCAACCTTAATTATATTTTCTTTGTGTGATAAAGTATCTGTTGTGATCGTCAACGAAAGCGGGGACATAACGACATGTTTGACAGTCGTTCCAAATTCGTCCTTTAAATATCTCGTGAGATGAATTTTACGTGTATGGGCTAAAATTAGGGGAGAGGTAAACGTTTGAGTGCGTGAAAATCTAAAATCTCCAGGCACTGCATACAACTCTTTTAAATTTAGTTATAATTACCTAATTAATTTAAAAAATTAAAAGTTATGAACAAATGTGGTAAGAATGAAATGAAGATAAAAATGGAAATGTTTCTCCCAAAAGATAAGATTAATGAAATTATTGAGAAAATAAATAAAGAGAATGAAATAATTAAAAAAGAAGCAGAGGAAAAAGAAAAAAATGATTTAGCTAAACTTTTAAAGGAATTTAAAGAAAATCCTAAACAAAATAAAAAAGGAAAAGCAACTTCTAAAAAATCAAACAACAACAAAAAGAAAAATAAAATAAATGTTGATCAAGAAAGTATAGGTCAAGGAAGCATAGGGCAACAAGAAAGTATAGACCAAGAAATTATAGAACAAGAAAGTATAAGGGAAGAAAGTTTAGATTCTAATTCAGAGCAATCTATTAATAGAGAAGGTTCTTTAACTAATATAAAGGGAGAGGATAACATTGAAGAAGGCGAAGAAAAAATAACTAAAAATAAAAAGAAAAAGCCTAAAAAATCGAAAAACGAGAAAAAAGAACCTAAAATTGAAAAATTAGTTTTTAAGGAAAAACTTGAAAAATTTGTGGAATATAAATATTTGTTTGAATTTTATAAACAATTTATTGAGGTATGTAAATATGTATCAGGGGTGTGCCGTTTCGCCTTTCATCTTTCACCATATTTTCGCCTTTTTTGGACTTTCATCTTTCATGTTTCGCTTTTTAAAATCTGTTTCGGCACACCACTGATATGTATGTATAATAGAAATATAAGTAATTAGTTTTTATGAGAAATATCGTGGCTGATCAAATAATACCATTCATTTTTTCTTTCACTAAATTTAAAGACATCTGTATATTCTATCCATTCTTTTCACATTGTGATTGATAGAGAGCATTACGTCCATCCTCTGCTCTAGCTGTATAGGAAGAGGCCTATTTTCCTATATATGGCTAAAATAAAATGTTAGATGATCTAAAGATAATTCTTTAAAATGACCTCAACTTTTCTTCCTTATCTTTTTTCTTGCTACTTAAATATATGCTTTTTCCGTAATTTTCTTGAGTCGTGTTGAATATACTTGACAACATATATAGCAGAAATAAACAAGTACATGAGCAATTAAACAGACCAATTGTCGATGAATAAAAATAAGCTGTCGTTTATTGATTAAGACTGAGATGGGTAATGACTAAAAGCTAGCGCTTTTATATTATACCAGAAATTTTTAATGGAATAATATATATTAACCTTTAAAAAAATTTAAGGCACCATCAGATAAAATGCGCAAACAATTAAATATAGCAGTCTATATTTATGAAATCTCAAATCGTTTTAAATGGTTAGAGGATTTAAAAAATGAATGGTCATCAATATATGAAGCAATGTTTTTATTAAAAGGGGAAAATAAAGAAAATAAAGCTTTGAACAAATTAATGGAAAAATTAAATAAATTTAAAGAAAGTGTGCTTTCCTTAAATTTAATAGAAAATTTAAATGAATTTGAGATTGAATTACACAAATTATTAAAAGAATTATGCTATGTTGTAGAAGGTATTTGGGATGGAAGGCATAATGGACGTGTTGATTTGGAGGAAATTAAAATTGTTAGAAAACAATTAAATTATAAAATGATTATGAAAATATTTTATGCGAAAAATAAAGACATTGAAGGAGATAGGAAAAATAATTTTGCTGCGAACGGAAAAAATAAAATTGTTCAGTTAATTTTTGGAGCTGAAACATATACAGAAATATATAATTATAATAATAAATTTGAAGCATTTTTTGTGGATTGGAATAAATTTAAAGAGCAGAGATTTATTGGTTAATTATTTTAAAAAATAATAAGTCGAATATAGAATATTTTTTGTACGATAGGTGTAAGGTTGTCGGATACGGATATCCGTATCCAAAAAAGGCTGGATATCCAAAATTTCAAATCCGGATATGTGATCTGTATATCCGAAGATTTCCAACTATCCGACAAACTTACTATGATGGAAGTTATGGGAGAGGGAGTGGAGGAGTTAATACATATAACTGAGATTTTTCTTATTAGTAAATTTTGTAGTCAGTTTTAAAAATTTTGTAGTAAATTTTGTGTTCGGCAAGGCAAACTGATAAAGCTAATGTTTAATTATACTCTTAATAAATTTAAGATTCTCATGTAATCGTTGAAAAATATGAGGCTCCCAATTATATTCCACCAGAACCCTTCCAACAAATTGAATTTACAAATAATATTGAAAATTCTACTAGTTTAGAGGTTAAATATTTTTACTTAAATTTATAACTATTTAATTTAAAGCTTGAAGAAATATTAATTAAAAATTTACGAGAGGAAGATCAAGTTAACAAGAAAATAAATAAAATTAAAAGAACAATAAGAGAATGGAGAAATGATTCTGATAGAACATGCAAAATATTAATTGGGGGTTCCTACATGTTAGGAATTAATACAATTGGATCAGATATAGATATGATTTTAATTGTTGAAGAATATGAACGAAATACTGGAAAGCCGTTTGATTTGATGAGTGAATTTTTTGGAGATGAGGAAAAGGCTTTGTACCATCATCTATCAAAGGTGTAATATTATAAGATTTATAATATTTTTAAATGTTTTTGTTTACATAACCGAGATTAAATAATAACGCAATGCCGTAGTTTTGGGTTGATAATTACTGGAGGATAATAAGGTCCTTGGCTGTGAGATCCTTGAATTTCTGTATTAGAATTCCAAAGCAACTGGACTTCTTATTTTATTAAATAAGCGATCTACTACCCATACTACCCGCGGGATCTACCCGCGGGATCTTTTGGGAACAATACACACGGGATCTCTCATTTGAAAAAGTTCTCCAAAATCTAAAAGAATATTAAATCAACACATATCTATTATTCTCTAGATGACGTTCTAGAGAAATCATTAGAACTTTACTATAAAAATTTTACTTTTAAATTATTTAAAAAATATTTATTTAGTTGGATAATGTAAAGAATATTCAAAAAGTTAATACAAGAATTCCATTAATTGAATTATCTTATTCAAATATCGACTTTGATATTGTGTTGATATTATTACCATCAGAAATTCCAAATACTCCAAATTGGATTGAAAAAGTTTTGGAAAATGAAAAGAATTTAGCTATTGGAGACAGAAAAATATTACCTTTAGCTAGTTATAAAGCAAATGAATTTATTTTGGAAAAAATTCCAAAAGAAGATTTGAGGGCAAAAAATTTTCGTTTTGCAATTATTGCTATGAAAATATGGGCAAAAAGTAAAAAATAATAATTTTTTTTAATTTTTAATCAAAAAATCTTTTTAGAAAGTTCAATTTATGGAAATAAATTTGGATTTCTAAGTGGATCAATCCTCTCAATTTTCATTTCAAAAATTTATTTATTATATCCAAATGCAAATTTACATGTTCTTTTACAAAGAATTTTTCTGACATTTTTAACATGGTTGGAATTTTGTAAAATTATTTCATAAAAAATTAAGGCTCATGTCCGCACATTCAATCACTAAAACGCTTCTACTCAATCACTAAAACGTACTAAAACGCTTCTAATAAAAGCTTCTAATAAAAAGCGTTTTAGTATCATAAAATGCATTTTAGTACCATAAAATCTATCGGAATAGCAAGCTCAAATCGACCAGAACTAATGGTTTCTTCGGGTCGGGTTTAGAGACAAAAAAGCCCGGTGTTCGAGTAACCCGTGACATTCTTGGCATAAAATTTATATTGGACTAATACAGTTTGATTGGATGTGTGTAAACAAGCCAGCGTTTTAGTACCATTAATAGATATTTTAAGGAATTGGCCATCAATATTTCATTTAAATGAAATTAAATTAAAAGAACCCGGATGGACACCAATAAGAGAACGTGTAGATCGATCAGACTTTTACAATAAATTGATAAATATTGAAAGTAAAGAGTGGTTAGTGTTAAATGCTAATAGACTAACTAAACATATGGAACTTGTTATTCCAATAATATCATGTTCGTATCCTGAACAATCTGTTGGTTTTAATATAAATAATTCAACAAAACAAATAATTATGGAAACAATGACTTTAGGTTAATTTAAAATTAATATTCCTACGGAATGAGGGCATTTACTGGAATCCCATTATCATCGGTAGACACCTTGTAGTTTGTATGTACAGGGAAATTTTTATTCTGACTGCATATACACTGTGTCAGAAAAAGAAAGTTAACTGGATTTGCCAACTCTGGGCATTATCCACGACAATGCTGTCTAGAGAACGGTTAAAAATAAGTTTATGCATTATTAAGTGGCAAATAAATTATTTCAGACAACGCTTAATATAACCGGATTTTAATCTCGCTAATCTCGCTTTTAATCTTCATTTCAAAAACCGGATTTTAATCTCGCTAAATAGATATTGTTGAAAAATGTTATTGCTACCTTGTAGCTAATTTCAATGGCTTTACATAAAATAAAACCTAAATGTAAATTCTTAACGATCCATAATGTGTCTGAAATCTAAAATATTTTTAAAAAATCAGACAAAAATCCAGAGACATACATATACTACAAATTTTTAAAAAATTTGTACACAGCCCTATAAATTTTTTGAAAAATTCACAAATAAATTTTTAGGCTTGAAAATGCTTAGGCAGATACATAATGCATCAAAATCAAATTTAAAAAATGAATGGGAAAAATGGTTAAAAGGAGTAAATTTTCACAAACAGGTTCCTTACCAAAAATTTCTAAATTTTAATTAAAAATATTTTAAAGTATAACCATTTTATTTTAATTGAATGTATTGGAATAGATAAACAAATTGGGGAAGATTTTTGTATCAAAGTTGAAAACAGACTTAGAATACAATTAATTACTACAATTGAGGAAAATCCTAAACTAGTTGAATATTCACATATTGGAAGATATTGGGTTAAAGAAAAATGTAGACCTAAGGAAAACTTGCTTGGAAAAAAGCTCAAAAATACGGATAAAGTATTTTGTAAGTATTGGTCTGTCGGTTTAAGATTGCCGCACGGAAAAAAGGATTTTGATAAAGCAGAAATTAATTTATTAGAAGAACGTTTTAAAAAGTTTGGAGAAAGAATAATGGAAGGAATTAAAAATAAAATTAAAATTGTGGAAGATAGTGTAGGGTTAAATTTGTTTCATGAGAAAGGTCGAGAAGAGAACGATCGAGAATAAAAATAGTACGCGTTTAGTTTTAAGATATATAATTTCGAAAATTAATTTTATTCAATCCAAAATTATTATTCACAGAAAAACCTCAAATTTAATTTAACAATATTTTTTAATATTGCAAAATAGTAGACATTATGATTTAGCCAACCAAACGGAAGCACGCATCCTTCTTCATCCGGTTAACCAAGTGTATTTTATATACAAATTGGCAACAATTTTAACTTCATTTTGTGTCAGTAAGGTGTGTTTTAAAATTAGTGACACACTCTTTATCTAAACCTCAATTCAGCAGTTAATACTTTTTAGAAACTTTTTAATGTACAGTTTACATAAAAGATATGTGACACTTTTCATTTAATCATAACTTTTTACCATTTATTCCATATTTAATGAATTTTGATTATTAAATTTTTACAATTTTATTCTCATTTTGTAGCTCGAATATTTATTTATATTTTTTTATATCTAAAATACCTATATCACATATTTACAGAATTTTTATTAATTTTTTATTTAGATTTTTGTCCATTTTTCGTGAGAAATTTTCAAATTTAGAAAATTTTCTCAAATTTTTTCAACTCCTTCATTTATTAAGTATTTTTATTTATCATCTATATTTTAGTTTAATTTTCTCATATGTATAAAAAAATTTTTAAGTCAGTTTTAAGATTTTTTCTAAGCAAATTTTCTAAGCAATTTTTTGAAATTTTCTAGAATATCATAGCAACATAAACATCAAATTATATTTAAAAGGTGTACATAATTACACGATATATTTCGTGACAAAATTGCTTGTTTAAAATTTGAATAAAAGTTTAGTAAGGCAATTGAATGGTAAATAGCAACAAAAACTTTACACTGTATTATAAAGTTTTTCTGAGTTGGAATTTCTAAACATTTTAATTCATTAATAATCCAAATTAATTATTAAGCTTTTTTATTATGGCCGAACTGAAGGCTTTGGTTTTAGGTTAAATTCAGTCCTTAGTCGTGTATTGCCAATACTTTCACATTTTTTTTTGCATTGGCTATTTATATACATACTTTTATCCAAATAAGTGGAATAATTTTTAAAATATAGTTTTTTGTCAGGTAATGTTCCAGTTGGAAAATAGAGGGCAGGAACATTGTATCTCCAACAACCTTGGCCTAAAATTAGCCGCCGCACCGCAAGGTCCCCCCAAGGTACCACCGACAAATGTTTTGACGGAGAATGTTGTTCCAAGGATCTATAGAGACAGGAGTCGAACAATAATGGAGGTTGTTATCTCAAAAAATATCTAATTTAGTAGCCAAATTTTTGTTCGAGATCTCATCTCGGTCCGATCTCTTCTAAAAATGCTAAAAATAAAAGGACTATATAATATCCTATATTATAAATATTAAAATAAAAAATTTGAAAATTATTTATATAATTTAGTACTCCTAGAAATGTCTTCATCCCTTTCCAACTCTACACAATTAACAACAACACTTTTACCACCAGAAATTTTATTTTTTGGATATTTTATGGGCGTTATAGAAATAATTACACATCCAATAATTATTTGTATTTCGTTGATTAACCTTTCAATTTTAATTACTTCAAATATATTACACCCAAATTTATGGCTTTTACTAATTTTCCAATCCTCAATTATTTCGACTTTTGAAATTCAGCGGTGGACTATGGTTTTGTTGAAATTTACTGGGGGAAACATTTTCCGACCTGGAGATCAAATTTTGCAAGTAACTAAGTTAACTTTAAGTAAATTTTGAAGAGAACTGGGACCTAAATTTTATAGAAAGTTAATGAACTTTCTATTGAGGATAAAATTAAATTTCGGAAAAGACAATACTCAGAGGAATTAATTTTTAAAATTGACCCGTCCTTGTCTCCCTTTCAAGATCTTGAACAAATTATTTTCAAGAGGTGGAAGCTTTGGATTTAAGCTTAATCTTTATCAGTTCGATAGACATAAGGTATCAGCTAATATAGAAATAAAATCATTTATCGGGGATAAGGATTGCAAAAAAGCTCATAACGGTCAGCGAAATGTGGAAAAGCGGGGGCGGGCGACCTTCAAAGTATTACAAAAAACTTCAATAATTATGGTGCATTATGAGTTCTAGTAGACATCTCTCTAGAAACAAATAATTTAACAGGATATTTCCTTGTTCACAAACATGGCCCGTAACATTATTGGACATATACTTTTGATTGAAAGGATGCTGGCTAATTTTATGGTTAGAAAATATGAAAATTGGCGTAGGCCATATTTTAGTTGTTTTTCTCTTTTAATTTTGGTAATTTTATTATTTTTTATTACTGCCAAACTTAATTATATTGCAATGAAGTTTAATATTGAGATAATTTGAGATATCTCAATATTCTTAAAATTTGAGATACGTTATTAAAAATTCATTTGGACCAGGGAAGGAGAGAGCATTTCTTAGACAAGAAAGAGCGCCCATAGAGATTATGGTTTGGGACATTAGCTCATACGGGATTCTACGGGAACCTGTCCCGGAACCCTGGATTGATGTGAGTATTACCGCGAGATCTTGTACCGTAAGAAATGTTTCAAAAAATCACGTTGCTTGGTCTCGGAAATTTTTAAAAAATGAATTCTTAAAAAATTAATTTTCTGCAGTTTTTATTTTCTACACTAAACGTTCTTACAAATGGAAAATCCTGGAATACAACATTAATTAATTTAGTATCAAATTCATTTCTTCTTTTCTGTTCATCTTTTGAATTTTTAGTAAATTTTAAATATTTAATAACAATTTTAATGTATTTTAAAGATTATTGGTTCTATTGGGGTTAAGAATTTGAAGAAATATAAGAAATTATTGCCCAATACAGAAGATTATTCTTTGAGTGAAAAATATCAGGTAGCACCTTTTTATGTGCACGTTAACAAGACTTCGATCCTGCGACCTCCTGGCAGTTATTGCTAGGCGCAACACGTACAGGTGCTCTACCGACTGAGCTACCGGGACGCTTCATTCAGCCTCTCTTTTTTAATAGATCTTAAACCCCCGCCTAGTGAGCGTTTTAAATTCTAGCCAGCTGGATCTTTCTCACCCTTACAATATTTAAATTAGCAGCCTAATAACTAATAATTCTGATAATAACGTGTGTTGTAAAAGCACCCAACATTGATGTATTCCAACTTATATAATTCAGCTAATTTAAAGTATCTTTATAAGTTCCTGGTATCATTCGATAGAGAATTAAATTAGCTACAAAATGAAGTATGAAGAAAATCTTTCATTAACCTATGGCAAAGTTATGGACGAGAAACGCACATAATTAAATATAAAAATGAATAAAAAATAAAATTCAACTAAATTAATATTTTTTATTTTAAAAAGCTGACAGAGAATATCCGCACAAGTAAACAGCTAGCTCCAGTCTTCATCTGTCATTTAATAAATAATTTATTTTATACAATTCTAACCTATTTTGTTTATTTTAATATTGCTACAAAACCATCTTATACACAAAGCTTATGCTATGCTGTTCTGTTTGTTTTTACTTCAATATTTGAGGGAATGATTGAGATTACTGTTTTAACGTAATAATTTTATTTTTTAAAGAAAAAATTTTTAATTAAAGTTTTTTTCTTGAATAATACAGCCTAACCTCATATTTTTTGTTAACCCGAAATTATTATCACTTAAGTCAAGATGGATTTTCAAAACCTAATTGGTCAGGGTGAAACACGTGGTAATCACATGCCCGAAACGTTTCGTTTTCAGTTTCGTTTTGTTTCATTAAAAATGTGTGGAGAATCCATAAGCTAAACGTTTCCCCTTAGCAAACTCCTCATTATAGATGAATTTTTTTCAGTCCGTCTGTATCCAAAAATAAATTCATACTGCAATTCATTTTATCATTTATTTAAGGCATCATCCAGTACTAAGAAGGACGTTGCTTTCGCGTATCAAACATTTAACATCGTGTAAACTCGCAAAGATTCGTCCATCTACGGGAACAAATACTGACAATTTGCATATTTTCAATTCAATAAAAAATATTCAAGGCGAACAACTTATAAGTAAAACAAATATTGATGAACATTTTAAAATGTTAGTAGAAAGTTGGAATTAATTTGAATTCATGAAATTTATCTTTGAAAATAATGTTTTAGTAAACGTGTTTTTAAAAATCTATGTACCAAAAAAAGTATCTGGTGAATTGGTTTGGAAAAAACAACCAGCAGCACGTACTCGCATCCATTCAAATCCATGTCTACTGATGTTTACTTAAGTGAGAAGCGCAGTACCTATAATCCAATCAGTAATGTCAAAGTTCCAGTTCCGGAACTAGAACTACGGAACTAACGATTATCTGGAACTAGTTTGGAACTAGAACTACGGAACTAGTAAATGCTTGGAACTAGTTCTGGAACTAATTCTTGCGGGTGTATTTTTGACAAAATTTCCTCGAAAATTATTTGCAGCGCGCTGAGTATGGAAGAAATCTGGCTGCTTGAGCTCCAAAATTCTAAAAATTTTCGCCTGCGGCGCTGAAAACGTGAATTTTTTCGGCCTACGACATTAGATTATTATTTATTATTATTATTTACTATAATAATAAATAATAATAATAACTATATTTATAACTATATTTATAACTATAATAATAACTATAATAATAACTATAACAACATATAACTATAATCTAACTATAATTTACTGCAAATTTATAAGCTAATTTCATATGAAAATTTTGCATTCATTTACACTATATAATTTATAAAAACAAAGTATAATTTATAAAATTCAGTGCTAATATTTACGTCAAATAATCACAAGGATAAGATACTATTAAAATTTCAAAATCCAATAAATAGTTAAAAATCTACGATAATAATAATACAATATGTATATAGAGATAAAAAATTTTTAATTTAATTTAGTTTGTAATTTTTAATCAAGAGTTGAAAATTAAATTCTATTATTCTAAGCTACAATAATATTTATAAAATTAAAATTACTTCAGTTTTGTAGCCTAAAAATTGAAAAAATGTAAAAGTTAGTGGATGAAGGAACTTTTTAAAGCATATTCCCCAACCATCCCAATTTTTCAACCCCAAGCGTCTGCTAAAAATCAAGTCTAATCAGTATTAAATCCAAACCAATTATTCAACCCTTCTCTCTTTTCATAAAATAATTTTAAAGCTAATTGTTTTAAATTCATCTTTTTAATATTATTTGCTTTTAGAATCCTTGATGAAAAAATTTCCATCCGTTTTTGTATTAATTCTGCAAATTCATCCTCAGAAACTTTCTGATGATTATCATTAAATAGTTTTAGACCAACTAACCAATATTTACAATATTGAAGTTTGACATTTCTTAAATTTATAAATATTTTTTGATTTGAATTCAAAAAATTTTAATTTATGACACAAAAGCTCCCTTAAAGGGAGACACAGTGAAAGACACAGAACACCTTAACAGGGATGGTTAGGCACGTCCACCCCTGAAGACCTACATCCTGGAGACCTATTGACCTTGAAGACATACACCCTGAAGACCTACACACTGACGACCTATTGACATTGAAGACCTACACCCTCAATGCCGAATTATCCTGAAGACCTACAACTTTTTGATCAACATATTTTTTATTTCTTTCAAATTTAAATCTGGGGATTAAAAAGGACAAAGGGTGACTTGGAAGGATAAAGGGCGATATCGTCCGATCTGGAGGGATTAAATGGGATAAAGGGATTAGGCGGACATGCCAACCTATATTTCAACGTGATATGATTTATTAAATCATTTTACTTTGTATTTTTCCTTTTGCACTCTTGAGTAGTCCAAGAATACCCTATATGGGAATAATTAATTAATTGAGGCTCTTCTTCAATTGTGGTAATTAATTGTATTCGTAATCTACTCTCAACATTATTACAAAATTTATCCCCAACATTTTTATTAAATGCTGCACATTCAATTATAATAAAATGTTCATACTTAAAATAAATTAAATAGAAATTTCAAGTTGATTAATTAATAATTACATTCAATTTGAAATCAATCCCTGAAAGCCATTTTTCCCAAAATCCTTTGATCGCCTTTCTTTTTTGTCCTGCATTGTATACATCTCTAAGTTGTTTTAGACCTAAAATTTTTATTTTTTCATTAAGATTACTTGATTTATAGGTTCGGAATAAATTTATACTTTAGGGATCACTAATTTTTGGCAGCTCGCCCAAAAGTAATGGTGAGGATTAGGGTTGGGGTTTTCGAGTTGGACCGACGTTTGAGTCATTTTTCGGGCTTCATTTTTATCGGGCCGGCCCGCCGAGTCTTTTTCGGGCCTCAATTTTATCGAGTCGGCATCGAGTCTTTTTCCTTATGAGGATAATGTCCAGGGTTTGCAAATCCAGTATGCATATAAGTTTAAACAATGTGATACACAAAGGCCAAGATGTATACGGATGATAAGGAGACCTTGTGTGTGCCCACACTATATTTATCTTTAATACTTAACTTTAATTTTTAATTAAATTAACCTAAAGTCATTGTTTCCATAATTATTTGTTTTGTTGAATTATTTATATTAAAACCAACAGATTGTTCAGGAAAAGAACTTGATATTATTGGAATAACAAGGTCCATGTGTTTAGTTAATCTATTAGCATTTAACACTAACCACTCTTTGCTTTCAATATTTATCAATTTATTGTAAAAGTCTGATCGATCTACACGTTCTCTTATTGGTGTCCATCCGGGTTCTTTTAATTTAATTTCATTTAAATGAAATATTGCTGGCCAATTCCTTAAAATTATTTTTATAAATAATTTTGGCTCTTGTCCATTTTGAGACTATCGCACCTTTACAATCCAATCAACCTGTATGCATCCAATAAAATTTTATAACAGGGATATTGCTGTCTAGCCGAAACCCGGACTTTTTTCAACAAAAACCCGATCCGAGGAAGTGCTGCGTGTACTATAACTCTATTGATAGAGCTGTCTATTGCCATGGATTTTATAGTACTAGAGTGCAGAACCGTGTACAGACCGCCTTTGATTCGACGCATAAAAATTTGGTCGGGCTTTTCATGTGCGTATAAAGGTTGACTGAATGTGGCGCAAATGGACCCATAAGTTGGACTTTTTTATAAAATAATTTTTGAAAATTCCCAACCATGTTAAAAATGTCAGAAAAATTCTTTGTAAAAGAACATGTAAATTCGTATTTGGATATAATAAATAAATTTTTGAAATGAAAATTGAGAGAATTGATCCACTTAGAAAACCAAATATATTTCCATAAATTGAACTTTCTAAAAAATTTTTTTTAATTAAAAATTCAAAAAAATTATTATTTTTTACTTTTTGCCCATATTTTCATAGCAATAATTGCAAAACGAAAATTTTTTGCCCTCAAATCTTCTTTTGGAATTTTTTCCAAAATAAATTCATTTGCTTTATAACTAGCTAAAGGTAATATTTTTCTGTCTCCAATAGCTAAATTCTTTTCATTTTCCAAAACTTTTTCAATCCAATTTGGAGTATTTGGAATTTCTGTAGGCAATAATATCAAAGCAATATCAAAGTCAATGTTTGAATAATTTAGTTCGATTAATGGAATTCTTGTATTAACTTTTTGAACATTCTTTACATTATCCAACTAAATATTTTTAAAATTAAATTTAAATTATTAATAATTTATCTGATCCATTATAATCCCATCATTAATATGTATATTCCGCAGGTTGGGAGGAAAATCAGATCAAATTTAATCAAATATGTTGTACTATACAATAATGAGATCCGATAAATTCCTAGCAGTTTACTAGCCGTGGTTAACTTCGTATTCAGGAAAGGCCTTTGATAGAGCAATATTTGAGCTGCCGAAACCCGAAACTTCCGAAACCTCTTGGAGCTAGCTCAATCCGGGGCAAGCACCGAAGCTAGCCACAAAACGCCCAATTTTCATTTCAGTCACCTACTATTTTTGAATATACTACCTTGCATAATATACAATATAAAGATTGATCAGGGCATTTCTTTTCTTTACAAATGGATCTTTCATTTCCAATAAATTTCAACATCCCATCAAAATCGTTTTCATGTAAAACAATCATTAGATCTACATCTGCCCCAACTGTATCAATTCCAAACATATAAGAACCCCCAACTAATAATTTTATTTTTCTTTGAATATTTCTTGCCCATTCCATGATGGATGATCTGATGGATGTTAAACAATTTTTAACCAATTCTGGATCTCTAAGTTGGGTTTCCAATAAATATTCGAGCTAAAATCTAGTATAAATAAATTTATTTAAAATATTTTTGGACCTCTTCACTTGTGATATCCTCACTCTTGACATCAAAATTAATTTGGTGGAACGGCTCAGGTTGGATATACTTTGGTTTGTCATAATTAAGAATGGCTTGATTATCTAAATATTTCAATGATATATTCTTTATTTTTCGATGTGGTAATATTAATTTTTTAATCCCACTCTCCACGCTCTGACCGGTAATAGTTCGGTTCGTACCCCCCCTTTTTCCTTTATAAATTATTAAAAAATGGTCAGTCAGTCTTAGGTTATAGAACTTGTCGGGCTTTGTCGAATGACACCAAAATCAACTCCAGGTCTTACTTTGGGCCGAGATACAGACCCTCGAAAATTAAAAAAGGAAAGGGTGGACCAAACTCATTTTTGGGCTAAAGATACGATTAATCAAATAATAGCTCATTCGAAAGAGCAAGTCGGTCTGATTCGAATGACATCAAAATCAACATAATTGAGCAAGATTTGACAGAGTTATGACATAAAGTATTCTTATTGTAGTCGTGAGACGCTTTTGCGAACCTTTATTTGCGAGGGTTTTTGTCTGTATCTCGGCTCAAAGTTAAGACCGGGGGTTGATTTTGGTGTCATTTGACACAGTACAACGAGCTCTTAACCTAAGACTGACTGACCATTTTTTAATACTTTAAGGAAGGAAAAAGGAGGAGGGGTACGAACCGAACTATTACCCTCTGACCTATGTCAATACAGCGATTTTGTAATAATCTGGCCCATACACAATAAAGAACCACACAAGGTTATGCTTAACATGGCTGTACTATTATTCAGCAAATTAATTTATTTGTTCAGCTAAAAGTTAGCTAATGAAAATTATTATTCCTTCAGTCCTAGATGGGATAGCTATTGTTGCTATAGATCTATCTACATATCTTCTATGTAAGCTAAATAAACAAGCCAAAACATAGCCCTTATTTACTAATAAATAAAATTATTATTTTCATAAAAGCTAACCTATAAATCGTTGATTTTTCATCATTTTCCAATCACCCAAATATTTATTAACACCCTCAATTATTTTATTTTGCTCCATTATTAGCTCCTTAGCGAAAAGTATGCCAACAATTTTATTTCTGTGTTCCCTTTCAATACCCTCCCAGATCGAATAATATTCATCATTTAACTCATCATAATCATGATCAGCACTTTCCACAAGCATTGAATAATTTAATTGTTTTCTAACAATTTTAATTTCCTCCAAATCAACACGTCCATTATGCCTTCCATCCCAAATACCTTCTACAACATAAATTAATTCTTTTAGTAATTTGTGTAATTCAATCTCAAATTCATTTAAATTTTCTATTAAATTTAAGGAAAGCACACTTTCTTTAAATTTATTTAATTTTTCCATTAATTTATTTAAAGCTTTATTTTCTTTATTTTCCCCTTTTAATAAAAACAAGGTTTCATATATTATTGGCCATTCATTTTTTAAATCCTCTAACCATTTAAAACGATTTGAGATTTCATAAATATAAACGGCTATATTTAATTGTTTACGCAGCTCATCCGATGGCGCCTTAAATTTTTATAAGCTTACTATCCTGTCTGATCAAATAATTTTTGGCATACTAAAGTATAATAGTGCTAGCTTCATTTACTGTCGGACAGAAAAACATGAAGATTAAGTTAGTGAAAGAATTAATTCAGAATTTGGGTGAATATCAGGGATCTAGCCGACCCGATTCCCGAAAATTGGGAATTCCCGACGTTTTTTGGGTCGGGAATCCCGATTCCCGAAAATTGGGAATTGAATTTCTATGTCGGCTAGATCCCTGGTGAATATAGGACCGAGACGAGAACTCATCTAAAATCTGGCTTATCGAGATCTAGATTTTTTGAGATCTCCATCTCGTACGACACTTCCAGTCCGGGCTCTAATCTAGATGCAACAGAAGCATAAAAATACTAGAATAATCTGCCACAAATTAATCTAAAATTCTCCACCTTTATAAATTCGTCATACAATTTTATCAAATCTCTTTTTTCCACAAAAGTTTCCAAATTTTCTTTTAACACCATACTATCATTTTTTGTTTTATTTTCTTTTCTAGCTTTTTGATTTATTCTTTTTTGTAAATTTCTCTTTGATTTTTTGATATTTTGACTGTTATTTTCACTAATTTGTGATTGTTCTGATTCTTCAGATTCCTCTAGGTCTTGGCTATTTTTTAACTCCAAAATTTGATTTTTTGGCATTCTGTCTAATTTTCCTTTCTCATTTTGCAGATTATCAAGCTCACATTCCTTCTGATCACTTTCAATTAACTTATTCGAATTATCCTCCCGATTATCATCATCCTGGTTGTTCACTTCCACTATGGTTTTATTAGCCTCCTTCTTTTTACCTTTTTTATTAATTTTAGTCTTTTTCGTTGTTATTTCATCCTTTTTATCCCACATTTTATCGTTTAATATATTATTCCATTTTTTATCATTTTTATCTGTGGCAATAGGCATTTCTTTTTTGATCAATTCCAGAATTTCAGATATAGCATCTTGTGGAATGAATATAGATAGATCATCGTATATTCGAGATTCACCGACTAGTTTCATTTCTAAAATAATATACTGTATTTCCTCTAATAGACTCCCTTCATTTTACCGATCTTTCTACTAAAATGTCTTTTGGAAGGTGATTGAAAAAGGAATTCCAGGGCTGTTAATTAGAGGAAGTACGGCAATTAGTTTTTTGTTATAAATAATACAAAAATAGAAATACGAGTAAATAAATTCCAAAACTAAATTTCTAAAACTTCCCCTTACAAGTAAAAACAACTGCCTCTCATTTTCCATTTTCAAAAATTAAAAATCAAAATAAAGTTATCCCCTTTAATAAAATCTATGGTGCTCATTTTCATCTACATATCCTTCAAAATGGGGCTTTAATTCATTTTGGGGCTATATGGGGCTTTTATTCATTTTGTGGCTATAAAAAATGCATTATATTATATTTACTTTTTGCCAATCTTTTCCGAAAATCAGCATAGGCGTCCTTCTTCATAAACTCTTTTATCTGTATTAAATGTTGAATCTTTAACCATTTTACAAATTCTTCAATATCTGGTTCGGTATCCCTGTCTTTCCAACCTCCATATTCAATTATGTTCACGAATTCTACGATAAATTTATTTGGGTCAGTTATTTTTTCATTCAATAGTTTCTTGATAAAATAATAAAAAATTATCATTTAAAAAATACAGTCCGATTAGGCCATCGAATTCTGACATAGTCTGCCATCGAATTCTGACAGTAGGCATTGCTAATCTTTGCTTTATCCGCCTCTTATTCGTAACTAGTAGACTATAAGATATTAGCTAGATATGTTGAATTTCTTTATAGTCATCCCTAGGAAAAGCCCAGAAGGGCACAATGACTCTCGATATATCTCCAATTCCTTCTTAATCCCACAAAAGGAGATCAGTTAAGTTATCTGTTAAATTCTCTCTGTTGATAAAAGTTTAATACCTGATTTGCAGGATCTACACTTTCTAACATTTTTAATTCCAATAAATATTTTTGAGCTTCAAACCACCCTAAAAATAAACGGATCCCATCAGATAATTCAGAAATATTATCAATGTAAAATATTGTGTCATATCGTCTATGAATTCTAAGTTTAGAACTTTCCCATGCCGACTTTATTTGATTTTTCATTTTACAACATCCCCATGTTTGATTCTTTCCACGTTTATTGCAGCATTTTTCATGAATTTTATTATCCATCCACGTATACCAAACAAATAAATGCGCAGCTAACTGATTTTTTCCTTTTATCATATTATTTATATTTCTTGTGCCTATTGAGGCTTGATAGTGCTTTGCTAATTGTTCTTTGCTTCGATAAACTTAATTATTTTAAAATCAGAATTATTATAAAAACGGTTAAAAGGGTTAAGTATGTATGTATATGACAGATTTATCTGGCCAGATTATCGAAGATCGCGATCTCTCGGCATTTTTTGGTTATGTTAGGAATCTGATTCTCGGACTTTGGAATTAGAATTTTCTCGCGAATTCTTGATCTCTGAAAATGTCTGCTAGATCCTGATGTGTATCAGAGGTGAATCGGATTTCCGATTTCCGACGTTTTTTCCTTTCGATTTCCGTGTTCCGACTTTTGAGCCATTTGCGATTTCCGACAGTTCCGAATTCCGGCATCTTCGTCATTTCCGATTCACCTCTTATGAGTATGCATACATTATGGCAACTATGTATGAAGGACTCGAAAAATGGAGGATTCAAAATTGATGTCAAATGTCAAAGGCTTTCTTAATAGTTCTTCCTCACAACGAATCGAGTTGTTTAGCTTTCTGTACATTCAGCCAACAAAAACGATCACCGATAATCTCGAATTAAAATTAACATACTTTTGTAGTCAATAAGTCCAAACTTATCACAAAATTTTCTATATTCTTTTTCATCGTTTAAAATTAAAGATATCCTGATTTTGTGGCCAAGCTCATTCGTCAATCTCTTTTTCAATTCCGGATCCTTTTCAATTTTATCGGATAAATATATGACATGCTCTTCTCTAAGAATTTCTCTAATTTGTTTTACCCTTTCTTTAAGCTCATCTTTTTCATTTAAATCTTTCATTGTTATACTTTGTCCTAATAAATATATTATTTGATCCCAATCTCCTTTTACGACCAAATCAAATATTTTATTTTCAAATAAGTTTATGGCTTCAACCAAAATATTTAGTGAGCATGTAGTAGGCAAGGACACATAAATATAATATTTAATATTCTCAATTAATTGTTGTATTATTTTTAACATGTCATTATTAGCGTGAAGTAAATTTAATATCAAACTATCCTCGTATTTAATTAATTTTTTAAATAATAGAGATTTTGCCAATCTAATTTCAAGATTAATGTCTTCAGCGTTGCTTCTTGCTTCTATTTCCTCATTTTCCCCATTTTCTAGATCATCATTAATAAACTCATAATTGAGGCCAATTAATTCTTTATATAGATACCAACGGTAATTCTCCTCCATATTCCCTATAATTAGTCTGTTTAAGTTCCACATCCTTCATCTAATTGCCCCCTCCCCCTCTGATACGTTCCCTACGCCTTTTTATTACCTCATTTGGCTATCGTAGAAATAATAATTACCATTAAAATAGTTATAATTAGTTTTTATAAAATAATATTAGATAATTATCTCCTCTCTATTAATTGTTTTAATGAAGAATCCTGTTTTCCAAGAACTTAATAATTATCATTATGTATAGAAGAAACTTCCTCCCATTTAGTGTTTAAGTTTCCTTTAGAACTTGAAGGCAAGGTGTTTTACCACCTCTAGGGTGAATAATAACGAGGAATGGCTGAATGTCTACCAACCCTGAAGCTTTTCATACAAATTTCAAAATCTAATCCCTCGCATCAGTCAACTCAATTACTAAATCTTCAAATTCCCTTACATATTTCCAAAATTTCTGCAAATTCTGTCTCAAATTCCCCAAAATTTCTTGGCCCAAGTAAATGAAAAAGTTTAGTTTTTGATAAACTTTCACGCAAAAATTCAACGAAGGAGCCTGACACTCCAATTAATTCTTCTATATTTTTTCTGTGTATTTCTTGTATTTGTTCAAGACGGTCATCCCCATTAATATAGAGTTCGGCTATCTTTTTTACTTGTTTTTTATTTGAGCAATTAATTTCAATTGGTTGTAATTGGTGAAAAACTGACGAATCGGTTTCCTTAAAATAGTAGAGAAAAAATTCTATTGTACATAGATTCAGTCGAACCCCTTTTCATCCACAGACGTTAAAGTGTCAGCGAGTATGAGATGATGAACATTAGTGGGTATTGGACATTTGTGCCTACGTCTCCAACTTTTTTTTTCAAAACTAGACTCGACTCTGGCTTATGGCATTTCAAATTCTAGCGGGCCGTACCTAGCACTGGTGCCATACCCAGCACAAGTGTGGTCCGACCGTAATACAATTACAGATAATAATATTCAGTTCTGAATTATTGATAGTTTCGATTCATTTCCAAAAATCAGCAATAAAGAATCATCTTTTCCCCTAGGAATTCGTTTTTGTATCGTTGTGATCACCCCCTACGTACAGTAAAACTTAAAAAGATTTTTCTCTCAGGTTAAAGTCAAGAACTGAGACAAGTTCTCCCCAACATCCGAACTCTCTGATCATATAAATATTCAGATAAAACCTACAATAATTGGCAATCCCAACGTCGTATTCATAATTGAACTCCACATTAAACTCTCATTTAAAATTGGATCATTTGCCCATTTAACAACAAAAGAGTGTGCTAAACAAAGTCTTTTACGCAAATTTTCTTCATTAAGCTCCTCCATATTTAACAATTTTTGGCCGTTTTTTAAAAATTCTTTATATCTTCCAATTATTAGATCAGTCATATGAATTGTGCCTCGATAACCCGAGGTAGTGACTAATTCACCAAAATGTTCTTTAACATCATCATTTGTCAAAACCTCATCTCCCCCAACTGTAAAATTTTCTATAAAGCTTCTATAACGCCAAAAAACTGCTTCCAATATGAACAAATTTTTTTGTTTAATTTCAAAATCTGATTCACTTTCTTCTGTTATTTCACTTTCTGATGAACTTGGTTTTTCCAGTTCATGTTGATATACATGAATTAAATTAAGTGTATGTTTATCAGTTGGTTCTTCACACATGTCGGCGATGCTTAGCTTTAAAATTTTTCAAATTTAAATTTGATTTTTGACTTCTCTTTGACTCCTTATAAGGGAAAATGTCTAAGGAAGCATTACTTGAATGGATAATCCTTTTAGCCCTCCTTTAAATCCTTTTCTTTTAAATACCGTATATGCTCGAATAGTTACCTTCTCTCAAATAATCATCCTCTTTATAAATTACTCTCTCCAGTGAGAGATTGAAACTATGATCACCCAGGGTAACTATTTGAGCATATAGTGTAGGTAATGCATAATGACATGAAGCCGAATAAAGGATTATTATATGGGTCTTGTATCAAGCCTGAAAGTATTCTAATAAAGTGTTATTCTAATAAAAAACCTTAAGTCTGTAATTTTTTAAATCAAGGATATACTTATCAATCGAAATATTATTTAATTACCTTAATAAAATTTTCAGGATTTTTTTCAAAGTATTCACCAAGATCTGTATTTTCTTTTCCAATTTCTTTCAACTCACTATCAACTTCATTATCATACTCATTATTGTTCTATAAAACAAAATATAATTTTGAATAATTTGAATGCTAAAATTTTGCTCAATAATTCTTTGGTCCTAGTTCCCAAAATTTAGAATTAATAATAATATTCTAATGGACCTCCTCGGAATAAATTTATTTGGACAGATCCATTTTGATCTAGGCGACTTGATCTAATTTATCCTAGCAGTTCATCGACTTTAATTTTTTAATAAAAATATTTTCAGATGGTTAAACAATGCCAGATTGCAAATCATAGGATTGGTGATTCTCATTACCACCTTCCCGTTATAAATTTAATTTTAATAGTATGATCGAGGTATTAATTATTACCTGCGACTTTTCAATATCTTCAAATAATTTAAAGAATCCTGCATTATGTTTAGTCAAAGGAATATCATTTTCATCTAATTTTTTACGTAGCTTCTTAAGAAAATTATAACCCCCATTGAATGTTGATGCTTCTAAGCTTCCTTTTTTAATTACTTTTGCTGCTAAAATATTTTAAACAATTTTTTTACTATGAGATTTTATTCAAATTTGACCTAGACTCATTACTCGATTTTGTTCTTGAACGAATTTTTCGGAAAAACTTCAAAGATATTTGAAGTTTTCTGAAGTAGAACTTATGCTATGAACGATAAAAGTCCTGAAATTTATTTTAAAGGCAAAAATCGAAAAGCGAAATGACAGAGATTGGTTTGGATATTGCCCCCCCCATATGGATATTGGGGTTGGACCCAATTGGATATTGGGCTCGGATATTCTAGGATTTTCCCTATTTTCTAACCATCATTCTCATCCACATAATCGCCAAGAATGATGACATTCATATTCTCAATGTATTCCAAATATATTTTTGTAAATTTTTCCTTTTCTTCAAGTTGAACAATTTTTTCTTCATTAAAATTACATATCTTTCTTTCTATACAATCTATGTAAACTTTAGCTACACCTATTTGCTTTTGCGTCAAATTTAAAATTTCTACATCCTTTGTAGAATCCGCTAAAATTAAATTTCGAATTTTAAAATTTTTCCATTCAACGTTTCCTTTTAGTTCTCCTTGCAATTCTAATGAATACAGAAAATTTAAAATGCTTATTGAATTTGCTGACATATTGTAATCTTTGCTTGTATTCCATTCATTATAAAAATAGTAGATCTGATCTTTAATTTCCTCAACATCTTAAAATTTTATTTTTAAGTAAACTGATTTTGTCCAGCTTATGTCTCCCATATGGAAAAATACTATGAATTTAAACGCTCTTATAAATACAAATTTTGCATTTTCTCGATCTATTACCCCCTCGAGTATTTAACCATACGAGTAAGGAATTATATCGTCTTCAATTTGATCATCACGTGAATGATCAAAATACGAAAAATAGTAGAGATTACGATGCTTACACCCACGGAGGTTGTAAGCTACGATTCTATGCCTCGGTTTTCGGAATGATTCAAAGTGCTCGTTTTTTATTTTGATAATTGTTAACCCTTTACAAGTCTTTTTCTAAATAAATTACAGGGGATATATCACTTTATTTTTTAGGCCAAATAAATCTTCTTTGGATATAACTCTTGAAGGAGCTTTAAACTAATTATGAGATCTTAAACAAACTTACTAAAATCAAAAATTCTCAACAATTCCTTATAATTACTCTCAACATTTTCCAATCCAAGAAAA
The DNA here is from genome assembly GCA_036172945.1 of Meloidogyne incognita. NCBI lineage: Eukaryota > Metazoa > Nematoda > Chromadorea > Rhabditida > Meloidogynidae > Meloidogyne > Meloidogyne incognita. Next base: position 390,103 of record JARQAC010000029.1, on the reverse strand, counting down.
AATTCTACAAGTCTGTGTTTAGCCCCCCACTGCCTCAACAACATTAATTGCACTCTTCTCTCATAATTTAAAATTTCTTTCAAATGTTCTGGCAAAATTAAAATTCTGGCTTCAATTAATTTATCCTTCTCATTTAAATTTTCATACTCTCCATTCCCATTAATTATTTGAATTAATTCGTATAATTCACAAATAATTTCAAAAAGCTCCTTATTTGTATATTTTTTATCATCATTTATTTTATTAAATATATATTTTTCTCCAATATTTATTAATATTTTAAATTGATTTTTAAAATTATTATTTCCCAAAACTTCCAATATTTGATCAACTATTTTTAATAATATTGGGTAGGTTAAATTAAATTCGGCAAGTATGGTTTCGCCTTCTTTATACTTGTGATTTAATAGCTTTATGTAGTAGGGTAATGGCTTGATTAGTTGATCTGAATTAAATAAATGATCAGATTATAGGGATTTTTAAATTTTTGGCTCGAGCACCTCGAAGTTATTATCACTTTTAACTGATTGTTTAAGATTCCAAGGCCAAGAACAAAGGTCTAGAAACTTGGATTCTTCCTGGTCCTCGAAGGTATTAGATCTGTAGAGTTACTGATTAGAGTCGGGGTTTCCTATTCGGGGTTTCCTCATTTTTAGTCGGGGTTTCCTCATTTTTTCAGGCTTCATTTTTATCGGACCGGACCGCATGAGTCTTTTTCGGGCCAAAATTTGATGCCCGACTCGATCTTTCGGACCGGACCGGACCGGGCCAACCCTATTACTTATGCTCCGAATAAGCGACTCTCGTGTTGCTCAGAATTTTCTATTTACTTTCGATTACTATCATATCCATTTAGCATTTGAATTTACATTAAAACTCGTAATCCGAGCCCTATTTTCAAAAAAAAACTATCGTTTAATATTCCTACATTTTTGTTCATTTGCAGATTTAAAAATTATATTCGAATCAAAGATATGTTTCTCATTTAATTGTTTTTCCAATTCTCGTTCAATCCTTTCTCCAAATTTAATAATCCCTCCTCCATTATCATTAATTAAAATTCCTTTTTTAATAAAATTAAAGTGTCCAATAATTATATCATATTCTTGTTGAGAAGCATTTGGGAAGCCCATTACAATTTTCATATTATGAATTTTTGTTTTACCTTTTTCGATTCCTTTTTTAATTTGTCTGAAAAATAAAAAATGCATTTTTGTGAAATTTTAAATCATAGCTATTCGGATTTGAACGATTTTAGTTAACCCAAATTATCACAAAACAACCAAAAATTGGGTAGATACGATCTGGATTAAAAATTTACTAACTAGGGTATTTGATCAGGACTGATCAGGACTAATCCCTGATCAGGATTAAAAAGGGTTGGATCATGTCGCGTTCTAAAAATGGTAGTACAGAAGATCGGAAGTCGAAAAGAATTTCGAAATCTAGAACAAAATTAAGCCAGCCAAGAGTTAGTTCGCCCAAAGATCATCACATAGAGGTCGAATGTAAATTTAGTAATTTTTTGAGAAAAATTTGACCATCGATAATATCGTGAAATATTTCTCGAAACATTCCATTGAGAATTTTTTATTCCAAAAATTTATTATAATACCTAAATGTATTAAATAAATGCCAGACTAAATCAACAGATTCTTTATCCTTATTATTTGAAACGGCCCCATCACTTGCTCTCAATGTGCTCATTGCAGCTCCCCAATGTCCATCTTCATTCAAATTTATTTTCTTTTCCTGAGATAGTTTTTCTATTTCAGAAATTTTATCGCTAATTTCTGTTTTTAGTACCCAATCATTAGCTTTACAAATATTTGAAGTTAATTTTTGTGGATCGTTACTGTCTTCCGAGGTAAATATTTTGGTATAAACATCGTTAATTTGTGTCGAGTAATCTAATAAATTTGTATAAATTGTAGAAGAGATTATTATTGTCTCGAAATTGGAGTAGGTATACTGAAAGGTCATCAAAATAGACACAGTTAGGTTGCTGATTAGAGTTGCCTTACAACTTTGAATTTGATTTGGGAAAATTTTTTGTTGGGAATCTGCGCCTAATCCGTCCTTAATGGTACCGTCCTTCAAAGCTTCCTGACAATGTCCCAATCATTCTTGAGACTGAACAACGCACTATTCCGTCCAAAATGGATAGAAAACAAGAAAAGATAGATGATTGTGTTAATTAAATTGCAATATATCCCCTAACAAATGCTTTGCTTTATATCTAGATAAAAATAGATTTGAATATAATGGGCCCTTCTTTATTCTTGGATTATTCTCTGATTTAAAATTAAATATAAATAACTCTTTCAGCTAAAATTTATTTATTAAATAGCGTACCATTAAATATAGCATTTTCAGCAAATTTAATTATAAATAAATTTAGAAATAGAAGATTAAAAAATATTTTCATATTTTTCAAAATTTTATTTTAATTTTCTTAAAAATATTTTAATTAATTTAAAAATAATGAGGGACTTGTATAATTTTTAATTATTTTTAAATAAAATTTAAAAATTGAGACGTTAATTTTTTTATTATTTCTTAATGAAATTGCCCTTTTATTTAAATTACCTATGTATTTCCTAATATTCACCTATATGCTTTAATGTTTCCGATGCTTTATTTATTAGTCTGGCATTTTTGTCGAGCAATTTTTAATTTTTATAATTTGCACTTTAATAATTTAATTTTGAAATTAAGATTCCGCTTTAAATTATATGATACAATAATAAACTATTTTGCAGACTTGGCCATGGATACGGATAATATCCTGATACCCGCGGATATAACCGGATACGGACACCAAAATTCGTGTCCATTGCCAAGCCTGCTATTTTGAAGCTACAATCAGATCCCACAATAAAATACATCCAATAATAAATGAAGCTCTATTTCACATATTTTTAGTGTGGTTAAGTACATTGTCTATAGACTGCCATCTACTAAGTTTGTCGGATCCGATATCCGGATCCGAAAAAAGGCCGCATATCCGGAAATTTTTGGTTCGGATACCGGATCCGGATATCCAATATTTCCAACTATCCAACAACCTTAGCATCTACCCCAACCTATTTGAGATACAGTAGTTTCTTTTAACACTTAAATTAATATTTTAAAAATTTGGGTAGTTCCTCGGTGTGGATCTACATAAGCGATAACCCCTATTTAAGTTACAGTCATTAAAATGTACATATTCTGACCCTGAGAGTGTTTTAAAAATAAGGTCCGACTGTATTTAAAGCTAAATAATTTTCCTTTATCTAAATTACTATTATATTATTCAAAATCAGCTTAATGTATTTAAATTAAAAAATAAAAATTTGGGTGATGTATATAACGTGATGTATATAATTACAGAAGGTCGCAGCAAGTTGTACTGTATCAGTTTCTAAGAAAAATTTTTAAATGCTTCTAGGCATTCTCACAAGCTAAAAATTTTCTCATATAAAAATTTTAAGTTAAAAAAATACAAATTATAAACGTAAACAAACTGGAAAATAAATTTTATTAAATTTTTTTCTCACATTTTTAATAACTTTTAAAATTAAAAGGTCATGTAAAAAATATTATTTTCTGTTTATTATAGCCAAAAAATTTTTTTTCAATTATTCCCACAGTTTTCCAAGCATTTCAAAGTGTACTTGCTGTTGTTTAGTTGCCATACTTGCTAAAATGTTTAAGTCATTTCCTTTATCCGCACATACTTTTGAGGTTCTTAGGCATTTAAAATGGATAAATATTGAAGAGACTAGTTTGTTCAGGTTGCGATTTAAGACTGGATGGAATCTAAAAAAAAATTTTTTGGGCAAAATAAATCAAATTTATTACGTTATCACGGTCACTTCAATGAATAATTTACAAAATGCGTGGATCAAAAGAAAAAAACCAACTATATCAATAATTAATTCTAATGGTATCACATAATAATTTGTGATAATTACAAGAATATTTGAACATAAAATATTAATAAAATGGAAGATAAATGAGGGTGCCAATTGTTTTCCGGTGTAAATATTTTCCAATTGCTTAAATTTTAATTATTAATAAGTTAATAACAAATATTAATAAAGCTGCAACGTAAGAATCATGTCATGTCTACTGGTACAGAGTAAGGTTTTCGGATCCGGATATCCGAAAAAGGCCGCATATCCGGAAATTTTTGGTTCGGATGGACATTTACTGGACATTTACCATTTATAATTTTGGACATGCTCAGATTTTTTATTTAAGAATTGTTTATAAATTTTTTTATTAAATGATGACAGCTTAGAAAATGCCTAGAAAAAAATATTTTTTATTTAAAACTATTTTTAAAAATAAAACATACAATTAGTTCTAATATACTTAATAATAAAGACAAATGAACTGTAATCAGAGCAAATATGCTAAAATTTTCATTACTGTAGTTTTCGAATAATTGTGTCAGTGTTACTAAACATAGCTATAAGATGGAAATTTTTTTTGATTATACATATTAGTGATGCTCGGGTATCCCGACTCCCGACTCGGGAAAATTTCCCAGGTTTTTGGCCTCCCGTTCAGGGGTGTCCGCAAATGAAAAAATTTTCCGCAGCCGCAATCCGCAGTCCGCAAGTCCAAAAAAACGGAATTCTACGCAATCCGCAGTCCGCAATCCGCAATTGCGGACACCCCGGCTCCCGATGTCTATTCCCGAAATCATTTCCCGATTCCCGTGTTTTTTTTTCTTCCGATCATCACTAATACCGTATATTATTTAATTTAAAAGTTCCTACCAAACTTAAAATACAACAAATTCCAAATATAGGAACTTTAGTTTGACCATAATTTTTAGCAAATAAAGTGGCTATTGTTCTCTCCAATATTAACACATGCCCAATTAAATTCCCAAAATATATACAGACAAGCATAAGTTTCGTTAAGGGAGGTGATAATGAATTTAAAAGATTTTCTTGGTTACAGTTAGTTAAGAAAATCCTTAAAATTGAAATTTAAGTTTTGTATTTTTCTTTAATTTAATTATAGACTTACATAAATAAACGGCCTGATGAATAAATAAAAATAACAATGCTTTGTGAAATGAGAATAATTTTCGAATTATTGTGTAAAACACTACTTTTCCATAATAAAATTAAATTTAAAAGAGAACAGGGAATTAAAATTGTTAATGGTATTGTTTCAATATATTGGAAAATGTACGTTAATGGAGGGAATTCCATTTATCTAAATTTAATAATTTGTTAGAAAAATGTAAGATGAGGATATGCGTAGAATTGGAGGTGTCACATAAGCATCTCTCTCCCGCTCAGCTTTAAAAATTTTAAGTATAATATGAAGTGTAATTAAATCTTGGGTTCAATCCAACAAGAGTTCTAGCCGACTCGATTATGAATATCAGGAATTTCCGACGTTTTTAGGGATCAAAGTCCGATTCACGAAATGTGATTTTTTTCAGACAAGCACTCATATGAGCCCCAAATCATGGGATTTTATGAAGAAAGTTCTGCAGAGATATAGATGCCTCCATGAATATAGAAGCCGAAAATGGTTGAACTTCGAGTAGAAACACAAGAATTAAAAATGATATTGAGGGATATATTATCGTACTGAATTTGTGTTGCTTATTAAGAGAATTATTTTTAATCTTTATATTAAATAAATTAATATATACTTCAGTTTTATAAAATTGTTAATATAAAATTAATATTTAAATAAAATTTTATTTTATTGAACAGATGTTTTCTAACAGTTTTAAGAAAGTATTTACTTCGTGGCAACAGTAAAATTCACCTGTTCTTAATTTATTATGTGACTTTTTGAATTAATAATTATTAAAATTTGTCTTAATTTTAAAATTTTAGAATTTAAAAAAGGAAACACGTTTATGAATAGGAAATTATCTGCTTATATGAATTAAGCTGACACAAAAATATTGTTTCAGTAAGTAAAGAGACCTCTAAAGGAAGATTTCCAAGGACCTGTAAAGGAAGTTACGAAATTAGTAAACGAAGGACTGAACTAAGGGGTAAATCTTCGGATATCCTGATCCGTGCATTAATTTTTGAATATATCTTTCCTTAGATCAGATTTCGAGCAGACAAACTTTATAGCAAAAAATAAGGAAATCTTCGGATATCCTGATCCGTGCATTAATTATTTTTTTTAAACAAAAATAAATATAAAAAAAGCTTTAACGAATTTAAAAAAATTTTTATATTTATCCTTAAAATTAGTTTTAAATCTGTCCTTAGAACCCTTCCCAGAAATAACAAAAGGAGAGGGGACTTGGAGAGCATTTGCTTCTGAGAGCTCTCCCATACAGGGTGTTATCCGATCAGCCAACCATCACCAACCGATCTACCACCCATCACGATTGTTTTTATATTTGGAACCTTGGCCCTATTTTAAGTATTTTTAATAATGAAAGATGTCAAAATTTAATCTAAAATCTATTCAAAAATAAATTATTTTAAACAAAAATAAATATATGTAAAATACACCTAAAAGTTAAGAGCAAACAATAAAATCACACAAAAATTTATGTATTATTTGAATAATTTATTATTTATTTTTTTCAAAAATAAATTTTTATTATTTCTGAAAATAGAAATAAAAAGCTTTGACTTAAACTTTATCGAAATTAAAAAAAAATTTATATTTACTTTTTAAATTTTAAGTAGGAAAGCAAGCCTAACGATTCTCTCGATTTAATTTACAAATTATTAACGATGAGATTTTTTCCCTTCTTTTCCGTTTTTATGGAGGTTTCTTAAAGTATACTGTGGAGCTAGCACGAATAAGAAAAGTCACGATTTCGAGAATCGCTAATTTTTCTTTCATGACTCGTGAATCCTTGATTTTATTTTAAAGTCCTATTCCTGATTTCGGCAAATGGTCGGATAGTTCCTTGGTATCAACATACGATTAATTATTATTTTTGTAAGTAAAATTTGTCAAAAATTTTTTTTTAATTTGTTAAAAAAAGGCCGGCCCGTTCCAACTATTATTTAAATTTTCTTGAAACAAGTCGAATTATTAATGAATTGTTCAAAAAATAATTTTATATGCAAAACCTTTTTTGAAACAGTATTAACATAGGACCAGGCTAGTAGGTAGAATTATAATTTAAGTGTATCTATTTTTGTGTTTTGTTTTGGAAATAGTAAAAAATATTTTTCTAAAGTTTCTTCTCCAGTTTTTACCCTACATAATTTATGTTTTTGTGTGCTTAAATTCTCGCGACCTTTCTAAAATAGTCCCTCATCATTCCTTAATATGTAAAATCAAAGGAGATCCAAGAGAATTTTTAAGCTATGAAAATGAAAATAGAAAAGTGGCTCAATAGAAAATGATCACCCAATGGCTTAGCATCAACATTACGTGGTTTAATGTTTGCTAACCCTCAAATAAAAAAGAATTTGAAAAAAAAATTTTTCCTTAAAATGTTTATTCAATTTTATTCTATTTTTATTAATTTCTTTTTAAATAATAAAATTATTATTCCTTTTTTGGCTTAACTTCCAAGCCAGATTTATCTAAAATAGAAGAGTTTTCAATTTTTTATTGCTGGCAATTTTTAATTTAAAATAGAAAGCTTTGATCTTTGCTATTTATTCGTTTACGTACGTATTAATATGTGAGGTTTAAAGCTAAATAAGGGAATTTTTCTTTCGAATTTTGCCTTGATTTTTGCCTATTCTTAAATATTTTATTAGCCGTTAATTTAATTAAACCCGAAAATTAAGGTAAAATTCTATACATAAATATCCCCAGAATATTGGAGAGATCCTTCATTCTTATACATTTCTCTACTCCTTCCAACCCCCTCAAAATGAATTTTAATATTTTTAAATTTTATTGCTCCCTCGTTTTATTTTTGGTTTATTTGCCTGAAAAATCATTGGGAGATGGAGTGGATTTGTCGAATGGAGAGAAGGATGGAATTACTGATAAACTACCCTTAATTAATTTTGATATAAATTTTAAGCATTATTCAGGTATCTTTATTATATATTTGAATTATGTATTATAGAATGGGAATTGGGAAAATTGAAATTGGAATAAAGGGGAAACATGAGGAGAGAAGGTACGGAGTAGAATTCACGAAACTAAAATTTCGCTCTATCATTGAAACGAGAACTAAAATATTTCTTTAATGAAATACAAGAACGGAAAAATGGGACAAAAAATTTTCATGCATTTGGGCTGGAGATAAAAAATTCTTGGCTTTTTGGATTGCCAAAGAGGCGATACCTAGTAATGTAAAAACGATCGGGAACCTTCCAGATATGTCAAATATTTACTCGATTAAATCTTTCATTAATAATTTTAATCATTTGAGTGGGCTAATTATTTGTAAATTCTAAAACTTATCAAATAAATTTAAGGTTATCTTCAAGTTAAAAAGAATTATATGCTTCACTATTGGCTTGTAATGTCGCAATCAAATCCTGCAACTGATCCACTGGTCTAAACCATTCAAATTTTTAACTAAAAAATAAAATTTTTCAAGCTCTTCTGGTTCAATGGAGGTCCAGGATGTTCATCACTTAATGGATTATTGGAAGGAATGGGTCCATACATTTTAAGCCCTGATAAAAAGACTCTAATCAGAAATGAAAATAATTGGAATAAAAAAGCTTCGATAGTTTATATGGAGTCTCCAATAGGTGTTGGGTATTCATATGCACTTAATGGGAATATTACGATTAATGATGATCAAGTAAGTATATTAAACTAATTTCTTGATTAGGTGAAATACCCAGAGTAGAAGAGAGCATCAGCAATGTAGGCTTTTGATCCTATGATTGCCTAATGTAAAGAAGAGAAAGATCCAGCTGGCTAGCATTTAAAACGCTCATTGGGATGGGGTTTAAGATCTATTAAAAGAGAAGGTAGCTCATTTGGTAGAGCACCTGTACGTGGTCGCAGGAGCGAAGCCTGTCCGGGATTAAGCTTTTACCTCGCTCTTATCTAATTATTATTTTGGCGACTTAATTGAGGATCAATTCAATAGATCATATCTTGAGTAATCTTGGTCTTAGTAACCTAGATTTTTCAATATACTTTCAGCTTTCATTATTATCACCTTAATTCAACTAGCACTTTTCTAACCATTCCTTCCATAAAATTTAAATTATTTTAAGACAGCTGATGCTAACTATGAAGCAATTAAATTATTCCTAGCAAAATTTCCAATGTTCCGAAAAAGCAACCTATACATAGCGGGAGAATCTTATTCAGGTGTTTATGCCCCGATGGTTGTTGATCGAATTATTAAAGGACAAAAAGTTTTTCCCATTAATTTGAAGGTGATAAAAATTCAAATGAAACATTTTAATTTTAAAAAATAAAGGGGTTAGCAATAGGAAATGGATTAATGAATTGGAATATGAGTATTGACACAACATTACAATTTGCCTATGGGCATGGTATTCTGGACGAAGAAACATGGCAATTGTTTTCGAAACAATGTTGCAAAGGATGTGTTGGTGAGGGATTTTTTATTTTAAGAGATACCAGAAAAGAGACTGGAATGTGAGTGTGGTAAAGCACCAGGGGTCTAGCCGACATAAAAATTCAATTCCCGATTTTTGGGAATCGGAAATTTCAGATGTTCGGACTGAACCAAAAAACGTCGGGAACTTCCGATTTTCGGGATATGGGTCGACTAGATCTCTGGCAAAGATATTGTGAGGGTTGTGTGAGAGAAAGTCATTTCAAGATCATCATCATGATCACGTATCGATATCCTTATACTCTTTAGTTATTTTTCTTCCGGCTGTCACTATGTTTGTAATTGGAAGAGTGCGACTATTTTTAATTAGATATCTCTTGAAAATTATTTTTATTAAAAATGATTTTCTCTTTTATAATTCATCATGAATTTAAAATTTTAGATGGCTGCAAGATAGATGCATTAAATGATAATTGTGCACAAATGGTTATAACTATTATTAAAATAAATAAATTAAACATTTAAGGTTGCTGATATGTTAAATATAGCTTGGAATAGTCAGCGGCTTAATCCCTACGATTATTACAGGGATTGTGGTAATTAACAAATGAATTCCCAATTTTTTAAAATTTTTCTAGAAACGCCAAAGCGTTCCTCCATTCTTAGATGGATGCTTAAACATCGTTTCCCTCGAGCTCAAAATTTAAATCTTGGGCAACCAATGTCATGTGCACCAGAAACGTGTACCTCACTACCTTGCATTGATGGTTGGAAATTTTTAGTTTTAAATAATTATTTAATTTTGATGCTGGTCATAGCTTTTCAGCAGAGAATTCAGCAGAGAATCAAATTTCTATTAATTTTTTTTATAATTTTCTGTAAATTCGAATAAGTTTCGATTTTAAATTATTCATTTGAAAGTTGAACTTGCATTTTTTCGATGACATTTCGTGTCCATCAAAAGGGGATTAAATAAATATAAAAATAAACGATATTTTTGGATTCAATTAGTATCAGAATAAAAACTTTTTCCATATCGCCGAAGCAAATCATTGGAAAACGTAAACCAAATACTATTAGCTAAAATTAAAATTATCAAAATTATTAATCTATCAAAATTTCAGACACTGGAATAAATAATTACATGAATAGACCCGATGGTATTTTAAATTAAATAAATTTAAATTTAAAAGATTTAATTTTATTTTAAAGTTAGAAAAGCTTTACATATTCCTACTAATCATACATTCACTTGGAAATCTTGTAGTGATGATGTTTTCAAAAATTATATTAAAAAATATGGTTTAATATTCTTAATTTAGTCTAAAAAATAATCTTTTCAAGATGATATGAGTGGATTTATTAAGACTATTCTGGCAGCAAAAATTCCAATTACCTTTTTTTATGGAGATACTGATGCCGTTTGTAATTATCTACTTGGTCAAAAATTTGTGGAGCGGCTTGGACTGAAGGTAAATCTCTGGAAGATTTTAAATTTTATTTTTAATCTTTGTAGACAAAAATTCTTTAATAAAAGAATCCATTTTTAAAAATCCACGTATAATTAGGGAAGAACTTAAGGCCCAACCTCTAACAATTTTATTTTCATAGCCGAGAGCTAGAACGAGATATCGTCTGTTTCCTGTGAGAATTTAGACTTGAATTTGAAATTCTGTCAGATTATTACCTATTCGAATATTTCTCCGAATTTTGCTTTCTCATATCCTTCTTAGTCAATTTGGTAAAGAGCGAAACCGACGATTTTTCAGTTTGTTTCTTCGTTTAGGTTTAAGTTACCAGAGATTTTTAGGATAATCAAATAATTCCTTAAAACCATCAATCCTAATAATATTAATCTAAAATTATTCTCTCAAAAATTTGTGAAAAATGAAAATTCTGTGAGATCCCTATTTTATTCAAAATATAATTTAATTAACAGTTAATAAAACCTAAAGAAGCCTGGATTTTAAATGGCCAAATTGGAGGATTTGAAACAATTTATAATAATCTTAAATTCTTAACGGGTTAGTTGATACTTTAAAATTATTTAAAAAATAAATTTTTAATTTTAAGTACGAGGTGTTGGACATATGGTAATTTAAATAAAAAATAAATCCATCAAAATAATTTAATTTTAAGTTACTGAGTTGGGCACCGGTTCAAGCAGAATATATCTTTAATCAATTTTTGAATAATTCGAATTGAGGACAAATATGGGTGGAATAATACGAAGAATAAGCTAAATTTTCTTAAATTATACTTTAATTTATTTTTATGGGTCTTTATTATTCCAAACTCAAATATAAGATACACTTCTTGGGACCAAAATTTTTTTTATTTTAATGATGGGAGTATAGTTTTAAAATGGAGTATTTAATTAACAGACAGGGCTTTGAAAAAAATGTTTAATAGACATATCGGATCTGTACACAGATATCCGAAGATTTCCCCATGTTCCGCCAAATTACTTTAAGGGGAGTAATTTAAATAGAGGGTATTTAGTTAATTGTACTCTACCTTATAACAAACACCATTTAAAAAAATTATCATAAATTGGGAAGAATCTAGATGTATCTTCATCTGATACTCGAACCTTGTTTCATAGTGAGCCTTGCCCTTATTTAAATATTAAATCAATTTCCCGTTAATATTTATTTTATTTAATATTTATTTTTAACACATTTAACTTTTCATTATCTTTCATTTTAAATTCATTTTATTTTCCATCTTTTGTATATCTTCCACATTTTACCAACTATCACATTCGTTGCACCAGCAACCATTGCATTGCTATAAAAAAAATTTAATTTTACAAAATTTGAATTAAAAATTTCCTACATAATATCCACATTCACAATAGTTGTGACACTTGTGACAGTGTGCTGGAGCTGGGTCGTTCTCTATTTCTTCTGTAGCATTAATAGCTGGAGTTGTTGTTTCATGTTTCGGCTTCTTGGTTTTTGTGAAGCGAGAAGAGACCAATAAAAGTTCTGTGGCCAGAAGGAGAACGAGAAGAACAGGAAGAAACTGGAAATAAATATTTATTCATAAAATTAGCTATTCCCTAGTAACAAAAGATATTAGAGATCGGCCTGGGTCTTGGCAAGGCCTGAAGTTTTCCTATACCCAGAGTCCCGGACCAGGCATTTATTGAGCTTCTGGATTTTTTCTGGGCTTAGGTTTTTCTTGGACTACAGAAGGATTTGTATAGGTTTAGAAGGATAACAAGATACTAAGGATGAGTAAGGTGAAGGGGATATATCTAGGGACTTATCCGATAAAATATAAAATCCGTTCTAATCAGCCGATATCTTTCAAAATTTTAGATGGAATTAGGAGTGATTTTAAAGAAATATTGTGTCATTATATAGGATTTTTGGGAGATATCTACCCTAAGATATCTCTCCAAATCTTAGAGGGATTTAAAAGGGATATAGACTGATCAAGGAAATTTTTGGGAATGATATCTAAGCATTAATTTAGGAGTAGGTTTTTCTAAATTTTCTAGAACATTCCCAAACCTTTTGCATGTTGATCAGTAAATGTTTTAATTGTTTTTAAATTTTAAACTGTTTGAATTGTATATTGATAAGCTAATTTTGGGGTACTTTTATACTCACAATTTTTTTATTTATTCATTGTTTGTTATTTATTTAATATCAAAATTTTTTTAAACTTTTTTAAAAAACATTTCCTACCAAAAAATATTTATTATGTCTCTTACTAAGAATTTTTTAAAGTTTCAGCCTTAGGAAATGCTATTTTCAATGATTAAACTTTTTAGTTATTAAAGCATTTTTGACTTTAAAAATGAATATACTTTTAAAAATATTATTTTTAAATTAAATAAAATATTGAAAAGCGATCTAGATAGATCTAAGTCTATTTTAAAAATTTAAATATTTGAATGAGATAACTTGACGAGAAAATATTTAGGTATTTTAGATTAAGCTCCTTTTTTCAATAAGTCCAGAAATATATAGGTAATCACAGCTTTTATGATCATATATATTTTCTCGACGAAAAGAATCGAAAAATATTTTCATTTTACTGGCGTGAACGAAAAAAATTGAATATCTAAAATTAAAAAAATAATTCAAATAAATTCAAAACAACAAAAACAACAAATTTAAAATCAGTCCACTGCCATTCTGGGGATATTCCATTTATTTTAGATAAAAATTAATATTAAAATAACTTTTATTTTTATTAATAAATTAATCGGATAAAAAAATTAAAAAATGTAATTCAAATAATTCAAATAAATTCAAAACGCTAAATCAAATAACAATTTTAATTAACAAAATCCAAAAACTAAAAAATAAAATTTCAAAAAATATAAAACATAAATAACAAGTTAAATAATTAATAAAATTTAAAAGTGCAATTTAAAGAAGAGTTTTAATGAAATTAGTTAAATAAAATTTTGTTTATAGAAATGTGGGGGTTTTTAATACATGATAATAATAACTATCAAATTCGATCTTGCCACTAGTACACTTCCCTCTGATTTATTTTTAACTAGAGAACAGACTGAGACAAAATCTCATACAAAACTTGAAGTCGAGATCGGGCTTTTTCTAGATATCGACAACTTATCTATTCTCAACCCTGGTCTCTAATTATTTTTTAGAATCTCGTGGGGGGGGGCTTCTTTAATCCCCAAATCAGGATTTCCTTAATCTACTTGTATAAAATTCAGTCATTGATCTCCTCCATTTTGTAAACTTCAATTGTTTGTATTTTACTTAAAGCATAACAAAATTCTTTATTATTCGTTTCTAATATTCCAGCCTCTTCCATGGATACAACCTGACCACGTAAAAACGTTTTATTCATCTCGTTCACTTGGTCATTTTTAAAGAAATTATTGAAATTGCCAAATTCGAAGAAATACTTAATTTAATACTTATTTTTTAATAATTATTACCCACTTTAAATTTTTATTTTTTGATTTCCATTCGAGGAATCCTTTCAAAATCATATCGTATAACGAGGTTATTTGTACTATGGGGTACCGGTTAGCTGTACCAGTGCTAGGTATTGATCGTTCTGTGGACCTTGTTCCAGGGTTTTTAAATTTTTGGCTAAGTTCCGGGCATTTTATAATTCTGGTTTTGGCTCCGGCCCATGATTAGGCTTCTGAACTAGTTCCCTAAGTCTTACTCATCCCAGGATACTATCCTCTACTCATTGTGCAACCAGTTTTGAAAAGTTTTCTTCAATATTAAAATTTTAAATATCACCTCAAACTCATAACTTTTATCAGAAAAGACGGGGTCTTCAATGTAAACAGCAATTTCCGTACTTCCCTCTACATCTTCACAATTTTCCATGAAATTTACAACATTTTTACCTTTATTTTTATTAATTTCTTTAATTTTATTAATTTGTTTAATCTCTCTTATTTCATCTTTTTCATCATCTGTACTATCCAAATCACAAAACAAACATTCTTTATTATTTTCTCTTGTTATTGCAGTATTACGGCATACGGGGCATGAAGGAGACGTTGCATTACTTGATATCCTTGGAATTGTTGAAAATATAAATTCATGGGGATTTACTTCGACTCTGGTTTAAATAGAGTGTCTTTTGTATATACCGTATTTACTCGTTAATTCCCCTGGGGAATTATTGTTTCAACTCATCCGTAGCAGGGGGAATTATTCAAGAGAGGGGAATTATTCGTGTTATATTAACGTTAATCTAACAGCTGTCAATTAATTAAAGTTTTGTTTGGGGGAAGAGCCAAAAATCCTTACTTCACTTTAGTTTTTCCCGATAAATTAAAAAGCAACAATTTGGCTTTTCCTCTCCCTTTATTAAATAAAAATAAAAGAATAAATTTTTGTTGAAAGAAAGTCTTTAAAAGTAAAAGTCCTCGGGAGTCCCGCGTCCCTCCCGGCCCTCCGGGACTGGGAGGGACCCAACGGGACTCCCCGAAAATCACCCATAATATGGAGGTCCTAGGCGGATGACTTACCGGTGAAAATCACCCATAATATGGAGGTCCTAGAAATTCAATAAACCCCCCCCCCCCCAAAAAAAAAACAAATAAATTTTCAAATATATTTTTAATAAAATTTTCTAATATTTCATTTAATAATTTTAATATCTCAATTATTACCCTCACATTTTTAAAAAAAAATTATTATATATACTTATTAAGTTATATTATTTTTAAATAAATTTTTGTCTTTTTATCTTTATATAAAATACATAATATTGGCCCACGCAAAAATTTTCCGTCAAACAACTGTCGTGGTTTAGTTTATATAATTCTCGAAATATTTATTTGTTAAGAGATTTTTAACAATTCATGTTTACAGCAAACTTATTTTCCTATAAAATTAATCACTTTTTGTTATGTTAAAAATTTTTTAAGTACTCTAAATACTTTCTATCAATGTTTTATTTTTTCAATCAGAATTTGTTTAAAAAAACATACTATTTTATTTTGATATGTGTGAAAATTTCAATACGCGATTTTGATTTTAATATGCTCGATTTCATAATTTTATTAAATTAACAAGTTTAACAATTTTACGTAAAAGATTTTAAACAGCCGAAATAAAAATCGGTTTATTTTCTAAATTCTTTTTAGTAATAGGCTTGTTGTTTGTGTGGCTTGCTTGTTGTTTGTGTGGGTGTGGGGTGCGATGTGTAAAAACCAAACAAATAATAACACACAAACTAATTAAAATCAGTCCCTGTGTGAAGTGAATAATAATGAAGTGTTGTGTACCAGTCAGTTGAGAGGATGTGGTTCCTGGGCAGTTGGGAGCTTTAGCTTCGGTAACCAGCTGAGGCTTCGTTTTAGAACATAATATCGGCTCCGTCCACTCAGTCGGTCCCCAGCAACCAAATTCACATTCAAAATCCGGGGGGCATTCCACCGCCTCAAATTCGAGAGTAGCTAAAATTAATTGGATAAATAAACCAAATTATAATAACCCACAAATACAAAAACAAACTAAATACAAAAACACACCAAATAAAAACAACAAAAAAATACAAAAACACAAAAAATACAAGACCACAAAAATTACAAAATACACACTAACAAACATTCAAAACACAATTCCCAAAAAGTAATAAATTAAAGGGCCAAAGCTTAAAGCCAAAAATAGCCTTTTCTATAAAATTAAAATAAAAGGGGCCCCAAAAATAACCTAAGTAAAGGTAATTAATTATTGGGCTAAATTGAGCCTAAATATTTGTGAAGAGGACATGTCCACGTGAAAAGAAAAAAAAAATTTTCGGATGATCTGTTCTTCTGTTAACGGCCGATAACAATTGAACAGGGTCGAGAATACAACACAAATTACTAAAATAGAAAAGGATGGTGCTGCCCTGATTTATTGTAGGAGAATTTAATCTAAAAAGGATTAAAAGTGATCTTGTGTTTTATGGTGGATAAAAATTAATCAAAAAAAAAAAAAAATTGTCATCATTTACCAAATTAAAAATTACTAAAATAGAAAACAGCTATATTTATAATATTCACACCAAATCTAAAATATTAATTACACAAAACTTAAAATTCTAATTGGAAACGACAATAAAATATTCCTCAACGACAAATACTAATTTTACAAACAACATAAAATAATTGAATTCAAGATTTTATTCTGACAATTTAACTTTTATTCCTTCAACTTAATTCTATTTGTTTGGATAATCATTCTAGTTTTATTATATTGTGAACCTTTCCCATACTATCCCATTCTGGCATCTGAAGACGAATTATTCACGGCTGACGAGGAGGAACCAACCCTAATCAGAAGACGAACACGTCAACAAACAATGGAAGGTATTGAAAGAAAAATTACAAATTTAGAAAAAGAAATTGTAAATCTTGGAATTAATTCTAATGGATTACCTTTACCTGAATATTATTCTGGATTGGAAGACTTTGATTCCTATTTACGACGTTTTAATAAGCTGGCTACGGCTCATCAATGGACGGCCGCGAGATGTTGTCAAATTCTACCACTGTATTTGACTGACGAGGCGCGCGCAATTTACGACTCCTTGGACGGTGATGCCAAAGGTACTTGGAAAAATGTAACTGATGCGCTGGCGTTAAAGTTAAAGAAATTAAATTCCAAAGAATCAGCCCGGAGGATTTTATCTACTAGGAAACAAGAGGCTCATGAATCTATTCTTGAATTTGCCCAAAAAATAAGAGGATTAATTTCTAAAGCTTTCCCTGAAAATTCCTTTACAG
Organism: Meloidogyne incognita; assembly: GCA_036172945.1. NCBI lineage: Eukaryota > Metazoa > Nematoda > Chromadorea > Rhabditida > Meloidogynidae > Meloidogyne > Meloidogyne incognita. Next base: position 372,416 of record JARQAC010000029.1, on the reverse strand, counting down.
AAATTGTTGGAGAAACCCCGGAAGCTCGACTTGTACGTATAAAAAATTGGCGAGATGATATAGCTAAGGATTATTTTAAAAATGGATTAAGAATGGAAATAAAAGAAAAATTGGCATTTCAGCCGACTAATTCAATGGAGGATGCTATTACTTGTGCAAAAGAAATTGAGGAGATTCAAAATGCGCTTAAGGAAGATAAGTGTCGTTTTTATCAAAATAATTTAACAGAGAAAGCCTTAACCGAAGTAAATGCGGTTCGAGCCGAAGTAAATGCGATTAAGGAGCGAGTTGAGAAAGACAGAGTTGCTTCTTATCAGAATTGGAGAGGAGGTCAAAGAAATGAGTGGCGAGGAAGAGGAAATTTCCCCGTCGGCGCAAATTGGAACTCTGGAGGGAATAGAGGAAATCAGAATTTTTACAGACAAAATAGGACTGGCTATCAAAATAATTGGCGGGGAAATTACAATAGAGGAGGTTTTCAAGGAAGGTGGGGTCAGAGAAGAGGAGCCGGAGCCTTTAATTCGAATCGAATCCCAATAAGTTCGCAACGAAATTTTGAGTCGGGAGCTGGGCCTTCGAATTCAGCTAGGATAAGCAGTATAACTATGCCATTTATTACTATTATGATGATTTTGCTGGCGTACTGTCCGGTGATTTATTCTCAATACCAAATATGCCCAAAAGAAAAGGTAGGAATTTCTGTGGATTTTCCATCAGCTCAGGATTGTAATCTACCGCCGACTCATAGAATGGAAATAAAAAATGTTACTCTTTTTTTGCCAAAACTGGTTCCAAGGTATTTTCCAATATATCGATGTTGGATCGAAAAACACGAAAAATGCACTGAGTCATTTTTGAAAATTTTTACTAATGACTTACCGGTGAAATTGGAAAAAACTATTACTTCACCTGAAATTTGCCGTAAATTGACTAAGGGTTCGAGACTATCAAGGTTAAATGAAGTGACTTGGAAAACACCTAACCCGATTCAAAAAGAATATGTTTGGTTTGGTAAACAATGTATACAAGGGAAAAATTATTTTCTCGAGGAAGGTGAAGGAGCAATTATTAATAATAAAATTGAAACAAGTTTTGGCGTTTCAAAAACATTAAAGGCTCATGAAATTAATGGATCTTTTGAGGACCAAGAATTATTTAATTCTATTATTATTTGGAATGCACCTTCAGAAGAATATATTTATACTCATTATCCTTTTGGTCCAACTCAAGCTGAAATATTTTATAAAAATAATTCTTATATTGGATTGGTTAAAATTGAAGAAATAGAATATGTTTTCTCTCCGTTGGAAAATCAAACAAGAAATTCTTACATTTTAGGAGTCCCCAATGATGCCTGGCTTATGGATAATGATGTATTAATTAAAATTCAGGAAACACCAGAAAAAATAATTCGAAAACGACAAATTCAAAAGAAACAAAATTTTAGAAGAACTACGACAACACCTATTCCGACAACTATTAAATCAAAAATATTAACTACTAAATTGCCTTTATTAACAACAACAACAATTCGTCCGATATTACCAACAAAACGACCAATATTAACCACGACGACGAATTTGCCTATTCAAAAAAATAATTTTATTAATTCTAATATTGATATTCCTTCCAATTATATTCCTGCGAGACAACCAAATTTACAAGTAAAAAATAATTTTTTAAAAGGAGAAAAAGGAATGCCTGGAGAAAAAGGAATGCCGGGACTTAAAGGAATGGATGGATTTCCTGGGCCACAAGGGATGAATGGAATACCTGGAAAAAATGTAAAAGGAGAAAAAGGAGATGCGGGAATGCCAGGACAACCAGGGTTAGGAGGATTGCCAGGAATTAGAGGCAAAGACGGTAAAGTAGGATTACCAGGGCAACAGGGAATGACTGGCCCTAAAGGCGAAAAAGGTATGAGTGGGACAAATGGAATTGATGGACAACAGGGAGTGCCTGGACGGCAAGGACCAGCCGGTGAGAAAGGCGAAAGAGGTAGTCCAGGACTGAATGGAAAAGATGGCGTACAAGGACCAAAAGGTGATCCTGGAACGTGGGATGAAGATTTAAATTCCTATACCAATAAAAGAGATCTTTTTGACCCGGAGGAAGCGCAGAAGGAGAGAGACAAAATTATAGAACAAAATCATGAGAATGGTAGATTAAATTATTTAGCATGGCAAGAGTCGCAAGAAAGGGAGAAAATTATGCGACAACAGTGGATGGATTCATGTTTAACTAGAAATCACCAACTTGGAGTAGCAAAAATTTTGGCAGAACAAAATCCTAGGGGAGCAGCTAGATTGCTTTATGGACGTCAAGATATTACTGCATTTCTGGAAAAAGATATTAAATTAAAATGGACATTAAGTTTATGTACCCCTGTAGAAATTGAAGAAATATTTTGGGAGCAAGAAATTAATGGAAATTGCTATAATCTATTGCCTATTAAAGTTAAAGGGAAAATTCTTTTTGCCTCTCCAGGAAGTCCCGATTTAATTTCTGAAGCAAAATTAATACCGTGCGACAAGGACAAAATTGTCGAAAATAAAACAAAAATTTTGGATTTTAGCCAAAAAACAACATTCTTTATTTATTAAACCAATAATTGATTTAAAGACAGGAATTATTTTCAAAGCTGGAAACACTTTTGAAAAGGAAAAATTAACAATAAAAGGGGATTTGCAAGAATTTTCAGATTTAGTACAGCAGTCACATTTGAGTCTGCCTATGGATATTACTCAACCGGAAGTTGAAGAAGTTCTAACTGGAATTTTTGGACCAATAGAATTATTGTCAGAAGGAACTAAAAATATTACTTCAGAAGTGGTACAAGGAATAAAGGATGGTATGAGTACAGGAATAGAAAGAGGAAAAGAAATGGCTATAAATATTAAAGAAAAGGGGAGTGAAATTATTTCAGATGCAAAAGAAATTATTGAAGAAAAATGGACATTGATGACAAGATTATATTGGCTTTTAATTACTTTTGGAGTATTGGCGGCACTCTCAATAATTACTTATTTATCTTGGAAATTTCGTATAATTTTTATTTTATTATGGAAAGGAATTATGCTGGGAAGATCATTGGCTAGAATTTTTCTTACAAAAAATATAAATGAAAATAATAAAAGAAAGGAAATAAAAGTTGCAGCAGTTGAATTGCAAGAATTAAATCCAAAGCCTTCCGCACCAACATTAGAACAATTAGAGGAAAAAGCTTATATATTAGATTATATTCCCTCAATTTGTTCAGTGAGGAGTCGGAAAAGATGTTATATTGAAGTACTTTTGGAAGGAAAAAGACAAAAAGCGCTTGTGGATTGTGGTGCCGATATTTCTTATTGTGGAAAATCCGTGGCTATAAAATGTGGATTGAAAATTAAACCAGGAGATGTTCCTTTGGCTTGGGCTGCAAATTCCACCCCAATTTCATTTTTAGGCTCAGCTATGGCAAATGTGGAAATTGGAGAATCAAAAATTATCTGGCCATTATTAATTTCGGAAGATAATGCGTGCCCGGGAGGTTTGGTTTTAGGAACAGATTTTATGGAGGAAAAGGAAGAAATCAATTTAAATTTTAAAAACAAAACTATTCAATTGGGGGGAGATTTATTGCCAATGATCGCTGCTATGGATTACCAGGAAAAACCAAAACGACAAATTGAAGTCCGACTTTTGAAAAATTATACTTTGGCCCCACAGTCTGATAATTTTATTTGGGGAACTGTTAATAGAAGTTTTGACCCCATTCAAGAATTTATTTTGGAAGAATGGGAAAAACATGATTATTGGCCATTAAAAGTTGGAAAAACGCTCTCACGACCTGGTTCTTCGCGATTAATTCCAATGCGTTTATTAAATTTTGGAAATTCGCCTATTCAAGTGTATGCAAATTCAAGAGTTGGAATTTTAGAACCAATTACTAGTGCCGGAAATGAAACAAATTCTGTAGAAATGTTCAGAAGAAAAGATGAATATATTTCACCCGAAGTTGAATGGGAAAATGAATTACCAAAAATGCCAAAACCTGAAAAAATAAATGAAAAAATGTCAGATAAATTAAATTTAGAAGGCACTGCTCTGTCTATGGAAGGGATTGAAAAATTAAGAAATATGGTTGATTCTAAAAAGGATGCTTTTGTTAAGTCAGATGGTATTATAGGACTTTATAAAGGAAAAATTGTGCATCAGATTGAGCTGGAACCGGGAACCCGACCAGTCCAGCAGAGACCTTATTCAATTCCTCATGCTCTACGCGAGGAAGTTGAACAACAAATTAAGGAAATGTTAAAACAAAATATTATTAAACCTTCTTCATCAGCCTGGGCCTCGCCGATTGTATTAGTCAAAAAGGCTGATGGGAAATCGTGGCGATTCGCAGTTGACTATAGAGCGCTTAATAAGTGTACAAAAAAGCAAACCTATTTGTTACCGCGAATTCAGGATTTACTGGACGTAGTTGGAGGGAAAAGTTTATTTTCTATTTTTGATTTACAAAGTGGATTTCACCAAGTGAAAATGGACAAAAAGCATACTGAAAGGACCGCGTTTATTACCCATTGTGGCCTATACGAATTTTTAAGACTACCCTTTGGATTGGCAGGAGCGCCCCATACTTTTCAAAAGGTTATGGAAGAAATGAGACAACAATTATCTCGAAGCTTTTTAGTATATTTGGATGATGTTATTTTGGGGAGTCAGACAGAAAATGAACATTTGGAGGATTTAAAAGCTTTCTTAAATGTAATGTGCGAAGTGGGAATGAAACTTAGAGCAGAAAAATGCCGTTGGGGATGTTCTGAAATCCGTTATTTGGGATTTTTAATTTCTGAAAAAGGAGTACGGATGGATGATTCTGATTTAAAGCCTATTCTTAAATTGAAGAAACCTGAAAATTTAGCCGAACTTCGCTCATTGATCGGAGTATTTAGTTATTTTAGGAGGTTTATTCGGGGATTCGCAGCACTTATGGCGCCTATTTATGACCTCACTAAAAAGGAATCTACTAGAGATTGGACTGAAAAACATGATAAAATTTTGGAAGAAATGAAAGAAAGATTGACTACTGCCCCTGTTTTAGCAACACCAAAATTTGGAAAGCCTTTTATCTTAGAAACTGATGCCAGTGGAACCGCTATTGGAGCATGCCTTTTACAAGAAAATGCCCAGAAGGAAATTCACCCCATTGCTTTTTATTCTAGGACTCTAAATAAACACGAGAAAAATTATAGTGTTGTAGAATTGGAAGCATTGGCTCTGGTTTCGGCTTTAAAACAATTTCGAGTATATTTGGAAGGAGCTGGAACCTCTACAGTAATTACCGATAATTCGGCGCTGACCTCACTTTTTCGGAGGAAAGACCTACAAGGAAGACTGGCGCGTTATCAAATTGTTTTACAGGCTTTTGATGTTAATATTATTTATAGACCTGGGAAATTTAATAAAGTTGGGGATCACCTCTCACGCTACCCACCAGAAGAGGATATTCAAATTAAAGCCATAGAGCTAAAAGATAGAATTTCTATTGAAAAATTAATTGAGGCACAAAAGGAGGATAATGAAATTACCAATTTAACTAAAAATAAGGAGGAAGATATTCAAATAATAAATGGATTAATATGTGGAAAAATACAAAATGATTGGAAAATACTAATACCCAGAGGATTAAAAAATACAATTATAAAAGAATTCCATGAGGATCCGCTTCAGGGTGCTCATCTTGGACTCCAAAGGACTTTAGAAAAAATAAAAAGGACTATGTATTGGAAAGGAATGACGAGAGATATCACTGATAAAATAAGAGTTTGTGAAGTTTGCCAACGAAGAAAAATAGTTGGAAAACATCAAAGTCGCGAAGAGATTTACCCTATTGAACCGGCTTCGCGACCATTTGACAGAATTAATATTGATTTGCTGGGCCCTATTCAGAAGTCCTTACGGGGACATCAATATATTTTCGTTGCGGTTGATTCATTTAGTAAATGGGCAATGGCGGTACCAATAAGAAATCAAACGGCCAGTACAATTGCTGACATTTTTTTGAAGGAAATTGTCTGCCGTTTTGGAATTCCCTCGCTAATTATAACTGATCAAGGAACCCAATTTATGTCATCAACATTTCAAGATTTAGCTAAATCTTTAAATTTTCGCCATCAGCCTACTACCCCTTATCACCAATCTGCGAATGGACTAGTAGAGCGCTTTAATCGAACACTTGCTGATATGATTGCGACGTGTACTGACCAAGGGAAAAATTGGGTTGATATGCTGCCACATGTCATTTTTGCCTACAATACCTCATATAATCACCAAATAGGAAATTCCCCATTTTTTGTGGTGCATGGGTTCCTACCGAAGTTGCCTACAGAAGCTGCACTGGGAATTGAGCGAGAAAAATATAAAGAGATGAATTTGTATGTACAAAAGATGTTGGAAAGGATTACTATCGTTAGGGAGGATGTGGAATCTAAATTATTAGAAAATGTGGATATAATGAAACAGCAGCAAAATAAAATCAATAAAATAATGTGGGAAAAGGGGGACAAAATTTTGGTGAAAAAGATGGAAAATCTAAGGAAATTTGGTGACAAATGGGAAGGCCCATATGAAATTATTGAAATTCAATCCCCAAATTTATTAATCTCTGAGACGGGAATGTTGGAAAATGCATGGCTTATACACAGTGATAAATGTAAAAAGTTTTACTCAGAAGAGGAGAAAAATAAAGGAAACCAGAAAATGATCTTGGATCCCAATATCGAAATTTCGGACGATGAGGAAGGAGTATTTAGAGAATCCCCACAAATTAACTCGATTGTCGCTGCTCTGGATTTTACTAATGAATTAACACAAACTAACAATAACAATAGAACCGAAAATAATAATATTCAAAATCAATTACAGGCTTTCGATATGTCTAAAACATCAAGCATAATAAGTATTTCCGACTATATTTCCGACAACGAAGCTTCAATAAAAGAAAAATTACCCTGGCACATGGAGGATATTTCGTCTACTGAGTTAACGGAGGACGAAGAGCGTCTTCTTCCTATGACATGTGAAGAGAAGGAAAAAAGAAAGGAGGAAAAAAGAAGGCTTAAGGAGGAGGAGAAACTACTACAGAGAAAAGAGAAGGAAGAAGAGGAAGGAAAACAGGCTAGAATTTTGGAGGCGAAAAGAAGAGGAGAAGAAATTGGGAATAAAATAATCCCGAAGGAAAGAGGAGAAAAGAGAAAAAAAGGAGAGGAAAAGGAAGAGAATGATAAAGGAAAAGAAAAGGAGAAGAAAATAAAGAACGGAGACGAGATTGTTGATTGGGAAACGGCAAAACGATTAAAGAAGATTCGATCGAGATATGACGAGGATATGAAGCTAAAGTATGAGGATATTTGGAAAAATGTGTTGAAGAAAGCCGATAAATGCCAGCAGAAAATGCAAGAACGAATGACCCGAGAATTGGAGAAAAAAGAAAAGGAACTGATAGCTAAATACGAAAAGAAATGGGAAGAAGAAAAAGGGAAAAGTGAATTTAAAAAATTCGCTACTAGGGTAATCTCGAGAGCAGAGAAGGATAAAGTTGAGGAGGAAATTGTGGATAAATTACCGGAAGAGAAAGAAAAATACTTGAAGGAATTAAAAGAAAAGGAAAAAATAGAACCATGGATTGGAAAGAAAATGCGCACCAAACAAAGTAGATTTGATGAAAATGTCGTTGGAAGAGGTATTAGGAATGAATATACAATATCTCCGGATCGAAGACAAGGATGCTCATACAAATATAAGGATTCATCTAACGAAAATCGGGATAAATATTATAAAAGAGGAGGATATGTTGATGAAAAGGAAAGGAAAGACAAGAAGAAAACAAAACCAAATACAGCGGAAATGGGAGTAAATACTTTGATAACCAGCTTTGTACTTGATAGAATCTTTGACAATTTGGAGGAAATAAAGGATCTTCTGAATTTAACCCCAAATATATAAGGATATCTAAAAAAAAAAAAAATGAAACAACAAAAATAATAATTAAAAATAATCATTTATATTTTCCTTGTTAATAACAACCAAATAATCAAAAAGTTATATTTTTTCATTAAATATCTTTTTTCAAATCTATTTAACTACATTAAATTACCACTAATATTTAAAAGAATTTCTTTAATAAACAACATTATTTTATTAATTTTTATTTTTAAATGTTAAACCACACCACATAATACAAATCAAATTATTAATCAAAATTTATTGTTGAAATCTTATATGCTCAATATTCAGACAAAAATTCATATATACTTTAATTACAACAACAAAAACAAAAGAAAATTATTTAATTTTACAAAAATTTTTATTAAAAAAGGTTACAGGGCCGGCTGGAACTGAGCATCAACAACAATATCAATATGGCAAACATTTTTAATTTTGATGTAATAAAATTAAATAATAAATTGTTAGAAAGGAATAAATTAATAAAGGAATGGATAATAACAAGAAAAATTTTGTTGAAAATTTAAAAATGAATTTGATATTAATAACTTTAAGTGATGCCCAAAAATCCAAAAAAAAAGACAAAAGGAATTTTTCCCATCTTCCCCTATTTTAGCCTTTTAAATGGTGCTCATCTCCCCCACCTGCAACTCAAAAAAACTTTCTCTCTTTCTCTCTACATTTGCTTTTGATCAAAGCTTAAAATTGTTCGCTGGTTCTAAATTGGACATACCCAGCTTTGGCCACCTCTCCTCGAACAAAAGAAAAAGAGAAAACAAAAGAAAAAATTGTTTATCAAAAATATTGATTTTTGAAATGTAATAACGTCCCCTCCCTCTGTAGGGTCCCACCGTCTGAATTTTAACAATACAAAAGTGGGGACCACTTTACAGGGAGAGGGAGACTGTTATATTAACGTTAATCTAACAGCTGTCAATTAATTAAAGTTTTGTTTGGGGGAAGAGCCAAAAATCCTTACTTCACTTTAGTTTTTCCCGATAAATTAAAAAGCAACAATTTGGCTTTTCCTCTCCCTTTATTAAATAAAAATAAAAGAATAAATTTTTGTTGAAAGAAAGTCTTTAAAAGTAAAAGTCCTCGGGAGTCCCGCGTCCCTCCCGGCCCTCCGGGACTGGGAGGGACCCAACGGGACTCCCCGAAAATCACCCATAATAATTCGAGTCTTGAAATTTGAACGTGTAGTAGGGTATTTGGAGGAGGGGAATTATTGTTTCAACTCATCCGTAGCAGGGGAAATTATTAAAGAGAGGGGAATTCAGAACGCTATGTTGGGAATTCCAAATTGGTTGAAGGACGGTGTACGGGGAAAAGGTGAGATATGCAAATACTGGATAAAAATTTACGCAATAGAAAATACCATTTAGTAAGACATGTTTGATGAAATTCATGCTAAAATTTTTAAAAATATTCTTTAATTTATTAATTCCGTAAGGATCCAACCTGACAATCTCCATATTTTTTGGTTTCTAAATACATATTGTCTTGACAAATTGGACATGGTTGCATTATGCCTTCACAGTTATAATTTGGCAATTTTATTTTAAATTCAAAATATTTTTCTTTAAATTCATTTTTGTTAATTTTTATTTCTTTTCTTAAAATGGCAACATTATTAAAGTCATTTAATTTAATGCCTATAATCTCTGTAGGATTAATACCGATATAGGCCAATCACACACACTAATCGTGTGCCAAATAGTAGGATTGTCGGATCCGTATATCCATATTCGTAAAAGGCCAGATATCCGGAAATTTTCGGTCCGGATATCAAATCCGGATCGGGAAATCCGACGATTTCGAACTATCCGACAACCTTAGAGGCAAAATCTAATGGTGTGAGAAGTCCTGGTTGTTCTTATGTCTCTTCAGAATACTTTAAGTTATTAACAAATAATTACTTCAAAACCCAATGATCATCTCCCTCTAACTTCACTTCATCTTCTTTAACTTTAGAGTTTCTCAAAAGAGTTTCAAATTGTTCTTTACAATGAAAAATATTTCGGGAATTTACTGGTAAAGCTATATTTAAATTAATTTTCATTTCATCAAGCGAAGAAGCGCCATATTCTATTTGATAGTAGAGTTTAAAATCGGGCTTGTAAATCTTCCAAAAACGCTTAAAATTGAATAAAATTTAAGTAAATTTAAAAGTAATTTTTTTATGTTATTTTTATGTTATTTTGAGATGCAGGAAACTGTCAATTGGTCCTATAATGGTCTTTTAGTCCCATATCTCCTATAATGTCTTATCTTGGTCTCTTATCCCGATTTACCTCCACAGCCCTCCAGAAGAAGATTTATGGAGGAGCATGGGCAATTTCTTTTCCTGAAGCAGCTAACATGTCAGGATATCTCATTAGTGTTATAGAATATATTCCGTGGGTGATTACGATAGTTTGTACGCAAAAGCTTACACCCACATACCAGGGAATTCCTGACGTTTTTTTTTATGCCGGCTAGATCCTTGCTCATGTCAAGGACTTGGCTCAAAAAATTAAATTCACTGTAAAGTGGATCGTGTATTCCATAGAAAATTTTTGGAAATCCACACGGCGGGATCCGATACATAAATTTTAAACCTTGAGACATAAAAATAGAATTATTTACTCTTTGACTAAATCCAGTTGTCCTTATATTCACAAGAATTCCAGGTAATTCCTCATTTTGAGGTAATTTTTCCTTTATAATTTCAAGATTTATATTAAATCTACTTTTAACCAGATAAGGAAGAGAACAATATTTATCATTAGCAAATATAGAATTCTCATATAAACATTTAACTCGAATCTAAAAAATTTTAGAACTTAAAATTATTAAATTTTATTGAGAGTGGGACAATTTATGAAATGTCCAAAAAGTCATAAAAAAGAAAAAATGAGGGAAAGGTCGAGCTTAAGAAACTTCTCAAACTAGGGTTAGAGTCGAAAAAAATTTGGGGGTTTGTGTAACTCGTTACACCCGCAGGTACGATAGTAGAAAAATGAATATACTTCAAGAACTTGGAATAGCAAGTTTCGAAGCCTTGTAGCCTAGAGTTGTCGGTTCTGGACCGAACCGAATAGAACCGAAGAACCGAGGATCTTTCGGGTCTGTTCTTCGTTTCTTTCGGTTAGGTTCACAGTTTTGGTTCCGGATATCCGAAGATTTTTTAAAAACCGGCAATCCTATTGTAGCCTTTTGATCAATTATCTTAACTAAATAAATATGTATAACCTCATAATACTCATCCTTTATAATTTCCGCCTCCTCATTTATAATTTCTGGCATAATCCTTCCAGAAAACATAACATTTTTTATTGTAAAATTATTAACATTTTTGGAATAATCATTTTTAAAATTATCTCTCAAATCCTTTGCATAATTAATTATTTTCGGCTTCACTTCATTAAATTTTTCATTAAATTTTTTATTTAATTCTTTAAATTTTTCATTTAATTTTTCTTTTTCATGGACTAATGTGTCTTTTTTCAAGGGTATTTTGTCTGTTATTTTTCTAACAAATTTTTTAAAGCCATTTCCATTTGAATATTGAAAATAAAGAAAAAATAGAATAATTAAAGGGATGAAGATTCGATTTGTTTTTATAAACATTTAAATTTCTGAAATAAATAAAGACGACTCTCGATCAGGAGTGTGAATTTTTTTGACGTGCGGGTTGCGGCTGCGGAAAAATTTTTTAATTGCGTCCGCCCCTGCTTCTGATATATAACGAATCTTTTTGGGTACCCCAGACAAAGTCCCCAGACAAGACCGCTCTATATAACGAACTATCTTCGGAGAGTTATATCGAGAGTCGACTGATTTATAAAAAATTTATATAAAACCTAGTAGTTTATAGTGGCTAGTTAAAACAAAAACAATTTCTGAACTATAAAAATTAACGTGAGCCAATAAAAAATTTTTTTATTCATGATTTATTCTGAACATGTGCCAGGAAATTTAAAAGTATTTTTAATATAATTTTGATTTAAAAAGTAAATTTAAATAAAGTAATAAATAATAGACTTTTACCCTACTTATGATAATTTCAAAAATCTCAAAAGGTCGAGACTTGACCAAGAATGAATAATGCCACAAGAAAAGCTTTGAGGGAAGACTTAAGACTAAGAGTCTTGGAAAGCTCTATAGTTACCCTATAAAATTTTATAATAATATTATTTTTAATTTAATTTATAATTTTAATTTAATAGCAAATTTAAATTAAATAAAAATTTATAAAATTTAATGCAAATTTAAAAACAAAAATGAGAGAGAAAATAAAAATTAATTTAATGGCAATAAAATCAATTATAGCAGCTAAAAATAAAATTTAAAAAAAAATTTTTTAAGTGAAAAATTTAATAAAAAAAATTTTTTTTATTAATATGTAGACAAGGGGTGTAAAATTAAATAAATACCGAGTGCATCGCACTCGGCATCTTTTTTAAATTGCCCTTTATATCAGACATTTAATTGACGTTTTTATTTGCACTTTGGAAAAATTTGTCTTTAATTTTATTTTTATTTTTACAAATTTAATTTGAATTACGTAATTTAGTTGGCATTGTTTTGGCAAACAATTAAAGACGTTTGCCATTTTAAAAAATTCAAAAACCCGTTGGATTTTAATTAAACTGCTCAAAGGACTCCGACATCGTTCTTGTTGGATATTAAGCTAATTTATAAGCCCTTCTTAATTCATTTTGAGTCTCTGTGTTAATATTGGTATATTCTAGAAACCGGAATGGGAGTGTCGTATAAGAATCAACATCTCGATAACCGAGAATCTTTAGTATATTCTATGTATATTCTTTTATTCTCTTCTGTCTCCAACAAACTAGTCGGGCTCAGAGGTCGTCTGGAATTTTTGAAGCATTGTTCCAGATAAATTTCCAAAATTTAAGCCTCTGGCGCTGAAAAAGAAAGAAATCCGGCTTTTTGACCCTCCAGGATTCTCAAAATTTCGCCTGAGGCGCTAATGGGTGGAAGCCTCGTCTAAATAACATTAAAATTTGAATTTTGGATTTCTATTGTACATTGTTATTATGCTAGTTCGGCATACCTTCACAAAAGCTTCTGGTAAACTCCTAGTTGATAATAAAATAAATTTTGCAAAAAATTTATTTTATTTATTAATTTATCTTGCAAAAATTTATAATGTGCTTCAAACTACATATTTTATAAAAATATATTCAAAGTAAAAATATAATTAAAACACAAAAAAATAATAAATATTAATTTAAAAATAAAAGCATGTGAATTAATTAATGGTGAAGCATAACACAAATTAAATAAAAAATTTTTTAGAAGCAAATTTTAGAGAAAATTTTTTAGAAAAAAATTTTAGAGAAAAATCATTGTGATAATCAGATTATTTTTAAATAAGTTTATTAAGTTTTATTTTACTCAAAAAATATTTAAAAAATATCCAAGAAAGTTGTGTAAACAAAAATAAAAAAATGGCCAAAAATTGAGTAAATCCTTAAAATAATTTATTAAATATTGCCAAATTAAATAATAATTTTATTTAAAAAATTCCTCAGTTTTATTAAAAAGAATAAAAAATATTTTTTTTTAATTCTTAAAAATGCTTTTATTATTTAAATTTATTTTTTTATTTTCTTTATTTTTCTTAAAATTAAATGCGCAAACCGCCGATATGGATAAAATTGGCGATTTACTTCCAGGGTTATCTTTCAAACCTAACTTTGAGCAGTATTCTGGTATATGATTATTTTAAATCGGAAGGGCTTTAAAATAAAAATATTTATTATAAAGGAGGATTAAAAAGGAGGATTAAAAATTATTGTAAAGGAGGATTAATTGTAAAAGCGAATCCTATGAACTTTAGATAATTCATGCTAGTAGCTTTCACTCACATGTAAAGCTGAGCGTCAGGCGACTGAGCTAACAATAAGACTCTTAACTTGGCTATTTTGGTTCTCTTTTACCTTCCCTATTAATAAATCTTAAACCGCATTTGGTTTTTAAACCCTAGCCAGATGGATATCCCTTAGTATCTCTCTCTCTCTCTGTTTTAAATTATTTCCAACTTGATCACCTTTTTTCTTACATTATTCACAAGTTACAGAATTTTTATTCAGATTTTTATTAAAAATTTTCCCACAACTAAAGTTATCTTCCAGCATCAGAAAATGATATGTTGCATTATTGGTTTGTTACTTCACAAAATAAATCAGATAAATTGGTCATTTTTCATATTTAATTAAAATTTAAAGACTCGAATATTTTGAAGATTTTTTGGTTTAATGGCGGTCCAGGCTGTTCGTCCTTAACAGGCTTACTAGATGGAATGGGTCCTTATCTTATCAACAAAGATGGAAAATCTCTTCGTAAAAATGTGTATTCTTGGAATAAATACGCGTCCGTTGTTTTTATTGAATCCCCCGTTGGTGTAGGATATTCATATTCGCTTAATGGGCAGATAAAGAACAGTGACGATAATGTAATAATTTTTTCTTAAATTTATTAAAAGATATAACGTCTACCTTCACCTAATAATCTCTCAAATAATTATCCCCACTGATAATTGCCTTGTATTTTCTACACTAAATCATTATCTAAAACCATAATCAACTTAATTTATGGAACTCTTTAAGTATCTATTCACAAAAATAAGCCAATTTAGTTCAAATTGCATTGAGATTCATCCATTATACTGATCCGCCTCTCTATCAACTTCCTCCAGGAGAGGCTTAAAGACCCAGGACCTCCTCCAGGCGAGGCTTAAAGACAGGATAATTATTCGATCATATACCGAAAGTTTTTAAATTTAGCTACTAGATGGGATAACTGTATAAACATACCATCTATTTAAGATACACTTGTTTATAAAATAAAATTTTTATCCCCTAGGGTGTAGCTCAGAGATAGTCTCTCTATCTCTCAGATAAAATTTATTTTTAGACGGCAAAAATGAATTACGAGGCAGTTAAACAATTTCTTCAGATACATAATTCATATCGAAATTATTCAGTTTACATTACGGGAGAATCCTATGCAGGAATATATATACCGATGCTTGCTTCTAAAATTATTGATGGACAGAAAAATTTTCGAATAAATTTAAAAGCAATTTAATTATTTTAAATAAATTTTTAAAATTTTATTTGAAGGGAATCGCTATAGGAAATGCATATTTAAGCGATAGTTTAAATTATAACACAGCTCCAATTTACGCCTACAATCATGGAATAATTGATGAAGAGTTTTGGAATCTATATGGTCACAGATGTTGTAATGGGTGTGTGGGTGAGATCTTTACGTCTAAAATTTTTTTGGGGTTATGTTAACGATATGGAATGGCCTGTTATAATAAGGTCAATGATAGGACAATAAGAAAAAAATGTCTGGTAAGGTTTTGGGTCGGTTTCTCGAAGGTTTCTCAAGTCAGTCTTTGAAGTATGGGTTTCTGATCAACCACCCAACCTCCCCATCAACGATATTCCCTAACGTAAAAGTCTTTATAAAACAGATGATCTTTATAAACAGATGATCTCCTTTAAAATTTTCTTTAATAAATTAACAAAAATTAAATATAAATTAAGATGGTTGCAATATTTACGAGTTTTTTGACAAGAATAATACAGAATGTATAAGATATGTAAGTAGATTCTGAATTTACGTAAATTACATAAATTAAGACTAATAGAATTTTTGATGCTATGTGGAATGGGAGACTTAATCCTTACGATTTATATCGAAAATGCGGTACACAAAAATATTATTTTAAATTTAATACACTCGGATCTCAAAATAAGTATAATAATCGTACCTTAAAATAAAGTCGGCACCACCCAAATTAAGTAGGGATGGAGATATCTGGAAACGATATCCGAAACGAAATTTCCGGGCATCCAAAATGGAACCCAACCCTCTATTAAATACCACGTCTTGGGTTATTTCTTGTGAGATCCCGCCTATTTATACTCATAGTTTTAAATTTACTAATCTTCAGATAAAACTGATCAAAACGATTTAAAACAAAATAAAAATAAAAGATTTTATCCATTGCTTCATAATTTGATACTATCAAGAATGGCATCAAAAAATTTATTACTAGAAAATAATTTAAAAACTGAAAGAATTTCCTATGGTTATTCATCTCCTTGCATTGATGGTTTATTTAAATTTTTAATTTTTTAATTAGTTTGTATTATAGATACACCTATAAATACGTATATGCAAAGCCCTGAAGGTTTAGATAAATTTAAATAAAAATTTTATTGTCTGGAGGGTTAATATTAAAAATATTTTTTAGTTCAACTCTCTCTCCATATACCGCAAAATCAAAAATTTAAATGGGAAGAATGCAACCTAAATGTTTCTGATTCTTATGACCTTCAATATAGTTAATAAAGCAAATTTAGTTATAAGATACACCCTTGGAGCTATAGATTTTAATCTGAAATTGAGCTTGAAACACCTAACATTTTAAAACGAATCTCAAATATAGGTAGGAGACGTGGAGAAACTGACTATGGAGTAAGAAGTGATGAAAAGTGAGAGAATAAGTCATCACTCTCACTCATCACTATGAAGATAATAAATAAGTCAGTAATCAAATTATCTAGGTTCTAGATAGAATATGGGAGAGTTAATCATGGAGATTGATGGTGAGTGATGGAGGAATTAGAGAATCTCACAGATTCCTAATTAATGACACTTATTCGAAATATTTCGATGAAGAGGACAATCCATTTTTGGGTGTATCTTATAGCTAGATCCGAGTATATTTTAATAAAATAACCTTTTATTCCAATCAAAGATGACACGACACCTTTAGTTAAAAAAATTTTAAAATCAAATATAAAGACAATGTTTTATTCTGGCGATACTGACACTGTTTGTAATTTTCTTATAGCCCAGAGATTTTCGGAACAACTCGGATATAAGGTATATTTTTATTAAAAATATACCTCCCTATCTTCATTTTAAGCTAAAAACTCCAAAGCGTCCATGGCTCTTAGATGGTCAAATTGGTGGGTGGGTGACTGAATATTATGGGGATTTGACATTTCTGACTGGTAAATTTTTATTTTAAATTTAATTTTTAAAATAAATATTTTTATTTTTCAGTTAAAGGAGTCGGACATATGGTAAAATAACGAGAAAAAAATTTTATTCCAAAGAAAATTTATTTCAAAAATTTATTTAGGTAACTAAATGGGCTCCAGCTCGAGCGGATTATATTATTAAACAATTCTTGATGGACAAAGAAATATAATTTGGAAAATTTATTTATGTTTAAATGGTTCCGTGACTTTTGCGCCGAGAACATTTGCGCCGCGACTTATGCGCCGCGACTTTTGCGCCGCGACTTATGCGCCGAGCGACTTTTGCGCCGGGGGACTTATGCGCCGCGACTTTTGCGCCGGGCGACGTTTGCGCCGCGACTTTTGCGCCGGACGACTTTTGCGCCGCCACTACCATTAATAATTATGAAAAACTACAGCCGGACCTCACTATAGAAGATGTAGGATAGTTGGAGATCTTCGGATATAAAGATTCGGATCCTATATACGACCTAAAATTTTCGGCTATCCGGCCTTTTTCATATCCGGATATCTGGACCCGACAACCCTACACTATAGTGCAGCCTCTTCTGGCAGAAAATCATGCCTGAATAGAGGTAGCAGACCAAATATCCTGATCGGAAAAAGTCAAGATCTTTGAAGATGACCCCTCTAGGGGGTCGGTTTATTTTTCAACCTTCCTCTAAGGGGTCGGTTTATTAAAGGGGGCTATTGTACTTCCCGAAATATTGTACTTCCTGAAATTCCTTCAGCTCCTGGATACCATTTTTTAAGGAGTACACTATAATTAAGTCCGACTGTAGATATTATTTTTTTTAAATTATTGCGGCGCAAATGTCGCGGCGCATAAGTCTCCCGGCGCAAAAGTCGCGGCGCAAAAGTCGCCCGGCGCATAAGTCGCGGCGCACAAGTCGCGGCGCAAAAGTCGCCCGGCGCATAAGTCGCGGCGCAAAAGTCGCGGCGCAAATGTTCTCGGCGCAAAAGTCGTGATACCGTTTAAATATATTTTTACTGATCGGCAGACCTTCTAAAATATTTAAAAATTAAAAAACCTTATGGTTTCTATAAAATTTCAGTTGATAAAGTTGGGTAGTGTTTGTGCCTTACTTGGAATATTTTAGATATTTATTTTCAGAAGTTTTCAATCTAATATTCTAATAGAACAACTCTAATTTGGTCGATCCTGATCTAAAATGCCCCTCCCCCCTCTTTAGTGATGTAACTGTTTTATGATAGGAGATACCCCGCTTCGGCAGGAAGGAACCTCCAAAATGAAAAAACCCCAGAAGCCGTCAATCTCATATAAGCACATTCTCTACATCCTAAGAGTACATTGGTTCTATTTTAAAATTTATATTATCCTTCAAATAACTATATCTAAATTTAAAATTGTTTATTATATCATTTAAACAAAAATTTTCAACATTAAATTTTTCTTATTTTTAATAATTAATAAATTAATTTTATTAATTAATAAATAAATTTATTTTTAAATTTTCCCAATCGATGTACATTAAAGCATTAAGCGGAAAATATTTCACAATTTTGATTTCCTTAACAAGATTTCCGACATTAATTTAGATTTATTTTTATAAATAAAAATTTTTAAAAATCCAATATTAATATTATATATAAAACTTAATTAAAAATAAAAAAAATATTTTATTTTCTAATTGTGAAGAAAGTGTCTTCGATAAAAAAATTTTTGAATATCCCCGGCCCCCTTCCTCTTTAGAGAGATAACATTGTTTTATGATAGAAGAAATCCTGAATCGGCAGGAAGGAACACCCAATTTTAAAAAATTATTTTAGTTGTTTGGCCACAGCATGAAGCTAAACTGAAACTCCTATTACTTAAACCTCCGTTTTAGGTTTCATTTTTTATGGGAAATTATTAATATTCAAAAAATTATAGTAAAAATTTGAAAAAATTCTGATAAATTCACTAAAAATTAGAAGATAATTTTTTCAGATAATTTTTATATTGAAAGATTTTTTTACAATTTCCTAATTTTTCTTTACATTTTATTTTATTAAATTAAATATTTAAATTAATGCTTCAATTATTAAAATTCAAAAATTTTTTAAATATTTTATTTATTATTTTATTTTTTGGTAATTTTATTTTAATTTTTTAAAAATTACAAAAAAATTTTTTCCCAAGTTTTTTCATTCTCCCTCAAAAATGTTGAAAGTAAAAATAATAATGGAATATTTGCCAATTTAATTATTCAAACAAGTTTTTTCTCGAGTATTCGGAAACACAATTTACCCATAAATAATAAAACAGCAACTAATTTTGGATTAAAATTTAATAAATATAACAAAATTTTTGCTGATGAAGAATTATGGGAAAATTTTGAAGTTGCTGAGGCTAAATATGATGAATCAAAAAATCATACTTTGACTCAATTATCTAATTTTTCAATGCGAAAATTGGATAAAAAGCAAATAGGTCTACAAAAATTTAATTGAAATTAAAAAATATTTTAAAGGACCTTAACCTCTAGTAAGATATTAGGGCGAGTGCTTTTGTTAAGGAGATTGTGGTTCTATTAAAGATTTACGTAAATGTCCGAGGCATAATATGAGGGTTGAAGAGTTAATAAATATCATCAAGACTAGGGCCAAAACAACTCTTTATGAAGGACTGTAGAGTTAAATAGGGATAGAGGACCTCAGAATAACATAAAAATTTACTATACGTTGGAATATTTCTTTTTTGAAAAAAATATTAATAAAAGGTCTTGGATCTTGGAAGATTTTGATTGGAAGATTTTGAAGATCTTGATCAAAGATCTTGATCTTGGAAAATTTCCGGTCTCGGGCAGCTCTGGTACCTACTTCTAATTTCCATAAATAGTTAATCTTAAAAAAAATTATTTTCTATTAATCTAGGCCCAGATTTTCTGAGTTATGTTGCCGCCAAAAATATGTTAATAGCATTCAACGATCTGTCAAACAAACTTTTATCCTTTCCAAATTCTGAAGGAAACAAAAAAGAATTGTTTAAACGAAACAATTTTGATAATTGGAATATATTTAAAGAATTGTTTAAAACAGAATTTGAAAGTTTAATACCTCAAATTTCAAAAGATTTTAATGAAAATGATGCGGAATACTTGATGGAAAAATTCCACAATGTATTGTGGCGTCTTGATGAAAATATTAATAAAATGGGAAAATTATTTAAAATGATTTTTAAAAATTGTTAGTTATTTTATAGATAGGAAGCTAAAATAGATTGGTGCCATAATAGATTGGATAAACTGGTTTTTGATTTCTGTGTTTTAAGAGAAATATATATTTCTCTTTAAGAGAAATAACAATTGAACCGAGGGGTTCTTCTGTTCGTTTCCGAATATTTCATGATTTTCCAGAAGCTGACTAACCTAGGCTAACCTATACATTGAGGTTATGCAATATAATTGATAACTCCATTTGCTATTAAGGCTTTATACAAGAAATAATAATCTACAATACTAGTTTTGATTTGATTAAAAAATCAAATCATGTCACCTCGATTCCCCAAAAGGATTTTTATTGTAGATCAAATTCGAATAAATCCTGATAAAATAAATAATAAAAAAATCATTTTCAGCTTATAAAGATTTACAAAATATTTCTCTTTTAATCTTTATCCATCATTTGTATTATCTTGCATTGACAGAGATTAAAATCGAAATGGCAACTTCCCACAATTTTAAATTTTATACTCAATACAAATGGTTAATGGCCACGTTGGCTACAATCGGAAGTTCTATACGCGATGAACTTAAAAGAAAAGGAAATTATGGAGTAATTAGTTTAATTCTAAATCCAATCCTTAAACCGATTTTTAAAATGGATAATCGTCCAGTTCCTCCTACACCTGCTCAATCACCTAATAGTTCAGTTTAAAGAAATAGTTTATGGAAGGGATATTTAATAATGATATTAAAAGGAAACTAAATGAGAGAATAATGATGAGAGATTATTTAAAATAGATAAATCTTGGATTAAAAATTATTTTAAAAATAAAGTTGTAGCATAAAATTTTAATTTAGTTCAAATTTAGTTTAAAAATAAAGTTAAATCTCTATTCTATATTAAATGCAAATCAAACCCTGTGACTATGGTAGCCGAATACGGATATCCGAATCAGAAAAAGACGGCATATCCGAAACTCTACTGATTTGGCGAATATGGATTCTATTCAGAAAAGGTCAGTATATCCGGAACTTTTGGTTTGGATAAATCCGATATCCTGATTCTGATATCAAAGGATTTCTGTTGATCCGCTAACCCTTCCTTTTATTAAAAAATGTTCTATATTTTACTATGGTTTTTTAAACTCTATACTAATCCCATCCAAATTTTGAAAAAAGCTTTTTTCTCAAATAAGTTTAATAAAAATTTTAAAATCCCAAGCATTTTGAATGATATTTACTAATTTAAAAATATATTTAAAATGTCATAAAAATATATTGAAATAATTTAGCGTTATTTAAACTTTATAAATAATAAAAGGTGGGAGTTTAATAATATTAATCATTATAAAAATATTTTAATTTTTAACTTAAAGTTTAAGTTCTTTAAGGCTTTATATAAATTAGTAATTTAATAAAATAAATATATTATTTAAATTATAACTAATTTTTTTTATTAAAACATTTTTTTCTTATTTTTATAAATTATTATAATGCAGAAGGTATTTAAAAATTATTAGCACAATAAACTTAGAACTAAATAAATTCCTTAGCCCCATTATTAGTAACCTGTCCCCGTTCCCTTATGGTCTTTGAAAGAAATCCAGTAAAGACAGGTACCCCAAAATTAACCTCCTATCTCGTTTGGGGTATTAATGTCCTTTAAATCAGATCCGAGGGTTCTCGAATCAAGCTAGTTTATAGGAAAACATCGGACTTGACGGCAAGTTATAATTCTATCTCAATATTCAGATTTTCTCAATACTTATCATCTTTGGATTGGTCACCTTGTTAACCGCTAATATCTATGAAAATGGATACAATAAGCCAACTCCAGCTCCCCCATCCAATAATTATTATGGATATCAAGGTCCCCCATCTGGTAGAAAACTTCCGCCACCAAAGGAAATTGAATCGACAACTGAAGAACCAACAAAGGCACCAACGGAAGAACCTGAAAATGAAGGTGGTGAGAACATTGACGAGGGTGGTGTGGAAGAAGGGACAGAAGAAGGAGGAGGTACAGATGAAGGAACAGGAGGGGGCAAGGAAGAAGGAACAGGAGGGGGTAAAGAAGAAGGAGCAGAGGAAGGACCAGATGAGGACACAAAGGAAGGACCAGATGCAGGACCAAAAGAGGGCGGTGATGAGAAAGACAATGAAGATGATGTAGAGAATGACCCAGCCCCAGCACTTGGATGCTGGAATTGCGGGGATGGATGGTCCTGCTGGAAAGGTACCTGCTATGAAAATTGTGCCGGACAATGGGGAGGTTGTGGTGAAGGCTGGGAATGCTTTCACAACTCTTGCCTTAAAAAATGTGGAAATGGATGGGGAGGATGCAGCAGTGGATACGTTTGTTATATAATTATATTAACTATGTTATTTGAGATTTTAGAATTGCCGTGGTAATATTTGCCAGGATTGGTGAAAATCATTTTAAGAAGGCTGAACTAAAGGAAATTTCATAATGATTAAAAATTATTTTTAAATTTAAAAATACGAATAAATTTATTTTTAATAATGGGTAAAGTACAATAAATTAAAAGTGAAAATAATTAATAATGGAACAATTTTTGTGAAAGAAAAAATTTTAAAAATTTTATTAAATAAATAAAAATATTTAAAAGGTTTCATAATTAGAGAATTTTTTAAAAAACCCCGAAGACGGGAATTAGAAATAAGGCGGGAGGGTCCCGATTTCGGTTCGATCTCTATGTAAGATTTGGGTTTAGAAATCACGGAGAAGTAAGGAGGAGGGGAATAAAAAGAAAAATGGGAGTCTGTCCTGATCAAAAAAATTCTGGAATGTGAGCGACTGAAGCTAAACCTTTAGTGATCAGAAATCGTTCCGTATTTCCAAAGTCCAGACCGCGCGCTTAAAAGAAAAGGCCGGCCCAGGATTTTTTACAAATTTCGACACATTTCAAAATTTTTCCCCATAAAAAGATTAAATAAAGCCGCAAGTGCATCCACGAGAATAATATTTGTTATTGCCTATTTTAGAAAGGGCAAGTCTGTGTTTACTCAGACATTATTTTTTATTTTGCCAATTTGTTTTTGATTAAGCCGACAAGCAATTTTATAATAATAATTTTCTCTTGCACTTTTAAAAAATTTAAAGAAAAAAACAATTTTTATAAAATTTGTAAATAATATTAGACGATAATTTAATTAAATTATTTTAAAATTTTATTAATATAAGCAAGAAAAGTCAAGAATCGTAAATCATAATTACTGAAAATGATTATTTTTTTCGATTATAATCCCTTAGAATTGACTACAAACAGATTACCTCCTCTTCCACTCTTTTTTATCCTTTCGCGGAAAAATTATTAAAGACAAGGGCTCATAATGGTCAGATTACCGTATTTGCTAAAATAATTACCCTGGGTAATTTTGTTTCAACATCTAGCTGGAGGGGGTAATTAAAAGGGTGTGGGTAATTATTTGAGAGAGGGACATTATTTTAGCATTTACGGTAAGTGTCCTAACACACTGAGTGCCTTTTACCATTATGAGGGACCTTTATTCTTCTAATTTTTCACCCTTTAATAAGACCGTCATTCAAAAAACTTAAAAAATTTTAGAAATGAGAACAATATTCTTTCTATTATTATTTTCTTTGTTTCCAACAAAAAATGAGTCAACAAAAAATAAAAATAAAAATGGATATTCATCAAATGAGATGTTAAAATACGAAATAAATGCATTTTTAGACTCCTTCCAACAAAAATACAACTCATTTTTGGAGGTTAAAGGGGAAAATAAAATAATTTGGGATAAAATGATAGACCAAAATTATTTTCTAAAAATGTGCCTGATTAGCGAAAATTTAAATTTGGAAAATAAAATAAAACAAATTAAATCTGATATTTCCCGTTTTCTTTCGGATGGGTGTTCTGAGAATATCCCTTATATTAACACTCCAGAAAGATTAAAAATGGCAACGTTGGAGTTGAATGAGTTGGAATTATTTGGCCATATGATGGGATTTATGAGAAAATATTTAGATTTTGATATGGAAAATAATTTGAGAGAGGAGGAGAAAAATTATAATTTTTCGAGAATTGATTGGGACTTGCCCAAGAAGTTTAATTCTTTGAAAATAAATTCTTTAGTAAATAAAAATAAAAAGGATTTGGATATTTCTGATGATGAGGAAGTTATTAAAGAAGTTGTTAGTGAAACTAAAATAAAAGGGAAACCTGTAGAGGAGGATGAAGATGGAATTTTAGATATTGGTTTGGAAACTCATCAAGCCTCATCTTCAGGTTTTTATTTTTTAAGAAAAATAAGAATATAGGTAGTGAGAGGGATTGTTTAGGAAATGGAGTCACTCTTATGGCTTTTTGTACATCCAAATAAATACCACATCCAAATAAACCCCAATTAAATAAAAACAAATTTTGGAAAACTGTCAAAATCATCTCAGAAAATAGCAAAAGGTCCAATGGGATCCAAAATATCTAAATAAAAATAAGATCCAATCTCTACCACCGAGCACCGACTGATTGTTTTATTTTTTCGCTTTGTTTGTTAAGCTGACTGGCCTAGCAATGGATTTATTCGCTGGCCATAATAATTATAACAAAAACCATCAAAATAAATTATCCAAAAATCTTTTAAAATAATATTTTTAAATTACAAAGGAACGGCATACAGAACTCATTCCCGTTCAAATTCAAAAAACAAGGGAAAAGGTATCGCTATATCCCCTCAGTACCTAATTGACACGCTCTACCATCTTCGTCTCAAAATGAACGAATTCACAATGAAAACAAAAACAAATTTGTGGGCAAGTCAGAGCCCAGAATCCTTTGCAACGTTTAAAATAAATATTGAAAAAGATTTGGAAGAATTAAAAATAATTAAAGAAAATACTTTAATTAGTATCGAAAGGGAAGGAAAAATTGAAGGAATTATTAGAGAATTTATGAAGCTTAAAAAAATTAATTCTTTTAGAAAAATAATTGAATCTAGGGATGATCAAAATTATTTAATTAAAATTATTGATGCTATTGTTCCAGAAGTAAATTCATGCAAGGATGATATTTTGGTATTAGAATCTTTAATAATTTAAAAAATTTTTGAAATATCGAGCAGGATTTTCTCCTGCTAAATGGAACACTCGATAGAATAAGCATCTCGATTAACCACATTTCCTCTACTATACATCGACCACGTTTTTAAAGTAAAGCAGCTGGTCTTTAGCTATTTCCTCCTTCAGCAAGTGCAAAAGGTTAATCGGCGGCTGGGAGCAAACCAGCATCTTCACAGACTTGGAAATTATATGCTTTATAGACAATTTATTAATGCTGATTAAGAGGATATGAAGGGATCTCTACTACACCCAAATCCACTGAATCCTCACAAATCACTAGATATTTTACAAAATTTATCAGAATAAAAATATTTAATTAAATATTTTTTTAGAAACACGAAAGTATTCGTTATTATGAATTACTAAGCAAGACAATGATCGAAATAAATAATAATTTAAATAACGGGATAAATAGCAATACGCCTTTTGATAGATTAAATGAATCTGATTTGGATAGTTATTTAAATAATATTTATTTTTTTACCAAATTATTAGAGGAATATTTGGAAAAACTACTGGATAGATCAGTAATGGTTAAAATAGCAATTTATTTGAACAACCCGCTCTTTGAAAATTTTAATGAAATCGTTTCTGAAATTAAAAAATTAACGGATATACCAAAAAATTTGTTTCCGGGCGAAAAAATAATTGGAGAATCGAGGGTTGAGGAAATTTTAGAAGCTAGAACTGAGAACACGATTAAAGAAAATATAATCAAAAATGCAGTAAATATACTTTATATATACTGGCAAATTAATAAGAATAATTTCTTGGCTGAAAATGTGAAGCAATATGCGATTAAGAATTTTAGAAATGAGGTAGCTATGGTTTACTTTAGAGATTTTAATTAGATGTTCTCTTATTTTAATTAGATGTTCTCTTGGATATTTTTATCAAGGGGAAAACGGAAGAAACGTAAGACGGTGAGCCAAAAAGGATCTCTTTGGGAAGCGGAAGAGATCCAGGGAATCTATACACCTTGTAAAATTTCCCGTCCTTGAAAATCTCCCCGAAGCTCTATCCCAAAATTCACCCATAATCCTATGTAGTTGAGTTCACCGAGACATACCAGGAGTTCTAGATTAAAGGGAGAATTTATTTTTTTAAATTAGCTGTTTGAGGAATGGATCAAGTCAAAAGAACAGGAAGCTCGCCGAAAGATTGGACATTATAAAATTATGAAACCGATTGTATTAATTTTATTTGAGCGTTATAAACAAAAATTCGAAGAGACTCATCCCTCTACACATTTTTTCTATTCATCCTCCCCAAATACATCAAAATCCACAAATCAATCTTTAAATGAAATTCAAAGTTTGGACGATCCATCTATGCAAGATTCTGCCTCTACCGATTTTTTATTAAATCATGATAAAAAGAAAAGGAGAAGTTTAAGTTTTGGGGGCCTATTTTGTGTTGGTTCTACTAGTAAAAATAATGAGGAAGAAACGAGGGATATATCTAAGGTATACTGTAGTTAATTAAGGTTTTAGGAGGGATAAGATAATACTGGATTAGGGAAATTTTATTTTTCTATATTATGGACTTGGTATCGAAAAATTGATAGTGATACAACTGATTCACTATACTGTACACACCAGGGATCGCGCCGACCCGATACACGAGTCGCGAACATCGTTAATTTGGTTTATTGTCGCCGCGATCCCTGGTAGACACTTATGGCATGCTTCCCCGACCATAACATGTGGAATCTTTACAAAATAAGAGATAGGAAGTGATTGGGATAATAGGAAATAAAAACACTAGCATCTACCCATGAGCTAATCCAATTCCAAAGATTAAAAATTAATTTTAGAATTCCAAGAAACGTGGGAAAGGAAAGATATTAGCAAATAAATGTAAAAAGAATTTATTGAAATTTTGGAATGCTCGGAAATTTAATAATAAAAGAGGAAGGAAATCTTATAAACAAATAATGAGTATGAATTTGAATGCTCCTCATAATACACCAGAAAGTGTATCGCCTGTAACGTATGAAAATAATGATTCTTCTGATAGTGATGAGAATATTCGTTTAATTACTAGATAGAGATTTATCTGAGATTGTTTTTATGTCGTTTGATACTGTAACTCTCATTGTAAATGCACAGCAAGCGACCTACGTTCCAGAATTTTGTCGGCTCCTTGAACTCTCCTCTAGGGAAATGTCTTTATGTGGAAAATCCGATTCAGATATAGATTATTAATTCAATGACAAGTTGTGAGGTTAATGAATTTATGAGTACAAAGGTGGGAGTATCTCTGAGGGAAGTATCTCTAAGGGGAGTATCTCTAAGGAAACATGGGAGTATCTCTGAGCAAAATTTATTTCAAAGGCAAGAAATCGGCTCTGAACTAGATTATGTTCATTTAGCCTATAAACTGTCCAAAAGCCTAAAACTATCTATTGGAGAACACCAGTTGTAATTAAAATTATCACGTATCCCTGTGCTTTTAAATGAGAGCTGTCCATCTTTAATCTATCAAAAAATCTTTTTTCATGAAATTCTTTTCTTTATTCTATATTTTTATTAAAATTATTTCATCAAAACATTTTTCGAATAATACTTTTCCATAAAATTTTCAATCATTGTTTTTTAATCTTCTTGTGCTGGCACCTTTGGAGCGCTCCATGCATAAGGGTCTTCTGGCTAAAAAATTTTTCTTTATACTCCAAGATAATTTAAAAATTAGCTCACTTTGGGTGCACGATTAACTTTGTGGGCAGTAATCATTTGGTAGTCTCCAGCGTCTTTGGGTCCAGAAGGTATCGAGTCAATGTCACGTGCCACTGCACTACAAAATTTTTTTAAATTATTTAAATTAATTTTTTATTTTTACATATTTAAAGCTCCAGGCATGAATTCGGGTGTGTACGAGTATGTAAGGGTCTTTCTAGCTCTTAAGGGCTGGTAGCCGTGGTAGATACCGTCCTTTAATTCTTGATAGCGGTTGTCACCTTCACCCTTGTCGACCATTTTAAATTATTTTCTAAATATGAAAATTAATTAAAAATTAAAAAAATTTTTGTATATTGATGATTAGGACAGAATAATTAATTTTTTAAATTAAAAAAATCACAGATTAAACAAGATTAATAGGGATTTTACTATTGGGAGCTTTTTTTAGAAGATAATTAAATTTAATCGAGGATTTTTTTAGTTTTTTTTTAATTTTTTAATCGAGACTTCCCTTCAAAAATTCTAACAGCTCAGCTCCTCCTGGTATTTCCAGAAGTCTGCCGATACCATGAACATGGAGAAATAGATTCCCCTAAGTTAGGGTAGATATGCTTAATAATTTTTAAACCTAATGATTTTTAAATTATATCCCAAATGTTCTGGATCTACCGTAGGTAATAGAAAATTTTTAAGACCTATTTGAGACGTTCTAAACTAGATTTAAATTAGTCTTTAAAAATTAGTCTTTAAAAATAATTAAAAGGAAAGCTCCCTATAGTGAAATCCCTAGATTGAATTTACTAAGAGTTAATTGGGAGGGATAAAATAAATAATAAAATTTAAAAAATAAAAATCTATGTATATTCTTTAATTTTTAAAATAAAAGCATTTTATATTAAAAATATTTGAACAAAAAATTTTCAAATAAACTAAAGATATTTGTTAAAACGTCTGACATTTTATTGTTCTTATTTAGAAGAACATATGCCATTTATTTTTTTCTTTCTTTCAACCGTTTAACGTCAAATGGCTTAAAAATTTAAAATCCCCCAAAATCAATTTTCTTTCAAAAAAAAAAGATTTTTTTTTTAATATTTGTTGAGAGATGAGTAGAACATCGGGCTTTTTTTCTTCCGATTTCTTCAAAGCTTGTGTGGATATATTTATTTTTATGTTTTCTATATTTTATGGCAAATAACAGTTGTGATCCCAAAACCTTGTGGGCTAAAAGTTTTTTGACTTGATTTCATGCGAACTTTAAAGTTTGGAATTGGCCAAAGTTTTTTTTGTGAAAAATGGATTTAAAAAATTTTTAATGAATGAATGGATAACTAAAAAATTAATAGGGAAAAATATTTTTGAAATGAAAATCGGATCGAGACGTTCAAAAAGCTCGTTAATGATATGCTTGTTTTTTCTTGATAACGATCTCGACATCTCGAACAATACTCATATCCTGTCTCAGTTTGGCAAGATTATAAAATGATTCACTATTCGAGTTAAGTAAATGGCTAATATTTAATTATTAATGGCATATAATTAATTATTAATGGCATATACATAATTACTAAATTAATATATTTATACAAATCGTTGATTTTTTTATAATTTTTGAAGGAAATTGGTGCAATTACTTTGTGATTAGTATTCCTCCTGAAATTATCCCTGTTGTTAGATTCCCCGTTTATCCATTTCGTTTCTCGTGTGTAAGAGGCGTTACTGATGGAAGCAAATTATCCAGATGTACCACAATAATCGGATGGAATAATCAAAAGATCAGAGAAATGATCCTTTATATTTTCTCGTTAATATGACTTATATTAGAATTCGAAAAACACCTTGATCAATTCATATTTTAAATAAAATTATTTTTTTTATAAATTTATTTACACCACCCTATGTTTTCTTTTAATTTATTTATTAAAATATTTGTGTGGTTGGTTTTTCTAATAAAAGAAATATTATTTGGGGAAATATAATTATTACCAAAAAGTTTTGAGTAAAAAACCGGTTCCAATTACCCTTCCCAAAATGTAAAAATAACGCGCATTCCTTTAAAGAATTATTTTTATTTGTTTTTGTTTGATTTCCTGTGGGGGCGTCCAAATTCTTTTTATTTTATTAAAAAATATTTTTTTATTTTTTAATTATCTAAATCATAAAAATTAAAAATTAAAGTCAAAACTGATTTATATTTTAAATTTTTTAATTATTTATTTTATAATTTTCTTTCATAAAAAATTATTTATTAATTCAATTTATTGTTTAATCTAGATATATTGGGATAAATAATATTTGAAATCAACGAAAAAATTTTATTAGCCAATTTTATTCAAAAATCATACCAATTTTGTTTCTTATATGTATATGAATAACCTTTCAGATATATCATTTATCGACACAAATCTTCTCACTCAAATCCTTTTTTGATGCTTCAAGTTCGAAGCCTAAAGCATTAGTTAGCCATCTAATTATTGGCATTAGTTTAGTCTTTGAATTTTGCTTAATCAGATATCCCAGTTGGGGACTATTGTAAATATTGAGGACGTTAGCCCTTAGCATTATATGGCATTCAAAGAATTCCTTCCCCAAATTTTTGAATTAATTTTAAATAAAAATGATTTTCTGTTTAATTATGTAAGAGTAATTTAAATTAAGATTAAATTTATTAAATGTTAAAAGCAACACATAATTTACTTGTCCCTAATTGGAAGGAAGGTGTAGTTTATTTAGTTATATTTCCAAGAACACATTCAATTCCTTCCTCATCCCCTTCATCATTAAAATTGGAAACATGGCTTAGAATGAATAATATTAAATATCAGGCAAATAAATTTAATTTTTTTAATAAATTGTGATTAAAATCATGGAAAAAAGCTATGGGACGGATATTAAATTGAGAGATTCATTTACGTAGAACCTAGCAGGGATGGGATCTCTCGCATCTTCCGCCCACGTCCGTTTTTATTTTCTTCCATTTTCCCAACATTCTTCCATTTTCTTCCACCTTCCGTCTTCCGCTTTTTAAAATACATCAGGACCCATCTGTGAAAAACCCATCTATTTGAAGGATCTAAAGGTATTAGGAGAAAAATATTTTTTAAATTTAATGCACCCTGAGTTCTAATAGGAACGTTTCCTATTAATTAAACTGAGACGGAATGATATAAGATTAATTTTATCAACATTCTTCATCGGCTTCTTATTTCTCAGAATTAATTATAATTATTTTCAGAATGTGAGTAACCAGTTTAAACATGCTTCTGTGAAGGGCCAAGTCCCGTTTATTGAATTAAATGGCCGTCAACACGCTGACAGCAATTTTATAATAGAGCATTTACGTTCGCATTTTAAGTTGCCTATTGACGGAAATCTTAACAGCTCTGAACGTGCCAATCTACGAGCTTTTAGTTTGCTTATTGAAGAATCCTTCTTTAGGTATAATGAAAATTCTCTTGAAATTTTTTAAATATTTAATGAAAAATTTTCTGAAAGTATTAAAATAAAATTAAAATAAAAATTCTAGGTGGTCTATTTATTAGGTATAGCTTGAATAATACGCTAAATTGGCGTGAGTAATAGAGGGAATTTCAAGATACTGTTACAAAAAGGACCTAATTTTAAGACCTAATTCAAAATAGTCTTAAAATCTTTGACTTTCTCAGCAGCAGCTTTACCGTGACACCCAAAAATGAGTCAGATTAAATTTAATCTTAAAAATATTTTCCAAAAAAAATTTTTTAGGAGTTCCAAATAACCAAGCAAGCTTTCCTTTTATCCAAATACAAATAACAATTTAAAACAGGTGCCTCCAGTATGATTTTAGTATTAACGCCTCATGGATTGGAACAGATTCAGGCTATTTACCTTATTTTACTGGAGCCAAAAAATTTATCGCAAAAAATTTGATACCCAAAAAACATCAATATACGGTTGTTAAAGAATTTAAAATATTAATTTCTAAATTTAAAATAAAGACAAAGAAAACGCTTAATGCGCAAGGCTATGGGCGACACTCAGCTAATGAAATAGAAGATATCGCCAAAAAAGATTTGATGGCACTATCAACATTTCTTGGGGAAAAGCCTTACTTTTTTGGTAACCAACCTTCAACGGTGTGTTTAAATTTTTAGAAATTTTCCGAATTTTCCCTAGTATATTTTTACTTTTTCAATTTATACTATGTAGCAGGGATAGAACAGACGGGTTACCCGAAACCCGGACTTTTTTTCGACCCGAAACCGTGACATTTTTCGACCCGAACCCGACCCGAACTTTTTCTCAACCCAACCCATCCCTGCTATGTAGTTAGACCGTCGCTCAAAATCTTTTATGATCCCCCCTCAATAATCATTTAAATTACATACCCTTTTCGAGCTAATTAAACCTGAATTATGAAACCTAAATGGATTTATGAATATATCAATATATTTTTTGTTTAATATGTACTGATTTTAATTTAGCTCGATGCCATCGCCTTTGGATTTTTGGCAGTTTCAATTTATGTGCCACGGAATTTAAAAGAAATAAATCAATTTATCGAAAAAAGTACCCCAAATCTTATGGAATTTGTAAAACGGATGAAAGAACAGTTTTGGCCAGACTGGAGCGAAATTTGTGAACAATTGGCGTTGAATACAGAGGATATAAAGAAGTGA
The DNA here is from genome assembly GCA_036172945.1 of Meloidogyne incognita. Classification (NCBI taxonomy): domain Eukaryota; kingdom Metazoa; phylum Nematoda; class Chromadorea; order Rhabditida; family Meloidogynidae; genus Meloidogyne; species Meloidogyne incognita. The sequence continues at coordinate 339,740 of JARQAC010000029.1, read as the reverse complement.
GGATATCGGGGAAATACGCTAAGTACAATTAAAATAATTAAAAAATAATTAATAATATTTTTAAATACATATCTACTTATAAATAATATTATGTACATAGTTTTCAAATAAAGATTTTCAAATAAAAATTAAATTTTCCAAAAAAATTTACTAAAAAAATAAAAAATTCTTAACGTCATGTACCGCAGATCCTCGATTAATTACCATATCTTATACCTGGGTATGTTATTCAGACACATAATGAACGGTGCCGTCCCGTTTCATTAAAATTAGCAATTTATCTACATAGATGGTCATATCTAAATATTCATCTAAGAATAGTAATAAAGGGAGGGTGATTAATCGAGAGAGTACAGTATCCTTAACTTCGCCCTTTTCTCGAATTCTTATTTTTTGTTTTTGAAAATTTCTCCTTTTTATTTTTGGAAGCTTTACCTTTTTCCTGAAAAATAAGAAAATTATTTAATAATTTAAAATTAATCACCAAATCTTTCAGTTTTGGCAAAAATACAAAATTCCCATTAACGTAATTATCACAACTATTTGGAGGTGTAAGCTTATTATGATCCAATGGATTTTCTTTTCGCAAATTTTGAGTAGGTCCATAATATACTTGTGAATATTGTCTGTATATTTGTCTGTTTTCATTTTTTATTTGGATTTTATTAGTATCATTAATTGTAGATGGATCTTCAGTTTTATCGTAAATAAATGAGGATATCCTTCAAAATAAAATAATATTTTCGAATTTTTCTTTTGTAAAGGATAAGGTATTGAATCCAGTTTCAATACTTTGTCTACTTAGTCAAGCCTCCTCCCTTAGTTAAGCCTCTTTACCCGTTGGCGGATAGATGGAACTCTTCGGATATCCGGATTTTATTTCCGGAAAGAAAATTTCCGGAATTCCAGCATCATGATCCGCCAAGCTAATTCCCACTAAGTCCCGAGAAAATAATAACCGAAATCCCAGTTTATAGATAAACTGTAATATTTTAAGCTTTTATTAGCCATATTATTTGACTTATAGAATAAAGAATATGCCAACGTTAAAAATTAAAATTTAGAATTCATAAACTAACTTTTGATCAATTTCTGATTCACTCACAAAAAATGAAAATACCATTACTGATCCTTTATTCAAACTTTTTGTATAATAACTAAGCATTTCTATGCTTTCTTTTGCAAAGTTTGTAACTTCATTTTCAGAATCATTAATCAGTTTAATGCCAACAATCCAAGTTGTACATGGTCCATATAATCTGTTTTTAAATTTAGTTATTTTAGTTATAGGGATATTATAGGGATATAACATTATAGGGATGATGTTAACATTGTGTAAATACAATAATATAATTTTAGAAATAATTTTAGAAATAATGAAAATGTTGGCACAATCTAGTGTGCTCTTGATTCACCCTTACATTCAATATCAAGAATATATTGTGGAAATCGAAAATTTTCCCTCCTGACAAATTAATGTTATTTCTCAATTATGGATTCGCACTAGTGTTGCGCCGGAAGTTCCGGCTCCGGTAGGCCGGAAGATCCGGTAGGCCAGTCGGTTCCGCTAGGCCAGAAGTTTCTGGAATTATTTGTAAACATACCCTTTGATCAAACAATTTTCTTCTTTTCTTTGAAAACTACTGATCACATGATATTGTTCAATTTGATCTTTTATCTTGGCCAAATCCGCCCACTTAAATAATGTTTTTCTTAATTTTGCTTTCACAGAAATACAATTATTATTTATCTGTATTTCCGTCTCCAAACATGTAATTAAAATAAAATAATTGTAATATTTTTTATAATCAAAATTTTCAAAAAGTTTTAAATAATTATTGTGCCCTTCATTTTTAAGTAAATTGTAGGCTTAAAAATAAATTTCAAAAAAATTTTTTTTGAAAATTTTTCAAAGACCTTCTTTCATAATTTTTGTAATTAATTTTCTTGTATTTAAATTAACATTATATGCCGTATTTTGCTCGGGATATAAAGGAGAGATTACAGGCATCTGATCGCCTTCATGTCCATTAGATGGGTCAATATCTGTAATCTCCCAGGGTCTTAAATTTATGTCTTCTTTTGAATTTAATTGTTGTTTCGGGTTTAATGGTTCTACAAGCACGGGCATTGGCCAGTCCCTGTAATTTAATAAATCGAATATATTAAGAGATTATTAAATAATTGTTTGATTTATTTCAATTTTAATTCGTTATTAGTTTCAGGTTCACTATTCTCACAAAAGAGCAGGAATCCTTGTGATTAAATCAGATATAGTTTAATAACTTGGGCTGCCCTGTATCAGGATCATGGCCTGAAATCCGTATAGGCATTTGACAGATGTTATATACCGTCTGGTCATGGGATTCTGAAAAGTCGGAATTTTTCTGACAGATAACGGTCTAATGATAGCGATCGACACCAATTTAAAAAATAACAAACCAATTTGCAAATGTAAAAAAGAATTTTTTAATTAAAACCAATAAATTTTCTGATGTATAAATTAAAATAATTTTTGAACACATAATAGTTAATATAGTTCCACTTAAATATCCAAACATATTTGAATAAATTTCGTTTTCTTAATTTAAAAATTAAGAAAAATATTTTATTAAAATTACTTTTTGCCCATAGTTTAACAGTTCGAAGTAAATTTGTAAAAATTGGCCTTCTTCCATCATCAATGAGAAAATATTTTAGTCTATATGCAATTCGATAACCTTTAAATTTTATTAATGATTGAAGGTAGTCCAGAATGTATAAGAAAGATAATCCCTTATGTAATTGGGGAAGAATCAACTCATATAATGAGGTGTATTTTAAATAGGGAGAATCGCTTAAAGATATCCAACCATATTTATAAATCTAGCTTAAATTAAGGTGTTTGAGTCACACATATCGTGATGAACATATCCGGATATTTCAATTTACGGAAACAGGCTCTACTGGTTTCACGACCTTGGCCATAGATCTAGTACAGTCATAGTATGTTCGCACGATATGCCCGCACAAAAAGTCCCTCTATTTTGGATGCATCTCCGTTAAGTTCTAAAAAGTCTAAAAATAATTCACCTGCCAAAATTATGACACTTTTAGTTAATACTTTTTTCTCATCTGCATTAACCATCTCTTCAATAATCATATCAATCTTTTTCAGATTATCCAAAATTATTTTTCTACTAGCATAATTAGTTAAATCCCCATATGAGGTATTTATTTTAGAAGCATTAATTGCAAACATTATATCAATTTCTATATTTTTATATTGTATTTCAATTAGTGGTACTCTTCCATAAGGTATTGAGTTGACCTGATAATTTAATGAATTTTATTTATTCTAGTGTAGAATTTTGCTAATTATTAATAATAATTAAGGAAAGCTTTTAAATGTCCAAAAATATTTGTAATACCCCCTCCCTGAAACACACGAGTTTTCAGGTAGGGGAACTGGTTTTCATTTTTTTTCGTTGTTGGGAACGGGGTCTGTGTACTTTCGGTTCATTCTTGCCATTAATAAACAAAATTTTTATTTAGAAACCTTTAAATCCTCCATATCATTCTCAAGTAATTTAATGGTCGAATTAAACGTATCAACTCCTTCGCCAAATATAAAATCATGTTCTTGGCAAAAACGCCCAGAATTAAAATTTGCTTTGCATTCATTACATTCTTTAACTACATTAGGAATAAGACAACGATTTGGAAGTAGAAATATAATATCCAAATCGGAATCTGCTGTTGCTGTTTCTAATAGGGATGAACCACCAACGATCATTGAATAATCCGCTTTAATATTTAATAATTTATTTGAAGATTTATTGAGTAGCTGATAAATGATAGTAATTGTGGTGATCAAATTAAGATGAAAATTTGATTAACAAACTAAAGATAGCCATAACATCGTTTTTATCTCAAAACCTCATATAATGTATTATTAATTAAAAATAATTAATATCATTAATTATTAATATTATTAATAATTAATATTATTATTAATTAATATTATTATTAATTAATATTATTATTAATTATTATTATAAATATTATTAATATTATTAATTATAAATAAATTTCGTATTATTATAGTAATAAAAACATATAGATATATTAAATCCTACATTTTTATAAATTACCTTGATATTTAATACCAACAGAACTACATTGTTTATTCAGCCACATTTTTACTTGTTTTTCTATCCATTGAATAGCTTCATTCCTCTTAGCTTTTACATCATCGTCCAAATAATAAATTTTATCCAAATATTCCCTTAGCTTAATTTATGGATTTATTTTACAAATATAATAATTTTTATGATGTAATAATTATTAAATATAAATCACCTCTCCATCATCATTTCCATCATCCTTTCCGTTATCAATTTTTATAATTTCCTTCTTCTCACCATTATTATTATTTTTATTTGCCCTTTCATCTCCTTCAAATTCATTATAAAACTGATTTAATATTTCATATAAGTTGAAATTTTTCCATTTTTCATTCGAAACTTTGGTTATCAATTTATTTTCTGAATTAAATCTATCCATCTCATTTCTCAATGTATTATCTAAAAATTTTATTGAGTTTCCCCAAATTTTAACTTCCTAAGATTACCCATAAATTGTTGATCAAGCATTATACGTGTTCTCTTTAAGCGAGTTTCTAATTCTCCTATAAATTTATTTATCAATTTATCCTGCTCATTAACTGATAGATTATCTTCTGACTTATCAATTAAAGGGTAAAGATTCGCGAAGAATTCAAATTTTATTTGCCCATTTTCCTCAAGACATTTATCTCCAAAATATTTTTGAAAATATTCACGATCAATTAACACTTGATCTTCTGTATTGATACAAGCATTTTTAGCGAACATAGTTGATAAAAATGTTAAGCGAAGATGTGAAATTATATTGGGCATTTTTGAATAGTTAATGTATGTTTTTCTTAAATATTATTGAATTAAATAAATTTGAAGAATTTATTAAACTTAACTACTAAACCATGGACTTTTAAGCTTAAACTTAAAAATAGAAAACTAAGTAAATTAAAGTTTTTATACTTTAGAAAAAGTTGCTAAGTTTGCTTTAAGTATATTTAAAGTTACTAAACTCAGATTATATTTAAAACTTGTAATACTAGAATTAAATTTATTTAGGTTAGTAAACTTATAGTATTAAGCGAATATATATTTATTTAAAGTTGTTATTTAAAGTTGGTAAGCTTAAAAATAGGTTAATTTATGTTTGTAAGCCTTAAATTAAGTTTATATAAAGTTCGTAAACTTAAAATTTATTTAAAGTTGGTAAGATTAAAATTAAGTTTATTTAAAGTTGGAAATCTTAAAATTAATTTTATTTAAAGTTGGTAGGCTTAATATTAACTTTATTTAAAGTTGGCAAATTTAAGTTGTTTATTTAAAGTTGGTAAGCAAAATAAGTTTATTTAAATAGATAAGCTTAAGATTAAGTTTATTTAAAGTTGATAAGCTCAAAATAAGTTTATTTAAAGTTGGTAAGATTGAAATTAAAATTATTAAAGTTGGTAAGCTTAAAATTAAGTTTATTTAAAGTTTGCTAGATTAAAATTAAGTTTATTTAAAGTTGGTATGCTTATAATAAAGTTTATTTAAATTGATGAGTTAAGTTAGGTTTATATAAAGTCAGTAAACTTAAAGTTTATGTAAAGTTGGTAAACTTTAAATTAAGTTCTTTAATGTTGGTAAGCTTAAAATAAGTTTATTAATGTTGTTAAGTTTAAGTTATTTTATAAAAAGTTTGTAAACTTTAGTTTAAGTTGGTGGCTTAAAATTAAGTTTTTTATACAAATTAAAAATTAAGTTTCATCACTTATGTATGTTGGTAAACTAAAAATTTATTTAACGTTAGTAAGGTTGAAATTAAGGCTATTTAAAGTCGGTAAGCTTGACTTAAAATTAAACTCTTTAAAGTTGTTAATCTTAAAAATAAGTTTATTTAATGTTTGTAAGCCTTAAATTAAGTTTATATAAAGTTCGTTAACTTAATGTTTATGTAAAGTTGGTAAGCTTAAATTTAGTTTTAATTTTAAGACGGGTATCGGGTTACGGATAACCCGCCCATCACTTATGCGAGCAAACCTTTTTGTCCATTCATTTGAAAAATTTCCCCAATATTTACTGTTATACCAAAAGCGATAAACTAATTTTAGAATATAATCTAATCTTTTTTCTTGCTCATCTATATCGTTTCCTTCATTCTTGGACATATTTAAAATTTTTTCTTTAAATTCTAACCATAGTTCGTTAACAAATTTGAGATTTTGAATATTATCACCAAAAAGTATTTCAAGTTTCATTCCTTCCTCAATTATTTTTACTATTATCGCAATATTTGCGTAAATTAAAAAATGTTTTTGATAAATCAAAACTTCAATATGACCATTTGTTTCAATCAAAAGCGCAAACATTTGTAGTAAATAATCTTCTGATATTTCTTTTTTATTTGTCATTTTAGCAAACAAATCTTTAAAAAATTAAAAAATATTTTTTTCTAATTTTATAAATTATTTATTTACCCTCAAAATTAATATAAGCTTTCATTTCATAATCCAAATGCTGCAGAAATGAAGGCGAATATGAAGGTATACTTACTGAGGTACCTACTTCCGAGGTACTAAAATCTTGTAAAAATATAGAGCTATTATCATCTGCTGTAGTATTAATATCTGAAACTTCTTCAATTTCATTCACAATAGTTCGATAATTTAAAATTGAATTGTCAGTTGATGGACTTTCCAAGCTTTGACCATTTTTTGGAAATGAACTTGATTCACTTATTTCACTAATAGATTCAGAAACAATCTGTAAATTACTGATATTATTTCATAACTAAATTAGAGATCGGACTGATACTAGATCTCGTCCCAAAAATCTTTATTATCAAGTAAGAATTTTTGAAAAATATTTTTTCGAGATCTCTACATATTCTCATAAGTCAATCCCAGTTTGATCCTTAGATCCCTAGTCTCAAGATAACTGATTATTAATTACTACTATTATTAGACTAAATTAGAAATAAAGCTAATTAAATATTAACCACCTCAATTAAATTATCGCCCACATTGCATGATAAATCTACCAAGCGTTGGGCAGAGCAATCCGTAATTGCTTTTAAATCCGATGCTGAATAATAAAAAATATATTTTTAATAATTTAAGAGATTTTTATTTAATTATAAAATATATTTACGTGTAGCTAAAAGTATAGCTTCCCGAATTTTTAATATTTCAGGATTTAGTATATCCTCATTATTCCCTTTTAGTAAATTTAATAATTTTGTTGTATGCATATGCCTTCTTCCTTCATTATTTTTTAATAAATTATTTTTTCTCAGATTTATCTTGATTAAATCCTTCCATCGCCGTCTATTTAGGAATAATTTTTTATTATTTTTATCTAATAATAATTTGTGCCATTCTTCAACATTTTTAAATTCTTCAATCCCTCTTTCCTTATAAATCGACATTAGAGCATCCAAAGATGCTTGTAGGAATGAGGGATTTGTCCTTGCATCTAATTGAGAGGTAGAATACTCCTCCGGCTCCAAATAAATTTTCTATTGAAAAAAATTGTTGGAAAAAAATTTTCAGTAATAAAACAAACAAAAATTATATTCCAAATCATATCCTCCTCTTCCCCATCAGAATTAATAATAATTAATAAAGCCTCCTCCCCATACCAATAATATTTATTTATTTCCTTCCAAGCTTCATCTAGGTAGGAATTAATACAATAAATGTCTTCTTCCGAATTATTTTGGCCTTAAATTAAATTAAAAATAATTTTAATTATTTATTTTATATTAATTTACCTTTATTATTAGGCCCGCAAAGCCATTCCCTGTATATTATATATTCAATAAGAAGCTTATTTCTCCATTTAGTTAGCATATCTTTAGTTTCAAAATACTCTATATAGAGTTTATAAATTAATGGAAAATTTTCTTGATCTTCTTTTTCAATTATAACTGAAAATTGGGAGAGTAGATAAATTAATATTCAATATAGACGTTTATTTCTTTACGTTAATGTTCTTAGTCTTAAATAAAGTTGGGCGGGATCGGGATCCTGACGTTAGATCGGGATCGGGATTTTTATATAATGTTCCTCATCCCGGCTGTGGGATCGTCATTGGCCGAAATCGGGATTTTGGAATATAACCTTGACCGGTCCCGATCCCGCCCAAATCTAGTTTTAAATTATTTCAAAACATTCCATAATTTAGTAAAAACATACTCATATTTTGAAAGAATTCAGGGAATCCTTCATATAAGCTATACAGACGTACACTACCAAATACAATAAAAAGTCCAGCCTCTATATTTTTCAAGGCATTCTTGTCGTCTTTATATTTTCTAAAAAAGTCCGAAAAACTTGGATTCTTTAATAATTTGATAAAAATCAGAAAATCCGATTCTTCACGAATTTTTTTATTCATTTCAATTAGATTAGCCACTTCTTTAACATCACATATAACACTATAAGGTGATATATTTTCATAATCGACTCTATCATTATTCTTCTTTTTATTAATTAAGATATCTCTAATTTTCAAATGTCTACAAATTTCTAATATTGCACCAAAGCTATAATTGATTATTAAACTTCCAAACATCCTAAGCTAAAATTTAGAAATAATTTATTTTTATAAGAGAAATTTTTTGGGGACGTTGTCCAACCATACTTGCAACAATGATGATTCACCTTAGAGCATTTAAAGGAGATTCACCTTAGAGCATTTAAAGGAGATTCACCTTAGAGCATTTAGTCCATGCCCCGATAGCTCAGTGGTAGAGCGAAACGCTCTATATGGTGAGTGAAACGCCTAGCAATAACTGTCAGGAGGTCGCAGGTTTCGAATCCTGCCCGGTGGCTAAACTTTTGCAAACTCTTTCTATAGTAACCTTTTTCAAAATATCTGGGTCTTCTTGACGATTCATTTTGATATACATATTAACCAAATAATGTTGTGTAACCGCACTAGTTTTCAAATATTTGTCATCAACAACTCTCAGTTTATTTGTTAATAATAAATCCGAATAATGCCACTCTAGAATAATTTCTGCATAATCAAGTGGATTATAAAAGAAGCGCCATTCATAGTATTTAAGATATAAAACTTTAAAAAATAATGTTATTAACGTATTTAATTTTTTTAAAAACAATCATGGCAATCCTATAATACCTATGTCTCTTTAGTTTAGTGCCCAATCTCTAGAATAATGACTCCAGTCGGAATGACTCCCGTCGGAGATAGCATGTGAGACTAATACGGTAAATGTCCTGCTAGTGTTCTATATGCCCGCAAAAAGCATTTCTGCAAAAAACATTCTTTGCTGCATTCTTCTCCTCAGGATAAGAGGAGAATCTCCTCTCCTTCGCTCTACCGTAATTTTCCTCAGGTTATCAAATGGTTATCAATTTTAGGTTATCAACACCTCAGGTTATCAATTTTTCCTTTGAATATCTCCCCTTGACATAATCCGCATATTTTTCGCACATGATCCGCAATCCGCACATAACCACATACATGATCCGCACACTAGATTCATGGTCAATTAAATTGGGATGATTTCCTAACACAGAAAATGTTTCTAGACCCTACCATTTAATTAAAAACCCTTACTCTTTTTGGGATAAAAACTTGGTGGTGCAGCATTTGATAATAATAAATTTAAAAATATAATAATGCCAAAAGGCAGTAGAATATTTGAAAATAACATTGAAATTTAGACAACTTTAAATCTTAAACAAAATTTAATTTTTATATTTAACGAAGCATAATAAGACGTCGCCCTATGGCCAAGTTCTAAATATAGAGACAGGATATCGGGATTTAATTCAAGAAAAGTGTAATATGTATTAGTGCAACAAATAGTAGATTTATTTGAAAAAATATTATTAGGCTCCAGTTTTATGGAAAAAATATTAGGCATTCATAGACTTCTTTAGATACATTGGACTGATGAGAGGGGGGGGGCTTTTGAAATAGGTCCATAGTCCGACTTTCACCCAATTTGTCTTTCTGTCTTCCGTTCCTTATCTTTTCGCAGCCTTCAATTTTCTAATTTATAAAAGTGCAAATCTTCGATGTGCTGCATTACCAACTTTAAAATAATGGGAAAAAGGAAATTAAAATCCGAGCGATTAACAAATAATTGAGAATTAACAAATAATTGAAAAAATTGTTTAATTTCCCAGCTTATTTTAACATTTCCTTATTTTCGAAATTACGTTTACAAAATTAAAAAGCGTGTGAATATTTTTAAAACTCAAAAAAAAATATAAAGTGCATTAAGGCGGCAAAAATAATATTTTTTAAATAAATAAAAATAAATAAAAAAATATTGCGAAATATTCAAATTTAATAAAGCTGAATTGGCTAGCTATTACTCCTTCAGATTAATGCAAACGGTTAGGCGGCTGATCTTTTCAGTTTACCAGGCCTTGCCGCCTTCTGCATAGCTTTAGGAATTAAATATCATATATGCCTTACAAAAATTTATAAGGTTGGCAGTTTAGAATATCTGGAATCGAAAAATTACCGAAAATCAGTTTAGATACAAGTTCTGATTAAGATATCTGATGATTTTTCATAATACCGCCAACCTTATTATATGGCTTTTAATACATTATACGGCTTTTAAAGCTTAATAATGGTATTTCCTCAGGAATTAGAAGTATTGAAACAAAGCCTTGGGCGAGTTGGAGAATTTAATAATTAATTATAGCTGCTATAGAAAATTTTAAATAAAATAAATTAAAAGTCCCCCATACATCTCCACTTACCTCTTTTCAAAAATAAATAAAAATAAATTTTTAAATTTCTCTCCCCCTCGTATTTACTGTTTTCACGTGAATAATAGTCAATTATTTTGGCAATTAAATGTATATATGCCTGTGAAATACATTATATTTTCCCGCCTAGGATATTGCAAAATCTAAAGTCGGGCGTATAATCGACTGTTTATGTGAATGTTTTTGAAAGAAATTTTGGAAATTTTTTTTGGAAATTTTAATTTTATTAAAATATTTATTAAAAATTAATTTGTTGGGTAAATCCTTTATTTATTTTTGTTCCTTTTTTACTTCAGAATCTTCAGGATTTAACAACAACTTTTCAGTAATTTCATTCCAATCAGGCCAATAACGTTTTTTAATTAATGAAACAAATGCTAGCAGATTTGGGGTACTCTTTTCGAGTAAAGGCATTATTGTTTCAGAAATTATAGGCGTGTCAGTAAATTGTGCTAATAAACCAAAAAGTACAGCATCTAACTGAAAAATAAATTTTTAATTTTTAAAAATTATAAATTTTTCCCTTTGCTTCCAAAAAATTGTTATCTTTTTGGATTTATTAATTTAATTATGGTTAGATTAATCACAAGTATGGTTAGCTGCTCATGGATACGGATACGGATTCAGAAATATCAAGATGCCTGCGGATATCCGCCTGTATCTGCGTAAATATCTGGATACGGATATCAAAATCAGTATCCGTGAGCAGGTCTGATTACAAGTATTCCAAAATGTCTATCCAAAATATAAAACTTGATTATATTTTTTGATAGCTTAGATAGTGAGTAACAGTACCAGGGTGTTACCAGACCCCACGAAAATTGAAAATTTATTTTTAGATAGGCTAGACTACTGGTCGGTACCGACTGTGCTACTAAATAAAATTAAAATCAAATGAAATTAAATTCACTATACACAGGGTGAGTAATTTTGTCTGATAAATCTCCCAAGGTTTGAAAAAATTTTTTGAATAAAAATTAGCATGGATTTAAGGCCGATTTTGTTTTATGCTAATAATAATTTAAAAAATATTAACTGTAGTAGGAGTACTTCCAAAAAGGAAAGGTTTATCTCCAAGTAAACTATAAAATAAAAAATATTTTTTTAAAATTAGAAAAAATTTTTTCTCTCACGTTGAAAGAGCAATTAAATCTTTTTTGGCAATCTCCTCAATTTCAATTAATGAATGGCGCCCATAACCTTGGGCATAAACGCTATTTTTTATCTAGAATTTATTTTCTCTTTTAAATTTAAATTTTAATTTACCGCTTTTTGAAGCTTTTTTGCTCCGAATTTCTGCGCTAATAATTTTTGAAATCCTTTTGCATGGGCCAAAAGCCCTTTTTCTGTAAAGAGCCAACCAAAATCAATGCTTCGAAAATATTGAAGACAACTGTTCAGTTAAAATTTTATTTTTCTCTGCAAGTAATGGGTGGTATGTGGCTCAGGATTTGGGGTTTTTAGATTCTCGGATCCCTCTGAGAGATAGCAACAAACCCAAAAATCGGTATTTTCTAAAATTCTGGATCTGCATTATGGATCAGGAAAATCAAGAATGAATTCTGATCCCTCTACCTATTTCTGATCCTCTCTATCTCTCGTTTAATTTTAATTTTTTACCGAAATAACGACTCCTCAATAAGTATTGTATAAGCTCTTAAATGAGCTCTTTCCATACTGTTCAATTTTGAATCAATTGAAAGTTTAAAATAATTTTTCAAATGTTCAATTATCTGGTTACTATCTGCAAATTGCCGTCCATTTAATTCAATAAAAGGAATTTGGCCTTTAGATGATCCTTTCGACCCTTCATTGCTAACATTCTGATTAATTTGGAAATTATTTAGAGTTTGGAAATAATTACGGATATTTTTTGCCCCTTAACACCTAACGATTTATTCAGAAATATCGCCTGCTTCAAACCCAAATTAAATATCTAATCGGAATATAATGACCATAAAAAATAGTTCATTGAAACGTCTTTTATTTAATTAAGAAATTCCTTACTCTATAAGTAAGCCCATTCATTCTAATCCACGTCTCCAATTTAAGTGCAAAAGGGGATGGACTTGGAATAACATGAGTACGTGGTACTTGGACAAGATAAATAACATCTTGTTTCCAGTCCTTGATTAAAAGACCCTTGGTTGGTTTAAACGACATTCTATATATGAAAAAATTTTTTATTAAAAATAAATTGTGATAGAATCAAAAGCATAAAAATAATAAACGGATTGATCTTGAAAAATCAGGATTTCGATGACTGAGATTTTTGAAAAATATTTAGTTTGTACGACATATCAGAGGAGGTGACGACATAAAAATTAATTCCCGATTTTCGAGACTAAGTATGGCATTTTACTATTTCTTGATCGCTTCAAAAAAATAAGTTCCCTTGACAAAAATAGTTATAGAATTTTTTGTAGATATTCAAAAGCTGCCAAACTTTGGATTTAGATTCTTTGGAGTGTTTTTTAACAGATTCCATAATTTGAGAATTTTAGGTTAGGTATTCGTTGAGTTATAATTTCATAAATTCGAGGGGGACCTCATGTTCAAAAACAAGGAAAAATAAAAAATAAATTGGACACAAAAAAAATTGGTTGAAAATTGAATAAAAAATATAAAGATACACTTTAAAAATAATTGAATAAATGGAGAGAATAAAAAAGAATTTTTGTGTGTAAAATTGTTTAAACACATTGCGCACTCCTTTCCCTATTAAATTTCCTGTTTTTTAATGGGGATTACTCATAAAAATTTTTCACGATGGATAGGAAATGATTGAGGTTAATCAACCGAAATTTGAAAAGAGGAAAAAATTTATTTTTTTATTTAATTAAAAAGAATAAAACAATTGTGTCGCTTATTTAAGTTTAACTGGTAGTACAGCAATAAAATAAGCAATCTAAATTGGACCCTAAATCACGATTTCTAAAGCATTTTTTTGGCTTAAGGTATGAAATGAATTATGAAATAAAATTAAAAATTAAGGGATAGTTCAAATCTTGTTCCACCTTTACTACTGAAATGTGCATATTGGTTAGAGATTATTTTATAATATTTTAATCCATTTCACTACAATTGATTAATAACTATATGGATTACTTTATTTAAAATATCCGGATCCGCCAAGTCCGGATTTCCAGGAATTTTGCTTTGAATATTAGATCTGGAAATCCAAAGCTTTCCGAGGATCTGGTAACGTTAGCATTATACTGATAAAATATGCAAAATTGAGGAAGAATGTCTGATATTTTCCTAAATTTATAGTCTAGTTTTGCGAAAAAATTTAAGATGCTTTTAATTTCGACACAATTACATTCCAATCAACCCTAATTTAATTAGTGTCGAGAGATGGCAAGTTTAATAAATTAAAAAAATAAAAATATGGACAGATAATTCCTATCAGACACAGAAAAATGTATATCGTAGTTTCTATTGTCGTAGTTGCTTAGGAAACAAATTAATTTTTTAAATTTTATTTCTGTCATTTAAGAAAATAATTTATTTTGGAAAAATAATTTTACTTTAGATTTATTTCTGTTCCTTTTTTACTTCAATATCTTCAGGATTTAACAACAACTTTTCAGTAATTTCATTCCAATCAGGCCAATAACGTTTTTTGATTAATGAAACAAATGCTAACAAATTTGGGGCACTTTTTTCAATCAAAGGCATTATTGTTTCTGAAGTGGGTGTATCTGTATATTGTACTAATAATCCAAAAAGTATAGCGTCCAACTGAAAAAATTTTTTAATTTAATTTTTTAATTAAATTATTTATCGTTTAACACGTTTTCAGCAAGGAAAAGACGGTTAGACAATGTGATTAATAAAAGAAACCGAGCATTACTAAATTGCGGCAGGGCTCTCCGCAAATTGCGGCATCTTAAGATTATTAGCTTTGTAAATTATTAGAGATCGGTATTTTTTCAAAAATTATGGAGTTGGATTTAGTTTAGTAACCTAGACAGGATTCTGGATCCAGGAAAAATCCAGGCTGGATCATGATCCAGACCGATCTCTAATACCTATGTATATTTTTAGTTAAACCTTTTTTTAAACCCATCATTAGACGATTTTTTAAGACCCAATAAGGGTGCTTATATTAAGGTCAGATCATAGTATTTTAGAATAGGATAGCTCCCCGAACATTCGTGGTCGAATGTGTCGGAGATTGGGGTTTGCCGGGGAGGGCATGTCGGGGTTCAGGATCGAGGTTGACCTTTGCGTCGTGGTTCGGGGGCCCTACTTTAAAAAATGCCATTTCTTAAATAACTACACGTACTCCTAAATTTTTAAATAAAATATTTGAAAAATATTAACTGTTGATGGAGTACTTCCAAAAAGAAAAGGCTTATCTCCAAGTAAACTATAAAATAAGAAAAAATTTTTTAATTAAAAAAAATTTTTTCTCCTACGTTGAAAGGGCAAGCAAATCTTTTTTAGCTATTTCATCAACTTCGTGTTTTGAATGACGTCCATAACCTTGGACATAGACAATATTTTTTAACTAGAATTAATTTTTGAATTTTTGTTTATTAAATTTACTTTTAATTTACCGTATTTTTAAGCTTTGTAGGTCCAAGTTTTCCTATTAAAATTTTTTTAAGGCCTTTGACATGGGACAGGAATCCAGCTTCTGTAAATAGCCAGTCAATATCAAAGCTTCGAAAATATTGTCCACACCTTTTGATTAATATTTCAGACGTGGTCAAGGACGTGAATTTTAGATCCCCAAAAGTCTGTTATATCCTGGGGGTCGATATCCGTATTCGTTTTTTATAGCTCCGGCTCTGGGGTTTTCAAATTCTTGACTCCGGTTTCAGCTCCTAGAGATGGTCTTGGAGCCATGCCTTGGAGCCATGCCATAATTCGTAATATTTTAATTCAATCACTCGTTTAATTCAAATTTTTTACCGAAATAACGATTCCTCAATAAGTATTGTATAAGCTCTTAAATGCGCTCTTTCCACGGTGTTTAAATTTGAATCAATTGAAAGTTTAAAATAATTTTTTAAATGTTCAATTATTTCCTTAGTATCTGCATATTGCTGTCCATTTAATTCGATAAAAGGAATCTGGCATTTAGCTGATCCTTTTGTTAGTTCATTGCTTACATTCTGATTTAATTTAAAAATTATTTTTACACGGTTTAATTATGGTTTAATTACGTTTTGTTCCAAAAAGTCCGCAAATTTTATCCGCAAGTCAAAAAATGAATTGCGGATAAAACTTGCGGACTTTTTGGAACATAACCGTAAAGACCATAAATTAAAAATTTAAAGAAAATTTACTTACTCTATATGTGAGCCCATTCATTCTAATCCACGTTTCCAATTTAAGGGCAAAAGGTGATGGACTTGGAATAACATGAGTACGTGGGAACTGGACAAGGTAAATGACATCTCGTTTCCAGTCCTTGATTAAAAGACCCTTGGTTGGTTTAAACGACATTTTTATTGAATTGAAAAATTAAATCTGAATATTTTAAAATAATTTTAAAAAAATAAAAAAATAATAATGAGAAATAGGTATATTTTTTAATTTATTTAGGAAAAATGATGCGAGGAAGAGGGTACCCTTATTTTAGGTAGCCTTACTCGCCCAGCCTTATTTGATCCACCATCATCAATATATAGAATATAGAATAAAAAATTTCCTCGCAGCAAGGTACTCTCTAATATCCTTTATTAACCCAGCTATCTTAATAAGTAGCTCGCCCAAATTTTTATAACTAATAGAAAAATTATGCTTCCTACTCAAGTGAGATTTAGGGAGGGAAAGAAGAGAATAACTAAAAAATATTTTAACAAACATTATTTATATATATTTTTATTTTTAATTAGGATGACTAAACAAGTGTTCTAATCTTTGCAAAAAGTGCTCGCCGTCACAATTTTTATAGCCACCTATCTTGTAGTTTATAGTTAGAGAATTGGTGAGAATGGGTAATTGCCGAATTTTGCGGACAACAAATTTGAGGTTGCGGACTCTGCAAAGTCTTTTTCAGTGTTTGAATAATAAAAAATTATTATTAATAGTTCCAGTTTGAAAATACTTTTAAAAAATTTTTCATGAATTACCGACCCCCTAATCATAGATAAATAAAGTTTGCGGACAAAAATTTGCGACAAAAATTTGCGGACATTTATGAGAACAAAGGGAAGAAAATTAATTTGGACATAATCAACCTAACTTTATCTATTTTATATTCATTAAAGGGAAAAGAAGATTTTTAATTTTTAAATTTTAAAATTAAATGTTAAAAGATAAAAATTGAATTAAATTTAGACGTAAGCAATTAGAACGGAAAAAATGTAGTTTGTATTATTGTAGTTTCCTAGAGAACGAATTGGGCGAAGAAAAATTAATAGAATAAATACTAAAATTGTACAAACTAGAAATTTAGCTAATTTATAAAAAATGTCTTCAAAAAAATATAGGATGAACACGAAATTTTTTTTTAATTTTTCTTTTGTAGTTAAATACGAAAATTATACAAATTTTCCGTCCATTTTATTTTGAAAATACATATCTCGGTTCAAACTCTCGGTTGAAACTCAAGTATCTATGTTCAAACTCAATAAATATTGATAATTCTTTTTTTATTTTAATCCGAGGACAATAAGAAATTTTTGGATAATAATTAACAGAAATTTAGTTCAGCAAAATCAAAGAAAAACGAAATTTTTAAAAAGATGGAACCAAGGGAAATCATGGATATATTTTATGTAGAATTGCCAATCCTTGATATAATATACAATTAGTTTCATGTTCCTATAAAGTTTTTGAAAATGTAGTTGAACCACCTTACAACTTGTACTTCTCCTGTATATCGCTCTAATAATAGGACGTTGTAAATTAATTTAGCAGTAAAGTATGGAGCAGATATATCATTAAGTATAAAAAATGCTACCCAATGATTCATAAATTTATGAAAAAAGAACAAATTGGCTTTTCATCTAATTTTTATAAAATAATAAATAAACATTTATTATTTAATCAAAAAAGTTTACATAAATATTAATTAAAATAATTTTTTGCCTAAATTAAATTTTTGGATAAATATATGGGCCTATTATTTATACTATTAGCTCATTTAATTATCAAATTGAGTCAACTTTCCGGAGGCGATAAATATCAATATGAGGAAAAATTGGATTGTAAACGTGTTTTTAATAATGATATAGAATATATTAGAGATAAGGCAAAAAATAGATTAATTTATAAAGATGTAGATATACCTATGGATTGTGAAGATATTTATTCCCGTAATTATTTTTTGAAATTTCCGTTATCAGAGGCTGAACGTCAATTTCCCATTGCTTATGCTAAAATTGTTTATAAAGTTTTATGGAAAAATTAATAAAAAAATAAATTTCAATTTAAAGGATTATCGGTTTTTGGAGGCAGAATTAGCTACTAATTATCACCCACAAAATTGGTATTGTTTTGCTGTTGATTCGAAGGCAGATGACACTTTTTATGAAAATATTATGTCGTTATCTAGTTGTTTCTCAAATGTCATTGTTCCAAAAGAACGATTTTCTGTAGATAGTGCTGGTCAGAAAATCTCAAAAATTTTCAAAGAAATTTTTTTTCAAGGTCACGGTATGGGAAAGGCCCATCTATCATGTTTCAAAGAATTACTTAAAAAAGAAAGAAAATGGGAATATTTAGTAACATTACAGAATCACGACATTCAAATAAAAACTAACGAGGAAATGGTTCAAATATTTAAATGGCTTGATGGTGCTTGTGATTTTGGATTAGATTTTCGGCATTATGGTCAGAGAGAGAGAATACAAGGATTGAGGAGAAAGTTTCATTGGATGTTTGATTGTGTCCATATATTTAAAAATGGTTAATAAATTGTTAAAAATTTTTGATGGAGATTAACCGATCGAGGGAAAACGCAGAGAAGAAGCTTAAGAACATAGGGTCAACAAGGATATTAAACAGCTCAGCTTTACTTTAATAACTCGTTAATTTCATTTCAGACTCGCTTAATAAACAGCTAGATAAAAATGGAAAACAACCAAAACTTCAACTAGCTAAAGGCTATGTTCAAACCAGTTTAGCTCGTCCATTTGTTGACTTTCTCATTAATAAACTGAATTTGAAAAGAATGCTTTTTCAGCTAGATTCTTGGTCTAATTTTTTCATTAAATTGTTAAAAACAAAGTAAATTTAGGGATTACGGAGCAGATGAGCTTTTTATACAAACACTTATAACATCAGACCAGTTAAAAGCCCCGAATGCTTTTACTCATAAATGTATTGATGATAAGATTGATGTGCCGTATGTTACTAGGTCACTTTTATATCTAATTTTTTTTAGTAGAGTGGTTTGATTAGCCGTCTTTTGCGGCCTGTACATTTGCGGCCCCGACACTAGGGTTATTTTAAGGGTTATTTTTTTTAATTAGAGGTGTTTATAGCTGAGAAAGCTATAAAGATATAATTTCCCCTTAATTTAAAATCTTATAAAAATACAGAAGAAAAATTAATATCATTTATAGGTATAGTGATTCGGGAACTTCAAAATGTTATAGCGGAATTATACGTCATTATAACTGCATTTTTGGAATAGAAGACTTGGTTCTGATTTTTCTTTCAAAATTTAAAGCCTATTTAATTAAAGGTTCCAAATTTTTATAATTCAAAATATTTATTTGTCAATAAAATGATGCCAGAATACGATTTTGGAGCCATTCTTTGTTGGCATGAAGAGATGAGGAGGAGGACTTTAATAAATAAAGGATTACACAGATTAAATGCTTCATTATACCAAAATTGGCCACAGACTCGATTCCATAAAGAATGGGTAAGAACTAATGGAAATGTTGATTTGGATAATTTTAGCTGTCATTCGCCCAAAATTTTATTTAATTCCTCCAAACTTCTATTTAATTTAAATTATTTAATAATTTATTTATTTGTACTAGGTATTCTTCTATTTTATCAGAACTAATTTTTTCCCAAATTTTTTGTAATTTTTTTATTTTTTGTTTAAAAATTTATTTAAATCCAAATTATGATTCATTGCTTACTACTTAGATTGTTCACTAAAAATACATATAAATAATTTGAAAAAATAATTTGTCCAATAAAAATAATTTGAAAAATTCACTAATTAAATTATTTATCAATTTATAGTTTGATATTTAATTCAAATATTTTATAAAATGTTGATTTAGAATAATTCCGGAAAAAAATTTTATAAAAAAGGAACTCTCTTTTCCGGAATGTTGTATTTGAGAGAGAATATTATTTTCAAGAGACCAGAATGTACTTGAATATTTACGGAATGATATAAAAAAGTTTCCGGAATTTTTAATTGTTTCCGGTATTTAAAATGTGAAGTATTTCCGGAAATGTATTTGAATAAATATTTCTGAAAGGTATGTGAATTAAACATTTCCGGAAAAGAATGCGAATTAAAAGCTTCAGGAATATTCCTGAAATATTATAGAAAAGTTTCCGGAATTTTTAATAGTTTCCGGTATTTTAGAATGTTAATTAACTGTTTCAGGAAAAGTATGAATTAAATATTTCCGGAAAAGGATGTTAATTGAATGTTTACGGAATTAATCAGGAAAACTTTAACCTAATATTTAAATATTTTGAAATTTCCGGAAAGCTACCGGAATTTTTGAATGCTTCTGATTATTAAAATGTTTACAGAATTTATATTTTTTCCGTTTATTCCGGAATTTTTATATCTTTCTTGATTCATATAATTATTCCGGAAAATTTAATACTTCGTGTTCAATGATGTTATATTTATTGCATATTATTTTTATTATTCTTTCAATTTCGAAATTTAATTATTCTGATAGAAAATATTATTGTCCTAAGGATGGTATAATTAGATTAATAATTAAATTAAATTAGATTTTTAACCTAGAGAATGATAAGATAATTAGATACGATTGGCATGAACATGAACAAATACAAGTTGATTTCTAATCTAATTAAATTTTTCGAAATTATTTTTTTCGAGTTTAGACATATTGTGATGTATTTTTGGATTGTAAACGTGTTTTTAACAATGATATAGAATATATTAAAGATAAGGCAAAAAATAGATTAATTTATAAGGATGTAGATATACCCATGAATTGTGAAGATATTTATTTTAGAAATTATTTTTTGAAATTTCCGTTATCAGAGGCTGAACGTCAATTTCCCATTGCTTATGCCAAAGTTGTTTATAAAGTTTTATGAAAAAATTTAAAGAAAATTTTCTCATAATTTAAAGGATTATCGCTTTTTGGAAGCTGAATTAGCTACTAATTATCATTCCCAAAATTGGTATTGTTTTGCTGTTGATTCGAAAGCAGATGACAGTTTTTATGAAAAAATTTTGGCTTTGGCCAGTTGTTTTAAAAATATTATAATTCCGAGGGTTAGATATCCTGTGGATAGTGCTGGTCAGAAAATCTCAAAAATTTTCAAAAAAAATTTTTTTTCAAGGTCACGGTATGGGAAAGGCCCATCTATCCTGTTTCAAAGAATTAATTAAAAAAGAAAGAAAATGGGAATATTTAGTGACACTCCAGAATCACGACATTCAAATAAAAACTAACGAGGAAATGGTTCAAATATTTAAATGGCTTGATGGGGCTTGTGATGCCGGATATGATTTTCAGAGTGAAGCAAAAAGAGATAGATTAGACGGTCTCAATAAAAAATTTAAGTGGACGTTTGAAACCTTAAAAATTTTCAAGGATGGTAATAAAAACGATTAAATCGGGCCTCATTTTAGATAACCCTGTTAGTTCCTGTTAGTTGCTAACACCTTGTTAGTTTCAAAGGTTATCCGAGGCCTGAGACATTTTAAAGTAGAATGTAATTCTATGTTAATGAATGTTAATATTAGTTCTGCAGAGTAGAATGTTACAATGTAGACGAGAGTGGATTTTGTTTGATCAAGAACTAGTATGAACTAGCTAGACTGACACTGACTTTTAACTATCATAACCAGACTGTTTATCCTATCAATACCACTATATAACTTTAGAGCTGGAAAGGGCTGACGAGAACTTAATTCTGGGTTGGAGGTCGTATCTAAAAATGAGGTTCGAATATGTTTGAACCTTATTAATTTGATTATTAAAAAAATCCTTTATTAAAAGCATCACTAAACAAACGCTTTAATGAGAAAGGATTACCTCTTAAATTGTCTTTGGCAAGTGGCAATTCAAGCAAGTCTGGCACGTCCCTTTGTGGAGTTTGTAGTTAATAAACTTGATTTAACCAAAATGCTTGAGCAGTTGGACAATTTGTCCCAAAAATTATTTTTTAATCGAAAAAAAAAATTAAATTTAAGGGAATATGCTGGAGATGAATTTTTTCTTCAAACACTTTTGGCTTCAGACGATTTAAAAGCACCAAATGCCTTTACACATAAATGCATTGATAAAAAAATTAATGTGCCGTATGTTAATAGGTAAAACAATAAATATTTTTTTTAATGGCGAGAGTAAAAAATTAATGGATTCGATTGCTAATATCTTATACAAACTATTTATCCATATACTTAAAGCTTATAAATGTTTATGATATCACGGTTTCTGATACAATTCAGTGTGAGCGCTCTTGCTGATAGACATTATTTCCAAATAAGCTAATTTTGTTCATTAAAGATACAACATTTGGGAATTTGAGCACAAAGACAAATGTTATAGTAATAATTTTCGTCATTATAGTTGTGTATTTGGAATAGATGATTTGGTAAATTCTATTATAAAAAAATAATTTTTTTGATAATTTTTTAAATATTTTTAATAATTTAGTGGCACAATTTCTACAACTTAAAATATTTATTTGTCAATAAAATGATGCCAGAATTCGATTTTGGAGCGATTATTTGTTGGCATGAAGAAATGAGGAGGAGGACTTTAATAGATAAAGGATTACACAGATTAAATGCTTCATTATACCAAAATTGGCCACAGACTCGATTCCATAAAGAATGGGTAAGAACTAATGGAAATGTTGATTTGGATAATTTTAATTGTACTAATTAATAATTAAAATTAAAAAAAATATTTTCTCCATTTAAAAAATATTTTTTAATTTTCTTAATGAATTACCTATTAAATTCTGTCCTACATATTTACACTAAAAAAATAATTTTAAACTTTTCTTGTTTTCAATAAACTAATTTAATCAAATAATTAAATTGAATTGTTAGATTGATTATTATTAAACTTTTTAAACAATTTTGTTTTCGTTTTCGTCTTAATTTTTTTCAAATTAAATATATTAGTAAGTAAAACTTGAAAATATTAATTTATTATTTTTAAATTAAATAAATAATGATCATTAAAACTTGAACAATTTCCCGGTTATTAATTATTAAGTAATAAAATTAATTATTTTTAAAATAATCATTGAGCGTTCGAAGAATAATTTTTGAAAATTTTTATTATTATTCCTTTAATTATTTTTGATAATATTTTTAATATAAAGTGACGTTTTTATTTCCAAGTATCTGGTTAGGAACAAGGAAATTATTGCAAGCTTTTGAGGATATTGGGGATATTTTTGCGGATTTTATTGTCCAAGATCGATCCATTCAAGACCGATCCAGGATTGATCCAAAACTTAAGACCAGGAATGAACCCTAAGACCCATAACCATGATCGAATAAAACATCTACAGCTCTGCATTGTGAGGCTCCCATGCTAGCTCAAGTTCTGCTGTCCAAAACAGCTTAAAATTCCAGCCAATCCATTTTTTTATTTTCAGTTTTAATAAATTTAAAAAATAATGAATAATTCATTAATTAATAACGAAAATAATGAGAATAATTCTTCCCTAATTTCACTCCTATCTGACTCAAATTCTACAACTTTTGACAATAAAACACTTTATAATAATATTTTTTGTATTCAAAATGCTTCTTCAACAAATATATTTTTTATTTTACAATATATTATGCCAACCTTCACCTCTTTTGTAGGTGTTTCTGGAAATTTATTGACAATTCTGACAATTGTCATTTCTGGTTTACACAAGGTGGAAATTTATTGAAATTATTATAATTAATAAATTACTGTCGGACATCGCCAAAAGTTGTTGACCCGTTGGGGCTAGAAAATTTAGTATTTGATAATTAAATGTTTCTTAAATTGGAAGTACAGTTTAGACAGTTCCCCCAACCAATGGTCAAATAAATTTTGATAGGCGTACCTTAAATAGAGGTGCAACCAATATTGGGTATTTCTCATAATGAGATGTCTCTTAAAATGAGACTTAAAATGGAAGTATTCTTCAGACAGCTTCCTGCATCCAATCGACAACCAAATTTTAATAAACTTAGCT
Source organism: Meloidogyne incognita (assembly GCA_036172945.1). Taxonomy (NCBI): domain Eukaryota; kingdom Metazoa; phylum Nematoda; class Chromadorea; order Rhabditida; family Meloidogynidae; genus Meloidogyne; species Meloidogyne incognita. Next base: position 315,565 of record JARQAC010000029.1, on the reverse strand, counting down.
TAACTAGAGGTATCTTGTATTGGGGGCATCTAAGATGTATCATGTGGTATTAAATAGTAACTAGTATTGGGGGCATCCTAGAGTGAGCTTACATATTAAATAAATAATAAATTTCAAAGAATTATGTCAACAAATATTTAATTGTATTACTTGCTTCCGATTCTGTTCTTTTATTAAAAATTATACTTGAACGAATTTTTAAATTTGGAATAAGATCTTATTGGATAAACTTTTTTGGACAATATTTTTGGAATGTGCCAATTTATGTTAGTAATTTAACTATATTTCTGCTAACTATTGAACGCTTCTTTGCTGTTGTATTTCCTTTGAAACATTTAAAAGTTTGTTTTTTTTATTATAAAATTTAAAAGATACGAGTAATTCTTAGTTAATAGAGATTAACGAGACGAATAATCCTTGAGATTCTCCATCTTATCCAACCAGATTTCCATCTTCACCTACATTGTTAACTTCTTATATTGATGGAAATTTATTCTTAAGCTCACCGATTTTGGTATCTGACTGACCAAATTACATGAAATAGATAATATTCGTATTCAATGTCCAATCATAAACCCTTATTTCTAAACAGGCTCAGAGGAAATGACTGATCTCTCCCCTACACTCATTGGGAGGGGGGGGGTCAATCTTAATGACAAATAAAAATATTCCATCTTAATTCCTAAACATAAAAAATTATTTCTTAATTTTTTAGTACACACAATTTCATAGATGGAAAATAATTTTGGTAATACTCACATTTTCATTTATGGCAAATTTCAACCTTTTACTGGTTATTCGAGAAAGAAATCCTGCTTACGTAAACAAAAATAACCCTTACAAATATTATTATAACAACAATTTGCCTTTGGCTAAAGTATTTTTTTGATAGAAATTTCTATTTAAAAAATTAATTTAGCCATTAGTTCTTGGCCCTAGAATTTTTATAAGCTTTATTCTTCCATTATTTGCCGTATTTTTGGTTAATTTTGCAATTATTTTTAAACTACGTGCTCGACACATTATTCAAAGTTTGGACTTTTAAAACTAAAAATTTAAAAAAATTTCATAAAAATTTGCAAAAAATTTTCAGAAAAATTTCTTAGAAAATTTTCAAAAAATTATCGGAAATTTTTTTTCATATTTTCATATAATAATCCAGAAATAATTTTTTAAACCTCAAATTTTGACCAAAAAATAGGACACTTAATTTTTATCCCTTTAAAGACAAGACAGCAATGTCAGCAGAAACACGTACCAACAACAATATCATTTTCGTAATCCCCCTAGTTTATGTCCTTTTAAATTTTCCTTATAATTTAAACATTACTGTTATCAACTTTTTCCATTTACACAAGTTTGATTGTTGGATTCCCAATTTGACTTTTCTCAATATTTTTTATATTAATTATGCAACTAATTTTATGTTGTATACAATTACGAGGTTGGAAAACATTTTTTGGAAGATTTCTTTTTTCTTAACAAAATAGGATATAAATAATTAACAACCCCACATAAATCACGCTTGTTCTGTCCCATGGGGTTTAACTATAAGTGAGTTCCGAGGGTAATTAATCATTGTGAGGGCACGGAAATACCACGCGGCCTACAGCTAAGAGAAAATGTTGGTCCTAAAATCTTGAGCTGTCCGAAACTGGAAATTTTTCAAGCCAAAGCTTTCTAAGACTCAAGCTTAGAATTAAAATGACTCAAGACAATTGCTTGGTACTACCAGACAAATTTTTAATTTAATTTTTTATCTCGACATTGAATTTTAATTGAAATTTAGTTTTGGTCTCCTAGTTATAAATAATTATTTTCAAAATTAAAAATTTTTTATTTAACTTTATAAATTAATTTTATTATGTTTTCCAAGTTTGTTTTGTGTGGTGCGTGCGGTCTTTGCGAGGCGGGAAAACAAAATTTTAGTTAATAATTAATTTTAAAAACTAAAAAATTAAAAAAATCACGTGACTATACATCCACTAAAATCCCTCTCAAAAAATTTTTTTTCGTTATTAAAAAAATTAATTTAATTCATTATTTAATTCAGCTCCCAATATAGAGAAGTGTTTGTTCAATTGTGGTGGCTAAGAAAAAATCCCAAACCGCATATTAATAATCAATTTAATAATGTAAAAAATGAAGAGTTAAGTGTTGGGACGAAAAATTCAAAATTGACAATTGATTGAAATTATTTAATAAAATATGGAAAAAATTCTCAATTATTATTCAAATCCTTAAAATAATTTTTAAATTTGAATGGAGAGACAGGAAAACAAAAATTTATTTTTTTACTCAAATTTTTATAGCCCGTAATTTTAAAAAGGATTACAATTTTTATAGTACATTCAAAACCTCTTATTCTTGATTACCTCATTTATTTTATTTTAAATTTTTATTAGACCATATAAATTTTTATTTTTGTAGTTATTTTTTTATTAAACCCTCTTAAATAAATTTCTTTAAAAATTAAATAAATTTTTATAATTATTAAAAGCTTCCTCTCCTTGGGTCGGAACAGTCAGAGGTGTCGGAAATCGGAATTGACTCAAAAGTCGGAACTCGGAAATCGGAGATCAAATTTTTTTCGGAAATCGGAAATTGGAAGGAAAAAAAACGTCGGAAATCGGAACTCGGAAATCGGAATTCCGACCTACCTCTCCTGCCCAATAAGTAACCCTTGGGTCTACAAAATTCATAAACTAAACTTAGTTTTATAGTAAATTCGAGACCGTCTCCTTCCCGACAAGTTTGAGCATAAAATTGACCATAATATACACTCTGTTTCAAAAGTATAACCCACTTTAATTTTTTTACTTTTTTCCATGTACAGTTGATGTATCTTTTTGAAATTTGGTATGCAGCTTCAATTATCTAATCTACGGATATTCCCAAAGTTTCATAAAATTTTGTTCGATACAAAATTTTTAATTAATTTTTTTCGAAATTTTCCCTAAAAAAGATGTTTCATAAGTATAACCCACTTTTATTTTGAATATTTCCAACATTAGGAAAAATCTACAAAAATTCCACCAACCATATATAGATATATTATAAAAAAATAAAAAAAAATTAGGCCCATATCTCTACTCAGTGTCGAGATCCTGACACCTCAAAAACCTCGAAATTCAACGTAAAACGAAGGTAAGTCTATTTAAAAAATATTTTCGAGTCCTTAAGGGAAGTTTTGAAATTTTATTTTTGGCCTATTTGAAAGCCCTTGAAATTTGCTACAAGATAGCATTTACCTTATTTTTCGGAAAAAATCCATTAGCAAGATACAGGTGGTCAAACTCTTGCATCAACAAAAAACGCCTAAATGCCCACAAAAATGACCGTTAAGGTCGCTTCTGAAGTTTGACTACCTGTATCTCGCTAATGCATTTTTTCTGAAAAATAAGGCAAATGCTATCTTGTAGAGAATTTCAATGGCTTTCAGATAGGCCAAAAATAAAATTTCAAAACTACCCTTAATGTGTCGAAAATATTTTTTAAATAGACCTACCCTCGTTTTACATTGATTTTTGAGGTTTTTGAGGTGTCAGGATCTCGACAATGAGTAGAGATATGGGCCTAATTTTTCTTTATTTTTTTATAATATTCCTATATATGGTTGGTGGAATTTTTATAGATTTTTCCTAATGTTAGAAGTATTAAAAATAAAAGTGGGTTATACTTATGAAACACCTTTTTTAGGCAAAATTTCGAAAAAAAAATTAATTAAAAATTTTGTATGGAACAAAATTTTATGAAACTTTGGGAATGTTCGTAGATTTGTTAATTGTATCTAAATACAAAATCTCAAAAAGATAAATTGATTAATCAACGAAAAAAGTAAAAAAATTAAAGTGGGTTATACTTTTGAAACAGAGTGTATAATGAAAAGAATTTTTTGCATTAATTTTTTCAACTCACTTCAAAATTTAACATTTGTGCAAACAATTAAATAAAAAAATTTTTTTATTTAAAATAATGCAAGCATTCTCTTATTTTTTTCATTGATTATAAGCGATATTTAACTTGTATAAGATAACAAAAAATCGAACACTTAAAATGGTCCTTTTTTATTTAATTTATTTAAATTAATTATAATTTGAAATATTTTTTTTATTTAATTTTTTTTTAATTTTTAGTTTGTTTTATCTTTAAAATTATTTTTCATCATTCTGATCAGAGGTCAGTCGGAATTCCGATTTCCGTGAGTTCCGACAGTTCCGATTTCCGACAGTTCCGATTTCCGGCACCTTCGTCCTTTTCGACCGACCTCTGATACTGATACATAGGCTCTGTTTTATAATCAGGGTTGTCGGCCCGTTTAATTTCGAAAGATCGGGCATCGAATTTTGTCCCAGAAAATATCGATAGGCCAAGTTCAATAAAATTTAGGCCTGATTCGATAACTCAACCTTATAATTATATCTTCACTAAAAATTTTTTTGATTTTATCAATGTATTGAGTTTGTTTGGAATTTTTAGTAGAAACTTTATTTAGCTTAGAGACATTATTACTTAAACTTTAATAATTGGAGAAATATTTAAAAAAATTTCTATAAAATTTATTTCGGATTTTTTTACTTCTCAATATTTAATCGAAAATAGCTTTCCTTCAATCCTCTTTTAATTATTAATTAATATGAGATCACTCTTTTACCTCTACCCTTAGGAATTTGGCTCGACTTTAGGACATCCGTCCCACGAGCTTTTATTCGTCCCACGAAAGTCTTTACCTCATTTTACTGCCTTTATTACTGAAAAATGTCTGGGGGAATTTTGCCAATGTGAGAAGGAGTGACACGTAGAGAGATCGAACGAAATTGAATAATTTTGAATAAATCCTCTTATATTTTTTTACCTTGTACTTGCATTTATTTATTAAATAATTATTCACTTAATTTTATTTATTTAAAGTTTTATTAAGACAATTTATTAAGACAATTTTTTTCTAAATAATTTTTTAAAAATAGCAAAAATGTTTAAGAATATTTTTTAAACAATTATTCATCCAAAAATGATTAATAAATAAATAAATTTTAAAGAAACAATTAAGCATTAGAAAAAAGACATTATTTTAAATTTTATATTTATTCAATACCTATTAAAATTAAATTAAATCTCATGGCATTTATTCCAATAAAAATACAATATTCATCCTTGACTTCAATTAATTATGTAGGTGTTAATTAATTACCTAATTATTCTTTAAAAAAATTTTTTAAAGAATAATTAGTTTTTTTATTAAGGACTTTGAAAATCGCCCTTCATTTTTAGAAACCTTTAGGTTTAGATAATCCTCTATTTAACAAACATCGTTTATTATGTAGTTGTTTGTAGGTCGTAGAATAAAATATATATTTGAGGGTTATTAAGCCTCTACCTAAAGATTGAACTTGTTGAAAGGGCCTAAGAGTGGGTGAGCTGTCTACTCAATTGCCTCTACATCTCCGTATAGGTGACTACCCCAAAAGGGAGCTGCCAAAGCGATATCCTCAATTTATAAGAGGTATCGCTAGGAGGGGAGGGGGGGTAATAAGAGGGTATGGGCATTAAAAAATACATCCAATTTTTTCAGCCCCAAGTAGTTATCTTAGAAGCAAACACTTTATTTTATTTTCACCAAAAAATTCCCCAAATCCCCATTTTAAAAAAGCTAATTTATAGTTAACTCATCACAAACGTCGTTGTGCCTATTTATTGTGCTTTGCAGTTGTAGTTATTTTGTGTTATTTGTTTTTAATATCTCAGGATTTCCATATTGGAAGACCTTTAAAGGAAGATAATTTTGATGTTATTTTTAAAGAGGAAAGGAGGAAAGAAGCAGCTTTTGATCAAATTAACAAAAAAATTTGGGAATCCTTTGAAACTGAGCAAAATGCAACTTGGGTACTTTAATTTAAAAATTTGGGGGGAAGATCTTAGATAATAATTATAATATTCTCAGAATAATTAAATAAATATGCCATAAAGATGGTAATTGGTTTCCATCGGAAAGACCTTAGAGAATAATGAATTGATATCTCGAGCGTTTCTCAAGGGTTTATCCGTTGGTTTTTCTCATCTATGAAATATGTTTAGGGGTTAGTTAGACACATAAAAGGTAAAGTATTTTGTATATTCGAAGCAGGGACGGGAACAAGCGTTTTGCGTTGAATTTTGTCCCCTTGTTTTTGAAACTAGAACTTGCACCTGTCCTTGATCCGAAAATGGTAGCTGAAACGAAAATCGGATTAAACCAGGTAGAGAATAGACTAAACTAAAATGAGTAAAGAGAGAAGTGCTTCTCCCAAGGATTTGAGACTCCAAGTAGGGTGATCTAGCCTTGATAATAAACTCGTTTCTAAATCAACACTAAAAATTAAAAAAATAATTTTCAGAATAGATTTAATTGTGAACGTATAGTCCATGGAGACAAAGACTATTTATATAATTTGCAAAACAAAATAATAACTTATAAAGACAACCCAAATTTGTCTTTAAAGTGTGAAGATATTTACGAGAGGAATCATTTTTTAAATATAACCCGATCAGAGGAAGAAAAAAAATTTCCGTTGGCATTTGCTCGGATAGTTAATCAAGTAGCTCTAATTTACTTGAAAAATAAAGCTGATTAAATTAATTTAAAGGATTATCGGTTTTTGGAGGCAGAATTAGCTACTAATTATCACCCACAAAATTGGTACTGTTTTGCTGTTGATTCGAAGGCAGATGATGTTTTTTATGAAAAAATTTTGGCTTTGGCCAGTTGTTTTAAAAATATTATAATTCCGAGGGGTAGATATCCTGTAGATAGTGGAGGTTAGAAAATTTCAAAAAATTTTCTAAAAAAATTTTTTTCAAAAAATTTTTTCAAGGTCACGGTATGGGAAAGGCCCATCTATCCTGTTTCAAAGAATTAATTAAAAAAGAAAGAAATTGGGAATATTTAGTAACATTACAGAATCACGACATTCAAATAAAAACTAACCAGGAAATGGTTCAAATATTTAAATGGCTTGATGGGGCTTGTGATGCCGAATATAATTTTCATAGTAAAGTAGAAAGGGATAGACTAGACGGTCTCAATAGAAAATTTAATTGGACGTTTGAATCCCTAAAAATTTTTAAAGATGGTAAGAAACTAATTAAACCGGACCTCATTTTGGATAGACCCTGTTCCAAAGATCATCCGAGGTATTAGATAAGAATGTTTACCCGAATTAGAATGTGACAATGTAGACGATGGTGGATTTGGTTGGATAAGAGGAAGGAAATCGAGAGCTATCAGAACTAGAAGGAACCAACAAGACTGACACTGGCTTCTATACTAGGGTTGAGGTTTTCGAGTCAGGCCGAATCCGACTACTTGTATTCTACGCAATACACATTTAGGGCTGAAAATAGTTTGAGGGGAACTTAATTCTGGATGAGTGTGTTGGAGGAGGGGTTGTATCCAAAAATGAGGCTCGAATATTTTTAAAACCTTATCAATTTTATAAAAAATCCTTTATTAAAAGCATCACTAAACAAACGCTTTACTGAACAAGGATTACCTCTTAAATTGTCATTAGCAAGTGGCAACATTCAAGCAAGTCTGGCACGACCTTTTGTGGAGTTTGTAGTTAATAAACTCGATTTAACCAAAATGCTTGATCAGCTGGATAATTGGTCCCAAAAATTATTTTTTAAGCGAAAAAAAATTTTTAAAATTTAAGGGAATATGCGGGGGATGAATTTTTTATTCAAACACTTTTGGCTTCAGACGATTTAAAAGCACCTAATGCCTTTACACATAAATGCTTTGATCAAAAAATTGATGTGCCGTATGTAACTAGGTACTTGATAGATAACGTTTTCCGATAAAATGCTTGATATAATTCATTACTAAACCTAAATAATTCATTACTAAACCTAGCTTGATATAATTCATTACTAAACCTAGTGAGCGACTTTTTGTTCCTAGTGAGCGACATATGTTGGCTCTTGTTTTCTAATTTTATTTGACATTTAAGTTACTTTTTTTATCAGCAAAATCGTATCGAACAAAACAATATCCGATCATGATAACGGACATATGTATTAGTAAGCTTATGTATGTGTTCCAATATGTCCGCAAATGTTGATGAGTCTCATTACTCTCATAGAGAGCTAAGATATCTCGGGTATCGAAATCGAGATTTTTCGAGATATCGACTCTCCCGTCAGGTCTCTAGGGGGGCAAAAAATATTATTTGTAAAAAGGAAGATAAATAATGTCCATTAAAGATACAACATTTGGGAATTTGAGCACAAAGACAAATGTTATAGTAACAATTTTCGTCATTATAGTTGTGTGTTTGGAATAGATGATTTGGTAAATTCAAAAAATAATTTTCTTAAAAATTTTAAATAATTAAGTGGCACAATTTCCACAACTCAAAATATTTATTTTTAAATAAAATGATGCCACAATACGATTTTGGAGCGATTATTTGTTGGCATGAAGAGATGAGGAGGAGAAATATTTTAGAAAACCGATTAAAAAAATTAAATTCTTCGATATATCAAAATTGGCCTCAGGCGAGTTTTTTTGAAAAAATATTTGAAAAATTAAACTCAAATTTTTTAGACACGTTTTTATCAAGAATGGAGGCTACACGGCAAAGTAGACATTGACAAGTTTAATTGTACATAATTCGACCAAGAAAATTTTTTTCTCACTTAAATACATTATTTTCTCTATTAGACCCTCTTTTTCTGAATTAGGGCATTTCTATCTAAACTCCTCTCTCATTCAGTGGAGGATAGATGAAGAATCAACATCCCTTTTTAGATCAACCTCCCTTTTTTGATAAAGCGACACCTTTGGAGTATGATTGAAAAATAGGGCCCCAAGGGGATCTTCTATAGAAAATACTGTACTTCACTTATTGCATTAAAATTTTGTTCTTATATATTCTTTTGGTTCCGTGACTTTTGCGCCGAGAACATTTGCGCCGCGACTTATGCGCCGCGACTTTTGCGCCGCGACTTATGCGCCGAGCGACTTTTGCGCCGGGGGACTTTTGCGCCGCGACTTTTCCGCCGGGCGACGTTTGCGCCGCGACTTTTGCGCCGGACGACTTTTGCGCCGCCACTATCATTAATAATTATGAAAAACTACAGCTGAACCTCACTATAGAAGATGTAGGATAGTTGGAGATCTTCGGATATCAAGATCCGGATCCGATATCCGACCTGAATTTTCGGATATCCGGCCTTTTTCAGATCCGGATATCTGGACCCGACAACCCTACACTATAGTGCACCCTCTTCTGGCAGAAAATCATGCCTGAACAGGGGTAGCAGACTAAATATCCTGATTTGAAAAAGTCAAGTTCATTGAAGATTGCGGCGCAAATGTCGCGGCGCATAAGTCGCCCGGCGCAAAAGTCGCGGCGCACAAGTCGCCCGGCGCATAAGTCGCGGCGCAAAAGTCGCCCGGCGCAAAAGTCGCCCGGCGCATAAGTCGCGGCGCAAAAGTCGCGGCGCAAATGTTCTCGGCGCAAAAGTCGTGATATTCCTCAGATAATTTTAAGAGAATTTATTGAATTTAATTTTTAATTTTCCCCTAGTAAAAAAATTTTATTTTTATTTTCCTCCATGAGCGAGAGTTGGGGGAATCGAAAATATTCTTATTTTTATTCCCATTAAAGTTAAAAAATATTTGTTATTTTTCCTTAAAAATTCCAACACTATTGCCAACTCATTTTAAAAAACGTCTATATATTTTATGAAGATGTTGACATTTTTGTGTTTGAATTATTCTAAAAATATTATTTCTTAATTTATTATTTTAACCATTCTATTGATTTTAAATCTGATTGATATTTCGAAATAAGAATTAAAAATTATTTTTAGAGAAAAACGGAACGCGCCGCAGAAAACGCGTTGCCGGAGGCAACCGCAAGAATTAAAAATTATTTTTTTGGAAAACGTAACGCGCCGCAGAAAACGCGTTGCCGGAGGCAACCGCCAGACTTAAAAATTATTTTTTAAAGTTCGAAACGCGTTGCAGAAGACGCGTTGCCGGAGGCAACCGCCAGAATTAAAAGTTATTTTTTGTTAATTTGAAACGCATTGCAGAAAACATGCGGGCCGAAGGCCCGCATGTTTATTTTATGACTTAAATTCAAAAATTTATAACTTTTGAAGTATTAGTCGTAGAAAGATGATTGAGGTGTCATTCGATAGGGAATTGAATGAGGAATTGAATGAAGATAATTTCAAAGGTGTCACTTGAGTCTGAGAATGGATATTTGAGTCTAAAGTTTTCAATTACTGGGAAACTGATCCAAATTAATTTAAATCAGTTGTAATAACGCTGGAGTCAGCCTTTATACCCAAAAGCTATTAAAACTACTCAGCAATTCGCGCCGAACGCTGGTTCTATTGATTTTAAATCTGATTGATATTTCGAAATAATTCTGAAAAAAAAATTTTTTTTTTAAACTTCCTAGTCCTCCAGTGAATTCTGAAAATTTCCATTTTCTCCTTTTAATTTTTTCTTTTTGTAAATTTTTTTAATGACTTTATATTTTTTGTACCTCTGTGGGTGTTTAATTTATTCTACCGTGTAATTTATTGCATAAATATTTATTTATTTAAATAATTAATTTTATGACTTATACCCGACCCGATTTCAGAGCTCGAGGATTCCCTACGTTTTTCGGGGTATAAATCCCAGACCCCGAAATCGTAACTTTTTTTTTCATGCCAGTTAGACGCTTGAATTAGAACCAGCTCTTAATCTTTTAGCCGTTTCAATTTTATCAAAAGTCCCAATCCCTGACATATCTAATTTAATTTTACTTTAGAAATGCGACGTATTCGGATAAACAATCTCTTCATTGTCACGGCAGCGTTATTTATCACTATAATGCTTTATTTAGTTACACCCCCAAAAGTATTATTTGAAAGATCAAGCCTTCCAATTTCACCTTTAGAAGAACTACTTCCTCTTATGCCTACTTCAATACCCGAGAAAGTTATTGTCAAAGTCAAGAATGAGGGGAAGGACAATAAAAAGAATGAAGGGAAGGACAATAAAAAGAATGAAGGGAAGGAAGATAAAAAAGCCGAAGGTAAGGAAGATAAAAAAGATAAAGGGAAGGATAAGAAGGATGGAGGGAAAGACAATAAAAAGGATGTCCAACTTAAAAAAGTTGTTGATCCGGCTAAAATTAAGGAAGAAAAAAAGCATCATCATCCACCTCCAATTCAGGAGGTGGGAGAAACTACCGAAGTATTCCCACCAGCTGCATTAAAAGATGGAATTAAAGAAATTGCTAAATCTGATAAAGAATTTAAACCAGATTTGGATGAAATTAATGAAAAAATTTGGAATTCGATTAAGAATGAAATTAGACACAAAAAGGTTAGTCGGTGTTTAAATCTCGATTTTCTCGAGACCACTTCTAAATCTCTCAAAAAAATTAAAAAATTTATAAATCCGACACGATCCTCTTTGTCCAAGCATATTAACTTGGCTTTAATTTTTCTGGGTAAGCACAAAAACATATCGAAAACAAACGAAATAAGCTTTAAATTGATAGGTGGAACATGTATTTTATTATTAAGTTTTAAGGGTCTTCGTTTCGTTGTATTATCCATGTATATTGGTAGGAATAGGGTTGTCGGATCCGTATCCGAAAAAGGCCGGATATCCGAAAATTTTCGGTTTGGATATCGGATCCGGTTATCCGAAGATTTCCAACTACCCGACAACCTTATGGCAGAAACGTTTGGAGAAATTTTTGTAGATATTTTCCATTATCCGGAAAAAAATTATACGAGGTGGTTAATCATCATTTCCGTACACACTACCATAGTTCAGAATTTATTGCATGTTCAAGGTAAGAGCAAATGAAGGAAATATGTAGATTAGAAATCAGATGACAAATAATTTTTAAAAATTCCAAATCAAATTTAAAAAAATTTTTAAGGAACGTATAGACTGTAAAAGAATAATTAAAGGAGATGAGGATTATATAAAACTCGAAGCAAAATCTAGATTAACATATACAGATCCAAGAAATTTATTCATGGATTGTAGATCAATTAAACAAAGAAATTATTTTTTGGAAAAGCCCTTATCCACTGAAGAAGGCAAATATCCATTGGCTTATGCTAGAATTGTTTATAAAGTTTTATGAGAAAATAAAAAAATAATAATTTTTAATTTAAAGGATTACCGGGTTTTGGAAGCAGAATTAGCTACTAATTATCGTCCCCAAAATTGGTATTGTTTTGCTATAGATTCGAAAGCCAGGGAACTGTTTGGTAAAAGAGTGCGCTCCTTGGCTAAATGTTTCAAAAACATTATAATTCCTAATATAAGGTATCCGGTGGATAGAGACGGTTAGTTTGCTTATTTTCTAATTTATATACTCAATTGAAGCAGAAAAAATTGTAACATAAAATAGAGATTTATATTAGGGATGGGCCCTGCCGTATTTTAGAATGTGAGAGACGGAAGCCAAAAAATGGAAAGCGAAAGGCATAAACGGAAGAGGGTAATACTAGTGCTGGTCCCCCCTATTTTCCCTGACCATTTTTGCTTGACTGTTCGAGCTGGGTAGAATGATACCATGATCGGATAGATTTGGCAATTCTGACCAAAATTAAGAAGCTAAATCCTCGATGGACAAGCTTATTGTGATGTTGAAACGGATTAAATAGATGCTCATAACTACCTATGTTGATTCACGTAGGATTTCGATGATTTTAGTAAATTCGACTCAGCTCGAAGAGCTCTTTCGTAGGGATATAATGTGCAATAGAAAATGAAAAAAATACAACAGAAAAAAGGGGGGACCAGCTTTGGTATTACCAATTAGTTGATCACCGAAGGATAATTACACGAAAATAAAGAGCCTTTCCCTTTCAAAAACTATTCATTTATGTTCCAAATTATTCTATTTAAAATAATTAATTTTATTTTCAGGCCATTACATGGAAAATGCATTTATGTCATGTTTGGAGGAATTATCTAAAAAGAAATATAAATGGGAATATGTTTTTACCCTTCAAAATGATGATATACAGATAAAAACAAATGAGGAAATTATTCAAATATTAAAATGGCTGGGTGGGGCTAATGATGTTGAATATGAATTTAGAAATCCAAACAAGCAAAATATGATAAAAAGTTTACATACTAAATTCAACTGGACTTTAAAAGATTTAAATTTATTTAGAGATGGTTAGAATTCAAAAATAATATTTTAAAATAATTTAAATTTTAAAGAAAAATTAAATAATCAAGTTGATACAAAAGGAAAAGCTTTATCCTTAAAATTAAGTAAAGGATATGTGCAAACTAGTTTGGCACGCCCTTTTGTTGATTTTATTGTACAAAAAATTAATTTAGACAAAATGATTAGACAATTGAATTCTTGGTTTAATAACCTTACTAAATAAATAAATTTATTTTAAAGGAATTATGGGGCTGATGAATTATTTTTCCAAACATTAACGGCATCTGATGATCTAAAGGCACCTAGTGCTTTTACACACAAATGTCTTGATTTAAAAGTTGATGTACCTTATATTACAAGGTTCTAAATTCCTAGGAATATCAAATAATATTTTAAAGTCCAATAATATTTCTAAGCCCTCTTGATCCCCGATTTTTGACTTCAACTGAAAATCAGGATTATTTTACTAAAAAGGAATATTAACAAATATGGACATTACTGAGAAGAGATCTCGAAAAAAGTCTTGATTTATCGAAATATCTCCACCCAGGCTGGTCTCCAAGACTAGGTAATAAGGGACAAAATGACGTGATTTATGGAAATAGTTGAAAAGAGCTAGTAAAATGGAAGAGCTATTGAATTTTAGAGGCCATTTAATTTGAATAGATACAGTAATATAATCTTTCAGATTTTCCGCTTGGATCTATTCATCTACCCCAAAATGCTTTAGCGGCAAGTATAACCACGGTATTTGTGTTATTGGCATTGAGGACTTGGTTAATTAAAATTTATAAATTTTTACAGTTAATTTAATTAAGGCAAAAAATTTGAGAGATAAAAATAATTTCCTTTTTGCAAATAAAATTCAAGCTGATCTTGATTTTGGGGCCATTCTTTGTTGGCATGAAGAGATGAGAAGTAGAACTTTGGTAGACAAAGGATTGAAAAGATTGAATAGTACATTCTATCAAAATTGGCCTCAGGCAATTTTTAAACTAATTAATTATTTTATTCTATAAATTCCAGGCCCGTTTTCACAAAGAAATGGAAAAAACAGGCAAAGTGGATATTGATAAATTTAATTGTGATATTAATAAAAACTAAGAGTATTGTTTTCTTTTTTCACTTAAAATATTTGTTTCGAGGCATTATCTAAAAAATGATTTTTTACAATATTTCATTTATAAATACATATTGTTGTATGATCTTATAATGTATTTGTTGTGACTCCAAGTACACAACAGAAAGTTTATCATAGAAAATACAATGAAAACGGAGATTGGGGTTGACGGAATAAGAGTGAAGGGCGAACTAACACTTGGCTGGCTTTTATAGTATTCTAATTAAGGGCTTACGCCCATACACAACAGTATTAATCATCACTAGGGCCCGGATTTGTACGGACGTCAATCATGAAATATGGACATAAAATATGAACTAGAAAAGATCAACTATATGGACCAAAATCAGAAAAAATTGGAAAATTTGGGCTAAAATATTCAATAAAATGTGAATAAAATTTAATGAATATATTGAATAAAATGCACTAATTAAAAAACGTAAAATTTATTTCATGTTTTAGCTCCTATTAAGTACATTTCAATATTAAAAAAAATTCTTCAATTATTATTAGGGATCGGATTTTTAGGTTATAACCTATTTTTTCTGCGAAATAGTCCTGATGAATTGAGCTCAAATCCGTTGTTATTTCTTGAAAATCTTTTGTTTACGGTGAGTTATACCGATACCGATTTTACTGATACCGATACCGAAAGATAAATCCCGATACCGTTTTTGCTGATACCGATACCGAGGCCGGTATCGGTATCGGTATCGCGCAAAAAAAATCCCCGTAAAAATTTTTCCCACGTCCCCGTCCCCGTCCCCGCCCTCCCCCCTCCCTTAAAAATTAAAAAATTTTCCCCGTCCCCACCCCGTTCGGGGAACAACCCTACTAATCATCACTGTTTCTTTTATTAAATTCCAACACAACTGCCAACACTTTTCTAAAAAAATTTATTTTCTGCTTCTCGACTAACACGGAAATAAATTTAACAGGGTCACCACATGTTTACTATTTTTATTTAATAAATAAAATAATTAAAATTCTAAATTAAATTCCATCCAAAATATTATTCAATGAAGACTTTTTTACACTGTTTTTTAATTGCCTTCTTAATAACGGCATCTATTGTAGCGATTATTTACATGATTTTTCCTACTTCTCCAATACAAGTGCTTCTTCCTCAAATAGTTAAATCAGAAACAAAGAAGGAAAACGAATCAAAAAATAATTTAAAAAATGGAGATTTGGAAAAAATTAATGAAAAAATTTGGAATTCAATCAAAAATGAAATTGGACATGACAAAGTTGATAATAAATAAATTTTTTTTTAAAGAAAAAATTTTTTAGGAACGTATAGACTGCAAAAAAATAATTAAAGGAGACGAGAGTTATGTAAAACTCGAAGCAAAATCTAGATTAACATATACAGATCCAACAAATTTATTAATGGATTGTAAATCAATTAAAGAAAGAAATTATTTTTTGGAAAAACCTTTATCAGCTGAAGAAGGGAAATATCCATTAGCTTATGCTAAAATTGTTTATGAAGTGATTTAAAATATTTTTTAAAAATCATTACTAAATTCTTAAAAGCTATTACTAAAATTAATAAAAATCATTAAAGAGTTATAGATTTTTGGAAGCAGAATTTGCAACAAATTATCATCCCCAAAATTGGTATTGTTTTGCTGTTGATTCGAAACTTGAAGATGAACATTTTTTTCAAAGAATAAAGGCATTGGCTAAGTGCTTCCCTAATGTTATTGTTCCGACAAAAAGATATCCTGTAGATAGCAATGGTAGTTTTCCCATTTACTGCGATTTATTTTCGGAAATATTCTAATATTTAGGAAACATAAAATTTTATCATATTTCCGAAAAAATATATATGTATGCTTCTTAAATTATAGTATATTTCCGGATAAATATTTGTTTCCGGAATTTTATAAGTACATATAATATACCCGGACAAAGATAGGTATATGCCAGGGGTGTGCCGAAAGTGATTTTAAAAGGCGAAAGTCGATTTAAAAAGCGAAGGACGAAAGGCGAAAATGCGAAAGTCCAAAAAAGGCGAAGACGAAAGGCGAAACTTGCACACCCTGGTATAGCCTCCAGAGTTATAAATATTTTGCAGAAAACTAATAATATATCCGGAATTTTAGAATAATTCCGAAAAATATAGCTTTCAGGAATTCTACATATTATATAGTATAGCAGCTAGGCTATAGCTATTTCTCTCCTTTAGCTAGTTTCCGGAAAAATATATATATTCCGAATATTATAATATTTCAGGAAAATTATTAATGTTTCCGGAATAGTATTATAATATTTCCGGAAAATTTAATGTTTCCGGAATAATATAATATTTTCGCAAAAATACACATGCCTCCGGAATTTCATAATATTTCCGGAAATATATATATCATGCATCCGGAATTTTATAATATTGAGTATAATATATGTTCGTAAGCATTAGAGATGCTTTTGGAATTATTTCTATAAGGAATATAATCACTTTCATGAGCATTTTCAGAGAAGAATGTTTAATAAATAATTATGGATTAAGGCGTTCATATGGGGACAGCATTTATGTCATGTTTGGAGGAATTATCTAAAAAGAAATATAAATGGGAATATGTTTTTACCCTTCAAAATGACGATGTACAAATAAAAACAAATGAAGAAATTATTCAAATATTAAAATGGTTGGGAGGGGCTAATGATGTTGAATATGGCCTAAATCAAAAAGAGCTTATTCAAGTTCTTTATAAAAAATTTAATTGGACTTTCAAAGATTTAAAATTATTTAGAGATGGTTAGAATTTAGAAAATAATATTTAAAATATTTAAATTTTAAAGAAAAATTAAATAATCAAGTTGATACCGAAGGAAACCCTTTATCTTTAAAAATATCCAAAGGATATGTACAAGCTAGTTTGGCACGCACTTTTGTTGATTTTATTGTACAAAAGCTTGATTTAACTCAATTACTTCATCATTTAAATAACTGGTATTTAACACTTCATTGATTTAGCTCTTTAAAATTAAGCGGGGAATATGGTTGTGATGAACTATTTTTTCAAACATTATTGGCAACAGAAGTGTTAAAAGCACCCAATGCTTTTACACATAAATGCATTGATAAAAATATTTCTACACCATTTGTTAATAGGTTAGTTATATTTTAAAATATTTTATTTCTTCTCTGAAATTTAATTTCGAAATTAAAAAAATGTGGACCATATTACTGCAGATAATAAATGAGATTAAAATTAATATATCTAGTTCTATTTAGATTTTCTATTTGGGTAGAAGATTCGAACACACTACTATGCCCTAGCGGATATATTCGTAATGATCTTTGCATGTTTGGCCTGGAGGATTTAGTAGTTATTTAATATTATTTCTATGTACAGGGAGCGGTATAATCTGCAGATTTTTTTATAAATTTCAAACACTTTCTAATTAATATTTTTATAAAGTCAGTCAATTTGCGAGATAGTGATTTCCTTTTTGCAAATAAAATGCAAGCTGATTTTGATTTTGGGGCCTTTCTTTGTTGGCATGAAGAGATGAGAAGTAGAACTTTGGTAGACAAGGGATTGAAAAGATTGAATAGTACATTCTATCAAAGTTGGCCTCAGGCAATTATCAAAATAATTAATTATTTTATTCTATAAATTCCAGGCCCGTTTTCACAAAGAAATGGAAGAAACAGGCAAAGTGGATATTGATAAATTTAATTGTGATATTAATAAAAATTAAATTATCTGAAAAATGATTTTTTAAAATATTTTATTTATAAATATTGTTGTATTATTTTATAATTATTAATCATCACTGTTTCTTTTATTAAATTCCAACACAACTGCCAACACTTTTCTAAAAATAGTCGACGTGTTTTATAGTCTGCTTTTCGAATAACAAGGAAAAAGTTAAAATTGAGAAACCACTTGTTAAATATTTTTATTTGAATAAATAGAAGAATTAAAATTCTAAATTAAATTCAATCAAGAATATTATTCAATGAAGACTTTTTTACACTGTTTTTTAAGTTTCATCTTAATAGCGGCATCTATTGTAGCGATTATTTACATGATTTTCCCTACTTCTCCAATACAAGTGCTTCCTCAAATTGTTAGAACTGAAATAAAGAAAGATGGATCTGTGAGAAATTTTAAGGTCCTTCTCTTTAAACTTTCACTTCTTTTAATTTAAACTCTTCTTAAGTCCAATTCAAACACAAACAAATTCCAATTAATATTTATTTAATTAAAAAAAGGCAATACAATTTAAAGGAGCCAACTCCAAAGAAAAAATTAATGGGAGACTTAAGGAATAAATAATTAAAAGAATAAATTAACAAATGCACAGTTTTGGGGAGAATAGATTTTCTTAAATAGTGGAGGGCACAAAACATAAAATGGGATTAAAAGTCATTTATTTAAATTAAAGATAATTGAGTCTGAGCATCACCACAGATCAAACAAAATTTATAAAAACGGAGATTTGGAAGAAATTAATGAAAAAATTTGGAATTCAATCAAAAATGAAATTCGACATGACAGAGTTGATAAAAAAATAAATTCTTTTAAAGAAAAAAATATTTTTAGGAACGTATAGACTGTAAAAGAATAATTAAAGGAGACGAGAGTTATATAAAACTCGAAGCAAAATCTAGATTAACATATAAAGATCCAAGACATTTATTAATGGATTGTAGATCAATTAAACAAAGAAATTATTTTTTGGCTAAACCCTTATCCACTGAAGAAGGGAAATATCCATTAGCTTATGCTAGACTTGTTTATGGAGTAATTTTTAAAATTTTTTAAAAATCATTAATAAATTATTAAAGAGTTATAGATTTCTGGAAGCAGAGTTTGCCACAAATTATCAACCCCAAAATTGGTATTGTTTTGCTGTTGACGCGAAAATTGGAGATAAACTGTTTTTTAAAAGAATAAAGGCTTTGGCTAGGTGCTTCTCTAATGTTATTGTTCCATCAAAAAGATTTCCTGTGGATAGTGATGGTAGGTAATGGTAGGTAATCTATGTTTCCGGAATTTTATAATATATCCGGAAAAAGATATTATGCCTCCAGAGTTATGTATAAATATTTTCAGATAAATACTAATGTTTCCGGAAAATTATTAATGTTTCCGGAATATTATAATATTTCCGGAAAATTATTAATGTTTCCGGAATTTTATAAGGACATATAATATACCCGGAAAAAGTTTTTTCCTTCCGATTTCAGATTTCAAAATTTTGGAAAAATTTCCGATTTCCAATAATTTTTAAAGCATATTTTCGACTAAAGAAAAAGGAAGAAAACTGGCTTCTAGCCTTCAAAAATTCTCAAAAGTTTCGCTTTTCTTCAAAACATGGTGCGGCTCAGAAAAACTTTAGCTCCGCATCTCAAACATGCTCAGTAAACATTAAAAATTATTAATAATGTATTAAGGCGCTCATATGGGGACAGCATATATGTCATGTTTGGAGGAATTATCTAAAAAGAAATATAAATGGGATTATGTTTTTACCCTTCAAAATGATGACATACAGATAAAAACAAATGAAGAAATTATTAGAATATTAAAATGGTTGGGTGGGGCTAATGATGTTCAATATCAACTAGATCATAAAGAGCTTATTCAAAAGATTTACAAGAAATTTAATTGGACTTTTAAAGATTTAAAATTATTTAAAGATGGTTAGAATTTAGAAAATAATATTTAGAATATTTAAATTTTAAAGAAAAAATAAATAATCAAGTTGATAGTGAAGGAAAACTTTTATCTTTAAAAATATCCAAAGGACTTGTCCAAGCTAGTTTGGCACGTCCTTTTGTTGATTTTATTGTACAAAAGCTTGATTTAACTCAATTGCATCATCATATAAATAACTGGTAGTTAACACTTAATTTAATTAAAATAATAAAATTAAGTGGGGAATATGCTTGTGATGAACTATTCTTTCAAACATTAGTGGCAACAGATGTCTTGAAAGCACCCAATTCTTTTACACATAAATGCATTGATAAAGATATTTATACACCATATTTTAGTAGGTTAGTTATATTTTAAGAATATTTTTTTTCTCTCTGGAGAAATAAAATATTATTACCTTATTCCTGCCGTAAATGATATTAAAATTAATAAACCTTAAATGCTGAAATAATTACCCTCCCTAATAATTACCCCTTAGTTTACCCCCGTCTTTACCCCTACTTTAAAAATATTTAAAAATCATGATCAGTTTAATTTTTAACATTTTAAGACTTAATATCAAAGAATAAATCAATTTCGCCTGTTATATAGAATTATTACCCCCTCCACGAGAGATTGAAAAAATAATTATCCAGGGTAATTATTTCAGCAGTTCTAATTTAGATTTTCTATTTGGGTAGAAGATCCGAACACAATATGCCCTAGCGGATATAACCGTCACATTCTTTGCATTTTTGGCCTGGAGGATTTAGTAATTTAATATTATTTTTATGTAGATGGATCGGTATAATCTCCACTGATTTTTAAAACATTTCAAACAATTTTTAATTAATATTTTTATAAAGTCAGTCAATTTGCGAGATAATACTTACATCTTTGCAAATAAAATTCAAGCTGATTTTGATTTTGGAGCCATTCTTTGCTGGCATGAAGAGATGAGAAGTAGAACTTTGGTAGATAAGGGATTGAAAAGATTGAATAGTACATTCTATCAAAATTGGCCTCAGGCAATTTTTAAATTAATTAATTTATTTATTCTATAAATTCAGACTCGTTTTCACAAAGAAATGGTAAAAACAGGCAAAGTGGATATTGATAAATTTAATTGTGATATTAATAAAAATTAAATTATCTAGAAATATTTGTTGATTATATAAAAATCCTTTCTTATTAATTTTTTATTTTCATTGCCACGCAGTTTTTAACATATTAAAATGGCTTTCCGAATTTCCTTTATTTTTTAAAAGTCTCCCAGAATTGCTCCTTTGTGCCTCTTCAATTTGTTTTGAGTCACCCTCTGCTACTTTATTATTTAGGCATTTAAATAAAAATGTTTTTGCCAAAATTATGAGGAAGCGTTTTCTCAATTGTGGGTGATGACTTGAAATAAAAATTTTTTTAATTTTAAAAATTACAAAAATTTATTTACGTTATTACTGTAAGTTCAATGATAAAGTCAACAAGTGAAGATAATATAAACCCTGCTTGTACTGCTATCCCCAATTGTTGATGACTAAACAACGAAAAATACATAAAAATTGTAAAAAACAGCATAACACATCCGTTGAAACAGTGGCAGAAAAATACAGGAATTAATTGTTTGCTTGTTCGAATATTTTCGGAAAGCTTTTAAAAGATAATTTTTATAATATGTATTTTAATGTTGATAATATTTTAGGAATTATAATCATAAAATGAGAATTCAGCCTCAAAAAATCTTCCGTCAGATTGAAACGAGGTTTTAACCCCAGTCCTCGAGGAAGGGAATTCCTCGACTAACGAGTTAGGTCACTCCCCATAGCCCTGTTCTCCGTTCAGCAGTTTGATCCCAGCATGATGGTGTGGTGAGATCCCCCTTGAAGCCAAATTCACCCCACAGACAATATTAAGCGTTTATTGCTAAAGAATCACCTGATATTTTTCACTTAATGAATAATTATTTCCTTGAGGCATATGGTTATTATATTTGTATTTATTATAGAAACCAATTGCTAGTATTGTCTTTAAATTTAAAATAATATTTAAAAAATTAATTTAACCAAAAAAATTACCAAAAATTCGATTAAATTGAGCATAACCATTAATATGATTGTTATAATGTTAGTAAATGTTATGTCATTTGATTTCATAGATGAAATACTATTTAATATTGATAATAATACCTTTTTAAGTTAATAAATTAAAAATAAATTTATAAAGAGATTACCACAATTGTAATCCAAACAACAGAAAAATGTGCCTTTCTGTAATGCTCATAACTTTTGTAAAAGCATGTGGCTAGGAGCCGTTCAATGAGTAAAATATGGCCAACAAAATTCCGTATAAGCACAAAGAAAAATCCAAATTTCTGAGAAAAATTTTTAAATTAACTAGTGGTTTTATTCTTTTATGCTTTTAAAAGTCTATTGGTTTGCCCCTTAAGTCGTCGTATTAATTTTGTATTAAAGGATATTTAAGAAAAATTCTTCCTCGTACAGATCACTAAAATACTGCTAGATGAATCATCCTTAAATTTGATTTTGGGAGATAGACTAGAAGCTATTTACCGTATTTATTCTAATATAACGACATGTCGTTTATTTTTCAACCCTCTTCTAGGGTGTCGTTATATTAGAGACTGTCGTTATAATAGAGACTGTCGTTATATTAGAATAAATACGGTATGTTGCGAGCTAGACTAGAAGCTTTTAATCATGGCTTTCAAATCCTGCCTTCAAATCCTGACATCGTTATATCCAAATTAATCAAAATTTCCTTACTTGCGTTATAATTGAACCGGAATAATAAACATCGCAGACTATTAGTGTCTCTATTATTGCGATAATTCGAAAAGTCTCAAATCCAATAATTGAAATACTCTGAACAATTAAAATTACAGACATATTTGGATGAAGAACTTTGGTAGTTAGGAGCACAAAAAGGTTGATATTTGAGATTATTAATATACTAGGGTGTAATATTATTAATTCTAACCAGATAAATATGCAGGAAATTATATTTGAATTATTATTAGGTGATTGAGAAATTAATGGGGATGAAGAATTATTAAAGGATTGAGAAGGATTTTCCATTATTTTTAGGCTGAAAATTATTTATTAATAAAGATTGAAGGATAGTTGTGGACTGACACCTTGGCATATCATATGAGAGCTTTATTTGAGAGATGTAGGGTATCTTGTGTATCTATAATAGAAAAATAGCTGAATTTTGCTGGATAAAGCATAAGAGGTTCACAGAATAGGAGAGTCAACCAGGCTTTTCATTCAGTCAAGCCTTTGAATTCGCCACCTAAGCTGACCTAAAAGAAGGAAAGTGCTGTGGTAGATAGGTCCTAACAAAGAGATAACACTGTGATAGTAATTTAAAACTTTGTTTAGCCTTATAAAATCTTTTATTACGTATTCTAATGTAAGAACAATTTAGAATTTAATTCTGAAACAGAGTCCAATGACTAATAAAAATATAAGCTAACGGAAATTATTTTTAGAAAACTGTACCCAATTAAAAATATTTTTATTTATATAAAAATAAGAATAATTTAATTTGTCTAAACATTCCTTATTAAATTTATCCGCTTCGATAAACCCGAAGGTAAAAGAATTAATAAGGAGAAATAAATTGAATTAATGCCGAGCCTTCTAATTTTGTATTTTTAATAACAAAAAATTTATTATTTTTTTCTAAATAATTTTCTTATAAAAAATATCTAAATATGTAAATATTAAATAAAAATTGGAGAAAGAAAGGTTTTTTAATATATTAAAAATATTCATAAAATTTTTTCAAAAGAATGGGTATTGCGTGACAAATAATTTTATTTTTGGGTATTTTATTTGGTATTTAATTTAATAAATTTAATTCTTTGAAGAATATTTTTTTCTTAATTTTATTTTAAATTTTATTTATAATTAAAAAAGCTACTATATGACGGAATATTAAATTTAAAAAATGTATAAGGAAATAATTTCTTGAAAAACAATTTTAAAAATGCCTTTCAAAAATTAAAAAAGAGAATTAAAAAAATTAAATTTATTCAATGATAAATATTTTTTGTAGGAAAATTAATTTCATTAATCGTATCCAATGATTACCCTCTCCAGCCAGAGGCCGAAATGGCTATAATCTAAAAAAGGATGAATCAAATATGGGGAATATGTATTGTTCAAACTAAGTGAATGTTGTACATATTAGAGGTCGGCCTCACATAACATTAAGCGAGACCTTATCTGCACGAAGGCAGGGGGACTTGGGTTGCACCCTGCATGAAGGCAGGGGGACTTGAGTTGCCCCCTGCACGAATCTCTCTCGGTGAGGCCTAGACCACATGCAACCCTAATTCAGAGAATAATTTTATGTGAATTTTTGAACGATAGTAAGAGTATAATCAAATTGTAATTTGGGCAAAAACCAGAATGAATTATCTAACAAGGCGAATATTTTTCACGACACGGTGTTTTGATAAGCCCTGATCCGAAATTTTCGGTTCGAATCCTGTTAACGTGTAGAATCTCCTAAAACTCCATAGCAAAATTTTCAAGAACATCTTAGCAAACTAAAAAAGTGAATTTATATCAACTTTTGCTGAGTAATTCATAATATAATTTTCCCCAATCTTTTCCAATTTAAACCTCGAATCTTTAAAAATTAAATTAATAAAAATGTGAGAAATTTATAATAATTTTTCTATTTTGTTTACACTTTAATTTGAAACAATTTTTTCAAGAATAAAATTTAATTTTGTAGTCTTGTGAAAATTCACGAAAGCCTCAATATTCATTAAAGGACAGAATATTATGTATACTTTGTCAATTAATATTATATCTAAATAATTCTAATTATTTATTTGAATAAGTATAAATTGCTGAGTCTTTAAGATACAATGTTTAATAATATTAGTGTAAGCTTAGTTAGTTGCTATTGAGAGTTAATAATTTGAAACAATTTTATCAAGAATGAAATTTAAGTTTGTACTAGTCTTGTGAAGGCTAAATGCTTAAAAATTATATTTTTTTAATTTTTTAATAAATCTGGCTAAAAATCTTTAAAATTCCTTAAAAATTTTCTATAAATATTTTTATTTTTATTATATTAACTCTATGGGCTTTTTCCTGTCAGCACCAATTGTATTTTTGGCAAATACAGTATATTTGCCGTTTGTAATTTCTGTAGTTGTTGGAGTTCCTTCTGCTATTTTATATTTATTTGAAGTTGTAATAATTATTACAAAATGGAAGGAATTTAATTCCAGCTTTTTTCAGTTACTCATTGCAAAATCAATTTTGGTAATCTAATAAAATTACGATTAAATGGGAAAACAAAATTTAATTAATTTTAGAACATTCTCAATTTTATTAGATCCTTTCCGCAACGTTTTGGAAAGGTTGGGTTGTTCACAAATACATACCTTCAACTACCTCCATGGGTATTGGCAGTGATGTACTTCCTTAATTATTATTGCATATACGGCGAAAATATAGCTACAGCATTACAATTAATGAATAGACTTTCTTCAATTTTATGGCCATTTTCTTATGAAAAGGTCAAAAATACTCTAATCCTAAAAATTAAGATTTTCTTCCATTTTAGGCATGGAGACGCTGGCTACCTCTCAGCATGCTACTTATTTTTGTACTTCCATTAAGCAGAACTGTACAAATTTTCTCGCTAGATTTTTATGCACATCTACAAGCTGATAATCAAACTGTAACTATAGATTTTCATAAAAAAGCTGGAGATTTTAACGCAACGGAGGATGGAGCCTATTCCTGCGTTATTTTCATGTTTATCTGTTTAATTATCAATATAGCAACTTTGTTTGTCTACAAAACTAAAGTAAAGCCTCAAACGAATAAAACAACTTCGAACGAATTACAACGAGTTATCGAAAAAAGACTGACACTTTACGCTTTTTGGACGTTTGGTGGTCAGCTACTTATTTCTATTTCGACGGTAAATAAAAATTTTTGGCAATAATAGTTTATAGATCAAATTAAAATTTGTAAGTCCGATCAATTATTAATAAGCTAATCCAAAATTTTGGAAATCCTACTAGATTAATTCTCGGTCATGACCATCTAGACTTGACCGCATAGACAAGCATGACCATAATGTTCCATTAACTCAAGTTTTTAAAAAATAAAACAACGAGAGATACGACTTCCTCTACTATTTCCCCTATTAAGATTCTACATTATTAACCTTCGAATTTTATATTTACTTTTAGACCTTAATCTACATTGCAGTTTCGAATTCAATGAATGGATTCACCTTACTTTCATTCGATGAAAACGAAAATTTGTTCTTGGTAAAATCATACTGATACATATATGTAATTATTGAAAAATGATTTTAGTCTGTTTACAATCAGTACTACCTCGTATCTGATATAAGCACAATTGTTTTGCCGTCTTGGCTTTTGCTTTGGGCTAATGAAGAAACAAGAAAACATTTATTTGGAAAAATTATATCAGTAAAGAACACGTTTATAAATGGAAATCCGATACAAGCAAATAGTAGCATGTATCCTGTACATGCTTAAATAACATGTATCATAAATTTGAAATTGTTTAAAATCTTTTTCGATTTATCCCCTTGGGGAAATGATGGCGGAAAACCTGTTTTCAACTTTCTATTAGCAACTCCAGCTTGAATAGTACAAATAAAATAAAATTCTACGTAATATGTACAACTGTAATATAAAAATTATCAAAAGCACACAAAACTTTTTTAATCGTCTTCATCTGACTGGATAAAATAACGCCTTTTTTCAAGCTTTCTGGACAAAATTTCTTTCTTGTCAGCATTTCTATCATCCAAAGTTTCCTCAATATTTGTGTTTTTTGATTTACTTATTTCACCTTTAGAAGAACTTGTTTCGTTAACCTTTGGAGTGTTTTGCTAAAATTAATTTAGTGGATAAAGATACAGTAACTAAATAATACTTACATATAAATTCGGCTTCTTTATAGTCGGAGATAAATGAGTTGGTGGTGGAGGAGGCGGTGGTGGTAGAGGAACAACTTTACTTTCTTGTTTCTGTGGTGGTCGCGGAGGTTTTGGAATTCCAGGACTGGCTTTTGGCATTGGTGGCGGAGGTGGAGGAGGAGATGGCGGTTGTTTTGGACTTCCTTGATTAGCGCTAGTCTTTGATAATGGAGGCGGGGGAGGTGGAGATGGTGGCTGAGGTGGCTTTGGAATAACTCGGTTGTTTCCGTTTCCTGGTGGTGGTGGAGGGGGTGGAGGAAATCCTGCATGACCCGTCCTCGTTGCCATTCCTGCACTTCCAGCTTTTGAATTATACTTCCTTTGTGCCCATCCATTCCACGCCGCCAATTGCTTTACAAATTCCTTCTCTTCCTCCAAAATCAACTCGGATATAGCTTCCTCTATTTCATTATATTTGTTGGTGTTTTCTATTGTTTTTTCCATTGCTTGATTCAATTCTCTACTAGTCTACATTTAAATAAGAAAATAATTATAGTATGATAATGTAACTATGATTCACTTAGAGCATTTAGAACGCTCAAGCGAAAGTTAAACGATCTAGAAAGGGAAAAAAGAAAACATTAGTCGAGGCTCTGTAGCTCAGTCATAGAGCTCCTGTATGTGGTGAGCAAAAGCGCCTAGCAATAACTGTCATGAGGTCGCAGGTTCCAATCCTGCCCGGTGGCTAAACTTTTGCTAAACTCTTTCTATAATCTACCTTTTGGTTTTCCATTTCCTTATTTGCAATTAAAAGTTGTTTAAAACCATCTTCGAGTGCCTTGAATCCTTTTATTCGATCATTATACCTTTTATCAACATCGGTTTCAGCCAAATAAAACCCGAGCCATTTGAATATTTCTGACTCTTCTTGAACTTTTTGAAGTTGTTTCTTTAACGAATTGATATCATCGATGATACCAGCTTCTGAATTACTTCCAAAATCTTTGTAAATTTCATCAATCCTTTCAGCATTCTTTTTATAGTTTTCGTATCTTAAATTAAATTATAGACATATTTTTATATATTATGTAATTTTACAGCTAAACATATATAAAAACAGACGACTATTTAGTGATGGTATACTACTTAATAGGGAAGAAGACAAGTCCACAAACAAATTGTTGTGTATGGGCGAGAGCCCTTAAACACCTTAAACAGTTTAATATAAATGCCAGCCAATAGTTAAAACCTTAATTGTATTTTCTTCGTATGATAAAGTATCTGTTTGTGATCCTCTACGTGAGCGGGTCATAACTCAAATTCAAAAAAATAATAGACAGAATGCCAGATATGTTTTTGGAACGAAAGGCTTTTTACCTCCTAAATTTAAATTTAAAAATTATTTCAACTCACAAAATTCTACTTTCACAAAATTTATCTTTTAAATTTTTTAATCGACTATTTAAAACATTCTCGCTTTGACCCTCAATTTTATTTCTCAACAAAATTATAATTAAATGGACTATGTCTATATCTTTATATTTTAATTCAGTATTTTGATTTTTTCTTTTTAAATAATCTGGAAGATTGTTCAAGTCTAAACTATTAAATTGTCTCTTGTCTCCTGATTTCTAATGAAAAATAAAATTAGGCCAAGAAATGTGTAGTTTTTAAAAGAAGTGATACAATCGGACCTCACTATGAGACACATCTGGGTAATTCTGAAGCTGGTCCCTCCACTTTTTCCTTACTTTTTCCTTCCTTAAGGGCCCGTACAATAAAATCGGGGTCAACCCCCTCAACCCGCACAATAAATGAGTACTCGGAGTTAAGGGTTAAATGACCGGGTTATTTAACTCGCAACCTTGTTTAACCGACCGGTACAATAAAAGAGCTCCCGGGGTTAAATAACCCGCAGCTCCGGGTAAAATGACGACCCTGCTAGGGGGCAGGGTAATCGGGTAAAAACGCTTAACTTAGAAAATATTTTTAAAAGAAAAAAAATTATTTCACGAATGAAAAATAATATTTTTAACTAATATCTAAAACGAGATAAAATTTGGGAAATTTTTCAGAAATTCAAAAAATTTTTAGGATTTTATCAATAGAATTTTTATTATCTAAAGCGAGAAGAATTTAATGAAATTTTATGGTTTCTCCACTTCACTTAATACTTCGAAATCAACCGATTTCTCACTTAATCCCTCCAAACTCACTTCGCCCATTGTTGTTAAAACTTTTAAAAATACCGGAATATTTTCGATTTTGATATCGAATCATTTTTAAGAATTTTTGGCTCAGTTATCAACGCGAATATCCGAGGATTTCCCAGGATCAGCCAACTTTATTCATAAATAAATGATGAAATATTATTGTTAAATAACCGGGTAACCCGTAGGGTTAAATAACCCTCAATTCGGGGTAAAAATGCTAATTTATTGTACCGAATTTATTGTGCGGATTTAACCCGGGGTTGAGGGTTATTTAACCCCGGGTTATTTAACCCGGTCATTTAACCCTGATTTTATTGTACGGGCCAAGATTGTACTGGGATAGAATCTGGGCTGGGATCTCTTCCGCTTCCGTCTCCCGCCGAATTCAGTCTTTTGTCTCTTCCATCTACTTTTCTAATTTCTTCTGTTTTCTATCGCCTTCCGCTTTTTAAGTATGGGGGGGCACTTTCTGATACATTAAAATTCAAGATTTATTTTCTAAAATTGGTTGACAAGTAGGGATACCCTTTAATAAGCACCTGATTACAAGATCTCATTATAAAATGAGAAAATATAAAATTTTCTCTCAACCAACCCAATTTAAAAGATTAATAATATGCAAAACAGTCTTAATTAGTTTCTCAACAAATTCTTTTTCATTCTCCTCGAATATAGGCATTTTTAATTCTGACTCTAATCTTTTTATATCCTCTTTAGCGTCTTCTAACTAGAAAAAATTTTTTATTAAAAAATTTTTTTATTTAAGAACCTTTTTCTCATAAACAAATTTTTTCTCCAAAATTTTTCTAAAACTCTTTTCATTGTCCAACATTTTAATAATTAACCAAAAATATTGGTCTTCTAAAGGATATTCTTTTATTTGTTCTTTTTTTAGTTCTTTATATTTTTCTACCTAAAATTTATTATTTTTTAAAAATATATTTTACTTAAAGATAATTTACATGTATTTCATTATCCTTTTCTTTTAATTTTTCAAAGTCTGTATATAAATCAAATAACATTTCTATTTTTTCCATATTCATAGGCTCCTCTATTTCTTCCCAATCTTCTATTTCGACATTTTTGAAAAATTCTTCGAGTTGTTCAAATGATATATTTTCTTTTGGACCTTTTCTAAAAGCCCTAAATTTTTAGAAATTTCTAATTTTATATATTTAAAATCATCCTTACTGCTTCAATACTGTACCCAAGAAAAATTTTTGTGGGTGAAAATGAAGTATTTTTTCTCGTTTTTCACATTTTCTGATATTGAAGACGCATGCTTATTATTATGCTTTCTGGATTCGAAAGTCTTGAAGAGCTAAAAATTTTAACTTATTATTTTAATCCCCATTCAAATTGTAACATACAAGAGGCACAATCGGAAGCATGTCTGCCTCTTTAATAGCCAGTGAAGGGGAGAATTCATATTCAGCCCAAATTGTGTTTGAAGCTGCTGAAATATTCAAGACTTGCTTTAATAATCTTAAAAATCAAAATTTACATTTGATGTGTCTAAATGGAGATGCTGAGAATGAAATTGTTTTGGGAGAAGATTCTTCTAATAATTTATTAAACTGCTCGTTTTTAGCTATCTTTCCTTGACTCGGTTTTGGAACTAATTCTTCAACAGACTCAATTTCCTAAAATTTTAATTAATTAGAATTCTATTTTTTAAATAACCTCCTCTTCTTGTATTGCATCCACAATATTATTTTGTGGTAAGATTTTAACTTCTTCAATCACTTTGTTTATCTCATCTTCCTTGGAAGAATTTTCTTCTTCCTTGGAAGAACCTTCTTTCTTAGAAGAACATTCTCCTACCTCATTCTTGTTTAAAACTAAATGAAATAAAATATATTAATCAAATTTTTGTCTAAAATTATGATTATTCTTTATGTTTATTGACTTGCATGTGTCAGAATACTAATAAAAAGACTTGACTATGAGTCTATACTACTTATCAAGTCTCTACTTGACTAAAGACATGACTAACCTTTATACCAAAGTAATAATACAATAGAATCCGCGAGACTAGACACTAATAACAAGCTAATCTCTACCGAGAACGGCTTTGCCTTTTATACTAAACTAACGTCACCCTAGTATCATTAACATACTTGAAATGCTTTCAACTTGATCTCCATTATTATTTTCTTCTACTTCAAAATCATCTTGATTATTTTCTTTTACTTGATCATTCTTACTAACAACCCCATCTTTCTTTAAGTCCTTTACGTTAATCACTTTTCCCTTTTTATTTTTCTTTCCAAATCTTAATCCTCCAAGTATCCCCTTAGTTTTAACCTTAAATCCTTTAAGTATTCCTTTACTCTTTGCCTTATTTTTTGATTTAGTAGTTCCTTTCCCTGTTCCTTCAAGTTTTTTGTCCGAAGACAAATGAACTATCGAGTTACTTGCTTGATCACCCATCTTTTGATTGCCTTTTTTGCCATTTTCCTTTATCATTTTATACAAATCATCTTTATTTTTATCCTCATTTTTAAACAAAATATTATGAATTTTATCCCTTATTTTACTTTGTCTTTTGTGTTTAATCCCGTTAGCTTTGTTTACTCCTAAAGGATTTTTGCTCTGTTTATTCTTTCTTTTATTCCGTTTTGTTATCTTTTTATCTTTATTTAATTGTATATTTTCTTGAAATTTTGAATGATGTATTTCTTTATTTTTTATCTGGTCACTATTTAATGAGATATTTTCCTTTGGATTTTCACTAATCATTGTTTTATCCTCCTCATTTTGTTTATTTTTTTCTTTTATTTCTACATTTTCATTTAATATTTTTGTTGAAATATTTTCTTTAGTAATTATATCGTGTTCATAATTACCCTTATTTTGTTCGTCGTTTACTCGTTTATCTACTAGAAAATGATTTTAATAACTTTTCAGATCCATGCGGTTATATACAAGTGGGGTTCGATAGTTTGATCAACCCCCCCCCCATACATGCAAATGGGTTTTGATAGGGGAGACACAGATGACAATGGATGACAATGGGGTTACCATCATTAAGTTGCCCCCTATATGCCCCTAAAATCTACGTTAATTTTATTAACTTTAGGAATACCTTTCTCAATTTTATTAATCCCACTCGTTCCAACACTATCCTGTTTTGGAGTAAACTCAAATCTTTCTTCAATCATCTTTTTCCTTGGAGGGCTTTGCTCACTATAAAATCTCTTCAATCTCCCTTTATTTTCATTTTTTACTTGATCAGCAGTCAAACTACGTTCAAATTCTTCAGGACTTTCTTCCTCACTTTCTGAATTTGCCGAATAATATTCTGAATTAACCGAATAATATTCACTACTATCACTTTTATTTTCCGAAGAATTTTCGATTATTTTTTCTTCTGATACCACTGGTTCTTCAATTATTGTTTGCGCTTCGGGCATCTGATTCTTCATTTTATTTGCAACTATTTTATAATTTTTTTTCTCACTTTCTTGGTTATCTTGCCCTTCTTTTTCATGATTATTCGATTCCAATGCTATTGCTAATCCTTCTCTTTTATTCTCCGAAGTTAAGCCCAAATCTCGATTATTTGAAGTTTTTATTCTTTGAACGACATTTTTTCTTGACAAATCCTTTAAATAATTACCTTATAACCTGTATTAATTGCCCTCCCTCAAATAATTACCCCACTTTCATTAATTACCCCATACAATGATAGATTGAAACAGCAATTACCGGCCCAACAAATGCCCTAAAATACGTTCAAATTTCAAACCTCGTATAATGACCCTCCCTCGCTTAATGTCTCCCTCCAGCGAAGTTCAAAACAATAATTATCCAGGGTAGTTATTAAAGGATATACGGTATTGTATTTTTTAAATTTTAAAATCAAGAAGAATAACCTCTGATTTTAACTTTTCTTCCTTCTCATCCTCCTCTATAAATCTCTCGATTAACGACTTGGAAGATTTGGAAGGTCTAAATTTTGATTGTTTTAAATACTCATATTCGTCCTTATCCTGCCCAAATTTGTAAGCTTTAAATTTGGGTCCAGCACTAACATAAGCACTTGAATATGACCCCAAAACTGGATTAGAATAATCATAAAATGGGTGTATTTTAATGTTTGTTGTAATTATTCTACTCATATCTTTCCCGTTTTTTATTTTTGTATTAGTTGTGATTGTGTTTTTGTTAATTGAATGGTGTAATCCAGAGGCAGCAAAAGGCATTCTATTATAATAATTAAATTAAAGAAAAATTTTTCGTGGAAGAAAACATGCCCATTAGAAGAATATCCATCATTAACGCTCATATTTGTGGTTTTAGGAAATTTGGCTGTACTCGGATTCGAAGTCTTATTGCTAGAGAAAATCTGTTTTGCCAATCCTCTAAGTTTATTTTTAAGGCCATCGGAATCTTAAAATTGAAAAGAATAATTAAAACAATTTATAATCAAGTCTTCCTTTGACAGACCTTGAATTAGTGTTAACACAATTAAAAGTGTCAACAATTTCAGCATGAAATACAATCTGTTAAAAACAAAATTTCAAAAATTATTAATAAAAATAAATAAGAAAATAATTATATTTTATTTAATATTGAAAAAAGGGGAATGAGAGGCTATGAGAGGAGAGCCTTCAAAGTGAATGAGAGCCTTTACACAAGAATCTTGGCTATAATTTCTTAACATCTCTACCTCGCTAAATCTCTAATATTTTTTTATCTTTGCTTTCTGAATCAGGTAAGTAGTCGATTAAGCATATCCCTTTTCAATATTAATCGTATGGTAATAGTTCGGATGGTATACCCCATCATTTTCCGGCTTCAAAATATTTAAAAATGGTCAGTATATTTTCAGATTATAAAACCCGTCGAGCTGTGTCGGATGACACCAAAATCAACCATTGATCTTAACTTTGGGCTGAGATACAGACCCCAGAAAATTGAAAAATAATAGGGTGGACCAAGCTTATTTTTTGGTCTAAAAATTTAATTAAACAAATAATTGCTCATTCGAAAGAGCCTATCGAGCTGATTTGAATGACATCAAAATCAACGTAATTGAAAAAGATTTGACAAAGTTATGACATAAAGTAATCCTTTTACGTTGGGGAGACGCTTGTGCAGCACCCTTCGCTTGGCGCAAGGTTTTTGTCTGTATCTCGGCCCAAAGTTAAGACCGGGGTTGATTTTGGTGTCATTCGACACAGCTCGACGGGTTCTATAATCTGATAATATACTGACCATTTTTAAATATATTTTGAGGCCGGAAAAATGATGGGGTATACCATCCGAACTATTACCAATCGTATCCCTGCCATGAAAGAATTATTGAATAATGTAAGCATTAGTCGATGCCCCGGTAGCTTGGTGATAGAGCTCCTGTATTTGGTAAGCGAAAGCGCTAGCGATTACTGTCAAGTGGTCGCAGGTTCGCAATCCTGCCCGGTGGCTAAACTTTTGCTAAACTCTTTCTATAAGTAATTAATAGTAATAGGGTTGGGGTTTTCGAGCCGGGCCGATGTTCGGGTCCTTTTTGCGGGCCTCATCTTTTCGGGCCAAAATTCGATACCCGACTCGATCTTTCGGGCCAGACCGGGACCCAACCCTAAGTAGCAAATAACAATAAAAATTCCAAAAACTCCTCCAAATTGGCACCTTTTGTCGAAAAATTTAGGCCAGAAAGAATTTTTAAGTGTTCAAAAATTTAAAAACTACCTTATTCAAAAATTTTCCAACTTTCTTCTAAAGTATTGTCTAAATAATTACACCTTTCAATTAGAATAAAATCAATTTAATTATTAAAATTTTTAGTGTAATGTCAGTGAAAATAATTCTATTATTTTTTTTTAAATTCTCTAAATTTTTTTAATAATTATTTAATAATTTTTCAATAATTTTTAATTAAGCGGATGTAAAGGGCGTTTTATTTCATGTCAGACATTAAGAAATAATTTTTCGTATTTCTCAACTTTTAATAAAGTGCAATTTTTTATGGACAGACGATTGATTTAAGTAATATTAAAAATAAATATATTAATATTTAAAAAATAATTTTTAAACAATCAAAGCTTTAATGTTTACTCCGAACATTTTGAAAATTTTAAAATTAAATCGAGAAAGAAATTAATAAAAATATCACAAAAAGTTTTTTTTAATTTTAAAGTCAAGCAGAAAATTGTTTTTTTAAATACCAAAATTTTTTTTTAAAAATCAAATCTTTCAGAAATCAAAAATTCTTAAAAAATCAAATCCCCAATCAAACTTCTTTTCAGAACGCTCCATAAGCGAATTGGACGGCTTTTCCACCTTTACTGTGCATAAATTCTTTGTCATGCAATTCTGTCTTGGAATGAAGTTTATGATAAATTTCAAATAAATTATCCAATGCCTGAATATATTTTTCTAAATGTTTGTATTGCAAAATATTTCCTTCCATTTGATTATTTTTGTTAAATTTTATGTCAAAAGCTTCCAAAACATTAGCTATTTCTCGATTTAATTCTCTTAATTCTTTTAAAACTTGATCATTTCTATTTTTTACAATAATATATTCTTCAAGTTTTTTAACAAATTTAGCTGCGGTTTTTAACATTTTCTTAAAAATTTTTTATTTTTCTTAATTTTATTAAAGGAAAAATAAGATTATTAGGGTTTGATTGTGTTTTATTAAATGTGTTTTATCAATGGGACGGAAAATCATTATCGGATGAATTTAACTAGGATATCTTTACTAACTGCCCTCCCCCCTCCCCGCTCCAACAAATTTTAAATTTAAATTAGAATCTAAAAGGTTACGTACACGTACGCCATATTTTGCAATTTTTCCTGCATCCTTCTGCTTTATTCTTGAAGTGTCTATCTGGGTGACTCCAATACCATTTAATTCATCATTGAAGAACTTTTCTAGATCCTTTAAATTTTGCTCTACAGTATCTCCATCTTTTTTAAATTAAATATTAATTTTATTTCAAAAGTTGAACCCTCATGGGGCCTAAATAACACTTAAAGATTTGGCATCGTTTAACAAGTTCCACCAAGTAGCCCACCTAATTTTAAGAGGAAACTTTCCTAAATTGAGGTTATCTGGTATACCTATTAGCTCTTATAGTAAGTTCCGACTTATATGAATTTAAAATTCAGAATTTGAAAATAATTTAAAAATATTACCAATTAAGGAAACAAAACATCCAACTATTAATGTTGTAATAAAACAACAAAATATAGTTAATTTCATAATTTAAATTTAAATAAATTCAAAAATTAAAATTAAATACCTAATTAGGTAAATCCTGCCTGCCTTTTATGAAGAGAAAGCACATGAATAGGTAAAATCTTATGAGAAAGGTCTAATATAGATTGTCTAATAGCATTGTCTATAGATGTCTATAGATATAGATTGTCTATAGATTGTCTAATATAGATTGTCTAAAGGTCTAATATACATAGATTACATTTGAAATAAATGTAAATGAATTAATTAAATTGTTAATTTTGAAATTAAATAATTAGGTAATTAAAATTAATTACCGCTTTTTTCAATTAATTCTCCCTTTAATAATATATCAATCCATCCGTGGGATTAGGAATTATTCGAGATGGAATTGTTAATCCAACAAAAACATTTAATCGACACCTTTAATAATATTTATGAATTATAAGCACTCCCCAACGTACTGCCATAATTTGTTCAAACTTTCGAATTAGAAGACTTGTTAAGCTGCATCGAACCATAACAGGACGTCGCTGATTCGACAACTTTGAACAAAGTTATAAACTTTCAAAGTTATAGAAGGTTATACTAGACGAAGGCAAAATTTAACTCGTAATTTCGTACTTGTATTAGAGTAGGTCGATGTATTAGAGTAGGTGTATTAAAGTACTCTAATTTGTATCTATAAAAAAAATAAAAAGTAAATTTTTAAAAAGTTAATTCTTTATGGCCTTCCAAAATTTTCAAAACTTTCGTCTGTGGTGCGAAAAGGTTTGAAATAGGGGGATTTATGGCTTCAAAGCGTTCCAAGTTTCAAAAATTATCGCTTACAACGCTTAAAATTAAAAAAAGATGTCCTGGAAATCATAAAAAATTTTTTAATTATTTGCTTTATTCTCAAGAACGATTAAGTACGAGGTACGAGGCTAAAAATAGGCAGGTATGAGCAAATCTGAACTTCATAAACTCCGAAAATTTAGAATGATTTCCGAGTTCCGTGTTCCGACTTTTGAGCTATTTCGATTTCCGGCACCTTCGTCATTTCCGACTCACCTCTGTATGGGAATTAATCGAGAAAATACGGTAAATTAATAATATTTTTGTCCTTTTTGTTATAATAAAATATTCATACTTGTAAATATTTTTAAGAAATTTAATTTTATTATTCTGAATAAATTAACTTATTTTTTAAGCAGCCTCGTAAATTATAAATTACACAAAATCAGAAAAAAATATGAATTTAAACAGGTGTAAATGATGTAAAACACCTGTTTAGTAGTAAACTACACGCATACTTTGGACTAGAAAATTATTAAAAAATGTGACCGCCTCCTATCTTTCTTGAAATCTTGTTTTTATTTTTATTAAATTAATATTTTTATATGACGAATTTATTCATTTATCATATAAATTTATAAGTTAAAGCATAAATTTATTAAATTATAAAATTCTGTAAAATTATAGTTGCATGTTAAGTTTAAAATTATATTTAAAAAATTAAAGAGCAACACAAAATGATTATTTAATTTTTTAAAATATACTTTCCGAATAAGTAATTCAATCAAATATAATTACTATATTAAAAGAATGCCATCGTTATTTTTGTATGCCACTGTATCAATTAAAATTATTAAAAAATAGCTTTTTAGAGCTATTTAAAAAAGCTCGTTTTTTTTAAAGAATTTTATTTTAATAAATAATTTCCGAAAAATGAGCAACACAACATGGATATTTAATTTTTTCAATACACTTTCCCAATCTGTAATTCCCCCAAATATAATTGCTTTATTAATTGTTGTACCTTCAACCATTCTTTACTTGACAGAATTGGGAGTGATTTTTCGTTTCAAAAAAGTTTTCAAATCTTCTTTTTTCAAACTTTTTGCTGCTAGAACTATATCGGTTAATTGATCTTTAAATAATTTATTTCATGTAAAAATCTGAAAGGGATAAAAGATAAAGCATTAGTCGAGCACTCGGTAGCTCAGTGGTAGAGCTCCTGAATATTTTGATCGAAAGCGCCTAGCAATAACTGTCAGGTGGTTAAAGGTTTGAATCCTGCACGGCTAAACTTTTGTTAATCTCTTTCTAAAATTTCCTAGAAAGTAATCTTTCCAAGTATCAATTTTCTTTAGAGTATCTTGGGTTTGATTAGCCTATGTCTATATTCACGCTTTGGACGTGTTGGTTTCTTCCTTTCAACTTATTTAAAATTGCCTGGTGTTTATTTGGCAATTTTTAATTTTATGAACAATCATTTCTACTTTGTGGAGAGCACGTCTACTGCCACACTTCTTTTAAACAGACTGACAGCTCTTTTGTGGCCAGTAAAATATGAAAGGGTCCAATTAAGGATTTTAAATTGAATTACTTTTAAATTCAGATTTGGAAGAAGTTATGGTATTGGGTGATTATTCTAGAATATATCTTTCCACTTCCAATAACTTGGCATACTTTGTTTTCAGAAGTTGTTATTTGGGTTCATGATGATAATGCAACGTTTACATTGTTTACAGTAATGAAGCCTGATGTAATATTTATTAATAGGGTTGTCGGGTCTGGACGAAACGAACGGAAGAAACGAGGATTTTTCGGTTCAGGTTTTCGGTTCAGATTCGGATATCCGAAGAATTTCCAGGAACCGACAACCGTATTTATTAATATTATTTAAATTATTTTAAATTCAAATTGGCAAAAATGTAAATTTACAGGATCCAAATGATCCTTTGATTGCAGCAGAGTTTTCGGGGGTTTTCACAATTGTTTGCTTGGCAATTAATCTTGCAAGCCTTTTTGTCTATAAACGGACAAAAATTGTCAGCTCACAACAGACTGATAGCAAGCAAAAGATGGAAAAACGTCTGACAATCTACTCGATTTTAACTTTCTTTGGGCAACTTTTATATACTTTATATATGGTAAATTGGGAATATTTGAATAATTTTGGAGATATTTTAATTTCAGATAATTCTTTACTTTGTGGCCAGCCAGCTTCAAAATTTTCATATAGATTCAGATTTGGGAGAACTAATTTTCTTGTCAGTTTTTAATCAGCTTTGCTGGGTCAACGATATTAGTACAATTGCCATTCCTGCATTTTTGCTTCTCTGGGCTTCTGAAATGATGCATTCTCATATTTATAAATTAATTCGGAAAATCTGTTTTTTACCTAAAGAGAATAATAATGTAGTTATGGTTATACCTAAACAGGCTTTTACTTCTAGCAATCCGAATACAATACAAACAAACTCTTGATCTCATTATCTAAATTTTTCTATCGATATAAATTTGATTGTAATTTTATTTGCTTTGTATAACTGAATAAAATTTTAAGACCAAAAATTTTTTGACAAAAATTTTTCTTAAAATTTATTAAAAAATTTCATTAAAATTGTTTATACTTTAATTGAAAATATTTAATTGTAAGAAAATTTAATTTTATTATTCTGAATGAATAGTTTAATTAATTTCAACCTGTCTTGTTGACACAAAATCAGAAAAATTATGAATTTAAACAGGTGTAAACAATGTAAAACACCTGTTAAAATGAATACTTTGGACTAGGAAATTATTAGAAAATTTGACCGCCTCACCTCTTTCTCGAGATTTTAATGTATTTTTTTTATTAAATTAAAATTTTTATTAAACAAATTTAATTAACATTAAAATCTAATATTTATAATTCTTTTTGTAAAAGGTAAGTTAAAAATTTATTAAATTATAAAATTGTGTAAAAAGTGTAAAATTGTATTTTCCTCTAAAATATTATATTTCCGTGTGTTTAATAAATAATTTCTAAAAAATGAGCAACACAACATGGATATTTAAATTGTTCAATACCCTTTCCCAATCTGTAATTCCCCCAAATATAATTGCTTTATTAATTGTTGTACCTTCAACCATTCTTTACTTGACTGAATTAGGAGTGATTTTTTGGTTCAAAAAAGCTTTCAAATCTTCATTCTTCAAACTTTTTGCAGCTAGAACTATATCGGTTAATTAAACAGAAATAATTAACTTTTCAAAATTTTTCCTTTAGAGTATTTTGGGACTAATCGGCCTATGTTTGTATACACGTTTTGGAAGTGTTGGTTTCTTCCTTTCAATTTATTTGAAATTGCCTGGTGTTTATTTGGCAATTTTTTACTTTATGACAGGCTATTTCTACCTAGTTGAGGGCACGTGTACTATTACCCTTCTATTGAATAGACTGACAGCTCTTGTGTGGCCTTTAAAATACGAAAGGGTCTAATTCGAGATCTTAGCTTCAATTAACTTTGAAATTCAGATTTGGAAGAAATTATGGTACTGGGCAATTATTCTAGCTTATATTCTCCCGCTACCAATAACTTGGCATAATTTGTTTTCAGAAGTTGTTATTTGGGTTCATGATGATAATGCAACGTTTACGTTGTATACAGTAATGAAGCCTGATGTAATCTTGGCAAAATTTATCGTATAAATTTACAGGATCAAAATGACCCTTTGATTGCTGCGGAGTTTAATGGGTTTTTCACAATTGTTTGTCTGGCAATTAATCTTGCAAGCCTTTTTGTCTATAAACGGACAAAAATAGTCAGTTCACAGCAAACTGATAGCAAGCAAAAGATGGAAAAACGTCTGACAATTTATTCGATTTTGACTTTCTTTGGGCAACTTTTATATACTTTTTATATGGTAAATTGGAGATATTTGAATAATTTTGGAATTATTTTCATTTCAGATAATTCTTTACTTTGTGGCTTCCCAACTTCAAAATTTTCATATAGATCCCGATTTAGGAGAACTAATTTTCTTATCAGTTTTTAATCAGCTTTGCTGGGTCAACGATATTAGTACAATTGCCATTCCTGCATTTTTGCTTCTTTGGGCTTCCGAAATGATGCATTCTCACATTTATAAATTAATCCGAAAAATCTGTTTTTTACCTAAAGAGGATAATAATGTAGTTATGGTTATACCTAAACAGGCTTTTACTTCGAGTACTATGAATACAAAACAAACAAACTCTTGATCTCATTATCTAAAGTTTTCCATTTTTATAAATTTGATTGTCATTTTATTTGCTCTGTATGAAATAGTTACATGCTAAAAATTATCTATGAAATAATACATAGCTTTGCATGATATGGTAATGGGGTATAAGCTGTTTTTCAAATATATAAAGCCTACAAAGATCTCTAAATTCAGTTTACCCTACTTTGGATCTTTTAGGCCTTGTTACTTATTGCCCCAGAATTATTGTTGTTAAATAAAAATATTAAATTATCTGGCCTTATTATTACAAAAATCAAATCCCCAAAAGTATAAGCTTGTTTAAAAAAATTTTCAAGACAGATACGTAATTAAACAGGTGTAAAATATTATAATTAAAACATCTGTCCAATAATAAAGTAAATTAATACTTTGGACAATATAAAAAATAATTACACCTTTTTTTTAAATTTTGCCTTAGTTTCATATGAATTTTTATAACAATTTACATATTTCAGTGTCAATAAAAATTATTTGAGCGAGTTTTATGTAATTCTCATTTAAATCTAATAATTTTGATATCATAAATCTAATAAAACCACATTCCAACAGAAGCATACCTTTTAAAATAATCACTCCTCTAAAAGCTCCTTGAAAATGTTTATATCAGTGTGACTAGAAAGTCTTTGCCCACACATTTTTTATCATAACTTTATCAAAACTCAATCAAATAATAGACTTAAAACACTGCGTGATTAACTGATAAAACCTGTTTCTAAAGATGAGCAACACAACATGGATATTTAATTTCTTCAATACCCTTTCCCAATCTGTAATTCCCCCGAATATAATCGCTTTATTAATTGTTGTACCTTCAACCATTCTTTACTTGACAGAATTAGGAGTCATTTTACGTTTCAAAAAAGCTTTCAAATCTTCATTCTTCAAACTTTTTGCTGCTAGAACTATATCGGTTAATCAAACAGAAATAATTAAATCCTCAAAATTTTTCCTTTAGAGTATTTTGGGGCTAATCGGGCAATGTTTGTATTCACGTTTTGGACGTATTGGTTTCTTCCTTTCAATTTATTTAAAATTGTCTGGTGTTTATCTGGCTATTTTTTACTTTATGACAGCCTATTTCTACCTAGTTGAGGGCACGTGTACTATTACCCTTCTTTTGAATAGACTGACAGCTCTAGTGTGGCCTTTAAAATATGAAAGGGTCTAATTTAAGACTCCAAATTGAATTAATTTTGAAATTCAGATTTGGAAGAAATTATGGTACTGGGCAATTATTCTAGCTTATATCCTCCCCCTAACTCAGACTTGGCATATTGTATTTTTAGATATAGTTATTTGGGTTCATGATGATAATGCAACGTTTACATTGCTTACACAAATGAAATCTGATGTAATATTTTAAATTTAAAATTAAAAAAAATTTACTTGGCAAAGTGTATTTTTATAAAAATTTTCAGGATACAAATGACCCCTTAATTGCGGCAGAGTTTTCGGGGTTTTTCACAATTGTTTGTCTGGCAATTAATCTTGCAAGCCTTTTTGTCTATAAAAGGACCAAGATTGTCAGTTCACAGCAGACTGATAGCAAGCAAAAAATGGAAAAACGTCTGACAATTTACTCGATTTTGACTTTCTTTGGTCAACTTTTATATACTTTTTATATGGTAAATTGGGAATATTTGAATAATTTTGGAATTTCTTAATTTCAGCTAATTCTTTACGTTGCTGCTTTTAAACTTCAGAATTTAATCGACCCAGATTTAGCAGAAGTAATTTTCTTAACAGTATACAACGAATATTCTTTGGTAAACGATATTAGTACAATTGCCATTCCTGCATTTTTGCTTCTTTGGGCTTCTGAAATGATGCATTCACACATTTATAAATTAATTCGGAAAATCTGTTTTTTACCTGAAGAGAATAATAATGTAGTTATGGTTATCCCTAAACAGGCTTTTACCTCGAGTACTACTAATACACAGAAATGAATAAACACTTAATTTTGAACATACTCTTAGATTTCTGGATATTTTATTTTTTTATATTTTTACATTTTATAAACTATCGCACCCCCTAATCACCTCTCACTATCACCATCACTCAATTTGCCACCCCCTTTATATCACTGGGATATTGCTCTTCAGAACGAACCCTGTATTCACTGTTGATTTATCTCTATTATCAAGTTCACCTGTCCATATACTTGACATTATATATTTTTTAAATTGATAAAACATCTGTCTTTTATAAGGAACACAAGTAAGTATCAGCTGAATTATTTAATTTTCCAAACATTTCATTAAATTTGAAAAATATTTTTTATATACTAATGAATTTTTAATTAATTTACTTGAACTTTAGGGGAAATTTCTGAGAAATAAAAGTGAAAAAGTCCGTAGAATTGCACTTTGCCATTAATTTTTGACTGATATATTAACCAAAATTAATTAATAATTTCTTAATTATATTTTATAAAGATTAGTATAAAATATTTAAAATTTATTTAAAAATATTTTTATTTATTTGTTTGGCTAAAGGCAGGTGTAAAAGTTCGTTTTTAAAATTTAAATAAATTATTTTGACTGGTATTGAAAATAATTTTGATAGAAAATTTTTATTATTTTAAGTTTTTTCCACTAAAGTGCATAATTCTGTTTATTTAATTATTGAAGTTTTAAGATATTTTGAAGCTTTTTCAGATCA
Source organism: Meloidogyne incognita (assembly GCA_036172945.1). Taxonomy (NCBI): domain Eukaryota; kingdom Metazoa; phylum Nematoda; class Chromadorea; order Rhabditida; family Meloidogynidae; genus Meloidogyne; species Meloidogyne incognita. The sequence goes on along the minus strand of JARQAC010000029.1, from coordinate 271,541 downwards.
AATTATTTGCTTAATCCAGATGCAAAACTTTATAAAATTAAAATTTTTATAGGGTATAAAATGATAAAGTTATTATGAACCTGACTACCAATGTCTATTAATTATTTTTTGTTCTTGAATTTTGAATATATCCCAATTTTAAAAATTAAATTAGGGAGGTTAGGATACATAGCAGTCCTGAATAATTTTGAATTTTAAAAAGCGGAAGGCGAAGCGGAAGAATGCTGAATGAAATATAAAATGCAGAAGACAGAAGGCTCAAGAAAGGCGGCTTTAAAAATCCAATCCTGATCCACAGAGTGATAGATTGGGGATTTTTGATATCCTTTTCAGACAATGAGTTAGCTAAAAATGTTAAAAATTCGTTTACTGTTCTAATATCTTTTGCCAAATCTTTACTGTCCAAAATTTTTTAGATACATTCTTTATAATTAAAAATGTGCCGAAATTTAATTTTACTGTTTGTTACAGTATTAATTATTTTGATAGGTAAATTAGATTTATTCTCCCACAAAATTCTCATTTATAGAAATTAATGCCTTAACACTTGATGAACAAAATGCCGTTCTTGCTTGTCATAACAACTTCCGTGCTTCCCTAGCTAATGGAAAGGAGCAAAACAAGACTGGAATGTTGCCATCCGGCATGAATATTAAAAAGCTGACTTATTCAAAAGTCGTGGAAGCCAGTGCTACTAATTGGGCAAACAAATGTACACAAAGTCATACTCCTAGCAATCAGCGTAAATACGGAGAGAATCTTGCAATGGATGGTAACGCAAAGCTGACTACAAGTTATATTTTCATATCAATAGAATTAATCAAAATTTAAATGCGTCAAGAAGAGAATCTTCTTCGAATGATACAATTTATACTTAAAATGCCCACTCAGTTTTTCAATATCCCATATTAATACCTTTTATGGGAGTATGCTAGGATGTTCGTAAACTAAACCTTGAAACATATTACCATTATATACACTAAGGACGTACTGTAAATAATACCATTACTAAGCCATAACGATGTATAAATTATATAAAGACTATATAAAGTATATAAATATAAGAATGATAATCCCATTCTACTTATGGATAATGCCTGAAATATGGCAAGAAAAATGATTATGTCCTTGACTGCGGTGTATTCTAAGAATACAGAATAAAGACTTTATCACAAGGCATTGTACAATAGTAACGAACAATTATTATTTGAGACCTTGAAGAGTGTTAAATATACAAGAACATTTTCTCTAAAATTTCAGAAGACGCACTTCTAAAGGCTTGTAAAAATTGGTGGGGGGAATTCAAAAAAGTTGGAATACAGGCTAGTCTAGTTGTTAACGGAAATAATTTCATTAAAATTGGACATGCTACACAAATGGCCTGGGCGGAAACTACCGAAATTGGTTGTGGGGTAGCTAAATGCCCAAATGCGCCGTATAAAACTTATACTGTTTGCCAATATAATAAACCGTTTGTTTCGAGTTTTGACTAGATTAATCCAAATTTTCAGTGGAAATTATCTTGGACAAGTTGTTTACAAAAAAGGAAAAGCATGTGGTGGTTGTGGAAGCAAAGGGTGTTCGAATGGATTATGTAATAATTGAACGGGAATAATGATTAGTTAGAATAGTGATAATTTATTAGTAAAATTGAATAGTTTATAATTGTTGATAAAATATTTATTTGTTAATTGAATAGTAAACTATTAATTATAATTAAACTTGAATTCAATGTCTCTCATTTTAAACGTTTCTCTCATGTCTCTCAATGAATGTCTCTCATTGAAAATGTGTCTCATATCTCTCATTAAACATGCACAGGGAAAATTGAGTGAAATTGAGAAAAGGAGAAAGTCTGACCATTCTGTACATGCTAAGAAAAAATGAGAAATATATCCTGCGAATGTGTGGAGAGGTGGCAAAAGGCAAAATTGAAAGGTAACTTTAGTGGTTTCTCAAAATGTATTTGAATTTAATCGACGAGATTTGGTTGGCAATCGGTTTGAATGATTATGTATTATTTGTTTAAGAACAGGTGGAAAGTTTAAAAAATTTGTCAATTTCTCTATTGTAAGCAATATTTCATTAAAAAAATGAAAATTTAAATTTAGTAAGCTTTTCCGGTTCATTCTCTCAAACAATGAAACGTATCTCTTGAATGTTTGTTCAATTCCAGCTGTAAAGTGTATAGAATTCAATAGATATTAAGCTTATAAAGGATAGTAAATTCTATTAATTCACTCATTAATTTTACCTTTTTTTGACATTACTCGAATAATCACGCGTATTATTAGGAATAGAAAATGAAACAAAACTTATTTCTACTCTCGATTACGTTATTAATGATTTTGAATGGTAAATTAAATTTATTCTCCCACAAAATTCTCATTTAATAGAAATTAATGCCTTATCACTTGATGAACAAAATATCATCCTTGATTGTCATAACAACTTCCGTGCTTCCCTAGCTAATGGAAAGGAGCAAAACAAGACTGGAATGATGCCACAAGGAATGAATATTAAAAAGCTGACTTATTCAAAAATTGTGGAAACTAGTGCTACTCTTTGGGCAAACAATTGTAGTATGAGTCATACTCCAGGCAATCAGCGTAAATACGGAGAGAATCTTGCTATGAATAGTGATCCAAACATGGCTACAAGTTTGTAACCCGGGATTGAACTTTTACCTCGCTCTTACTATTTTAAGCAACTCTGACTAAGCAGAACTACCTATATGAAAAAAAATAAATCTTAATTCTGATATTGAGTTACTTTGAAATAATTAAAATTCAATTAAATTTTATACAAAAATTTCCATTAATTAAAATTTTAGAAGCCGCTCTATTAGAAGCTTGTAAAGCTTGGTGGGCAGAATTGAAAGATGAGGGATTCCAATCTAGCCTAATTGTTGATATGAATCATTATAATCATTTTTCACAAATGGCTTGGGCAGAAACTACCGAAATTGGTTGTGGGGTAGCAAAATGCCCAAAGTCGATGTGGAAAACTTATACTGTTTGTCAATACAATAAACCGTTAGATTTAAAAACATTAATTAAAATCAGTATAATATTTAGTGGGAATTATCTTGGACAAGTTATTTACAAAAAAGGAACACCATGTAGTGGTTGTGGAAGCACTGGATGTGCTTCTAATGGATTGTGTAATTAAACGGATTTAGGAAGGAAAAAATTTATTTTGAAAATTATAATCATTAAAAAATATCGTATTAACTGTTATAGTATAGTGATTGTATTTGTATAAATCTTTATATCTTTACTTCCACGCCTGAAATGGCTTTACTGAATTATTCTTTACAAAAAGGGTAGAGGATGAGGAACCATACATATTTGAACCTCCATTTGCTGGTAACACAGAAACAATTTTCATGGTGGTTGGTGGCACTATAAATTTGTCTATTCCCGGAATGAATCCAAAAGTCTTGCAAAATGCTATGCGATAGTCCTTACTGAAATAAGAATTCTATTGAAAATTTGTATGAAGCAAAACTCGCCTAAATTTAAAAAGAATAGGAGCATTTAAACCCATAGCGATATATGGTAGATAAGAGAAACAAAAAGTTAAATAAGCGATATGAAGAGGTTTAAGCCATCTTTCACATATCGGGATTACAAAAGCTTGTAAAGCATAATAAGAAAACCATCCTAAAGTTATCGTTAAAGCGATAATAGTTAGTGATTTAATGATTCTTTTAGTCCAATCAAGAGCTGCTGAAAAGGGGGGAGTTTAGTTTTCTGTTGAGAGGACTAACCATTACTTTTATGAAGGATACGAAGAAATGTCCAAATAGCAATATAAAAGATTAGAACAATTAAGAGTATAGCTACATTTATAAGGAAGAGGATATTCTCGAGCCAGCCTTGGTAGCAATCATCGGAGGATATACAGACTTCCTTTCTAAAAGAGTAAAAGAATTCGAATTGAAATAGGGGACAGAATACAAATTGCGGAGAATTGGGCCTACACATGTCCCTAACCCTCTCTCTCTCACAAAGACCTGACATCTCAAAGGACTCTGAGAGATGTGCAATTTTTATTATCTAATTAACTATTAAAACATACAAATCTGGCATTATATAAGCACTATATAATGTGGCAGCAATAAATACACCTGCATGGATAAAGCAAAAAGCAAAGAGGGCAAAACGATATTTAAGGGTCTCTCCATTTTTAAGGTGCCTTGAAGAAATTTTTTGAATTAAACCTCATAACTTTATAATGATTTAATACCACGAGATAAAAGCTGTACTCAAAAGGCGATCCAAAGCAATTACACATAATGTGGAGATGATAAAATTTCGAAGAAATATTGGAACGGCCTAATTAAAATTTAGGAATAATTTTAATAACATCTGCTGTCTGATTTCATTATGTGATATCCTTAGAATTAAACTTTCATCTGCTTATGGTACAATTTTAAAAGGGACGTGGAAATCAGGGCTGGGCAAAATCCGATATTAAAAATGGGTGTCGGTCTGAACTGAACAGTGGTATCCTTAAAGCTAACATAGTGGGTTTAATTAATTTACTTGTAAAGCTAAACATATCCGTATATTAACAAATTGTATCCCAATTAATAGCATTATAAACCCAATAGTTAAAGAAAGTTCAAAAAGGGATGTAGTTAATGCATTTGTGGCAATTAATATATGACAAGTTCCTTGGAATGTTTTTCTGAAATCATTAATATTTTGGCAAAAATTATTCCAATACCTATTAACAGCAAAAACCCTAAAAAGTAATAAATTTGTAAAAAATCCAATCATGGCAATAAACCAACGGATACCCACAATTATTATAAATAATGTTGGTATTCCATTTTTCCAAAATGTTAGGTAGAACTTAAAAAATTATTTTCAATTTTATTTAAAATTCAAAAATAATTCTTACGCCATTTGTCGTTACGTTGTAATTTAAATTTGAATCGTTGAACGGAAATTCATGAATATTTTGCATTTTATTATGATTATTATTTATAAAATTATTAATTTTATTTTTAAATCTAAAGTATAATTTGACGATTATTGCAATTATAACCCAATATTTATAGCCTTGCTTGGAATTATAGTCTAACTCCCATGAAAGTCATTATTCCAAAATTCAACAGGGTTAATGTTAGATTCTTATTTAATTCCTTGCAGTAAGGGACTGGATCACGTCTTGAGCTTCCGGGATTTCATAATGAAATCCTTGATGTTCATCGATAAATAGGGGGAGTTTCTGAGTCACGCGATCATCAATTGCTAGGATCCCATCCTTTCACATTTTTAGAAAAAGACTGCTAAGGTACCCCACATTGTAATTTAGCCGCACAAAATTTGAGTAACTGAATAAAGTTTTTAAAATTATTTTCAAATAATTGTAAAAAATTGAAAATAATTTTCCATTTATATTGCTTACAAAGAAGCCAAATATAGGCTTTCGGAAAATAAAATTTGTGAGAATTTATTTTTAAAAATTTAAAATAAACCTCTGGGAATAAAAAAATTTCAACAAATCATGATTTATTCAGTTACGTACCGAAATTATTACAAAAGACTATGAGAAATTTTTTCATTCATGCTGAAATTTTCCAAAAGTCAAATTTCAAAAATAATGCCAGAGAAAATTTCTGAAAATAGAATTTTGCATTTCCGGTTTTCTGTGAAAATTAAGGAATATTCTGCAATGGAATTTGTCTTTCGCGGAAATAATTCTATTGCATATTGAGAATATAAAATCCAAAAATAAAATTTTTGAATAAATTAGAAAAATTTTAGACGATGAAGTTAATCTGAAGAAAATTTATAGAACCGTCCCGAAGCCGCCTCAACTCTTTTCTAGCAGGCTTATGACTGTATCAACTATAAAATATACTAGTAACTTAATAAATTTTCAAATTTAAAATGTCTAAAAACGAAAAGTTACAATCGAAATTACTGGTCAAGTTCTTCACAAAAAGAGTGAAAACAAAAATTTTAAACATGTTATTATGTTTGTTTTTATTTTTGCTTATAATTTGATTATGTATTTCAGAGAAGGTGAGGCTCTAAAAATACAAGTTGATAACTAACTTGTTTTATTATTAAATTAGGTTGCCAAAAATAATATTTGAGGATAATTTAATTAATTTTATAATTTGCTACAAATCTTATAAAAATAAAATTATAAAAATAAATATATCATTAAAATAGTCCAAATATCCTTTTCAATTCTCTACTTTCCTTAAAGAAGCTCTTTTTACAAAAAGAGGAGCTGATGTTGAAGCCGGATTTATTTTGTTATTCGCTATCATTTTTGTTGGAGAAATTGAATAGGCCTTCAAACTTGACTGGTTTAAAGGAACAATAAATTTTTCAATTCCTGGAATGAATCCAAAGGTCTTGCAAAATGCTAGGCGATAATCCTTACTGGAATAAAAATTTTTTAAAAATTATTCAGAGCAGAACTTGCCTGAATATAAAAAGGATTGGAGCATTTAAAGCCATAGCGATATAAGGAAGAAACGAGAAACAAAATCCGAGGTAGGTAATCTGAAGGGGATTAAGCCAGTTATCCAAAGCCGGCAATGCAAAAGCTTGTAAAGCATTGTAAGATAGCCACCCTCCAGTTATTGTTAAAGCTGTCAAAGTTAATGATTTGATAATTCTTTTAGTCCAATCAAGAGCTGCTGAAAGGAGGAATTTTAATTATTAGCTAATTAGATAGCTAACCATTACTTTTATGAAGGATACGAAGAAATGTCCAAATAGCAATATAAAAGATTAGAACAATTAAGAGTATAGCTACATTTATAAGGAAGAGGATATTCTCGAGCCAGCCTTGGTAGCAATCATCGGAGGATATACAAACTTCTTTTCTGAACGTATTAAAAAATAATATTAGTCACATAAGTGTAATGTTATATTGACAGAGGAGATCGGTTCCAGTTAACATAAAGTTGGGACCTAGATATGTCCTAAACTCTATACTTGAGAAAAATCCTGAAGGATGTGTGATTTAAAGAATATTTCTTATATAATTAACTATTAAAACATACAAGTCTGGCATAATGTAAGCACTATATAAAGTAGCAGCAATAAACACTCCTGCATGGATAAAGCAAAAAGCAAAGAGAGCCATACGATATTTTAGGGTCTCTCCATTTTTAAGGTGCCTTTGTAAATTTTTTGAATTAAACCAGAAAATTTTATAATATAATTCATTACCACGAGATAAATGCTGTGCTTAAAAGACGATCCAAAGCGATTACACATAACGAGGAGATGATAAAATTTCGAAGAAATATTGGAACGGCCTAATTAAAATTTAGGAATAATTTTAATAACATCTGCTGTCTGAAATCATTATGTCATATCCCCAGGATTAAACTTTTATCTATGGGACAATTTTGAAAGGTGATTGGACATTGAGTTTAAGATACGGCTGGGCAAAATCGGATATTAAAAATGGGTGTCGGTACGGAGACGGAGACTGTCTGAACATAGTGGTATCCTTAAAGCTAACTTATAGTGGGTTTAATTAATTTACTTGTAAAGCTAAACATATCCGTATATTAACAAATTGTATCCCAATTAATAGCATTATAAACCCAATAGTTAAAGAAAGTTCAAAGAGGGATGTAGTTAGTGCATTTGTGGCAATTAATATATGACAGGTTCCTTGGAATGTTTTTCTGAAATCATTAATATTTTTGGCAAAAATTATTCCAATACCTATTAACAGCAAAAACCCAAAAAAGTAACAAATTTGTAAAAAATCCAATCATGGCAATAAACCAGCGAATACCCACAATTATTATAAATAATGTTGGTATTCCATTTTTCCAAAATGTTAGGTAAAACTTGAAAAATTTTTTAAATTTATTTTCTTTAATTTATTTATTAAAGCTATTATTTTTAAGCTAATTTTTCAAAAATTTTTAAAATAATTTTAAAAAATATTACATTATTCGTAGTTACATTATAGTTCATATTTGGGTCGTTGGGAGGGAATTCTATGCCGTTCATATTATTTGACATATTTATACAATTTTGAAATTAATTTCTCGATAAATAATTTAATTATTTACTAATTAATTTAAATAAAATTTTATTACAAAAATGACAAAAAATATAACAGGAAATAAATTATTTTCAGAAAAATTTTTCTAAATAAATTTATAATTATATTAGTAAAATTAAATAAAAAATAGAATATAATTCATTAATTCACAACCCAAAATTAGCCTTGGAAAAAATTTTTAAAAATTCAAAAAATTAAAAAATCACAAAAAATTTTTTCATAAAACTCTCTAAAATTACTGTGCTCTCCTTCTGACTATTAAAAATTAAAAAATAAAATTTAAAAGTGTTCTAATTAAGCTCTCAAAAATTTATTTTTATAATGAGCTTGAAAAGAACTATTTTTAAAGTTGGTGGGAATTTTTGAAAAAAAACTTTAAAAAATTAATTATATTCGCAGAATTTATTTTTAATTTTTGTATTTTTAAAAGTTTTTTTACAAGTTTTTTTTTATTTTTTTCTTAATTTTTTAATCTGTAAAAAAATATATTTGTGCATGACTCGAGAATATTAAAAATATATTCTGCGCAAAATTAAAAAAAAATTATACTTGGTATAAAATAAAATTTTATTATTTTCGTACTTTGATGGGAAATAAATTTAAAAATTTGGGAGGAATATTGAAAAACTTAAAAATATTTAATTTCTGTTTAGTGTGATGTAATATACACTAACTTGAATTATTTGGAATCTCGGAAATAGGCTCTCGAAAAAAAATTCTTTTATGTTTCTAAACGGGAAGGAGGATTGAGACGTTGAGACACAATAACTTCCTTTAATGGAATCTCGGAACAAAGCCTTTCAAAAAACTTTTTTTAAGCCAAAGCTGTCACGCTTGAAATGGAGGATAATTGAGACGTCGATTTTACATTCAAAAATAAATTCTTAATAAAGTCAAACAATAAAAAAAAGCTAAAAATTTTTGACACAAAAAAATTGGAAATTGAGTAACTACAAAATAGCTTAAACATTTAATTAGCCTCACCTATTTTATTTATTTTTTTCTAAAAAATCTACTTAATTAAATTTTATTTACAAAAATAATTTATAGTTTAGTTAAAATTAAAAATAACTAATTGAACTAAATTTAGAAAATTTTTTCTCAAAAATTATATAACTATTTAGGTTTAAGTAAATTTAATTTTTGTGGAGTAAAATGGATATTGAAATGGATTTTTATTAGAGAATTTTTTCGTTAAGAAATACGCATTTTTGCAACAAAAATTAACAGCTGATAAATTTTTACTTCCAAATTCAAAGAAAAATATTTACAATATTAGATTTCAGAAGCTAAAGCTATAAATTATTTATTTTTTTGGGAGTGTGGGGAGAGGGGTGTAAATTTCGTCTGAACTAAATAAAAAATTTCTTAGAAACAACTAAAAATTATATACTACCGCCTTAAAGGAAGTCTATTTAATAGTAATTATAAATTCATAATTTATACATAGGAAATTAAATTTTAAAAATTCCAAAAATTAAACTTCCATAATTAATGAACTGTCTAGATTGAATTAATGGCAATATTAATTACACGGTATTATATTTTTTATAAATAATTCTAGAATTTTCATAATTATGACGTCTATTGGAACTTAGCTTTAGCGGAAATTTTAGGAATTATAGGAATTAATTACACTAGCTTGATTTCAATTTACGAAACCTTGCGCTCTAAAAAATAAATCTCAAGCTAAAGGTTTCGTTGGATTCGTATCAGGACTGATCGAACTTTCATTCCGTTTCGCTCATTCGTGACTTATTCCATTTCGTTTCTTTTCGAAAAAATAAAAAAATTTTGTTTCGATCAACCGTGATCAGAATATATATTCAAAAATATAATAAACCTATATTTTTAAATAATTTTATTCTTATAAAAAAATTTTTTTAATAATTCTAAATTTAAATTAATTTTTATTTGCTTGCACTTTTTATTTATTTTTGTCATTTTCACCTTTAAAAATAGAAAAGTAAATAAATAAAAAATTTAGAAAAACATTCAACAATTTTAAATTTAACTTTAAAAAAAGTAGACAAAATTGAGGGGGAAATAAAAATAATTAATAATAAAAATTCCATAAAAGAGTTTTAGGCAGGTGTTTAAAATTTAAAATTAAATTATTTTAAATGCTTAAAAATTCTAAAATTTTATTTTAAATAAATTGCAGGCATTTTAAAAAATTAAATAATTTTTTTTCGAGAAAAAAAATTATCGACATTTTATATTTTTATTAAAATAAAATTTTTTTAATTTTTAAATAAATTAAATCACAAAATAATAAATTCCAGGTAGGTATATGTATTATATTTTTATAATTTTATAAAAATAATATGTAGTTTTAAAACTGATTTTTATAAAATTATAAAAATATAAATATACCTGAAATTATTTATTTTGTGTAGAATTTTTAAATAAATTAAGCTATGAAAAGATCAAATTTAAAAAAATTATTAATTAATTTTTTAATATTTAATTCTTTTAATATTTAATTTTGTTTGAATTTTTGTTATTTAAAAAATAATTAAATTTGTAAGAAATTTTTTAAACGTTAGTTGCTGCCTTTATTTAATTAAAAAATTAATTAAAAATTAATAAAATGGCTTGTATTATGTTTATTTTTATTTTATTTATTTTAATTGTGTTTAATCCAAAATTAGTGGAAATGGCTGGAACTTGGCGTAAGAAAATTTAAAAAATTTAATAAAAAAATTTTTTATAAGGGTATTTATTAAATAAATAAAGGGGTGAAAAAACAAATTTTGAGACATAAACAAAAATTAAATTAGTACCGACGTTTAATGCCCAATTATTTATTTTGAAATAAAATTCAATGATCTCCCAAAATTTAATAAAATTGTTTAAAATATTTTTAATTCAGATATTAAATAAAAATAAAAAATATTAAAAAGTCAAAAATTATATCAGAAATTTAAAAAAAAAATTAAAATAATTTATAGGAAATAAAAAATTACTAAAAATAAAAAATATAAAATAAATCTACACTTGATAAATTTTTTTATTAATAATAATAATTAATTTTATAAAAAATTAATTATTATAAATTATTTATTAACCAAATTATTTATTAATTTATATTTTTAACTGAAAAAATGAACAAACTAGTACATAAAATTATTAGTTTCGTTAAATTATTATAAATGAGAAAAAAATTTCAGAAAATAAATTGTTACGTTAAAAAAATATTTTTTTAATCAAATAATAAGAAAAGCAACACATAATAATTATTTATAAAAATAATTTAAATAATTTAAGAATAACCTATAATTAATTTTAGTATTTAATGTTAAATTTTGAATAATATATTTTTAAAAAATATTAAAAAATAGTTTAAACATTAAAAACAAAAAGAAATTTATTAAAATTAATTTAAATAAAAAATAAAACACCTAAAAATAAATAAATTTTTAAGGTTAAAATAAAAATATTATTAAGGTTAAAATTTATTATTAAGGTTATTTTTAAGGTTAAAATATTATATAAAATAAATTATGAATATATTATAAATAAGTTATTAAGAAGATGTAAAAAATTTAATTCTTATTTTTCCCCCTGAATTTTTCTCCCTTAATACCTAACTATAATTCCTTTCATTTCCTATGTTTTGGAATCTATTATAAAATACAAATAGAAGATACAAAAAAATACAAAAAAAATACAAATTTAGAAAATACAAATTTAAATTTAAAAACGGAACTAGTATTTACACCTATACCTAATAATAAAAAAATTATTTTTAAAAATTACCTAATTTTAGCTTGTATTAACGGCGAATGTGCAGATCCTAGCCATGTAAATAATTTAATATCTTTTAAAAATATTTTTAAATTATTTAAAGTCGAGTTGTGACAGAAATAATTTGTATGGATGTCCACCACCCTCATGCAAAACCAACACGGATTGTAATGGACTTGAATGCCGAAATGGCTTATGTGTTGATGAATTCCCCCAGAGAAGTGATTAAACTAGTCGATTTGAAAACATTTTTATCTTCCCCGAATTTTAGAACCTTCTGGTTCTGCATGCGATAAACATTCTGATTGTTTACCCTCAACTTTGTGTGCTAATAATAAATGCGAAACGACTCAAAGGGTTGGATCTTTTGGTCTGTTTTTAATTTTAAAGTAGAATACTCTGAGTTCTGTGTATCTTGAGTACCTTGAGCGCTTACGGGCGGATGTGTGGGGGGGGGGCCTCAAATTGTTTCGGATCGTGGTTGATAATGAGGAAAAAAGTTCTGGAGCGGGGTCGGAGTGCGCGTGGTGTAATTGATAACACCTCAGTTCGGTCTATTGAAGATACTGAAAGGGAGAAACAGCTATAGCCCAGCTGCCTTATTATAAAAATAATTTAGTAATATGTGACAAGGACCAGGATTGCCTTCAAGGAAGTACTGGCACTTCCAAGGAAGTGTGTGCCAAATATAAAACTACTGATCAAAAATCGGGTGTTTGTTTGTTGCCTACTTCAGACCCAAATTTGATTGTTACTCCAATACCTTTCAGTACAACTCGGAGCTATAATATGACTACGAGAGGTAAAATAATTGTTTAAATCATTTAAATAAAGGGGAAAAATTTAATAATAAAATAATAATAAAATAATAAATAAAATAAATTTACTATATGATTTTGGCATAAATAAGAAATAATAAAATAAATTATTTCTATTTACAAATTTTATTTTGAAAAAATTTTAGGAATTTTTCTGCATCATTAATTTCTAATAATATATTTTTATTATTGCATTCTGTATCTGATTTTTAATAATCTTAGTAAAAACCACATATAATATTATTTAAAAATTTTAGAATACAAATTTGCCTTAAAATTTTCTCTTGAATGAATTAAAAATTAAGGAATGATCTCGATTTTAATTTAAGGTATTGGATATAATCGAGGAAGAAATTGTGAATTACATCGTGAATTATGTGGAAATAATGTATGTCTCTCTGCAAATTTTTTATAAAATTTAGCACTAATAATCAAAACACTCATCTCCTTATTTCTACTAAAGTTCGGCTCAATACGAGTTTTTTTTTCGAAATTTTTCTTTTTGATATTTTTCGATATTTTTATACGAATATCGACCGAGCTCTCCAGCCGATACCTAATTCCGAATCTTAATCAAAAATCTGTAGAGTTTCAAAAATCCCAACCTCTTAACAAAACAATTATTATATCTTTTCTAATATTTAATAGATGTATCAACAATTAATGAAAGATAATTGTCGCGAAACCTGTAGAGATGCTGGGTATAACCTCAACTGTATTAATACACATCCAAAGTATAGAAATTAAAAATTTTGTTAATTTTATTAAAAATAAATTTTAAAAGTTGTGTCTATTGGGCAGCTAATGGATATTGTGATAATTTGTTTTATCCGGAACAGACAAGGCGTGATACTTGTGGATTAATCTGTCATTTGTGTTAATAAATTTTTTGAATTATTAAATTATTATTTTTAATGTTATTTTGTGATTATTATGTGATTAACTAACCAAAAATTAAATTTTCTTTTTCAATTTCCAAAAAATAAAAAGAAATAATCGTTCATAAATCTAACCTTTAGTTTAAAAATTTAACAACAGTTGTTAGGTGCTAATTTTTGTTCAATCGAACACAAATTGATTTAAGAAAGATCACTTTAAAAAATAAATAAAGATTTCTGTGTTCGTTCAAATTTTTTCAAATAAAAAAATAAGCTATTGAAAATGTATGGAAGCTGCCATGGATACGGAGCCTATGGGCAACAATTAGATTATCGCCCCTTGTTTGCTCGCCATTGGCATTCTCCTCACTACAAATACAGTGAAGTACTTGGAGGAACTTATCATATACCGCACAGCCGTTACCCACCGCATGATGTTTACAAAACTCCTTGGTTAGTAATTTCATAATTAATTCTGGGCCTTACATGGAAAATGAACAAATAATAGGGTTGCTTGGAGTGTGGGACGTGATCTCGATCGAAAGTCTAGGTTTTTTCGAGATCTCGATTATCGTACGACACTCCTAGTCCGGTCTTTTGTTATGATTACTCGGAATCTTTTTATGATGGTTCTATTCCTCAAAATCTAATCACTAGAAATAACACTAGGCTAATATGTATAAAATAATTTAAATATTTAAGGTTAGCACATATACATCCAACACATTTAACACCCGGAGAACCTGAATGGTGGTATTAATATAACGAAGATTTAATTGTTTAATGAATACAAATCTATGTAAATTTTCTGAAGAAAAGAAAATTAGTAATAGAAGTTTATGAAATTATTTTCTATAATAAATATTAAAATAAAGTTATGATAATTATCGGAAAAACTCATTTTCGGAAAAAACTCAAAAACTCATTTCATTGATTCAGAAGGCTCGAAGTATCTATTTAACAACAAATAATCTTAATTATCTCAGTTCGAAAATTTTTAAGAAATTTATTTTAAAAATCTCTGCAGCACTTTTTCAGATACAGTTTTAATTCTCCTTTGAATATCTACTAAAAACATCTAGAAGATATCTCCTTTTAACGATCTACATTACTTCGCAGTATCTCACATTGAAAACTACTTTTTTTAATGCCTCCAAATTTATTTAAAAAATCCCTGATCAACTTTGAAAAAATATTAATTAAATTCCATATATTTTTTTAAACTTCTATTCCAAACAAACAAATTATTTCTTGTATTAAATAAATCATTTCGTCTCATTTCACCTTTTTTAAGTTTAAATGTGCCAGTCTTTTCAAGCCCCTCACAAAATTTAATAAATTTTGGAATCGCATATTCTGGCAAATTTTCTTTAAATTTCCTTCCAATCTGGTCAATTATTTGCTGAAATTTTTACTTTTCTCTTTGAAATTAAACAAATTTTTACATTATCTTCCAAATCTCTATTCAAAACTATAGAACACACTCCATGTTTTCCCTCCTTTCCCTCCATTTCAACTCCATATACAGCGAGCTCTTCTATTCCTTTAATTCCTTGAAGTACGTTTTCTACTTCAGTTGTGCTTACATTCTCTCCACAACAACGAAAAGTATCTCCTAGACGGTCCTTTTAATATTTGAAAAAATTTTTTGACGTTTAATTCACCTTAAAATGTAAATATCCAAAGGTATCCCAATATATTAAATCACCACTAGCAAAAGCACAATCCCCAACAAGCTCCACATTTTTTATAATTTTCTTATCAGTTTCCTGCCTGTCTAGATAACCTTCAAACCGACGTGTTGGGTTGTCATTTCTTATCATTCCAACAATTTCCCCAGTCTCTCCAGGTTTGCAAATTTGGCAGAGACCGTTTGGCCTTCTCAGATATTCACGTGATATAGGATCTACCTTTAATTTATTTAAGGAAAGTGAACTTCAATAATTTTAAATTTAAATAATTCCGATTTTAAGATAAACTAAATATTAGATATATCACAATTTATGATAGATAATTTAGGACCTGTGTGTGGTGACCAGCCTAAACTTAGCCATATTATAGGGTAATATATTCAGGCCACAATTTGAAATGCGGAAAATGGAAGGTGGATGAAAGAGATTTCATCCCGGGTCCTTTCTTTAACACCAATAATGTATCTTCTAATGAGATTTGACATTAAATTTATTATTTTAATTATTTAATACAAAATATTCAAAATACCTTAACAATCCTAATAGACGTTGTTTTCATAAAATATGTATAGATGGGTAAAAACCCAATAACCCCAACTTTATTGTCTATATTTACACATGTTGCATTTCCTTCTGTTGCTCCTATTTAAATTTCTAAATATTACTTTTTTTATTTAAAAATATTACCGTACAATTCAGCTATTTTTCTAATTCCAAATCTCTGTGTAAATTCTTCCCAAATTGTTGGGCGTAGTCCAAGACCACAAAACATTCTTATTTTGTGGTTTTTATCGTCTTTAGAATTTTTAGGCTGTGTGATAAGATAACGACAAATTTCTCCGATATAAATAGCTATTGTACAATTAAATTTTTGACAATCATCCCAAAAATGGGAAGCAGAGAATTTTTGGCGTATTACAATTGTAGAGCCTATTGAATTTGAAATACAATTAAATTTTAGATTTCTTGTCCATGGAAAAATATTTTTGAGCTTCTTTAGAGCTGCTTTTTATTTGAAGGATTATATGATAGTATTATTGACTGTTCTAAGAAATTCTTCGTACGTCCGAACCCTTATAGAAAAATCCCATATTCCTTGATTATGTTCCATAATGATCTCTCCTTCTAGATGGATGAGGCTACGGCCCTCACCTCCTCCTAAATTAAGAGTTACCATTAACAATCATCTGTCCAACTCCAGCAATTCCAGCCATTCCATGATACATAGGTAAAGTTATATATAAAATATCATTCTCGTTTATATCAAAAACTATAGGGCCGGCTATACCCATAAAATAGTAACGATAATGTCTAATAATCACAGCTTTAGGTTGACCTGTTGTGCCGCTAGTGTATAAATATGCAAGAATATCTTCAAAAAATTTTAAAGATTTTTGAAGATTAATTTTATTAATTACTTTGAAATCCAATCTCCTTTTTAGTAAAGGGCTTTGATTTGTTATTTAATTCGTTATCATTTATTAAAATAAAATTGCCCTCTTCTGGAATGTTTGTACCATTATGATTATTAATTATAAAAATTTTAATCTCGGGATTTAGTAATCCAGTATTTATTGCATTCATTAATTCTTTAAAATATTTGTATTAATTCTTTAAATCGAAATATTTTGTATTCTCAGTTTTATGACCCTTCAAGACAATATTAATTGAACCTACACTCTATTTTAGGTAAGATTTTTAGCCTTCTTCCTGTAATTTAAACAATTCACCTTATTTTTGATACAATTAGTCAACTCCAAGGAGTATCTAATATCTAGATTTGCCTCTACATAATTTAGTTTATGTAATTTCCAATTTCCGAAGCTGATAAAATTACCTTCAACATGTATTTTTGAAGTTATAATCGCTTTACAATTAACTATATTAATTGAATGAGATAAAGAATATCCTCTCAAGTGTGTGTTAATCCAGCTAGTGATTACTCCGATTTTGCTTAAACCAAGCCATAAAGCTACAAATTCTATACAATTTTCCAGCAAAATTCCAATAGTATCAGACGAAGTAATTAAGCAATTATCATCAATTATTAACTTGAAATTTTAAATTAGGCTATTTAAATTTATTTTTAACCTTCTCATTGAAATAATTCCCAAATTTATTAGCCAATTCATTTAATTCTTTAAAAGAAATTTTTCTCCCGCTTTCAGCTTCTACTATACAATCCTTCTCGGGATGTCTATTAGCTGTATTTTCAAAAATATTTCCAATAGATTTGTCAAATTTCCATTGTTTTTCCATTTGATTTTGCAATTTTTTGAGGCGAAAATAGCCACTAAATAAGGATTTTTAAAATGAAATTTGAATCGTTATCATAAAATATCTGTCCTATTACCCCCTTGCCATCTTCAGTATTACTTTGGATTATCACCGTTCCCCGCGGGGACGAAGACGCTGTGACGGGGGTTGCGCATCTCCCCTAGGTGCGGCTCTAGAGGAGAGGCTCCCCCCGTCCCCGGTGAACCATAGTCCCCGGGGACGATGGTTGAACTAAAGTTAGTATGCCTTTAATTGATTTAAGAAATGAAACCTTATATCCCTCCTCATTGTAATTAAACATATTCTAACAAATTTAGAAGATAACAAAATTAATAAAAATACAATAAATAAAATATTAAATAAATTTAAATTAAAAAATAATGAAAAAGAGAATCCAGTTAATGATGAAAATATTAAATTCTTTGGATTAATTGAAGTTAATATTTCATTAAATATTCCTTTAATAAAGTAAATGTCCATTTTTGGAAGTAAAATAATTTTTAGAATAATTATTAAATAAACTAATTTATTTATAAATTTGCTCTATTATTCAATGTTTGATTCTTTTTTTTATTTTTTAAATTCTTATCAATACCTTTTTATTAATTTACAAAAATCACCTTATTTTTTAATTTAATATAGAGTAGGTCGAGGTTTATTGAAAAAACCAAGACGAGGATTTCGACTTCGATCAGCAAAATCGAAGTCGAAATTCGAAAATGGGCGAGGACCCCGACCTTGGGGAGGCCTTGACCGCGACCTATTTAAATTTAAATTATAGGTGCTTGAAATTCATTTAAATTTTCATTTTTGATTTTCAATATTTAATTATAGGAATATTTTTAACTTTAATTAATTCTGGAGTATCTTCAACTATCGGTTATTATTATTTTTAAATTATAATTGAAGAAACCGCAACAAAGTGCAATTATTTTTAAATAAAAATTTTAAAATTATTTAATGTCTATGCACTTTAAAATTCTCTTTTGTCGGCTTATATGAAATATTATTTTGAAATATATTTTATTTATTTTTATTATTTTCACGTGAATTCACGTGAAGCTTAAAAGCTTTATTAATAAGCGGCAAAAGTGCATTTAATTAATTTTTAATTATAATTTTCTTTATTTTTTTAAAAATATCTCTTTAATTTTTTCAGAAATAATTTTAGATGAATTGGAAATTTATTTTAATTTATTTAATTTTTTATTTAAATATTTCCAATTCTACACATATCCCAACAATTCTCGATCATTTAACTTCTACAAATGCTAAAGAATTTATTCAAAAAATGGAAACTGAATTTAAAAATCCTTTAAACGTCCCGATTGTTTTTCAATTTCGAATTTCTTTATTTTTATGCATTTGGAAAAAATCTAGCAATGTAAGATCTAGTCTCTTGCGTCAGATATTGACTAACGCGCGAACGGCATTAATTGACAATGAGGGCAAAGAGGATCTTTCAGGAAAACTGCTGAACGATATTAACCTTTATACGAATTATAAAAAATTATATGCTAAAAGTCAGCAAGAAAGTGAATTAACGGAACTTGGATTAATGGAAAATATTGAGGATTTATTGAGGCAGTTGGTCCCAATTTCCAAGGAAAATGAGTTGCCTTGGGAAGAGGCTAAAGATAAGGCTTTAAAATTGATGAGAATAATTAAAGATTTGGAATATGGTGAAAGAAAATTTAGTACCAAAGTCACAAAAAAGATTGGATCAATTTTAGTAAAAATAATTTTGTTAATAGAAATTAATGGTAATAATTTCAAAAATAAAAAATCCAACGATTTTTGTAAGGCTTGGGAACCAGAGAAACCCTAAACCATTCCTCGTTATTAACTAACTTAATTTGAAATCCTTTAAAATTTTACAGAAATTGACCGAAAATTTTCAAATAATCTTCGTAATGAGATGAGTTTGGAAGAATATTATATGAATATTAATATAAATTTTGAAGAATATTATAAAAAGATTTTTACTGTCTTGGAAGAGTTTATGAGGAGATATAGTTTTTTAGACTTCACTCCTTTAAATCAACCAATAAAAAGTGAACTAGAAACTATAAGAAATAAAACTGAGGTTATTTTCTGCCAAGTTATGCTTAATTCCGATCTTATTTTAAATATATAACCTTGGATGGAGTGCGCCCAAATCCAGTAAAAAAACAATTCTTATATGAAACTTTTGTCCAATCACCCAATAAATTGAGAACCAATGAAAACTCTAGCCCCGAAAACTCGGATCCATACCAATTTTGCTAGATCAAATATGGGTTTGAACGGCCCATAATACGAAGATTCCATCAATATTTAATATTAATTTATGATATTAATCTTAGGAATATTTACAATTCGGATGCTTGGCAGCAGAATTACGCATAATTCTCTTTTTTTACTTTTTAATATCACATTATGTTGATTTGCTTGATATGGGAGGTGAAAAACGTATTAAATATTTTGAAAATATCAACTTCGGCAATTCAAGTATTTCTGAGGGATTTACCTATATCTACACAGCTGATTGGTTACAAAATGCTTTAATGTTACCGCTAGAAGAAGAAATTCATAATTATGTGAGAATTAAATAATATAGTCGAAAATCATAACGATATCATCAACACTAAAGGATTCTCTTATCTTTTTTTGAATTATGATCCACAATTAGTTAGTGAAAGAGGGGTTCCCTAAACGATACCTTCCATTCAAGATACCACCTAAAAATAAATTTCAACTGTTTATTAATTTAAATAAAAATTAATTTTGACAGATTTTGAGGAACAACAATCCATTCCATTTATTATTTCATATAATAAAAATGAGTATATCTCCATTTATTGACAATTATATGGATAAATTATGGATATTTGATATATTTCGATTTGATAGAATTGAAAATCAGTTGGAAGATGAAACAGAAAAATTAACTAAAATTTTATTAAACTCAATAGAAAAATTAATTTCCATGTCTGAACAAGATAAGATTTGATTAATTTACTTTAAGAATATTAGGGAACTGTTAATTATGCCCCAAACTGAAAATTTGTTTCTGCATTTCAATTTTTGTTCATATAAGAATTGAAGCATCCACCCCACAGTTACTACTATTCCACTAATTTTATTATTAAAAATAAAATTTAAATTTAAGTCCATCAACTTCCACCTCTCTAACAAATTCAAAATGTGATCAAATAATTGAAATATTAAAATCTAAATTTATCATCCCTGTCTCTAGCATTTCTGACTCGGAAAAATTAAATTTCACTTCAATAAGTAATGAAGCTTTAACCCAATTAAAAGCAACTTGTTCTGCTTCAACCCCGAAAAACTTAACAGCACATATTTTAGAATTTTATAGTTTTATTTATAAGAAATTGGCAGAAAATAACGAAGCAAATGAGTGGATTAAAAAATTTGCAAATTCTGTTGATTTTGAAATTACAATGGCATCCATTTTTGATGATTTAGAATGATGATATTCCAATTTCTTATCGTCTAAAAAATTAAATTTCTTTTAATAATTTAGTTAAAATATTGAATATATTTATATTTTCTTTTTCAAAACTTTTCTGATAACATTTTAATTTCTGTTAAAATTTTAATTTTAGTACCTATCAACTCGTTTTAACAAGCGGCATCAAATATTGGGGTAAAACAAAATTTTTTGAAAAAATCTTCATTGGTTTGGGTAAACTATAGCTCATTCATTAAAGCATTAAAAACTGTATAGAAAAATTGATGGGAATAATGTGATTACAACTTTTCTGATAAAAATATTTATGAATTGAAAGTTTGTGTTTTTATATAATTACTAATTTGGAGTTTTATGTATATTAAATTATATAGTTTGTATTCAAAAATACTTTAAGACAAACTATATATTTTCTTATCTTTTTGTAGTTTATTATTTTAAAAAATTAAAAATATATAATGACAACATAATTTAGAAGTTAATTGATAATTTATTTAATAATTATTTCCTTCACAAAACTTGTCTAATATTGAAATAATTTTCTTTTTCAACTAATTTTTAAACATTATTTTTAAATAAAAATCAGAAAAAAAAACTTCAAAACTTTTGCGTATCGACTTGCGGTGTGTCCGATATTAACAGAAAGACTAGCCTAATTAACAAGGTTTATCACGAAGGTAACAATACAATAGAACAAGCGAGACTGCGCTGGAGTAGAATAGTAGCTTGACTACGGAATAAAACTGACTAATTGGCGACTGACTAATCTACTTAGAATTTAACAATTAATAAATTTATAAAGTGCGTTTCATAATTATAAAAGCAAGATTTCAATCCTTATTTTCTATGCCATAAGTGATCCATAAATGATAAATTTATGGATCACCAAGAAAAATCTTTTATACTGTATGTATTTGTTTCCTTTGCTACAAAACGTAATTAATTATTCCGGCAACAAAAAGGCTGTTTTTATATTTTTCTTTTGCTGTCTATTTTCTTGTTTCTTTGCTGTCTATTTTCCTTTATAAAATTTTTTGAATAAATCTGGACTAAAAGTTACTTTAAGATACGTCGTATTAATTGATTTTTTAAAATTTTATTTAAATCCAAACTTTATTAAAATTTTAGGGTCAAAATCTGTGATATTATTTTTATTGTTTTTGTTAACTAAACGGGATTTCTTTGATATTCGTGCAGCAAAATTAAAGATGACATTCACAGAAAATGTTAAAAATGAGGATGAGGTTAATTTTTAATAAATCGTTTTAGATTAGTTTTCAACTAATTAATTTTAAAGGGTCTGGATTGTTTTGACTTTGTTTAATACATTATCAAAAAATTTATAAATAGTTTCACGACTTCCTACTCCTTCAATGGAAAAAACAGTTATAAGTTAGATATGGGTATTTTTGCTTGTTGATTTAAACGAATCAAGGAATCCAAGTTGAATAACATTTATGAAAGCTCAAGAATAATTACTAAAGTATACAGTCTGGATCAGTGCTGGGTATTTGCCATTTGTTGGCTCCGGCTCCGGGCTCCGGCCTTTCAAATTCTTGGCTCCGGCTCCGGGCTCCGGGGTTTAAAAATCTTGGCTCCGGCTCCGGGCTCCGGCTCCGGGCTCCGGCCTTTTAAAATCTTGGCTCCAGCTCCGGCTCCGGAGCCGGCGATTTTCGGAGCCGCTCCATGTTGGCTCCGGGCTCCGGGTGGAAAATCAATGAATTATTTTTCATTGGGAGATTTGGGTAGATGAAGGGGGATATAGAGTGATATAAGAGGATTAAGAGAGTTATCAATGGATTAAGCTGGATTTGGGTGGATTATCTTGTGATTTAGGTGGATTGAGGGCGATATCGGGGGGATTAAGGGGATTTGGATCCAAAAATCTTCGTTATTTGCGCCGCAGGCGAAAATTTTGAAAAATTCGGAAGATCCTTAAGCCAAAAATCTTTCTTTTTTTGCGCCGCAGGCGAAAATTTTGAACGATCCTTAAGCCAAAAATCTTTCTTTTTTTGCGCCGCAGGCGAAAATTTTGAAAATTTTGGACGATCCTTAAGCCAAAAATCTACCTTTTTTGCGCCGCAGGCGAAAATTTTGAAAAATGAGACTAAAATTAATCAATTTAAAATATTTATCCAGCTTTATTTAATAAAAAAATGCTTATTATAATTTATTTTCCAAATAAAAACTATTTTTTATTTATTTGTTGTGATATTTTTTGAACCTATAATTGGATAAAACTCGGAACCTAACACACTATCCATTCGGCCACACCTACATAGCAAAGGAAAAGAAAGAAAATCATTTTTACCCGTCCTAATTTTCTCTTCCTTTTCTTTTTACGCCTACCATCTTTGCTTACTTCTTTTTCTCTAACCCATCTTTAGGGGTGTATAGCCGGAGCCGTGGGGAATTGGAAAACCTTGGCTCCGGGCTCCGGGGTTTAAAAATCTTGGCTCCAGCTCCGGCTCCGGGGTTTCCAAAATCTTAGCTCCGGCTCCGCCGGAGCCGGCTCCGGAGCCGGGCTCCGGAGCTAGCTCCCGGAGCTATACCCAGCACTGGTCTGGATGAATGATGTCACGGGGAAAATTTCTTTTAATTATTCAAGTAAAAATAACTGACCATTTTGTACATCAATAAAAAAAATTTGTAGGGGGAGGAAGGAAGAACTACCCTTTGTTTTAGTCATAGACGAATAGAAATTAAATTAGTAAATTAAATTCCAAATCTGTCTTAGATTACACGAACTAAATCTATTTCATTTACTTTAAACCAAAATTTAAGAACTACGCTTCTTTACAAAACACCCCCTTTTCTTCTGAAAAACACAAAAACAATCATCATTTAAACAACAGAAGATCCACTTCAATGTTAATTTCCAATTGTTTTTCTTTTTCCGTCGCCGCCTTAATTATTTCTTTGTTGATTGCTTTCTTTTCACTTCAATATTATTTACCTAAAGCTTTGGATCATTGTTCTTGTGTTAAAGAGGAATTTGGGCGTTTGTATAATTCTAGTAGTATTGGATATCCAAAGGTTTTCTTTCTTTTTTTAATTTAGGATTGAGTCGTAGGGGGTCGATTTTCAAAAATTTCAAAGTTTTTCGGTTTAATCCAGCCCATTTTGTTGTTGTAGATGGCATGGGGTCAGGGCTCCACGAAATTGCGGATTGATGAAAATTGCGTGTTTTTTGTGACTGGGTTGTGTTTGCGGATTTTAAAATTAAAATCGCGGCTGCGGAAATTTTTCATTTACATTTGCAGCCATACTGGGGATTAATGTATTATTCTAAAATTAAGCTCAATTTTTTTACATATTAAGTAGTTTAAAATAAGCCCAAAAGGGTATACTTGAACAAAGTTCGCAATGCCAAGATCCGCAAAAATCATAGTCACATTCCTTTCCTTTTTCTATTCTGCTTTTTTTTAATTTTTCCAAAATTTAAAGCACCTTCCCGATGGACGTATTCAATATCAAATCGCTGTAGTTTCCGATTTAGACCACGACAGTAAATTTGATGGGAAAAAGAATACTTGGAGGAGTTTTATAAGACGTGGACGTTTGTATTTCCATCCAGAATTGTTAACCGCCCAAATTCATTGGGATGATGAAGAAAGTATTGTGCTCTATTCTCAATTGTCTTCTGGTGGGAGAGCTATGGAGTTTGTTTTTTTATTGATAATTTTTTAGCCTGTAAAAGCATTAAGGAGTCAAAAATTGGTGGGATAGGAAAAATCTTTGTGTCAAGATAGTTTTCGACTTGGTTCTTTTTCTATTTTTGATACTAATTGATAGTTATGTTCTTAGAAATTTTGTAGAATTTAGTCATTTTTCAAAAATTTTTTTCAATATTTTCCCAGTTTTCTTATAGTTGAAACCTTTTTATTGAATAATGTTTCTAAAACTAAAAGGAGTTTCTTATAAAAATTTCCGGTTGTCGGATGTACCGATATGCAAATATGCACGAGAGGGCCAAAATATGCAAAGATATGTATTAAGAACCGGGTCCTAAAGTGCTCGGACCAATGTAAAAACACCATTTTTGAGCTTCTCTCATTATGGTATATCCGCATACAAAACATGCATTTGCATCCTTTTCCCATCCCTAATTATGAAACAACACAGATTTTCTTACAACATTACCCAGTTAAATTTAAAAAAAAATTTTTTTTCTAGGCTTTCTGATTTGGCTGTCTTTGATGGTAATTTACTCACAGTAGATGATAGAACCGGTGTTATATATAAGTATGCTCTTGTCTCAATTATTTAAATTTTTAATTAATTTAAGAATTGATAATTTCAATTCAATGATTCCTTGGGCTTTTTTAAACGACGGGCCTGGAAATACTACAAAAGGATTTAAAGCAGAATGGATGTCTGTAAAAGACGAACATTTATTTGTTGGAGGGCTGGGGAAAGGTTATTTATAGGGGTTGTTGGTGACCGGTTAATTTTTGCCTGTGGGGGATCAAATGTCTTTAAAATTCCCCCTTTAGCTTCAGGCAGAAATTAACCGGTTACCAGCAATTTCCTTGTTATAATCTAATTTTTTAGAATGGACAACAACTCAAGGAGTGTTTCAAAATTACCATCCAATGTGGATTAAAGTAAGATAACATTTAATGAGAAAATTATACGGCGAATACAGGCGGTTATCCGCTTGGCATTTTAAAATTATCTGTATCCATTACCAAATCTGATCTTAACTAACGTTGTCAGTGGACTCCCTTTCGTCGAAATTTTATAATTTTTGAATAATTAAAATAAATTAGAACCGGGAACCGCAACAAAAATTTTTTTAATAAAATTATTTTAATTAAAAAAATTATTTTTTCAAAGATTATCAATTTAAATGGAGAAATTGTTCACGTTAACTGGACTGAAAAATATATAAAAATTAGAGAGGCGGTTGGAATTAAATTTCCTGGTTATCTGATACACGGCATGTTTTTTGAATGATAAAATTTTTTTTAACTGAATGAGCTTTTCGGATCAACCTTTAAAATTAAAATTAGCCCCTGGGACCGCTACACAATTAAATTTAAAATTTTAAGAATCAGCCCAATGGTCTGATGTACACAAGAAATGGTTCTTTCTTCCAAGGTGTTTTTAAAGAATTTTTGGAGTTAAAAATAATTTTTAGACGCGCTTCGAATGATACCTACTCTGAGGATACAGATGAACATAAAGGGACTAATATGTTGATAATGGCTGATGAAAACTTTACTAATATTGAGGTGGACACTCCAAAAATTTAAAAAATACATCCAAAAAATTATTTTTAAAGGCAACACGTATTGGTTCTATAGGGGATGGTTCTCGTGGATTTTCCGCCTTTCAATTTTTGCCTGGTAGCGATGATCAATTTATTGTTGCACTAAAATCTGAGGAACGCGATGGAAAGGCCGTTGCCTCCTATTTATGTTTTTTCCGTTTATCTGACGGGCTGTTTTTGATAGAGGAACAGAAATTTGATGGTCCTTATAAATTTGAGGGGCTAATTATTTATTGAAGAAATTCTGTTTATCTTCTGTTGTATTTAATGTATTATATTTATTCTAGAAACTTTATCCTTTTCTCTTTTCATTCCCTTTTAACACTTCAATTTTATTTTAAATATGACCAAAAATTAATACTCTAGTAAGAAAATTAAATATTTTTTTCAGAATTTAAGATTGGCTTTTTTGTCCTTTTCGGATCCGGTTCCGGATTTGAAATCCAAAGATTTCAAATTCGGTTATCCGGGCGTGTATCCACCAACCTTAGAATTTTTTATGTCAAATTTTAAAAATCTTCAAGGTCAAAATTCAATTTTTGGTCATTATTTCACGTCGATTTTTATCTATCGTGCTTTTTAATTTATCTATATCTGTATTAATTAAATTTATATATCAAACATTTGTTTTAATCCTTCCCTTATTAATTTTCCCGTTACAAAACAAAAATTAAGCTATTATATTTTATTAAATATTTAAACTATAAAAATTGTTTCGGGTATTTTTTAAATTTTATTTATTATGCTAAACAGATTTAGACTAGAATAACACTTAAAGTTCAAGTATTTTTCGATTTAGAATTTTCTTTATTTTCTTATAACTTCCTCAATTTTGTTTTATACATTGGGCTTCAAAATAGTAATTTATTCCACATTCCTCAGAGCAATCACAATATGCACATCTAGCATAACCCCAACATTCTTAAAAAATTTTTAAATTTTATTGAAAGATTAATATACTCTGACCTTTTACACACTGAGTTGACGCTGTTTCCTCTGTCGATTCTGAAGACGAGGACTCTGTTGAGTTGGCCTCTGTATATCCGTTAGTTTGTTCTGTTGATGCCACCGAGGTTGTTGATGTATCAGACTGAGCTTTTGAAAATCCGATCAAAACGAAAATAATTGACAAAGGGAGAAATGACAACATTTTTGGCGTTTTGTTTTTATACTATTTTATTTAGGTATAAAGTCTGTTCCAAAATAGGTTTTTGGGGTATTTTGGAGGGTTTTGAGCATTAAGTGGGCATACTTCAAACAGATATATTTTAGAAACACTAAGGCCAGGACTATTTTATAGCAAATTTTATGGGCTTTCAGATAGGCCTAAAAGAAAATTTTTATATATGCCCTAAAGGGGTTAAAATATTTTTTGAAGTACTGTACCCCGGTTTCCCGTTGATTTTCGAGATTTGAGATCTCGATGAAGAAAACAGTTATAGACTTCGTTCTTTTTTCTTTTTAACTCAATATCAATAGAAATGTTCATAGAATTTTTTATTTCATTTTTAGTAATTGCTTAAGGGCTTTTTTATTAGGTTTTACAAACTGTTCAATGTATTTTGGAACACCTCATTTTCTGAAAATTTTTCATAACTTTTGTTAAAATTTTTGCTTTTCTAAAATTTTTTGTAAAATAGGGTAATTTTTGCTGCTAAATCAATATTTAAAGAAATTATAAAAATTGGACAAACCTAAGTTGACTTATCGGAAAAATTAGGGGGTGTCAACCTATTTTGGAACGGACTTTATGTCAAAAAATGATTTAAAATCAACCGAATTTTAATCTACTTATAAAGAAACTTAAAAAGGATGGGCTAAACACAATAAAAAAGTCAAAATTTAAAAAATTTATTTACTCATGTAGATAATAAAAATAAAACCTATGAATTTTTATTAGGATTTGTGTTATAAAAAATAACGTCAAATTACGTACCTCAAACTATAAAAAATAAAATAGGTAATAATATTTTTCGAAAAAATATTTTTTTCCTTTTTTGAATGCCAAACTACAAGTTAAACTACCCAAAAATTATTTTGATTGGAGTAAAGCCAAAAATTTATACGAACTTGGTGGTACACATGAATTTCGTTCGTTTAGTTATGTAAATATTGGGCATCTTAATAATATTTTTAAAATTTTATTTACAATTTTGTTTCGTAAAAATTTTATTAGTAAAAGTTTTTAAAATAAATATTTTGAAAATAATTTATTTAAAAAAATTTAAATTTGGATACGGGTTAAATTTTAAAACTTTCTGGTTTAATAGAAAAATATCATTTTGGCGGTAAATTGATATTTCGGCTTTGAGGCAGATATCTTATCTAGAAATTTTTTTAAAAAAGTGATCTTGAAAATTTTGAACAAATTAACCTTCAAATTAGGTTCAACATCCTCGGGGATAAAGAAAGCGGTGTTTTGGTGGGTCCATTCAATTGGAGTGTTTTTTAAACGTTTGTCGACAAATTGAGGCAAATTTTTGTTTTCTCCTTTATTTGGAGGTGTTTTAAAAGGAATATCATCTCGAATCTGTAGAGAACTATTTTTTGAAATTTTAACATGGTATTTTCTAACCTCCGCGTGATATTGTACAAGGCCAGGATTGTCTTTATAACGGTCACATGTATGGCGGACTAGGCCATTATATCCAATCTCCCCAATTTTAAGAAGCGTCCATTGGCCAGTCTCATTTTGGAAATAACACCCTTTTAAATAAGGTTATAATACTTATGGGCTGCTTCAGCTTACCAGTAACCCAACGGCCAGTCTCTAGACATAGCCATTGAAAACTTTCTTCCCGGAACTTTTCTCCAACATGTTTATGCTTGTTTTCGTCGATAATGCAACGAGGCTCTTTTTAAATAACATTAAATCCTTGTAATTATAAATTTTGATTGGCATCTTGGTGGAGTGACCACCGATTTCATACCCCTTATTTGATGTACCCCTCATTATCAGATACAATTTTATGAGCTCCAGGAGGTAAATAAAAATGAAGTTTTACGGTTGCTGATTCGGTTTAATAGATAAACCATCAGCCAATCCTGCCTTGAAATCAATTCTAATTTTAAGCCAATCCTACTTCATCAGCCGATCCTACTCTTAATTTCAAAAATCCCTGGCATACTCTAACCCTCGAATCCTTTCTAATGTCTTTCTCAATTCTCTTTTAAGAATAAAATTCCTAACCCAATTCGAGCTTTATCCTAATCGCATTAATTTCACAGGCTGCCCAGAACCCGTCAATGCTCTCATTTCTTCCAACAGACAAGGATTTAAACAAAGTTTTTCCAGTACTTATATCACCGGGCAGTTGGCAGCCAACAAAATTTGCGTCAGAACTGCAGATAATTTAATTTTAAATAAATCCTTGCGGTACTCTCATTTTTAAATTTATTGCCTGTCAGTTCCTGTGCATCGATAAACCCAGGTCCCTTCATCAGTCCATTCTTCACCTTGTTTCCTGCAAGCGCCGTACCAATCCCGGCAGTCACAATTACCTTGGAAAATTTTTAAAAAATTGAAAATTGGTATTTATAGATTGCTATTGATATTGCTATATATAGATATTGCTATTTATAATTGCTATATAATATTGCTATATAAAATTGCTATTTATAGAGATTGTGTATGTAAGAGAAAGATCCAGCTGGCTAGCATTAAAGACGCTCACTAGGCGGGGGTTTAGGATCTGTTTAAAGAGACGCCCCGGTAGCTCAGTTGGTAGAGAACCTGTACGTGTTGATAACTGCCAGGAGGTCGCAGGATCGAAGCCTGCCCGGCATTAAACTTTTACTTCGCTCTTACCATTGAAAATTTTCATTTATTAAAAATAGGGTGGAGGGATACTAGAATTAGAATAGTAATCAAGGAAAGCCGGGAACCGTGGAACGTTATCATCCTCAATAATGTTAAAAACAAGATTACGAAGCTTATCTTCCACAGATGGGTTCCAAAAAGCGGCATTCTGTGGAGGTGGGAAGACACCCCATCCCTGCTCCCTTCTATCCTAGTTTTAATTATTTACCGTATTTGCTAAAATAATTACCCAGGGTAATTATTGTTTCAACCTCTCGCTGGAGGGGGTAATTACTTGAGAGAGGGACATTATTTCAGAATTTACGGTAAGCTTACTTGGAAGTATTTCTTTTTGACAAATTTTTTGAGCTTGCAAGATTATCATTAAAATAATTAAAATCATAGTTAAAAATAATTAAACAAAAAATAATTTTTTATTATCAATAATATGTTGATATTTATGTTAATAATAGCCTTCTATATTTTACAACAAGTTTATAAAATAAAAGAAACTTTTTTTATCCAATATTATAAAGCGAAAGTAATTATTATTGAATTAATCAGCGGAAACTTTTTATTTAAGCTATTATTTTAGCTTTTTTGGGGAAAATACTTGTTTATTTATTTAATATTTATTAAAAAAGGTTATGATATTACAAAAAATATTTTAAAAATAAAATTAAAGATAATATGTACGTACATCGAATCTTACTGTAAAATACACATGAACTTTTGTCTTTTGGATAGATTTTTTTATCAGAATAGAGTTATACTCACCCGGTGTTGTGGTACATCGCACAATACCGGACCGTCGGAGATAAAGTTTATGGGATGTAAACTACACAAGTCCCGTCTATTCTATTCTGTTGGTATCGGACAGCCCGCAAAACCATCCTGGCTATAATTACATGAGCTAATTCCATGAGGTCTTAGATTAAACTTAATTAAATTTTCCATACCTAGACCTTATTCATAGTTAATTAAATTTTTATTTTTCACGTCAATTTTAATGGACTATTCCGCCCTTAATTTTCAAATAAACAAATTTACAGGTGTAAATTATAAAACTCAGATTGTTTTACTTTTTCACAAATATTGACAATTAAAGCTGGCATTTTATTAAAATTGTTACCTTTAAAACTTTTATTTTTTCCACTGTTGACAAAATTGTGTGTTACTATAATATTCATAAACATTTAAATAAAACATAAATTATTAAAATTTTCACGTTAAAGTTTATTCATTTTATTGAGATTCTTTTTTAAATTTGGTATAATAACATTTTTCAATCATTGAGTTGGATCGCGTCACAAACTGTTTTCAATAGGATTTGGTCCCCTTTCCATAATCTCGATTCGATTAGGTCCTGTGACTGATCTCTCTTTCCCTCTTACGTCGGTTCATTTCGATCCCTAGGTATCGACAGACGAATAGAGAATCAAATAACGTATTTTTCCTAATAGTGCGACTGTCTCTATTAGACCGACCCCTTCTAATAAACCGACCCCATAGAGGATCGTTGAAAAATAAATTCCAAAATTTAAATAAAGCATACATTTTAAGAATAATTTAAATTAAAATTCATAAATGTCTTCAAACTTAACAACAACAACAACTCAACAGCCACAAGAACCTCCACAGATATTTATTAATATTGCCTATATTTTGAGTATTTTAGAATTAATTATCCATCCATTTATTTTGTCCATATCTCTATTTAATTTATTAATTCTCATCAAAAATAATATTTTGCATCAAAATTTACGAGTTTTGTTAATCGGGCAAAGCTTAACCATTATTTTATTTGAGACACAGAGAGAGATACTTGTTTCACAAAAAATAGTTTCTGGGGATATTTTAAATCCTGGATTTATAACTTTACAGGTAATTGATTAAATTAATCTGTAAGGAAGAGGAGGGCAAGCTGGTAGTGGTTTAATATTTATAAGAAAGAAAGATGAGTATCGCTCCGTTGGCCCAGTCGGTAGAACAATAACTGCCCTCAATGTAAGAGTTACAGTTTTCATATTTAAAATTCACAAAGTTCGCTAATAAGTTAAATTAAATTCTTTTTTAAAATCACGAAAATCGGACTCTTAAGCGTTGAGATAATGAAAGTAAAATTTTGCGTAGGAAATTTTGGTATGCCTTACGGTTATGCCTATAACTTTAGTTATACCGAAATAAATATTCATAAATTTTGTAAAATGATAGAGAATTAAATGGGCTACAAAATGAGTATAAATTTATTTAAAAATATTAAGTCTACAGAAAGTTATAGTAAATGGCCTTCCTCCAAAATTTCTTATCACCCTTTACATTAATTGACTCCGAACAATTAAATTTTTGTTATTAAACAGATGATTGCCGTGTTCACAGTTAGTTGTGAAGCTCTTCTTGGACACGCTCTTTTTCTTGAGCGTTTAATAGCTTTTTTATTTTTTAAAATTTATGAAAAACATAACAAGCCATATTATGGAATTATTGCTAATATTTTAATTGTAAGTTTAAAAACCCTTAGAAACACCAAAAACTCTTTTTAGTTCGTTTATTCTATCCTCTGCGGATTTACAATGTCAAAATCTTGGGACATTACCCCGCTGTTAATTTTGCAACTGTTTATAGGCATATTAGCAAATTTTGCTGAAATTTTGGTTTAAATTTTATACTAATTTAAAAAAATATTTTTGTAGATTATCTGCTTTATTGGAGGATACAGCATGAAAAAATATAAAAATACATTAATAAAATCGGGAATAAATTACTCATTAAACGAAAAATCTCAGGTAGATCTGACTTTAAGCCTGTCGACCAGTATTTCGAAGCTCGTACCAAAATTCGTGCTCGTACTCGTACCTGTATATTTTCAAAATTTCAAACACTGCTGTCGACTATTCCAATAACAGATTAAAAATTTTTTAGTTATCAGAAAATATTCGAACAAGTAATCAACTCTTCCCAGTTTTTATTTGCCATTTTATTCGCAATCTTAGTATTCCAATTGTGGCGATAGAGATTTGTTTAAATATGCCATCATATATAATTAGTATTACATTTATTTTGGTTTATATTTTGGGATCCTCCCTTAATGGAATAATTGAACTTATTATTATTACGTATGTCTATAATTTAAAAATATGTTTAAGTTTATTCTGGGTTCTTCGGTGTCGAAAAGTTCGGGGATGGGTTTTAGCGCGATTGAGATGGCGAGGTCGGACTCGACATAATCGTTCGGTTTTTGGGCTGAAAGTTTAGTGTCGGAATATAGGATGAGATCGTTGAAATATGTATGTGTTTTGGCCAAAAAAGGGCTGGGTTTATTATCGGTTTGTTGGATTATTCGTAGCTATCCCTACCTTTTGTACCATTAAGACATACCATACAGTAGCCTTCATAATATACATTTTTTAATTTTATAGACATCATCCATCATTGAAGAAAAACTTTATTAAAATTATCCAATTATTAAAGTTTAGAAAACCTAATAGAGTTGATGTACTTAAAGAAAATGTCGCTTTACCAAGAACAATAAATGGCAACCCTTTATTAAATTCTAATGAATTTGAAAAACATTTTTCCATGTTAAACGATGCTTGGAATTAATTTAGATAAATATTTTAAAATTTTGAATAAAATTGTTTTTAAAATGAATTCTTATTATTCTGATTTTCGCGCCGCATGGAAATTTTGAATTTAGGAAGGCCAACAAGCCAGATTTCACACAATAGAAGATTCGTAAATCTCTTAATTCAACATTATTCAGACATTTGTGTATCTGATAATTCAAGTTGAAGACCCTTCAACTCTATTATTGGTTTAACCACAAATTCCACAACATTAATTTTATTTTATTTTTAGCTATAATATAATTAAAATAATCCTATCCAAAAAATATAATGTTTTTTTAATTATTTTTCCTCATTGTTTAGAAGCTGTCAGCGTTAAAACTCCTTTATTCGAAAGATGGCTCTTAAGTGTATCAGGCACAACATCATTCGGTAAACGATAAGAACGGTGAATTTCTCGCTTAACACTTCCGTGTTCATCTACAAAATCGTATCTTTTAAACGTCCTAAAATTCTCTTTAAAATTATTTGATTACCCTTTCGTGGCTCATGAAGACAATGAATTAGCACATCTTGCCCTGCCACTTTTACCTTAAATAAAATTTTTAAATAATTTTTGATTGTGCTGCAGAAAAATTTTTAGATGTGTGATGGAATAGAACCATCGTGGAAATGGTTCAATCAAATATTCCCTTACATTCACAACCACCCACCCCTTCCCCATGATGATTTGGTTATACGCTGCTATCCTATACGCTGCTATCCTAAAACTATTTTTACCTCAATTTCATGTGGCAAAAAGAATTGGACGTCCAGACCGACTTCAAACTTTTCTTTTGTATTGTGTACTTTAACTACTCCATCTGTGTGTTGAAGTGGCCCTGAAAGATTTCGAAATAACATTTTTAAATTAATTCAAGTCCCTTACAATCCCATTGAGCAGCAGAATCATGTTCCACAGCAATGCTTCCACTTGGAGGAGCAGCACTCATTGTGTGGAATGGAAGAGTTGCAAACTTCAATGATGGGAGATCATTGATTTTCAAGGAAAATGGCATTTAAATTTATGGGCAAGCGAGGGAAGGTGAGAGAAGTGGCAAAGGCAAAAGAAAAAATCTATGGGGTAAATTAAAATTCGGAAATTTTTCTAAGGGGGATTCTGGGTGATTTTTCAAGATTATATGAAAACCCTAAAGGCACATGACTCATTTTTATAGTTTAGAACCTCGCGCACACATTTATACACTCCTTTTAACTAACCTAAGATGAATAAATTAAGAAATAAAAATTAGACCTTTAAAGACTTAGATTGTGTTTCACAGAAAATGAGGGAATATTAGGCTGTAATTTAAGAAGAATGAGGAAAGGTTAAGCTATAATTTATCTTAAATCTCAATAATAAAATGTATTTTGGAACTTGACAACTTTAAAACTGTAAAATACTTAAAACAGTCATTATTAGCCAAACAGTAACTATAAAAAAGTGATCGATCCTCGCAAAAAAATGAAGAAAATCTCTTATTTTTGTCTCATTTTACTTGAACAAACAAAAATTTTTTTGCGCAAAACTAACCGTTGTTTTTCTATATTTTTTGTGGGGTTGAGCATTTTTGATGCAAAATTAAATATTTGTATTAAATGTGAAAAGAAATGGAATTGTTTAATTGAAATTTTATACAGGTCGAAAAAAAAGTTGAAAATTTGGGAAAGTATAAAAGCCTTTACTTTACTTCATTCTTGTTTAGTCTTCATTGAATCTAAAATTTATCACATGACTTCATTGTTAAAAGCAGAACGCCAAAGAGAAATTTGACGCTTATTTAATGTACAGTCTCACTAATTTCTAATCTTCAAATACAAAAATTACTTCTGAAACAATGCAAATTTGTCCAAGATTTTATAATCATCTATGGTTTTCTTTCTTTTATTTACTTTATATTTTTCAATTACAGACAAGTATTCATTGTTCAAAGTTCAATTATGTTATCATGGATTTTGCTCAATTTTTCAAATTAAAAATTGTTACGATCCTGAGGTCACCGTTTATTTTGTGCAGAAAGAAAGATGAAATTTTGACTGAAAAAGACAACTGACTTAAAAAATAAAATAAGAGAAAGAAAAAAATTATTTTCTATTTCAATTGTTTTCAATTATATCAATAGCTGCTTTTATTTTTCCTTTCATATTTGCACTGAAATATTTTATTGTTTTGTCTGCATTCTTATTAAATAAATGAAAATAAAATTAGCTCACTGCTTTTTACTTTAAATTACTCAATAAATATCCAAGTCTTTTAAACACTCAAAAAATTTTTTTATTTGAACGAGGAGATACTCAATAATTTTTATAAAAAATTAAATTATTACTCCAATAAACTAGACATTTGTTTAAAAATGGCAATGGTATCGCGTCGTCGCGATACTTTTTTCATTAATCCACCAATGGAAAAACCAAAGAGGAATGCTAATATAAAACCTTCCCATCAACAACCTCCTCCTCCTTTGCAATCAACGACGGCTGAAAGTTTTGACATGGTAAAATTAGAATTTATGAGCTAACTACTATTAGGATTCTTCAAAAAAATTTTTAGGATGAGAGTAGTGATGGGGAAACCGCAGCGGTTACAGAGCCAGTTGGCGGAATTGAAGTTTTACAAATACCAGCTCAGAATTCCTATGATATGGAAGCATCCTTGACAAAATCCGAAAAAATGTTTAAAGTAATCTAAGCCTTATTAGGATACATATAAAATATAATTCAGTATATCAGATTTATTGGCCCACATGTTGGTCTAGTTTTATTGTTGGTTGTTTACCTACTTATTGGGGCTACTATTTTTGTAATAAATTAATATTATATCCCCCAATAAATTTTTAAAAATTTCCAGCATTATTTGGAAGCTTCAAACGAAGTGCTGGTAAAAATTTTTTTTTAATTTTAAAAAATTTCAAATTAAATTTACCAAGACGAGAGATAAAGAAATGCGTGAATTACTAGCTTTGAGGGACCATTTTCATGATACCATTTGGAATTTAACACAATCCGATGAGAGTGTTATTTCACAAGACTCGTTTTATGGAATTGGAAGGGAATATTTTGATAAGGTTATTGTAATTTGAGAGAAGTTGGGAAATGAAAAATACATTTTTGAATCTTCTAGCTGGTCCTTCGAACATTTGAAGCTTGTCGAAATCAATTTACAAACGAACGTCATTTATTAAACAAAACAAGGGAAACTACAGAATTGTTATGGACATATACTAACAGTCTTTTCTTTGCAACTACTGTTATAACTACAATCGGTTACCTTATTTCTTCAATTTACTCCCCTCTTTACTTATAGTTACTCCCCTTACTCCCCTTTTTCAACGAAGGAATGAAATAATAATTACATAGACCCTCGGGGCTAAAATATTGTACCGTATTCTTGGGGGTATCTTAAATAGAAATTACTTGGTAGATAGTACCTCCAACCTATGGCAATCAAAAACTGGCCTAAACTAACGATAATCTACTTAATTTAAAGGTTATGGCAATCTCGTTCCAATGACACGCCTTGGCAGAATTGCCTGTATTTGTTTTGCATTGTTTGGCATTCCCCTTTTGTTAGTCACAATTGCAGACATTGGAAAATTTCTTTCAGATTTTCTCAATTTTCTTTATAAGACATATCATGCTTTTAAACTTAAGGTTCATTTAATGGGTTCAGATTTCAAAAATTATTTTAGGTCCGTAAACAATCGAGGCGATTGTCCCGTTATCGAACAACGTCAAACTCCACAATAGGGGATTTAAGAAGTGAAGGTTCAACATCTAAAGCAGGCAGTTTAAATTTGAATGAATTGAGTGGAAGCGAAATGGAAGACCAAAATATGGAGGGGAGGGAATTACGTATTCCCGTTGTGATGGTTCTGTTTGTTCTTTTGTGTTATTGTGGAATTGGGGGTTTACTGTTTTGCAAATGGGAAGGATGGTCTTACTTTGAGGGTTTCTACTTTTGTTTTATTACAATGGCAACAGTCGGTTGGTCCGTTAATAATTTTATTTTTGGAAGGAAAGGAAGATTTGAGAGGATTAGGCGAGGATTTCAAGACCCTCAGTAAGACCTATCTTAATTCTCCCTGCATCGCTCTTCATTAAATAAATGTTGAACGAAAGTCTAGTAGTAACTGAAAGTTTTTGGATGTTCCTCCTTAACTGTCCGGGTGTCCAAGTTTTAATCCTCAAACAAGCACTAAGCTTTTCGTTAACTCAACATAAACTTGATTTACTAAAAAAACATTTTTATTAAAGGATTTGGAGATATTGTCCCAACTCAATCTTCCACTTATATCATTTTAGCTTACATAATATTTGGTTTATCACTGTAATTTTAATTTTCTTATTCAAAATTCATTTAAAAAAAGAGCAACAATGTGTATTGACTTGGCCGGCACAGAATATATTAGAAAAATTCATTATCTCGGCTCGAAAATGGAAGATGCCAAGGGTACAGTAATTACTGGACTTAGGGCCGGAGAATATATTCTTAAACATAGAGGTTGCTTTTGGATGCTTTTTAGCTCCAATTTAAAAATTTAATTAAAAAGGCATCGAAGTAATAAGAACAGCTAGCGGCAAATTAATACAAGTTGGTGGGGCAATGCTTAGCCTTAAACAAGCTAGAGAATTGGGTGTTAGTTATGTTTTATCAGAATTGGATCTGGACAGTAAAAATTCAAAAAATAAATTGTATGATCCGCCTAGTGCTGCTGTACAGAGATTATTAAAAGGAAAAAATATTAAGGTAAAGTTAAATCAACGGGACTTTTGTGCAATTGAAGGGCTGTTTTGTGTATATTTTGGTTAATGTTATGTCCTAGGATCCGTTCCAACTTGAATTTAACAGAGTAAAAAAAGAATAGAAGAACTTGTTATCACGAGTAGATACAAGAATAACGAAGGTGACAATAAGCAGGAATAAGAGGAACTTGTGGCAACGGTGGCCCTACCAAGATGCTTTGCCGCTTAAGCTAATGTCGCTTTTATGCTAGACCCTCATACCTAACAGTTCAATAAATCATTGTTATAAGTTTCGATCTCAATTCGACGCTAAAGTTCTCAAAACGCCCTTCCATCTACACAATTGCCGTTCAAATTTAAATAATTCATTATACATTTTTCAAATTTAAAGATTATGCCAAATGAAATTAATGAAGACGACGGGGTAATATTACAAAACAGTAGTTATGGAAAACCTTTTTTGTTATTACAAGCTAGTCCGAATGCCATCCATCGGTTTTCATAAATCATGATTTTTAACTTTTATTTTTCTTCTAGTTATATGGTCCCAGCAGACAGAACACAAAATAATTCTTATGCATTACTTGTACCTTTTAATTTAAAGGAATCTAATATTTGAATTTTTAATAAATCTTGTATTCTCCAATAAAGATTTTGTATAATTTTTTTGGCAAGCTGAAATATCACGGAACCACCAACCAACCTGCTTATGGGTTATTTTTATTCATCTATATTCTTTCTGGAAGTACGGACACAAGTAGATTCATATCTCTATTTGTACGGCAGTCTCTAATATAACCACTCAAAATGGGAAGATTGAAAGTAGAATTACAGTGATTCTTTGAAATAAATCTGCAAGGACATATCGGGGTAGTTCATTGTAAGAACAGTTACCCAATTGGTTCCAGGACCTACGGCCATTGGGTCTTGGGTATTACATTGCCCTATTCAAGATAAAAATTTTTAAGTCTTAAACACGCAAAAGTTCGTCCCGATATGTCTTCCTACCGAACAAATACGGTAAATATTACTAAATAAATGCAATAAGATGAGGATTTTAACATTCAATTTACTTTTAATCAGATTAGAATAAATGTAAACTATCTAAAAGTAAAAAAAAATCTTTAAAATTTAATCAATTTCCTTTACAAATTCTTCAGTTTCCTTCCCCTCCCCTCTCAAAATTTGAATTTTGCCTTCAAAAAAGAACACAATAAGCCACGGCTGACATATCCGCATATAAAATTTTTTCATCAAATTCTGCCAACATACTAAAAAGTGTTTCTTTCAAAACCAACTTGTGTTGCGCATTAAACAATAACTCTTTCATTTTATTCAAAAATTCTAGGAAATTCCAGGCTTTAGCGTCAATTTTTTCATTTTTGTTAACCAAATTATAAAAATATTTATTTAGCATTCCTTCAAATTTTGGTCGGCAATCTAAGTTAAAACTTTCTAAGCCTCCCAATGGCTTAAATTTATCAACATAATTCGCCTTTTCTATTTCCTTTTTAAATTCAATTAAACATTTGATGGAGTCTTTAAATAATACAGCTATCTTAAATTATAAATTTTTTTAAATCAAACTTTTTATAAGGGCAATTGCTCAACAAAGTATAAACTATACAAAAGTATAAGGGAAATTGGAAGAATTGTGTAATGCCAAATATTAGGTACTTGTCTGAGAAATTGGATGTAACTTTTTTATACTCGATAGTAATGGGATGAAATTTTCAACAACGATAGTTAACATCCTTGTAAATAAAATAAAAAAGAAATTAGGTAAATCGGTAAAGTAGTAAAAAGTTATGAATTTTTAACTCAAGGGGACTCATTATTTATGTCTAAACCCATGATAATCCATCGTTACTGTAAAAAAAATTTAAAACTAGCTTTAAATTCCACTGACTCGTTCGGAACATTGTAATTAAAACCTAGCGTTTCAAGTAAACATTCGATACTTTTTTCGATATTTTTTGGTTTTACTATCTTCAAAAAATTTTTAATATTTTCCAAAATTATTTTAACTTTTCCTTCGTTTTTGTAATCCTCAAGTAAAGGTTTTGTTAATTGTTCTCTAACCTCTTTTGATAAATTTTTAATAAACAATTCTTGTTCTTTCTTTGAATGATTTTTTAACTTGGTTTCGTTAACTAAACTTATTATTCTTTCTGCAAAATAAATTAAACCAGGATGATTGTTCCCATGAAGGATGTCGTTTATAGCTGGATTTGGGAACTGAAAAATTAAAATATTACTTGTCTAGAATATACATATGTTTTTATGCGTCGTAGTACAATCATCGTTAACAGGGTCAGTCGGAAATGGCCCAAAATCGGAAATCGTAAGTGTTGTATTATTGGATTTGT
Source organism: Meloidogyne incognita (assembly GCA_036172945.1). Lineage (NCBI taxonomy): Eukaryota > Metazoa > Nematoda > Chromadorea > Rhabditida > Meloidogynidae > Meloidogyne > Meloidogyne incognita. The sequence goes on along the minus strand of JARQAC010000029.1, from coordinate 230,797 downwards.
GGGGATTAAGAGATATTGTGGGAGATATTGTGGGCTTTGGATTATTAAAAGTGATATCAAGTATCTTTTCTACTAATATTAGTTCCAATTCTTCAACAAGAATAATTCAATAAATTTAATAACCTTAGTATTCCTATAAGTTATCAGCTTCCTCAAATTAATTCCAAGATTATTTTTTTCAAAAATTGTCTCCAAATTATTTTTAATTTCACTCCATTTCGATTGTTCAATTTCCCTTTTGAATAAATATAAACCATTAATAATATTTCTAATAAAATCTATTTTTGATATTTCCCCATCAATTAGGATAAAATTAAACAAAACAAAAAATAAAATTGGTAAAATTAATTTTAAAAACATTTTTATCAATTTTTAAGGTGAAAACAAATAATAAATTAATTTAAAATAAATATTATGTAAAAAATAAGGGCATTGAATAAAGGCGCTTAAAGCATTGCGAAATTTAATTAACGATTTAAATATTTTTATTAAGTCTCGACAGTGTTTAGACGGAGTGAATGAGAGATAAAAATCAATGATTAATAGACGTATAATTAAAAATACCCATATAATCACCCTTAAAGATCGAAAGTTTAAAAAAACAATTAGGTATTGTAAGCATATAGCTATTTAATTCCTAAATCTACAACAGTCCGATCTACTGCAGACTGCAGACCTTTTGCACTAGCTAAGGAGGGAAATAGCTATTGTTCAGCTCTGCTTTACTGGATGTTTTTCTTATAAATGCCAGGTTTCGTTATATATTTGTTCATAAACCAAATACCGATCAAAGGGTTCAAGACACGTACGTGTATGCTCAAATAATTACACTGGGCATTATTGTTTCAATCTTCTTAGAGCTGATAATTAATCGAGGCAATTGTTCGAGTTTTGAAATTTAAACAGGCAGTTGGGCATTTGGGGGAGTGTAATCATTGTTTCAACCTCTCGTTTGAGGGGCTGATTAATCGAAATTGGGCAATTATTTGAGGGGGAGTATTATTCGAGCATATAGGTAGTTTAAAATCTTTGGCTTAAATTACAATTTATTTTCAAATGATTCCTGAGTTTATGATCTATACCTAAACATATGCCTAGCAAAACAAATTAGGCAAAAAATTTGTGTTAATATGCAAAAAATATTGAGGGATGAGAGGTAGAAATTTTCAAATTGAGTCAAGTCTTCTTCTAATAATAAACTTATTTGGAGGTTTTTATTATTTAATTCTACTTCTTTAATTTTTGAACGATTTGCTATTAATTTCCACCAGGCAAAACGTTTAATACATTGCCCTCCTTTGACCCAATAATTGTGAATATCTGGGATTGTTAATGCACCAGGTTTGATTTTTGAATGGGCGAGTTCGCAAAGTTTGCAGATTGCTCGTTCAGATGGTTCAATTACGCTTTCTTTTCGATAATAACGGGTCCAATTGAAGAATCTTTAATTAATTTTTAATTTTGTTTTGAATAAATACCGTATTCCCTAAATATCTATACGGTATTACCTCTAACAGATGCGTTATTATATCCCGTATCTCCTCTAATAGAATGCCCCCTCCGTTTGAATCAGAGGTGGGTCGGAATTCCGATTTCCGACGTTTTTTTCTTACGGTTTCCGAGTTCCGACTTTTGAGCCAGTTCCGATTTCCGGCTCTTCCGATTTCCGACACCTCTGACTGTTCCGACACATCTCTGGTTTGAAAGCCCCTTCTGATATAATGAATGACACCTAGTAGAATGGTCTATAGGCGATGAGAAATATTCTCCCAAGGCATTCAATTAGGGGGATACTGTATTCACAAAATATCTTTAAATACCTCAAATATTCTTTCTCGTTTTTACTCATTTCAATTAAATATTTAGCCAAATCCTGAGCATTAGCAAAATCATCAGCTCCAATAAATGAATCACTGGGTATATTTAGTCCTTGTAAAGCAGCTCGGCTTAGCACAACAGGGACAGCTAATCTACGAAAGGGATACCAAAATTTCTCTGTTACGTAATGCCTGCATACAGAATTTTCAAATGCCAAATAAAAGAAATGAGAATCTTAAAAATTAGAAAAATGTAGTTATAAAAATACATACATGAATGACTGAGGGAAGCTACTTATTCTTACAAATTTTAATATCCATATCCGGATGAAACTTTTTGTCTATATCCGCGGCATTTTTTGACAATATACTATATCGCGGCTAATGTCCACAACATATTCTCATCCGTGAGTTTCCTTACGATAACCCTTTAATGTAGCTCAATTTAAGAAAAAAAATTTTCTAGTCCAAGATTGTATCTTAAAGTGAACCCCGACAGCATTCCCATAGCTTCAATAACCTACCTAGCTCATTTTCATAACAATTTTTATCACATAATTTAGTATAGCAATTTCCAAATAAAGTTAAATTCAAATATTTTGACAATTCTTGAATGTACAAATCCCTTGCCGATATTGCATTACAATTGGATATTATGGCTATAGCCAATTTTGTTTTCTTTCTGACTTTCTCTAATATCTAAAAATTATTTTTTTTGAGAATTTTTACTTAGAAAACCTCTTCTTCCTTCCATATATCCTCCGTTTTTAATTTTTTATCAATTTTGTGTAAGGCCCCATAAGGGGCATGCAAATTATTTTTGTCTTGTGCCAAATATGAAATTGTTAAATTAAAAAATTCTTTTGATGGATAGGCGTCGGAATTGAAATTATATGGTGATTCTAGATTGAATAAGACATAAATTTGATTAAAAGTTCTATTAGATGGAAATCCATTGGATAGGGAATTGGCATGGAACACGATTGCTGCTGCATTTAAATAGCTGTAAATAGTTTTAATTTAGATTTAATCTTCTCATTAACTTCGTTAACGAGTTAAAAATGTGATGTTATATTACCGTATTACCTTTAATTGAATGCCATTCTATTTTTCAATCATTCTCCAAAGAAGCATTCTAATAGAAGTGATATTCAAATTACGGATAGGGTCATTCAAATAGAGGTAATACGATAATAAGTGAAGAAAATAGAATCATGATCGTCAGAACTCCAGTAATAATATTTCAAAAAAAATTTTAAAGTTTACTTGGTTATATTGTCTGAGTAAATACAGCTATGATGACATTCAGATGTTTGAGAATATGGAGCGATCGTTTCTATTACATTTCCAGAACCGAAAAAATTGTTCCAGCCTAGTATTATAGGTAAATCTGTTGGGTAATAGTTCGGTTCGTACCCCCCCCCCTTCTTTTTCCTTCCTAAAAGTATTAAAAATAGTCAGTCAGTCTTCGGTTATAGAACTCATCGAGCTGTGTTGAATGACACCAAAATCAACCCCGGGTCTTATCTTTGGGCTGAGATACAGACCCAAGAAAATTGAAAAATAAAAGGGTGGACCAAGCTTATATTTTGTTCTAAAAATTCGATTAAACAAATAATAGCTCATTCGAAAGAGCTTGTCGTGCTGATTTGAATGACTTCAAAATCAATATAATTGAACAGGATTTAACAAAGTTAAGACACAAAGTAAACCCTATTCTAGTCGTGAGACGCTTTAACAAAACCTTTCTTTATGTACGGTTTTTGTCTGTATCTCGGCCCAAAGTTAAGACCGGGGGTTGATTTTGGTGTCATTCAACACAGCTCGATGAGTTCTATAACATAAGTCTGACTGACCATTTTTTAATACTTTTAGGAAGGAAAAAGAAGGGGGGGGGTACGAACCGAACTATTACCATCTGTTGCATTATCTTTTGATTTTTGCTGAAATTTTAGTAATTTTTAGAGACTTTATGAGGGTCCTATTCATTGTTCCCGAATATGATATGGATAACCCCCTATCTGGGACTTCTAACCTTTTATAACATCGAATTGATGTGAAGTGAAGGAATTTAATTTAAAAAAAAAGGAAAATGAAACATGGGGAATTGTCCTTGTAAGAGATTGAAAACAATTTTCCCAACTCCAAGTTTGCTAAAGCTTATAAATAATTCCTGATTAAATCAGAAAACAATTCTTAATTAAATTTAACATTACCTCTGAAAGTCCAAATTTAAGAATTAGAAGTAAAATAAATAAAATAATATTCTTAATTTTTATTAAAGTAAAACTAAGAAGCATTCTACACAAAAATTAATGATTAAATATTTTTTAAAAATATTTTGAATAAAATATTAAATGATTAAATAAAATTTTATATTTTTTATTTTTTTATTCTGTGAATCAGATTAAATGGAATGTTTATTTAATTGATCTTACATATTTTATATTTTTTTTTAAATATTAAATTTATTGGAAAAAATTGACTTTTTTTATCTAAAAAAGTTTTTTTCTATTTTTTTTTTAAATCAGAGAGAGGGATATAGGTACTCGAGAAATCATTTATTAAGGAAATATGGCCAAGTATATAATTAATATCTATTATTAATTCACCTATCCCGACTACCTTTTAAGGACAGTTTTATTCAAGGATGTAAAACAAACACAAAAACTGGAAACAAAAAGGAAAAAAATTAAGAGGGATAAAGTAGAAAATCGGTAGCCTGAGATTCTCTAGTTTCTTTTAGTTTTTCTAGTCCTCCTCGCTTCATTTTAATTTATAGAGTAAAATATTTAAGAAACTGGAATCTAATCAAGAGACTGGATTTCTGGATCGGTTTATGTAGGTACAGAATTTTTTTGAGATATCGATAGTAGAGATTAAAAAATTAAAATGAATCGGGAATATCTCAGAAAATCATGCCAATCTAATTTTTTAAACAGACTCTCGACTCGGTCCAATTTCTAACACAAAATCTACTACTAAACCGAAGCAAACGTCAACCATTGTTTAATAATCTTAAATAAAAATTTTTACGTCAGCTAGAAAATATTTAAATCGAGGCATTATATCGTAAGTATTTAAAACTAAATCGTCGCTTCTTAAAAAATAAAGGGTTAATCTAGCAATTAAATATATTTAAATATTGAGAACTTTAAAATTTTTATAAAAATCTTAAATCTTTAAATAATTTTCAGTGAATCAATAAAATTTTTCAAATATTAAAAGCTAACGTCGTCTTTTTTTGTGTTTGCACAGGTTAGAATTTTAAATGCTTAACTAGATGATAAAATTGTTATTTTAAATTTTTATTTATACTCAAATTTTATAAATCAATCTTTATTTTAAATTATAACTTAGCAATAAATGAGCACATAATTTTTGATTTGATAATAATAGTTGATTGATAATATTTCTTTCACATTTCCATTCTTGTAATTACTAAAGCGTTAAGATAGCAACCTCTACTCTCAACCTTTGTTCAATTTTATTAACCAATCTCGGCGTAATATTTGACAAACTTCACTTTTGATTAGAACTTTCTTGTCTGAGCAGCTACTTTTTAAAAACACGTTTTGGCTTATCTTCACTTTTGATACTTTCTCTTTCAATAATTGACTTGTCTTTTGTTGACTCCTGTATAGGACTTTGCCAATTTTACTACTTTTCTAAATAAAAAATATAATATTAAGTAAATATAAGTTAAATAATTTATCTGACAATAAAAAACAATAGTACAGGGTGCGGCAAATTGGGCGCACTTTTTCTTTGGGCCATAACTTTCTTCAATCTTATCGAAAATTGATAATTCTTTTTTTATTTTAATCCCAAGATTTTAAGAAATTTTTTGGTACTAAAATATCCTTAGAAAATTTTTTGAGTAAAATTTACAAAAATTGAATTATAAGATATTTCGATGCGCCTGAATGAGATGAGTCGATTGGTACCAAAATCTTTTGGATTGGATGATTTTGAACAAAGTTATCATCAATTAAACTTTGGGATTAAAAATGTTTTTTTGACGCGTCTGGATGTTTCGGAGCGTTTATCTTTATTATCTTTGAATTAAATTTCCATTGTTTGGTATCAAAAAATTTCTTAAAGTCTTGGGGTTAAAACAAAAAAAGAATTATCAATTTTCTATAAGATTGAAGAAAGTTATGGCCCAAAGAAAAAGTGCGCCCAATTTGCCGCACCCTGTATGCTTATACAAATTTATTCAAGGCTTTATCTCCTAATTCATCCACTTTACATATATTTTTTTATTATTTTTATTATTTTCTTTTAATATTTTTGAAGAGCTAAATAATATATCCACTCTTCAAATATACTTTTTTTTATTTCATCTTCTATTCTTCTCCAACCCTCATAAAAACTAAGCTTTGTTTTATTGTAATTTTCGTATATTTATACTAACATTTGTCTACCTCTCCTTATTCTTAGCTTTTAAAAATTTTTTTATGTTAATAGACATCCCTCATAAAAATTCTAGAAAAATAAAAAATTTAAAAAATCCACGATTCAACAATAAAAAAATGCAAACAAGTAAATTCCAAAAAAATAGTCTTTATTTGCTTAGTTATTGAGAATGTAAAAAATTATAGAGAGGAACTCTCGGTTATTTTTAAAATAATTTTTTAAAGTTTTCCCAGTTTTATTGATTTTTAAAATTTATTTAAATAATTTTTAAAATTTTTTTATGATAAAAATATTTTTTTATTTTACTCTATTGTCACCCAACATCTCTACATTTTTATTTTTTTTTTCTTTTTGCTCTATCCATTTTTTCTATAAGGGATTATTGATTCTTTTTTTTAAAGGGGCATAGGTGATTGTTATGAAAAATTCAACTTCCGTAAGTGTTGTGTTTAATCATTTTTTAAATGTGAAAAAAATTTTTTTCTAAAAAATGATATTTTATATATTAAGTAAATTGAGTTTCGTGATTTTTAGGGTATTAAAAATTATTTATTGGCTACTTAAATAAGGGTAAAACTCCATCCCCCAAATTCTGACTTCGACGTGTTTTCTGTCAAAACCGACCCAACCCCAACTTGAAAAATCACCCCTGACCATGAACTCCGACATGCCTTCCATAACAAATCACAGATTCCCGGCCCCTAAAGACGAAAAAAATTTTTTACATATTTAATTTTTTGACCTCATTTCTTCGAAAAAATTCAAAAATTTACGATTTTTATTAAAGGCATTTTAAATATTTCAATTAAAAATCAATCACCACCAACGACAAAATTGCCCGCATCAAGGCCACTTCATCCTTCCCCTATTCCCTTTTTTCTTCTCGACATCCCTCCAATTTATATTCATTTTTTCATCGGCAAATGGTTTCAAATAGTAGACATACAGTTTTAAATCTTCTTGTTGGGATATTTATTGGTTTTGTGCTTTCTTTCGCGATATTTCCAAATTTGGGGAATTTCCCTGGAGTTCAACTTCCTGGTTATCAAAGGCCTATTGTTATTGTTCAAGTAAGTTTGGAATTTTGGAAAATAGAGCATTCAAGATTATCTCCCAAGGAGGGATGAGTGGTAAAAAGGCGGTATAACCAAATTTTTGATACATACTAGTGATGCTCGGGAGAAGAAAACCCGGGAAACGGGAGTCGGTTAAATGACCTCGGGAGTCGGAATCAGGATCGGGAGGCCAAAAACTAGGAAAATTTCCCGATTCTGGCGTCGGAATACCCGAGCATCACTAATACTACCGGGGCTGTGCCATTTCTTCACCTTTGACCAAATTTTCGCCTTTTTCGGGGTTCCGTTTTTCGCTTTTTAAAAAGTTTTGGCACACCCATGATATGCCATCCATATTATACGAATCAAATTTGGACTTGAGTTGTGCTGTTTGAGGTTCTCTTACGCTCTTTTCTGATCCCTCATTTGTCTCTCTCATCCGAAAGGGATACTGTAATTTGAGTAATTATTGCTTTGGATTTTAATTGATTAAATCGTCTATGAAAATTTATCTAAATTTTCCCTTATATTTAAAGGAGGGTGCTAATTCACAGCTTTCTGGAAGCCAGAAACAAGACAATAAAATAGAAGTAAAAGAACATGCACATCGACACGATGCTCATAATGAGGACGAACTGGATGATAGTGATGCCCCATCTGCTGCTATGTTTTTTCATGGGAATGGAACACATGTTCATGACGGTTTCTATTTCCTGTGACTTTCCTGGTTCCAAAAAATAGAAGGGTTTCGCGGTTCCAAAAAGGGGTGTCCGCAAATATAAAAAAATGTCCGCAGCCGCAATCCGCAAGTCCAAAAAACCACGCAATTTACGCAATCAGCAATTCCGTACACCCCTGGTTCCGACTCCTTATTGGCTTAAGATTTTGTCTGAGCCTTTTCCTGGAAATGGGTCACATTGCCCTTGTTAGGATAATTGTAATTTATTTTAGGTGAAGATACCCTAGCAGACGAGATATTCAAACATGTCAAAATTTATTGTTGGATTTTAACTGGCCAACAATTCCATGAAAAACGTGCAATTCATGTTAAAGCAACGTGGGCTAAAAGGTGTAATAAATTTATCTTTATGTCATCTGTTGATGATAAGGATTTGCCTGCCGTGAATTTGAATATTTCTGAAGGAAGGTTAACTTTTTTCAAAATTTTTGAGTTTATGGGTGATCCTAGACCTCATTTTATTTATCTCAAATAATTTCTTAAAGTCATAGGATTAAAATATAAAAAGAATTATGAATTTTTGTTGAGTTTGAAGCGAGATATGGTCAAAACTGAAGGTGTGGAAAAATTTGCCTGATCCTAGTAGAATTAAAAATATTACCTACATATAATAATTCTTCAAAAACCCCTATCATTTTATCTTCGTAAAATAGTCCACTAAAACGGTCCTAGGATACCCCATAATTACCATTTTATCAGAAATTTCAACAAAATTATTTTTAGATCACATCTATGGGGAAAAACAAAAGCAGCCTTCAAATACGCCTATGACCACTATTTAGTTAGCATTTCTCTTTAAAAATTTAATTTTTATCCTATAAATTTATAGAACGACTACGACTGGTTTTTAAAAGCCGATGATGATACTTTCGTTATTTTAGAAAATTTGCGTTATTTATTAATGCCACATCCACCAGAAGAACCAGTCTATTATGGCTATAAATTTAAACCTTTTATTAAACAGGTTTTGAAAAATTATATATTATGTAAATTTAATTAAAGGGTTATATGAGTGGAGGTGCCGGTTATGTTTTGAGTAGACAAGCATTGAAACTTTTTGTTGAGAAAGGACTTCCAAATAAAACTGCTTGCAGAGTTTGTTAATTTAATTGCATAAAAGATTGAATAACGAATTCAAAGTTAATACATAAATAGAGCTAATTTTGAATTTTGTGTGCCCATTTACTCCCCATCCTTCAGTTTATTCAGCATTTATCATGAAAAAAATTAGGCGCAAATTCCGGAAAAATATTTGGATTTCGATAATTACTGTTGTGCGTGCGGAGGTTGTTTTGGGGGTAGCAATAATCATAAATATTAGTTAAGCCTCATTGAAGCTCATCTTTCCTTGTACTTCGGCGGCTTCTTATCCCATAAATGCTTATGTACATAGACCCTCGAGAGGGTTGTCATTTTCACCAAATTCTTCGGTTAACCGAACCGGGTTTTCTGTTTGCCCCCTACCCTCGAGCAATTATTTACCTTATTAATTCATTCTATAGTTAATAGATCCATGGGCAAATTCTAGGGTATTAGGGGCATGAGGAAAATGCGGCACACAAACTCAGCTAAATTATCAGTTATTCCATAAATAAAAAAGCTGATAAAAATCATTTTCCTAGTCTGACGAAAATGGGGCCGAAGACGCAGAAATGGGCAAATGTTTGTCAGAAGTTGGCGTAAAAGCAGGAGATTCCCGAGATACTGAGGGCCATCACCGTTTTTTACCTTTTGTGCCTGAACATCACTTGGCACCTGGACATATTGATCCAGGCTTTTGGTTTTGGTCTTATACTTACTATCCTATAGAGCAAGTAAAGATAATTGATTGTTGAAAAAATAATTTTTAATTTCTAAAGGGGCCAAATTGTTGCAGTGATTATGCCATTTCATTTCACTATGTTCATCCCGGTCTTATGTATGTTTATAAAATTAGCTTTATTATTATGAGCTTATTTGTTCCTTTAGGACTTGGTAATGGATATGGATTTCGGTATCCGTATCCGGGTATTTACGGCATGATACAGGCGGATATTTTGAAAGTATCTTTATCTATATCCGTATCCATTACCAAGTCTGGTTCCTTTCGGATGGTGTTAACACTATAATAAATTTTACTGGTCAACTAGAAGGGTTCCCAAAGATTGCTTTTTACATACATATCCATTTAGTGCACACTAATAAAGATGGCCAAAGATTATTTTTTTAAATATAACTTAAAAACATAAAAGGAAAATTTTCCTTAGTAACTGCTGCCATTTATGGGCACAAATATTCAATTTTTAGTCGGCAGATATTTTCACGAAAGGATTATTTTTTGCAAATATTACTATAAATAGGCATTTTTCACATCGCCGTTAAGTACCCAATAATTCTTTTGGAATAAGAAAGATGAGAAATTAAAAAAATATGGCAAAGGCTTTTGTTTGTGCCATAAGCAGTTTTTTTAAATTTTCGATGGATTATTTTTAATGAATTTTCCAAAACTTGAAAAAAAAATTCCATTAAAAATAATCCCTTACTAAATAATGCTAGGGGTGTATTTACTAAAATATAATGATAATTTCCCGCCTAAGTAATATCAAACCCTGCCTATTCATTCTCAACAAAAATTAGATGTTTTTAAAATCCCCATTTAAAATTCCCTTTTAATTTTCCAGGTATGTGCTAGAATATATGATTTATCATTTGAGACCATTTGGGCGTGAAACCCATTTACTGAAATCTGTAAAAGACGACGAAAAATTGAGGAATGATCCTAAAGCAAAATCAGAAGCAAATCGACCACTTTTGAGGGTTGCATATCAATTGGCTATTAAAAATATGGGAGCGGATGATTCGTTCAAAAAGAGTGAATCCGATTTGTCAAAACTGCTTGGACGCCTTAAACCCTGAAAAAGCCCAAAAACTAACAGAAAAATTTTTAAAGAGAACTCCCATTTTAATGCCTTTTTTGGTAATACTTCGTCTAACGCCCCCCCCCCCCTGTTCTGGTTTCCCTGACCATTATGAGCCTTTTTGCTTGATATATAATTTATATATCTTTTGAAAGAGCTGTTCGATCGGTTAGATCAGTAGATTCAGGTCAAATTTCGATCGTTTTTGTGCCAATCGACTCAGTTCGAAGAGTTCTTTCGATTGATACATAAAATGAAAAAATTGAACGGAAAAATGGGGGGGGGGCGTCATCCGAAGTATAACCCCCTTTTTAAATCAAATTTCAGTATTTTTACAACAGACTTTCAATGATATATTTTAAATGGGAGTTTTCAGATTATTTTCACATCCTTTTCAAGCTTCTATTTATTTTTCTTTATCTTTTCTATTCTTTCCTATACATTCCTTTAAATATCTCTCCCGGTTAAACAAAACAATGGGGGATATAGTAGAGATATTCTAGACGAGAGAAATAATTTATTTTATTTTTTTCTATTTTTCTTCTCCCAATTTTTTCTATTTTTCATTGAAAGTATTATATTTAGTAATAAAACCAATCTAAAATTTATTGCTGTTTCACCCTTTTCTTTCAAACACAAAAAAATATTTTTTTACAACTGGTTATAATCTTTTAGTTACACGAATTGTAAACCACAAAAAAAATTTTTTTTCTTATTATTTCTCTCACATCTTTCATTCTTTTCTCTTTCATATGCACATCGATTTACACAAAACAACTTGCCTCATTGTTATATTTTCGCAATTGCTGGTTTTTTCCAAAAAATTTTTTTTTCGGGCGAGGACTGGTCTCTTAAATGTTTGTCAAGTTATAGTATTTTTGTCAGTCCTTTCAAATTAGTTTTCTAATAGGAAAGGGCTGAGTCATTAAAATTAATATTTTTAGTTATGAAATGCCCAAAATTATTTTTAAAAACTAAAAATCACAGCCCGACAAACATTCAAGAGACCTTTCATTTTTTATCACTTTTACTCCATTCCAATATGCACATATTTGTCAGCAATATTTATAATTACTATATTTTATAAGCTTTATATTTTTTTTAAATTAAATGATTATTTTGTTCTGTTTTCTTTAAATTTATAAATATTTTTCAAGGGTTTTGTTTTAAAATTTTCAATTCAAAAATTTGATTATTTGACATTTTTGTTGGTGTCAGAATGAATCTACACAATATGAGAAAGATGAAAAGGTCAGATTTAAAAAATTCTTTATCAAAAATTCAAAAATAATTTAGAAAAATCAAAATGTCAATATTGGAGATTACTGTAAACTAGGCTAATGGCAAAAATATATGTTTAAGAGGATCAGGCCTTGCATAGATTTAAAGCAAGTTTTGTCTGATTTTTACGAATTAAAATTAAAAAATGTTTTCTAATCTACTTTAAATTTTCGAGTTTAGAAAAATCAGACAAAATTATTGGAACAATATTTAAATTATAAAGCTAACTAATTTCGGAATAAATTAATAATACTCTCATAAAAAAGGTCTAGAGTATTTTGAATTTTGTGTTTATCTTCTTTATATGCTCTAAAATTCCTTCAAATGTCAGAGGGTAAAAAACAAAATTCAAAATGCCCAAAATATCTCTCCGTTTAATAAAATTAATCTTTTACTTTTCCAGGTGCTTCTTTGCCGCTTCCTTCAATTTCTCGTGGGCAAAGCGTTTAAGACCATCGGGCCATTGATTACAATTTGGTTGCAAAAAGTTGTCAATTATGGTGTCAATATTTGTTCCCTTCTTTATAAATTTCTTAATGTTGTTGGCCAGAAATTGCTCGAATGCGGGAATCAAGGAATCGACTAAGGCACGAGCAGCATTTAATTCTGATTCACTGAAAAAATAAATGGTTAAATACACCAAAATAAACAATTTAAACAGAGTCTACACTCAATATGACTTCGTTCTTGGAGCGAAATGAGCCGACGTTTTAAGGAAAGGGACGTGATAATGGTATGACTAAATGTCGAAATTGGACTAATACCTTACAAAATATTTTTTTAGAATTAAATGCATATGCGACTCAAAACAAGCGTAATTCAAAAGTGCTTCGTTGGTCTTAATCTTTTTATATTATCAGTGCCTTCTTAACTAAATTTCTTTTCATTTTGAAACTAAAATTTGCGCTTGTCTAGATTCAAAATCAGGTTTGTCAAACTAAATCAGACTACTAACAAGTATAGAATTATATGTATTTTTAACTTTATTCATAGTCTAAAGATTCTTGAAAATAAATGTTTTGGGAATGATTGGATAAATTTTGTGAAAAAATCTCTTAAAAATCTATTTTGGTACTTATCCATTATCGTAATTATTTTTTAGACGAAGAAAAAATCGGAAAATTTCCTATGGGAATATAAGTGACTGGCAGCTTATTTTAGAAAAAATGGAAGAGAAAGATAACGGATAAGTACCATAATTTTAGAAGCTACTCGTTTAACAATATAACAACGTAAAAATATTACTCCATTTTGCCATCACTCTTTGAAGAGCTCGTCTTTGAACCTTTATTCCGCGCCGCAAACATTTTCATCAAAGCATCAGCAAATGTTCCAACCGATTGCATATCCCTAAATTGGGAAATAATTTTAGTATGATTTTTGTTTTGTGATATCCAATAATATTTTTAGTATATAAAACGTACACTGGAGTGTCACTCGTTTTTCGAACAGCTCTGGGTGGTTCACTAAATTCGCTATAATCATCCACATCTCCGGCATTTTTCTTGGTACCAAGGTTGGCACTAAAATAAAAATTTTTTAAAAAAGTTATTAGATTTTAATCATTTACGTGTTAGGAAGGCTCGGAGGTTTGAAAGAATCGGGCTCAACATCGTAAAGAATTTCCTGCTTTACGTTACGAATAAATGTGCTTGTCTCAGCCTGCTCTGTTGGTTTCACAGCAATTTCATCACGATCACTAAATATTAAATTTAAAGGTTTCTAATTTTTAACTTAATTTTACTCAAACTAACAGATTGGTAGATGCTAAAAGTGGAAATATTCATGCAAGGTTTCATTTAAATTCACCTATTTAGGGAACCATAAATATTATTTTTAGGGGTATTTATTGGAAAATACTTTCTGGTGCCTAACATAATTTGGTCAATCTGATTTCTAAAATATCTAAAAAATTAAGCGAGACCAGGATAATTGAAACATTCTGAGGGTAACAAAATAAATAATGTTACCAACCAACTAGCGCTCTTTGTTTTGATTGTACCATCATACAACCGCTTCGGTGGCGTCTGACGATCACTTGAACATCTAAATTTGATTAATAAAATATTTTGTTATATTCCATCGATTTTATTTTTTAAACATCCAAAAATATAGCTACCGATTCATACCTTACCACGGATATTACACGTATCTCGGTAATACTTTGGAGGGCGCTCCTCCTTTATTTCTTTAATTCTCCATTTTATGGCAAATTATTTACATTTGAAAGTGCTGGTAGAGCTGAGTCGAATGACACTAAAATCACGAAATCTAACTTAAGTGAACAAAGTTATGACCAGTTGATTTGATCACTTGGAACGGTACAAAAAGATTTTTAGTAAGGATTCGTCTTCATAATTTTGTTCAAATGATCAGATCTAACCGAGTATGGTATCATTCGACCCAGCACGAAGAGCTCTTTCGTATGATTGATTTTTTCCATGTCATAGAATTAATATTTGACTCAATTATTTTTAATTTCAGTTAAAAGCCGGTCATTTATAAATATTTAAAATCAATCCTTTCCTTATTGTCTCTCATTTGAACATGCCACAGAGAAATAGAACGGAATTGAGAAGAAATAAAGGATAACCACTGTTTACAACTTAATTAATGAAAAAGAGGGTGGAACAAGCTTATTAAATTTAATTAAGTCAAGTAAACGTTATTGAATAAATTTTCACAAAATTATGAAATAAATTAACTCCATTGGAGTCGGCGAGACGCTTGTGCAAAACCCCGTGCTTCGCGCTATTGTACTAATTAAAAATTAATACACCAATGATATTAAACTCGTAACATTTATTTAAAAAATTTGAATATACAAATGATAGCTCATTCGTTTGTATGAGAATTTAAACAGATACCTAGGCGAGGATTTTGAATTTCTGCTTGACTCAACCCAATTGCCCACACCAGGATCACTCACAGATTCATCAGGTTGCTTGTTCTAAACGGATAAATAAAATTAATTTGAGACGGAAATAACCTGAAGTCTCATTATAGTCCCCAACAATTCATCTTTTTCACGGGTTAATTTAACGTTCAGATCCTTATGCCATGCAACTGTCCCTTCCAAGTATTTTATTGTGTCATTCTTTGAGCTCACTTCCTTTTCTAGTTTAGCCTTTTCTTGCTCAAAGTCGTCTATGGCACGCTGATTTTCCTCCACCTTGATAAAGAGATCACTCGCTCTATTTTCAACCTCCTTCTTCTCAGAATCTTTAGCTTCAAGCATCACCTCCAATTCCTTCTTCTCGTGTTCAATCAACCCAAGCCTGGCAACTTCACTGGTGAGGCTTGAATTCAAATTTAAGTATTCACACAATGTCTCTTCTTTTTTGTTGTTCTCTTCTGAGACTTTGGTTAATTCCTTCTGAATCTCTTCTTTTTCTTTTGTTAGTACTTCCTTATCGTGCTTGTGTTTTTCGATCACTTCATCATTAGCTAGAATTACAGCCGAATATTCTTCATTTTTCTGCTTAAGATCTTCATTTTCTTTATTTGCTTTATCCAATAATTTTTTCTTCTCAGCATATTTTCCAGACAATATTTTATTACCCTTGCAATGATTGCATGCATCTATATAGCTCAGAATACATGCGCCATTGGAGCATTTCAAATTTTTCTGTGCGTCGTCCTTTGTCTAAATTTGAAAGATTACAAAGAGATTTTTATAAGAAAATTTTGCTTGCCTTTGCATCGAATCCATTGAGGCGATCAGCTATCTTCTTATCAGTAGCAGCTCTTTTGTCTTCTTCATGTTGTTTGTTGTTTGAATTGATATTTTCTCTTGGGCTCATTGTTGTTTGCTTAAGGATGTTGTTTTTTAAATAAATTAATTTAAATGATAGCAATGCTTCAATAGCAAATGCTTTTTTGTATTTTAAAGTTATTAATGTAGTTCGTGGCGAATAAGCAGCTTATTCTACAAAGGCATTCTCTTATTACTTGCTCAAATTCTCAACTATAAGTCAGCTAGCTTAAGCCTACACCCCAAATACTAAAATGTAAACCATTTCGGCCAACAAAATTTAAATCAATAGCTTTTTTAAATGAGCTATGTACATACAATTTATTTCTGAAACACTATACATCCATCCCCTATTCAGCCCCCGTACCAACATTAACCATTGTTTATATAACCCAGATAATTAAGTATTCCAAAATAGGTAATAGTTTGGAATTCGCCCCCTTTTTTTCACTGTATTCCTGACCATTTTTAGCTTTTTTTGTTTGATAATTTATCATATCTTATTCGAAAGAGCTCTTTGAGATACCAAAATAGGTAATTAATTAATTTTCTTATATGCCTCACGCCTCTTTAGTTTTAATGTCATTCGACTCAGCTCGAAGAGCTCTTTCAAATGATATATAATTTGCCATAAAATGAGAAAAAACTAGAAAAAATATAAAGGAAAAAAAGGGGGGGCGAATTCCAAACTATTACCCCAAAATATTCCCAAAAAATGAAAAAAAGATAAACCTCTATTACTGCTTTCCTTGAAAAATAGAAATGAACAAATCTCCTCCAAGCCGTGCTGAATTCCAGAAAATAAAATTAAGAATTGAATGAAGGAATATTGCTGAAATTCTAAAAAATAATTTAAATAAAAATAATAAACAAAAAAAAACAACGCGCTAATTGCTATTTTATTATTAATGTAATGAAAATGTGTTTTAATACTATGCAAAAGAATTAATACACATTCTCATATTTAATGCCTCCGCACAGTAAAAGGGTGTGGAAATATGCCTCACGCCTTTTGAACTCCTTTTTACTTTGTTTTGAAACTCATTTTAGTACCATTAATTGAAATACATAATAATAATTAAAGCTCTTCGAGCTAGGTGAATCAGATTGATTCGATGATTCTGAACAAAATTATGACTCTTTACTCTTACTCTAATCAATTTATTTTTATTTTTGTTAAATTCTGTGTTTAATTTCTTTTTTTTCATCTCCCAGGATTACCTATTTTATTTGCTCTTAGCAAGTCATCAATCAAAAGGGATGATAAAATAAAATGAAAAACTAAAAAATGTGCATTCGGAAAAATAAAAAAAATAAAATTTATTTATGCTCTCGTTGTGCAAGAAAATATGTAGCTCTAAGAGAACTGGCATTTACTAAAAAAAGAAGGGACTAAAAACTAAAAAAACTGCTTTCTATTTGAAGGGAGGCTGCCATTCAAAGACCAACATTACTACACAATATTACACAAAACTGCAAAAATAAGAAAACAAAAAAAATTCGTGCAAAGAAGAATTGAAAAAAAAAATAAAAAAATAGGGGAGAAAAAAATATGATGCAATCCTCCTCACCTCTCATTCCCTTAACCCCTCCAAAATGATTGATAACACTAATTCCCAAGACGCTTGATGAACACTTGTCCAGAGAAGCGAGCGATAACTGAATTGGGTTCCCATCTATCTCGATTTATATATGATGTTTAGATGGGGGACGCCCACAGCCGCATCCAAAATTCCTCGCTTCCCTATTGGACAATTTTTATTTTAAGTGTTTGGCGTGTGGTGATTCAGGAATTTACGGAAATTAATGGCCAAGGCAAGGGTGATTGAAAAATTGGATTACTTAATAAAAAAAGAGAAAAACAAGTCTACACTTCGAAGGTATACAAATAAGGAAAAGGAAAAAGGATTATACAAAATGAAATTCGACAAAATGGTACTTAACAAAATGGCACACAACAAAAAGGTACTAGGCTAAAATTTAATAGAATGTTACTGACTGATATAAATTATGTAAGTATAAAATTATTTTAAAAAATATCATGGTAAAATAGAATTTCGTACTTCCCTTTTTTCTCATTACGGTAATTCCGAGTTTTGCCCCCCCTTTTTTTTCCTTTCCTCCTTAAGAATATGCACAATGGTGTCAGTTTTCTCTTCCTCTTTTTCAGTATATTTCCCTGAGGTATTCAAACACGAGACGTTGATAAACACGAGACGCTGCTTAATTTCATAGTCATACAATTCTTTTTTGCCTTCGGAAAACATTTTAGGTAATTAAAAAAATAATTTAAAAAATTGTTTTGGTATACTATAACATAAAGAGAAAAATTACTATTATGCATATTCTTAAGGAAGAAAAAGGGAAAAAAGGGGGCAAAACTTGGAATTACCACGGTGATTAACCAATAAACTCGATTTCGGTATTGAGTTTTAATTTAATATTGGGGTAATATTGAACCGGACAGACCCTCTTTTTCCCTACCCAATTTTTCTCCTATTTTTTGTAAAATTGTCAGACTTTTTCCTTTCTTTCATCCAAATTGCCTTTCTAATTTTTGCCTACAATCATACAAAAAGGATTATTTAATTTTATACAAATGCCTTAGGGAAGAAAAATGGTAGAGGAAAAAAGGGGGTCTGTCCGGTTCAATATTACCTATATCGGTTTTATTTTTCTGGAATTATTTAAAAAATTAAATATTTTCAAAGATTAACGGTTCTAGGTTTTTAAAATGTCATAAAAACGGTTAGTTTTTGGCAAGAAATATCCAAATTTTCAGTTTTATAACCGGTCGCCAACAACTCAAATTTTTTACTTAATATATTTATATACATTTATTTTAATATTTTATTGAATTTTTAAATAAAAGAAAATGTTTTAAAAAAATTTTTTTATAAAAGGAATTCTAATCGGAGTCAGCAGGCAATTCCTAGACTGAGAGCAAAGATGACAGTTTTTCTATTCTTTTGAGAGTAAAGACCAGAAAAAAAAATTTTTTTATTTTTGTGAATAATAAAGAAAACGATATTTATAATCAAAGGAAGACATCTGCATTAATAAAGAAAGGGAAAAAATTTACATAAAAATGCCGTTATGGTGGAAGGAGGTGCCTAATAAACAATTTTATTAAAGAGATTGATAGAGGTTGACAGAGATTGACACGACTTTTTACAGTTATATTTTATGAATTTATTTTTAACCGAGATTTTATACTTTTGTTAGTATTTTTTATTATACTTACAGTAGTCCCTAAAATAAATTATAAAAATCTAAAAAAATAATAAAACTACCGTATTTATTCTAATATAACGACACCCTAGAAGAGGGTTGAAAAATAAGACAAGTCGTTATATTAGAATAAATACGGTAGGTACGGAGAATTTTTAAATTTTCTACTCTCGTATCCCAACAACCTTTTATTATTCCTTTTATTACAACTTACTATTATGAAATAATACAATAAAACTAATATTTTGTCTATTGTTCGGAACAATGTAGTAATAATTGAGGTTTTTAATAAAAACTGGAAATTATTTTTGGGCAGTCTGTCATATTTAATTACTCAATTTTATTGTACATTTTTAAATAAAATGGAAAAATATAAAACAACTCTACTAAGACTAGATAATTACATAAAAATAAAAAAAACTTATTTTTACAATAAATTTAAAAAAGGAAACACTTTACTACAAATTGAATGTTTGGGAGAACATAAAAAATATTTAGTAGATAAAGATCTTTTTGCATTAATTTATTTGTACTATCTGACGACAGGCTGGAAAATGTAAAAATTTTATTTTTTTGTATTATTAAAAATGGGATCAACCCTGAATATCACCGCAAGTATTTATGCCCCAAAGTATCGAAAACATATGATCTACATTCAATTTATTTTTAATTTTATTATATAAAAGAGATTGTTCCAACAACGAAATAAACTTCAATTCATTCAATTGATCAATCGATAAATTGATCAACCGAGAAAGTGGGCAATCTAGTGAGTTATTGAACAGATGAATACATAGAACAAATGAATATACAAACACCCGTTTTGATAAACAACCTTCCTTCATAATAAAATTTTAAAAATTAGAAAAATCACATTTCAAGTTTAGCCATTTTTTAAAAAAGTACTGAAAGTGTAGTGGCACAATACCTCGATAACTTAATTAAGGAGGGACAGGAGAGAACGGGCGACGGAGATATCCAATCTTCAGAAAACAAGTTCTCTAAAAAAGAAACACAGAAGCACAAGTAAAAATATTTAAATGAAATTATGAATGAAGTGCCTCGGGGGAAGATAAGCCGAGCATAAATTTTGGGTTGCCGGTAGAGACTTCCAAGACTCTTGGTCTTGAGTCTTGACTCAAGACTTTTCTTGGGTTTTTTCCGGTCTTGGTCTTGGTCTTGGTCTTGGGGTGAAGTCTTGGTCTTGGTCTTGGTCTCGACTTTTTTGAGATTTTAAAATATACACCCCTAAAGATCGGTGAAATAATAGAGAAAAGTAAAAGATGGTAGGGGTAAGGCGAAAAGGAAGAGATTGAGACGGGTAAAAAAGCTTTTTTTGCTTTTCTCTCATATGGTCGTGTGGTTGACTGGTTGTGCGTTAGGTTCATCCCTTTGACAAATGAAGGTTCGGACCCTGACATAAGAAATAACTAAATAATTTTTTTCGTTGTAAACAAAATTTTTATAAAATTATTTTTTATTAAAAAAGTTTGTTAATTTTTAAATAGATGAATTTTAGCCGCTTTGGCGTCCAAAATTCCCAAAATTTTCGCCTGCGGCGCAGAAAAGGAAAATTTTTTGCTTAAGGATCTTCCAAAATTCGGAAAATTTTCGCCTGCAGTGCAAAAATCGGTATTTAGGAGACTTCGGTCCCAAAATCGCAATATTTTTTCCGAATTTTGATTATATTTCATATAAAACTCGTGTCTATGACACGAAAAATTTAACAAAAATTTGTCCTATGTGGCCAAAAAATAGCCTTGAGTCTTGTTAATTTTTGGTCTTGAGTCTTGGGGTCAAGTCTTGGTCTTGGGTCTTGGTCTTGGGGTCTAGTCTTGGTCTTGAGTCTTGGTCTCGAGTCTTGGAAAATTTTCGGTCTTGGAAGTCTCTAGTTGCCGGTAAACAAAGCAGGCCCTTGTACCAACTCATGTTTTTTGATACTTAGGGTAATTTGATAAAACCGATTCGATACTTTAGGTCAGCGATACTTTGGGCGTTGATACTCTGGGTTGGACTCATGAAAAATTATTAAGATTACTGAATTAAAAATAATAATTATAAAAAAAATTTTAAAAAATGCACAAACAATTTTTGTTTTAGAGGAATAAAATCAAATCATCAAATGAGTCAACTTCTTCCATTTTTCTTTACAGATTACAAATTTCTATTAATAAGCAAGCGCTGTAAAAATGCCTATTCCTAATAATATTGGGAAAATAATCCTTTTGAGAAAATAATATTATGACTTAACGATATAAGCTTGAGGGTATTTGCGACATAACTCTCTAATCATCAATGTTTATTACACTAGAAGATTGAACATTGCTGAATGACTTGACAAGTAGGAAAGCAAATAAAAATTCTTAAATATACAAAATTATGTAACGAAAATTAAGAAATTTAATACTATGTAAAAAGATTAACTAATATAAAGAGTGTGAGCAAACAACTTGCGAATGGCACAAATTTAAATTTTTCTTAATTCCTATTTTTGTTCAGGCAAATAAATGAAAAAATATATAAAATAAATAAATGCAATAAATTGTAGGAACGAAGCGTAACACTCAAATCACTCGACACGGACAACTGTCAATCGTTGATTGTCGAGAGCTTCCCACAATGAAATAATAAAAAGCATTGAAAAAATTCTTGACGCTCAATTCAACACGGATCCATTGCGGTAGTAATGTATCAGAAAACTTTTGTAACGATCAGTTTAATAATATATTGTCTACTACCACTATTAGTGTATTTTTTATACCGTGTGGTTGCTCATAAATAAATAAATACTAAACATGCCAAATACATAATTTTTATTTTAGCACGCAAGCAATTTCATATTTTTTAAATTTTCTAAGTACAACGATGTAAGTTGCACTTTATAAACAGATTGAAATGTACTTTAAAAATTAACAAAAGTTAATTCAATTTCGTGTTGACTTTAAAAAATTTAAATTTTGTGAATGGAAACACGGCTTTGTTACATTTTTTATCATGTGATATATTTTGTTATGTATCTTTTTTCTGTCAAAGAACACGCACTTTTAAGGTTTAAAACAATTTAGAGGTTAGATAAAATGCTATTTAAATGTAAATATTGTTTCATTCTATGTAATTATTTATACATTTTAACAGTGGATTTTTGAAATTATTAATATTATTTCGTTAGCAAATTATTATTGCGTTGTTCATTATTTAATTTAGTATTTGTAAATGTTAAGTTAATTATTCCAAAAGTTATTTATTATTAAATTATACGAATTTAATTTAATATTATTAAATGTGAATTTGTACACGTAGGCGTATACCAGGGATGTCACGGGTTACCCGAAACCCGATACCCGAAACCCGAAACCCGGACTTTTTTTCGACCCGAAACCCGAAACCCGACCCGAGAAAAATTTTCAAAACCCGACCCGAAACCCGACATTTTTCATGGAATTTTATTACATAAAGGGAAGATTTTTGGCTCGTTGGCCTTCCTAAATCCGCAAAATTTTCGCCTGCGGCGCTGTAAATGGAAGAAATCTGGCTTCTTGAGCTCCAAAATGTGGAATTTGGGTACGATATTTAAGGATCAGATGTGTTTGTAAAAAATAAATTTATTTCGAAGTTTTGTAAAAAAACTTCGAAATAAAATTATTTTAAGGAAAAAGGAAATAGTTATTTATAATTTCTTTCACCATCATTCATTATGTTTGTCAGTAGTTGAGTGGTTAGGTTGACTGACCTTGCTCACCTAGAAATTTTGAAGTGGTTGGTTCGAATCCAGGGCTGGGTATGAGGCTGAGAAAATATTTCTTTTCAAAACTAAATGTTCTTAAACTTGGATTTTGATTTAAAATTTTTAAATTTTTTTTAATATTTTAAACTTGAAAAACCATTAAAATTTTAAATTAGGCATGAATTTTTCAAAATTTTCGACTGCGGCGAAGAAAATGGAAGAAAACTGACTTAAGACCTCCAAAATTCTTAAAATTTTCACTTGTGGCGCAGGAAAGTACACTACGCAGGAAAGCACCTACTCTACTTTTAATTCCAGATACTTTTAATGCCTTTATATCCATCTTAATCCCCAAATCCACTGATATTACTCTTAATCCTTCCAAATCCATTTAATCCCTGTTTATTATTATATCACTCTTATATATTCTCTTATTAATACCGCAAATCACTGATATCCCCCAACCTCTCCGAAAAATCTGGCACTTGGTCAACTTTTTAACTGACCCGACCCGAAACCCGACCCGAGACCCGAAACCCGGACTTTTTTTCGACCCGAAACCCGATCCGAAGAAAATTTTGGAAACCCGACCCGAAACCCGACCCGACTTTTTTCTCAACCCGTGACATCCCTGGCGTATACACAAATCTTAATTAGATCAACCACGAATTTTTCACTTATGTCATTCAGTATTTATAAAAGTCACATTGCTAGCAAAAAATTTATTTCTTAAACAGAACCTACAAGTAATTTAGATGCCTACATACCTTGTTGGACTGTCACGTATTAAGAGCCAATAACCTCACATTCATCGTAGTCCTGACTTAAGTACGCCACCTTGGGTTATTTCTCCAATCTTAATTCATCAGTTTAAACAGATTTTACATAAAAATGTCAAATATAAGTACAACACAACCACAAGAAATTACGTTATATGACCAAATTCTACAATTAATCATCTCATTAAATAGCACATTCTTTTATATTTCTATAGTTATAAATATATCTTCATTATTTACTTATATCTTGGAAATTGTGACAATTTTGAAGCATAAAAAGTTCCATACACCTTTCTATTGGCTCTTCATTATAAGAGCAATTACTGTAAGTCTTAATATGGGTATTAGATGCCCCTCGATTATAAGATGAAATATCATCTTATAGTAAGGGGTTATCGCTTAAGGAGCTCTCCACTACGGTTGGCGGATCCGGATATCTCGATTAAAAAAAACGACAAAAATCCGGATATACGGGGATTTTCCAGAATCCTCTAACCATACTCCTCAAACCATTGGTCCCAAATCAAAATAACCGATCTTAAAAGTTTGTAACTAGGGTTAAGGTTTTGAACCGAGCAGACCCTATTTGGATCCATCTAGAGTTATCTTAATTGTCAATGTAAAATCAAATAAAAAATTTTTTTAATCAGGATTTCTATTCATCTTTCGGTTCTTATGCCAATACTAGATTAATTGTAATTACTAGAGGCCTACCTTACCGACTTTATTTAACATTTCCAAATTGGGTCTTTGCGCTCTTTTATTTTTTTGTTCTACATGGTTGTGGCGCTAACAATTTAGCTACAATTTTTATGATGTTGACTCGTTTAACTGCTATTATGTTTTTGATGAAGCATGATAAAGTGAGGAAAAACACATGAGTTAAGGCATAAAATAAATTTTATCTCAAGCAGATTTGGAAAAAATTATTACCATTATCAATAATTATCATATTTGGGCTTCCTTTACTTGATTCTTATATTTTGTTCCTGGATACTTATGTTATCATTCCGTTGCCAAATGAACAGAATATGACATTATTTATAATTCCTCCAAAAATGCATGATGTAAGTCTTGTATTTTAATTATTTTATTCTGATAAATAGAGGGGTTCTTGGGGACACTCCTGGACACTACCATGAACCTCGAAACGTACAATATGAAACTTATTGGCATGAATATCTACACACCCTTGATCGACAAATTTCGATTGAAGGATATCGGTAGATACCTAAATTTATTATTATTAAAATTTCAGAAGCCAGGACCATATTTGTATATTAGCTTTTACTACTCAATTATCTTTCTGGTAGCTTGTGCCATCCTCAATTTTGCAATTTTGTTTATTTACAAATTTGTCAAGAAGCCTATTAATCGAAGGGGAGATGGAACCACAGATAATCAAACCCGAATAGAACGAAATTTGTTAATTTACGCTTTGGGTACTTTGTTTGGACATGCAATTATTGCTATAGTTACGGTAATTTTTAATTGAAATCTGGTGGATTTTATCATCAAAAATTATTTTTAAAGATATTTCTCTTCGTCTGCCCAACAAGCCATTCAACGCCCGCACTTTTTTCCCTGTTGCCCGTTGTTACGGACATCGGAACTTCTGGATTGTCTTCATGGCTTCTCTTATTTGTCAGTGAAGATTTTAGAAATAAATTTATAAAAGATTGGAAACCTAAATATTTTTCTAGAAATTCTTTAAATAATTCGAGTAATATTATCTCTATTTCTAATCACCGTCATTTAAATGTACGTACTGTCAACAATTTCGTTAGCTCCTTAAATTAGAATTTTTTTTCTTTTTCCATTAAAATTAAATTATTGTATAGCAGGGATGTCTCGGGTTATCCGATATCCTAAACCCTTAAAATGACTAAAATCATGAAAAAATGACCTAAACCCTTACCCAAACCTAATACTCAAAATCAGATACAAAAATTTTGAGAAGCTGATCCAATATTTTCCCTTAACCCGTGTCATCCTGCTGTCTGTTCAAATTTATTATTTGTGTATTTAAAAATGAATATTTTTAGTAAAATAAAGCAAGTGGATACTGTAATCTCTCATTCTATTTTATCTTAATGTAAACAAAATAATTTCCCTTCGATTAAATAAGACAACAGATGTTCATATCCCCTTAAAACTAAAGACATTGTGGGGTTAAACAATTGCTTATTTCTGCTAAATATTTTATTGATTTTGAGATCTAGCAATTTATTCTTTTGAATATAAATTGTAAATAACGCAATATTTCTATTGTTATTTGATGAATTTTGGATTAGCAGAATATGTTCCAAAAGATCGCCCACTTTGTGGAGTTCCGGTACAGCTGGCTGACAGATTAACTGTTGATAGAGAGACAAGTAGATTATTTAATTATCACGTAAAATCTGAGGAGTTAATTATACATATTTTTTCTTTCAAGTCTTAAGCTTTAGTGCTGTGCGCCTTATGTTCTTACGTGACTTTATGGCGTTATTTTTGGCCGAATTCGCTTGTTCTAAAAATTAGCGCTTGGCGCGCCACGCAAAAATTTTGCACACAGCCCTTTTAGGATACATAGGTCCTATCAGGGGCGGGTAGGACCTGATCTATGTACCGCCCCTGGGTCCTATTATTGACGACATAGGAACACATGAAATTAACATTGTCTAGCCTATTTCTTAACTAAAAATCATTTTAATATTAATTTTATTCAGTCCACAAAGCCTGTTTTAAATGTTGTTTCTGTGCCTGTAATCTCGAACAGGGAGCTGCCGCAATGGAACGATCCTTCTACGAACGTTATGGGCCTCGTTGGTATTGTAGAGGAACCGCAGGGAAATGCTCACTTCTTCCAAATTCTAAAAAGGAAGAAAAACTAAAAGAGAAAGGGTTGGCTGAACGAAAAATTAAAAAATAAAAAATAAATTTTTAATAAAAATTTTAGTTTATTTTTAAATTAAATTCCTTAATAAATTTTTAATTAATTTTTTATTCTCCTCTTTGTTTGCCCTCGAATTCTTTTTAATTTTTGTTTGTTAAATTCCGCAGAATTTAGAGGCCCCAATTGTTTCCAAGTACTGTTGAAGGTTTTTAATTTATTCCTTTTTATTAATCTTCCAATTTTTGTTCCTTTTGTTGAGGTAAATATTTTTGCAGGCAAAATTGTTGCATAGAAAGGAGTGCCAAAAAGTCTAGTTCTGCGTACAGATTTATTGAAAGGGCAGGAATTAGCCTTAAATTATTAAAATTTAGATTTTGTTATAATAGGGCCAGTGTCTTATTGGTTCAGAAAAATCGAGATTAAGGAGCCGTTTCTAAGAACACTGACACGTTGAAATGTACGGAACAAGAGCTCGTGTAGTTATAGAATTTGAAGAGAACATTAACCGAAGTATTAAATTTTGTAATGTTAGGACTAGTGTCTTTCCGATTCCAAGAACCGCGGTTCTGGTTCATGTTTAAAGAACCCGTAGACCGTACAGGGATGGAAGCTAACGGTGATCTGAGAAAAAAACCAAAAAACTACTAATTCTTAGAACTCGATGAATTAAATGTTCTTAAAACAGGAATTTCCCAAAGCGAGGTTTAAAAATTAAAAAAATTATTAAACTATACTTCATAATATAAATTATCCAAAATAAAAATGGAAGTCTTCTTAAAATTGCTAATAATTATTTCTATAGAAAAATGTTTATCTTCACTATCCAGAGTTGTTGGATTTACTACATTTACAGCAACTGAAGAACTTGATTCATATTTAATTTCCTTAAAATTAATTTCAAAAATTTAATTAAAATCATAGAACATACAGAAGTACATTCACGTTTATTTAATATTCTTGTACAGACTTTAAGAAATATTTCAGGATCAGTTGTCCAATAACTTTAAATTTAATTTTAAACATTCATTTTTTAGACTAATTTTTTACTTAAAATTAATTTGCCCGTCCTCTTTTTGGCAAAATATTTCCAGTTTTAGTATAGCAGAGTAATTTACATTATCCCCTCCTGGATTAATTACAACCAGGAATTTATCTGAAATTAAAAATTTATTTGTCTAAACACCTAAGTAGATTATGAGATCTATATCTCTAAATAATATCTATTTTCGGTATCCGAGATTTTTGATCGAGATTTGTTTCGGTCCGATCTCTAATTATGAGTATTCAGAAAAACAAAAACAGAGCTCAAGGATCATTACCCCTTTAAAACATTATGTCCGAGTCTTCAAATTCCCATAGAGATTGAACCCGAGTAATCAAACTCGTTGAGACTCTTTAATCTAATTTATGGCTGGATTATAGTTTTTTAGTTTTAGCGAGATCATAACTAGCGAGTATCATTTATTAGGCAGTCTCTCTCAAATAATGGCAAAAAAATTGTAGCTTAAAGGTCTCAGAAGGTACTCTTCTAGATTGTTCGACTTACCAATTGGAAGGTCTATGAATTCTTTATTTCTCCCAATAATATCATTAATTATCCTTCTTGAGCACATTTCATTATTTAATTTGTTAAATTGTCCCAAATTAAATTGTAGATTGCCTTCCTCAGAAGAATAAAAACTTAAAAAAATTTCTCTAAAAATAATTTTAAATTTAGAAACCTGCATTCTTCACTATCAAAACTACAATTTTGCTGAAGATTAATTTCTTCTCGTGTAATAAAATTGTTGGAAAGAGCAATTCCATCAAATGGTTTTAGATTAATCTACGAAAATTAATTCAGGTTAACCTTCGTGAAGGAAGGAAGGATGATCCCCTTCTGGATTAATTAAAAGACAGGAAAACTTGGAATTCACGCTAATTGTTATACCTGCGCCTCACCTAAGAGCAGGGAAAGGTATGAGAATCCTAGAAACTAGGATTGTTCTCGTCCAGTTAATTATTGCTTGTGCTATATTCTTCTCCTTTTGAGCCGCTCCTATTCTTCTCCATTTGAGCCGCCACAGGCAAAGATTAACCGGTCGTGAACAACAGTACTATGATTTAGTTTCTACTGCATAATAAACCTTTAAGAGGTAAAATTTAAAAAATTTTTTCTTGCCTTCATACAATCCAACAATTGTTTATATGTTTTTAAATGATTTAAAGTTGTGTTGAACCTTCCTTTGTCTACTAGTTTTATTTTTTTACGGAAATTGTTGAAGTCTTTAAAAATTTTCTTATTTATTCTTAATGGAATTTACCTATTGGCAAGATCCGAATTGTAGGACGAGCATTTTTGATTAAAGGGATTAGTAATTCATCTTTTTCATTTTCATTAAATTCTGATTTAATTGACTCATTTTTATGAATATCATTATTTATTAAGATTATATTGTCTTGGTCATTATCTTCAATTGTCTAAAATAGATTTCTTGACTTTATTAATTTTGTTGAAGGAGTACTTAAGGGTATACGTCTAAAATCATACGGTATGAGTTTGGTGAAGTACTTGCTCTTGTATGAGAGACTTATGCCTACAAGAATGGAGGCTTATTCACTCCTTTGACTTGAGTGATAGGAACACCTCTTAACTTTCCAATAACTTTTTTTAATGACACGGATATTTAGTTAATTCTCTCTCATCTCACGCTAAGCCAATGATAACCCTAATCAAAATTTATTTCCTAATCGGGCATACTTAATTCCAATTATTTCATTACCTGAATACTTTTTAGATCATTTTTCTTATCTTCAAATAATTGTTGACTAGCCGAAGTAATTCCATTTACAAATTTATTTGTAGGGTGTGAACTTGGATAATAATTATAATTTCTTGAATTAATAAAGGAAGGAGGGGTACATAAATGGACTTTTTGAATTAAAAAAAATATTAAAATATTTTTTGAAATTGAACTCATTTAAAGATGTTTTTAGTACAATTTTGAAAAAAAGATTTTATTTTTCCTATATAAATTTTTGACTTTATGAATATTTGCGCAGCTTTCTCATCATTTTTCTGTGCATTTTCCGTTTTCACTTTTTTTGCTTTACAAGGAGGGAATTTAATATTTAATCTCAATTTACACCTTTTTAAAAACATATTTGCATTGCTCTTCCTCTGCCTTTAAACGTTACAAATTTTACTAATCTTCCATAAGAAAGATTGAAGGCATGGAAGCGTATATAAAGGCAAACACAAAAATAGTAAATATATTTAAAATTACTGAACTGTATCAAATTAAGTTTTCTAATCTGTTTGCTCTTTGAATTAGGGTTCCAACACCGTCCCGGGGACGGTTCTTGGATGACCCACCGTCCCCGTCCCCATATCAGAAAAAACAACCACCTGTGTAAACCCATGTAAAAAATGGACCCTGAATCAGAACCCGAAGTGTTCGACAAACAGACTTTTTAAAAAAAACTTTTATCATTAAAAAGAAGAAAGGATAAAAGAGGAAATGAATAGGTATATTATTGTTATCACAATACTTAAATGGTAGAGAATTTTTTATTTTTGCTTAGTTATGTCCTGAAAAAAATTCATGGCCTGCGCCTGATTTAAATTAGGAGTTAATACAAGAAAATTAAAACAGAATAGTACAGGAAAACCGATACAGGAAAATGAAAACCCAAAGTATGAAAAACAGAAAAAGAGCAGTCGGATCTCGATTTAACTTAAACCCAGCGTTAAATACACCCTCCATCCTAGATATTTTTGATTTCCTCGAGTATATGGCTATTTATAACATTGAGATCCGACTTTATATAGCCATTGATCATTTTGTTCCCTAAAAAATTTAAAAATTAAAGGACCAAATAATTTGGCTATTTAAATTTTATATCGCTTAATTATCCGCTTTTCTTATTCTGTTTCAAGCGTTGCGATCTTCTTAACTTTTTATG
This sequence comes from Meloidogyne incognita, assembly GCA_036172945.1. Taxonomy (NCBI): domain Eukaryota; kingdom Metazoa; phylum Nematoda; class Chromadorea; order Rhabditida; family Meloidogynidae; genus Meloidogyne; species Meloidogyne incognita. Next base: position 200,278 of record JARQAC010000029.1, on the reverse strand, counting down.
CTGCTTTTTCCGCTGATTTTTTCTATTTTTAGAGTTTCTTTTAGGGTTCCTTTTAGGTTTCACTTTTTAATGTTGTGTGCTAACATTTTTGGCAAATTTTGATTTTGGATACTGTAGATTACGGCAGATCGAAGGCAAAGATCGTTTTGTTTTGAAGTATGTAGCAACGTGATGAATATGTTGTCGGTTTGTCATCCGATGTTTAAAAAATTCTTTTTCCGCAGTTGTTTTCCTTTTCTATGATATTAATTGGTAAAATTATTTTTTGGGATTTTAAAAGAAATTTTTTTTAATTTTGAGGAAAATTTTATTAAATTTCCTCAAAATTGAGTTTTGTTGAATTTTGTGTTAGTCCAGTAATTAGGTAACATATTTCCCATAAATATTTTTAAATCGAACCTCTCTGATTATATGAACTATTTTTTCACAACATTCGCGTTTGTCTTCATTCTTTATCTTGTCAAGCTTTGTTAGTTCACAGTAGGCGACCATGTTTAATTTCTGATTATCTTAAAGAATTTAAAAATTGCTGATTTAAAATTTTCCTCAAATAAAAGGACCGATGAAGAATAAATATTCATTTAGTGTTAGGTATGTGTGGGTATAGTACAAAAGTAGGCTGTAGAGATCGGTCTTGGTCGGTAACCGGGGCGACAAAGACCGCCTGTCCTTGCCCTTTTGGCAAGAATTTGAGAAATAGACGGAACGGGGCTTCTCTTAGAGGAAATATGTATGTTGATAATTCTTCTACAATTAATTAGGAAGGGAAATTATTTGAGGTAAAGTAATTATTCGAGCATATACGGTACACAAATTGATCAAATCACTCACTAAATCTTCTATTCCTTCTGATTCTAGCATTATCAGAATTGGTAATAATCCAAATAAAAAGAATAAATAAAATAAAAATTGAGGATAAATGCATAATTATTTAATTTTTAAATTAATTTTATTTAAAATTAAGGATTTTTAAAAGCTAAATGAATTATTAATAAATTTGTTGGCAAAAAATTATATTTTTTTTACTAGTTGTGCCCATTGGGGTATGGCGGTAAGTTACGTATGCAATGTCGGTTTAATTTTGCTCTTGGTTTAAATTTTGCTCTGCCCGTTGGAAAGCCTAACGGCTTTGGGGCGCGCTTCGCGCGCTGCTAGAAACATTAAGATTTGCCCTGCCTTTTCATTGCTCCGGGCCTTCAGCCCTCGCCGATAAAATTTAGCCCTGCCTTTTCATTGCTTCGGGCCTTCGGCCCTCGCGACCCATTTTGGGATGGATCTTAAGCTCGGGCCTTCGGCCCTCGCGCTCCATTTATTGATGGATATTAAGCTCTGGCCTTCGGCCCTCGCGACCCATTTTGGGATGGATCTTAAGCTCGGGCCTTCGGCCCTCGCGACCCATTTATGGATGGATCTTAAACTCGGGCCTTCGGCCCTCGCGATCCATTTATGGATGAATCGCTCGGGCCTTCGGCCCTCACGATCCATTTATGGATGGATCTTAAGCTCGGGCCTTCGGCCCTCGCGACCCATTTTGGGATGGATCTTAAGCTCGGGCCTTCGGCCCTCACGATCCATTTATGGATGGATCTTAAGCTCGGGCCTTCGGCCCTCACGATCCATTTATGGATGGATCTTAAGCTCGGGCCTTCGGCCCTCGCGACCAAATTTGGGATGGATCTTAAGCTCGCGCCTTCGGCCCTCGCGATCCATTTATGGATGGATCTTAAGCTCGGGCCTTCGGCCCTCGCGACCCATTTTGGGATGGATCTTAAGCTCGGGCCTTCGGCCCTCACGATCCATTTATGGATGGATATTAAGCTCGCGCCTTCGGCCCTCGCACGGCGGGCCTCCGGCCCGCCGTTTGGGGGCCTTCGGCCCCCAAACCCCCACACCTGAAATTTCGACCTTTTGTAACTTTGGACAAAATGGTCAGAAAATTCCAGAAAAAATATTTTCATGTTCAGCTCGATAAGGGCTTTCGATTAATATAACATTTGCCCTATTTTAAGTCATTTTGGAAAAAATAAATTTTTGGCCGAAAATTTCGACCGAAAAATTTACTTAATTTTTCAAAAAATCATAACTCCCCAAAAATAAACCCTTTTGAAACATTTTAAAAGCTTAATATATAGCAAAAATTCTGCTCTATTTTATAAAAATATTTATAACACCCCTTATCCTCGATATACCCCAAAAAATTTCAAAAAACCGAAAAATTTTGAATTTTAAAAAAATCGACCCTACCAGGCCTCGGGTGAAATTTTACAAAAATTTAAATAGCTCAAAAAATTTGTAATTTTTTGCTCTATTTTATAAGCTTTAATTCGTTTGGCCACGACAAAAACTCGCAAAGTTACAGTCGATTTAAATTTCACCCAAAAATTTCAAAAGAGGTACCCATTCAAAAATGGGTCAAAAATTCGACCTCGAGAAAAATATGTTTTAAGGTACTCCAATAGGTGCTGAACACGAATCTAAAGTCCGTTTATTTTTAAAAAATTTTTAAAAAAAGTTACACTCAAAAAACCGACCACTTTTGGCCTTAAAAATGCCACTTTTTGCCCTATATCTTTCTGAGACTCAAGTGTACCCCCAACAAAGTATATATTTTTAGAGGTTTCAAGGGACGCTCTATAAGATGGGATACTCAAATCGAGTTTCAATTCACGCGTTAAAAAGTCGGTTTTGGCGAGGTCACTTTGGTGCCCATAACTATGTCAGGAAAAAATCTCAGACTCAAGTGTCCCCCAACAAAAGTGTAGTACATTCAGTGCCCTAACATACCAAAAAAGAGTTGAAACCATTTGTCCAATCTTAAGCAATTTTATAATTACATTCGATGGGAGCCACCCTTCACGTTAGGGGTTTTGGACATTTTGGACCTTTGACATTCTATAACTTTGCCTAAAATGGTCAGAAAAAATCAAACCAAATTTTCCCAGAACCAACTCGTGGAGCTCTATCGAATGGCACATAGTTTGAAAATTGTCGGACATTTTCGTCGGACACCATGTGTCATTTTGGGACGAGATGTACAAAATTCTCACGAGGCTACAGGTCGGAGAGTTGATCCCAGGCCTCCCAAATTTTTCCTACGATATAGTACACATCCCAACTTAAAATCCTCCCAGCAAGCATTTTTTGATACCACTTTTGCCTTCCGAGTTATTTCCAATCAAAAAACCACCCATGGCCGTTTCAGTGCGAAAACGACGTTTCAGCGCCGAGGTCATAATTTTCCTGAATAGAGCGCAAAAAGTTGCAGGACTAATGTACTCTTCAAAAAATTCCTCGGGCAACGGCTGAGGCGCTGGACTTTTTGGCAGCGAAATCCCCCCAAAAATAGGGACAAGTTGGGGTTTTTTATATAAGTATTAAATAAATCTGAATAAATAAAAAAATTTTATTAGAGAAAGTTTAGTATAGAAAATTATTTTCTAGAAAGAAAAATTAAAAACCAATGGCTTTAATTTTTTTTTAAAAATTGAATTGAATTTAAAATTTAAAAATTGAATTTTATGAATTTCAAAAAAATCAAAATTTCAAACAGCGGTTTATTTAAGGCCTTCGTTATTTTTGTTCCTTCACAAAAAATTTAATCCGCGCATCCACAAATTGCGCGGAAATTTTTCCGATTGTTCGTACTCATGGCCAGATTAATTTTTGGTCCTATTCTTCTATTCGTCACATGTACGAATTTTGGTAGGTTCTTTCTTTCTTTCTCTTTCTTTCTTCTTTTATTCTCTCTCTTCGAGGCATTTGAACTATAAAGCCGCCTGGGTATGTGATCCCTTCTAAGATATTTTTGCCAAATAAAATTTAAATTTCCAGAAAAATTTAACCAAATCTAATCGACATATCACAAGAAAAAATATTTTTATAGAAGAAATATATATACATAACAGATAAAATATTCCACTCAATTATGATTCTTATCTTTATGAAGAATATTTTTTAAATGATGCTTATTGCCCTGTTCCTTTTTAATTTTTGGTTTTCTTTTTTTAATCATCTTTTTTAATTTATTAACAGGATGATGATTATTATTATTCTTATGCTTCTTCTCATTCCCATTGTGTTTGCCTTTAAGTTTCTTTAATGGGTTATGGACATGTTTTAGCTTCTTAATGTGATGTTTAATGTGGTGATTATGTTCTTGTTGGTTGTTTTTGTGTTTGTTTTTATCCTGCCCATGTTTGTTTCTTCCAACTCTATGCAGTTTTAACTTTCTCCCAATTTTCGTCTTCCAGGATGAAACCTCTCTGCATACTTTAGGCAAATCGTTCTTCTTTTTAAAGTATCCGAAAACGTGTTGAATGTGTTGCTCATTAGTTATATGTTTATGTTTGTTAAAAAAACGATCATTTTTTTTCTTCTGGAAATTAGAAAAATTCTTCCCTCAGAAATTTTATTAACCCCCAAACCTTTATAATTTTGTCTATTAGCTCATCACAACATTCACGACGATTTTCTTGGTGTATTACATTAGTTGAATGCCTTTCACAGTAGTCTACCATTTCCTTTGTTTTCTTAGCTAGAATTGAATTTTTTTAATTAATTAATTTTTTAGCAGGTTAAATTACTGGAATAATACAGTAATATTAATTACAGCGGCTGGTGAGCGCTTATGATTGTTTATGGGAGAGGGGATTGCCTAGAGGCCTGTCAAGCATGAAGCTCTTCATAGGTATTCCGACCACATTCCCCACTCAATATTCCTCTATATTTTGGGTACGGTTCCAGCAAACCTTAGCCTGCTATTCACATGAGAACGTTTCTTTGTTCCCATGAAGAACGAAATTTGTGATTGTATAAGGGGAGAGATGTTGACTAGAGGCCTGATTAACCCTGAATTCTTCTAAGGTAATTCGATCACATTCACCGTCCAGTTTTCCTCTAACTTTTGGGTATAGTTCCAGCAAGGTTCCCCATAATATGGTAAAGAAAACAGAAAGGTCTACACATTTATTTTACTAAAATTCTTACAAATTCTTGCATTATAAGATGGTAGAATCACAATAAAAAGAACAAATAAAATAAAAATAATAGATAAATTCATTATTATTTAATTTTGTTAACGATTTTTAAAAGCCAAAAGTCATTTAGAAATAAAAAGCTATTGCTGTTTGGCAAAAATTTTATTTAAAAACATCTGAATAAATAAAAGAGAAAATTAATAAAAATTTAAATTTGGAAAGCAATAGAAAAATTTAATCCTGTGACAATAAAACTTAGAGATAAAGCTTAGCTTTGATAATTGAGAGAAACTTGCGAATTTTTAGAAGTTTATTGAGAAATTTTTCTATGTATTATATTTATTTTAAATTTTTAATTTAATTTTTTAATGGAAAAAATTTTTAAGAAGATAGAAATGGAAACAAATTTTTAAGAAATTTATTTTAAATATCCCAATATTGTTCCTAAAAATGATGTTCATAAAAAGGAAGTGATGGTGGATTTCTTTGTGGAATAAGTTAAAAGAATTTTTAAAATGTTTGACGAGACTATTTTAAGCAGTGCTTCCTATCACGTGATCAATCTTCTCTCAAATCAATTTTATAATTATACCTTAAATTTTAAACAATAAAAAAATTGATCAATAAAAGAATGATCAACTGCCAGTCTCTCTCTTTCTGAGACTTAGCAATCGTCTTCCTACCACTCTCGTGGCAGGTAGCAACAAATACAAATATTGTCTTATTGCCAGTCTTCGCAAAAAGGTTTTTTTAAGTCCCATAGCCAAGGGGCAAATGGGTTGCTTTGGCGGTTCATGGGCATTATGCTTCGATTATTTGGTGTTTTTTGATTATTTTTAAACAGGGGCTTAAATTGATCTTTAGGATTAAAAATCAAAAATTATAAAATTTATTAAAAAATGTGATTATAAAATTACAAAAAAAATTTTTAATTTGATTTTCAAAAATTAATCACAACAAAGTTTCATGTCCGCTAAACAAAATACTTCTTACAAGTTCTCCTTTACCAAGACACATTTCTATACGTGTAGATTTTCGACTTATAGCGCCTATTGTTGCTGGAGTACTTGGCTGTTTATTAGTAAAAATTTTTTAATTAATCAAATTTTTAGTGGGAATACACCTCCCTAATGTTGAAATGACAAATGATCCCATCTAAGAAAATTGAAATTTTATAGGATCCAAAAATCCAAAGTGGAGTAATTATGTTGGTAATCAAAAGAGGGCCTCAACTAAGGTGGGCTAATCCTGGAAAATTTCTGGATATCCTGATTCGATATCCGAACCGAAATTTTCGCATTGCCTATCGTTTTTCGGATCCGGAGCTGCCCACGCTACCCTCAACGGATCTTTTATTAAACTGAGATAACTAAAAATTTCCTCATCTCGTATTACCTGTGAACTAGAATCTTCCCTTTCTTCACTTAAACGTTCCAAATGGCTAAGTGGAGATGGATAATTTCCACCCACAATATTTTGTCCAATAGAGGATCTTCTATAATAAGGGGGTAATGCTGGCTGTTGTTGTTGTGTTTCCTCAATATTATCCTCATCTTCTTCTTCTTTAATTTGCCCAGCAGCACATTGTCCATTTGGCGGGGAATGCCCATTTGGAGGATTTATTGAATCCCTTCTCATTTGCTGTATGGAAAAACGTTTGGCCAAGTGAAAGGGAGAAGCGCTTTTTAGGGAGGGGATTGAGAGTCGTTTTTTGATGGATTCTGCATAAGAGGCCCTCTTTTCGTCATGGGCGGTAGTGTGTAATGGAAGTGAAGATTCCAACTTAAATTAAAAATTTAACAAATTTAACAGTTAATAAATTGAAAATAAAAAGCAGCTTTTCAAAAACTAGTGGTAATCGAAGGTTAAAAAAGCTGTTAGTAAAATAACAAAGAAATTTTTGGATAAGGAGATAATTGATAGAAATTAAATAAGCATATTAAAAATGCTTACCGAAAATAATTGTCCACAGAATATATTGCTGTTATCCGATTTGGAGCAGACAAACTTTAAAGCAAAAAATAAGGATAACGTTAAAGCTTTAACAAATTTAAAAATTCTTAAATTTATCTTAAAATTAGTTTGAAATCTGTCCTTAGACAATTTTAAATTTTTTCGCTTTCTGACCATTTTGAAAAATATATATATCGTTTAATTTATGCGCTGAGAAGTTATAAAAACAAATAAATGAGAGAAAAGGGAGAAAGAAATAGATAAAAGAGGAAAGGAAAAAAATAAAAAAGGAAAGAACAGACAGAGAAATGAAAATAGTTAGAGAGTGTATAAATAATTAGTGTTCTTTAGCCTTCTCTATTAACCGACTTAAATTTGTTTATTTCCAAATCTTTTATTTTTGATATTCTCCCACACTTCACCCATGGGCCGCTTCGGCGGACTATCTTCAGTAGAAGAAAGCTGGTGGGGCATGCACTTCGGTGCACTGTGCAGCCAGTGGACACTACTGATAGATAGACATTGGTGGCTGTGCGTTCTGGCAGCACTATTGGTGGCAGTGCGCTTCGAGTGGCTTTAACGTCCAATAGTGTTTGTGCGGTGGCAGTCACTGGTGACCATGGGTGAAATTTTGGAGTGTCCATGTGCCGAATTGTACATGGGACCTGCCCCTTGCTTGGGGGCTTTTTAATCTTGGTTCAAGAGATGGGTCTTAGGTCCTAAATTTTAAAAATTAAAAAAAATATAATAGAAAATTAATTTTAGAAATAATAATATGCCAAGAAAATTATATTAGAATTTTTTTTCTTTCTGTGCCAAGTAAGATTCACCTGTTTTAGATTAACGTATGAATTATTTGTTTGAATTATTGAACTAAAAATGTGTCTTTAAAATGCTTTAAACCAAAAAAGGAAAGCAAATTCTTATAAAAAATTGTGTTAAGCTCTTAATTTCTGGCCAAAAAATGTTAAGACATAATTTAGAAATTATATTCAATTAAATTAGGATTGAAAAGAATTTAGTAAAAATTAATACAAAATTATCTAGCAGAAAAATACAAATTTTAAATTTAATTAAATAATAAGCTAATTAGAAGAGAATTTAAATTAATTAATTTTCAAAATGAATTTTTAATTAATTCCTTAATTAATTTAAATAATTAGAAGTTAACAAAAAAATTTTTCTACTTAATATTTATGAGGAATAAGAAAAATTTTTTAATGTTTTTCTATTTTACGGCACGCATTGTTTCTCAATTTTGTACTTAAAATTAATTTTAAAAATTCTTTAAGTGCGTGCACATTTCGAATGTTAAAATTTTAATGTCTCGGAGAATTAAAATTTTGTACATAAACAATTGGAGGTGAAAAGAGTTTACCTAGGCAACTTTGAAAATCAGAAATACGTGACAAATTAAAAATAATTTATACACGAATTAAAAAATTTATTATGGTTTTTTCTTATTCCTCATATCTATCAGAGACGCTAGAATTTAAGGTTTCGATTTCAAAATTTTACAAAAATTTGACTTATTGGGGGAAAGAAGGAAGAAATTTTGCGACGTGCCTATAAAGGAGCCGACCTGATTCCCGAAAATCTGGAAATAATTTTTCTCGGAAATTCTCGATTCCCGAAATATGGAATTTAATTTTTATGTCGGCTAGACATAAAAATTAGTGCCCACCCTAGTGCCCACCCTTACAAAATATTTTCCAATTTTTTAAACTTTTCTTTGGTTTTTGATTTAGATTTTCCAAGGACCTCTAAGGATGGACCTCTAAAGGAGGATTTCCAAGGCCCTCTAAAGGAAGTCAAAAGATTAGTAAACCAGGTACTCAAGTAAGTGATAAATTATCGGATATCCTGATCCGATATCCGCGCATTAATTTACGAATATATCTTTCCTTAAATCCGATTTGGAGCAGACAAACTTTAAAGCAAAAAATAAGGATAACGTTTAAGCTTTAACAAAATTTTAAAAAATTTTGTTATATTTATCCTTAAAATTAGTTTAAAATCTGTCCTTAGACAATTTTAAATTTTTTCGCTTTCTGACCATTTTGAAAAATATATATATCGTTTAATTTACTCGCTTAGAAGTTTTAACAACAAATAAAGGAGAGAAAAGGGAGAAAGAAATAGATAAAAGAGGAAAGGAAAAAAATAAAAAAGGAAAGAACAGACAGAGAAATGAAATAATTGGAGAGTGTATAAATAATTAGTGTTCTTTAGCCTTCTCTATTAACCGACTTAAATTTGTTTATTTCCAAATCTTTTATTTTTGATATTCTCCCACACTTCACCCATGGGCCGCTTCGGCGGACTATCTTCAGTAGAAGAAAGCTGGTGGGGCATGCACTTCGGTGCACTGTGCAGCCAGTGGACACTACTGATAGATAGACATTGGTGGCTGTGCGTTCTGGCAGCACTATTGGTGGCAGTGCGCTTCGAGTGCCTTTAACGTCCAATAGTGTTTGTGCGGTGGCATTCACTGGTGACCATGGGTGAAATTTTGGAGTGTCCATGTGCCGAATTGTACATGGGACCTGCCCCTTGCTTGGGGGCTTTTTAATCTTGCTTCGAGAAGGATCGGTCTTAGAAATTGTGTTTATCTTATATTATTTTTGAGTGTTAACAAAAAAATTTAAAAGCAAAGCAACTCAAAATTAACCAAAGAATTTTTAATCTTAAAAAGCTTAAACAAGTCCAGTAAAACTTACAGAATTATACATTGGCTCAAAAACATTAATTAATTCAGTTCTCGGGTCAAGTTCACCAAAATCATCATTCATCCGAAAGGCACGTTTTAGAGTTAGAAAAACTTCTTTTCGGAGTGCCGGCTGGCAAATCAAATAAATGTTTGGACGAAAAGCACAGGCACACAAAACAAGGAAAGAAGTGAGATCAATTGAGATTAAGTAAAATCTGTTTGAAAAAATTGAAAAAAACTTTAGAGAATTTTTTAATTGAGCCGGTTATTATTATAACTAAACATTGGGGTTTTTTGTTCTCATTATGGAACAAGTCTCAAAAAACGGACATGACCGGCAGCTTTCGGAACGAGATATATTAGGCCTTGTTCAATCTCTGGTGTAATACTCGTTTTATGTTATATAGAATAGTTTCGGGGCTGTAGTTTAGTCAAGGGGCTGTTCCAAATGAGTCTATTTAGTTATCCTTCGGATCCTCGAGCTGAGTCGTAGGTCCAGCTCTAGGTATCGAAATGCCTGTGGACAGAATATAGGGAGGTCCACAAAAATTGAAAACCATCTAAGTGTCGATCTGCCTATGGACAGAAATATAAGGAAATCGAAAAAAATTAAAACATAGGGGGATCCATTTTGGATCGATCTATATGGTTATTACACGATAATCAACTACTACATATTTAAAAAATAATAAACTTACTGTAGATAATCAGACATTAGGGAATCCTTATCAATATGTTCCCAAGTAGTGAGCCTAAAATTTAAATAAATTCTAAAAAATTTCAAATAAATTTAAAACTAACGCGACGCTAATAATGTTCGAAACAAGGTATGTACAAACAACCAAAATTGTTGTAATTGTCGCTGCTCTAGTTATTTTCTAGAAAAAAATTTTTTAAAGGGTTTTTTAAGGTTTCTATCTATTTTTCTCATTCAAGAATTTTCAAAAATTTTCAAAAATTTTCCAAAATTTCCAGAAAAAATTTTTTTTCAACCTTTCTTTTAATTTGTTTAGCGGTAGCCGTAGATGAATTGAGCAGTTGGAACTGATAATTTTCTTTTTCATATCTTGCCAGAACGTGAATAATTTTAAAATTGAGAAATAAAAGTGCAAAGAATGGAAAGAAGATTGTTACAAAATTGCGGTAGTAGAAACGAAAATACTGAAAATATTAATTGGAAATTAAGATTAATAAAAATCACCAAATGGTAGTCTGTGTCAAAAACAAAATCTGCAAATCCAATATCAATTTCTGACATTGTATCAGCACATTCATTTCGATAAGAGATCTGTGTTTGAGTAAAAAATTATTTATTTTCTAAAGATCAAAGTAAGGTATTACGCCGAACCTTCGGGGTCTGGAGTGTCCGGGATCGGAGTTTGCCAGAAAGGCATGAATGTTGGGGTTCGGGGTCCTTAAAGAATCTTTCAAAAGTATTCCTAACTATCGAGGTATCCGTCCCGATCTCTTATCAAGGTTGGTCTCTAGGTAAGTGCAAAGAATGGAAAGATGGTTGCTATACAAATAAGGCTATACAGAAAATAAGGCTATACAAAGATCACCCAAGAAAATATCTAAATAAATGAAACACCTTAAATTCCAAGCAAATAGTAACTTTAGAAAGAATCCCCATCAGGATCGCAAATAAAATTACGTATTTTCTATTTCTTTGGATTACACGAATATATCTTGAATTTGCTGTTAAAAAGAAGCGTTCAATCGTTGCTGCAAGACTGTCATTGAAAACATTATATTTATTATTAAAAAAATTAAAAAATACATTAGGAATGAGCCTGAAGTTATTGCACAATGAGAGACAGTAATCATCGGCACCATGTAATAATGCCTAAAATTATTGTAATTTTTTGTAATTGAATGAACCACAAAGGCTATTTAAACACTCTCATATGCTTGGGGAGTTTAAGGAGTTATAAGCTTGTTAGTAGTGGGGATATCAATAAGTTGCTGCCTCAGGGACTTGTTTGCCTCTCCACACGAAGCACCCCAGTTGATTAAGGGTCTACAGCAAGGCAAATGAACTACATATTTAGGTAGAGGACTACATTAAGGCAGACCCTCCCATGACTATAGTAAGGCAGCCCCCAACAGCCGCCAGGCATTAGACCTGACTCTCCCGTTAGGTGCAAGTTGGGCATGTTAAAAATTTTAATAAAAAATTCACCATATCCTAAAGAGTGTTAATGACTGTAAAAAATCCATCAAAACATTCATTGACATTAGAAAAATGTAGGAACTGCTAATAAGAATATCAAAAAGGGCAATAAACATCATATAACAATTGAAAGAGTGACGATGATGTTTGCGTGTTGAAAACAAATAAAAGAAAAAGGAATTCTCGAGAATAGAACAAAGTGCTATACTTGTGCCAATACATGTAACAATAACGAAGCGTAATTTGGTTAGTGGGGGTTCCTATTTAAATAAATATATTGTTTTTTTATTTAAATTAGAAGGTATAGCTTTGTAAAAGGGTTAAAGATTGGGTTGATGATCCTTGGAACTCCAAATATCTGATCAAAATTTTTAGGATATCCTGCCTTTTTTCGAATACTCGGCATTAAATCGGTAGACCAACAACCCTAGTTTGAAATTTTAATTCTGAGTAAACTCTTAAGTTAGATCCGTTATTAAGGTTTGTTATTTACGATTACAAAAGTCAAAGTTTAAAGTTATCAAGTATTTAAATTACATCATAAAGACATTTAGACATTGCACCACCCCATTCAGCATCAGTGCCAAAGGTATCATTTATTATTGAATTTGACGTAGAATTAACTGAAGTATTTATAACGGCATCTGGATTACTGCCAACATTATTATTATTGCTGTCTTCAAATAAAAATAAAGAAGCTGTGTCAATAAGTGATTTGAAGGAAGAGGTTGTTGTAGAATGATGAAGTGAGGAAATGGTTGAAGGATTGTAAAAAATATTCTCTTCATTCATTCTAATATTTATTAAACTATAAATTTGAATTATTAGATCGTCTCATACACATTTTACTTAAGTTTGGCTGTTCCTAGGAAATCTCCGGATACTCGGAGATGATCGAACCGAAGATTTCGGGTATCCTGGGGTTTGTCGGCCGCCAGCCTTAATTTTAATAGGATGTTTAACCTTATACCCACGCCCATTTTTGAAAGCATAAAAATTTGTTTGGTCTTTCCCATTATTAAATTTCTTATTTAATTACTTGAAGCTAAGACTTAGGTCCCAAAAAATCAAATTTGAATAAAAAACGAATTTTTTATGGAACGGCCTATGTAATAGTTCAAAAATGAATTGATTTAACATCTTTTTAAGGGATTTTTGAGGATTTTAACCTGAAGATATGGAAAATATGATGTAATAAAAAATATATAACAAAGTAAATATTATCGAGAAATAACTAAAAAAGACGCAAACAAGCAAACAAACAAAACAAAATAAGAATTCATTGAATTTAAAGAGTAAAAACTTTTTTATGAATAAAATTCAAAGAATAAGGAAATAAAAAATAAAATAAAGCTTCTTCTCCATCAATAAAATTTTTTATTTGTTTATATTTTTAAGAAGAAAAAACATTAATTCTATTGTTTTCTTTTATTCTTCAATTCAACAAGTTTATTGTTGCGATTGAATTTTTTATTAAATTAAAATTCTTTTTTCTTGGTAAATATTTTTTGTACTTTATTTATAAATATTAAAATAATTTTCAAAATAAAAAAATTTTTTCGCAATAATTTTTAGGTACAGTAATAGAGAGGTAAACGTTTAGTCCCGAGCAGTCACATAACGGTTATTACCAGAAGTTCACCGGAAGTTTTTATTTCTTATTTTTTTATTTCACTGGTTCCGGAAAAACATCTGGATACGGTTATGGTTAAATTTCTGTTCCGGTGAACCACTAGTTATTACTAGGCGCTTCGCTCGCCACGTACGGGGGTGCTCTACCGATTGAGCACCTTTACACGCGTTGCTTTCAGCTATTCATTTACTAGATCTAAACTCGCACCTATTAAGAGGTTTAAATGCTAGCCATCAAAAGAATCCCAAATGGATATAGTAGGAAATACCTGGGATCTATTAGAAATTCAAAAAGAATCCTAAAAATTTTTAAATTAAAAAACTGCCATTAATATGCCCCTCAAATAATAAAAAATGTCATAATTTTAATGCTAATAATAAACTTTAAAAATGTTTGTCTAGTTAATTTGCATTTATAATGTATCTATCTAGTGAATAAAAAAGCCTATTAATTTGAGAATAATTTGGATACATTTTTGAATTTTTTTTGACTTAAAAAAATTTTTTTAGATTTACTAAATAAAAATAAATCATAAAAAATTCCTAAAATAAATTTAAAAATTAAAAAAAAATTTTTATAAAGCACTCAGATTTTTTAAGTTAATTATTTTCAGAACACGTTCCAGCTCAGTGAAAAATAATTTAAACAAAATTTCTATTTAAAGTAGTCTAAAATTTAAATAAAATTATTTTTTAAAATGGAAGTATATTAAAAATATTTTTAGAAATTTTTCTAATTAAGGAAATTTAGGTGCAGAATAATTTAAAAATAAAAAAAACGTCATTTTGAAGTTTTTAAGATGAATAAAAAATTTTTAAAAGAAGTTTTTGATAAAATTTAAAAATCGAATAAAAATAAAATTGAATTGTTTTATTTTAACAAAAAAGGAAATAGAAGAAACAATTTTTAAAAGAAAATTGAAATTAAAGAACATTATTTATGCTGGATAAATATAGATTTGTAGAATAAAGCAGTAAATTATATTTAAAAAATTTTTATATAAAATTAAATAAAAATTTAAATTTTTTCTAAAAATCATTTTTCCATGTGTATCCTAGGAAGGTTAACGATGGCGGATCGTAGAAAATCCCTGGATATATAGAAATCCCCGAATATTTGGATATCCAACTCGAAATATTTTGATATCCGTGTCCAATATCAGAACCGAATCTTTGGATATCCAGACTTTCCAGATCCGGATAATGTCAAAAATAACAAAGCATAAAGCTTTAAGGTGCGCATGAGCAAAAATTTAATAACATAAACTTACACAAGCTAAAAAAGCGAATTTATAAAGAACCACAAAAATTATTTTTAAAAATTAAATAAAATTTTGTAACCATATTAAATTGATATTTAATTAAAAAATAGAGAATATTTAATTAAAAATGCTTTTTTCCAACAATCTATGGTCACACATCCCAAAAAGAAAGAAATTTTTTCTTTCTTTAAATTTAATTAAAGACAATTTTGGCAACATTGTAAAAGAAATAATTAAAATAATGAGGAAGCTTTAGATTAAATTTTAAAGAAAAAAAAGACAAAATTAAATATAAGGCTTAAGGATAAGTATCAGGAATGGGCTGGGACACCCGAAACTCGATAATGTCGTTTTGACCCGAAAGCCAATCCAAGGAAATTTTGAAAACCCAATCAGAAATCCGGCCCATCCCAGACGGACTGTATGCCTTCTCGTCCCTGAAATTCGAGTAAGTTGAGTTTTTTTTTGAAAATCCCTCCCCCTTGGCGAAAGAAAAAATCCCGTCTGGTAGAACACTACTGACAGGGACTAAAGACCTTAAATTTAGAGATAAAAAGATTTAAAAAATACATAATAATAACCCAATTGAAAGAATATTTTAAAAAGAAAATAAGCAGACCAAATATAAATAATTTGGCTGAGTGCCATCCCCAAAGGAAACGTTAATTTTTTGTTTTGTTTAAAACAAGCATGTAATAAAGCTATATAAAAATGCTAAAAATGCCCTTAAAAGATGCCCTTCCTGCTGGAGCGAATAAAAGAAAATTAATGGGAATAGCTTTGTGCTAGTCATGGAAGAAAGAATTTAAAAAATAAATCTGTAAAAAATATTTTTTTAATTAATTTAAAATCTTGTCCAGTCAACTGAAGATGCTGATTGGCAAAACTGAACTTGGCTAAAGCTATCTTGGCTAAAACTTGGCTAAAGCTATCTCTCCTTCAGCCAATGAAATTTGTTATTCGGCGGCTGGAGGCGAACCAGCATCTTCAGTTGACCGGACTGAATGTGTCTTTATGTGCCGCCTCTTCCATAGATTTAGGGATTACCTATGTGCTTTACATTATTAAATGAAAGTAGAGGATATATGGTTCACTTAAAGGACAATAGAGAGATACTAGTAAATCCATCTAGGCAATGGACTAGAAAAATTACCCTCTTAACTAAATTCCCTCTAATAATTTTTAAATGAAGTGGGTTTCAAAAAAATTAAGAAATACTTTATTTTGTTCTTTTAAAGGATTTGTTTGTCCTAAAATCTAAAGAATTTCTTTTTAAAAAAACTTTTTGAAATGTTTTTGAGAGAATCCTTGAGGGAATTTTAAAAGTGAAAAATGTGTTTTACATTGATTTTGAAAGTAGTAGATTTATTTTAATGGAAAATTCAAACGTTTTTATTTTTGTTAAATTAAGGGATATATTTTTAAAAAAATGGATAATATTTCAGAAATTTCAGAAATTAAAAAAATTCTTGTCCGGACAATGTTCAGAATTGTCAGTCGATAATAGATTATTGGACCAATTAATTTTAATATTAAGAGATAGGAGTAATTAAGAAAGGGTTTTGGTGGATTATAGAGATATAGAGAGATTTGGTTAGATTTGGAAATTGGGAGGGATATCGAGGGGAAAAGGAATTTGGAGAAGATATGCTCACATTTTAACATTGAAATGTAAAAGAATTTTTGCAGAAATATTTTTGACATTCCTAGATGATTTTGTGACAGCCAGTCGAGATGGAAAAATTTTTTAAATTTCAGTAGGAATTTTCAAAAATCATAAAATACATACATCAAAAACCAATTAATTATAATTTTGGCTTAACACCAAAATAATTTTAAATAATTAAAAAAAATATTCTTTGCTTCTATTTTATTCCTAAATAAACAATTTTGACAGCCTAAGGTTACAAAATTTAAGGAAATTTTGTTTGACAAGGAAAAGTTAATAAAATTCAACACATCAAACAGACCTTAGGGTGAAGATTAAAAATAAATGAACATCGAGGGAATAAAAAATAAAATAAAAAAATAAATTTATGTAAATCTTGTAGAGGGGAATGAACGTTTTTGAGGGAAGGTAAATGAGGGAAAATGTAACGGGAAATCATTTTATGCAAAAAAGAAAATTTGTGTTTTTGACGGAAAGGATAGAGGTACGCTAGGTTTAAATGTACTAGCGTCATAGGAAGATAATAAACTTTGAAAAAAATAAAAAATAAATAAAAAAAATAAATTTTTAGACAGGAAAATATTTTTAAAAATTTTAAGAATTATTAAAAAATAAATTTGAAAAAAATTAAAAAAAAATTTTTTTCTAATATCCACCAAGAAAAAATATTTTTCCCAAAAAAATTTTTTAAGGAACAAAAACAGCCTGAAATAATCCTTAAAAAGGCTTTCATTTAAAGCTGTTTTAGGAAAAGTTTTTTGAGTGTTTATTGGCAAAAGTGTGTGTTTTGGCAAACATAAGTAGTTAATAATATTTATTTATAAACAAAATAATCTTTAATCCTATGGAGAATAAACACTTGAAAAAATTGTTTTGCTTAGATTTGAAGTTTTTTGTTTTAAAAATATGTACAGTTAGGGACCCGTGTATAAGTCCAAAGAATATTATAATAATGTAATATATCCCTAATCCTTAAAAACGCCTGCTTTATTAGTAAATATCAGGGATGGGACATATCGAAATTTAAAAGACAGAAGAGGGAAGAAAATAAAAACGGAAGATGAAAGACGGAAGGGCCAAAAGAGGGAAGTAGGCGGAAGATGGAAACGGAAGAGATCCCATCCTTTGAGATTTCAATTACGGTGCCCTTCAGATTAATTACTTTAATTTTAAAAGGATCGCGCTGTTTTGATCCCGAAATAGGAAATTTAAGTTAGTGAATTTTAGTTTTTTTAATTTTAGCCCTGTCAGATACCTAAAAGTTTATGAGAATTTTTTTTATTTATTGTTAACCTCAATTTAACAATTTAATCGTATAAAATTTTAAAATTGGTTTAATATTAATCTAATAATAATTTATTATAAAAATATTTTTGTCACTATAAATTCCAAATAGGGCCAAAACTTGTTGTATTTAAAAAGGAAAAATGTCAAGTGTGTGATTTAGGAGAAGGCATTTGTAAAAGAAAATATTTATAAAAAACATCAAAAATCTTTAAAAAAAGATTGTTCAGTTAAAATGTTCTTCAAAAAACAATTCCCCTGAGAAAATGCAAAAATAGGAGAGAATTTGAGTAAAGTAGTGAAGAATTGTTTTTTGAAAAAAAAAATATTTTTAGGCGCAAAGGTTGAGGGAAGGTTGAGGGAAGGAGGATTCCATTTTTGGAGTTTTATTTTTGACAAATAAAAAATTTTTTTATGGAAAGTTTTGAATTAAAGAAATTAAAAAATGATATCACATTCTGTGACGTTAATAATAAAAATATTTATGGGGATAGGAGAGAATTTTAATTCAAATTTTATTTAAAAATAGCTTTTATGTAGGCAGCTTTAACTCGGTTTTGTTTAAATAATCCAAAGACTAGAGAGGGATGATCAGTTATGGATTTTTAAAATAGATTTTGGGAAAGGAGGGGGTGGGGCACCAAAAATTTTTAATTAGCAAAAAGCAACTAAACTCGGCTTTATTTAATACTCAAAAGCATAACTAGGGATAATCAGTTAAAGATTTTTAATCTAGAAAATGCGACTTTGGAGGTGGGAGGCATCGTTAAATTTTAATTCGAAAATAAAATCTAAAATATTTTTTAATAGCTTTCCTGATTAATAAAAAAACTATTTTAAGAAAATAACAAATTACTAATTAGTTAAAATAATAAAATAAAGTTAAAAGATCCCAATAAAAAGTCTATTTTGAGGATTAATTAAATTTTATTAGAAGATTTAAATTGTTAAGGACCAAATCTTAAATAAATTTTAAGTGTAAACAGTTTAACAAAATTAGATATGTGTAATTTAATTGGCGGCCGGACTGGGAGGGTTATACTAAAATCGTCCGAGATATCTCAAAAAATATAGATCTCATTTACTGAAATTTTTGTTCAAGATTTCGTCTCGATTTGGTCTATAAATCGAACTAAATGAAGTAATTATAGAAAAATACTATTCTTAAAATAATTTTACATAAAATGTTAAAAATAAATAAAAAATGATGATTAATTAAGGTAAAAAAATTTTAACAAAAAATTAGGTTATAAAATTTTCTAAGAAGGAATACAAATACCTTAATTCCCCAACCTCACTTTTATAAATAAATTCGATAATGAAATTAGTGTAAAGCTTCTTATTAATTATATCAGCAGACACAAAAGTTTATTTAAGCGCCCGCTTCCCCAAATCCTCAAGCTTTTACCGCCCGCATCCCAAATTATGTTCATCCTTGCTGTCCGCTAATAAAATTTTAAAAATGGAGTGAGAAAGGAATAGGTATTTCTTCTTTGCCCCCAAAAAATACATAAATTGGGGGAAGGCAAAAAAACTCTAGGCAAGGATTGAGGGGTTCAACAAATGCTCTGGATAATAAAATGAAGAAATTATTTTTTTAAAAAGGAACAAAGGGTTGGGATAATTAGAAAAAGATTTTGAAAGTATAAATGGAAGGAAAGAAGATGGATGTGTCGCCGGATGAGTGAAAATAGATGGATTGCTTGGCAGGTTTCTTTGGGGTAAAGAGGGGAAAGGATATATGGATGTGTTCAGGGATTTGTTAAGTTGGGGTCTTTTCTGAGAGGATTTGAAAGAAAGAAACAAAAGAAATTTAAAGAACAATTGGTTGTTAAAAAACAAAAATAAATGAAAAAAATTTATCGATGCGAGATTTGAAAAATATACAAGAAAATAAAAATGATGATTAAGAACTCAGCTCGACGAATCGAAGGATAACTAAATGAGCACCAGAGATGCAGAAATCTGCCGGCAATGGCCATTTTTTGAGACTTGTTCCAGGAGGAAAACAAAAAACTCAATTTTTAGTTATAATAATAACCGGCTCGGTTAAAAAATTTTTTGAAGTTTTTTTCAATTTTTTACAGATTTTACTTAATCTCAATTGATCTCACTTCTTTCCTTGTTTTGTGTGCCTGTGCTTTTCGTCCAAACATTTATTTGATTTGCCAGCCAGCACTCCGAAAAGAAGTTTTTCTAACTCTAAAACGTGCCTTTCGAATGAATGATGATTTTGGTGGACTTGACCCGAGAACTGAATTAATTAATGTTTTTGAGCCAATCTATAATTCTGTAAGTTTTACTGGACTTGTTTAAGCTTTTAAAATTAAAAATTCTTTGGTTAATATTGAGTTGCCTTGCACCCTGTATATTTTCCAAAATTCATTCCATATGTTTATTTTAAATTTTTCATAAATTTCAACAAAAAATTTTTTTGAGTCTTTTTGAATTAAAAATTATGCCACAAGTTGCATGCTCTAGCAATTAATGTCCTGCCCAATCCCCATTGAAATTACCTTTAAATGAAAATGGCCTTAGGCATTACGAACTCAAGAGTCTTAGAAAGTTCTCCCTACTGTGAATTTGCAAAAGTAATGAGTAGTTACCCCACCCCCTGTGTCCCCAACGTCCCATTTGAAAAAATGGGGGTTGGAGGAAAGGGGGTGAATAAAAAATGGGGGTTGGAGGAAAGGGGTGATTGACAAATGGGGGTTGGAGAAAGGGGGTGAATAAAAAATGGGGGTTGGAGGAAAGGGGGTGATTGACAAATGGGGGTTGGAGGAAAGGGTGTGATTGAAAAAATTTGGGTTGGAGTAAAAGAGGTGACCTTGGTCACCTCCGTTGAAGTAATTGAGGTACCACCTTTCCGTCCCCAAAGATAATAATGGGAAGTGTGGCAAGGGAATAACTTTGCCAATCTATTGCTGAAGAAAATGTGCGGGTAATGCGGAATGATCAAGGGGAGGTTGGGGAAAGGGAAATAAAAAATAATAATAAAGTGACAAGTTTTGACTGTACAAAATTTTCTCACCTATTGTTTGCTTATGGAAATTTTTTATAAGTTAAAAAATTAAAAATTTTAAAATTTCGCAAACTATTCCGAATTTTGACATAAAAATTTTAAAATAAAAAGAATTTAAAATAATTTAGCTTTATTATTTAAAAATTTATCTTTATTATTTTTTAAAGTTAATTCTTAATTACCTATATTTAATTATTTTTTCAGCATTAATTTTTTAATTAGAACTTTTGTTTTTAATTAAACAAAAAATAAAAATTTGCTTTTTAATGAAAAAACCGTAGATACTGGATTTAGATAAATTTTGACCTTAATTCTAAATTGTTTCCTTTATTTATTTTTTTCATTCTTTTATTTATTTTTTACATTCCTTAGTCTATTTTTTAACAAATGAACTTTTTTCAAGTGAATTTTAATTAAAAAAATATGTTTAACCTTAAAATTCTCAAAATACGGACTCTTTACGGCCTTCGAGAATTCTCAAAATTTTCGCCTGCGCATAAAGTGTCTATCCTGAAAATTTTACCGCCAGAAAAAATTTTGAAATTTTTTAATGTAGTTATAGGAAAATTTTAAATATGTACTTTCAAATAAACTTTTTGTATTTAAACATTGCATTTTCTCGATAGCTTGGCCTTCCAAAATTCTCGAAAATGTTGCTAAGTTGGGGGGCTCCGTCCTAAGGTAAGAGCTCCGGCCTGTGGTGTGGAGCTCCGGCCTCAGGTGTGGAGCTCCGGCCTCAGGTGTGGAGCTCCGGCCTATGGTGGAAGTCAAAACTTTTGGAAGGTTAAATTTCATCCAAGAAGCACCAAATTCTTCCATTTTTGCGCCGCAGGAAATAATTTTGAGAATTTTGCAAGGCCAAGCACCAAATGTCCCTCAACTTTAACAATTAGAAAATAAAATTCACGTAAAGTTTAGCAATAGAAAAAACAATTGATGAAATTAAGCAATAAAAGAATTAAATTAAATTAAAAATTAATTAAATTAAATTAAAAATTAAATTAAACAATTAAGCAATAAAAGATATTATAAGAGAAAGATGGTGAAGATTTTTGGGGATAGAAAAGCAAAGTTAAAAATCAAAAGATACTATTGATGTAAACTTAAGCATTAAAAGATAAAATTGATGAAAAGCTAAGCAATAGAAGATAAAATTGATTTAATGTTAAGGGTTGGAAGATGTAGATTTTGAGGGTAAAATTGCAAAGTTAAGCAATAAAAGATATTATTGTTGCTAAGTTAAGGATTAGAAGATAATATTATCTTAAAGTTAAGAGTTTGAAGATAAAATGTGTGAGAAGTTAAGGATAGAAGATAAGATTCACGCAAAGTTAAGCAATAGAAGTAACAAATGATGTAATGATAAGTGATGGAAGATGTAGATTTAGGGTGTAAAAATGCAAAGTTAATCAAAAGATACTACTGATGTAAACTTAAGGATTAAAAGATAAAGTTCTTGAAAAATTAAGAGAGATAACTAACATTTTCAGTAAACTGGTCACTATATGGTACTCACGTGATAGTATACACGTGCCTAAGAGAAATACACCCTATTGGATTGTAAGGGTTAGCTCATCATCTAAACAGGTATAACGTATCCCCTTGAAAATCAATATTCATTTATAGCAAATACCTAGTTTATTAAAAATAAATCTTTTAAATTAAATTATAATTTTACACACCTGAAAAACCATATTCATTTATATCAAATACATATTCTAATTAAAATAAAATTAATTCATAATTAACCAAAAAATAATATATAAAATTATAAAATTGAATAATAATATATATAAGTACTGAAAAACATTTACTTTCGTCGAGACATTAAGCACCTAGAACTAGCTATGGTTTATAATAAAAGTCTATTAATGTCTAAAATGTTAATGTTTAAATTTATATTAATTACTATTATGTCCTTATTTGCAGACAGTTTTGAAAATAAACCCTGGAAGGGAGAAGAATATGTGTCTACATTATTTCGAAGAACACCAATCCCAATATGGCGGAGGACACCGCCAACGATACTTCCTAATAAAACCGAGAATAATTTGATACCAATATGGAGGAGGACACCGCCACCAATACTTCCTAATAAAACTGAGAATAATTTGATACCAATATGGAGGAGGACACCGCCACCAATACTTCCTAATAAAACTGAGAATAATTTGATACCAATATGGAGGAGGACACAGCCACCAATACTTCCTAATAAAACTGAGAATAATTTGATACCAATATGGAAAAGGACACCACCACCACAAACATTATTTTTAAACAGAGATTTAAATAATTCATGGGTGCTTCAACAAGGTGATAAATTTAGAGTTAAAACATTGAATAAAACTGATGACGAGAAAACTATGAAATGGAGTATAAGGGATATATATTATCCAAAAAAGAGAGATTTAGCTAGACAATCAGAAATAAAAAATATGGGACGTTGGATTCTGCGTTGGGACCTTTATGACAACAAGTTCAAATTTGGAAAATCTAATAGAACAGATTACATAATGTATTCAAGATGGCGATTCTTATATGAACCTCCTATTTCAAACATTATCGATTTTTTCAAAAATTTGTAAATTTATTTAAAAAAATATTTTTAAATTTTATCATTTTTTTCATGTAAATTTATAATATATTTAATAAATATGTAAAAAAATAAAATTATGAATAAATTAATCAAAATATATCAAAATATTTCGTTTTTCCCATTGATTTGGTTTACCTTCTATTTCAATCCAAGCTATTCCTCGCTTAGATCTTTCATTGGTGGGCGTAGGAGGTAAGCTTCCGACAGATATCGGAATACTATTGAGAGTAAGTGTTGATGATGACGAAGTTGCATGTGTACGTCGATCCCCGAATTCTGAACAACTTTCTGAATGGGGTGATGTAGGAGAGAAAATTAAGAGAGATAACTAACATTTTCAGTAAACTGGTCACTATATGGTACTCACGTGATAGTATACACGTGCCTAAGAGAAATACACCCTATTGGATTGTAAGGGTTAACTCATCATCTAAACAGGTATAACGTATCCCCTTGAAAATCAATATTCATTTATAGCAAATACCTAGTTTATTAAAAATAAATCTTTTAAATTAAATTATAATTTTACACACCTGAAAAACCATATTCATTTATATCAAATACATATTCTAATTAAAATAAAATTAATTCATAATTAACCAAAAGGTAATATATAAAATTATAAAATTGAATAATAATATATATAAGTACTGAAAAACATTTACTTTCGTCGAGACATTAAGCACCTAGAACTAGCTATGGTTTATAATAAAAGTCTATTAATGTCTAAAATGTTAATGTTTAAATTTATATTAATTACTATTATGTCCTTATTTGCAGACAGTTTTGAAAATAAACCCTGGAAGGGAGAAGAATATGTGTCTACATTATTTCGAAGAACACCAATCCCAATATGGCGGAGGACACCGCCAACGATACTTCCTAATAAAACCGAGAATAATTTGATACCAATATGGAGGAGGACACCGCCACCAATACTTCCTAATAAAACTGAGAATAATTTGATACCAATATGGAGGAGGACACCGCCACCAATACTTCCTAATAAAACTGAGAATAATTTGATACCAATATGGAGGAGGACACAGCCACCAATACTTCCTAATAAAACTGAGAATAATTTGATACCAATATGGAAAAGGACACCACCACCACAAACATTATTTTTAAACAGAGATTTAAATAATTCATGGGTGCTTCAACAAGGTGATAAATTTAGAGTTAAAACATTGAATAAAACTGATGACGAGAAAACTATGAAATGGAGTATAAGGGATATATATTATCCAAAAAAGAGAGATTTAGCTAGACAATCAGAAATAAAAAATATGGGACGTTGGATTCTGCGTTGGGACCTTTATGACAACAAGTTCAAATTTGGAAAATCTAATAGAACAGATTACATAATGTATTCAAGATGGCGATTCTTATATGAACCTCCTATTTCAAACATTATCGATTTTTTCAAAAATTTGTAAATTTATTTAAAAAAATATTTTTAAATTTTATCATTTTTTTCATGTAAATTTATAATATATTTAATAAATATGTAAAAAAATAAAATTATGAATAAATTAATCAAAATATATCAAAATATTTCGTTTTTCCCATTGATTTGGTTTACCTTCTATTTCAATCCAAGCTATTCCTCGCTTAGATCTTTCATTGGTGGGCGTAGGAGGTAAGCTTCCGACAGATATCGGAATACTATTGAGAGTAAGTGTTGATGATGACGAAGTTGCATGTGTACGTCGATCCCCGAATTCTGAACAACTTTCTGAATGGGGTGATGTAGGAGAGAAAATTAAGAGAGATAACTAACATTTTCAGTAAACTGGTCACTATATGGTACTCACGTGATAGTATACACGTGCCTAAGAGAAATACACCCTATTGGATTGTAAGGGTTAACTCATCATCTAAACAGGTATAACGTATCCCCTTGAAAATCAATATTCATTTATAGCAAATACCTAGTTTATTAAAAATAAATCTTTTAAATTAAATTATAATTTTACACACCTGAAAAACCATATTCATTTATATCAAATACATATTCTAATTAAAATAAAATTAATTCATAATTAACCAAAAAATAATATATAAAATTATAAAATTGAATAATAATATATAT
Source organism: Meloidogyne incognita (assembly GCA_036172945.1). Classification (NCBI taxonomy): domain Eukaryota; kingdom Metazoa; phylum Nematoda; class Chromadorea; order Rhabditida; family Meloidogynidae; genus Meloidogyne; species Meloidogyne incognita. The sequence continues at coordinate 174,903 of JARQAC010000029.1, read as the reverse complement.
AAGTACTGAAAAACATTTACTTTCGTCGAGACATTAAGCACCTAGAACTAGCTATGGTTTATAATAAAAGTCTATTAATGTCTAAAATGTTAATGTTTAAATTTATATTAATTACTATTATGTCCTTATTTGCAGACAGTTTTGAAAATAAACCCTGGAAGGGAGAAGAATATGTGTCTACATTATTTCGAAGAACACCAATCCCAATATGGCGGAGGACACCGCCAACGATACTTCCTAATAAAACCGAGAATAATTTGATACCAATATGGAGGAGGACACCGCCACCAATACTTCCTAATAAAACTGAGAATAATTTGATACCAATATGGAGGAGGACACCGCCACCAATACTTCCTAATAAAACTGAGAATAATTTGATACCAATATGGAGGAGGACACAGCCACCAATACTTCCTAATAAAACTGAGAATAATTTGATACCAATATGGAAAAGGACACCACCACCACAAACATTATTTTTAAACAGAGATTTAAATAATTCATGGGTGCTTCAACAAGGTGATAAATTTAGAGTTAAAACATTGAATAAAACTGATGACGAGAAAACTATGAAATGGATTATAAAGGGTATATATTATCCAAAAAAGAGAGATTTAGCTAGACAATCAGAAATAAAAAATATGGGACGTTGGATTCTGCGTTGGGACCTTTATGACAACAAGTTCAAATTTGGAAAATCTAATAGAACAGATTACATAATGTATTCAAGATGGCGATTCTTATATGAACCTCCTATTTCAAACATTATCGATTTTTTCAAAAATTTGTAAATTTATTTAAAAAAATATTTTTAAATTTTATCATTTTTTTCATGTAAATTTATAATATATTTAATAAATATGTAAAAAAATAAAATTATGAATAAATTAATCAAAATATATCAAAATATTTCGTTTTTCCCATTGATTTGGTTTACCTTCTATTTCAATCCAAGCTATTCCTCGCTTAGATCTTTCATTGGTGGGCGTAGGAGGTAAGCTTCCGACAGATATCGGAATACTATTGAGAGTAAGTGTTGATGATGACGAAGTTGCATGTGTACGTCGATCCCCGAATTCTGAACAACTTTCTGAATGGGGTGATGTAGGAGCAAAACATACAAGCTCAAGCGGGAAGTATCTTTCGCAAATTCCATCCTTTGTACAAGTTCTTACTATAACACATTGATGAAATGGATATTGGAGTTTTATTTTGTGATGCGCAAAGAAATATGCCGCAACCGATATATTAAATGGATAACTTAAATCGCCGAAGGCCTTGATTAAATGAGCTCCTGATGTTGTAATTCCGTCACATCGAATTGTATATTTCAACCCATTCCTATCTGAATAAGTTGTTTCTATCTTTCCTTTTTCATTTATAAATTTTGCGATTAAATCGGCATTTTCTTGATACATTAGTTTAAATCTCACCAAATAAAGTGGACAATTTAATTTTTTAGAAATATCCTCCAAAATGGAATTCATTTTATCGATTAATTCAGATATTTATTAAATAATCAAATTGTTTAATAAACTGACACGATAAAAGAAAATCTCAGCTTTTTATACTCAAAAAATTTGGCTTGAATATTGGCAACTCCTACAAAATTAAAAAAATGGGCGGGACTTGGAGGAGTATATAAGCCGATAGATTTCCCAACTATCATTCATTTCCTCATTCATAATTTAAAAATATTTAAAATCAATATATAAAAATGAGTGGATCAAAAAAAGAAAAGATCCCAAAGCTTGAATTAGCTATTGAGGCAAAAAATGAAAAGGATGAGGAAGATATAATTGAAGTAGTGGAAGAAAAGGAAAAAATCAACAAAGCAAAACCTACTACTTCAAAAGTAAATAATGAGAAAATCAACAGTATAAATCCACGTATTCTGTGGAAACTCGTGCGTATGAAAGATACACCGAGGATTGAAATTAGAATTTGCAGAAAATGTGCCATTGCACTCTATAATAATAAGAATAAGTTCTCTCAAAAGGATAATGGAAATATTGGAATTTGTTTTGAGATTTGTGAAGCATGTGCAAAATTGAACATGCATCTGAAGGATTTTGTTGCTGACTGGGATGAAAAGAATATCCAGAAAATGAAAAAGTGATTAAAGATTTATATTTTTTCATTAAAATTGTTTTTACCTTATTTATTTTTATTTCATTAATTGTAATAATTTAATCTTAGATAAAAATTTTTGAAAGGTTATTTTATTTATTAACATAGAAGAAATTTCTAAAAAATTTCAAATCTGACTTTTACTTAGGCCACGCCCATTTTCAGAGTATAAATACAGAAATATTTCCAATTATCAAACTTCCACCCAAAATTTGAATTCATTTATAAATTTCATAGAAAATGTCTGTAATTGAAAATAATAGTCAGCTCTTGGAAAAAGTGATTCCTGAGGTTTTATTTACGTTGTCTTCTTCTGGTGTGACAATTTCGTCACCACGGCTCTTAACTACACGTTTTGTAGAGTTTGACATGACAGGGAAATGTAAAAGTTGCAAGGGAGAAAATGTGGACATAGATTTTATTGTTACTCCGAAGGATGTAACTTTATATTGCAATCGCCTAAAATCAGAAAAAGTAGTAATGTTCGATCATATTTACGAGATTCCTCAACAGTGTGTCTTTCGGGTTAAATCAAAAGGCAAGAATTTCAATATTTTACACAAGGAACAAATTTGGAATAAAAAACAGTTTATCAACGGAAATGAACAAATGACTGTCAAGGAATTTTTGTCAAAGTTCTCACAGAAGCAGGTGCAAGTAGATAAAGAAGAAACAAAAGGAAATATAAAGACGGATGATAAAGAAAATATATCAGAAGTAAAAAAAGAAAAAATTATCACCTCTTAACCATTTATTATTTTTAATTTTCAACAAATAATTTGAACATGAATTTTAATTTATTTTCTAATAAAGATTTAAAACTAAAGCTTCCATTTGGTTGTATTATTAGCGGGCCAAGTTCAACTGGTAAAAGTACATTTGTACGAAAATTAATTTCAAATTCTGATCAACTTATTGACCCTATCCCAAAATCTATTCTTTACTGCTATGGTGAATATAATTCTCTTGTTCCCGAGCTACAGCGAGTTGGAATCTCAGTTTATGCCGGAGTTCCACCTGAGGATCTTATTAAAAAACAAGAAAAACCTTCTATAGTCATTCTTGACGATTTAATGTACACAATTGACGAAAAATATTTATCGGAACTTTTTACAAAGAAATCACATCATCTTAATTTTGGCATAATATTCATAACTCAGAATCTATTTGAGAAAAAACTCAAAGTCGCACGTCAAAATTCTATGTATATTGTATTAACTCGCGCACCTAATAGTGCATTGGCCGTTCGCAATTTAGGAGTCCAACTATTCCCAGGAAGATTGAATTATTTTCTAGACGCATATCGACAAGCTACAAGCAGCAGTAATTATTCATATCTTTTTATCGATTTACACCCTCATCAGATCCGATACTTAGGCTAAGAACAAATATATTTATAGACAAAGAATCAGAAGACATCTACAATTCACCAAACATTATATTTTTATCCAAAAATTCCTCTAATTAAAATCATGCCTACAAATATTAGCCAACTTGTCAAGGACAACCTACTTTTTCTCAAACAACTCGCAAAAACACGATCACTAGCTAAACGAAAACACATTTTAAAAAAAGCTTCAACTGACCAGTTAATCTCTCTCACTGAAATTTGTTTCAATATTGTACGTGATCAATTTAAACTAACGAAAAGACAAAAATCTCGTCTTCTACCATTTGCCGATTTTGTTCGTCGTGTGAGTAGGCTAAAAACAGAAAGAGGAGCAAGACGTACAGTTATACAAAGAGGAAGCGGTTTACCAATAGGATTGTTTCCTGCCCTTCTAACCCCAATCATTATCGAATTAACAAAAACTTTAACAAGCAATTAATAAAGATGGCAAATAAATTTATATTAATTCCTGAATATATATATCGCGGACTACTTACTCAACCCTTACCAGAAACAGGAAATATCAATTTGGATTTTACTAGAGAAAGTTTGGAAAATATCAAAAGACAAAGTGGTGACTCAGAATTAAAAAACATAAATTATAACCAGGAATTAAGACGTTATTTACACATGTTGAAGGAGCAAAATGAGAGACCAATGAATGTTTCTGTAAGACAAATGGAAGATCCTGCCCTAGAGCAAATTAAAAAATTATTACCACTACTCCAAACAAACACCAATGAAAATCGTCAAGTTACCGAAAATGCACAAAAAGATTTTAATCAAAATATTGCCACACCAAAATTTTCCCAGTTAGATGAAGGTAAAAATATAAAAGAGGATAATCTAAGTATGCACAATGCCGAGGAGGAACTACCAGAAACTAAAGGGAAAATTGAGCCAAATAGGACAAAAATAAAAGAAAAAACAAATGAAATTTTTGAAAGTATGAAACATGAGAATCTTGATAAATATGATGTGAGAACAGATGGGAAGATTTTAAATAAGGGAGGAAAAGAAATACAGGGAAGTAATGCAGAAAAGTCTATAGAGTGTATTCTTCGAACAGGAATAATTGGGAAATTGAGATGGGGTGAATTGACACCTCCAGGAACTTCAGTTTTAGAAAATAAACTAAAAAGTGATAATAAAATTTGGCCACTGATAGAGAAGGCACGAGAAAGTTGTACTCCAAAAAGAACTAATACAAAGCAAAGTAGAAAAATTGTTGAAACAAAAGAAATATCTGAATCAAAATGGAGACCCCCAGCAGAGTGGAAATGATATTGGATAAACTTTACAATGATCCGGCGAATCCGGCAGGATTTGCTGGTGTAAACCAGTTATGGACAGAGGCAAGAAAGAAAGATGCAAGTATTAAGAAGAAGGATGTTGAGGAATACTTGGAAGGACATAGAACTTATACAATTCACCGTCCTAGACGCGTACACTTCAAAAGATCAATAACATATCCTTCTGGATATATGACAGATGTTCAGTGCGACTTGGCAGATTTTCAAAAATTATCGCGGCAAAATAATGGAAAGAAATATGCACTTGTGGCAATAGATGTTTTAAGCAAAAGAGTTTTCGCTGAACCTGTTCGCACTAAAAAATCAAATGATATGATTGATGTATTTGAAAAAATTTTGTCAAGAATGGAAATGCACCCCCACCGTATTTTTAGTGATAAAGGAACTGAATTTTGCAGCAAAGAAATTATGAATTTTTTCAGGAAAAAAGATATTGAAAAATACACGGCAACTTTCTCAGAAGTTAAAGCGTCCCTAGCTGAACGATGTATACGGAACATTAAACAGAGATTATACAGATTTATGAGCGAGAAACATACATTAAAATGGACAGAAGCTTTACCTAAAATAGTTGAAGCAATAAACCATTCAAAGTGTAGGGTTTTAGGTGGATTAAGGCCAGTTGATGTAAGCTTTAACAATGCAAAGGAAATTAGAGAAATGGTATTTGGCCCTATTGGCAAGAATAAACCTAGAAAAAATCCACGGTTTAAAGAAAATGATCATGTGCGTATAAGCAGAAATAAAAATATTTTTTCGAAGGGTTATCTCCCAAATTATAGCGATGAAATTCTTCAAATAGATCTTGTTAAAAAGAAGGCTAATCCCAACAGATACCGTGTCCGAGACGATAATGGAGAATTATTTAAAGGATACTTCTACCCTGAGGAATTAATCAGAGTGAGGAAGGATGAGAATACCAGCTACAGGATTGAGAAGATTATTAAGAGCAGAAAGAAAAAGATGGAGGAAAAGAATTTTATGTTAAATTTTTTGATTATCCCCAGCCCCAGTGGATAAATGAAAATCAATTTGTATAAAAGGCCAATTGTTTCATTCCCTTTAAATCATTTGTAATCATTTTTCACTTCTATTGTTCAAATTATTATTATTTTTATCGTTAAATAAATAATGGCTAATATATTCTTTGTTGTTCTTCCTAGTAATGTTAGTGACTACCCAGATAATAAACCCAATAAGTATCGAGTGCATCTCCCTAAGCCAATAGAATTTCAAGGTGGAAACTGGTTATGTGGGCTCTACAGTATACAATACCCACAGTCATGGGCTGCAACTATTGGCACTGACGTTAAACAATGGATCGAAATTAATTACAATAACAAAAAACCACATAGAATTGGAATTCCCAAAACAACACAATTAACACCCAACGGACTCAGCTTCTTTTTAAAACTTGTATTATCAAATAAGGAAAAACCTAGGAAAAGACGTGATTTATCAATAGATGCTTTTGGTGATGAAATTATTATTGACCCAGAAATTAATTTAGTTGTGGACCCAGCTAAGAAAAGACGAAGAAGGGAGGCAAGTGAAGTGGATTCTGTGCCATTATGGATGAAGGAATTTTTTAATCAGTATCCTCACAATTATTGGGAAGCCATACGCGATTATGAGCAAGAATTAGAACAACATAAAGTTAAGGTTGAAGAAAAAACAAACCAAGTCCTTAATGAAGAGAATGTTATAAAGAAGGAAGAATTTCAACAAGAACTTGATCACCTTCATTCCCTTTCAGAAGATAAAAAGAAAGAAATTCGTCTTTTAACAGAGGAAGCTAATAAGAGAGATAGGCGTGATGATCGACTTATAGCAAATCAGTTTTTTGAACAACACCCAGATGATTATCACGAGCAGGTGATAAAGATGGAAATAAATATAATAGTAAGATACATTGAACTAGAAGATAAAGTTAATGAGAGCAGGGAGGAAGGCGGTAAAAATGTTCGTTCTGGAGAAGAAATTCAAAGGTTTATAAATTCAATAAAGCGTATGCGAAAAAACTTGGAAGCATTGGAATCTGCCATAATTGAAAGAGAGATTAAAATTAGTACGGATGAATTTCATCAGCAAAATTCAAATACACACTCAGAATTTGTCCAAAAATTTTTTGACGACCATCCTGTGGATCATTGGACAGCTTTAAAGAAAAATTTAGGAGATCTACAGGAATTGCACAGGCAGATTAGGGAAAAACGAGATTTGCATTCACAAGAACAGGATAAGGAAGAAAAGAATAAATTAGGGAAGGAAATTGACAATTTAAGTAAATTGGCTTCCTACAGAAGAAATAGATTTACAGCGATACATCATGCGGCCTACAAGAAATGGAAAAATTTTGAGCTGCCAATTCCGCCAACTAAGAATGAAATTAAGGAAATGCAAAAAATTGAAGAGAAAACTCATCCAGAATATTTGGAAGATGCCTTAAAAGTAAACGATCAAGGCAAACCAGTGCCAATTCCTGCTCCCGTAATTACAGATGAAATGGTTGAAGTTGTCAAAGATAGGCATGGGTATGAGCAGGAGAAGGCCAGAGAGTCAGAGGAAAATGAAAGAAAAGATAAAGAGTTGAAAGAAAGCAAAGAACAATTAAAGCATGCTAGAAGAATAGATAAATATGGGCAACCTATACCCCTTGAGCAACCAATAGATGAAGAGGAAGATACAGTACCTGATGAGGAAGGTTTCGAAAAAGAGGAAGAAGTTTGGGATGAGAAAAGTAGGGAAAGCCAAGTTTTAGATTTGGATTCCTCAGAAGAAATTATACCGACAGAAGAGATATTTGAGGAGCAAAAGGATGAGCAAAATACTGACGATCTGATAAATGAGAAGACAGTTACTATGATTGAAGAAAAAGAATCTCAGGCAAAAGATTTGTATTCTGACATTGAATTTGAATATTTGGACAGTATTGATCGATTTAGAGTAGTTTTCAACAATCCTGAGATTAGAAATATTGTTATCTCTTCACAATTATGCTATGTTCTCGGCTTCCCCATGGGGCCTTTGGTAAACGGTCAAATTGGAAAATATGGAATTGATCTCAAAGGAGGATTTACCAGCTTTGCTGTTTATTCAAAAGGGTTAACAAACACTGTAATTATGGGAAATTCGGTCAGTTCATTACTTAGAATTGTGGCTGTTGAAAATAGGTCTGGCGGTGTTGTAGAAAGAGTATATGATCAACCAATGTTCATACAAGTGTTACCCAGAGAGATTAATGAAATTGAAGTTGAACTAAGATGGATGAACGGAAGTCTTGTAAAATTTGATCATGGAACTGTAATCATTACTCTAATGTTTAAAAGAATGATAAGATTTTAATTAATTAATAATATTTTTTAAAAATGTCAAATTTTATTTATTTTTTATCATTTTAATAATAAAAGAAAAAACAAATTCGTCTGGATTTGAATGATTTAATAATAGGGATAGAAATTTTTTATAAGAAAATCCAGAGGAAATAAAATAAATAAAAGTGATACAATATTGACCACAAGTGGGAAAAAGAGGGTTTTGAAGGGGTACATTATTTATTACACGATTTGGAAATTTGGATATAAAATTTTTTATTGAAATGGGGGGTTCGGGGAGTAATAATGAATCAAATATTAATATTTTTTCTTGGTTTTCTATGAAAAATGCAATCCAATGTGATCCATTTTGAGAAGACTTCTCAAGGTTGACGACCATTGAACAAGGGTATTTTCGGACTTCCTGTGGGATTTTATCTGAGGCAAAGCATCCAATAAAATAACTTCTAGTTATTCTGTTGTGGAACAGAATTTTCTCGATTTGTAAAGTGTCCATTTCCGTCGAGGAAGGGAATGTTTGAATCTTTTCTTCGAATTTCTCCAAGTTCAATGTCAATGTTGTTGTTGTTTTTAATTCTTATAAATTTTCTCAGTTGATAGGTTAAGGCTGTTGCTAGCAATAGAACCCAGAGTACAATTAATGTATAACAATAAATAGTTTGAGCGATTGATGTTTCTGATGAAGGAAATTCGTTGCAAGGGGAAGGAAATTGAACATTTTCCACGTGTTCCATAGACCAAAAATCCAAAATTGTAATATTTTTCTCAGGGTTAAACTTAGATGCTAGCCCAATTGAGTTTTGTACTCTTTCAGGAATTCTTGGGAATTTTGATGTAGAGGAATTAATAATTTTATTTGATATAGGTGGAATAGTATTAGCGTAATAGCCTATACGTTCTCTTAATTTTTCTCTATACTCTGGATTTTCATCCTCATTGGACATATAATATTGATGTGTGAATTTATACAGAAAGGAAAACAAAATTATACAAACAAAGCATAAATCAATTTTTATAGTAATGTGACACATTTTTAAAATGAAGTTGGAGATTAAAAATGAGGAAAATTATGGGTATTTATACTGAAATATCTGTGGAAATAGTTCTATTCCTATCTAACATTAGCAGCGAATCGATTTCTCCCATTGCTACAAGTACAATCCCACCACTTGGAACTGGTTCGTTGAAGGTCATCCTTATACTTGTTGTACCATTCTTTATTAAATCAAACATTTCTGGTCCATTATCTTCCTGACTATTTGTGAGGTTAAATACGAAGAAGCAATATCCTGCATATGCATACCGAAACATTGATATACCGTTACTTTCTAGCGATCCCGCGTACCCTACTGCCTCTTGCATGTCATGATAAATTCTGGCGTAGTTTCCTTTTGAAAAATCAAGGGAATAAGGGGCTGCTGGAAAGGTTACTCCCCAGCAGTTATGGAAATATCTCTCAAATTAAAATGTTGGAAATAAAAAGGCGTTGTTCTTTGACGTCCTACAAAATCTTTATTATCAACCATTCCCAGTATGATTCGTCGAGGTACTTGATCCGTCCATAGGTTAGCATTAAATTCTGTTCTATTTTCACTGATGAATAAGGATTTGAGAGATGTTTTTCTTATCGGGTATCGCGCTGGCTTTATTTCAAGTTTCTTAGCAATATCAAAAGCTAAACTATCCATCAACTCAATCTTTTTTACATATAATTTGCAAGCCACAATTTCTAGATGATATTTTGGGGCAGTGTCCCAGGGAGCACTAAGTAGGAAACTTGATTCATTGGGTAGGAGTTCAATATCAACTTCACATTGATTCACTAAATATCTTGGTTGATTGCAAATATCAACATCCAATTTAGCCATAAATTGTGCACTACGAGGATTTCCATCTTCGTCTAAGAATAATTTTTTCCTTGATTTAATTCCATATCCATTTGAATCAACTCCAGGATAGGTTTGTGTGGCTCCATCATCATAATATCCCGCAACAGAAAGATAAGAGTTCTTCACACTTTGTGGGTAGGTTAGTTCGTAGTCAAAAATACTTTTGTAAGCCATGAGGGAGTTCCCTTCAAAAACCTGAGTTCCATTAATATGCATGCGACAATTTTTCCAAATTGTATGACCTATAAGCTGTACTGTGGCCACATTATCATCTTTTCCTATATCAACAAGTTTCCCATCTTTATCTTCTTTCCTAATCCTAAGTTCAGTAAAAACATAAGTTTTGGCTAAATCAATATAATTTGTAGTCGCATGAATTTTAAAATGAAATGGGGTGATATTTACAGGGTTAAGTGTGAGTAATTCAATAAATGATGAGTTGCTAATACTAACATTCGTATGGGGAGTTTCGAAAAACGATAAGGCATTTGTTATTGCGTTGCCAGAATCGCGATCTATTTTCTGATGAGTAGACATTTTTATTTAATAAAGTCCGAATGTATCTATTTTTTGACGTTTCTTTTTTGTGGTACCAGAGGGATGTTTACCAATAATGAGTTGATGACCTTTTTCTTTCGAAAATGTTTGATGAGGTTTAACTTTTCTTTTAAGTCCTTTTTGATTAGCCCTAGCACGCAATCCTGTTCCAAACTGCTTTGGAATTCCACCCTTCTCAAGTAATCTGTCCAATCCTCGTTTTCCTTCACTTATAACTGTTTGCTTAAAATTATTATTAGAATTTTCACTACCATATTCTGGATTCCCCACACTTTCTAATATTCTTCCACCCGTATCCAAAGCTTCTTTTGCTACAGCTGTACCAGCACGTTTTGCATATGGTAGAAGAAAACGCCAAAAATTCCTAAGTACATCTCCAACACCCCCACCTGCTTGTCTCCCGTATCCACGCTGATAAGGATTAAGTCCGCGAAAATAGTAATAATTTTCATCAGCTCCTCCACCTGTTTGACTTGTAGGTGCATGATGGTCATCGTATCCGACTGTCCGAGGGTCAAAGGGAAAATGGACCATAATTAATTTAGAATAAATAAGATTATAAGATAAAGATAATATGAATATTAATAAATTAGGTTAAGTAAAATTATGAATAGAACTTTAATGTTAGACAAAGTAAGATAATTATAAAATCGAATATATTTAAATTAATTACTGATTTAAAATTTTTAATTATTGTGTTAAAAGAATATAGAAAATACGTCTTGAATTAATTACTTAAATTAATTTTATTTTTATTCCTTAAAATAATTTTAAATTTGCAATCACAACCAATTGTAATAGTCACACCCAGTTTTAAATAGTAAAATTTTTTAATCTTAGATTGTATGAAATTTTAAAATTTTTGAAAATTTTTTAAATCTATAGAAAATGCCTTAAGTAAACTAAAAAATGAAGATTTTACTGTAAAAGCGTTATTTTTTTAAAATTTTCCCGAAACTGACCTTGGGGGAGACAAGTAGTCAATTATTTTTTCTTTATTTCTTCTTTCTAAATCGATTCCGTCAGAAATTTGATTATTTTAAAATTTAATAGGTTCTATGATTTTTGATCAAAAATGTTGCTTATACCCCTTTCAATAGCATCTCACCTATTAATTAATTTACTATCACTTGTAACTTGTCACATGTCAATCAAACAACTTGTCACTTTAAAATTTCCCGCTTTCCTGTAACACTTGGATTAGTTTTAAGTGGGAAAAGAGAAATATATTAGCGGGAGAATATTTGAAATCCTTAGTTTTCCTTTGATTTGCCAACATGTACCACAAAATATCAGGTAGAATAAGTGGAACAAATAGAGAGATTTTAAGTGGGATCGGCAAAATTGCCAACTTTCCCCTTGATCTTTCCTCATCTGCCGCACATTTTCTTCAGCTATAGCTTGCCAAAGTTATTCCCTTCCCACACCTTCCAATATTCTTTTTGTGGACGGAAGGGTGGTACCTTAATAACTTCAAAGGAGGTGACCAAGGTCACCTCCTTTCCACCGACCCCCTTTCCTTCAACCCCCATTTGTCAATCACCCCTTTCCTCCAACCCCCATTTTTTATTCACCCCCTTTCCTCCAACCCCCATTTTTTATTCACCCCCTTTCCTCCAACCCCCATTTTTTCAAATGGGACGTTGGGGACACAGGGGGTGGGGTAACTACTGTAATGATGTATAAAAATAATCTAAATAAATTTTTAGATTTTACATGTTAATTAAGACTGTGTAAATAGTTTTAAGTTTAAATGCCCCCTCCGAATCGGGGACGGTCCAAAATTTGTGCCCCCTGCACGAAGGCAGGGGGACTTGGGTTGCCCCCTGCACGAAGGCAGGGGGACTTGAGTTGCCCCCTGCACGAAGGCAGGGGGACTTGAGTTGCCCCCTGCACGAAGGCAGGGGGACTTGAGTTGCCCCCTGCACGAAGGCAGGGGGACTTGAGTTGCCCCCTGCACGAAGGCAGGGGGACTTGAGTTGCCCCCTGCACGAGGCAGGGGGACTTGAGTTGCCCCCTGCACGAAGGCAGGGGGACTTGAGTTGCCCCCTGCACGAAGGCAGGGGGACTTGAGTTGCCCCCTGCACGAAGGCAGGGGGACTTGAGTTGCCCCCTGCACGAAGGCAGGGGGACTTGAGTTGCCCCCTGCACGAAGGCAGGGGGACTTGAGTTGCCCCCTGCACGAAGGCAGGGGGACTTGAGTTGCCCCCTGCACGAAGGCAGGGGGACTTGAGTTGCCCCCTGCACGAGGCAGGGGGACTTGAGTTGCCCCCTGCACGAAGGCAGGGGGACTTGAGTTGCCCCCTGCACGAAGGCAGGGGGACTTGAGTTGCCCCCTGCACGAAGGCAGGGGGACTTGAGTTGCCCCCTGCACGAAGGCAGGGGGACTTGAGTTGCCCCCTGCACGAAGGCAGGGGGACTTGAGTTGCCCCCTGCACGAAGGCAGGGGGACTTGAGTTGCCCCCTGCACGAAGGCAGGGGGACTTGAGTTGCCCCCTGCACGAAGGCAGGGGGACTTGAGTTGCCCCCTGCACGAAGGCAGGGGGACTTGAGTTGCCCCCTGCACGAAGGCAGGGGGACTTGAGTTGCCCCCTGCACGAAGGCAGGGGGACTTGAGTTGCCCCCTGCACGAAGGCAGGGGGACTTGAGTTGCCCTCTGCACGAGGCAGCGGGACTTTATGGGGCGCCCAAACTTAGTTTATTATTTTAAAACAATTAATTTTGCAAATAAGCAATTTTTAGACGGTTAGTAGAGAAGACTGAAGAGCCTATTTATTTATACACTCTCTAACTATTTTCATTTCTCTTCTATTTCTTTCCTTTTTTATTTTTTTTCTTTCCTCCTTTATCTATTTCTTTCTCCCTTTTCTCTCCTTTATTTGTTATTAAAACTTCTCAGCGCATAAATTAAACGATATATATTTTTCAAAATGGTCAGAAAGCAAAAAAATTTAAAATTGTCTAAGGGCAGATTTAAAACTAATTTTAAAGATAATTTAAAAAATTTTTTAAATTCTTTAAAGCTTTAACGTTATCCTTATTTTTTGCTTTAAAGTTTTTCTGCTCCAAATCGGAATTCCCGAGAAAATTTATTTCTTGATTCTTCCTTCTTTCCATGAATAAGTCAAATTTTTGTAAAATTTCGAAATCGAAACTTTAAATTTTAAATTCTCTGATAGATCCACCATTTTTAATTTTTAATTCGTGTATAAATAATTTTTAATTTGTCACACATTTCTAATTTTCAAAGTTGCCTAGGTAAACTCTTTTCACCTCCAATTGTTCATGTACAAAATTTTAATTCTCCGAGACATTAAAATTTTAACATTCGAAATGTGCACGCACTTAAAGAATTTTTAAAATTAATTTTAAGTACAAAATTGAGAAACAATGCGTGCCGTAAAATAGAAAAACATTAAAAAATTTTTCTTATTCCTCATAAATATTAAGTAGAAAAATTTTTTTGTTAACTTCTAATTATTTAAATTAATTAAGGAATTAATTAAAAATTCATTTTGAAAATTAATTAATTTAAATTCTCTTCTAATTAGCTTATTATTTAATTAAATTTAAAATTTGTATTTTTCTGCTAGATAATTTTGTATTAATTTTTACTAAATTCTTTTCAATCCTGATTTAATTGAATATAATTTCTAAATTATGTCTTAACATTTTTGGCCAGAAATTAAGAGCTTAACACAATTTTTTATAAAAATTTGCTTTCCTTTTTTGGTTTTAAGCATTTAAAAACACATTTTTAGTTCATTATTAATTCATACGCTAATCAAAAACAGGTGAATCTTACTGGTGACAGAAAAAAAATTTTTTTCTGGTACATTATTATTTCTAAACTTAATTTTTTCCCGGTTTCTAACACATTTTTTTAATTTTTAGAATTTAAGTAGATGGAATTTACTCAATTATCATACATTTTCCAGTATATCGAAATTCTACCTCTAACAATTTTAATTCCCTGTTCTCTTTTAAATTTATTTTTATTGTGGAAAAGTAGTGTTTTACACAATAATTCGAAAATTATTCTCATTTCACAAAGCATTGTTATTTTTATTTATTCATCATCTCGTTGGTTTATGTAAGCTAATTTTTTAATAAAAATGTGTGAAAAGCTTTGGAAATATCTGGAAATTTGGGAAAGCTATGATTTCCTCAATACTATCACTTTTCCTCGTGTTACTCCTCTCAGATAGGGTTTGTTCCACGTCCCCTTCCACGGAAGTCGGGGAATTTGAGTGATTTTTTTGAAAATTTCCCGTCCCTCAACTCCCCTAAAAAAAAGGAAAAAAATTTCCCGTTTCTGTTCTCCCCGTGGCGCTGCCTCTCCGAAAATTTATCCCCGTGGCAACCCTACTCTCAAGTTCAATCTCGCCCAGCTTTTCTTCTATATCTACAACGGGCACCTGTTTATGTCCTTAATTATCTCCTTAATATGTACAAATTTAAAATTATTTTTAAGGCTTTTGGCGCTCATCTTCAAACAATATAATTTATTAACGTTGTTAAATCTCCATCTCCAAAGTATTTTATTTGCCTGTATAAGTTTTGGTAATTTAATTGGACATGTGCTAATAATGGAGAGAACAATCGCCACTATATTTACTGGATATGGACAAACAAAAGTCCCTGTATTTGGAATTTGTTCTATTTTAATTTTGGTAGGGAATTTTTTTAATTACCGTAGATGCTGGGTAATTATTGTGTGTAATTATTGTTTCAACTTCAATTAATTTAGTGGAGGCAATTATTCGAGTTTTAAACTTTAAAAACTGAATAAGGCATTTTCGAGAGGGTAATTAATTTTTCAACATTTTGATCTGGAAGAGTGTGGGGGGAGGAGGGGAGTAATTATCTAAGGGAGGGTAATCATTTAAAGGAGATAATTATTCGAGCATATACGGTAAATATACCTATCAAAGATAATTTTCAATTAAAATTATTTTTTACAGCTGTGTTTAGTAATATTATCACAATTATTCGGTAGTGTTGAAAACTTAAGCTTTGTGGCTATTTTTGCAATTCATTTGTCTTTATTATTCAGCATATTAGAATTAATTGTAAATTTTAATTGAAAGAATATTTTAGTTAATTTGTGTTTTTAGATATTTTCTAGACTGACCTCCTTCAATAAAAAAATTTATAAACAATTTTTAAATAATAAATCTAAACTTGCCCATAATTATAAATTAAATGAACGATATCAGGTTGGTGTTGGTTAAGAAAAAATTTTCTTAATTAAAATTTAAGCAATTAGAAAATGTTTACACCGGAAAACAATTGGCACCCTCATTCTTCTTCCATTTTATCAATATTTTGTGTTCAAATATTCTTATAATTATTACAAGTTATTTGGTAATCCCCCCAGAATTGATTGTTAATATAATTTATTTTTTCCTTTTGATCCACGCATTTTGTAAATTGTTTATTGAAGTGACCGTAATAACGTAAATTTAAATTTATTTTTTGACAAAAATTTTTTTTTCAAATTTTTGCAGTTTCCACCCAGTCTTAAATCGAAATCTAAACAGACTAATCTCTTCAATTTTTAATTATTTTAAATGTTTGAGAACCTCAAAAGTGTCTGTTTCTAAAGAAAATGACTTAAACATTTTGACAAGTATCGCAACAAAAGAACAACAATTACACTTTGAAATGCTTGGGAAACTTTGGGAATGATTGAAAAATAAGAAAAAAATTTTTTAGACAAATTTTAGATTATTACTTAGATGGAGCAGACAACTTTGGAAGTGATTCAAAAAACATTTTTGTATACATATTTAACACTCTCGTCTGTTTAAAAAACTAAAAAATTTATCCGAAACTAAAATAAAGAAAGGAAATAAAGAATGTTCTGTGAATAGATAGTTAAGCTAAACTGGACTATAACCACTGTTTGGAAGCTCGTATCAAAATTTGTACTCATACTCGTACCTGTTGACGAAGTACGAGTACGAGCATAAAATGGGCAGGTACAGGTAGAGTAGAGGAAAAAATAAAGCCTGTACGATTACGAGTAAATTTCAAAATTCCAAACACTGGCTATAACTATTTCTCCTTCAGCTAATACAGGTTATTCGTCGGCTAATCAACGCCGCCTCCAGCATAGCCTTAGGACAATAGCTTTAGGCTTTGCAATATTTAAATAAATCTTTGAAGGAAATACAATTAAATATCCATGGAAACGAGGTTAAACAATACGTGTATGAACTAAATTCATTGGGGTTAAATAAAAAAATTGGAAATACCCAGAAAAATATTTTTTAATCAAAAAAGTTGACATATTTTTCCCACATTTGATAAAAATCCTGTAAAGAATTTTTTGAAACCATTGTTTACTAGAATTGCATTAACAACTCCATTAATTGTTGTAATTTTATCATTGTTTGGCAGCTTTTTACCATTAAACGCAAAAGAAGTAGACATTCCCTTTAAAAATTATATCTTGATCTTGTTAAATACCTAAATATAGATACAAATCTCACCATAGGAATTTTGGAACGAACTGATCCTCCATATGAATAATAGCGTCTTGTGATTGGGCGTTAAATAAGGCTAAAACATATCCCTCGAAAGTGGATCAAGCTTACATAGGAAGGGAAGTATCGGGTTATCAGAGAATTGCATACCCTAACTACTAAATTTTTAAAGAATCATGACACCTCATAAAATTATATTAAAAACTTGCAAATGTGTAGTGTATAAAGAAAAGATTTTCTTCGGTAAAGATTAATCCATCCTTAAAAATATAGTCACGTTCCTCAAATTTTCGCTTTCTAATATTCTTAAATGCCAAAAAAGCTGCCTTCATCCCCAAATTCATTTCAACAAATTCCTCTCCAAATTGATCATTAAATTTTTCAATTTCATTGGGAACCTAAAAATTAATTAAGAAATTTTAAAAATTTTACTCATGTTCAAACTTGATGGAATTAAGAATCTAAAAATCCTTCTTGACCCTCGAAATACCTCTGGAAAATTATTTTTTAACTCATTTATATTGTAGTAAATTATTTGAGTTTTGGGGAAAAAGATTAAATACATAAAGGTCTTACATTGTATAGAGTTTGGTCAAGCAAATCCAAGTAGTTATTCACTACTTCTTCATTAGCCTTATCCTTTATCTCTTTATATTGTCTCTCAAAACACTTTAAGCGGTTTTTGTATTCAATAAAATTTTCCGTTACTATTTTTTTACTGTCCTGCTTGAAAACATCGTCCAAGAGAATAACTGCAATTGCATGACCGATAATTGAACCAATTTGTGCAAATTTCATTGCCAGAGGCATGTCCTTATAAAAAGACAATTAATGATGCCCAAGGGTCAGACCCGATTTCCAAAACCGGATCAGACGCTTGGAACTCTTCTTGGAATTCCAAGAAAAAATAAATTTCATAAAAATTATTTACCAATTCATAGTTTGGAAAGTGAAGAGCACCAGATAAAATATAAACTAAATTTTCTTCTATTACTGCTCCATATTTATTGTCAAATGAATAATGATAAAATTTTGCATAATTTGAAATCAATATATTATCACTTCCTGCCTTAAATTGGAACATCGAAGAAACTCTCTTTAATGTACATTCAATTGTTTTTAATTCAATTTCATCAAATGACATTTTTTCATTAAATTCGAAGCATCTTAACAAAACATGTGATTGGAAATCAAAATTTTATTATTAAGGATCTCAACCCAAATTCCAAGAATTTGCTTGATTCGGATTTTGCTCCCCCCTGGCTTTGCCAACTAGACTCTTTTCTCTGGCTTAACAACAACCTCCGAAAATTCAATTTATCGTGTCCTAATAATATTTTTTCAAATTATAAGAAGGGTTCTATCAATGATTCACTATAATTCCGAATAAAATTACAAACGAGAATTCTTTCTCCAATTCCTTATCATCTAAAATTTCTTCAAAATGCCCTATAACCAATTTCATATCATCCAATTTTTTAATCATTTTATTTTTCAATTGCCTTCCCAACCAAGAAGAATTATTTTCAATTAAAATTTTCATAGAATTTTTTATTTTTAAAGCTATATCGGTTACATCTCCTTTTATATTAGATATATGTATTTCATTATAAGATACATAAATTCTATCCATAAAAGGTGTAAAATATTTAGCTGTTTGCTCCGAACAAAATTGTGTAAGTTCCTCTTCTGAGTAAATTCTAAATAAATAAATATCAGAGATTTCTTATCTCTTAAATCCGGTATTTCCTCTAATAAAATGCCTAGGCATCCATTCACCTTCAAGAGGAACATTTTATTAGAGAGGGTGATTCAAATAGAGAGAGAGGCATTCAATTGGGAGGGGAATTTTATTAGAGGGAGAGGGCTTCAATTATAGAAGAGACATTCAATTGAGACGGGGCATTAAACGAGAGTGGGAGACCTTCAAAAAGGCTGTGGCATTCAATTAGAGGGGAGGCATTTTATTGGAGGAATACGGTATGTAAATTACCCATAGTTGCCCATTAACGCTGCTGTATATTTTCTTATCAGCGTCAATTCCAAATAATCCTGCATAATTTCCTTCTCGTTTATAATAGTCCCATTTAATTTTTTTAAAGTTTCTGGGCAATCTGGAACTAGCATTTTCTGAATCGGACCAAAACCAAGAATCTCTTCCCAATTAATTGTTTCTGTTATTTTATTTATTTCATCTAATGTTTTTAAGACAAATTTAGGTGATTTCGTTTTTATTTCTTCGGCACATTCTTCTTTAAATTTATTAGGTTATGCAAAATTCAGTTTATGATAAAATAATTTGGGTGGGGGATAAAGAACAGACCTCCAAAATATCGTCCAGACATTCCACCGTCTAGACAGAACACCGTCCTTGCCAAAAGATTGTTAAACATAAAGTTTTTTACATATACCGTATAAGATTTTAACAGTTCAAGGAAGCTATTTGTTAAATTCTGGATGGATAATAGAGGAATAAATGAGAATTAAGTAGCTAAAGATATACGAGATAATAAATAACCATTTATTTCTTTAGTAAAATTAATTATTTTTGCGTGATTTTCAATCCACACATCAACGTCTTTATTTAGATTATTTTGTATAATAAATTCTCGAAGAATTTTCTTTAAATTAACCGTATTTATCCCTTCATCTTCATCTATATTAAAAGCCAAAAAAATACGGTAGTGATTAACAGAATTTATTTTTCCATGAATTTCCTTGTCTTTTCCAATGAAAAATATCGGATAACGAATTGGTTTCTAAAATATGGGAAAATTTATTTTTATTGTTGAGTCTTTAAAGATGTTTAAGGAGGAGCAAGACTTTGAGTTAATTATAGCTGCTAGCCCATCCCCAAATTGCGCAAAAATTTTTTTACCCAAAACCATATGACCCAGCCCTATAAAAACATACAATTTCATCTATTGGATGTGTTTCTTTTATCCATTCAGTGTTTAACGTATAATTATCACCAAGCTTATTTCTCAACTCTAAAATTTTTTTAAATAATATTTGACTTATTTCTTTGTTTTCCTTTCTTCCTTCCAAATCTCTACATTTATCAAAATATTTGTAGACAGACGAGAAAAGAGGATTATAGTTTCGTTTAGTTGGAAATATATCTAGTTTATTTAGATAAATTTTTAAAATTATTCTTATTAAAGTTAAAAACCTCTGATAAATATTTCTATGTCATTGAAATGTTCCTTGTGTGCCAACTTTTCTATTTTCCCCACAGGCAATCCTATAGTTTATTAGATAATATTTTAAGTTAATTTGTATTTTATTAAGGGCATAATGGTACCAAAAAATTTTAAGAAGGATTTTTAGGAGTATTCCTGAAGGTATTTGCACCGTTAATTGCCTCATCAAGTATTTCTCATCGAACGTTCGGCGAGTAATTAAAGGATAATATGTAGTCCTTAAATTATATAGGCACAACAACATGCCTTCCTAATCCTTCTTGCTGTGAATAAAATAGTTTTGGCCTGAATTATACTACCACTATTCTTCCAAATTTCACTTTCAATACTTCTAGGTAGAAGAAATATTCGACTAACCTGTGGGTACTATACTTTCTAAATAACCATCACAAACAAAATTATAAAAATTTTCTGAACGAGGATTAATTGAACTTGTTAATTGAGGATATTTTTGCTGCAAATCGACGCGGGCAAAATGATTGAGTGGAAAGTTTATCAGAATTATTGAATAAAATAAAAGTAAATTTATTTTATTCTTCATCTAACAAATTTTCTTGTGTTTAAAAAAGTTTATATTAAATTATAACCTCCCCCCCCCAACCCAGTCTTCGACCCGAGAAAGCTTCAAAAACCTGGCTAAACCCTTTTTTCAATCCTTTAATATCCCTGCTTTAAATTGTGCTTGAATAAGCAAGAATAAAGGCTTATTTTTGAGAAATTACTGTATTTATTTGAGGATTAAAGCTATGAATTTTTAATAATTTTTATAAAATTATTTATTTTTAATATTATATTTAATAAATTTTAATTAAATTATAGGGGATTTTTAAAGAAAAAATTTTTAAATTAAAATTCTTTAATTAGTCAGGCATTAATTTTAAATTTTTGTATACAACAGAAAGGTAAATAGCTGCGTCTGTCAATAAAATAAGTGCGTTCGCATTGCCAAATCCCTTCATTCTTTTTATTTTAGCGCACTTGCACTTTTTATTTTTGCCTTTCTGGCAATAATAAAATGGAGAGGGGAGCGGGGAGGCAAAATAGAAAACAAACTATGAAATAATTTATTATTGCCCAATATTCACGTGAAATATACGTGAGCGCTTGGTGAGGGTCCAGTAGTGCTTGGAGTCAAAAAGCTTCTAGCCCTTTCATTCTACGCACTTTTAGTCCTCTCCTAGAATGGTGACGTTTTTCATCGATTTACTCATATAAAATTCGACTAAAGCCTACCAACATTATTACTAAAATTATGAATAATGCAACTAATACACATGGGCAATAAAATTTTTAAATAGACCCCATTTATAAATTTTTTAAAATTTTAAAAATCAGAAGAGACATCTATTCTATTTCTTAAATTGATAAATTGTTAAAATTTATAAAAATATATTTTTTAGACAAAAACACTCTTTTACCTTTCTTCTCTATTCCCAAGTGTCCTTTCAAGATAAGAGTACATTTTTTACACAATGGCAGCTGACGCAGAAAAAAATGAGAACACTTTTCTTGACTTCAGCCTACAAACATAAAATGCAACATAAAAACTCTTGGGGTTAAAAAAAGGGAATTTTATTTAAATGACTACAAGGCCTGAGATGGGATTTCCCCCCTTTGATGTTTCCCTAAATGATTTGAAATCTCTTATGGAATTTTCTGGAAATGAAGCCAAAGAAGTAATAGATAATCATTATGGAGGTACAGCAGGGTTATGTAAACGATTACAGACAGATCCTGACAAAGGAATTTCTGGAAATTTGGAAGAACTTATCAGGTTTGTGTTGTTACCAGTTTTAAATGGCTTTCATAACTAAAATTCTGAAGAGCCCAGCTTTAATAAAGGAAAATATTCTTTACTTGTCTTATAACTCTGGTTATAAAAAATGACGAAAAAATTTAAAAGTGCCTCAAGCTTATGTATAATAAATACCCTCTGGATAACTATGAATTTCTACCATTGTGTCCAATCCTAAGGATATATCCCCTATAATTATAAGTCAAGTTCTTAATTTGAAAAAAAAATGTTATATTTTTCTATCCGACTTTTATATTTTTAGGCGAAGGAATATATTCGGCACTAATCAAATTCCTGAACAACCTCCAAAATCATTTTTGAGTTTCATAATCGAGGCGAATTAATATTAAATATCTGATTAATAAAAATAATTTTTTAGAGTACCTTCTGGAAAACTTCACTATTATTGATAATAATTGTAATTCTTTTAGGTTTATACGAACCATCTAAGGATGAATGTATAATTAATTAAATTTAATTATTATTTAAAATATAATTAAGCTGATGACAATGAAGATGATCATAATTTTGATGAATTAACTATAGGTTTTTCGTATTTTCTCAATTTTTTCTCTCAAGAAAAGCTTTTTGTTTAAAGAAATGGCAATGCTCATTCCATTCAACATATTTCTTGCTATTAAGGGTTGGATTGAATACAAAGCTGAAAGGAAATTTAGAGGTTTCTGAAACTTTTAATTAATAATAAGCATTGGCCAGGCCCGTAGCCAGAAAAAAATTTCGGGGAGAGGGGGAGGAGGGTGGCTCCAAGAATTTTCCGGCCATATTCAACTTGGACTAAAATGTTATTTGGACTGTGACATATACTTACTAGGGATCGCACCGACATAAAAACTAAATTCCCTATTTCGGAAATCGTGAATTGTGTCGGTGCGGTCCCTAATACAACTATTATTCCAACTAGAATATTTCTAGGCTTACAAGGAAAAATAAATTGCCAAAACAAATTTGTTGTAATACGAGATGGTCAGCAGGTTGATGTTACTGAAACAGAACTTGTAGTTGGTGATATTGTTTTGATTAAACAAGGTTGTTTTTGTATTAGGAGGCATTATAGTAGGCAAAACCCTTTATCAATTATAGGAGATAAAATCCCAGCAGATGGTGTGATTCTAGGAAATAATGAATTAAATATCGATGAATCACTTCATAATGGAGTGTCTGATAAACTTAAAAAATCAGTTGAAAGTTGTCCTATGGTTTTTGCTGGGACGAACGGTTAATTTTTTTAATCTAGAAACCTTATAAAATTTTAAAGTTTAGTTGTTGGAGGAGATGGTCGTATTCTTATTACAGCTGTAGGACTTAATACCAACAAGTATTTTTATTTCTAAAACTCATTTTAATTTTTATTTTGCTCTTAGTGGCATTGTTTTGACACTTCTAAGAGCAATAGAGGATAATTTAAAAAATAAAAAGAATAAATCATCTCCTATTAAAAGTAATATTAAAAATGATGAAGAAAATCTACAACCACTCTTGGGGAATAATGAAAGTATGTAATTTAATTCAATTATAGAGTCAACCTTGGGATAACAAAAACATAACTGAATAATACAGCCTGCGGAAATTGAAAACTTGATAGAGTTCGTCTGTACAAATAATAGGAATAGGTCGTCGAGCTATTTCGAATGGCATTTATTGGCCATATCTGGACCTCAAACATCTTATCAATGCTTTCAGTATTAAATATTTTTTTAATTTCAAGATTTCAAAAATGGAAACTTCAATTCTGATACAGTTTTAGCAAAATTAGAAGAAGACTTATCAAAGAAACGTTACATTCTTAGGTCAAAAGTAATTAAAGTTTTCCTCCAATGCTGTTATTTCTCCCTGTTTTTTGCTACTCTCTATGTGATATTAAACATGATTCACTTATGTTTTCAAAAATTTTACTTTTCTACATTCAAAACATCATATTTGGTCATAATGATTTTAACTTTATTAACTGGATTGGACATTATCCTAACAACCCTCCCTGAAGGATTTCCTTTTGCTGTTATGCTTTCCGTGGAATATTCTGCCATTAAAATGATGGGAGATAATTATTTAATTAAAGAGTTGGATTATTCTGAAACTTTGGGAAATGTAACAAATATTTGTTTTGATAAAACTGGAACGTTAACTAATAAGGATGGTGATCAAAGTCTTTGTGATGGTAATTTTTTAGAAATTCGTATAAAATCGAGTAGTAATTTAATCATTAATTAGATGTCCCCAAGATAATTTCCGTTTGTCAACAAGCAGGAATTGATGTGCGAATGGTCACTGGTGATAACATAATCACAGCCCGTTCAGTAGCCATGTCTTGTGGTATTTTAAAGCCTGAAGATGATTACCTCGTTCTGGAAGCTAAGGAATTTAATGAAAGAATTCGTATAGATGGAGGATTATCGCAAGAAAAATTTGATCAAATCTGGCCTAAATTGAGAGTTCTAGCTGATGCTAAACCTATTGACAAATATAATCTTGTCAAAGGGATTATGGATAGTAAAATAAATAAAAATAGAGAAATTGTTGCCTTTGTGGGGGACGGGTATTAATTAAAAAAACAGAATATAGTTAAAATTTAAAATTCAGAACAAATGACTGTCTTGCATTGAAAAGAGCACATGTTGGTGTTGTAATGGTGTGTTGTTCAAATTCTAAATTCAGAGTTTAAAGGAGTCCCTCGAAAAATTAATGCTGGATTCTGTCGAAGATCCTTAATGGTTTACGCTTCGGCTTCGACAAAATCTGATCTAGCTCCCGGAGCCATACCCAGCACTGGTTTCCATGTCTTCGCTCTAAATATCTTTTTCTGATATTTGGAAAATTTTAAAGATCCTTAATTGTTTATGTGCTTTAAGGACAAAATTTATGAATTAAATTCCAAATAATTTTATTTTCTCAAGGCAAAATCAAGTAATTATTTGGCCAAAGAAGCTTCTGATGTAATAATAACTGACGACAATTTTAACTCATTAATTAAAGCAATAGTTTGGGGAAGACATATTTATAATTCAATCACCAAGATTGTTCAATTTCATTTGACTGTCTTTTTTGTTGAAATTGTGATTTCAGTTATTGGTACTCTTTTAATTCTGGATACAGTATTGAAGGTCGTTTAATTAATTGAATTTTTCGTAAAAAAATTTTAGTTTAAACAACTTCTTTGGGTTAACATCTTTATTAGTATTATGGGCTCGCTTGCATTGACAACAAATCCACCGAAAGAGGATTTATTACAGAGGAAACCTTTAGGAAGGAAAAGGTTTAAAATAATATTTTTTTAATTACTCCCGTTTTTAGCCCATTAATTTCAAAAACCATAAAGAAAAATATTATTGGACAAACACTCTATCAGTTGATTTGTCTCTTTGTTCTGATATTTGGAGGACATAAATTTTTTGGGATTGAAAGCGATTTGAGGGCCCAATTACGGGCTCCGCCTGGACAGCATTTTACTATTGTCTTCAATACATTTGTTATGCTGACACTTTTTAATATAATAAATTGCAGAAAAATTCACGGAGAACGAAATGTTTTTAAGGTTTCTATTAAATTATATACATTGCGTGAGTGGATTTGGGGTAATTATAGAGATATAGGTCATTTGCTTACGTTCAAGTCTGGAGAATTAGAAGTCCCATTATATCCACTTTAAGCTAATTTCTATAGAACAGATTTTGACAGAGCTATTATCCTCTGATTAGGGCCCTTTCTAGAGTTCCTAATTAAGCTTATATCCCAAGCAAAATGATTAATCCCGCATTAAAGAATTCATCTTTCTAGAATCTATCAGAAAATATTCTATTTTGTACATTATGGATAACAGCTTTTATTTTTCAAATTTTATTTATTGAATTTGGTGGGTATGAACTTTATACAGAACCTCTAACCTTGGAGCAATGGCTTTATTGTATTTTATTTGGAGCCTGTTCTCTTGGTTTGGCTCAGGTTTATTTTAATAAAGATTTTAATTTTCAATCCTTTTAAGATTATCAACACAATACCTACAAAAGATTGAAATATTAAATTTAATTCATTATTCGTTAGAAATGAGGTCCGAAAGGAACGACCCGAACGCAGGCTCGATTCGAAACCCCCAACCCTATATATCTACTATGCCGAGTGACACCTTTTGCCATATATAAAAATAGATTTGATATTAAATTTCTAATTAAACAGAATAATAATAAATTTATATTTTAATATTTTATAACACATTTTTAAAGTATATTCTCCTTTTTAATAAAATACCGTTAATTATCTACAAGTATTATCCATCACTTCCTGAACCATCTCCACTCCTATAAAATTGTACATTTAAAAATATATCTCAAATCCCTTACATATAATTGCAAATATGTGTATCAATTCCCTGTCTAAAGTCACTGATTGCTGGATTACTGCTTGAACCAGCAAAAGTTGACAAAATTGACTAAATATTGTACTAAAATATGGTTATTTTTATATGACAAACGTTTTTCATTATATTTCCCATCTGTACAGCCATGTCATTTGGTCCAAACCTTCTGCCGTTCGGACAAACAACACCTGTTGAATTTGACGATGCTAAAAAATGTATTCTAGGTTTATAAAATTAAAAAAATGACCAGTTGTTGTGACTGGTAAGATTATTGTTGTTGGTGGCGGAGGAGGTTGAGTTGTCGGAGGTGGGGGAGGCGGAGGAGTTGTTGGTGGGAGTGTTACGTTTCTTGTAGTTGTTGGAGGCTGTGTTGTTGTAGGAGGTTGAGTTGTCGGAGGCTGAGTTGTTGGAGGTGGAGGAGGCTGAGTTGTCGGAGGTTGAGTTGTCGGAGGCTGTGTTGTCGGAGGTTGAGTTGTCGGAGGCTGTGTTGTCGGAGGTGGAGGAGGCTGAGTTGTCGGAGGTGGGGGAGGCGGAGGAGTTGTTGGTGGGAGTGTTACGTTTCTTGTAGTTGTTGGAGGCTGTGTTGTTGTAGGAGGTTGAGTTGTTGGAGGTGGCGGAGGCTGTGTTGTCGGAGGCTGAGTTGTCGGAGGTTGTGTTGTCGGAGGTTGAGTTGTCGGAGGTGGCGGAGGTTGTGTTGTTGGAGGTGGAGGAGGCAGTGTTGTCGGAGGTTGAGTTGTCGGAGGTGGAGGAGGCTGTGTTGTCGGAGGTTGAGTTGTTGGAGGTGGAGGGGGCTGTGTTGTCGGAGGTTGAGTTGTCGGAGGTGGAGGAGGCTGTGTTGTCGGAGGTTGAGTTGTTGGAGGTGGAGGAGGCTGTGTTGTCTGAGGCTGAGTTGTCGGAGGTTGTGTTGTCGGAGGTTGAGTTGTCGGAGGAGTTGTTGGAGGGAGTGTCACGTTTCTTGTAGTTGTTGGAGGCTGTGTTGTTGTCGGAGGTTGAGTTGTCGGAGGCTGTGTTGTCGGAGGTTGAGTTGTCGGAGGCTGTGTTGTCGGAGCCTGAGTTGTCTGAGGTGGCGGAGGCTGTGTTGTCGGAGGCGGAGGAGGCCGTGTTGTCTGAGGCTGAGTTGTCGGAGGTTGTGTTGTTGGAGGTTGAGTTGTCGGAGGTGGGGGAGGCGGAGGAGTTGTTGGAGGGAGTGTCACGTTTCTTGTAGTTGTTGGAGGCTGTGTTGTTGTCGGAGGTTGAGTTGTCGGAGGCTGTGTTGTCGGAGGTTGAGTTGTCGGAGGCTGTGTTGTCGGAGGCGGAGGAGGCTGTGTTGTCGGAGCTTGAGTTGTCGGAGGCTGTGTTGTCGGAGGCTGTGTTGTTGGAGGTTGAGTTGTCGGAGGTGGGGGAGGCGGAGGAGTTGTTGGAGGGAGTGTCACGTTTCTTGTAGTTGTTGGAGGCTGTGTTGTTGTCGGAGGTTGAGTTGTCGGAGGCTGTGTTGTCGGAGGCGGAGGAGGCTGTGTTGTCGGAGCTTGAGTTGTCGGAGGCTGTGTTGTCGGAGGCTGAGTTGTTGGAGGCTGTGTTGTCGGAGGCGGAGGAGGCCGTGTTGTCGGAGGTTGAGTTGTCGGAGGCTGTGTTGTCGGAGGCTGAGTCGTTGAAGGTGGAAGAGGCTGAGTTGTAGGAGGCTGAATTGTAGTTGGTACTGTTGCTGGTTGTGTTACTGGCAATGGTGATCCAATAATACAATGGGCCTTAAAACATTGTTTTATTTTTACAATAAAATAAGTAACTATTTTACTAGGACTTTTAATTTCCTTTATTTTCGAAATTACTACCTCATTTACAATTATCATCGCATTCGGATCCTGTGTTGTACCAAATCTAGTCCATGATTGTGTTGATCCATTATACTGAATACAATAGAGAAGAGCGTCTACTCGTGTAAAGTTTGGGACCCAAGCCATCAGATATCCTTGGTTTCCAAACTGAAATTAAAGATTTCTCACTAACATTATAGGTTTATCCTTACAGCCACAATAGCATTTGGTGGAGAATTACACGTAACCATAAGTTTTGCACATCCAGCTGGCGCTGTAAATGCACTACTGCTTATATTCGTTAATCGCGTATTATCAGGTGTCATTGTGATTTGGCTGGGAACACAGCCTGATGCACACTGCCAGGGACTTGGTGGTAAGCTGTTATTAGCTAAAACAAAAATTTACTTATTGGATAAATGATTGAGATAAGAGAACAAACGCGATTGAGTTGTGGCTATCAATGCTGTTGTTGTAACAACAGACATTGTTGTATTTGTTTGTACAGGCATCATTGTAGTTGGAGGTAAGGTGGTAGGCCCAACAGCCGGTGTCGTAGCCATAGTTGTCAATGGATCATAAGGCCAGTTGCAGAAATCTTGCTGACAAACACATTCTTGATCATCAGTTTGATTAGTAAGTTTATTACATGCTATACTCTTCGTGCCTTCCCAAGATGTTGCACAATACGAGCGTGGTGCTGCTGATCTTCCTAATACCGAAAATCTTTCCATCTTAAAAAGATATCCTTTAAACCCACGTGTTATACAGTATCTTCCAGTACAATACTTTCTTCCATCGCACGTAACATTAAAATTTGCCATTCTTCGACTTCCATCAGCATTTCTAATAAGCGGTGTACCACATTCAAAACATGTAAAATTTCCAGAATCAGAAGGCCTTGCAATATTGGTAAGTGTTCTAAAACAATTTAGAATATTGTAGTTATTAATGACCATTTTTAACCTATTCAACGAAGCAAAAAAGTTGGGATTATTAGGAGTATTACAAAAATTATCAGTACATTGGCAATACATTGGTTGAGTATTTGACGAACAAAAAGTTGATATGTTTGCAGGCAATGTTGTTGTGGCATTTGTGGGTGCTTGACAACTTGATAGCCAACTTCCGTCAGAGTTTATAGCTTTAGGGAAAAAATGAAAAATAAATAGGCTTAATAGGAACTCCCTGATACGCCCCCCCCCCCTCCAATACCCGAGACATTAATCTATCATACGTTTACACGAATGGAGGATCTGAGAAAGTAATATCCCTAGTCAATATACACCTCATTATAATATCCAATTTTTGGGATCAAAGATGTAAGTAATGCCCGACTGTTCTCAAATCAGGTAACTACCTAAATAACAATAATTTCCAACACAAACAGTATGCAATCCAAGAGTTGTTCCATTATTTGGTGAAGAGCCACCTCCCATATAACAATAAACATCGGCCCTTATAATAATAGGTAAAGCTATTAAAATTAACGAAGAAAATAAATTAATATAAAATTTATTCCAAATAAAATATGTTCTCATTTTTATAAAATTTTGTTTTTGAGAGGGAATATGATACGTTGTTAATGCTCTGATAAATTTTAAAAAATATTCAGAAAGTACTTTTAAGTGTGTTTATATTTAATAAAATAATATTTAATTGGTATTTATAAAATGGAATTTGTTAAAATAATATATTCATTAAATACTCAAAAATGTGTATTAATTGATTATATATCCCTTTTTTAATCCAACAGCAAAAAAAACATTAAATTTTAAATTTAATCTAACGTGATAATTTATGCTCTGAAATTTAAAAAAAATTAAAACTCATACACATTCAATGAATATGTAGTTATTTGTTTTTTATTTTTTTTGTCAAAATCTAAATTTCATTTGTCAGTCAGGCCAAACATTAAAAATGCCCAAGACCGAAAATTTTCCAAGACTCAAGACAAAGACATCAATACAAAGCCTGAACCCCCCCTCCCCCCAAAAGATATAAATTTTTAAATTCTCAACTAATTTTAAGACCCCTGACCTAAGACTACTTTCTTCTTTGTTCAAACACGTAAAAACAAAAAGCACAGAAACTTTTATACTTGACACAAAGCAAATAAAAAATATAAATGAAGCACGGAGTCAATGTCAAGCAGCGATTTGAAAAGTTAATAACTAAAAATATATAAGAAAGTAAGAAATAAAATAAATGGATGGGGGGGGGGCACTAATAATTGTGCCAAAATATCAGGATATCATATATAAATTACTACAAAGATT
Organism: Meloidogyne incognita; assembly: GCA_036172945.1. Lineage (NCBI taxonomy): Eukaryota > Metazoa > Nematoda > Chromadorea > Rhabditida > Meloidogynidae > Meloidogyne > Meloidogyne incognita. The sequence continues at coordinate 144,358 of JARQAC010000029.1, read as the reverse complement.
ATAAAAAAGACGACAATAAAATACTGTGGATTCAAAGAAAATATTTTTTGGTATCTGACAAAAGCTTGGCGTTATGTTAAATTGTTTTTATTGGGTATTCAAACTTTGACGGAGTAATTTATTAGTGAGGTAGATTCCGATGAAAATTGCCACATTTTTAGAGGTGTCGAAATACCAAAAAATACCTAGAATACGTGATAAGTACCGTAATACCTGTTTTTAATCGCTATTTTTTAAGATATTTTTCCGAACTTGCTATTAAAGGATGTCATAATAATACAGGTTTTACGGGGTATTTAGAGGAACTAAACATATAAAATGCAAAATCAGTTCAGGGATATCATCTTTAATTTATGTACAAATTAAACTTCCAAGTTCATTTAATATCAATGGATAAATAAACTCCCACGAAAGATTTTTAATGGTATCCAAGAACGAATAAAAATTTTTTTATAATTGTAAAGAGGATGAATCATCTTCTAATCCATCAACCAAAAAGGGGAAATTAGTGGAAGAAAATGAACTATCTGGGTGATCCTGGTAAAACATTTCATCTCCATCATTTATCAGAACTTGCTCATCATCTACTGTATCCATCATCCATTGTTGTTGTTCTAGACCATAATCAAAAGAGTGAGGATCTTGTTGATATTCTTCAAAATCACCTTCAAAGTGAAATGAATATAATTCTTCCACGATTTTTTATATTTGCTTACCATTGCCTAAACCATTCTTCTGGCACAATGGCAACATTGGAGACTCAACATTTTCTTCATAACACTCCTCATTGATGTCTTGATATTTCTCATAATTGGAGTATGAATTGTTAGCTAAAATGTCGGAAGAGCAGTTATAAAAAGTAGAAGATGAGGAAGCAATAGAATGCGGCTGACGGTACTGTTCTTCTTTGAAGGGGCTTGGCACCTAGAAAATTTTTTAGCTGAATAGATCAAGCCTTATAATACCTCATGTAAGGCGCCGAGTAAACCGTTATCCGAAATGTAATCGCTGCTTGAGATTGACTGATGCTGTTGGTATAGTGATTGACTTTGTGTGCCTGTGCTTTGTTTGTTGGTATTTTTGTGGTGTTTTTGGTAGTTTTTATGGGTTTGTTGGTTAAATGTTGGTGTATGAACAATCGTTGGTTGACTGCAATAATTGTGGGGACTTAATGCAGCTAATGCTGCTGAGGAACTATGTGACAATCTTCCTCGTCCGCTGACTCTGTGCCGCTCAGCTCCTCCTCGCTCGATAGAGAAACGCTGCTGTTCATGTATATATTGCTGTTCATCTGTGCCAAAGTCGAATTCCTCCGAATACTTAAAAGAAAGCTTTTCCAAAATTTTAAGAAAATTTAAGTAACCGCTCTTGCTTCAACCGACTCTTCGACTTTACATTGCACGTCTCTCGCGTGCGCATTAACAAATGTGCCACTAATTGCCGTTGGGGGCTGTTGCACAGACGAAGAAGCTTGGCGTTGTCCATCAACACCATCCTGCGCAGCAATGCCTTCTTCAATGACTTCGTTGCAGAAGCGGTCCACATCGACTGGAACGTCCATTTCTGAAAATAAAATTCAAATATAGACTGCTAAAGTTTATATGCCTTCGAAAAGCTCGTCGAAGATATTTTGCAATCCTTGGACGTCTTCGCCGTCTCCCTCTTCTCGCATACAATCGACCAGAGTGCCGTAAACACCTTGATCAAGCATGCTATCCTGACTGCATTCTGCTGTTGACGACCATTGGACATTATTGTCATTTTGCCTCTGTTGCTCTTCAACTTGGATTGCATTTTGTCCATAACTTCCCCCGTTTTCTTCATTCCCTCCTCTGGCACAGATTCCCGTTCCCACGGCAGGAGAGCGTTAAAGGATGCTGCAGACCCTAGAGAATCACGATTAAGAGATGAGGGATTGTTGAGCTTGAGGGAAGGTGAAGACTGATGCAATGAGTTGTTGGTAGTTGATTGATGAGAGGCAATAGATGATTTTAAATCAACTGAGTTAGGTAGAGGTTGATTCTAGAATTTGAAGGTTAGTCTTAGAATTTGAAGAAACTACTGTATTATCTCTTGTTTAGTTAGACTGCTCAGGAATACTTTGGTTTATGTCCCCCCTTGTCCCTCTTCCTATTTTCAAGTTAAGTCAGATGACAATTTAAAAAAATAACCAGTACCATTATCTGTGTCTGTTCTTGACCAAAATTTTTCACATTTGTATGACTACTATATTGGTATTGTTGTTGCTTATCTTCTACTGTCGCCATTAAAATCTCCTGTTTTGGAAAAATAAGGGGTTTGTGCTGAATAATATTTTCTTGTGGAATATTTTGAATAATTCTTCCATCATTCGGACCATTTTGAGAGGCCAGAAGCTGTGCGTTCTGTGCCTGAAGAAATCTTAATTCTCCACGTAGACGGCTAATCTCTTGAATGGCACGTTTCAATGATTCCTCCAAGCGCTTATTTGTTTCTTTTTTGCGATCACGTGCTGCCTGTGCAGCAATTCTTTAATTAAAAATTTTTAATGTTAACTAGCATAATGGGAGAATCTACCTATTTTTCTGTTTTCGCCTAAGTAATTTTTGTTCCATAGTTAAATTGCTAAGGCGTTCCCTTCGCCTAGGCTGTTCCAAATCACTAATACGTTGTCCAGCACTTTCATCTAGTAATCTACAAACTTCCCCAATATCTAATTCATTGTCCTCCTCAGAAAGTTGTTGCTGGTTTTGAGAAATATTATCTGGAATGAACACTTGAGGTTGTTGTGAAGTAAATGATGAATGACTATTGTTACTATTAAGATTTGTCCGCATAGGTTGGAGCGAAATAAAATCAGCATTTGTGGACGCTGGAGCTATCGGTTGAATCTAAAATTTATACGGATTATTATTTCTAGAGATCGGCACTGGACGAGATCCCGTACAGGATTTTACCTCTGATCCCTTCCCGGAATCAGGATTATGAGCGTTAAAGGATCACAGGGACCTCGGGATTTACGGGGATTAAACACATGGGAGCTTTCCCCGCTCGACCTTTTGAAGCTCAAACCTCAAAAGCTCAATGCCGTTACAGGATCCCCGTTACAGGATCCCGGGATGCAAGTTTAAATTTCAATCTTCAAATACCTGATAATGAGTCAACGGACTCTGTCCGGGTGTTGCAATCACGGGCGCCAAATAAACACGTCGTGAAGTATCCGTATTCTTAGGGACCTAAACTTTATTAATATACCAAATCTAAAATAACATTTTAAACCATTCCATGAAGTCGGACAGAACGTCGGTCATTCAAAATCCTCCCACCAACTGCTCCTGTTCTAATCATTCTTATTGGCCTTTGTCCTTGTAATGTTAGTGGAATTTCAGTAGTCGCTGTAAAATTGCGCGGAAGAATGTACACGTTGCTCATAATTTTTAAAACTTTATTACTCCAATAAATATACGTATATTTTTTTCTATTTTTGCTGCCTGCTGTTGTCAGTTTCCAAACATAAAAATATTTTTAAAAAACAAAATGTTCTGCTGCTCTCTCAAAAACGCTGCTATCTCAACAATTAAACATTTACTAAACCCTGTTCCGCGGCCTCAACCGCAGTTGCAGCCAACTCAAATGACACGTCAGCACAAATAAAATGAATATGAAAAGAATGGCGACTATGGTGTGTCTATATAAAACTGGGTAATATAAACGTGGAATGCTGGGAAAGAGAGATTATGGAAGAAATAGGGCAGATGAGAGAGTAAGAGAAAAAAAAGGATACTGTATAAAAATTACTGTAAAGACATAACGCCAGAGAAAAACTGTCCAAGGACAAAATGCCATAGAGGAAATTGTCCAAGGTTACTTTGACCAAAGGCAAGGTGCCATGGTCGAAGTTCAAGGATTTGACCTACAGTATATAGGTGAATTATGCCTATATTTTTAAGAAAATATTGGAATTTAAAAGCAAAATTCGAGGCCAAACAAAAAAAATATAATTTTATTTGTACATATTTTATAAAAATCTCTTTTTTATCAATTGTTTTCTCATAAGTACTTTACGTTCATAACAAGACTTGACGAGTGTCTCAATTTCAGAACAGCTTGCTGTAGGTAAATACATTTTAACAAAGGCACAATTATTTCGGACAAATGAAAGTACTGAACTTGGAGATGCACCATATAATTGAGCATAACTTGAAATCTTTAAATTGTGATTTTAAATTGCGATAAGGATAATTTAGAGTACCATTCTGCAGTGTTCAGGCGATAATAGTAATGGACGCCCTTGAGAATCACGCGGCGGCATTTTTACTTCCCTAAGTTTTTGCTGCTGTTGTGGGTATGTAATGAAGTTTTGATTTATTAATTCATTCTTTTCATTTTGTTTTGCCTTGTTTAATGTATTAACATCTTAAATAAATTTTTGGATTCTTGAAAACAAAGAAAAACTCTGCTTACTTTCGTCAACCGTATTTCGATTCAACGCAATATTGTTCTCCTTACTAGCATATTCTTTAGCAATATTTTGTTCTTTTGTGTTAACTATCTGTTTCTTAGACGGTTGAATTACCGGTTTATTTGTTGTTACTAAACTATTTGTTTGAGTGATTAATTTTGTTAATCCTGGAAATACTCTTGCTCGAGGAGAACCTCCATAACTCACATTTTTTTGAGGAATTCTCTTTGAAAGATAATTAAATTGGCCTTGAAAATCTCCTAGAAAAAACCTGCATCTTAGGGATTTGTGGTGATTTTGTAGTAGTTATTGAATTAATATCCTCATCACTATACAAATCTTCCTCAGATTCTTCTCCCTCTTCTTCCTCAAATTTTTCATTATCGCTTATATTTTCATCAATATGTTGTTTTCTTTGTTTTGCTTCAAAAGACGCAGAGTAGTCCACAGAATTTTGATTATTTACAGATTCTGCTTCATTCATTCGATTAGAATCTTTTGTTGAAAACTTAGCTTGAACCTTTATTTTTTAAAATTATAAAAATTACAGTATCCTTTTTAAAATACACACCAAGGCAATTCTATTACCGTATGTGCTCGAATAATTACCTCTGTCAATTGTGCTCGAATAAACCTCTTTCAAATAATTTTCGCTATCAATGGTTGAAATAATTATCCATGGGTAATTATTTGAACATATACGGTACCTATTAAATATCTTTGATTAATTAAAAAATTTTACTGCAGGTATTGTCTCCCATTCTGTTTCTTTATTATACGAAGATCCAGAAGAAATGTGTTTTGAATCAGGTATATATACATCTTCATGATGTTCTTTTTGAGGAGAAGTTTCATAATCATCAATATACTATTAAATAAACATTCAAAACTCAGTGTAGCATGAAAATTACCTCAATAATAGGTGTTTTAGTCGTTTCTTGTTGTTCATTTTCTAACAAATATTGGGAATTAGTTCCTTCAGACCTCCTCGGATTTTCGCTCCTTCCAACATCTTCCCAGCCTAGAAATCTTCCAAAATTTTAGAAAATAATTGAAATTACCCATTATATTATTTTCATTTCCGTCTTTTAAAAATCCAGCAAAATAACTTCGCTGTTCGAGAGCTGCTTTTGCCGAATCTGATAAATATTGTTTTTTATTTTGTTGTTGTTGACCTTCAACAATTTGTTCTTCCTCCTCATCTTCAACCAGAAAACATTTATATCTTTTCGGTTTCTCCTTTTTAATCCCTTCATTTTCTTCTGTTTCAGTCTGCCTTATTAAACGTTGTGATTGTTTCGACAATTTGGGTATTTTTAAAATATTACTAGGCTTTTTGGAGTTAATTGTGTTCATTTGACGATTGATGCTTGTTGAACTTCTAAACAAATTCAAAAATAAAATTTCAAATCAATTAAGAAGGTTATCAAGTCCCCAAACCAGGGGTGTGCCAAGAAAGGCACATTTTCCACCATTCCCGAATCTCTCTTTGCAAACCTTGTTTTTCTGACTAAATTTCTAAATAAAAAAAACAAACAGTGTACTTGCTTCAGTGAAATAATTTGATAAAAAGTAATTTAACAGAATAAAATAATTAACGCAAAAAATAATCAAATTATCTCCATCAATTATTCGCATTCTACACAATCATAAATTTAAATACTTTTGTGTTGTTAATTCACAAATTTAAAAAATAAAAATATAACAAATTTTATGTTCATCAACAATTTTAGGATTAAATATTTAAAAGAAAAACAAGTGTTTTAATGATTAAAAATTAAAGAATGCGGAGATTTATCCTTTAGAAGGTTAGTAGTTTCTTCAAAAAAGGAGATCATTTCCCCTCTATTTCTAATCTAAAAGAAACAAAAATAAATGTAGGTGAAGAATTAAAAAAAGCGGCAAGGATTTGTCTATTCTAGATTATAATAAAGGGTAATTGCACTGAAAAGACAGGTTCCGGTAGTTTATTTTCCGAAGGTTTGCGATATTATGCAAGTGAAAGTGAATATTGAAAAGGAAAATAAATTGTAAACTTTTCTGACATTAAATAAAGGTGCGAAAATAAATTTTGTTTAGATTAATATTTAGATAAAAATGAAAAATCAAAACCGGAAAGGTTTAAAGAAATTGTTTTAAGCTAGTTTTTGTCAGTCCGAGGGGCCCGATATTTGCCAATGTCGACGTGCACAAGAATAACGTATATCTGAAGTAGAAAGGGATAACCTAGGGAGGTAGACAACTAAAAGCTCACCTAAATAGGGTTGCCAGCTCGGTCGAATCTAAACTCGAAAGACCGAGCGATCCGAGGCTGCTTATCTCGAAAATGACTCGTATGACTCACGCAAAAAACCCCCAAACTCGAAAACGAACAGAATTAAAGTAATCCAAGTTCGAAAAGAATGCATAGATAAACTTCGGCTCGAATCGAAAATAGCAACCCTGCCCCCTAAACAATTTAAAATGTTTATGAACTCTAAAACAAAACAAAAATTCAAAAAAAAGCTTTATCCTTCTCGAAACAACAATTGATGAAATCAAAAATATCTAAAGTTTAAATGATAAACAATGTTTAATGAAAAAAAGTGTGTTGGAAAAAAAAATAAGTATAAAATCGAGAAATTATAATTTAATTCATTTCTAAATTAAGAGAAAAAAAATTCGAAGAGAAAAAAATTTAAAGAAAAAAAAATCAAAAAATATAGTATGTTTTTTTGAGATTATTTATGTTTTTATGTATTTTTTGTGTTTTTTTTTAATTTCAATATTTTTTTTTGTTTTTTATATTCTATTATTTTTGATTTTTTTTTGTATTTTGAGATGAAAAATTTGAAATAATTTATAAAACGGTACTTATTGAGGTCAAAAATTGAAATGAAAAATAATTCACAAAAGCAAGAGAATGTTAAGTAGTTTTTTAACATTTAAGTAGGATAATCATTTAAGTAGGGTCCATTAAATCCCCTTGCTCATGTGAATATTGAGATGGGAACAAAGCAATGTTTGTATAGGGTATTTTGTTCGAAAAAATCTATGTATACTTTTATTATAATTTAAATTTTCTAAAAAGCAAAAAACACACACATCAACCCAAATTTTCCATAAACTTCTTTACAATATCGAACAAATGCAATTTAATTTTGCCCATTTCTTCACACGTCTTTCCAGATAAATTAAAAGGTGCGTACTGTAAATAAAGCTCCACGGCATAGTCTGGGCCTAACAATCCATCCATCAAAGCATTTTTGTCCATAACAATAAATCTTTTGAAATTTTCTGATAATCCTGGGTTTGAACGTCTGCAAGGAAAATAAGGTGAAAAATGGGAAAAATTTGACCTCAAAATGACTGCTTAATCTCTTTAAAGGGGGTATAAAGGAGCATTAAGATGTGAGAAAAATTTAATGTTTTATAGAATACTTATGGGAAATAAGAACGGCAAAACATTTTGTTCCTAATTACACTGAGAAGTACATAAGTTTTCGACAAAAGGCAAAATTTAGGATTAATTAAAAAATTCTCCCTTAATTATTCAAAAAATTAGTAACTCACTCAACATCACTCGACTGATCATTTTGTAATTTAATTGGATGAGATACACAACTTAAATTTAAAAAATTTCATTAATATTAAAATTTTTACTTTTCTCCTAGCAAGTCTTTCGCATCAAAGCCTAAATTTTTTGAGTCGATCTTAACATGTACCAAATTTCTGTTAGAGCACCTAAAAATAAAGGGGAATATATGAATGAGAAAAATACAGTACTTTAATTTTGACTCCGTAGAACTCCGTTCTCCAATGATTTTGTCTGTTTGCGATGATTTATCAAATACAATCTTTGCTTCAAACTCACGAACTGTATTCACCTAAAAATACTAGATTAAATACTGTAAGATATGGCATAGCCCGAGGATGGACTGGATAGACTTCGAAAGGAGTGGTGGACATTTTAAGAACACACATTAAGTATAAAGACCTCAACCCTTTGAGTATAAAGACCTCAACCCTACAACAATAATTGATATTAGTAACGACCAATTATGAGTTTTATTAAAATTTCGCGTAAGAATGTTTGGATGGTTTTTATTAGAGAGTGGGGTAATAGTGTCGTTTCAAGTCAACCTAAGTGGGGCTGGTAACGACACTATTACCGAGAGTGGGCTTATATTTTTCTATGGTTCTCCTCGGGTGGGCTTATATTAGAGATTGGCTTCTAATAGAACAGGGCTCATATTGGATCATTTACGGTAATGTCAAAGTCACCGAAGGTTTTGCTAATTTTCCTTTGAGTGATCTAATTTTATCCTTGCACTTCTCCAATTTTCGTTTTCTTCTGTCAGCTTTTCTCTTCACGTTTCGGAAACTGTCTGCATCAACAACTAATCGGGTTTTCTGTCCATCTACTGTTGATTCTTCAATAACGATGCAGTTGACGATATTATTTGTACTGCGTTGCTGTAGACGATCGTATTTGACCTGTTAAAAAACAAATCAATATTACAGAAAATGCATCCTTTTAGCCGAACAACACCACTATCAATAAAATAAACTGACCTTTTCTCGAGCCAATTCCTCAATTAGATTGGTTTTGTCCTTAAACAGAGCTTTCTTTGATTTTCTAAGACGTTTATTTTCGCGAGTCAATTTTTCAACTTCTAAGTTTGCTTCAGTCAACTTAACAGCATCACTCTTCTTTTCCTTCGTTAACTTGTTGCATTTCCTATTAAGTCTGTCGGCATTGATATGGGAGATAATGCATGTTTTATTAACACAACTCAGCTCAAGCTTGGCTTTTGATTTTTTCTGAACATTGGAATTAGTATTGTAAGAAGTGTGACGTTAAACCTTTGAAGAGAATTTTGCCAATTTTGTTTGGTTTACGCTTGTCATTTTGTTGAAGTTTGATTTTGACTTGGTCCCATACTTCATTGTTTGAATGTTTCTCGGTTTGCTCATTTCACTATCCAATAGATATTTATCATAACAGCATTTACAAACATGTTTTATTCAAACCTACCTGTTTCATCAGCGTCCAATTATTATAGTTATTAATATAGTTCGTGAGGAATAAGTCGACTTATATTAAATTTAAATTTCAGACCGAAAAATATTCAAAAAGTAAAATAAATACAATTCGAAATTTTCTTTTGTTTTTCAATTAAATTTTAATTATAAAGAAAAAATTTACCAACCTAAATATGCACACGATATTGCTTCAGACAAATCTTTTTGAGAACTGATGAAGAATAAAATAGGTGATAATAGAAAATTTCCGTTGTTCAGGCGTGTAAATAGCGACGAAATTATTTGCTTGAAGATTTTATGATAGGTCAATTATTAAGAATAAAATATATTAAAATCTAAAATTAAAAAATTTATTAATAATTTATTAAATAATAATTATTAAATCGCATTAAAACATTAATGAAAATTATAATAATCCAAACACAACGAATCACGATAAAATGCTAACTTCGCCCACACTTGTGCTGACTTACTCACGTATGAATAAGCGTCGTTTCGACCGTAATAAAATTTAGAAAATGCATTGAAATGAAACAAAAAACGTAAAACAAATTAAAAATAATGCTCGGAAAAAATTATAGTTGTGGTCACTGCTGTGAACATTGGTCTGATTCACAAAGCCGAGATGTAAATCTTTAAATATGGATTAGTAAAAAAATACATAGAATAAAACAATAACAAAAAAATAAAATACATAAATAATAAAACAATCATAAAACAATAGCAAGAAAGGATGCAATACCCGGGAATCGATTTTGTTGGTTGAAGGAGAGTAGAACCAACACAAATCATGAAAGTAATAATGAAAATAACCTCTAATCAAACTTTTCCATTTATAGAGAAAATGATTCTTCCCAGTACTCATGTTTAAATACCAAAAATTAATCCTTTTTGACTGTTTGTAGGCAAAATATAGAAAGGCATTGGGAGGAACAAATACCGAAGGCATTTTTTACTAATTAATCCTCTTTGATAATTACCTCAGGAGGATTAAGGGAAAGAGATGTGATATTTGCCTTGAGAAAAATATCGGGAAAAAGGAGCGTCATCAAAATTATTGCCAAAATTGCCAGGGATTATATTTGTATTCAAAACCTTTAAACACAACGGCACGACAGAACAAACCAAATATGTTTACATCTATTCATTTCATGCATTTCGCAGGAATCCATAATTCTGATCTGAAAATAAAAATAGTAATTGAGAACAAAATTTGATGAGACCAATTACATTGTAAATTTATGAGAAATACAGAAAATTTTCCGGTAAATTAATCATTGATCCCATCAATTATTAAAAACCTGAATGGCCTGAATGCAAAGACCGGATTATCAACCATACTCCAACATTAAAACACACTAGAACCTTCAAAGAACCAGAACTGACATAAGAACAAAGAAACACGGAAAAGAATAAAGGAAAAATAAATCCAAGAATGAGCAAAATAATACTCAGCTCGCGCTTAAATAGGGGGCCAAAACGCACGCTTGGACGCACGCATCCAATTCTTTCCAGCTTTTCCAGCATTTTTATATTGTGGTTAGAGAATGTTTATTATTGTCAAAACAATGTTAGACACTATAAATTGAAGAAGTGTGCATAGAGCAATGTAAAAATCAATAAATACCAAGCGAAGCGAGACATTTGAGTCTCACATCCATCGCCATTTCTTAATTTGTCCTAGACTGAGTTAGTCACTCTGAACAAAAGTCTCAATTCGTCCAAATGAACAAAACGCATAATTCGTACCATCTCAATTCGTCCATTACAAAAACGCCCAATTCGTCCTAAAAGACAAAAATGGTTAATTCAGCCCAACTTAGTGCGTTCAATCTAATTTTTTTGAAGTGAAAGTTTAAAGTATGCACTTTCTAAAAATATTAAGAATAAACTATTATTTAATTCTTTTTCGAAAAAATTTCCTTTGTTTAACTTATACTTTTTAAAACTTTTCAATTGCTTTTTTTATTTTAAAATTTTTAAAATTAATGTTTAAACATTTTTTTGAATTATGCCGAGTTGGCATTTTAAAAAATATTTTATTAACTTCCTCAATTTCCTTAACTTTTAATATAATTAGCAGTTAAATAAATATAAAAAAATCTTATACCTCTCTATTTTATTGAAAATTTTAGAAATATTAGGCATATTAAAAAAAAGTTTTCTCTAAACTTCCTGTCTCAAAAAGTCTTAACAAGCTTGTCATGTTGGCAGATAAATTTTGGATGAATAAAAAGCGGCGGAAATTTACTTTATTCATCATAATACTTTAATCTAAATGAAATTCAGCCAATTATTTGTTCTTTTAATAATTGCTTTACAATTTTTGGTTGCTCAAGGGCTGATTTACGATGCGGTTTGAAGACTACTTACAATTTAAATTTTCATAAAAAAATAAATTTTAGAAAGTAATAGCTAAAGGAAAAGGAAGTGGTTCAGGGCGCTGAATAAATAACTGTCTTGGGCAACTATCTAATAAACAAACAATATCTTGATGCAATTGATAAAAAAAATAACCTAAGTATCGAAAAATGTTTTTATGGGAAATAAAAGATTTATCTTAATTTAAAATCTAGTAAATTTGTCAATTCTGCTTTTCTTCAATTTATGACTGGATTAGGTACAGGGTTTTTGTTTCCTTGTTGGATATTAACTCCAACACCGTTTATCGTTGATACACGATTATTTCTTAAAACTTTTTTAATTAGTTTTAGACAATCATTCCTTATCGTTTTGTTCAATGCCAAGTAAATAATTGGAGGAAACCCTGAAAATTATTTAAATTTTAGAAACAAATTTTTGTAACTTGCCGTGAATGTGAAGCCTGAAATAGAGTTAGAATATTTCAAAGATATGAAATTTTAATTAAGTTACCAAGAAAATTGTGCCAAAATAATCATCCATCGTTCGGGTGTTATATGTTGCATTACGGAATATATAGAACCACAAATTGTGTTCATTAAGGAAATAACAAAGACTTGAAGGAATGTCTAACAAAAATTATTAAAAATCCTTTAAGCGTATTAAAATTACCAATTTCTCAGCGCGACTAATTGAAACGGAACTATTAATATTTGAGTTAGAATGGCGCAAAGCTTGATTCTTTATAAGAAGCGATAAAGCAAACAAAAGATAAATTCCGGGTGAAAGGATGGCAACGGAGAGATCGTGAATAATGTGAAAGTCATAGTTAAACTTTGAATGTATTTTCAAGTTATATTTAGGTAATATGTTACAACCTCTTTTTTAATATCCTCCTTATATCCAATAAATGGATTGAAGAACCATGCAAAATAAATTCCAGAAAAAACAATTGCCTTGGCAAAAAATAGCCAATATAAAGCATATAGGGAACATATTGTTAACCACAAATGTGTGCGAATTCCTTTGAAAAGCATTTCAGCTATCTTAGGTGCTAGAACTTCAAGACAACGATTAATGGCCAGAATCTTAAATTTTATTTTAAATAAATTCTATTGGATAAAGTGACTTTCGGACAAATTAGATATAACATCTATTAGAGATCGAGCTCCATAAGGCCTAAATAAGATTAATCCAGACCTTCGTTTTTCCTAGATCCAGAGTCAAGATCAAGGTAATTTTCAGAGTTCCTTGATTTTTCTTTGACCTTAGTTTTTCTTGACCCATGGTCAAGAATCCGGTCAAGGTTCTCACTCAAAATTAAAGCCAAGGTTTTCCTAAAAATCTCGATCTCTAATATTTATCAACATACAATATCAGCGGTGCTTTCTGCAATCCATAAAGCTTAAATAAAATTTATAGTTTAAAATTCTAAATTTAGTAACATAGCGATATAGACCCAACAATATAGATCAGAGTAGGATACGAGCAAAAGATAGCTCCTTGTAAGGAAAGCCAGGTTTGAATAAATCCAATAATTACTAATGCATTAATATCAATTATCCCAATATAGAAAAGTATTGAATAACAATCATTTTTCCAATGATGGTTCCAAATTGAGTACAAACAGGGCAAATAAAGTAAAAAATATATCGTTGCCAATGTTAAATTAATTAAAGCTAAGGGTGTTGAACGGCGTTGTTCTAGAGGTATTGTCTCGATTGTTATACTACTACAGTTGTAGAGACGTTGATATTCGTTGGGTTTGAAGAGAAAAAGCTCCATTTCGAATGTGCACTTTTTCTTTTTTTTTAATTTAAATAAATTTTCTGACACATGTAAATATTTTTTACATTAAAATTTTATTAAAATTAATGTAAACAAAGTTTCAACTAGCAATTTTTATTTAATAATCTCCTAGGGGAATTAAATTAGTAATTAATGACGACAATAAACTTTTATTTTATTAAAATATATAAAAAATATTTATTTTTTAAATAATAATTTTGATTTAATAATTATTAACAAAGTTAGGATTGAATTTTAATTAAAAAATGAATTTTTAATGATAGAGCTTATTAAATCTTTGATTTTAATGAATGATATTTTAAGTCAAAATTGGAGGTACTGATGATCTAAATTATTAATATATATTTTTTTATTTTATTAATTATTATCCAAATTAGTCGATACAATTCAATCTATGTTTTACTTAATAATTCAAAAATATTTCACATGCCTTGAATTTTATAATCAGATTTTTTTTCACTGATAAACGAATTTTTGAAGTTTCAAATTCCCAAAAAATACACTTTAGTGACTAAATATGGTATTGTTACTCTACAGTAAGTCGATGAAAAAATCTTAACCGGTAATTTTTAAATACAGTTTTTAATGCTGATTCGAATGATATACTATTTATCTTTATCAGATTTTTTTCACTGATAAACGAATTTTTGAAGTTTCAAATTCCCAAAAAATACACTTTAGTGACTAAATATGGTATTGTTACTCTACAGTAAGTCGATGAAAAAATCTTAACCGGTAATTTTTAAATACAGTTTTTAATGCTGATTCGAATGATATACTATTTATCTTTATCAGATTTTTTTTCACTGATAAACGAATTTTTGAAGTTTCAAATTCCCAAAAAATACACTTTAGTGACTAAATATGGTATTGTTACTCTACAGTAAGTCGATGAAAAAATCTTAACCGGTAATTTTTAAATACAGTTTTTAATGCTGATTCGAATGATATACTATTTATCTTTATCAGATTTTTTTCACTGATAAACGAATTTTTGAAGTTTCAAATTCCCAAAAAATACACTTTAGTGACTAAATATGGTATTGTTACTCTACAGTAAGTCGATGAAAAAATCTTAACCGGTAATTTTTAAATACAGTTTTTAATGCTGATTCGAATGATATACTATTTATCTTTATCAGATTTTTTCACTGATAAACGAATTTTTGAAGTTTCAAATTCCCAAAAAATACACTTTAGTGACTAAATATGGTATTGTTACTCTACAGTAAGTCGATGAAAAAATCTTAACCGGTAATTTTTAAATACAGTTTTTAATGCTGATTCGAATGATATACTATTTATCTTTATCAGATTTTTTTTCACTGATAAACGAATTTTTGAAGTTTCAAATTCCCAAAAAATACACTTTAGTGACTAAATATGGTATTGTTACTCTACAGTAAGTCGATGAAAAAATCTTAACCGGTAATTTTTAAATACAGTTTTTAATGCTGATTCGAATGATATACTATTTATCTTTATCAGATTTTTTTTCACTGATAAACGAATTTTTGAAGTTTCAAATTCCCAAAAAATACACTTTAGTGACTAAATATGGTATTGTTACTCTACAGTAAGTCGATGAAAAAATCTTAACCGGTAATTTTTAAATACAGTTTTTAATGCTGATTCGAATGATATACTATTTATCTTTATCAGATTTTTTTTCACTGATAAACGAATTTTTGAAGTTTCAAATTCCCAAAAAATACACTTTAGTGACTAAATATGGTATTGTTACTCTACAGTAAGTCGATGAAAAAATCTTAACCGGTAATTTTTAAATACAGTTTTTAATGCTGATTCGAATGATATACTATTTATCTTTATCAGATTTTTTCACTGATAAACGAATTTTTGAAGTTTCAAATTCCCAAAAAATACACTTTAGTGACTAAATATGGTATTGTTACTCTACAGTAAGTCGATGAAAAAATCTTAACCGGTAATTTTTAAATACAGTTTTTAATGCTGATTCGAATGATATACTATTTATCTTTATCAGATTTTTTCACTGATAAACGAATTTTTGAAGTTTCAAATTCCCAAAAAATACACTTTAGTGACTAAATATGGTATTGTTACTCTACAGTAAGTCGATGAAAAAATCTTAACCGGTAATTTTTAAATACAGTTTTTAATGCTGATTCGAATGATATACTATTTATCTTTATCAGATTTTTTCACTGATAAACGAATTTTTGAAGTTTCAAATTCCCAAAAAATACACTTTAGTGACTAAATATGGTATTGTTACTCTACAGTAAGTCGATGAAAAAATCTTAACCGGTAATTTTTAAATACAGTTTTTAATGCTGATTCGAATGATATACTATTTATCTTTATCAGATTTTTTTTCACTGATAAACGAATTTTTGAAGTTTCAAATTCCCAAAAAATACACTTTAGTGACTAAATATGGTATTGTTACTCTACAGTAAGTCGATGAAAAAATCTTAACCGGTAATTTTTAAATACAGTTTTTAATGCTGATTCGAATGATATACTATTTATCTTTATCAGATTTTTTTCTCTGATAAACGAATTTTTGAAGTTTCAAATTCCCAAAAAATACACTTTAGTGACTAAATATGGTATTGTTACTCTACAGTAAGTCGATGAAAAAATCTTAACCGGTAATTTTTAAATACAGTTTTTAATGCTGATTCGAATGATATACTATTTATCTTTATCAGATTTTTTTTCTCTGATAAACGAATTTTTGAAGTTTCAAATTCCCAAAAAATACACTTTAGTGACTAAATATGGTATTGTTACTCTACAGTAAGTCGATGAAAAAATCTTAACCGGTAATTTTTAAATACAGTTTTTAATGCTGATTCGAATGATATACTATTTATCTTTATCAGATTTTTTTTCTCTGATAAACGAATTTTTGAAGTTTCAAATTCCCAAAAAATACACTTTAGTGACTAAATATGGTATTGTTACTCTACAGTAAGTCGATGAAAAAATCTTAACCGGTAATTTTTAAATACAGTTTTTAATGCTGATTCGAATGATATACTATTTATCTTTATCAGATTTTTTTCACTGATAAACGAATTTTTGAAGTTTCAAATTCCCAAAAAATACACTTTAGTGACTAAATATGGTATTGTTACTCTACAGTAAGTCGATGAAAAAATCTTAACCGGTAATTTTTAAATACAGTTTTTAATGCTGATTCGAATGATATACTATTTATCTTTATCAGATTTTTTTTCTCTGATAAACGAATTTTTGAAGTTTCAAATTCCCAAAAAATACACTATATTTTGTGTATTAATACAAGTTTAATAAATCACAAAAGTTTGCCAACTTCCTTTAAACTTGAGTATACAATAATAAACTTTATTAGATCTATTTTTGGTTTCCTGTAAATTTTCTGTATTGTGCTTAATTATAAAATTTTTCTTTTAAGGTATTAAACTACATCTGGTTAATACATAAATTATTTTTGGCCAATAATCTTTTTGCATCATATTTCTAGGCGATATCAAAAATCGTGATTGATTGAAGGATTGAAAAGTTATAATCTTGGACTCGGGCCTAAATAGCTTGGCTTAAGAAAATAAAAAAATTTAAATTTTAAAAATCTTGGTAAAAATTTCTAAATAAAAGTAGAAATTTTTTTTGAAATTGCGTCATTTAATTTAATTAAAATAAAGAATTAAAAATCATTTATTAAAAAATTATTTATTTATTTAATAGAAGAATTTATTTTTAATTGATTAAAAAATTAGATATTTTGGAAAAATAAATTTTTTGGAAATATTAATTTTTCCAAAAAAATAAATTCTCATGCAAAAATATTTGTAAATTTTATAAAAATGATTGTATAAAATATAAATATTTATATTAAACCAAAAATTAAGGAAGTAATCTTAATAAATTTTATCAAAGATTATCAATTAGAATTTAAAATTAAAAAAAATATTTTATTATTAAAAGGCAAACGTGGCAAAACTTTATTATTTTTATTGTTAAATTCCGAGCAGGAAATTGGGCAAACTTTAAATTTTATTTGCCAATAACAACCATCACGTGAATATTTTTGAAGCAGAAATTATAGTGTGTGTCGGATGTTGATTTAACTTTTTTTAATAACAAAGCTTAACAGAGGGATATAAAACTTTTTTAGGTACATTTTGAATATACTGCCCCCATCCTAGTTTGAGTATCAATTATTCTTTCCTTATACATATCATTTATTTTCCTCAAGAAATATACCTAGGGGAATGATATAAGCAAGATATAACCAAAAATTTTTTGTTTTATGTACTTTTTGGATATATCGCATCCATTCAAGTTCTAGTCTTCATTCATTTTCGAGTAGAAGGAAAGAATAAGTGATATTAAATTTTAATATTCACGTGTTTATTTTGCATATTAAAAATTGATAATAATCTCTGGACACTTATTTAAAAAAATAATTTTAAATTTATTTTCTGTTGTCTCAACTGATTTTAAAATTTATTTTCCAAGGTTTTAGAGTTACTTTTTTCTCACCGCATCTCTCAATAATTTTTTAATTTACGTAATAAAATATTCTAATATTTTTTCCTTCTGATTTTTAAAATTTTTATTTAACCGTTTACCGCTTAACTCATTAAATATCCACGTGAATTAATGCTGCATAGAGCTTCATATGTCATATAAAATCGCAACTAAAATCCAAGTTTCATATCACTTCTAATTTATTTAAAAATAATCATTATTTAGTAATAACCATTTAAAATTATTAATGTATTCCTTAAAAGCTTCAATTTTGATTGTTATAGCTTCCATTGTTTTTGTTAATATTTTGCAAGGAGTAGATGGATTCTTATGGGTTTGTATTAAATTTCATTTCAAAAATAATTCTTATAATTTTAAGTTTAATAAGCATAGCGCTGAGAAAAAGCATCATGTAAGCAAAGAAAAACATTATCATCATCGCAAGTATCATCATCATTCCGATGGTTCTTCATCCTCATCTTCAAGTTCATCATCTTCTGAGTCTTCTTCTGATTCATCATCTTCATCCTCAGAGCATAATTCTAAATCTAGTGAGGAGAAAAAACCAAAGAAAACATCAATGAAAACAACAATATTATCTACAAAACAGGCTAGTACAAGTACTCCATCGCCAACAACCAGCACTCCTTGCCCAACAACTAGTAGTCCTTCCCAATCATCTAGCACTCCATTGCCAGCAGTATCAACTACAACTCTTTTGCCTACAACGCAAAGTTCATTAACAACAATTGCTAAAGCTTCAACAACTCTTATGCCAACAATTGCAACGGAAACAGCAACTGGTATTTAAACAAATTTTTAAAATAATTTCATTATAATTAAATAAATAGATAAAGTAAATTCAACACCATGCCATAAAGAACCAAAGAAAACAACAATGAAAACAACAACAATACTACCTCCAACACCTACTAATCAAGTTATTACCACTACTCCATCGCCAACAACCAGTACACTAGAACATAAAGTAAAAACAATACCAACTATTCCAAATGTACGAACAACCCCTCCTAGCTATATTATGAATTCAAATAATATCATTAATAAAGTAGAGGAATCAAAAGATGAAAATGAATTAAGTAAAAACATCCAAAATTCAAATAATCAGCCAAAAAGTGAAGAAAATGAGGATAATGAAGAGGATACAAATAATTATATAAGCAGTACAGAACCTTCCTTAACTGGAGATATTGACCTAGATTTGAACGTTATCATTCAGAGAAGGAAAAATAAAATGGATGTTAAAGTAATCATTTAAATTTATAATTGTAAGGAAATGAAAGATCCGGCTAGCATTTAAACGCTCACTAGGCCTGGGTTAGGGCAAGCAGAACTCCGGTATCCCATTCGGTAGAGCACTTCTACGAGTGAGCCAAATTGCCGGGTAATAACTGCAAGGAGGTCGCGTGATCAATGCCTGCTAAAGGCTTAACTGTTAGCTCTCTTTTACTCAACAATAATTAATAAAAATTAATTTTTAGGATTCTACAGAGCTTCTTACTCAATTTTTTGACGTAATATTCAATGGGTTCATGAATCAATTTGGGTACAATTTTAAACCATCAGAAGATAATTTAAAAGTTAAAGAATTGGTATAGTAAAGATTACTGACATAAAATTATTTTTAAATAAATTAACTAAATGAAGTGTTAATACCATTCAATTAGTTATTTTTTCTATAAATTTTATTTGGGAAAAAATTAATTTTTAAAATTATCCATTTTTATTTTGAACGTTTAACACATATAAAACAGCTGACATTTGTTTTATGACCTTATAGCTAACATAAAAAATATTTAAGGGCAAATGTCGTCAGAAGGAATATAATGACCTAACAAATTTTTAGGAATGTTTATTTTTTCTGAACTTTTGTTTTAATTTATTTTTTTGTCTAAAATTGACGTTAAAAACCTTTACGTTCAGTAAGCTAAAATTTTACAAAATTTAAAAATATTTTTAGATGAAAATTAAAAGAAAATATTTAACTAAATCCTTAATTCTACATATAGTTTCTACTTTTTTATTATCAAAATTTTGTAATTTAGTTATTTTGGATTTTCAATATTTATCTATTGAAGCAGGTAATATTTCCCCTATTTACTCCTTGCAATTTTTAAATTTAAAATGTTAATTTTAAATTTTATTTAGCAATTATTCCTTCAAATAATATTCAAACTACAAAATTACCTCAACTCGATTTGAGGGAAAATGATGAGCAAGAAAATCAACCTTCTCCAATTGTTGAAAGAATAGAAATTAGATTAATTGATAACAAGGAAAATGGATCAAATGAAAAACAATTAATGATTGTATGTCTAAAAAATTTTTTTTACTAATTTTTAAAAATCCTATACAGGTTGATGTAGTAAAGAAGCAAGGATTAGGTTTATTCTCAATACATATTTCTTAATAAAAAAAATTTTTTAATTTAAAATAAGTCGCCGCAACTATTCAACAGAACGAATTTATGGACAAACAAAACACTAAACCTTGGTAATTATTCCAAAAATTATTTAAAAATAATTTTTGAAAATTTAATTTAAAGGTTTCTTGTTCGAATTAGACAGCCTTATTACCACTCAAAAATTTCTGAACCGGTTGATCAGAAAAATGAAACAAGTGAAAATGAAATAAATAATAATTTAATTAGTAAAGGTGAAGAAAACAATGAAACTGTTGAAATTGAGGAGGAGATATTAAATAATAATTTATTTAAAAATGATAGTAGAGAAGAGGATAAAGATTATTTAGAGGATGAAAGAAATAGAACAATGGTTTTTGATGATAGAGAAGAGTGTTTATTAAATAAAGCTAATTTGGAGGGAAAGGTAAATAAAATTGAATTAAATCGGGTAATTTGTGAAGTCGTGATCCTTATATATATCCTAAAAGAAAACTTTTTAATAAATAATCTTCCAATTATCAGGTAATACAAAGACTCGTAAATGAAAGAAGACGAATTGTTAGAACAATAAAAAAGATTAATCGGAATCAAAGCCAATTGTGTCGGATGGATAGAAGAAGGAATCAAGAAAAAGTTTTATACAGGTAGCGAAATAAATATGACAACTATTGAAATTATCAAGGGAAGACTTATTTTTAATTTTCAGGAAATGCCCAATGTGGAGGAGGGAAAAATTTTTCCTTTATTATGCCTTAATGAGAATTACCTATTGCGGAAATCACGCACGCTGGCCTGGAGGAATATATTACAATGAATATTAGAAAATTCTAAAAATCTTCAGATAATTATAATATGGCTTGAGAGAGGAAGATTTATAAGACTTGAGAGAGGAAGATTAGAGACATTCTCTGAAGCAACAACGTTTCCATAAGTTCTGTAATAGGTTGGAAATTCTGAAGGTTTTGGAGAACGTAGATGTCCGACACATAAAGAGGATAAAAATTTGATGATTAATAATTTATTATTCTAACAGAAATAAAAGAGTATTTTACTATATTATCAGACTATTATACTTAATTGCATTTAATCATAAAAATAACTTATCAAAGAAGCTAAAATATTTATTATAAGGCTTTGAGAAATGTTTTGTTTATAAAAATTTAACCCGATATTAACCCGTTAATTTAAATTTTAACAAAATTAATAAATTTAACAAGATTATTTCCTTTGAAAGTACCGTACTGCAAGTTCCATTAAGGCAAAAATAACAGATATAGAAAGGAAGAAAATGCCGAAGGAGATGAACTAGAAATAGGAATTTTATGAAATCCAAAAAAATATCCAACCATTTGTTCAATTCCAAGATTTAAAGGACCATTCTTATCAACAAAAAAGAAGGTAAACAGAGTTATGGAAAGGATAGTAACAAAGTTGTTAATGCCAAAAACGAGGCCATAGGCATCAGAATGCATATTTGTTGCTATTTGATTACTAGAAAATATTTAGATTGTGGTCTGTAGATGGCTAGATGGATCTATGGAGCTCTTAAAAATCTCACTTTATCAAGTAGACTTGGGTCTTGAACAGCCCTAGAGAGATTTGGGTCTTCTCCAGCCCTTCACTAGCCTAAAAATTTTTTACCTGGCTATAGCCTCCAAAACACTGAATAAAATATATAAAAGCATATAAAGGGCATAATCAGTAAAAATATTTGCAAAATAGATCATTCCAAACAAAAGTAAAGAAAATCCAAAAGAGGAACCTATAAACACTACTGGCCGATAATCTTCCCATTTAATTTGAATAAATTGAAGAAATGTTAAACAAATGGCGG
Source organism: Meloidogyne incognita (assembly GCA_036172945.1). NCBI lineage: Eukaryota > Metazoa > Nematoda > Chromadorea > Rhabditida > Meloidogynidae > Meloidogyne > Meloidogyne incognita. Next base: position 121,960 of record JARQAC010000029.1, on the reverse strand, counting down.
CTGGCATTAAAGAAAATTTTTTATTATGTATCTATGTGTTATCGAAAAATATTTACATAAAATTGTGTTTAAGCTTTCAACAAATCCATTCCAGATCAACGATTTATCCACTTTACGATGTGCCCATAATGATTGTTCATAATTCATAACCTAAATTTCAGATAGACGTTGTAAGGATGATTCACTAAAACGCTTATGTGGGGGTATAATGAGAGAATACATAGGCATTAATCGTCACGGGGTAGCTCATCAGTTATAGGAGCAACTGCGAAGGTGTAAGCGAGGTCAAGCGAGTACTATCAGCATTGCCACAGGATGATCCTGCCCTGTGCCTAGACTTTTTTCTCCCTCAATTTACGACAGATAATACCAACAAACCCTCACCAAATAAATCCCACAGGTAGTAAGAATTGCAAAAATAGACCAGCACAGGACATTAACATTACGATAATGCCGAATAAATTTATAAAGAAATATTTCTTGATTATTTCTAGTGGAAACTTTTCTAGTTCCTTCTAGCAATTCAAAGCTTTCATTTATTTTTTTATTCTCTTGTTGATCTTCCTTATTTAATAAATTATTATGTTTTTCATCTGTTGATGACGGAAGTATCTTAATTTTTAAAAGTACTGCTTCACAAAAATAATCTCAAAAAATGTATTACTTCCTCCATTTGTTTACTTTCCTTATTTGTTTTTTTATTCCTTTTAGGTGTCGTCATCGGCAAAAATAAGGAAATAAGTAAAGAAACAAAAAGAACACCCAATGTTATCTAGAAAAAAATAATATTTTAATGGTTACTTTTTTGGTCTATTTTAGAGGCGAGTTTGCTTAATAACTCAAAAATTTGAAGTCACTTCGGTAATCACTCATCCGGAAATGTGAGAAAAATCTCATCGAAGAACAAATAAAACTTGCCTGATTGAGTAACAAATAATCCCCAATTTCAGTAGAAACTAAAAACTGCCCAAAAGAATATGCCGCAAATTTTCCAGTCATTGTAGCCATTCGAATTAATGAAGTTACCCGTTTATATTTACTTTTACTAACAACAGAATAAAGGTAAGAGCTATAAGCAACATCTGCAGAGGTAGCAATACCTTTTTTAGATTAAAAATGAGCATCTATTGAGCTAATTTTTCAAAAAATTTAATTTACCAAAAGATATTTGCATTAATTGCATATGAAAGATTGAATGCCCAAAAATTAGTAAAGCCCACGTAACAGATAATAAGAGCGCTTCAAGTATTATAATTGGAGTAAATCTAAGCCAGTCAATGCATAAAGAGATTGGAATCTTGAATATTTTTTGAAAAAAAATTTCTTTTAAGACTAACCATGGATATTAAATTAGAATAAGCCCAATGAGTATAAATTTGCCCATAAATTTGTTCATTTGTAAAATTTTTAAATTGAGGTGATTTAAGATAAGGAGTAAGAAAAGGTGTTCCTGGACGAAATTTTTTAAGAACTCCGAATATACAAACAAGTCCAACTGTCAATTTCCAATTCATTTAATTAAAAATACCTAGTAATTTTTAGAAAAAAAATTAAAAAAAAATTTTTTTAATAGAAATCCCCCTTCCAAACTAATAAAAACTAAGGTAAATTATTTGCAGAAATCAATATAAAAATAGAAATAAATTGTGGACATTTAATAAGCAAAATAAAAAGCTAAAAAGTAAAAGAATATTTATTGAGAAAGAAGCTGAGTAAATAAAAAATAATATTTTTTGTTTTTTTTTCCCTTTATTTTATAGAGCATCTTTAAAGAAAACTCATAGAACACTTACTTATATTTCAAAGAAAATTTCTTTTTATTAAGAAATAATGACTAATTTTTAAGAGGATTATTTAGGCATAGTTTAAATATATTTCTTAATTTTTCCCAGGCTGAAAGAAATTTCACAATAATCGTTTTTATTTTACCAAATTTTTCTTTTATTTTTTATTATTTTTTATGCTACAAATTTATTTCTACAATAATAAAATTTTGTCAATTATATTAATTTGTTCTGTGAAGATATTTTAGCGTTTTCCCCATCCATATCCACCATATCCATAGCCATATCCGTACCCGTATCCACCACAACAACCGCCACCCCATCCTCCATAACCTCCATATCCGTAATTTCCTCCTCCATGCATCATCTAATTTTAAAGGTTTTTATTAGAAAGCTTAAACTAGAGATCGGACCGAGACGATATCTAGATCAAAAGTCTCGGTTATTGATCGACACTCTAACCGAGACTTCTCTCAAGTCCGATCTCTAGCCTAAACCTTTACTAAAAAATTATTTCAAAAAATTTAAGATTACCATCCAGCCAATCTGTCCATATTTATAAGGATTGTAAGCATTGGAAATTTGAAATAAAACAAAGACAATGATGAAAGTAAGTGTAAAAATAGTTAGGAGCTTCATGCTAATTTTTGTTAAATTAGTCACTTAATTTTATCCAAATCTTTCAAAAGGAAATAAAATAGAATTTTAATCTTCTTAATCAAAAAATTAACAAAAACGACTTGATTAAAATTTATCTTTTATCGATAAAAGTTTACCGAAAAGGACAAATAAATTTATATTTTAAAAACTATTAAATACTAGATACAAATTTAGTTTAACTTTTTAAGTGAATTAATTGTTTAAAAAATATTTTTCTTTTTTTGTTTTTCTTTATTAATTCATTTACTTTAATAAATAATTTAATATTAAACTTTAAATTCAAGTTCTAGTTTTTATTTCTTTCCTCATTCCAGATACTTATTTTATATTTTAAAATTAAATCTTTTATAAATTCGCCAAATTGGAAGGAAAAATGATCAATTATCTACCTAAAATTAAAAAATTGAATTAAAATTGAAATCAAAATTTAATCAAAACAAATTTAACTGTTGACAAACTGACTGTTTCCGACAGCTTAATGGCATGTTGTTTCAAATGGCATATTGTCCGTTCAAATCTGTACATGGTTGTACATGGGAACTTTACCAAATTGCTAAAGTTACACTCTATCATTTTTACTATTGCTTTTATTTTACCGACTGTCAATAAATGATGTGGAATTTAAAGCAAAACACATATTTTGGCGGCAAACATCGCTTTAATCTTTTTATATTTTTAAAGTGCAAATGCCAAAAATGCACTTTATATTCGATACAAGAGTGGAAATATAAGGTATAAATTACAGTAGCATCCTATTGCTATCAGGCTTTCATTTTACTTCATTTTATTTTTTTATTTATAGAAGATTTTAATTTTAGACATAATACTTTCCTGATTAGAAAGGGGAAATCAAAAAACTGGTTTATTAAAAATAATATTAAAAGTCTGGATGAGTAACGATGTTTTATTAAGCCTCTTTTTCATAATTGTTTTTACTTTATTTAATAATGTAAACCCTGGAGGTTAAATTTAAATAATTATTTAATTAATTAAATTATTTAATTAATTAAAAAATAAAATTTCTTAATTGAACATTAATTAAAATATTTTTTTCTATAGCCATTCTAGGCAAATGTTGTTCAGCAAGCAACAATCCCAATGATTTTGATTCAAACATTGGTGTAAGTCATCGTCGTGGAAGAGGGCATAGAAGCGGTCATGAAGAAGTTTATGGAAGTGAACATGGAGTGAGGCATGAAGGAGTGAGTCAACCTCTTGAAAGTGAGGCAACTTCTTCAAACATAGCTGGGCCAAGTTCTGTGAATATTGCTCCTAATAAATATCCAAAAGGCACGTTACACAAAATATCCCCTTAATTAGTATTTAAATCTTTAGTAGAACTTCCATCAATTCAAATAATAGTTGATTCAGCGAAAGAAATGTCTACATATATTGAGAGATTTATTTCTACTGAAAATTTTGAAGGGTTTAATGAAGCAATTGCTAAAGACGTGATGGAGTTTATTCTACATGAAGTAAGCTCATTTTTATATAAAATATTCGAAAAATATTGAATTACTTCGAGTTTTTAATTGATGATTTGTATTATTATAAATATTTTTCAGTATGGTGAAGATTTAAATGAAGAAATGGAAAACATAACAAGTTTATTTGTTGCCAAAAAATTTATGGAATCCGATGCCTTTTGGAATACATTGAATGGTTATATTGAAACCACTTGTAAAAAAATACATAGTCAAGATGAAAAAATTCTCGAAACCTGTCGATTTGGAATGTTTCTTGCTGCAAATTTGTTTTTATTAAATAAAACTAGTCAGGTAAAAATACAAAAATTACTCAAGTATTTTTAATTAAATTACACATGTCCTCCTAATTATTTTAAGCATAAAAATTTAGATTATTATTGTTAAATAATATTAATTTTAAGCTTGAAGATTTAAAAGATAAATACAAACATCGTTATTGCAATATATGGAACGCATATATACAAAACAAAATCAACAAGAATACATCAACTGCAAATGTAAGCTAATCTCCTTTAATCTATAAAAAATAATTATCTGGTTTTGAATATCAAAAAGGTTTTTTAACGTTTTCTAAATCATTGAAAAAATTCTCATCCTTTATCCTGTTGTAAGGAAGATTTTTCTGGCAGCATTTAACTATTACAATTGGGCGGTTGTTAAACGATCCTTAGGGAGGTAAAAAAGTGAAATTTACTTACCCGCAGCTTAGTTAATGCACTTCAAAAATATAATTTTTATCACTAACTTTATGTTTAATTTAATGAATATACATACATATACTATGATATAAAAATTAAAATTTACTAAAATTTGATTTTAAAGATTTATAAAAATTTCGAACTGAATTTACTTGAGAAATTAGTTGAAAGCTGGATAAATTAGAAAAAAGTTAAAACTGGAGAGGATTCAAGTATAAAGATTTTGAGAATTTAATTACTAATTTTTGGGAAAATTTTGATACTGTTGGGTATTAGATTTAATGATAATTTTATTTATTTATCAAATATGTAAACATTTAGATTAAAATAAAATGATTATTATTATTTATTTCTCAATCATCTAGGCTTTATTTGATATTAAAATCTTTAGTTTGAATAAAGTTAAGCCATAAAGATCACTAAAATATCTTAATAAAATGAAGCAAATAATTTTATTAAAATTTAATAAATTAAAGTAAATTACTGCAAAAACATTTAATTATTTGAAAATGTTGTTTGAGATATAAAAATAAAATTAGCCAAAATTAAAAAAGAATCCCATAGATTCAAAATGAAATTTCAAAAAACTTTAGCAAACATGTATTTGCGTAATATATCGATGAAGCTTTAATGTTTTAGAATGGAAATTCATGGTATTTTCACGTGTATATTTTTAAAGAAATATTTTTATTTTTTAATATGAGCCTTGAAAATTATTCCTTAAACACCTCCATTATCTCTAATGCTTTTGTTAATTACCATAATTTATAAAATTTAATTAATTTAAAGTATGCTTTTCATGTGGAGAAAGCCTTTAATTCTCTCCTCTATATCTCTCAACAAATTCTAAAATAGAATTTTTTGGCAAATATTCATAATAAGTTGAGTTGTTTGATTGCTGAAGTAACGTTTCAAACTAGAAAATGAGTTGGGGAAAACTTCCCTTTGATACGTAGTAATAAAATTATCTCTCTGCAAAAATATACTTTTTTGCCGCTCTTTAATCTTCTGCCAATTTATAAATTTATTTTTTGTTGATTCAACTGATTTTTAAATAAATTCCCTCTCTTTGAAGCCTTAATACTTAAGCCGATGGGCAACAAGGAGTTTTCAATCCAGCTTGGAATTCATTCATTAACTAATTTATTTATTCTCCCCTCTTTATTACCCTTCTATTTACTGGAAAGCCCAAACCATAAATAAAAAATATTAATACCTCTAAAATATTAAACCAAAAAATACTATAAAACAAAAATAAACTGCCTAAATCACGAAAATTATGCATCTTTCATATTTATCGGCAATTTCTTGCGTATTGTTGGCTATTTGTTTGTTAGAAGCTGAAGGATTCAATCTATTTGTGAGTTTATAAATTGTTATGGAATAGTATTATTAAATGTCGTGGTACTTTTCCTCGCCCGCAACATCGTTGACTGTATTTTATTCAGTGACCGGTTCCAAAGTATTTTGATTCATTTATCTTTCGATTCGACTACTCGGTTTAAGTTTTTAGTAAATTTAAACAAAATAATTTTCAATTTACAATTAAAATTAATTTACAGAATTGGAACGAGGCAAAAAATAACAAATCCAAAGGAGGAAGCTATTCAGCGAGTGAAACTGTTGAGGAGGATTCACGTTCTAGGTACTCTGAAAGCGAGAGTCAATCATCAAGTAATTCAAATAGTAATGAACATCATAGTGCGAGCAACTCACGATCGGAAAGCAAATCAGGTTCACATGAACATCATAAGAGGCAACACAAACATATTCGTGGAAACGGAGGAGAAGAGCCTCCATGTGAAGATGGGAATTCAACAACTACTATTAAACCGCAAAAAGTTAAACGCAAACATCACGGTAGTAAATCTAGTAGTAGTAGCTCACATCATTCAAAAAGTAAATCAGCTTCAAATAGTCATTCAAGCGAACATAAGAGAAGCAAGAGCCATTCTAAAAGCGAATCACATGAACATCATCGCCATAAACATCATCACCGCCACCATCATCATAAGCATGATAAAGAAGAAACGAGCACAGTAAGTCAGCAAAGTTCGAAAACTATTGTTGTACAATCTACTCCTGTAGCAGTCGTATCGCCAAAGAAGCCTCCACAACCAGAATCTTCTTCACCAGCTCCACCATCTCCTCCATCAGGTGAAACTCCATGTGCAGAAGAACTGACAAGCAGTAGCTCATCTGCTCAATCTACTCCTGTATCCGTTGTTTCTCCAAAGAAGCCTCCTCAACCAGAATCTTCTTCACCTGCACCTCGTCCATCACCTCCATCGCCCCGCGCACAAGGATCAACCAGTGGTCCATCTACTCAATCTACTCCTGTATCAGTTGTTTCTCCAAAGAAGCCTCCCCGACCAGAATCTTCTTCACCAGCTCCACCATCTCCTCCATCAGGTGAAACTCCATGTGCAGAAGAACTGACAAGCAGTAGCTCATCTGCTCAATCTACTCCTGTATCCGTTGTTTCTCCAAAGAAGCCTCCTCAACCAGAATCTTCTTCACCTGCACCTCGTCCATCACCTCCATCGCCCCGCGCACAAGGATCAACCAGTGGTCCATCTACTCAATCTACTCCTGTATCAGTTGTTTCTCCAAAGAAGCCTCCCCGACCAGAATCTTCTTCACCAGCTCCACGTCCATCTCCTCCATCAGGTGAAACTCCATGTGTGGAAGAAGTGACAAGCAGTAGCTCACCTGCTCAATCTACTCCTGTATCCGTTGTTTCTCCAAAGAAGCCTCCTCAACCAGAATCTTCTTCACCTGCACCTCGTCCATCACCTCCATCGCCCCGCGGACAAGGATCAACAACTGGTTCACCAGCTCAATCTACTCCTGTATCAGTTGTTTCTCCAAAGAAGCCTCCCCGACCAGAATCTTCTTCACCAGCTCCACGTCCATCTCCTCCATCAGGTGAAACTCCATGTGTGGAAGAAGTGACAAGCAGTAGCTCACCTGCTCAATCTACTCCTGTATCCGTTGTTTCTCCAAAGAAGCCTCCTCAACCAGAATCTTTTTCACCTGCACCTCGTCCATCACCTCCATCGCCCCGCGGACAAGGATCAACAACTGGTTCACCAGCTCAATCTACTCCTGTATCAGTTGTTTCTCCAAAGAAGCCTCCACGACCAGAATCTTCTTCACCAGCTCCACGTCCATCTCCTCCATCAGGTGAAACTCCATGTGCCGAAGAACTGACAAGCAGTAGCTCACCTGCTCAATCTACTCCCGTATCTGTTGTTTCACCAAAGAAGCCTCCACAACCAGAATCTTCTTCACCTGCACCTCGTCCATCACCTCCATCCCCCCGTGGACAAGGATCAACAACTGGTTCACCAGCTCAATCTACTCCTGTATCAGTTGTTTCTCCAAAGAAGCCTCCCCGACCAGAATCTTCTTCACCAGCTCCACGTCCATCTCCTCCATCAGGTGAAACTCCATGTGCCGAAGAACTGACAAGCAGTAGCTCACCTGCTCAATCTACTCCCGTATCTGTTGTTTCACCAAAGAAGCCTCCACAACCAGAATCTTCTTCACCTGCACCTCGTCCATCACCTCCATCCCCCCGTGGACAAGGATCAACAACTGGTTCACCAGCTCAATCTACTCCTGTATCAGTTGTTTCTCCAAAGAAGCCTCCCCGACCAGAATCTTCTTCACCAGCTCCACGTCCATCTCCTCCATCAGGTGAAACTCCATGTGCCGAAGAACTGACAAGCAGTAGCTCACCTGCTCAATCTACTCCCGTATCTGTTGTTTCACCAAAGAAGCCTCCACAACCAGAATCTTCTTCACCTGCACCTCGTCCATCACCTCCATCGCCCCGCGGACAAGGATCAACAACTGGTTCACCAGCTCAATCTACTCCTGTATCAGTTGTTTCTCCAAAGAAGCCTCCACGACCAGAATCTTCTTCACCAGCTCCACGTCCATCTCCTCCATCAGGTGAAACTCCATGTGTGGAAGAAGTGACAAGCAGTAGCTCACCTGCTCAATCTACTCCTGTATCCGTTGTTTCTCCAAAGAAGCCTCCTCAACCAGAATCTTCTTCACCTGCACCTCGTCCATCACCTCCATCGCCCCGCGGACAAGGATCAACAACTGGTTCACCAGCTCAATCTACTCCTGTATCAGTTGTTTCTCCAAAGAAGCCTCCACGACCAGAATCTTCTTCACCAGCTCCACGTCCATCTCCTCCATCAGGTGAAACTCCATGTGTGGAAGAAGTGACAAGCAGTAGCTCACCTGCTCAATCTACTCCTGTATCTGTTGTTTCTCCAAAGAAGCCCCCTCAACCAGAATCTTCTTCAACTGTTCCAAGTTTGTCATCTGCATCACCATCCTCAAAAGAATACCCAAAACCCCCTCCTTCCCGAAGTGTAAACTCGACTGTTGCTTCTACGATTAAGACCAAAACCAAAAAACCATGCGTTCATAAACATAAACGAACAACACCAACTACTACATCATTACCTACTACAACTGAGGAATGTGAGTGCGAATATGAAGATGATCCTGCTTCAACGCAAGGCCCCGTTTCTAGCGGGAAACCAAAATCGCAAGGCCTTGTAAGTTTTAAGATATAGCATGACATTTAGTAGAAACAAACGATTTCGGAAAAACAAATTTTTTAAATCAATCTCATCTTTTATTTTTTAGCGTGAGCTCATTGAGAATCTTTACTACAAAGTCATTAACAAAGTAAAAAATACTGGTGATAATGTTATTAAGAATTGAGGTTCCGGGGTTTCAGAAGAAACGTAAGAAACAAAGTGATTTTGAAGAAGAAAGTTTATTTTCATTTTATTAACGAGAAAACACTAAATACCTTTTTTTTATGGTTCGGGCATGCTTCTGTTAATCTTTCATTTTTCTTATAATTTTCCAGTTATTTTTAACATTAATTATCATAACTATTTGATTGTGATAAACGTTTAAAAAATACATTTAACTAATGATTACGGGCAAGATCGAAATTTTAAAGTCTGTCATTTAATTTAGGACACAAATCCTTTCATTCTAGAGTTCATTTTTACACAAATCCTTACATACTAGAGTTCATTTTTAATTTTAAAATTTAACTAAAGAAGAAAATATTCAAGTTTATGTACATATTTATATATTCAAGGTCATCAAAAGCAATATATTTATAAGATTTTTATTAGATATAATAAACTTATTTGATTATTAGTTCTACATATTTTGTTTAATTATTGTTTTATTGGGATTATTAGTAAAAAACACGTTAACTATTGCGACATAATTATAAGAAAGACCTCATTCTTAAACTTCATCTAATTATTTTTCAATAAATTATTATTTGACGGTATTTTAAAAGATACATAGAAATTTTGATTTTTGTTAATTTTGTACTTTTCCTCCAAAATCTTTTTTCAAGCTAACAGCGGTTTATCTCTTTGAAGTGCTTGTCTACATATTTACATTAAAAAAGTAACACCGTTTTTTTCATAATTTAATATTTTTGCTAAATAAAACAGTTTAATTTTTCGTAAAATTATAATCATTCATTGTATATTAACCGAAAGTTTAGAGTATTAGATTGAATTTTCTATAAAATAAAAATACTATATGCCTTTAAAATTAATTCTAATAGGTTTTTAATAAGAAATCTTACCCAGTTTTCCTAAAATTCATTCTCTACATTTAACTCTATTAAATATTTAAAGCTAATCCGTTAAAAAAAATACAAAAAAATATTACAATTATAAATTTAATTAATTTAATTAACCTTTCAGATTAATTAGAACATAAAGTTTTCGGAATCTGGGTGGACTACGAATTCCAAACCTTAATAGCTTTAATATTTATTATAATATTAAAGCATAAACCTAGCGGTGCAAAAAATTAATTTTAAATTAATTAATATTTATGGCTTGTTATCTTATCTTTTATTCACAGAAACATGCAGCTTTATAAGATTTTCTCACGATTAACGTGTTTTAATATAAAGGAATTTATGTATTATTAGAGCTTTATTAATTAATAATTATTACTCCATTAGTTTAATATTTTTTAATTAAATTTTCGGCTTGAAGATCAATTTATAATAAAATTGGTGCTAAGCGGATTAAATTTTAAAATTATTTTTCGATTAGTTTTGCAAAAATGCTTCCTTTAAATACATGTTTGTTTTATTTCAAAATATTTTTGATCATCAAACAAAGTTTTGTTATTAATAAAATTCATTGTTTGCAAATAACAACAAAACAAATTAGAAATCAAATAGAATTAGAGACGACATTGAAAATAGAAAAAAATACTGGGAAGGATCAATCAATGAGAATCGGCCAAAAAAATTATGTAAAAAGTGAACCCCCCAGTTCAAGGAAATCAAATAATCATCCGACCATTCAAAAAGAAGATAGAAAAGCTGAATTCTATAGGAAAGTTCAAAATATTCCCATTCAAGATGACCACGCTTTACAACTCTATCAGCATTGTACTTGAAATGTTTTAATTTTAAAAGGTTTTTTTCCAATTTTTAGGGGCTGAACAGGCATTTTCAAATCTTTTTGCTGTTATCGCTAATCAAAGGTTAATTAGAAAAAAATTTGCCATTGTGGAATTAATAATTTCATATTTTGTTCAGACTAAGACACTTTTCTAAATCTGTCAATTATGAATTTGGGGAGTGTTCAAAACGCGCTTCTACTGTTCCACTTCATGCAAAATGCATATCCACTCTAATTCTTGGCAAGTTCAATGGCAGAACTTTCATTGAAACGGTAAATTTCTCCAATTTTATCTAATTAACTTCAGAATAACCGAAAAAATACAAATTTCGATATATACCGTATCAAAAAACGAGCGGATCATCGTAAAAAATTGATGGCACTAAAACAATCATCAAAGCGCCATCAGAGAGCGTCTAACCGAAAGCGTTGGGTTAGTCTGTAAAATTTTTAAAAATATTTATTTGGTTTTTAGGTTGGTGGTCTACGCCTTATGGATGAACCAATAATAAATAATAACGATATTAAGAATTCTGTATATCGGATTTTTACAAAAAAGCCTCTCAAACGTCTTCATATTCTAAACAAGATTTATAAAGAACACAGACGTGAACGACGTCAAACCGGAATTATCAAGAAAAATTATTATCAACTTTATAAGCCTGCTAAAAGTCGTCTTAGTCCAATTGGAAAATTAGCTAAAAAGATGATGGAGGTTGTTCTTAAAGCAAAAGGAAAAAAAGAGAAGGATGTTATTCCGTTGGTTTTTTAATCCTTGAAAGGATTCTTAAAGAAATTCTAAAAAATATTTTAAGTTGGCAACATACTGTAGAACGAATTAAGGCAAGCACACAAAAACGGAACAATATTAAAAAGATGCTTGAAGGTTCTGAAATTAAAAATATGGATCAACTTGTTTATAATGGCTTAAAACGACGAGGGATCGTTCAAGAAGATGTGAGATTTTAAATTGAGAAATATGAAAGATAAGCTTTGTTTTTAAGTTAAACGATGTAATCGGAAATCCAGAAAAGTTACAACAATTTTTGAAGAAGAAACGTTTAGAAAAAGAAAAAGCACCTCTTCAACGTCTAGTAAATTTGTTAAGAGATGGAATTAAACTTGGATATGCATTTACTGGTCAAAACTCTACAGAGCTCGATAATAAAACCTTAAAGCTTGTCTCACCCCGTTTCTTGAGTGTCACACCGGAGGAGCATAATGATACGGTAAATTAAAACAAAATTTTGAAAGAATCTTCCTTATTAAGTTGAGTTTTCTTTCTCCATCATTGTTCTCTTTACACGGAAATGGTAATGGAATTGAGGTAAATTCAAATTTTATTTTTCTAAAAAATGACTGCCATGTTTAGAATTTAACCAGCATTCCATCTTTGATAAAGAAAATTGGAGGTCCAGTTGGATTCAGTTCCCAAGACCAGCAAATGTGGCTTGATTTTGTAAGAGAAATTGTTTAAAATTTATATTTAAAAATTAAGATAATGGAGGCGGCAGGTGTAATTGAGGATGCCGAAAAAATTGAAAAGGTCCTTTTCCTTCACAAAAAAAATTTTTAATTTATTTAAAAACCTCAAGGAACTAAACAATAAAAATTTAAATGGAGTAGAATCTATTTGGAATAAACATTTTGATAAGGAAAAATATGAAAGGGAAGTCCGCACTAATGATGGCACTCCGCTCTACTTTACCAAACAAAATATCAGGCACGGTTTGTAAATATAAATTGTAGTAAAATACCTAATTAAGATATTTTGCCCATTTTATAATTTTTCAGTGATGTTTTTGACGAATCTGAAGTCAAGAAGGTTGACTTGTTCGAAGAGTTGCAACGAAAGACAAATATTAATCAGATACGAGAAATGAATCAAACCGGTTATTCGCTTCTTACAAAAGAACAATTAAAAATGATTTATGGGACAGACTCTCCATATCATGACCCGAAGGTATCGAAATATTTTAATTAATTACAAATAGAGTTGCCTGAGACATTTATAGCTTCTTCAACGTTTCCTTCTTTTAAATAATTCGGTGCTAACTTCACACATTGAAAACGACATACACAAACTGGCTACAATTGACTCATTTAAAATTCAACCAAAGAAACCAAAATTTGACGATTTCCACCAAAGTAGGAGGAGAAAACGAGCAATAATTTTATCACCTATCAGTTTTAGCCCTTTTGTTTTGGTAATATTTTTTAGAAATTTCTGATATATATTTTTAATATTCAAGACATTAATCAACTTAAATCCTGTAATTTTATCCCCTATAATATTTTCTCCATTAATTCTTGCCCCAGCAGTACTTGGACCGGTAAGAGGAAATATTCTCATAGTTTTATATTTTATTTTAAAGGTAATCCTTTCACCTTGGGTTTTTGTGCCGTTGGTTCTATCACCGCGTCTTCTTACACCTTTAATTCTTTCACCACCATTATTTTCACCCTTAATTTTGAGTAGTTAACCCCCGGTCGGAGTCGTTGGGTGCAGAGGGGTCCGCAAAATTAATCCCTAATTAATCCCATGTAATTAACACGCTAATTAAAGTCATCCTAAAGGTTTAGGGACATCCGGTAACATCCCAAAGTGTCTTATCAAAGATAACTGATTTAAGAAAAAGGGTCCATGTCAATAATCCCTAATTAATTCCATGTAATTAGCCAATTAGTTAAGCCCGTCATAAAGGTTTAGGGACATCTGATACCACCCCTGTCTTATCAGAAATAACAGATCTAAGAAAAGGGGTTCCGTTTAATTACCCATTAATTATTTCCTTGTAATTAATGTTTTTCTTCACCTATTAAACAATTTTCCACTAATTAGGATAGGTTAATTAGTACAGGTTCTTAATTCACCCCAAATATTTCTAAAATTTATTTTTTCCTTCCCTTTTTCCCAAATTTAAAAAAATATTTATTCCCTTACTTTTCCTTTTCCTTAATTTTTCTCGCAGCGTGCGTTCACATTTCTCCTTTTTTAAATTTCTTTTGAAATTTCTAGGTCAGCTTAAAAACTTTTCCTTTTTTCTTTTGTATTTTTTAAATTTTTAGGTCATCTCTGCCCTAGAAAAAATTTTCCCTTTTGTTAAAGAATTTTTTAAACTTATTTGAACATTTAGGACATCTTAACCTCAATATTTCTTTTGTAACAAAAGAAATGAAAAATTTTAATAAAAAATTTTTGAATGAAAAAAAATAAAGGATTAAATAGTGAAACTAAAAAGATTTTGAGTAAAAATTAAGGTCACAATTTAAAGATGATTTGAATGGAAAAATAAAAATAATTGGAAATAATTTTAAAAAAATAAAAAATTAAAATAAATAATTAGCGTTAGAATTATAAAAATATTGTGTCCTTACTTACAGAAAGAATATTAAGGAATCAAAAGAAGCCATCGTCGTCTCGATCCTTACAAGAGTGCTTTAGATTTTTATGTCATTTATCGCCTATCCATTGAATTTTTAATTAATCATCCTTTACCAAGAACATATAATTTACATAAATTAAATAACTAACGTCCCATAAAATTTAACTTTTCTAAATTTATTATTTTTTTTCAAAAAACTAGGTCAGATTTTCAAGGTTATTATTAAAAATTTTAACCTGGTTAAGAAAATTTTTAAAAAATCCAACTGTGATTTATTTTAGAAATACCTTAAAATAGGTTGGGCCTCTACAGGTATAAAAAGCGATTGAATTTAATTGGAAAAATCATACTACTGTTCATCACCTGCTTCTATACTACACCTGATCAAACCTACCACTAACTTACAATCTTCTTTTATAATTTAAAATGTTTCCTCCCCCACACAAAAAATTTAAGAATTTTTCCATTTCCAGTATTTTAGGATCCGAAACTAATAACCCTTATGTTAAAAAGCTTGGTCACGAGACCAAGTTTAGTCAGAAATTTAACTCGTACAAAGTTTCCACTAGATTCCTAATTTCTGACCTACCCAATGACCCTGAATCCCTTCTAGCTGGAATTTTCCAAAATACAATTGACGAAGCTCTTTTTGAGAGTCGTCAATGGGGTGTTAAACCGGATTATCTTGGGTGTATTGTGTCCAGTCAACACCTTGACTCGGACGTATGGATACCAGTCCGTGAAATTACCTCCAATACGATTGATTCTATTTTGAATCAATTCCTCAAGGTTGCCCAGAGTAAGAAACAGGATAATGGTTTGTTATGGGGGGCTCCCTTTCTAGTATCGGTTTCCACCATCCAAAGAAGTAGCACCCCACGGAGAGTGCTTGGCCGTGGAAAAAATTCCTTCAAACAACTCAAAATCAACGACAAATCTCTAATTAAAATTCGTAACAACGACAACTATTGTCTCTTCTATTCTTTGGTTGCTACATTTATTTATGCAACATGTCTCTGGCCTAAATGGAAATTTTATGACTACATGCACAGCAGATCGGGTATGGCTAACCGTTTCAAAAAAGACACAATGGATTTGATGGAAAGTGTCGGTGCGCCACTCGACAATGACAGCTACGATGCAGAAGAATGGATTCCTTCTGTGGTTGAATATTGGAATTTATTGAATAAAGGATGGTTTAAAGTTTTTATATTTGGGGATTTAGGGGATAAACCTATTTATAAATATGGCCCCGATAATTTTGATAACTCTATAATTTTGTACTATACTAAGGAACACTTTGACGGTGTTCGCAGGGCTAGTGATCTCTTTAGTCAACCCTACTGTTTATCTTGTGAAAGTGTTTATGAACGACAAGGAAACCACACTATTTCTTGTAAGGCTAGGTGTAATAATTGTTCCAGGGTAGGCCCAGGGTTTCCATGTAAAAATATAAATGAATTCTTTAGACATTGTAATGGGTGTGGGAAAGAGTTTAAGAATGAGAATTGTTATACCCACCATATCACCTCAAATTTTTGTAAATCCTCTAAAAGATGTGAAAAATGTGGAGTTATCTGGGATGTTAAGGACAATAATAGGAATGGGAGGGAGGGTCATATTTGTTCTGAACGCTATTGCACTACGTGCGGTAGTTACCATAACCCTAAGCGCGGGTGTTACATTAAACCTCTTGTCATTAAACCCACAAAAGCGTACCGAATTGTCGCTTTTGATTTTGAAACCATGCAATACCGGGAAGGGGAAAAAGGTAAATTGCACGATGTTAACTTTATAGGGGTAAAGGTAAACTGCCCCGGATGTATCACCAATGGACATAACACTGATTGCAGTGTTTGTGGGGAACATAGGACGATAACCTTTTCAACGAGACCTTTCCAAAATACACCCGTTGACATTCAAAATGTCACAGAGAATCCCTTAAAAGAATTTGTGTCATGGATTATCGATTCAACCGTGACAGACACGGTTGCTTTCTCACACTTTGGGGGTAGATTTGATATGGTATTGGTTTTTAAGGAATTGTTCCTTAGAGGGTTGACCCCAGATATGATTAAAAAAGGCAATAAGTTATATGAAATGAAGGTAAAAGTTGGTAAAAAGAATTGGGTTATCTTCCGAGACACTTTCAATTTAATGCCCATGTCCCTTGCTTCCTTGGTCCCTGCCTTTGCACTTAGTGTAGAGGACAAACCTTTCTTTCCTCATATGGTAAACAGGCCGGAAAATTATGGTAAGGAAATTTTCCCGGTAAAGGATGACTACTTGGCAGATGGAATGATGCCTGAGAAGAGAGCACAATTTGATAAATGGTTTGAACAACACAAGGACGAGCCTTTCAATCTGGATGAATCTTTGGCATCATATTGTACTAACGATGTAGAAATTCTTATGGCTGCACTGGTTGCTTTTAGGCGCGAATTCTTGGAGGTTTCAAATGGATTGGATGTGCTGAGGGAGGCAATGACAATCGCCAGCGCATGCATGAAACACTTTAGAACAAATCACCTACAAGCTCAACACCTTGGAATTGTTCCAGAGAAGGGCTACGACAACGCAGACAACCAGAGTTTGCTTGCTCTTCGATTCCTCAGCTGGTACGCTGAGGAACACAAAGTCAACATACGTAATGCTTATTCTAAAGAAGGGGAAAAGAGATTTGGGAATTATAGGGTAGATGGGTGGGTTGAAGAAAATAAACTGGTTATTGAGGTCAATGGGTGTTGTTGGCATGGGTGTAGGAAATGTTTTCCAGATGATGAAATAAGACTTCCCAATGGGATTTCTGCGGGGAAGCAAAGGGAAAAGGATGAAAGAAGGTTAGAATTTATTGAGAGTTTTGGAGTAGAAGTGGAAGTTTATTGGGAGTGTGACATAAGGGGGATACTTTCAAGGGATAGGGTTATGAGGTTAAAGTTTAAGAATTATTTGGATAATGGACCGATCGATATTCGATCGGCCTTCTTTGGGGGGAGAACCGGACCATTAAAATTATTCCACAAAACGGGGGAGGGGCAAAAAATTTCCTACTATGATGTGACCTCCCTGTACCCGTTCATCAATATGACAACACGCTACCCAATTGGTCACCCTGAAGTGCATATCTTAAACAACGACGTCAATTGGACCCGGCCCTCTGACAACACTTATGAACTGGCCCTTCTGAAAGTTTTTGTAATACCCCCGCGCAGCATCGGCGTACCAGTGCTACCTATGAAAATTGGAGACGACGACGAACGACTACTATTCCCCCTCTGCTCCACTTGTGCAAAGGAATACCCAAATGGGGATGTGAACGAGAACTACAGCTGTTATCATTCAGACCAACAACGTGGATGGGTTTCAACGTTTACATCAATTGAGTTGAATGAGGCATTGAAGGAAGGATATGTGGTCACAAAAGTCTTCAGAGTCTTGGAATTTAAGAACTACGACGACAACCTCTTTCGTCCTTACATCCGTGAATTTATGGCACAAAAAATTCACGCAAGTGGCTTTGACATCGACATAAAAGGAGACAGGCAGAAGGAAGAGAACTTCATCAAAGAGTGCAAAGAAAAGTTTGGAATCAGCATTGAAAGGGAGAAGATGAAGGTTAATAAAGGTAAAAGGACGCAAGCCAAATTATGCCTAAACAACTTATGGGGCCGTTTCTCTCTCCGTAACTTTGGATTGTCACAATGTGTAGTTACGGACGACCCTGCAGTGTTCATCAAATACTCAAGCGACCCTTCAATTATTATTGATACAGTCGAAGGACTGACTGACGATACCCTTCTTATTTCGTATAGCAAAAAGAAGGAATTTGTAGAAGAGCATGCCTCGTCAAATGTCATCATCTCGTTATGGACCACATCAGCAGCAAGAATCCACTTGCTTCACGCCATGCAACAGGTTGTGAGAACTCCTGGTTGCTCATTGCTCTACACTGACACGGACTCCTTAATCTTTTCACACCCAACTGACAACTGTCCTCTTCAACTTGGTCCTCATCTGGGTCAATTCACAGATGAGTACCCGGACTTCAAAATTTTGGAATTTTGCTCTGGTGGAGCGAAACAATATGGTTTGAAGATGGAAAAGAAGGATGAGCCTGGGGCTGAACCTGTCTACGTTCTCAAGGTGCGTGGAATGACTTTGAACTGGGATGCAATAAACAATCAAGGAATGCGGTACGAGAAATTTAAAGAAAAGATTTTCAATTTTGTTAAAGGTGATTATGATCCCATTACTGTTTCATACCCCAACTTTTTACGTCCATCTGTTAAAGATGGATCTGTGACCACTCTACCTTTTAAGAAAATTTATAAGCCCTACATTGGAAAGGGAGTAGTCCGCCCTTCCGATTTTTGTGTATTGGACTTTGGATTTATATTTTAATTTTTCCCAGATTAACTTGGAGATGGAAAGTAGCCAGGGGTATGGGCACCCAAACTCTATACCAACTATCGTATGTTGTGAGATAATCCTTGCATTGGAAATCGGTGGTAGCTGACTTGAGTAAATTCTCAAGTCACTGGTTGAGTTTGGTGATGTCTGTCGAATGGCGAAGCCATTCTCCTTCCCTTTTTTCTTCCTTATTTTTTCAATTTTTATTTAATCATTATTGTATTTATTTTTTATTCGTGATAAAAATTTTGTTTTTTATTATTTAAAAAATACAGAATTAAGGAAAATTAGGATAAAATAAATTACAGAATTAAGAGAAATAAGTTTACAATTTTAGGGGTAAAATTGCATAATTAAGGAAAATTTTTTACAATTTTTAAAAATGCAATTACATAATTAAGAGTAAAGTGCGGAATTAAGGAAAAGAACATTACAATTTTAGGGGTGAAATTGCGGAATTAAGGAAAAATATTACATTTTTATCATTTTTCAATAGATATAGGGGTACATACATGTATATATATGGGGGTGTTTTGGATATACATTGGCATAAACAAACCATACATTAATAATTGATTTATTCATTATCTATAAAATAGTATAACAAAAATCTTATAGAATACACTAGATTAGTCATACTTATTTTACTTGTACTTTCCTATCTTGACCTAATAATAGTACTCTTATGCAAAGTATTCCCGTTATTTATATTTAACATCATATTTTATACTAGAATATTAACATAGCTAATCAAATTATTTGAGAATTGAGGCGATGATTAGAGATTAGTATATTTATTGATTCTTAGTTTTATATAATCATTCCTAGTTTTTCTATTTATATTAATTCTACTCCTCCATTTTCCTCAACATTTTCTTCAAGCGGTATTCCAATTACTTCATCACTTTCCAAGAAAAATTACGTCTTAAACAACAAAATCTATGACATAAAAAAAGACTGGGGAGATTTCAACAATTTCAAATATGTCTGGTGATGAAGAACATCTTGAGATAATAGATCAAAATAATTAGACAACTTCATATTTTGGAATATGTTCAACAGTTTGGATAACTGTGAGGCTTGGTTCGATGCCTCCACCACCACCTCCTCATTATGGAATTCCATTTCATTCATGGACTGGTTTGTTATTTTTAATGACGATTTAAACCTTTGGCCTCAGCATTTAATTGAGAAATCTTTGTTTACCGACTAGTTAAACATTTTTCTAATGGTTGAAAATTTTTGAACATTTTCATATTTTTTCATTTTATGCTATTGGCATATTGTTCTTTTTTTATTTTATATTAATATATTTAGTTTCTGAGTGACTTTTTTGCATTATTTAGTCTTACTATATTAATAAATCGAACCCCAAAACTCTATAAATATACTATAACAATTTAGATATAGAGTCAAATGATGATTCTAACACTAAAGTCAATCATTTGATTCTGACATGTCTTCATCATCAACAAACAGTGAACTCTTATCTGACGGAAATCAACTTTTTAAAATCAAAATCAACAACCATTGACACTTTCTCCTTTGTTAGCTTTTATTCTTCTTCAAATAAATAAAGTTCCATCTGGACGACAACTTTTTTCTGAAATGCGTATGTTGTACTTTACCAAAGTATATTTCATTAACGTCTATCTATTTAGGTGAACATAATTCGATTTCGGAGCAACATTAACAGAGTATCCGTGCTTTTGCTGAAATGTTAAGTTCAGCGTGGCCACAAGACAGCGCTGTTTTTATGATGGATCAGGTTGTTTTTTATGATGGATTATTTTAGATCTTTCTAAGAAAATTGTTCGTGCCGTAACCGAAGCTTTTGTGCAAATGCACGAAAAAGGTGCCATTTATCGTAGCAAAAGACTTGTGAATTGGTCATGCACTCTACGCTCTGCTATTTCTGATATTGAGGTTTTTGTTTTTGAAAATTTTATTGCATAATTTTTTATTTAGGTAGATAAGAAAGAAATTGAAGGACGTACTTTCGTTTCTGTCCCTTCTTACAAAGAAAAAGTTGAATTTGGTGTTCTTGCTGAATTTGCATATCTAGTAGAAGGCTCTTCGGGCGAAGAACTTGTTGTTGCTACTACTCGAATTGAAACGATGCTTGGGGATGTTGCAGTGGCCGTACACCCAGATGATCCTCGCTATAACCATCTTATTGGAAAGGTATTTAATACTTTCGATTTCGGCCCGTACTTTCGATTCTTTTTTCGTTCCTTTTACTATCAACTTAACTTTTAGAACTGTGTCCATCCTTTCGTCCAACGGTCTATGCCAATTATTGCTGATACATTTGTGGATCCTAATTTTGGTACTGGTGCTCACGATCATAATGACTATGAAGTTGGTGTTCGACATTCTCTTCCATTTATCAATATATTGAGCGATGATGGAATTCTTTTACCGAATTGTGGTGAAAAATTTGCAGGGATGAAACGGTTTGATGCTCGAAAGAAGATTGTGGAAGAATTGAAAGCACTTGGTCTTTATAAAGGAGATAAAGGTCACCAAATGATTGTACCCTTTTGCAGGTTTTTTTTTAAATTTTTAAAGGCATTATTTTTATTTTAGTCGATCAAATGATGTTATTGAACCTATTGTTAAATCTCAATGGTATATACGGTGTAGGATATGACTGAACGTGCTTTGAATGCAGTGAGTAGTGGCAGTTTGAGGATTGTACCCGAATCCCATGTGAAAACTTGGAATAATTGGCTTGGGGGGATTAAGTATTATTTTTATTTTTTTGTATACAATAGCCTCATTTTCAGGGATTGGTGTATATCTCGTCAAATTTGGTGGGGCCATCAAATACCAGCCTACTTTGTGACTATTAGCGAACCCGGCAGAATTGAAGCGGATCCTTCTGATGACACATATTGGGTATCTGCGAGGAACGAACATGAAGCAAAATCCAAGGCTGCGAGCAAGTTTGGTGTTTCTGCTGATAAAATTACATTGAAAAGAGGTTTATTTTATTTTTAGTAATCTTAAATATTTTTTGCCTCATTAGATGAAGATGTGCTTGATACTTGGTTCTCTGCTAGAATGGTTTTTATGTCTCAAGAGTTATGTAATGGTCAACTTCCTTTCAAAGAGGTTTTTCTTGCCTTTTTATTTGAATATTATTTTTCTAGATATTTTTACATGCTATGGTACGAGATGCTCATGGTCGAAAAATGAGCAAATCTTTAGGAAATGTAATTGACCCTTTGGATGTAATATATGGAATATCAATTGAAGACTTGCATAAACGACTTGAAGATGGAAATTTGGATTCAAAGTAAATTTGCTAGAAATATATTTAAATTAAATTGTTTTTTAGAGAATTGTCTACAGCTAAAGCTGGTCAACGTCGTGATTATCCTCAGGGTATTCCGGAATGTGGAACAGATGCACTTCGATTTGCTTTAATGGCATATACAACACAGGGTTTTTTAAATTTTGTCTTTTTTTAAAATCCAGGAATTTAAGATCGCGCTATTAATTTGGATGTTCTTCGCGTGCGTGGTTATCGATTCTTTTGTAATAAGATATGGCAGGGTGTTCGTTTTGTTTTTTTCTGCTTTTAGTGGAAATTGTGGTTATCGTCAAGATACTGCTCAATATCTTTGTTGTGGACCGAAGTATTTTGTGAAAAATTTTTAGAAGTTTTTTTTTTTAATTCTTACTTTTGAGGACCAGATAGCACAAATGCTTTTAATCCTACCATGACATTTCTCTACTTATTTTCATTTGCTTTTATATTTTTTGTGATAATTTGCTATAAAAAACGTTAACACGAACTTTATTATAAATTGTTTATGTTTTAGGTAGATTAAGGATTTTAGTATATCTTATGGTCAATTCTATTTAGGGTCAATAGGTATAAACTCCTCTTCTGAGTTGTCTGCATCTTCAATCTCTCCATATTCCACTTCTTGCTCATAACCCTCCCATTCTTCCTCCTCTCTTTCACCATCTTCACTCCCATCATTTCCTTCAATATATTCATTCTCTACCTCTTCTTCACCATTTTCATTCACCTCATCTCCTTCAATATAATCATCACTATTATATTCTAGTGGGATTATTTTTGGCACGTGGTCATCATCATGAATTACCTGTTCCAGATCAAGTTCCATGACTTCGCAGTTTCTGTTAATTATTTATATATAAAATAAAGATTCTTACCTCTGTCTCTCCAATTCTATGATTTTAGATAGACTTTTTCCTCCAGGTACGAAACCATTACAATCCTCTTCTTTGTTTGACAGACGTTCATCAGATTTTTTCCCTCATTCTCTTCCTTATCATTCTCTTCCTCATCTTCATATTCAAGTGGAATTGTTTTAACCTGACAACTCTCAAACTTCACATCCTCAAGTTCTAAGACTTCGCAATTGCTAAAATATTGTCATTATAAGTACTAATAGTGATTAGAAAATAAATCCCCCACCGTTGTCTCTCCAATTCGACCAATTTTGATTGGCTATATCGTCCATGAATGACCTGAGGGAGTTCAATTTCAAGAGGAAACAATTTCATTTCTAGCAATGAATTAAATATAATATTTTGTACGATATGTGAATTTTTGTGATTTTTGACTAGTAGAATGATTTTAAATAGAAGTTTAAATTTTATTTATTATGGAGATTTATAAAACCAGATTCACTTTTTAATGAGATTATTATGCAATTTATTTCGTTTAATCCAACAAACCATAATCTATTTTGTAATTATAAATACTAACTAGTATTATGCATACTTAACATTTTAGGGATTTAAACTTTATTTTTATGAAATTATTCACGATTGTTTCTCTTTAATAATAAAAAATTTAGACGTTTTTGTTAAACAAATGCTCCAAGTACTTTTATATCAACTAGCGAACTTTGTGTGTCCGTTATGTGACTGGTTAATATTTTTTTTATTTTTTAGAATCCAACTATAACAGCAACACATTGATGGACAATATCGTTCTACTAGCTCTCTTGCTTTGTCTCATACTCCAAAAACTTAGATTAATCAATTACAAATGGAGATTAATGATAAAAATCAGGTAAATGTTTTTATTTTCTCTTATTTATCTATTATTTGAAGAGATTTTTTCATTTTTGTTCCTTTATCCCCTTTAATTTAATTCATAGATTTCTAATTAATTTATAAATTTTCAGAAAATTCCTCAAGAACCATTAAAATCCTCTCATTTTCCCCCTTCACAACAACAACTTTCAACTCTCCCAACAATTCCAGAATCAAAAAGATTAGCTCTACACCTCCTACCGATTCAGTTATTAAACATAAAAAGTTGGGCTTCTTTGGAAAGAAAATGATGAGAAGATTGTTGAGAATTTGGTAAATTTTTCTGATACATTTATTTTTAAATAAAAAATTTAAAAGGATTTCAATTCTCCAACAAATTATTTCAATAATCCAAAAATAATTGAAGAATTATTACCTTCAGAAAATCAACAAATTTATAATAATTTAAATAAAAATGAGTATAATGGAAGTAATTTTAATTATCCACCTTTAATTAATAATAAAGAAATACAGGTAAATTTATTAGGGTTTAACAAAATTAATTTCAAATATTTTTTTAGCAATCAGAATTATATTTTCCTGAAGAGGATAATCAAAATAGCCAAGAAGATTCTTCTTCAAATTCTTTCCCTTTTACAAAAGTAATTAATAATTTAAATGAAGAAGTATTGAAAAATGATGAGAGATAAGAAGAAAAAAATAATTTTATTTTTTAAATTGCTTCTAATAATTTATTTATCTTCCCAACTTTCTAAACTTATCCAAAATATTTTTAAAATTCCAATATTTTCTTTACTATAATTTATATAATTTATATTAATTTCGATCTTTTTTTCATTTAATTTATCTTTTATTTTCTTATGTTAAATAAATAAAGAATTTTACTTATTATTATGTTAATAGGTTTTTTAAGTTTTGTTTACTTCATAGGCCATAAATAAAATGTTTTAAGTCCTAACAAAAAGTTAAATATTAGTTTTAAATTAAAAATATATTCTAAATTTAATCATTTAAAAACGATTATGGTCGAATCTCACCATATACTCCTTCTAAAATCAGCTTATAATGAGAGGTGATTTCTGGGTATATAACAGCTCTGGGTCGATCCCACAAAATACGAGACACGAGATTCGCGAGATAAGAGACTAAACCAACCAGACATATAGTTATATCCTGCGTATATGTAAAATCGAGGTTCGACTGTAATTATTCAAAATAAATATTTCTATAAATCTGAATAATATGTTTACTCCAACATATTTAAATTGGATTAAAATTGATAACTGCACCTGCAATAACCCTCAACTAGTCTGCATTCGTCCTCAACATTATAAGGCACCGGTTGAATGCGTACATTCAACCGGTGCCTTGAATTTTACAAAATTCATCACCGAGACTCACTCATTTGAATTTAATTTAGATTTGGTTATAATTCTTCTTCAGGTAGTTTAATAGCTATAATTTAATAGCAGAGATAATTTTAAGTTTTATAGTATTAGGTGTATTGAAGCAAAGGTAATTCTTCGGTTTAGACCCCCCACCATTTTCCTGAATCCCTTAGCGATATCTGTTATTTTGTTATGGTTAATTTTGGTGTCATTCTACCCAGCTCGAAGAGCTATTATAGATGTTATATGCTAATTATAGATCAAGCAAAAATGGTCAGGGATTTAAGAAAATCTGTGTAATATTTTAAATTAAACTTTAGATTGTTACATTGCTCACTGTTATTTGGATATGTTTAACAAAGTGTGGGAAAAGTATGTATCCCTTTTATTTTAAGTATTCTTATTTATTTAAGATACTAAAAAAGAAATTCCAACAATTACAACTCCATTTATAAATGCTAATAAAGTATGTGGTCAAATCATTCGTCCCACAATGCGCCCTCCTGCTCCGCCAACAAACTTTGAAGAAATTAATTTAGAAGAAGTTTAAAAATTTATATCGTTCGGTTTAGAAAATTTAATATTTAGTTCTAAATATCAATTAAATAATAAAATTATTTTACTATGATTAGAGGAAACATTAAATTAATTAGAGCAAGAATAGAGAGAGGGGTTAATTTCTAAATATTTTTTAATTAAACAATTTGCATCTTCATATTCTTGTCTACATTTATGTACATTAATTAAAATAGCTGCATAATTAAGCATTGCAACTTCTGAAGGTGTTCCAATAGCTGTTGAATGTTTTTGTGACATTTTAATTGAACGTTTATTGACTATTGGTCTGTGTTGTTTTTTCTGTTGAGAATTTTCAATTCCTTTTTCAATTGTGTCATGGGATTTAATTGTTTCTTCTTCGTTTATTGTAGAAACATTAAAATGTTTTGGTTCTCCACGTAATGAACTTTGGGCCCAAAGAACTGCTTTAAGTGAATCTGCTCTGTTAACTTTTCTGTGTTCTTCCTAGTTTTTGATAAATTTAAGTAATAAACACCGAAATTCAAAAAAATTTGGAAATCGTTTAGTAAATAATATCCAAAATTTTCGGAGATCCATCCTTTTCGCCATAGAGTTCCATCCATCCTTTTCGCCTCGGACAACAGTAATACAAACACTCATACAAGTTAATATATCAGAAATGGGATGTGGAAATCTATTACCCAGGTAAAGTCTATGGAGGTGTTGTTGTTGGTGTTGATGGTATTACTTCACTTCCAAACGAATTAAGTGTTAATTAATGTTCACTTTGTGGATATCCTTTAAGTTAGTTTAATGAATTTTTGGAAATTAATTAGTCTTTAATAACTAAAAATTTTTTCAACCAAATAATTTATTCTAGGATTTATGCCTATATTTATTTATTTCTTCTAAATATTTACCATTTATAAACCCATCAAAATTCCAAAGTCCGGTAACTGTCATTTCATTTCTTGTCAAAGTCCCAGTTTTATCAGAGGCAATAATACTCACTTGCCCCAAAGCCTCACAAATATCTAATCTTTTTACATAAACATTTCGATTTGCCAAACGTCTTGCTACAAGTGTTAAAATTGAAGTAACAGTTGCTGGTAATCCACAAGGAACCTTTAAATATTTATAGACTTTTTACGATTCCAATAGCACAAACAAAAAATTTTTTATTTGTCAATAAATGTGTAACATCTTTCCAATGATGGACATATCCACCAAATATAGATATCATAGATGCAACAGATCAAGCTATTATAAGAAATTTGACATTTTCTTATTTGTGTCTAATTTCAAGTCATTAGATTCTTGTCCGGTTGTTAATTTATCTGTTTGGTCAATTACTGTATTTTCTCCAACTATAATAACTGTAGGAGAAGAATATTTTAAATAGGGTTTATTTTCAAAATAAAATCTTAAAAAATGTTTAAAATTTTTACACACTATTTTAATTATAAAAATATTTAAAATTATATAACAACCAATTCCAAAACCCTTCTCCCTCAACACATAAAGATCCATTAAAAGCAAAATTCTAGCTTCAAAAACACTAAACGTTCAGGCTTCTGATTGATATTCTACAGGTTCTGATTCTACTGTAATTGAAGAAGCCTCCAAACGAAGTTGAATATAATGCAATATTTTTTAAATATTTCAAAGTTTCTTAACTAGAAAAAAGATTTGGAAAAATTATTTGAGTTTTAGTTTGAAATTTTTAGGACAAGGTTTCTCTGTTTGATTTTTAAATAATCTTCATCTATTATTAACCATCAGGTTCTCCTCAGAATTTAAAATATATAAAGGATAAATAAAAATACTAAGAATATATAGAAAAAAAGCAAGATTAAGGACTTGAAAATTATCATAAAAATGTAAAATAATTGCATGAAATTCAGCGAATTTTAAAAAAAGCTTATAAACGAAAAACGGGGATTATATTATGAAAATTATCTTTGTGAATTTATGTGTTTTCAAGGTTGACTGGTGCTTATAAATAGAATCTTATGGCTATTAAAAACTATTCAATTTTTAAAAATATTAAAATTATTTAAATTAAATTTATATTATTCTGAAAATGGGTGATATTCAGAATTTAATTGATGAATTATCGTCAATTAATTATGATATCAGCCAATTAAATATATTTCTCTCATATGCCGTGGCAGATATGATGTTAGCCCAACGTCTACTAGTCCAATTTGGAGTCAGAATAGCCCATCTGAAGGTAAATCATTTTATCCCTATTTTTCTTTTGATTATTAAATAAAAATCTCAAATAGGACCAGGCTCTTCAAATGGGGGTGGACAACGAAATTGAGATGGTTGGTCGGATTTTCTATGTGAACAGTTTAGTTTATTTAAAATTTAATAAAGATCTATGCTTTATTAATATCCGCCCCTCTATTTAATCAGAATAACCTTTCGTTTACTTTATAAATCAATCACATAGGTTAGTGGTAATGGTAGTTAATACCTTGTTGCCTCGGGATTTACAAGCAAAGCTGTTATTGTTAAAGAAAGAGTTTTGCAAAAGTTTAGCCACCGGGCAGGATTCGAACCTGCGACCTCCCGCTTTCGCTCGCTATATGCAGATCTACCTCTGATCTACCGGGGCATCGACTATTGCTTTCTCTTTTTCCTTTTTAGATCGTTTAACCCCCGCCTAAGCGTTTTAAATGCTGCTGGATGAATCATCCTTACATTAATTATTTTTTCCTAAATTAGATGACGGTGTGGTTCGGAGAGTCCGAATTTATGAGCATGATAGATGTGTAAGTTGTAATGATGCTCGTCCCACCCGATTCTTAATTTGCGGCCACTTGGTCTACTGTGAAGGGTGCTCCCGATTGGCAATGGAGGCTGCCGCATCAGCAGAAATCAGATGCCCGCTATGCCGACATCGAAGCCGGTTATTTACAACCCATTAAATTAATTACTCCTCCTGTAAAGCCCCCAAAAATATTTTTTACTCCTGTAAACCCCTCAAAAATATTTTGTAGAAAAGCAAGGATGGGATTGCTTCAATTTTTTCACTTTCTAACTCCGTCAAAAAATTTTTTTCGAGCCTGAAAACATAGTTTTTTTTAGTCTTGTTTCGTAGGATCAACCCAAGAATCTGAGTTAATCCTACGTTTAACCGATAAAAAATGTAGGACTGGATCCTGAAAATTCCACACGGGATCCAGTCCTCATTGTGATGACTTCCAATCATCTTTAGTTATATTCTCTCCTCTATTTGTTCTTCACTCCACATCAATAGTTTTTGTTTCCACGTCCACACACATCCGCGAGCATCAGACCCAGGCAGAGAATAAAGACCACGCAAGTCTAAAGCCACAATTCCACGCGAACTTTCTGAATTTAAAAAATTTAGATTTTTTCTCTAACGAAAGTTTTACCATGAATTTGAGCAGGATCCTTGACGCATTTCGAGTTGTCGTTATTACTGGGTGCTGGCGGTGGGTTTCGCTTGACCTGAAAATTAAGGAAAAGTACAAGTGTTTGAAAACTATTCGAAAGACCCATTTCAAGTTTCTAAACGATTAAGATAGGGATGCCTAAGAATAATTAACTTCATCTTACTCACTCTGTCCGGCAAAGTAGTGTCATTCAATTTCGGGTTATAACCATCCATAGTAGTCTCGACCTCTTCAGAAGCTGCACACAAACAGATTGCTGAAATTTTTTAAATTAGAAACGTAAAATAAAATTGAAAGGAAAACTGACCCAACTGAAGCAACATCACCAACATCAGAGCAGTAGCCATCACTTCACTAAACGAGCTGGTTCTGTCCTTGTTGCATTGGTAGCGAAGTAACATTGTGTGACTGTTGAGAACAAGAGTAACACGAGGTTTGGTCAATTATACGACGGATGTTTTTAAGTGTAGTTACTTTAGTGTAGTAATGAATATCTTAAAAAGAGTAATTTACTTTTATAGTAAAAATTAATAGCAATCAAAGGCTTCTGTAAAAGACGTTTCGGTGCCAAATGTTAAATAAGATTTTTTTTAAATGACGATCCCATCCCACAATTAAAGAAATATAAAATCAAAAAAAAACGTAAAAAATCCAAAAACGTAAAAAAAACATAAAATATAAAATCTAAAAAATAAGAACACAAAAAAATCAAAAAAAATCATAATTGTATATTTGTAAAATTTTTTGTATATATGTTATTGTATATATTTTGTATATATGTTATTGTATATATTATGTACATAATAAAAGAATGGTAGCAAAGTTTTTCAGTTTTTGCAAAGTTAAATCTTTTGGTCTATTAACGGTTTTAAATAATAGAAAGAAGTTTTTAGGTTAATCTTTTCCATATAAAGAATAGTTTGACCTCAAAAGTTTAAAAATAAGTTTTGAGAAATTAAATTTACATAATTGGATTAGTTGAGTCAAAATAAACTTTTTTTGTAAAGCAAAAGAAAAAGGGATCATTGAAAAGTAAGGAAAATAAAGGGACCTAATTTTAAATTATTTATTCCTTTTTCTATCTCCTGACTACGGTTGTACCCTTATTTTTCTGACTACGAGGGGCTATGGTTTACTACTATTTTGGTAAATTAATTATTCAATTTTTAAAACTTTTCTTCAATTTTCAGTCTCCTTTGGCACTTCAACCTGTCATCCTTTCTCCTGGAGCATTTGCCCCTTTAATACTTTCTCCAGTATTGCTTTCTCCCTTTATTTTATCACCTCAAGTATTTACTCCATTAATTCTTTCCCCTTTAGCATTAAATCCATTTATTCTAAATCCCTCAGCTCTAAGTCCTGTAATTTTATCTCCTTTTGTATTATCACCAATTATTTTATCACCTGCATTTCTTTCAGCATTAATTTTGAGCCCTTATGCTTTATCACCTCTTATTCAAAGTCCGCTTATTGCGTATTCTGTTATTTTGTCTCCAAGCTATCTTAGTTAAACGATAATCTTTTAACATTCAGATTTTGAATCTCTCTTACAACCAGTAAAAACATTTTTCTGGGACACTGCCTTTGCGGTATATTAGGATGACCCAATTGCTTGCTTGTTTTTAACAAATTTAGTGAACTATTAATTTAATATTCTCCTAAAATATTAATTTAATTACACGTGATTATTTATTATTTAATTATGGTATGACTGTTAATCAATTAGATTTAATAATTTTGGACTGTCCTTATCTCTCTATTCACTTTCTATTTGTAAATAAATATTATTTCAATAACATTAATCATTTTATAAAATAATTTTTTACTCGTGAGAATATTTTTGATTAATTATTAAAGTTAATAGACCATTTGTCTCGAAAAAATTTTTTTCTAGAACTTAATCAAACTCATCTTAAATTAAATTTAACTATGGATACTCTTAAAATTGGTTGCTTATTACAAGGAAATTTTTTGGCAAAACTTCCATGTTATCCACACGAACAAAGAAATAAGCCTAACATTCAACACGCTCCTATCCGTTCTGTTCCTTTAAATAAGGAAGAAATAAAAGTTTTTTAAATTTATTCAAATTTTAAAATACAAAATATTTTAAGTTAGCTGTCAAAAATATTCTTCGTTATGTGCCAAGTCGTTTTCATAAAGAATTGGCCACTGAATTTTTGGAAGAGCTTAAAACTTATGGCCATATTTATGCTTATAGGTTCATGCCTAATTTTGATATTAAAGTAATTTAATTTTAAATAAAATTTAAAAAATAAAAATATCTCAAAAGGCTCCTCCAATTGATCAAATTAAATGCAGTAATCGACAAGCTGCAGCAATTGTTTTGATGATTTTAAATAATTTAGATCCAGATATAGCACAATTTCCACAAGAATTGGTAATTTTTACGTTGATCTTTAATTTCTAATCTAAAAGAAATTAAGGTTACTTATGGAGGTAATGGACAAGTATTTTCAAATTGGATTCAATTTCGTTTAACATTGAGATATTTGGGTGAAATGGATGAAAATCAAACATTAATTATGAATTCTGGACATCCACAAGGTGTTACTGGTTATTGGGTATATGTTGGCTCCGGCTCCTACCTTTTTCATACCTTGGCTCCTTTCCAGTTCCGGGAATTTTAAAATTCTGGCTCCGACTCCAGCTCCGGAGCCGGTGTTTTTCGTAGCCGCTCCATATTGTCTCAGGTCTCCGGGTGAAAAATCAACGAATAATACTTCAATAATTTATTTTTAATAATGAAAATAAATAGATTTTATTAAGGACTTTTTCCCTCACATGCAGATGCTCCAAGAATGGTGATCAGTAATGGAATGGTTTTAAATAACATTTTTTTATTAAAATTAAATGAATATTTCATTCAGATGATCCCAAATTACTCGACTAAAGAGCTTTATGATAAATATTTTGCCTTAGGTGTTACAATGTATGGGCAAATGACAGCTGGAAGTTTTTGTTATATAGGTCCTCAGGGTATTGTTCATGGCACTACTGTAAGTAGTATTTGTTAAATCTACAATCTCTCAATAATGAAGATTACCCTAATGAATGCTATTCAAAAGTATTTGGGTAGAGGAACAAGTCCTTCTGGTAAAGTATTTGTCACTTCTGGCCTAGGAGGGATGAGCGGTGCTCAAGCAAAGGCTGCAGTAATTGCTGGATGTATTGGAGTAATTGCTGAAATAAATGAAAGGGCAATTAGAAAGAGGCATTCACAAGGATGGCTTGACATTTACAGTTCGGATTTGGAAGAGATTATTTGTTGGATAAAACAAAACAAAGCTGAAAAGAAGTCTATAAGTATTGGTTATCTAGGCAATGTCGTAGACCTTTGGTATGTTTAAAATAGTGATTGGACGATACCGTACTATTATAGGGAACGCTTAGTTGCAGAACCAGAAGGAACAATTCTTGTTGAATTAGGCTCTGATCAGACTTCATGTCACAATCCTTTTGGTGGAGGATATTATCCAACTGGTTTAACTTACGAAGAATCAAATAAAATTTTAGCTGAAAATAAACCTAAATTTATTGAACTTGTTCAAAAAAGGTCAAGATTAATTGTTTTATCACAGAAGATTATCCATTTTTTAGCCTTCTTCGACAGATTAATGCAATAAATAATCTATGCAAACGTGGAATGCACTTTTGGGATTATGGAAATGCCTTTCTTGTTGAATGTCATAGGGCGGGTGCCAATATATTAAGAGACAATGCAAAGGATGACAAATCGTTTATATTCCCTAGTTATATGCAAGACATTATGGGGTGAATTTTAAAATATTTGGTTGGACTTTGAAGCTTAACTCCAATTGTTTCAGGGATATTTTCTCGCTTGGATTTGGACCATTCCGGTGGGTTTGTTCCTCTGGTGATTATGAAGACCTGAAAGTAACAGATCAGATAGCTATTGAGTTACTTGACAAACTTATAAATTCAACGGAAAGTGAATTAGTTCGAGAACAATACAGAAATAATTTAGAATGGGTGCAAAATGCAGATGGACATAATCTAGTGGTTGGAAGTCAAGCAAGAATTTTATATTCTGATTTACGTGGTCGAATTGGGTTAGCTAGTGCATTTAATACTGCTGTTAGTCAAGGCAAGTTAAAGGTAAATATTTCTTCATATGAGTCCACTCCAGTGCACAAATCCTTTATCCACCCAAGTATTTGGAGTTAACCTTCTGGGTAAGTTGACCCTTTGGTTGATCCCATTTTATTTGAATATTTAGATGATTTTAAAACCTCTTTAGGGTCCAATAATTATAAGTCGAGATCATCATGATGTTGGAAGTGTAGATAGCCCCTTCCGCGAAACGAGCAATATCGAAGATGGATCAGCCTATACCGCAGATATGGCAATACAGAATGCAATAGGCATTTCCTTTCGAGGAGCCACATGGCTGGCTATTCATAATGGCGGTGGTGTTGGTTGGGGAGATGTTGTAAGTAAAATTCATTAGAAAATAGTTAAAAGAATCTAAGGTCAACGGAGGATTTGGGATGTTACTTGATGGAAGTACTGAAGTGGAAAGACGTTTAAATCAAATGCTTCATTGGGATGTAACTAATGGAATATCTAGACGTTGTTGGTCAGGAAATTTAAATGCTAATGAGACTATCAAAAAAGCTATGGAAATGGATAGTCGATTAAAAGTCACATTGCCTAATCAAACAGACGATAGTGATCTTGATGAAATAAATTTTTAAATTTGATTTTATCTAAATTTATACGTCGCGTTTATAAAATAATAATGATAGCAATACAAAGAAGTCCTATTAGAATTCATCTTCAATTAAATAATTTATTAGTTTACTTGCCAGTTGTTCAAAATATTCATCAGACATTAACTCACGTTCATTAAAAATTTTAAGGATTTCTGATTCATTTGTAGAATTAAAGAAATCAGAATCTAAATATTTTTAATATTAATTTCCGATCTCTCCCACAAACCGTATACAGGCAAAAGCCCTGCGACTTCCAATGCAGCTGGAACAAATGTTGAAGTTAATGAACCACCAACAAATAGACCTTCTAAATATAACTTTGACTAATCTCTTATCCGAAAATAACCTTTTGAAGCCTTTCTTGGGAACAAATAAATGGTAACCAATTCTTTTGGAATCGTATTATTTGATATATTTTCCGCTTTATTTACCCGATTAATGAATTGTTTTGATCTACACATAAACAAATTATGGGCAACGCCATTTTCAATAAGCAATTTTACACAAATATCTAATGTCCTTTAAAAAATAATATTTAGGTATGTTAAGGTGACTTGAAAAAAGGCACTATCCTATAATTTCTTGCCAATTTTTAAAGGAGTAAAAAAAGCAGTAAAAATGAAGATGTGGGGAGCAATTGGAAGCACAAAAAAAATGAAAATCCCCGAAATTATGAAAACCATACTTTGTTACTTTTTCGATATCATTATAATTGTCAAGTTGAAAGACAAATGCTGGTAAATACCAATCAGGCCTTTGCAGAAGAAATAACCAATTCCATCCTGTTGATTTTGGCTAAAATTAAATCAGTTTAGCCTAAGGGACAATTATCTACCCACCTTTACTGCTTTTTCCAAAATTCCACTTTTACACGGCCAAAACAATGTTTGTAAATGTAAATGATTTACGCTCGCATGTGCCATTAATCCATTATAAATTATTAAAAAATTATCATCTTCAATCAAAAGCAACAACTCTATAGACATTTTAATTGCCTCAAAACAAAGTATTTGAGGTAAACACTTTTGTGGAGAAGGAATTAACAGTGAATGTCCAACAGATAATGGGCTGGCATTAATGGAAACCAATCCTTCAGGGGAGTGTTGAGATGAAATTGAATTTTCTTTAATTTTATCCATATAGAACAAACACTAAAAAATTTTGATATAAAGGTTACGAAGCAATTAACCTCTTCCTGTTTCAGTTTTGTAAAATTCCAAAGCCCTTCATCAAAAGGTTGACAAACACTATTGAATTCCATCGGTTTCCTACGCTTTCTGCATCTATCTTCGTTTAGCTTAAATTTATAAAATGAAAAGATTAAATTTCAGACTTGCACATGGACACGGATTTTAGTATTCGTATCCGGATATATTATCGGTATCCATATCCATGTACAAGTCTTGAACTAATAATGAATCTTCAAAAAAATGGTTCTTATCAATATTTAAATAAACAACCTGTAAACATATTTTATATTGGCCATCCAACTTCCGAAATTTACAATTTCCAACATGATAATTAAGAGTTCCTTTATTCGCAGACAATTCCCATTGTTTTAACAATTTTGATTTGAACTAAAAAATCTAAAATATATTTTTATATTATTTTGCATACTCCGCTCAATTTTCGTTCCTCAGAGCAGTCGGTAAGATTGATCAACAAATCATTACTTAAATATTTTAAGCTGGGAATTGGAGATGAACAAGTTGTATTTTCTGAAGATTCTTGTTCTGCTACCATTTGAAATTACTTCCTCGTCTGAAATTTAATTTTTAATTAAACTTAAAAAGATCTTAAGCAGCTGTTTAAATATTTAAAAAAAATTATAGCTAATATTAGTTCCTTTTATAAAAAAAACAAAATTCAATGGCCAAAATGAATTTTTATGTATAATTTCTTTTATAAAAATTTACTTCCTTTTTTATTGCAGACTAATTTCAAAAATCATTAAATTTTTATTAGAGTATAAACGGATTAAATAAAAAGCGCAGAAAACTCCCCAAATAATTAATTTCAACCCAAGAATTCAAGTAAAATGCATTTCAAACGAGCATTTATTTTATTTATAATTATTTTTCAATTTTTAATTGCTCAGACGTTAATAATTAGAAGACAAGCAAATCAGGTAAATTATTCCAGAATGTTGAGATGATACAAAATACCTTCGGTTTTGTTTCGAAGAAATTTTTTCCGAAAGGGATTCCGTTATGCCAGAGGGTTGTCCGAGGTTGATCAAAATTGATAAGCACAAGAATAACAATTTACGTAACTTTGCATTTACTGAACTCGTTTCTTCCTTAAATTTAATAAAATAAAAATATTAATCACTACTACTACATACTATATTCCAGGAAAATCAGTCAACAGAGGATAATGATACAACTCTGGAAGCTTTTGATAATTGATTAAACTGAGTTTAATTACCAGAAAATAAGAAATATAGATATTGTAAATTTAATTCCATAATTAATTTTTGTTGCAATAAAACAGTAAAAACAATTACTACTTATTTTTATTCTCATTGTATAGATGAACGAATAACGATGAACAACTTAAAGGATTAAGGGTATAACCAAACAATAACAGTTTTAATAAATTTAGAGTAGTGAGGTTTTTTATTTAAGACGAAAAATAATAAACACAAATTTCAACTATAAACCAAAAAATATTAGCATTATAAAAATATTAAGGGAAGAACAATATAAAACGAAAATGTGGGTAAATGACCAAAACTTGATAAAATTTTAGGAAGGCTATCATTGTTTTTAAATAATTATGAAAATAAACTTAAGACAATGGTAAGTCCATCAAAAATGGAAATGATAGCCTTTCTACAATATTTGTTGAACACAAATTATTTGTCTAAAAGCTCATGTGCCCTCTACAGATTTTGGATTTTATAAATGAATTTAAGACCAAAAGGAAGGTGACGATTTCTTCTCCTTCTAATCATCCCCTCCCCTTCTCGCAAGTTCAAAAACAATCAAAATGAAAATTCATTTCCCCATAACAACTAATCCACCTTCCAAAAAACCCCATCTAATCTCAAAAAAATAAAAAATATCATTGTCTCATAATTTTTTTCAATTTGAATTTAAGATTTTCAACCAAGAAATTATTTTAAAAGAATTTCCAACAAAAAAGAATTTTAGTCATTCATTTTTCAAATACACAGGAGTGTTATGGAAGAGGTAAAAAAACATGTTAAATTAAATATTCACTCTTCCTCCTCTTCTTCTTCACCTTCATCATCTTCACCTCCATCATCATCATCGTCTTGATCATCTCCTTCAGCTCCAACTAAAAATAATTATGCTCAAAATATTTTAAACAATTTTAGACGGGAGCTGAGTCTGTCCATTTTTAACCTTTGAAAAAGGAAAAAGGAGGGGAGGACAACCTTTACTACCATTTTAATACACCAGCTAAACCTCAAATCTTTTCTATTTCAAGCAAATATTTACACAAATATCCCTTACCAGCATCATCATCGTCTTCCTCATCATCATCCAATACTTCATCATCTTCTTCCTCCTCGTCAACAGCCCCACTTTCAGCATCGCTCTCTTCCCCTCCATCTTCGCGATCTGCCAATTTATTTTCCTCCAATGTTTTTTTCGTTAATTTTGGCTCTGCGGAGATTGCTTCATTGTCAGCAGCTTCTGACGCTAAAAAGTTCTATTTTAGAAGAAATACCCCCCAAAGGAAATACCTTTTAAATTATTTTCAGTATTTGCCAAATCATTTTTGTTTATCTATTGATATTTAAAAATATTTTTTATTTCAATTTTAAATTATAAACCTCTCCATTATCAACTTTTTTCGTTTTATTTGCGATTCCATCATCTGCACCATTTTCCTCTCCAGCATGAGCCCGCTTTTGTGGCTGTGTTGGTTTCTGTTCTGCATTTGTTGCGCTCATTTTATTTTATTAATGGAATAAAGAAAATAAACTTGAAATATTTAGGTTAATTTAAAGTTTTAATCGGAGTTAATAAGACCAACAAGAAGAAGAAACTGAACAATAAAATAACTGAAATTTAATAACAAAAATACCGTAAATACTCTAATAAAAGTCCTGGGCTTCTATTGGAGATGGGCTTCTATAAAAGGCTTCTTATTAGAGTATTTACGGAAAAAAGTATGTACAAGGCTATTTTTACTCGCGATTATATGGACTAGTTATGTAAAATAAGCATTTTTCCCTTTAACGTTTTAATTTTTGTTTGAAATTGATGGAGAGGGAATGAAAGACGGGTGAATTGGTTAATATTGGCAGTTGGCCAATGGGAAAAATGAGGAATGTGTTTGTATCGTTATTAAAAATTCCAAGTTGGCGCTTCGCTTTGTGACTTTAAGAGAATAAAAATAGGAAAACTAACAGAAAATAAAAAAATTGAAGTATATTAGAGTAAAATATAAATAGAGAAATGTGCGAGTCTTTTGATCCTAAGCCTTGAATTTTACCGCAAGCTTGTCTTAAAAATAAAAAATTAACTATCTTTTTCTCGCCAATGCCACAAGCATTAGTCAGTCTATGCCAAAAGAAAATCCCCTATAACAAGTGTTTGCCTCAATAATATTTTCCCCATATTTTACATTATATGACATTCCTTTTTCTATACTATGGGCAGTGAGGACTGAAAGTAGGAAATATTAAAAGGGCAGTAGAATTTAAAAAAGTAAGTCCAAAAGATCACCTTATAAAGGACAACAAAACCTCCATAAGGATTCTCAGATTCTAAATACCCAGGTTTTCTAGATATTCTTAAACTCAAATCATTAAAGAAATCCTGAATAATAAAAAGAAGAGAAAAGGTTTATTTTAATACAGTATGGCGTATTTCTTTAGTAAAAGCGGAAGTAGAAATTAACAAGAGGTGGCTGCAGAAATTCTAATGTGTTACAATAATCTAGTCAGATTCCCATAAAAACTTAGTATTTAAGAATTAAAGAGTTGAGTCTAAAATAAATTGCACTGCCAATTTCGTGAAATATACGTTGTCTTGTCGACGAAAAGCTTCGTTTTGATGAGAGGAAAAAGTAAATTTCATTGAAAATGAGAGACTTTTCTCTCACATAAAGAGAGAGGGGAGCTCCTCTCCCTACAACCAAAAGGCTTCTTTTATTTCATCGTAGAAATAAAATTTTCTATATTGGTGAGTCTTGGAGTAAAGCGCTTTGTGGGCGAAAAAGCTATCGGGGGAAAAAGAAAGCTCAATGCTGTGGGAATGCTTTGGGGAGAAGATGGAAAGACTCTACTGCTATGGACATAAATGTAGAGTAAAAGAACTCGCATCGTTAAATTCCTCTATAACCCAACGTTCTTTCG
This sequence comes from Meloidogyne incognita, assembly GCA_036172945.1. NCBI lineage: Eukaryota > Metazoa > Nematoda > Chromadorea > Rhabditida > Meloidogynidae > Meloidogyne > Meloidogyne incognita. The sequence goes on along the minus strand of JARQAC010000029.1, from coordinate 82,577 downwards.
CCCTCGATACTTAAATTGCGGACAAAAAATTCGAAAATATGTGTAAGAAGAAGAAATTTGCGAACATTTTTTGCGGAGAAATTCGAAAAGAAATAATTGCACACTTTAGTTTACGTGGGTTTTTGTAATTTAAATGTACAGTCCCCGCCGATCTCGAAAGTCCCCGTCGACTTTCGAGGACGAAGAAAAACTAGTAATTTTAAATAGGTTTGCTTATTATAAAATATACATATGTATGTAAATTGCTTTTTAAAAATAGAATTAGCAGTTTGTTTTGTATTGCCTCATAAAGTGCACAAGAAATTTTGTTTCATAACAAGGAGGGGAGTCCGCAAAATATAAGCATTGAAATGAGATGTGGTGTTGGATCCGCAAAAACGATTTTTCTACATATATTTTCGATATTATCGAATTCGGTTTAAAATATGTAAGTATAGACAAGAAATTTTAAATCAAAAACATCATTTATAGCAGGAAAAATTCGAAGAAAATATATACGCAAAATTAATCCGCAAATATGCCAGCGGTTATATAGATGGATGGCTTGTGAGCGTATTGAAAATAATATGAAAGTGTGGGGATGAATGTGACACACAAATAGCACTAACAACAACCGCTCAAAAACATACATACATATGCTCTCCGTGGTGAAAGTAATGGAGATTTGGTCGTTGTGGGGGATGAGGAGGCCGTTGAGAAGAAAATAGTGTGCAAATGGGACGGGCGCCAAGGACAGGACCCACTTAGACGTCGGCCATACTATGCGCCGCGTTAGAGTCTTGAACTACATAAATGAGAAAAGGCAAAGTTCTTTTTATAAAAAGGCGCCATTTCTATTAATTTCTAATAGTATATAATATTTTCAATTTCTATAGATTCTCTCCTTAAGTCGATATATCTCTCATTTTACCACAGAGTTCCCCAAATGTAAGTTGATGAAATGGGTTTGTTGTTAATTGCTGAAAATTGATGAAATGGGTTTATCTTCGGTCATTACTGGAAGATAAGATTTTAATTTTCTTTAAATCTAAATCGCATAATACATTCACGAAAGGCTTGTAAATTCGCAATTATCTGAAATCAGCGATCGATATTTTGGGTCAACGATATTCTGGGTGACGATATTTATGGTCAACGATATTCTGGGTGACGATATTTTGGGTAACGATATTTTGGGTGTCGATATTTTGGTGGCGATATTTTTGTCAACGATATTTTGCTTGACGATATTTTGGGTGGCGATATTTTTGTCAACGATATTTTGCTTGACGATATTTTGTTGTCGATATTTTGGGTGGCGATATTTTGGTCGACGATATTTTGGGTGGCGATATTCTGTGTCAACGATATTTTGGGGTTGAGTAATTTATCCAATTAGAATCTAAAAGATCCAAAATTTAAAAATGAATTTTTGAAAATTTGAGTTTCTATTTAATTTTAAGCAGAACGTACACATAAAAATTATCTATTAATTTATATAATGGACACCAACACCATTACTGAGCCTCCAGAATTTATTGAAATCGATAACGAGAAAATAGCTACTCGACATCGGAGTGGGAATAATCCAGATGTATTTTGGTTAGGTGGTTATCGTTCTAATATGTTAGGCACAAAAGCACATGCTGTAGATGAATGGACTAAGAAAAAGAATATTTCTTATACTCGACATGATTATTCGGGTATATTTTGGGTTTAATTTAAAAAATTGAGGGAAAAATTTTACAATTCAGACCACGCATGAATATGGACAAAATACTCCGTCCAAAGTTCCGAGCCCCTCTTAATTTTTGTGCCGACTCAGCTCGAAGAGCTCTCTCGAATTACATATTTTGTCAATTTTCATGGGTGTCTTTATTGCAGTTTTACCAAACTGATTATTTATTTATCGTTAAAGGTCACGGCGAGTCTACAGGAAACTATTTTGAGGGAACAATTTCCAAATGGTTGGCACAAAGTTTAACAGTTTTTCGACGTTATGCTAAAAACAATCGTCAAATATTAATTGGCTCTTCCTTAGGTGGATGGATTGCTCTTAGAATGGTTAAAGAATTAAATAAGCAGGTTTTTGAAGAATTTTAAAGAAAATTTTGTAAAGCTTTTGAACGTTTTTTCAGCCTCCTTTTCCAATCGCTGGTTTATTGTTAATCGCTCCAGCTCCAGATTTCACTAAAGAATTAATTGAGCCTAGACTTACTGAAGCAGATAAAGAGCAGCTGAAAACTAAAGGTTATTTTGAAGAAAAGTCTCCCTATTTTGAAACAAATATTGGGCAAAAAGAGACACTTGAAGTGAGTTTTTAATGAATAATTTGAATTAAAGAATTATAGGATGGAGAGAAAAATAATTTGGTTTTAACTCCTAACTTTGATCCGAATTGTCCTGTTCACATAATTTATGGTTTGAAAGATGATGCCGTTCCAATGAAATTGATTGATAAATTGGTTAGTGTATTGCCGAAGGAACGTGTTGTTAAGACAATTATTAATGATGGGGATCATCAATTATCTCGGCCCGAGGTAATTTTCAATATTCCTTAATTTATTTTTTTATTGGCGTGCCAATCTAGAAGACCCTTTTATCAGTCCATTTAACAATATTTATTTTAGGATATCGAAGTGATTTTGCGATCCTTAGACAATTTAATTAATACCAACGAGAAAATGCTTTAAATAACTGAAAAGAAATTATTGCCTAATTTTGTTCATTATATTGTTCAATGCTTATACATAGTAATTTATGATTTTGACTACAATTAAATTATTTTAATGCTTTTAATAATAATTTTCAAAAAGATACAAGTATGAACAAACCTGTAGCCAGGATTTTCTTTCAGGGGGAGGGGGAGTTGTTGAAAATTTTTTTTCATAATTAAAAGTTTTTCCCCAATTAAAATAAATTTAAAAAAATTATATTCAGTTTATAAAAATCACAGAATGATAAAAAAAAACAAGAAAACGAGTGTCTGTAAGGCATATAAAATGATATTTGACAATTGAAATCGACGAAGCGAAATATTTCAATTAAGATTGGTCTCTAAGAAAAATTCCAAACTGGGAGAGCAATCCTAATAGGTAAAAAACAAAATAACAAACCCGCAAATTTTCTACATAATATGCTCTGATTAAAAAAAGTCAAATTATTCTGCTTCCTGTTCCTTTTAGGCCATAAACAAAGGCCCCAATTATGCACTGCAATGCAGTAAAAATAAAAACATATGCCCACTGATTGTCCGATGAGTGTAAAATCCAACCGGCCATGTAAACACCAATAAATCCGGTTATTGCCGAGAAAGCATTGAAAATCCCTGCAAATATATTAAAATAGAGAAATTAATCAAATAATAAAATACACGGTAAAACCCGATTCAGACTTGTGAACCAGAGTTTGGACCGTAAATTTTTTGATTCTTAACCGATTTAAATAACTATATCAATTGGAAGCGCCTTAGATTACTTTATATAACAGGATTTATTTGATCGGAACAACTTATAGAGTTTAGCTGAATAAACTGTAGAATTGATCAAATAAATCCTGATAACTAAAATAATCCTTACATCTAAACTTTTGATTGTTTTAATTATTTAAGTCAGTTAATAATCAAAAAATGATGCTTCTAAATACACCATTGAAACTTAGTTGTCCCCTACCTCGAAAAGACAGAAAGTAAACGATAAAATTAGTGTATAAAAATACCAAAAACTGAGCCAGTATGATCCGGAGCAAAGTCATGCGGATTTACAGAAACACCAGCATGGTGCAAACCTCTAAGAGCCATTGCTAAAGTGAAAAGTGCCAAAGAAATTGTAAATCGTGAAGATAGGGAGACGAGAAAAAGACAAGTTCCCATTCCAATGAGAGAAACACTCTGAAAATTTAAAAAATAAAAATGAGGCAATAAAAAATAAAAAAAAACCTCCATAAATCTTCGTGTAAAGGTAATTGAACAGCCATGTGTTAGCAACTTTGAGGCAAAATAAGGGGCACAAAGTGAAGTAAAAACAATAGCCAGTGAAGGAACAACATTATACACAAACGCCTGAATGAAAGAATTAATTGAAAGGTTTCTTTTTTAAGTCCCAATCTTTTGACTAATTTTTAAGAAACCGTATTTTCTAGATTACTTCCCCTGGGGAATTAATATTTCAATTTATCCAGGGGATGGGGATTTTTTGAAAGTGGTCCGAGTAGGGTATTTGGAGTGAGGAATTATTGTTTTAAACCATCCCTGGCGCGGGAAATTATCCGACAAAGCACTTATTTTTAGTTAAGAAGTATATAAATAATAATCAAGTCAAACCCAAAAAACCCAAAATTAAGAAAAACAAAAAGAAAACAAACCGTCGCTTGAGGAAAATTATCCGAGAAATAATAAGGCAACCAACTGGAATTATTAAAAAATTAATGTTTTTAAAAGTTATAAAAACCTGAACATTGTAAAATAAGCATTTGCTCCACAATATTGTGCTAAGGAAGCGGCCCTTAAATTGGCTTATGTTAGTAAAAATTCTTTGATAAATTACCAAAAGGATGGATGTCTAAATAACTTGGACCATGGAACCGCTGTAGCAACAATCACTCCTTTACTAGGTTTTTTCTTTATAAAATGGTCACTTTCAATTAGAGATTCGTCCTAGAAAGAATAAATTTAAAAATAAATCTTTAAAAAAGAGAAAAAACAAGAATAACCTGCATAGCGTTTCCTCCAGAATCAAAAACAACACGTGCTCTCCGTCCAGACAAAACACTATCAGTCAATCTTTCAAAGAATAAATACCAAATAAAACTGATCATACCTAGAATGAATAAATTGTAAAAATCTCCCATTAAATTGACAAAAAACAAACCAACAAAATGGAAAAGACTTCTCCAACCGAACAGATCGATTAACAAAGAACCAATTCCTCCAGCAACTATTGAACCAAAATGAGAACCTGCCAAACAAATACCAAAAACACGCCCTTTATCAGAAGCAGTTAGATGCCTAGAAACGATACTAGCCATTGAAGGTAGATGAAAACCTTTTAAGAAAAAATATTAAAAATATAGGAGATAAGAAAGGAGGGAAAAATTGAATTTCGTTCCCCACTTTTTCCTTCCTCAAAGAGCCAGATTTTGCTTCCTTCTGCAATCTGTCTATTTTCCTATGGCACGGGGATGTCACGGGTTTATAGAAGCCTGACTTCCCTCTGCCTAAAACCTGACCCGATACTTTTTTGTAATCCGTGACATCCCTGCTATGGCATACAATCAGCTATCCTTAATACACTGTGGAAAAAGAGGAACGAAATTTAACGAAACAAGAATTGCACAAAATTATATCGAAAATCCCCCAAGTATCTTTAGTTAAACCTTGCCCAATGCCTGTCAATACACGTATTGTAATCAGAATAAAAAGAGATCTAGTCCAGTATGCAAAATCAAAAAGTTGAGGTGTAAATAAAGTTAGAGCAGACCAAACAAGTGTGGTAAAAGGTAGAACACGCTCACCAGAGTAGTGATCTTAAAAGAAAATAAGGTAATAGTACCTCTTTTTCTCGTTTTTTTCATTTCCGTAAAAGAGATGCAGAAGCGCTTTTTCGATATATTAGGTGCTGAGTCCGAATTTGAGTTAAAATCTTATTTATTTCAAATCAAGGACTCAATTCAGATTAAATTTAGATATGACCTCTAAAAACCTCAAAATATCGAAAAAGCATCTATTCACTGCTCCTTCTAAAGGAAATGAAAAATTCGAAAAAAGAGGTCACAAAAACTCGATTATTGCCGAAAATGATTTTAAAAATATTATAAGATCCCAAAAAATTACTTCATTAGATCAAAATATTTTTCTAAAATTTAACCTGCAATATTTCCGGCAACAACCTGCGTCGCTGCATAACCCCAAAAGAAGCAGGAGAGAATAGTGCCCTGTAAAAAAATAAAAGTATTCAGCCAAAAACGCCAAACCCCCAAAAGAAAAAAATTTTTCTTACAGAATCGGTAATAGTCCAACCATATTCTTTAGCCATAGCAACAGCACAAATAGGTAGAGATACTCTGGACGCATAAAGCACACAAGTTCCAAAAAAGAAATTGATTGTCCAAAGCTTTGTTTCTGACCTAAATGAGGCTTTCTAACTAAAAATAGGTAATAAATAAACAACCTTGACCAAAGCTTTTGATGTGATCCAAAAGAAGTTCCAAACCGCCTAATAACAGATGGTGATACTTTTTTAACTTCGGGTTTAATAAAAATGCTCATACTGAGATAATAAATAATCAACAGATTAATACTATAGCCATATTTAGTAAAATCTAAAAAGCATGAAAAAAATGAAATAATATTACAAGTATTTATTAAAAACAAGGTATAAATGAAGTCTCTAATAGCCCGCTTTCTTTACACTGAAACGTCCTTTCCCCGGAACAGGATCCTTGAGTCCCGCCGGTCTAGTTCCGTGGACATATTTTGGATCATAACTTTTTCAATTTCTAATCGATTTTGACAAACAATATATCAAACGAACGCTCTTGATGTAAGGATTATTTTGTCTAGCAGGATTGATTTGATAAGATCAATATACAAAAAGTTACAGCCTATTAATTAAACATAAAAAGTCACGATTGCGCGCACTTATCTAGATGAAACTTTTTGTAGGATGATCTGATAAAATCAATCTAGTTGGCGAAAATAATCCTCAGTTCCAGGGCTTCCGTTGTTTAAAGTTTTATTCGAATTGGTTGAAAACCCAAAAAGTTATGGCCCAAAATATGCTCCGGGATTCAAACGGCAGGACACAATGATCCCCAACCCTTTTTCACGGTAAAGCCCGTTTCAGAGTAGCCGATTCAGAGTAGCCGGATCAGAATACGCCAAAATGGGACGTTTCTGAGTACGTAGGATAAATTTTACCCTTAAAATCGAAATTTCCTTAAAACAATTGATTTATTTTTTTTGTTTTTCTTTTTACTTCTTTTATGTTGTTCTTTATGTTGTACTATTCATCGAAAACTACTCTGAAACGGCTACTCTAAAAGGTCTACTACCCGAATATTTTGTTTACCATTTTGTCGCAAACCATTTTTTCGTTTCTTGCCTTCGCGTCATTTTTGCCAGGGCACATTTTATTGAATTTTCGATTTTCTTAATTTTTTCCTATTTTAGTATTCTTTAAAATTTAAAAATGTACAACAACGTTGGTTTGTCAACAGCTCGTGGTTCAGGCTTATGTTCAATCAAATTTTGCTAATCTTAGCTTTTCACGGGTATTTTTTAGTTAGCTTCTTAAAAATTCTCTTTATTTTTAGAATAAAATCGTTTACAATGCTGAAGAGGATATTGCTCGTGCCGAAGCAGAAGTAAATAAAGCACCTAATTTGGAATTGTTGGATCATGAATATAAACAGTTAATTGAAATTAAATGTGTGGAATTTGAAGACTTGATGGAAGGAAAGGTTTGAAGTTTTTAGAAGCAGGCAATTCTTTTTTCAATTTTTTAGGGTTTTAGTGAAGAAGAAATCAATTCAAAAGTTAGCGAATATTGCAAACTTTTATTTAATGAATTTGAAAGTGGCCGTCTAAATATGGATGCAGAATTGGATTTGCGTAATTCACATTCTCGTGCAAAAGTTGCAAAGCAAGGAAGAAGCAATATGCGATGTGCATTAGGTATTGATGCTTCTTTTGTGGATGTATCTTCAATGGCGACGATTCTTCTTCATCTGATTCAGATTCCTCAGGTTTTTTTTGAATATCGTTTCTGGTATTTATTGTCTTTTTTAGACTCGTCTTCCACAGATCCTTCCTCGGATGACTCAGACAATTCACTATCAGACTCTTCATCAACTTCAATTTCTTCCTCTTCCTCATCTGATGAAAAACACAAAAAAAAGAAGGAAAGAAAAATCGAGAGAAGAAATTAAAAAAGCCAAAAAGTGAAGATGATGAAGAAGATCAACTCAAGTCCCCCTGCCTTCGTGCAGGGGGCAACTCAAGTCCCCCTGCCTTCGTGCAGGGGGCAACTCAAGTCCCCCTGCCTTCGTGCAGGGGGCAACTCAAGTCCCCCTGCCTTCGTGCAGGGGGCAACTCAAGTCCCCCTGCCTTCGTGCAGGGGGCAACTCAAGTCCCCCTGCCTTCGTGCAGGGGGCAACTCAAGTCCCCCTGCCTTCGTGCAGGGGGCAACTCAAGTCCCCCTGCCTTCGTGCAGGGGGCAACTCAAGTCCCCCTGCCTTCGTGCAGGGGGCAACTCAAGTCCCCCTGCCTTCGTGCAGGGGGCAACTCAAGTCCCCCTGCCTTCGTGCAGGGGGCAACTCAAGTCCCCCTGCCTTCGTGCAGGGGGCAACTCAAGTCCCCCTGCCTTCGTGCAGGGGGCAACTCAAGTCCCCCTGCCTTCGTGCAGGGGGCAACTCAAGTCCCCCTGCCTTCGTGCAGGGGGCAACTCAAGTCCCCCTGCCTTCGTGCAGGGGGCAACTCAAGTCCCCCTGCCTTCGTGCAGGGGGCAACTCAAGTCCCCCTGCCTTCGTGCAGGGGGCAACTCAAGTCCCCCTGCCTTCGTGCAGGGGGCAACTCAAGTCCCCCTGCCTTCGTGCAGGGGGCAACTCAAGTCCCCCTGCCTTCGTGCAGGGGGCAACTCAAGTCCCCCTGCCTTCGTGCAGGGGGCAACTCAAGTCCCCCTGCCTTCGTGCAGGGGGCAACTCAAGTCCCCCTGCCTTCGTGCAGGGGGCAACTCAAGTCCCCCTGCCTTCGTGCAGGGGGCAACTCAAGTCCCCCTGCCTTCGTGCAGGGGGCAACTCAAGTCCCCCTGCCTTCGTGCAGGGGGCAACTCAAGTCCCCCTGCCTTCGTGCAGGGGGCAACTCAAGTCCCCCTGCCTTCGTGCAGGGGGCAACTCAAGTCCCCCTGCCTTCGTGCAGGGGGCAACTCAAGTCCCCCTGCCTTCGTGCAGGGGGCAACTCAAGTCCCCCTGCCTTCGTGCAGGGGGCAACTCAAGTCCCCCTGCCTTCGTGCAGGGGGCAACTCAAGTCCCCCTGCCTTCGTGCAGGGGGCAACTCAAGTCCCCCTGCCTTCGTGCAGGGGGCAACTCAAGTCCCCCTGCCTTCGTGCAGGGGGCAACTCAAGTCCCCCTGCCTTCGTGCAGGGGGCAACTCAAGTCCCCCTGCCTTCGTGCAGGGGGCAACTCAAGTCCCCCTGCCTTCGTGCAGGGGGCAACTCAAGTCCCCCTGCCTTCGTGCAGGGGGCAACTCAAGTCCCCCTGCCTTCGTGCAGGGGGCAACTCAAGTCCCCCTGCCTTCGTGCAGGGGGCAACTCAAGTCCCCCTGCCTTCGTGCAGGGGGCAACTCAAGTCCCCCTGCCTTCGTGCAGGGGGCAACTCAAGTCCCCCTGCCTTCGTGCAGGGGGCAACTCAAGTCCCCCTGCCTTCGTGCAGGGGGCAACTCAAGTCCCCCTGCCTTCGTGCAGGGGGCAACTCAAGTCCCCCTGCCTTCGTGCAGGGGGCAACTCAAGTCCCCCTGCCTTCGTGCAGGGGGCAACTCAAGTCCCCCTGCCTTCGTGCAGGGGGCAACTCAAGTCCCCCTGCCTTCGTGCAGGGGGCAACTCAAGTCCCCCTGCCTTCGTGCAGGGGGCATAAATTTTGGTGTGTCCATGTGCCGTTTTGTACATTGGACCTGTAAAAAGGTTTGGAATTTTTACTTTGTTTTTTAGGTTTTTTAAATTTTTTAGTTGATTTCCGTCAGTTCCTGACTGATGATCTCCAGGCTCGCAATTTCCAAAGGAACGAAGATGGTGGAATCAACAGAGCATCGACAACAAAAACGAACCCAACGGCCCTCCTTTGAGCCACAAATTTAATAAGTGGAGTTAGACTTTAGTTTTTTTAAATTTATGATAAAATTTTCAAGTGTTATTTTCTTTAATTATTTTTCTCTTATCCAGGCTACTCTGAAACGGCTACTCTGAAATGTCCCCTACCCCCTTTTCATTAGGACGTTACCTTCATTTCATTGCCACGTTCCTTGCAGCTATAAGCTACTGTGAAAAAATTAGGTAAATTACCAGTCCATCATCTAATAATTCATTGAGAAAATTTCGTGATTGTTCGCTTATCTAGTCATATTTAGCTAATTCTTTAAGCAGCTAAATAATTTGAGCTTTTTCAATTTGTTTACACAAACCAAAGAATTTGTGTACAATTTTCTAGTCGTACTAATCCGAGGATAAAATCAAAAACTCTTCAATTTATCAAATTAATGGATTATAATGATTAATTAAAAATCAATTTAAGTAGTATTCCATTCAGTGGTAGAAGCCTTTAACAATAGCAATAAGTCCATCCTTTAAATAAAAATATTAACAAAAATTAATTTTAACGAGTTATTCTCACTTTGTAAGCGCCCGAACAGTCAGATGCAATAGCTTGTTCCAATGACGTACCATAAAGTTGTTGATATGCTGAACGAATATCAGCCAAGTCAATCTCAGAGCGAGTAACAACCAGACGTATCTACAAATTATGAAAAGTAGATCAAAAACAATCAAGGTTGGGGTATGGAACGAGTTAATCCGCGCTACATATAAGAGCCAAAACTGTCAAGCGCAAAATTCTCGTAGCACGAGTTTCCACCTACCAAATCAGTATCTCTAGTTCCAAATCCTTTCATTGAATTATAGAGCAACTCAGCAAAGTAGGCAGGACGGTTTTTAATACTTTTAATAATTGCTAACAGTCCATCGCGTATATCACCACTAAAAATTGAATTTTCAAACCAGATTTAAACGCAGTTACCTGAATTCAGCAGCAATGGCTTGTTCAATCGGATGACCGCTTACTTTTTGGTATTCATTAAATATCTATAAATTACTTTAACTACAATTAAACAAATTTATTTAAGTACCAGGCGTAATTGATTGTAATTCTGTGCGGAAAGAATGGCAATAAATGCAGACTCGTCCGTTCCAAGGCGAGCTTCACCAGCACGATAAAGTTTATTGGCATCCTAAATCATGTTAGAAGAATGGCAAAAATACCAACTTGCGATACCTGATTTGCCCTTAAAGGATCAGTAATCATAGATTCATCACGAGCACCAGTACACAAAGCAACAAGCATACGCTTAAAGTAACCAGAAGTCTCTCCAATCATATCACGTTCCAAATCGCTGCAATAAAGTTGTGCATAGGCAGAGCGAAGTTGAATAATTTGTGCATTAGTACGTGTAGTCATTATCCTTAAATATTTTTAAATTTTGCCCTAGTAAAAAGCAACTAACTCAATCAGGATGTGCTCTTTTGTGCCGAGACCCTCCATAGCCCTCCTTAACTGAGCGGCATCATAATAAGCTGGATGACTCATTAACGCCATTATGAGGTCTTCAAAATCGCCAGAAAGTTCACTTTTCAACTCTTTTATCAAATCCTTTCCGTACATTTGTTTAAAGGAAAGAGAAACCTAAAAAGATTTTGGATTATTTAAATGTCGATCCAGCTTAACGTAGTATCTGACTTTCAAAAAATTTAACTTATTGTTCAAAATAAGTACAGTACCCCTCACTAATTCAGAGAGTTAATCTAAAAAATCAACCCACCTCCTGTCTTTGTACATTACTACAATTAACAATTGCTTGAATAATTTTGCCCTTATCACATCCAAAACCCTTCATAGCTTTGCGTAGTAACTCAGCCGTCTGTTGCGAGTTGAAGTTTGGATTTGGTCGAATACTTGGTGTAGCCATTGCTAAAAAAATTCATAATAGAAATTTTAAATAAACTTTTAAAAATTAAAAACAAAGACAGGAAATATGTACAAAAATGTTTTTATCCAACAATAAGACGTAAGAAAAATTAGAGTTTTCACACCAAAATCGATGTAAACAAAAAACAACTTCCGCTCGGGTAGGCGAACAAAAACACATACTTATAGCAGATGTGCATCATTAAAATGTGAAAAGGAAATTTAAGTGAAATGATGAGTCATAATTTAATGAATGTCGAAACTATTTTTAACAAATTCCAAAATATTTTAACATAGCAAAAATTAAAGTATATTTATTTTTGTAAATCAAGCTCTTATACAAAATAAGTTTTTACTTCATCAGTTTATTTAGATTAAATATAGTAGATTAAAATTCAAAATTAAAATTCAAAATTTAAGTTAGTACATAGGTATTAGGGATAGAATTTTGGTAAGACGAAATATATCATTTAAACATCACGTTTTTAGAACCTACCAAAAGGATCACTACCGTAAGCAGCTGGTCCAGACACTTTAGATGGTTGGTTTGGATAGCCGCTTCCAAAATATTGCTGCTGTGGTTGTTGTGTCCCAAATCCGCCTCCAACAGGATATGGCGCCGCATCTGATAATTTTTAATAAACTTAGTAAATTTATGAATAAGATTCAAGATCTACCCCCATATTGTCCAGAAGCTGTTGGATAAGGAGCATACTGCCCAGCTGGTTGGTTGTAAGCAGACTGTTGTGGATAAGGTGGAGCAGCATTTGACCCACCAAGGTTGAAACCAATAGGTGGAGGAGGAGCAGAATTAGGATTATACACATTGCCTGGTGGAGGATATGCTAAAATAAAGTATTAAGATGATTATTTAATTATCGTAAATAAAGGTTCGTATAAAAAGAATTGCCTGATGAATAAGGCGATTGATTCGTTGATGATGGAGGATAACAAGATTGTTGTTCATAAATACAACCATAACCACTGGCATTTCCACCTCCAACTTGAGGTTGCGATGGATATTGAGATTGATATTGTGGTTGTTGCGGTCCTCCTTTGTCATATGGTTGATAATAGCCGCCGGGATTAGTAGGTTGTTGAGGAGGATAACCGCTATTATTTCCGTACATTTGCTGCTGCTAAAATTTATTGTAAATGATAGAGAAATTAAGTACAAATGAATTCGTGATTGTGAATTTTTTAACTCAAATTTTGGACTGAATTGAGCTGGCGTATGAAAGGCGTTCGAATGCATTTACATATGTATTTTACCTGTTGATGAGTGTTACCACTAGCAGAGTTTAACTTGTTACCAATTGTTGTAGTTATTTTCCCAAAAATATCTCCAACTGGACCGGGAAAGTTATGTTGATTATTTGAAGGTTTTTGTTGTTGTCCTGAACGATTTGACGAATTTGAACCAAGAAATTTGTGTGTAATAGTTGAAGTCTATAATAAAAACGAATTTCGATCTTTAAAAGTGTCGGTGACCCTATTTGAGAGGGCGAAGTGGATAGCACTTTTCTATTAAGCATTAATGACATTTTTAAACAGAAATGCTATGGAAACGGTCTAAGGGGAATGTCTTCAAGATAATAAACTTTAATACTTACCACGTAGTCTTGCACAGCCGATTTAATCGGATTTGGCATAGATTAGGTAAATTTTACCGTCAACTTATTTTTCTAAATTTTGAAAATGGTTAAATTTATAGCATGTATATGCTTATGTAATAATTTATTAAATTGACCCTAATAAAAACAGTTTTCAAATAAAAATATAACTAAAATTAAGTTTTTGGGTTAATTTATTTTATAAGTTTTATATTTAATAATTTATCAAATTGATCCAAATAAAACACATTTATTTGAGGAATAAATATATACAAAGGCGTAAAACTTGTAAAGGAAATGAATGAATTCACCGAATGATGCATGTATTTATAACTTTATAGAGAGAATTTAAAAATAATCGATCAGAGAATAGTATGACTAATCGCTGAACAAAAACGTGTAGTGTTTACACCTAGTTTTTCCTCAAAGAAAAAATATTTTGCTTGGATAGATTGTCGTGACAGATTATTTTAAAGCATGGCTCCGATCGAGAAAATGTAAAGTTAAGTACAAAAAGATTAATCAAGAGTACATAAGGTTTTTTTCTGCCAAATATTTTTTCTCTGCCAAATAAATTTTTTTAATCTTGACTTTAAGATTAAAGTTAATTTTTAAACTAAAAAGTTCATTTATAAGTATCAGAGCCCTTATTTTAAACGTACATACATATAATACATATCTAAATTAGGATAAATCAGTAGATATTCTCGCATCATTTCTTTTTGGTTCTTCAGCTTCGTCTGTTGATTGTTTTTTAGTTAACCACCACCAAATACTGACACCAATTCCAATACAAATAATTATTAAAATTAATAAAAGCACCAAGACTATAATAATCCCAACAATTGAAATACCATTAGAAGTAGAATAATATTGAGTTTCTGAATACCAAGCCATATTTGTTTGATAACTAAGAGTTTGTACAGTTAAAATTAATCAGACTAATTCGAAAACGTTTTTTAAAAAATAAAAATAAACTTATGTATATGATTTAAGCTTAAAGTAAAAGAAAAAACTAGTATATTTCAGCTAAGTTCAAAAGAATACATGCACCATTTTGTACGTTTGTTTGCAAATACTTATTGTCTCCTCGTATTCAGTAAAGCGGTTCAATGTGATAATATGTATAATCCGAAAAAATTATATAAAACGATTTACAAAAATATCTTTTGAGGATACAACTTGCGTGCCTTTATCTCAAAAGGAGTGTCTTCTAACGTTGGGATTCAAATGCCAAGCCATCAGAGTTTTCAAACGCCGTTTTCTTATATTTGTGTCCCGGAATTTTAGGTTTTAATAGTTACATGTTGAATATTCAAAGTCCTCAAAAGACGAAAAACGAAAAAAAAAGAATATGTAAATATTGTTGCGTATCAATTTGCATTATCTATTTTATTTTTCATTCTCCCCTGCTTTATCTCGCAACAAGATAAAAGGAAAAATATTATGTAAAATCGTCAATTATTATAATTTATTACTTTTAATAGTTAAATAAATCCATCTAAATAATTTTAAAAAATTAGCTAATTTATTAATGGTAAAATACAAATTACTTCAAAACAAAGACGAAATAAATCAAAATTTATTTTACAAAAAATTATTTTTTATTATTATTTTTATTCTCCTATTTATTATTTTATTCTATTTTTATTCTCAGCAATATTACAATAGAAATAACAGAAAAATTTATAAATTGATTTTGCCTTACAATATGCCACGAATTAATAGTAATTTTACAACAAGCAAAGTATTTGAGGATTTTTAATTAAAAATTTTTTCGATTAAGGAAGCATTTTCTCAAATGACTCTTATACAAAAACAAATATATCTTAAAAAATTGTTTGGATATGATACATTAATGAATGTTGAACGGAAACAATTAATAGAAAGACAGGTGGGAACGAATTTAGTGGGGGTACAAGGACCAAACCGACTTCATCTACCTCTTGTTCGACTCAGCTTTCCGAGCTCTTCCGAATACAACATGCTTGGGCTAATCTAAAAATCTAAACTAATCTAAAACTAATCTAAAAATTTCCACAAAAGTATCTTGTTAAACTTTTAGATAATTAGCTACTTATCAACAGAACGTCGTTTATATATCAAACAGAATAATGAACAAAAATTGACAGTTTTGAGTGAGAAGATTCAATCAGCAATAAATTTCCTTCAAAATCCTACTAATTGTTCTAATGCGAGCATCATTGTCTGCCCAGTAAGTCTGGCTTTGCTTCTCATTAAATTTAATTTATAGATGGATGGTCCTGATTGGGGTTTTGGTTTTTTGATTCATCAGATTTGGTAAAGTTTCAATAATTTTATTATATTTTTTGTTATGTAATTGACAGCTATTGTTTTTTATTTTCAATTGTGTCAGGACGAACGCTTATATTAAATAATGAAAATGCTAAATTATATAAATTTAATGTTAAATGGAATGAATTGTTTATGCCAATAACAAACTGCAACTATGCAGAACATGTAACAAATTTTTTAAACGTAGATCTTGCATATGTCGTAAGAGAATAGCAGAAGTTTAGCCACCGGGCAGGATGCGAACACGCGCCTATGCCGCAGCGCGACTATAACCTAATCTAAAACTATAACCCAAGGCGACTATTCTCCTTATAGATCGTTTACCCCCCCTAGGCGATTTGATACTGCTAGGTGATCCCTTACGATGTACTACTTTCCTATTAATTTTTATCTCAGGCTATGCCATTCCAACCGTTAAAAGAATATATAGATAAAAACGACACCGATAGAATATTAGTTTTTCGTCCGCGTGAAAAAGTGGTAAGATTTTTAGAATTTTATGTACTTATGTAGGTGCATGGTAAAAATTTAATTTTTGCAAATGAAGGTTTTTCCAGGTAAAACGTGGATTTGATGTTTCTCCAACAGAACTTAAAACTTTTCTTCTCAAATATCATTCAAATCCCACGCTTTGGTTTCGTGGCCAAGTAAAATTTAAAATAATTCTAGATTTGTCAAAAATATAAATTTAGCTAATTAAATATATTTGGAAAGAAAATGAATTAACATTAAATGCAACAAATCAAAGTGTTTCTAGAATCCCATTTGAATGCGGTAAGAA
Organism: Meloidogyne incognita; assembly: GCA_036172945.1. Lineage (NCBI taxonomy): Eukaryota > Metazoa > Nematoda > Chromadorea > Rhabditida > Meloidogynidae > Meloidogyne > Meloidogyne incognita. The sequence goes on along the minus strand of JARQAC010000029.1, from coordinate 66,161 downwards.
AAATTTTGTTAAACTTACTGAGAGATTAATGAGGTTGCTTTAAATCAACAAAACTTTAATTTTTCAGTACTCTTACAGGCCCGGTTGTTGGTATTCATGTTCGAAGGACAGATAAGATATCTGAAGCAAAATTTTTCAATTTGGAGGAATATATGGTTAGAGCATCTTTAACTTTATACCTAATCTGGAGCTGGGGGAAAAACCGAAAATACGTCCATATACATACGTCCATATTGCTTTTTTAGACATAATATATTTTTGAAAAATACATATATGCCTTTCAATACAAATTCGGGCCCTATAGCATTATTATATATCTAAACATTTTTACTAAATTACATGAAGTATTTATAATAATCTATTTTTAGACGTGGATTGATTTCTGGTTCGATGTTGTGTGGGGACATAATCATAGCGAATCGATACATCCAAATTGTACTAATCGTCGAATGCTTTTCATTGCTTCAGATCTGCCAATACTTAAGGATATAGTTGAAGAAACTAAAAATAAATGGGGAGATAGATATGAAGTTTATCATGGAATATTTAATACACAAAGTATGCATTATTTATTAAAAACTCTAAACCCTCAGTTCAGAATTTTCAAGTTTTTTAAATTTTAATTGGATTTTTCTAGATGATTCTAAAGAAGCTTTTACTGAAATATTAGCTGTATTTCGAATTCTTGCTAAGTGCCAGTTTATAGTGTGCACTTTCAGTAGTAATGTAAGTGTCAAAATTTATTTTTAAACTGAATAAATAAATAAATAAATAAATAAAGGCTTGTCAATTAGTTTATGAGCTAATGCAAGAATATCAAGGTGATGCAGTCGAAAATATACATTCACTTGATTATATTTATGAAATGAGTAGGTTAATTTAACATTTGAATAAGCTCAAGCTTGAGAATTTTTAAATTATAAAACAAGGCTTGCCAATTTTTGAACCAATAAACTATAGTTTAAAAGTATAAGGGAAAGGCTCGAGAATTAGCTTGTTGGACAGTATTAAGACTAAGATTTCCTGCTAAGACATTATACAAGTATAATAATTTAGATAAAGAATTAGAAGCGACTACCGAATACAAACCACCTCAGGGTAAATGTTTTATTAAAATATTAAAACCATTTCCGAAATATTAAAATATCTATAAATTTAGCCGCTATATATTAATCTATTTAGAACACCCAATAATGCCAGAGGAGCTTTGGGCCGAGAAGGGAGATGTTATTGGTATGATAGATTTCTAATAATTAGATAATATTTTTAATTTGCAGAAGCTTTAAGTCCAATCCATCAAGATGGATTTATTAGAGCAAAGAATTACCGGTTAAAAAAGTAGGAAGTTTTCCCATGTATTTGCTTAAAAAACATTTGAAATTTGAAAATTTTTCAATATTTGCTAATATTCAATAAAATAAAAATCAATGGGAGGAAAACCTTTTTTTTAACAAAAAATCCAAATACAAAATAAAATTTTTATAAGGTTTTGTTGGAATACAATAGAAATTTAAGGAAACATTTTGACAGCAAATAAATTTATACTAGTGTTGTTCCCGACAGGCTAATTTTTGCCTGTCATCTCAAATACTCTTATTATGCTCCATTTGACCCGTCACATGCAAAAATTAACCGGTCGTGAACAATACCAATTTATACCTATATAGCTTAACTAGCAGCTAAAAAATAAATACATATGTAAAGTAATTTTAAAAATTTATAATAAGTAGAAGAGAAAATTAGAAGAAAAATAGAATTAATATATAATATATTTTGACTTGAAAAATTAATGATAACCGGTCAATTTCTCTTGTAAATTTTTTATAACACCTTGTAAACGGGCAATTTCTGCTTCTAATTCTCTTTCACGTTTACGCTCATCCTCTACTTGTTGTTCCAAATCCTAAAAATAATGCAGAATTTAAGCTACAATTTATCCAATCCCTAATTTATGAGGATTTAAAAAGTACCGCTATTCTCTGAAGCTTTCTTTGCCGACATTTCGAGGCAGCCTCACGATTCCGCTCTCTTTTCCTGAAAATAAAAATTGTATAAACCAAAATTGAAGAAGAAAGGCAAAATAAACAAGAATAACCTTAAAAGCTTCTTCATGTCGTGTTCACTAATTACACCATCATAACTTAAAAAGTGAAATTTAAAATTAATAAAATGTATTTGAAATTTAGCTAAGATATACAATTTTTCCAAAATATACGTCACTCAATTTTTACATATTTGAAATCCAAGAAAAATGGATTTTTTTGAAAAATGGAAAGATATTTAATAGGAAATAATGTATATTTCTTGAAATTGTAAATTTTATAAAAGTATCAACTTGTTTACTAACCCATTTATTGAATTGCCATTAGGGACGACCTGAACTTTTCCATTAACTCTAGGAGAACTTGCACTAGATATACTACTAGAACGGCGATGACTGTCGTGGTTAGAGGATGCACTGCCATTCAAATTAGACTAAATTTTGATTTTTATATAACTAGGGACTTTTTGATTAGCCAAATACCTCTACATTAATGGTAAAAGTGCCATATAGAAGGCATAAAGGAATAAAGGGGCAGGTGGCAAAAACCAAAAGTACCCATAATTTTATAACAAAATAGTAGTTAAGTTTTTAGTATACACTTACCGTTTGCGTATCAACAAGAATGTCCATTTGTTCTTCACTAAAATAAGTAAAAACAGTAAAAGTTGAAATAAAATTTTAACAAAAATTAAAAACCAAATAGAAGATGTGTTAGGCTCCCGTTTTATAAACGCAGTGTTATGTGCAAATGTTTGAACACCATTGGAGGTTGGTGTGGTTGGAGTAGCTAGTAAAGGTTGCAATGAGGTGGATACAGAGGAAGGGCGTTGATGCTGATGAAAAAAGGAAGAATTTGGTATCAACTCTACGGATGAAGTCGGTGAAGTAGCGGAAACTGCTGCTACAGCTTGACCAAGTTGAAAGTATTCCATATAACTAAAAAGGATAATTATAAACTAAAGGCAAAATATAATGAGAATTTACATAAAAACATCATAGTATGTGAATAATTAGAGTAAATTACTGCTTTTGTTATAAAATGATCAACAACAACAAGACCAGCTTTGTAACGACAGTTATTGAAAAAACTGTCTGGTTTTGCTGTTGCTGACTCCTCTATAACGTACCGCTTTGTGATACTGTTTACAGAATTTGATTGAGAGGTATTGACAGTTCCTGAAACAACTGTCTGGTTTTGTTGTTGTTGATTAAGTAATATTTTTGGCAAATCAAATTGTTTTGTGGGTGTAGTTATAGTAGAGGAAACAGCATTCACAATGTTACTATTTAAATCTGTTGTGACTGCAGTCGCTCCAACAGCGTTGTTAACTGTAGAAGCTGCAGCCTGAAGCAGTGATGAATTGTTAGCTTTATTAGCTGAAAACGGTGAAGGAGTGAGAGCAAGGGATAGAAGAAGTTTAACAGCAGCTATTAAAAATAAGAATATAATTTCATTTTTTGAGTTGTTGTTAGGTTTCTAAATAAGCTATTAATGAACTCCTCTATAAAGGAGATTGATACAGGAATTCTAAAAGAATTCCAACTATTGTGTCGAATGGAAAGGGTGGGGGCGAATCACTAGAAAATGAATTCCCAAAAATAGTTGATCAAGTTTTCAGACAGCGGGAGTTTAGGAAAAAATCTGGGCCTTACTCATTATAGAGAGAAGACATAAGAATCTAGAAAAATTTTTTTCCGGCAAAATTTTCTATTCCTTTTTTAAAAAGATAGTTTAGAATAAAGTTCTCGTTTTTAAATAAAATTAAATACAAACAAGGTGAGGTGGCTTGTAATGACGGTAAAGAAGTAGTATCTCTTCCTTGAAACTCTTGTAGAACTTCTGAATAAAAAATAAATTAAATTCAAGAAAAAATAATAAAAAATTTTCATTCACTTTGCCAGCCTTCAGCAAATTTTTCTTGTTCACTAGTAACGTTTTTTGGAAATAAAATTGTTGAAGGGGTAGGGGTTTCAAGTTTTTGTTGTAAGAGATTTTGTGTGTTTTGAATTGTTTGAGATGAACGATTGCCAAGAAGAGGTTGTTGTTGTTGTTGACGTGCGGCAACTAACAAATATTTATTAGAATTAAATTCCAACTATTTTAGGAGTAAGCGGGCCAACGTACCGCAATCTCAATGTACCGCCGAGCTAAAACTTCGTTCAAAATTATCGCATCCGGGACGCCCTGCTATGGTTCGATGCACCTTGACGAGCTGAATCGGACCATATCAGTGTCATGGATTCAATAATTTGGAACGAAGTTATTGTTCGGCGGTATACTGGCTTCGCGGTACATTTGTGTCAGGGTGTGCCGAAACAGATTTTAAAAAGCGAAGGGCGAAACTGGCACATACCTGATTGGGTGTAACCCCTTTAGGATGTATAAAGTAAAATGAAAGTTAGTAAATTGGCTTTTAAAAAATTATGTAATATTAAATTTTACTTAATTTTATAATGAACAATAAAAAGATGTGAAAAAATATTTCTTGTTTTAGCTAAGAAAAGCGTTACAAACGGAAAGGTTACCCTAACCTTCAATATATTCTTTGAAATATAGTTGCGAATACATAAATATTCTCAAAAATATGTAGAAATTGATGATGAATCATCAATTTGAAGAGAGAAAAGAAAATAGAGGGTATCAAAAAATGCTAGATTTTTTTTGTGTTTAAAATAGAGAAAATATTTTTAAATGTATAAAAAATTAAAGTACAGACATAGGTAATATGAATATTAATTTAATAAGGATTTTTTAGACATCCTAATTTCCTAAAAATTAAGGTTTTTGATCCTATGGATGTCTAAGATTTGCCCAAGTCGATGAGCACCAGAATAACGTTTATCCAAAGTAGTGCACAAAACCTAAGCGTTCTAGTCTAACAACAAAAAGTTTTTAAAAAAATAAAAAAACCAACGTAAAATCTTATCAGGAGAAAGTAGAAGAGAAGCCGAATCTAACAAAGAGAGGGGTAAAGACATTGGAGAGATACCATTGTTATTGTTGCCGCTGTTGTTTCCACCCAGAAACTCGCGCGGTTTTAAATCTTTTGAAATTAATTTTGAAATTACAAATGCTTTTATTTAATAAATCTCCACCTTTCAATTCCAGCTTTAAATGTGTTCGGTCTCTATAATTAGATCCATTCTGTTGTTTATCATTTAAATCATTTAATGAGGTAGAGGTAGAATGAGAAGAGGAAGACGAAAATGAAGCTGAGGATGTCGAGGTTAAAGAAGAGGCCGATTTTGACGCGGAGAAGAGCATTGGGCTAGTTGATTTGTTATTTTGAATTTGAGGCTGATGATTAGCTAAAAATTTATTTTAAATCAAAAATTAAGAGATTAAAAATCCTTTCCCCAAGAGATCTCGGAGCAGTTAAGTCCCAACCCTATAACTCAACAAGACTTGGTCACCACTTCTTCATGTTCTTGGTACCATTGGATAGAGAATTAAATACTCTACAATAACAATAAAATCAAAATTCTCGAGTTATTGATGAAAAAGTCATGATTTTAAAACTAATTTTTCAAAAAATGCCTAACTTTTTTTATCAATCAGTTAAGAGTTTTGATTTTTTGGTAGCTTGTAGCGTATTTAATTCCCTATCAGTTGGCAACAAGAACATGAAGAAGTGACCATCCGTTCATAAGTTATAGGTTTCGGTAGTGAACTTAAGGCACCAAGAGATCCTAATCAAACAATCAACCACAGTCGAATTTATAATATTTATAAGCTAAAAACGGGTAAATTAAAAATTCAAAACAGGAATGTTTATTTTTAAATAGGCATATGCATTTATTTGGTTTTTTATTGCAGAAAAAATATTTCCAAAAAAATCTAAAATTGAATAAAGAAATTTCTTATTCAAAATCTCAGCACAAATTATTGACGTACGGGGGAGAGCTTATTTTTACATTTAATTAATCCTATGTGCATTAAAACTGAAAAACTATACACCCCTTCCCACTTAAAATATAAAAAAATTGGCTTCATTGGTTGCCATAGGGAAGTTTATATTTAAAGAATATACTATGAAAGATTTGCAAGCAATTTTTTAAAATATTTTTGGAAGTTAGAACATGTGACATTTTTTAGTTTAGAATGAATTAATTTTGAGAAAATTACAAATTAGAAAAAAATTGAATAGGGCAAATATGAATAAATCATGAAGTAGAGATCGAGATAAATATGGATAAAGACCTAGATTTTTCTTAGATGTGGAATCAAGATCAATAGTTTTCAGAGTTGCAAGATTCTTCCTTGACTCAAGGTCAAGAATAATATTAAGGAAAAATCAGAAAACTGTCATTAATTACAAACTGAACTTTTGATATTTCTGGGTTTTGTACATCCTTATGTGTAATTTAGCCGATTCGTTCACATGTTGTCCAATTCTAACCATTAGAGTAATAGAAATTTTAACCGAACTAAGCTAACGCCCAACTGACCATAGGTTCTGCATGGAGAAGGTATAAACCCATAACAATTTTGTAGTGTTAACCGATTCTCCCTTTTTGACTGACGGAAGAATTTTATACTCCTATAGGAGGCTTAACATATCAGGAGAAAAGTACCGGAGTTTATTTAAGAGAAAAGCTAAAATAAACTATTTAATAATCCAAAAAAGTATAGAATACTTTTTTGGATTGCTTACGTATCTCCCGACCCAAAATTAAAAAAAATACATTGAAAAGTAGAAAGATTGTCAGATGGGGTGTTTGCCACTACTTCAGAAGACGTCATTCCCTCACTTGTAGAAATCACAGATTGGGAACAATCAATACTATTGTTTATATTATTATTTTGGTCATCTGTTTTTGTTACTAACATTAAAATATAAGAAAAGAATTTAGTTAATAATGCCCTGAAATTTTTTTTTAATTTTAGAATATTTTATTTAAAATTTTACAAAAAGAAAGAAAAAACTCTAATTTTTAATCAACAAAATTATTAAAGAGAAAGAACAACGTTCACAAATGCACGAAAAATAGCAAACTCGAATATGACGCAAACAAATTTAATCAATAAAAAGAAGTTGTAAACTGCTTAAATAAATTAATAATACTACACAGATAAACAATGATAAATAGTGCAAATTTAGTCTTCGGTAAATTAATAAAAAACGTTTAATTTATAAAGAATATGGTATTTTGAGTCACGCCATTTTATCAATAAAGTTAATAAAAAAGCCGATATTGAGGGCAGAAGATGAAGTACTGATTGACGATTCCTGGGAAATATCAGGAACTGGACTGATAATCGAACCAAAAATTTTCGGCTATCCTGTCTTTTTTCGGTTCCGGAACCCGCCAACCCTAGTATTGAGGTATACTGTGTCAAACAAACCATTTTTAGTAAGTAAAAACTCTAAACGTCTGATTCTTTTACATGCTAATTGTAAGTTATTGGGAATTGGGAACATTATAGTATCTGATTCCAAATCTAAATTAAACATTTAACTGATAAATTTGAAAAGATTAAACAAAAATTGTATAGCTAGATTATCTATATCTTAACATTTCTAAATTTTAAAAATTATGGGATTAGAAAAATGCCATTCAATTAAGTCCTTTGTACTCTATCTATGCAAAAAATTAAGTAGCCTCGTGTTCTGCGCGGAATATAAATAATCCTTTTTTGATATTCTATATTTGGTATCTAAATTATCCGTTTATTCCTTCACTCTTTAATACTAATCAACTTACATAATCCTTAAAATAAAAATGTAATTAATTAAAATGTAATTATTAAATGTCGAAATAATTTTTAAAAAATAAAAATTGAATTTAGTTTATTGACAAATTAATTTGTTTCTGACACCTCATGGCTACGATTAAGGCATTTTTCGGGCTTATTATTATCGGACCGGGCAATACGAGTCTTTTTCAAGCCAGATATCCCGACTCGACCGATCTTTCGGTCCGAGTCTGTCCATTTTGACAACCAATGGCAACCTTATGAATTTCTGAATCTTGATTTGAATCTAGATTTTACATATACACCAATCTTAGATGGAATCTATTTGCCTTTACGTTAATATTAATGCTAATCATTAGTTTATTTGTTAAAATCTAGCAGACCTTGTAAAATCATTGTACTTGATGAAATATAAAGTAAACATAATTAGAGAGAAAAACCTGACTTTTGAGAGTAAATTGCTTTAGTATATTTAAATTTAGTAACATTTAACAAACACGTAAGGTAACATTTAGAAATAATTAGATACATATATGTATATAAATATGGCAAACATTTTGTTTTATTAAAGAAGCCAAAAATTACTTTAAAGGCCAGGTGATTGACACACATTTATTTTAAGCAGCTGCCTCATTCATTCTCACTCACCTTTGTATTATCCAAAAATGGCATCAATACTAGGGAGTGGTGGATTGTTTGTTAAAAATGCCAAGAAAAATTAATTCTAACAATTATTTTACAGGAAATTAAAAGTAACTTTTGGTCACATTAAAAGAGTTTTTGCAAGAAAAATGAATGCAAATGACTCTCGCTTCAAATTGCGCTCGCGCGTCCGTTGTTCCGGTTGAGATGCAGGTTTCATCCGCAGAGGCAACATTTTTCCAATGGATATACTAAAATATAACTAAAATAAAAATCAGAGCATAAACCAAAAGTCGAACAAAAGTACAAAACCCTCACCTGCCTACATTCAACTTTTGGCACTCATTGTCAACCGCCCCTTGCGACTTTTTAAAATAGACATTTTAACTCAATGCAGACGTTTCGACGTTTTGACCCAGTTTGGTCGCAACAATCTTTTGTGAAACGATCTTTTGTACAGACGACGAAGTTGTTGACAAAGTTCCTTTCGGTGTTTAGTTTTACTTTTCCCAAATATTTTTATCCTAGAAACTTAAAATTTTCATAAATTTTATTTCCTTATTTTTAGGGAGAATGGCTTCACAAAATTTTGAGAATCAAGGAACTTCTAAAAGAAAATTGAGTTCTTCTGCATTACATCTTCTTAAAAATTATGACAAACTTGTCGAACTTCGAGAACAAGGGAAATCATTTAAGGAAATTGGTCAAATATTTGGTGTTAAAAAATATATAGTTGTTCATATTTTCAACAAAAAAGAAAATAAATTGAAGGTTATTAAACATTTATTGAATGAAATTATATTTAATTTTAAGTCTCGATATCCTAAACTACCAAATTTATCGGATTCGTCTGAAGATGAAATGGATTATGATGATACAATTCAAAAAGTTGATTTAGTAAATAACATAGAGAACCGCCAATTTAGGTAGATTATCGATTAAATTTTCTTTTGAACAACTTATCATTTGTTAAATCGTCTTTTCAAAAGTTTGACCATTTCTAGCCCCTCAAATCTATGTTTTTTGACTTTTTTGAACGCCTGTAACTCAGCTAAAGGATTTTTGTTCGGACCAATTTTGGTGTCAAAAGACTCGGCTAGACGAGCTTTATCGATCTATGACATTTATTACCATTTTGTGCATGTTAGTCAAAAAATTGATGCGGAGGGGTTATACTTTCCTTCTGAGATGGGGGGTGGTTTGAAATTCTTTAGGTTAAAAACTAATACATTATTTTTAGAACATTACAATCACGATTTAATTGTCAGGCAGTACAAAAGTATTACGCTGGCCCAATAACTCCAAAAATTCATTTGACCAGACTTTTTAGATTAAGTTTTCATCAGTCAAAGGTATTTTTAATATATTATGTAGATAAACATAGCATTTTTAGGAGAATATATCTCAATCCCGTTTTGTTTATAAATGCATTGATTGTAGCTTTAGTTTACGTAGAATGCATTTTATTCCAATTGTTTATTTAATTATTGATCATTTTCTTGATTGTAAAGAACATCTTGTAATTGAAAATATTCGTAAAGTGTTTATTGAAGAGAGGTTTGTTGTTATTTTGTTATCTATAATTATAGGTTTTCATGGAAGCTGATTGATAATAGTTTGTTGATCTCCCTTTTTTAATTTTCTGGCCATTTTCCTTTTTTTCTTCCAGTGCTCAACTTATTTTTAATGAGACAGAAAAAGGATATTACTTTTGGTATCATGCTTTTCTCTATCCTTGTGAAAAAATTAATTACACTTTTTCATTGTATTCAGTAAAAATAAGGTCAACATGGGCAGAAAAATGAAAAAATGATCAGAAAATTAAAAAAGAAAAAAGGAACAAACATTATGGAACAACCAGATGAGTTCCGAGAATATTGATATATTTCAAAGGTTTAAAAATTTATTTTGGTTGTTAAAAAGTCTTATTTTGATTTTTAAACCTTTTTTAAAAGTGATTCTGGTCCTTTACTTAAAATAATTCTTTTTAAACAATTTAATTTTAAGGGAGGCATTTAAAGCTTTACTTGGTATACATTTCAATCATTTTTACAAATTACCGAAGGAGGCAGAACTAACATTGTTTGATTTTTATTTGGTTTAAATTTATTTTCTAATTCATTCAAGTCATCCAAAAAACTCTGGCTCCTTTTACAGATGTTCTTTAAAAATTCCTGAAAATTTGGTAGTTGAGGCAGAGGATGAATTCAGTATAACTGAACATGATGAGATAGAAGGTGATAATTCTGATAACTCCGATGATACTCTCGAAAATATTTATTAAATGTTTGATAAATTTTAAAAATTTGGTACTATCGCATTATACCGCCACATGTCCGCAAATTTTTGTCCGCAGGTTTTTATTCCTTCTTCTCCCATCCTCTCTCTTCTCATAAAGATTAAAAGAACGGTAAATGATTAATAACAAGTTTTCCTTTTCTCTTTTCTCAAAAGGTTTTTAATAGGGTTGGACACTACCGGTTATTAACCGGTACCCCCGGTTTTCGGTTTTGACCGGTTTTCGACCCCCGGTTTTCGGTTTCGGTTTTTGACTGACCCCCGGTTTTCGGTTAACCGAAACCGGTTTATGCCTGAATTTTTCATCCACTGTATCCAGTTCTTATTTTAATCAATTAAAATTTAGTAAAGAGCTGGGCTATAGCTATTTGTCTCCTTTAACTAGTGCAAAAGGTTATTTGGAGGCTGGGAGCGAGCCAGCATCTTCAGTAGAACGGACTGATGTGTGTGTGTTTTTTTTGTTAAGATCTAACTATCTCTTTATCCATCTCTTTTTGCGCCGCAGGCGAAAATTTTTTAAATCTTGGTCGACCCTTAATCTAAAAATCTTCTGTTCGTGCGCTGCTGTCGAAAATTTTTTTAATTTTGAAAGAGCACTAGCCTAGAATTCATATATTTAAAAATATTAATTACTTTTTTAAAAGAAATAGTTTTTCCGGAGCCTGTCCCCGGCACTGACTATACCCAGCCACGAGCCAGATTGTATCTTTTTTAGCGCCGCAGGCGAAAATTTTGAGAATTTTGGAAGGCCGTGGCCCAAAAATTCATTTTTTGGCATCGAAGCATAAAGGCCATTAAACAGATTTATTCCTTTTTAGCAGCGCTGACAAAACTTTTGAGAATGTTTAAAATAAAAGTTAAAAACTTAAACAGTATTTATTTTTTGAAAAACATAATATCGCTTATACTACTATTCTTGGATTCGAACCAAACACTAAGACAAAAGCAAATCGAGGGGGGCCCATCAACATAGCCAGCCAACCATACATAAACATCCTGATATAGTAGAATTAAAGAAATTATATTTATCGAAAACAAAATTGAGAAAAATATTTTGGCAAGATATGTTTTGTGAATTCAAATGGCCGAAAAATTCCCAAAAAATTCCATCCTTAGGGGTGTATTTTATAAACCGAAAACCGGTCGGTTTAGGCCACCGGTTTTCGGTTTTCGCCGGTTTTTGACCCCCGGTTTTCGGTTTCGGTTTATTGGCCAAAAACACCGGTTTTCGGTTTCGGTTCGGTTAACCGACCGTGAACAACCCTAGTTTTTAAGAAAAAAGTCCACGCGTAAATAAAGGGAGCAAATGGGATACGACTTCCTTCTAACAAAGTTCCGACCCTAGTAAATACTGTAGAACGACACGTACCACATGGATTTAGACAAGGATGGTAAAATTCAAGTTCGTTCCCCCTCCTTTTTCCTTCCTCAAAGTATTAAAAATGGTCAGTCAGTCTTATATTATACAGCGTGTAGAACTCGACGAGTTGTGTCGAGCCAGAAAAAATGCCACAAATGGGTTTTTGTGTGTGCTCTCCCAAAAATCGAAAACAGTTGATAGTTATTGGAAGAAAGTTATTGGACGCTTGGTTTCGCAAGGCGGAATGAGTGTTGTGTCCGCACTTGCAGAAAGAATATAAATGAAAAATAAATAACCCATCATCGGGTTGGATGGTGGCACAGTCGGTTGTGCTTCGGTCTGGGAACTTTCCATGATGGTTCTATTCCATCTCCCATCCAATGAATTTTTCCACAGCACGAACATCGTACATAATATTTTCCATTCTTTTAATCTTTATGAAAAGAGTGAGGATGGGAGAAAAGTGAGGATGGGAGAAGAGGATGGGAGAAAAAGGAAAAACCTGCGGACAAACATTTGCGGACATGTGGCGGTATAATGCGATAGTACCAAAAATTTTTTACTGTTCGTCAGTAAATCGTCAGAAGAGTCAAAGGACCTTTGAACGGGTTAAAAAGAATTCCGTTAACTCTGTTCTGTTTTTACAGTATTTCAAATTTAGGTATTGATTAAGTTAGTCGATATAATATTGCTTACGTGGAGGTATTCGTATCTTTTCCTCCTCTCCAACACTCATTTTCTTAACTATTTCTGATAAAAAAAGATATTCTCTCTACACACTATCCCTCCTACATTATATCTCGGCTTTCACCTTCCCTCTCCTCGTAAAAGATAAAGCCGTTGTAGTCGCGCATTTGCTTGCACTTAATTTATACGTGTACATAGCTTCTTTGAGAGGCGCTTTAACATGCATTAGCCTTCACATTCACTCCAACATTTTTATTTGACTAAAATGCGAGGAAGGCATCTTCCACAGAAAATATTAAAAATTGTCTTACTTTTTACATTGGTTAGTGTAACGCAGTCCCGAGTTGAAGGGAATTGGTCAGATTATCAGAATGTAGGAGAAAACGTACAGAATTTAAAAAAAGACGAAGAAATTCCTTTAGACAAAAAATATGACAATGATGAAAATATTGAAAATGAAATGGTTAAAAATGAAAATGATGTTAGTAGAAAAGTAAATGAAAAAGTAAAATCAAGTAATTTAAATGATAAAAAAGGTTTTGAAGACGAGGAAGGAGAGAGTATTAAAAAAAAGAAAAATCGAAATGAAGGAAAACAAGGTGGCAACTTTTTAATATTTTTGAATTTCTAACTGCACGTTTCTAAGCCTCAGATACATTGTTCATATTTTAAAATATCATTCAAGCGGGTAGCATTGACAAAAATAATTTAATTTAGAATTGATAAACAATTTCCCTTTTCTCCGTGATGTACCCAACGAAGAAGTGAAGAAATTTCAACAAATCTCAAGTAATCCAAATTTAACAAAAGGGGAATTGGAAGTAGAACGTCAGCAATGGGCAGAGAAACAAAATACTGATGTTATGGTAAAAATTTAAAGATTTTTTGAAACTTAGGAAAGTGCCACGGTAGTTCACGACCGGTTAACTTTCCCCTGTGGCGGCTCAATGGAGAATAATGAGCGTTTGAGCCGCAATAGGCAAAAATTAGCCGGTCGTGAACAACATTGGTAAGAAATTTGTCCGTCTTGGCGAAACACATAATTGAGAATTTTTCAGAATGCTTTCTATGAATGGAAAGCAAACATAGAAGAAAGCAAAAAACAAGAGAAGAGGAAACTAGAAGATCGTTTGAATTCGTTTACAGAAGGAATGAAAAATATTTTGTCAAAAATAGAGGTAATTAAATTGAGAATTTAAATGTTAAGAAGCATCTAATCCATTTGTTAAAGACTTATGTATACTTAGTCATTTAATTTTCAAATTTCTCGATATTTAAAATGCCCATTATTATTTTAGGAAATAATAGATGACAAAGGTATTAGCCGAAAGCAAGAGTGCGAGAAGATACATTCACTTCTCATTGAAAACGAATTACGTAAGGATTTTACAGAAAAGCTTCCAATGCAGTTGGTGGATTTTTGTATGAAAGGGGCTGATAAAAATGAAGAGGTCAAACAGGAGCAAAATGTGGATCAACCTATTAGAAAGCCTACCACTAAAGACGGAGTATGGCCTTATTCTAAAAATGATAAGGATATGAAGGATGCAACAAATGACAATGAAGAACAGAGAGAAGAGTTGAAGCCTAATCCGCTAAGTAAATTTTTTGGTTTCTTAGGTTGTTAATAGGTACATAATAAGGTCATGATTCTCATGCTCGCACTTTGTCAGGAAAATCGTGATCCTAGTCATTAATATGTTTGTGAATAGGATGCTAATATAACCTTTAAAAATATTAACAAAATTTTAAATTAAGAAACGGGTTCTAGAAAATCAAATGATAGTAGTTCATCCTCTTCAAGCAGTGAAAATGTTGAAAAACAGGTGAACAATGCAATTAATGAGGAAGAAAAGGAGATGATTAAAAAGGAAAATGAGAAAAAAGCTGAGGATAACAAGTTAAATGATGGTATGTAAGATAAAAGTTAAAACTACTCTAATTAATATTTATAATTAAGACGATTCTGCATCATCTTCTGGTTCAGCAAGTAGTGTAGAGGAGCCGGATAAAGATAAAAAAGGAAAAGTAGATAGGATGAACAAAAAAAGCAAAAATAAAGGAGGCGGAGAAAAAAAAGAAGATGAATCTTCATCATCTTCAAGCAGTGAAAGAGATGACGAAGATAAAAAGAAGCATAAAGATAAAGCAAAAAAGGTTAAGAAGAGGAAGGTTAAGGAATCTTCATCGTCATCATCTTCAGAAAACATTGAAGAGACTGAAGGGAAAAAGCATAGAAAGGTATAAACTTAATATACAAATTTTTCATTCTAAAGACTAAAAGGCGTGATTCTTTATTGTTAACATAGATCTATTTTTCCATATAACGACACTATATCAAGTTTTCATAATTAAGCAAAAAAACGAAAAGAAAAAACGAGGTAAGAAGGAAGTGGAAAATAAAGAGAAAAAGGTAGAAGATAAATCCTCAAGTAGTTCAAGCAGCAGTGAAGATGATGATGAGAAAACGAAAAAGCTTGTTGTTAAAAAAGCCAAGAAAAACAAAAGTAAGCGTGATAAAGATGTTGATGATAAAGATGAGGATGAAAAAATGTTCAAGAAAAAACACAAACATCATAAGAAAAGCAAAGATGATGCTTCATCTTCTTCAGATTTGGATGAAATTACAAAAAAGCATAAAAAACACAAAAAAGAGTAGAGTATTTGAGGTTGTGAAACTTTTTGAGTTAAGAGATATGCAATTTTAGAAGTGTAAGTATGCATTGTATAAACCTGCTATATTTATTTTATCCTACTACATTTATAGGATTCCGCAGTGCTGGGTATTGGGCATTTGTTGGGTCCGAGCTCCGGTCTTTTAAAATCTTAGCTCTTGCTCCGCTAGTTCCCGGAGCCATACCCAGTACTGGATACCTGCTATATTTATTTAACCTATTACATATATTTATTTTATCAAGACAAATTTATTAATATCTTTTTACAACAATTTATTCCAAATGTGTATATACTTGATACGATACTCGAAAATGGCTTGATCGAATAATAGAAACCGAAACACCTCACAAATCCGAAGTCAGCTATTTAGACATGAATAGACAATCCTAATAGGTATATACAAGAACTGTTGCCCTTCCAATTCATGATCAGTTAGCCGAATCAACAGCTATCTACTGCTTACTCTTCTTAAAATTCAATTTAAATATATGTGAACCTGTTCATAATTGTCTTATTTTAGGAGAATATTATCCCATTTTACTCTCAGAACCAGAAACATGAACAGGTCTATCATTATTTTTTATTTTCACAAAATAGTGTAGAATAATTATTTTTAGTTTTTTGAATTAGGTTTGCTAATACCATAAATATCTTATGAAATTATTATTTTAAAATTAAATATATGTATTTACTCGATATTTGACTTTATAGACTCCTAATTCAAAAACTATTTCACCATTATTATTTAATTTATTCTTTTATATTTAATTATTTGATTCATGACATGCATCTAATGTAAAATTATCTATTAATTAATGATATATGTATGTAAAAATTATCACATTTCTATTTAACATTAAATTTAATTCTTTGTGTTTAAAAAATTTTTTTGCTGTTGGCTTGGCACTGATCAAATATTCCTAACAATTCTTTATTTTATTTTAAGTATTTCTTTATTTATTTAAATATTTACATTTTAATTTTATTGGTATAAAGATTACATACGGTGTGTAACAATATTATAAAGGAACCCTTATTTTAGGTCATATCTCGAGTTTTTCGTTATGAATTTGACTGAATTCTAAATATAGAAGAAGCTTATTTAGGCATAAGATGCAAAAGAAGGACCAAATTTATCAAAAGTTAAATACTAACTCTAAAGAGATAGGAAATTTCCTTCATATAAGGAAATCTTATTTAAATTTTACGGAAAAATTTATGAACCATAATTCTTCTAGAAATTTTACTTTTTGTACATGTATCCATAATGAACACCTTTGTGAATAAAAAAACATTTCCCAATTTTTAAATAAAAATGTTGCTTAAAATATTTAATTTAAATACTTGTTATTCGATGCTTTACAAAGAAATCACTCATTAGAATACCTATGCCAAGTATTACATATTTAATTTTATTTTTAAAAAGAATAGAATTAATTTATATTTTTTAGAGCAATTGAAGCTAATTAAAATATATTTTCCTTTGTATTTTAAATGAAAATATCAACCAGGAATTTTAATATCTGTAAACAATCTAAAAAATTTTAAATATGTTTTATTTAGGCTAATTTTCCTTCAATTGTATTTAAAAATTAAGTTGGAAAATATTGGTTATGGAACACCTAGAAAAATATATAAAAAATAAATTACATGAACAAAACTCATTAGCATACCTTATTTTATTTTTTAAGTGTGGATAAAAAAATTCATGTGATTATTTTAAATATTTTAGAAAATTTAATTACTTATCAAAATCTACTGTTAATTTATAGAAGGTTAATGATATTTTAAACTAAATAAATTTTAGATATTCAATTTACATATTCAATTATGCTTCTTCCAAGTTTTCCAAACACTTCTGTCACATATTCTGTAATACAACAAGGATCTACAGAAGAACAAACTAATGGTACTTAGATAGTCTTATCAGTATTTTTATAACCATTATCCATTCAATTACATTAAGATTTCATCCGTTCCGTCTATACAAGTACAGCAATATGCAGTTTCATTCTGGCAATGGTATTTAACGCGTTTTTGATATGGCTAATTATAATGAAAACACCAGCTCCTATGCTTGTATATAGTAAATTGCTCATGGCTCCTTGTTTAATGGTAATTTACTTGATAAATTTTAGGAAATACATAAGGTCGTTAGGAATTTGACTTCAGTAAAATTTCAAGATAAACATGTATTTATAAGTAATATAATTAAAATTCTAAAAATTACTACTATAATTAATTCTAAGGATATTTGTATTGCAACATGCGGATTTCTTGTTCAGCCAATTACGGTGAATATATTATAGTTTTCATAATTTAATAATTTTACATAATAGATTGCATTTCATGGCTATTTTGCCATAATGCAGAATGGGTTCTTTCGTTTTCTTCCACGTCCTTACGACTATACGGTAATTCTTTAACTTACTAATTCATGCAAATTACCTATACAATTCAATGTCTATTGATAAATTAACATTAATTTATAAAATCATTTCGCGTTATTTATCAGTAATTTTAAATGATTAAGGCAAACGTATTTTGGCTACAAATGTTGCTACTATTTGTTTGTTGTACAACGATTCAATTTATTTTTCGCTACTACATGATAAGCAGGTCTAAATAAAAGCCTTGATCCAAAAATCTCTTATGTACATACTTATCTAACTGCTCGTTAAGTTTGTGTGAAATTTTGGAATGAGCTAGATATGAAGACCAACATAAATAAAAACAAAATATATTTTCAAATTATTTTTAAGTGATGGCCATATTCCAACAAAACTTAAATATATAACTGGAATTGTTCTTTGTATTCTTCTTATTGCACATGTTGCTCTTCATTATGTTTCTGATTTTCCTTTTGATGAAAAATTTGAAGATATGGCAATGCTTGCACATTTGGTTGAACAAGAAGTACATATTACTGGTGTTCGTTTCTCTTCATTTACTTA
The DNA here is from genome assembly GCA_036172945.1 of Meloidogyne incognita. Classification (NCBI taxonomy): domain Eukaryota; kingdom Metazoa; phylum Nematoda; class Chromadorea; order Rhabditida; family Meloidogynidae; genus Meloidogyne; species Meloidogyne incognita. The sequence goes on along the minus strand of JARQAC010000029.1, from coordinate 47,802 downwards.
TGCGGTAAGTGTAATAAGAATATACAAAAAATGTGGTGGTGTGCAAGTTCGATGCCCGGCGGCAGTTGGTGGCGGCTTTAGTGTAGTCTTTGTTCCAGTTGGTGTAGTCCTTGTCCACGTTTAAATGGATACATAATTACTCTAATTTCATTTAATTTACCAAAAAGATTTTACAAATTTAAATAAAACATATATTAAAGCGTACAACATTATGGCTTATTCACTGTGCAATCATGATTTCCATCTTTTTGACGTGTTATGGTATCATTGCGGTAATTAAATTTTCTTATAAAAACTCATACTAATTTTAAATTAGTAGTTTTATTAATTTAATAATTAAATTATAAATTATTTTATTAATTAATAATTAAATTAATTTAATACTAATTTAGTTTTGCACAATCGGTACACGACGTTATATAGCAAAAACATGTGCTGATATTGGAGAAGGGCTAGATAGTGTTAAAAGGGGACGTATGCGTGAATATAATCAGCAAGTAACAACGGCACTTCTTGTGCAGGTGTTAAAACTTTCAGTAACAAACAATTTCATAATTCAAAATTATACACAGGCAATCTTACCAACAATTGATGTCTTAGAATTGGCTTTTCAAACTCTATCGCCAATCTTCTTTCCTAGAAATCATGCTATTCGTTATATGATTTATACAGCTATTCCATTATATTTCATTCCTGTAAGATAACTTAATATGGCAGAATTTAAATTATAAAAAAGGTTCTCAACCCAATTGCCGCAATGATCCTCGTTAAGCCATATCGTCGTGCTGTTTTGAACATAATAGGATTATTAAAGGGGAGGGTTGACTCAATGTGGAGTGCACAACAGCCACGAACCTCAACAGTTGGACCTAAGACTAGTTCAAATGAAATGGTCAAAAAATGAAGAGTAAAGAAAAGATGGAACGGAAAAATAATTAACAATATTAAAGTGATAATTCATTTTATTTACAGCTCTCTAAGGAAATTTAGCTCCTTTTAAAGAATAATCTTAAGCTATTCAGAGGGGAATACACAAGCTAAAAGTGTTTTCTTAGAGAGTCTGTCAAATCTATTTTATCAAAATTAATCCTTCTAGATTGTTTGAGCAAATTAATTAATCCTAATTGGTTACAGTTTAAGTGTTTTTACAAAAATTTAAATATCTATATTGCTCTATAAATACTCAGCTGTCCTCATATTGCATTCTTTTTATTATTTTCTGTCTCATCGTTTTCCTTATCTTTTCACTCTGACGTCATTCGGATTTGCTAAACTAGAAAAAATTAAAACAGCAACATAGCGATGACAAACTGAGTATTGCGCGGTTTTTTTGATACGGCTTCTTTACATTTATATATAGGTATATGTACATAGTATAAGATAAAATATAAATTTTATGTTAAATAACATGGTCATATTTTTAATTTTTTATGTATGATGTTTCCGTTTTCTATCAATTTCAGTGTTATATGGACGGATTCTGTGATTTGTTTGATTAAATTATTACATCTACATAAAACTTTATTTTTTAATATTAAAATGCCAATGGATCCAAATGTTCTTCCCGGTCAAGATTGTCGTGGAAATGAACACAGTTCTCAACATAGAGATCAGGTTTATCTATTAATCCAATTATACTTCTAATTTGAGACGCCCTTCCTTTATACTAACAATTATCTTCTCTTTTTCAATTTATAGAGAATATCTCTTGGAGTTGAGGAAATTGTCAATGAGGAAGAAGCTCGAAGGAGAAGAGAGCAATTGAATCGCAGACCCTCTTATCGGTTAAATTTTTATTCAAAAATACAATTAGAAACACTTGTTTTATGACCTAAACCTAACAGAATTTGTTTCGCATTGTTCTCTTTACATTTAAGTCAATATGTTTAGTCGGTTGTTTATTACATACTATCTCCATATTTTTGTTTGGGTTACTAAGTTTCTAGGCCAGGTTTTTTGTCTGTATCATGCATATTTCAAGGCCGAAAATTTTGTTAATTTAAAACAATTTTATAAAGAAATTTTTAAGTGATGTTTAATTTAAATGAGAAAAATGAATTAATTTAATATTTTATTTAAGAATGATTCTCAAAGACTTGGAAACTGTTGGCGATAAACCATTAAAAAAGGAAATGGATGAACCGTCTTTATCTGCTGAACTGCTTAATGATGATGGTGGTCAAGTTCAACAACAAATTTGTTTGTTTACTATCTTTGTTATTGAATCTATCTAAAGTTTTTTCCTTAACTTTCAAAGCATTTTCCTAAAAATTTAAATGGGATTTTCTAAACCTTTGTCATTTAAAATGAAAATCTAGTTCATTATATATTCATAAATTCAGCTAGTCAATCACCGGATGAGAGTTCAACAACTTCAAACTTTCTCTCATCGGATAATGGAGTTGCTCATTTAATCAGGAATTTCTCGCCACCAAATAATACTGGACTCAATAATGCCCCTCCGCCACCTCCGCTTGCTCCAACAGCACGTAATAAATAAAATTTAACGGGAATTATGCTGTATATACATACCGTATTTATTCTATTAGAATGGCCAGCCATTCTATTTTTCAATCACCTTCCAAAGGGCCATTCTATTAGAGACGGCCATTCAAATGGATACGGCCATTCTATTTTTCGATAGTAATTTTAAAATTTTTTATCACTAGAAAAGTTTACAATTTAAAAAATTTTCGAGCCGACCGACGGTCGAGGCATTTTTTTCGGGCTTGTTTTTATCAAATCGGGCCTTTATGAGTTCTTTCGGGCCTGACTTTTTTCGAGTCGGGCTATACGAGTTTTTTTTGGCCCTGACCCCGTTTCGAAATTTTTGGTTACAGTTCGATATGTTTCCTTGTTAGAAACGAAAAAAAGCTTTTATTTTAAAGAATAGGAGTTTGATATATGTAAATCTATTAAGCGATGAAGATGATTATGTAAGGATGATTAACCTAGAGATTTAAAATGCTTAGGCGGGGTTAAACTATCTAAAAAGGGAAAAGAGAATTCGATGCCCTGGTAGCTCAGTGGTAGATGGTGCGTCCTGTATATGGTGAGCGAAAGCGCCTAGCAATAACTGTCATGAGGTCGCAGGTTCGAATCCTGACCAGTGGCTAAACTTTTGGTAACTTCTTTCTATTATGATGATTAAATAAATTTAGTTTAATGCATTTTATTCATTATTATGCCCGACTCGATAAAAATGAGGCCGAAATAGACTAGGTCAGGCCGCCCCGATAAAAAGCTCTAAAAAACGCCAACCATAATGAAATTGAAACCCTAATCCTGATAATTCGAAAACATCAACCCTAATAAAATTGACAGAATAGTAAGATAAAGTTATAAGAAACGCTTAAAATTAACTATTTTCTCATATTTGAAAAAATTCAATCATAAAAAAGGGGGGCCATTCTATTAGAGAGGGCCATTCAAATGGAGACGGCCATTCTATTTTTCGATCATCATCCAAGGGGCCATTCTATTAGAGAGGGCCATTCAAATGGAGACGGCCATTCTAATAGAGAATTTACGGTATAATAGTATATAACAAGCTACATTTATAAAATAGAGGTTTAGGGATCCGAGCAATTAATTTAATGTCCAAGTTTGACCTAAAGATAAATATTTTTAACTAAACTACAATTGATTTTTAACTTCTTATTGTTTCTAAAATTTTAGCCCTTTGCGTTGGAGTATCCTCTGCTGCTTCAATCAGTTCAACTCCAAATCCTATAGGAGCTCAAGCGCTTCATCTCTCCTCCCCTACTCAAGCACATCTCTCATTAGGACAGTTAAACTTAATTGCTCCACAACAACATTCTAATGTTTCCCAGAGAATCCAGAGTACAGTAGCGCCAACTGTTGAAATCCCTTCACAGCCTCAACCTCAAATGCGAGCTGGACAACAACCCCTAGTTAGTTCAGGAGAGTATTTGAATTTATTTATCATATGCTAAATCTGAAATTTTTTCATTAACTCAGTTGCAGATTAATCCGTTTTGAATTATTTTACTTTAAAATTTTTTACTCTTTATTTTAACACCTGTATGTCTACTTTATTTAATTTTTATCTCCCAAACTTATTTAATATTTTAAATTATTAATTAAAATTAATTCAATTTATTTAATTTTGGATAGTAATACCACATTTTTCAGCTTAATGCAGTAAACAACCTTGATATGCTGGGCTTGAAGACAGGTGCCGTACCTGAATCAATTTCCACGGCATTCTCTCAGAATGGTTAAAAATTTACTCAATACTTATAATAACTATAAATATTTTTCTTTTTTATAGATTGGCAGAACAACCTTTTAACAACCTATAATAGACAGCAGCATCAATCGGTTGCACCAAATCATTTGTTGCAACAGCAGCAAACTCCACCCTCAAATTCTTCTACTTCAGCTATTACTTTAACTGGCATTAATAGTAGTAATAATGCCTCTGTTTCTGGTGGAGGGACCACTCAGCATGTTGGACCGCCTCAAAATCATGGAGGTTTAGGTCGGGATTTTTTAGTTATCTTTATTTTAAATTTTCTTTAGGCACAAGGCAAGGATCAGCTTCTCTTACTTCATTGTAAGTTATATTAACTATAAAAATTAAATGCGATGCGCTTTCATTCAAATTAGCATCACGCACAGGTCGGATAATGATGAAACGAACCGAAAAAGGCAGGTCCGTCTACTAAAAAACAGGTAAAATGTTTAACTCGATTGATAGCTAACTAGATATGACTAAGCTTTATGTTATTAAATGTTTGTGTTTTTAATTTTTTGAAGAAAAATTTATACTAGTTATCTAGTTATTTACGAAATTATATGTTTTAGAGAAGCTGCAAAAGAATGTCGTCGAAAGAAAAAGGAATATGTGAAATGCCTTGAGAATAGGGTTTATTATTTTGTTTTCACAATCTAATAAAATTTTCTTTAAGGTGGCAGTACTCGAAAATCAAAATAAGGTACGTGTCACTAAAATATATTTTTTAAAGAACTTTTAAATATCTTTGTTCTGTCTAGTTAGTTAAAATTGATTTATTGTCTAAATTATCCTTTCCATAATCTACTAAATAGAGTTAACAAAACTTTTTTCAGGCATTGATTGAAGAGCTGAAAACTTTAAAAGGTATTAAAATATTTTATGCGGCTCTGAGACTTTTGCGCCGCAGTCTTTTTCTCGCCAGAGCATGAAAATTCAGGACATGAGTTTTAGATTTTTAGAGCCGTATCCGATAATTCTTGATTTCCGATAATTATTGATTTTTAGAAGGCTTTAAAAATATAAATCCTCCTATTTATACTAGTTGGTGCCGCATCCGAAAATTTTTTGAGGGTTAGATGGCCATGAAGCCCGATACTTCAATTTTCTGCGCCGCAGGCGAAAATTTTTGAAAATTAATGAATAAATTAGGATTTTTACAGTGTGTGTTCGCCTGCGGCGCTAAAAATATTAATTTTTAGCATCTTAAAAAATTTTCAAAAGTCGAAATCAAGACATGACCACAAGGCAATTGAGCACGATGGCGAAAATGCTCACCTCGCTAATTCCAATTGGTACTTTTCGGTTTTGCCACACCCCACCCATATATTCGCAGGATATTATTTCTTTTTTCACTAGTTTTTACATAAAGGTCAGTCTTCTTTCTTCCTCAATTTCACTCAATTTTCCCTGTGGCATGATCAAAGAGACATTAACAAAGTAAAGATTAATTTTCTTTCCATTGTAAAATTAAGGAAGAAGGAAGACAGACCTTTCTGTAAAAAATAAGGAAAAATTGAAATAATATCCTGCGAATATATGGGAGGGGTGTGGCAAAACCGAAAAGTACCTTCCAATTTTTAAAAAATCTAGAATTTTCTATTTTCAGAGCTCTATTGTAGAAAGGAGAAAGGAGGGGAAATGCAATAGTTTAAAAGTTATTGTTTTCTTCAGCAGCATTATAACTAATTACACACAATTTCAAGCAGTCATTCAATACATTAATCTTCTAATCAACTCAAAACTCATTCAAAAATAACACTAAATTTCTTCATTTAATTAGTTATTATTTATGTACATATATAGAAAATATTTCTTTAGTTTTTATGTTTGATAGATATAGCTTTTCTTACTGAGTTAAAGTTGTGGAAATGAATTATTTGGGTATAAATTATGCAATGATTTTATGAATTTATCATTGCCAGATGTTTTTAGTTCCACCGGAAGTTCCGGAAAGTTCCGGTCCGTGAACCGGAACTCAAATTGGATTCGGTTCCGGCTCCGGTTTTAAGTTTATTGGGCAGGTTTTAAGTTTATTGGCAAGCTTTAAGGATTTTGCCCTTATTGGCAAAATATGGGTTTGAGCCTTATTGGCAAAATATGGGTTGGCAAGATATGCATTTTTGCCCCTATTGGCAAGATAGGGAATTTTCCCTTTATTGGCAAGTTGGGTTTTTAGCCCTCTTGGCAAGTCATGAAATTGGCAAGATATGCGAGCACGGAAAATCTAGTTTATATTGTTTTCTACAAGACAGAGTGTTATTGATTTTTTGTATTTTCTCAGAGTAACGATTTTTTACTTGTTACATATTTTCATTTCTTTTGCTTATTTTTTATTTTTGATTCCTTTCTTATTGCTTCCACTCTACTTCCCCATGGCAGATTCGTGAACAGTCTTCAAGGCAATCCTGTTTCGTATCCTAATTCGGTCCTGTTTTTTAATCCTGTTACGGATCCTATAATCCTAAGTTCAATGGTTTTTGTCAAGAACGAAATTCGTTCTTTGAGTTAACGAGTTTTCCTTTTCAAAAGACCGAAATAAATTGTCATCAATTTTTCTGGTATTAGCTTAAAATTTTTTAATTTTCTGTCGAATATTCGCGAATATAATGAAATTTTACGCCGTAAGCTATGAGCCGAATTTTTATATTTTTGCTTTTACTTTTCATCGTATTTATTAGACACTGGTCTGATTCTTAAAAGATTTAAGATAATTTTTTTTTTGGGTGTCAAAGGATAAAATTGTCGTTTACGCGTCACCCTTTTCCTCCTCATAATTTTTTTCTAAAATGCAGACTCCCTTCTTCAGTTCCATTCTGCTTCCCTATGGCATATTCATGAACAGTCGTCAACAGTGCTGGGTATTTGCCATTTGTTGGCTCCGGCTCCGGGCTCCGGCCTTTCAAATTCTTGGCTCCGGCTCCGGGCTCCGGGGTTTAAAAATCTTGGCTCCGGCTCCGGCTCCGGGCTCCGGCCTTTTAAAATCTTGGCTCCGGCTCCAGCTCCGGCTCCGGAGCCGGCGATTTTCGGAGCCGCTCCATGTTGGCTCCGGGCTCCAGGTGGAAAATCAATGAATTATTTTTCATTGTGAGATTTGGGTAGATGAAGGGGGATATAGAGTGATATAAGAGGATTAACAGAGTTATCAATGGATTAAGCTGGATTTGGGTGGATTATCTTGTGATTTAGGTGGATTAAGGGCGATATTGGGGGGATTAAGGGGATTTGGATCCAAACATCTTCCTTTTTTGCGCCGCAGGCGAAAATTTTGAAAAATTTGGACGATCCTTAAGCCAAAAATCTTCCTTTTTTTTCGCCGCAGGCGAAAATTTTGAAAATTTTTGAAAAAAAGAGACTAAAATTAATCAATTTAAAAAATTTATCCAGCTTTATTTAATAAAAAAATGCTTATTATAATTCATCTTTCAAATTAAAACAATTATTTAATTATTTGTTTTGATATTTTTCGAACCTATAATTGGATAAAACTCGGAACCTAACTCACTATCCATTCAACCACAGCTACATTGAAAGGAAAGGAAAGAAAATCTATTTTAACCGTCTCAATTTTTTCTTCCTTTTCTTTTCACGCCTACAATCTTTGCTTACTTCTTTTTCTCTAACCCATCTTTAGGGGTGTATAGTCGGAGCCGTGGGGAATTGGAAAACCTTGGCTCCGGCTCCGGCTCCGGGCTCCGGGGTTTCAAATTCTTGGCTCCGGCTCCAGCTCCGGCTCCGGGGTTTCCAAAATCTTAGCTCCGGCTCCGGCTCCGCCGGAGCCGGCTCCGGAGTCGGGCTCCGGAGCTAGCTCCCGGAGCTATACCCAGCACTGGTCGTCAATAAAAAATTTGAGGACGAAAGCCCGACCAGTATTGACGTGTTAAGCAAAAAACTTAGGAAAAAGGCCGTAAACGACAAATTTACCTGCCAAAGCCTTAATATTTCTCGTTTTTTATTTTAGAAATTTATTATTTATTTATCGAAAAATAAACTATTATTGTATGACTGAAGACAAACAACTTTTCCTATTTGGACATACGCTTCCGGGGAACGAGAATCTTCTGCTTGAAAGGTTAATTTTGTTTTTACTCATCTTATTTCGAAATTTTCAGGATTAAAGAATGCGCAGAAAAACGAAATAAAGGCTATTGCTCTCTTCGCCTGGATGTACAGTGCTTCGAAAAATTACAGCTGAAGATGTTCTGCAAGTTACTGCTGGGCATAATTATGTTGCCTTCCTTCTCAAGGTTTTAGTTCGGGGTAGGGTGTGGGTCGGGTCTTCGGTTAGGTTCCGGGTATCCGAAATTCAAGGTCGGTTCGAATCCGGATTTCTTCGGTTCGGTTACGGATTTCAGATGATTTTTGTTATGACCCCGCTTACGAAGAGATCAGAACAAAACGTTTATCGCACAAAGAAATACAGAGCAGGTGAAGGTAGGTAGAAGAACTAAAACTGGGAGCGAGAACTAACTATTGGCTGGGCTTTTATACTAATCACTCTAAGGGCTGACGCCCATACACAACACCTCCCCCCTTGAAAAAAAAGGTTCGGCTTCACTTAAAGCCGAAGCTTTACAATATACTTAACTTTGCCAGCCAAACAAACAACAACAAAAATACATACAAAAATTTGGGGGAATAAGGGCAATGGGAACAAAAAATACATACAACATTACAAAAAATACAACAATAATATTATCACAAAATTTTATTTATTTATTTATTTTACACATCTACGTCTCCATTTGCTTATCTTCTTCAACATCTTTCATCTTCGGCTTGTTCCCATTGTATGTGTCCTGCGTCTTTGCCTTGATCTTCTTTGATTTGTCCACACTGTTGACACTTGACGAAGTTACACTACTTTCACTCACTATTGTTTCTTCACTAATATTCATCCTTTTGATGTCTTCACTCAGCAACTTCTTTTTATTACTCCACTCATCACGCCGAATTTCTTTAAACGACCTGGTTACAATACTCTTTAGCACTGACACTTTGACTTTCCAGGCGTTTTCGGTTTTGCGCCAAATTTCACCCTTGAGCCACTCAATTTTGCCACTTCTTTTATTTGTGTTCTTCACTTTCACTTTTGTCCCGTTCGGAAACGCATTTTTCTGTATCTTGAAATTTGCCTTCTTTTCACTCCACTTTTTGTATTTTGGCTTTTGATTTTGCACTGACACTTCTTTCAAGCCCGGCAAACCCAAGATACACATTTCACTATTCACTACATGGAAGTCCATAAAGACGTCTTTGTCTTTCACTCTCACTTTGCTTTTGAACTTTCCTTCAATTTCTACTTTATTGTCTCCCAGCCCAATACCACTATAATTCACTTTTTCAATTTTGGGTTGACCAATACTCTTCCACACTTCTTTATTGACAACATTTATCTGCGAAGCAGTGTCGACAATCATTTCAATATCCAATTCTCCAAACTTCACTTTTTGTTTTATCCACTCTTCTTTTTCTACACTTTGCATTGGATCGAATATATCCAGAATTGCACAATGTGGAGACCCTGAATGATTATTATTATCACTCCACTGCCTTTTAGGCTGATATTGTTTATCATTCAAGAACTTACAATGCATCCGCCAGTGACCAAAACGTCCACAATGACTACACTTTTTCTCAATCACATTTTGTTGATACTTGACGTTTGGCTTGGTCCACTTTGGTTTGCACTCGAATCTATTTTCACTTTCACTATCTTTCCAACACTTCACTTTTTCCACTGTGTTGACTTCAGGCAGTTCTTTCTTCACTTCACTCATTTTCTCTTTTACTAGATACAGTGCCTCACTTTTGTTGGCCATATATGCCCGACACTCTTCAATCACTTCTTTTAAGGTCACTGTATGCCCCTTTTCACTTTTATTTTCAACACTTTTCATGGCAACTTGTCGCACTGAGGTAGCATCACTGGGCATACCTGAAATAAAAATAAGAATTTTCAATTCTTCGATAGACAAGGCCATTTCTGCACGCTCACATTGAGCATTCACTACGTTCCCAAACTCAACAATATCTTGAAGGGCACTACACTTAACATTTAAGGCCTCGAACCTTTTCAACAATTTAGACCTATGGTCACTAAATTCTTTCACTAACTCATTGCAGAGTTCGTCAAACTTCATCTCACTCAATTTGGTTGGCAGCATCTTCCTTTCAATTTGGGCATACTCTTCTGGCCCCAATTTACTCAACAACAATCTTACTTTAGAGGATTCTGGCAGGGTTTTACCCTCCTCCTCAAAATAGGACCGATGCCTGCCCAACCAAGACTCAAAGGTCATTCCACTCGTCAAATCAAAAACAAACTCACCGATCATGCCAACCAATTTACTGTATAGCTCGGTGTCGTTCATCTCACTCGGCTTCAACAGCCTCACTAACATTTTCTCAAAATGCTCCTGTTGAGCTTTCAGCAATTTCTCGAGCACTTTTGCGTCCATTGTTCACTCACTAAAATACAATTTTTTTATCACTACACTAACACTAATCACTACAATTTCACTAACCTTTTGGTTTTATTACACTACAATTGTCCACACAGATTTTCTTTCCTGAATTGCACACAGCTTACGTTGACGAGCCTCACTGAAGTTGACGAACTTGTTTGACGAGACCAGGTTCTTTTTTACTCGACCGCGCCACTGTTATGACCCCGCTTACGAAGAGATCAGAACAAAACGTTTATCGCACAAAGAAATACAGAGCAGGTGAAGGTAGGTAGAAGAACTAAAACTGGGAGCGAGAACTAACTATTGGCTGGGCTTTTATACTAATCACTCTAAGGGCTGACGCCCATACACAACAATTTTCTAAGTGCTAATAACCTAAATAGTATCTCCATATCTATTTATACATTTTTAGGATCATTGAGTCGCTCGTCTTCGTTATGAGATTGTTGCCAACACTATTGAATCTACCGCTCCGACAGACAATAGTATTTTTTAATCTTTCAATTTTTAAAACGATTTTTTGTTTGAGATGAATCCGGCCCTGGTTCATCAACAGCTCCAGCTACCACCACTGCTGGTTCCTCTGATCCAGCGTCAGCTTCAGCAAATGCTGCTGCTAACGCCGCAAATCGGACAGCCAAAATTAGGGTTTATTTCCTTGCTTTTTTTCTGAAATTTTAAGTTTATTTGTAGCGAATTATGATGACACGCCCAGGGACTCGTTCTGGCGGATTTTGTCGCACTGGAGTTGTGATTGATAGAAACCGTTCTCGACCAATGATTCCTGCCTCTTCAGTTCCAGAAGATTTAATCGTGCAATGCCAGGTTTCTATCTTTTTTCTTGGCTTTATTAAAGTCTTTTTAGGTTGTCCTACAAGGCAAATCTCGTGATGTGATTGTCCGTGAATTACAACGCACTAATTTAAATGTCAACGAGGCAGTGAACAATTTACTTTCTCGCGATGATGATGAAATGGATGATTTGGATGACACAAGTGAGGCTTATCTTCACGAAGAGTTGCTGTCGCTGCTCGATGCTGGTCTTCGTTCCGATGGAAGTGGTGCCGCAGCAGCCGCTTTACTCGATAGCGACAGCATTTATTCTGCTGGAGATGGCTACGAATACTTGATTTCGCGTGATTTGGCTAGACGCAAGGGGGAAGGTTTAAATTAAGAAAATTTTTTTATTTTTAACATTTCAATTCAAAAGACAAAAAAGACAAAAACAAAGAAAATGCGGACAGTTCCTCGACAATCCAGGAACATTTCTTTCTTGGTGAGCGCTATGCTTAGGGATGGGGTGAAGTAATTATGGATGAAAATGTTTGGGGTCGTAGTAACAACAATACTGTGTTTGGCAGTGGAACATCTGCTACCCAGAGGTAAGACTTTGACGAGACAAATTAATATAATTCAGTTTTTTCAGACCGAATGATCCTCGTTCAACTGTCCTTCGTTCCACTACGGCCAATTCAACAACACCTTCAATTTCTGCCAATGATTCTGTGACTTTGGGGGGTTCTGGTGCTACATCCTTACCTTTAGCTGCTCAATCAGTTGTCACTGCTGATAACACTGTTGTAGCAAATTTGGGGGATAATAGTGACTTTTCTACGAGTAATACAAGTACACAATTATCTGCTTGTTTTTCGGTTTGTTTTCTCTTTTAATCTTTTCTTTTTAATCTTTTCCTGATTTTCTTACTTTTTTTAGACTGTTGTCAAATTGATTGACGAATTACTCTTGCAATTATTTTTTTATGAAAATTGGAAACAACAAGGCAATAAGTCAAAAGGAGTCACCAATATACTTGAGTTGGATCCAAAGATTTTTGGCGTTTTTCAGGTTTGTCTTTTTTACTGTTTGAATATTTCATATATTTTTTTAAATGTAGGATGCTTTTGACGAATGTTTAGATCCCACATGGAATTGGTTCTTTTCAATTATGGATAAGTTAGTTTTCTCTTCTTTTTTTTTTAAATATTTCTCTTTTTTTTAAAGAACGGAAGTGCAACTACGCTACTCAAATGCTTTAATGAACTCGTCAGTGGGTCGTCTTCTAAACTTAACTCAAGTTGATGTCTCTGATCAAACTGATGAACGACGTGATGACCAACAATGAACATTAGCAGCAGCCGCACAACGAAATCGAGCAGCTGAACAGAAGAAGCCTTTAACTAAACGTGTTACAATGGGAGCAAAACGTGGCGGTGATGGAAATGGTGCAACTGGAGATTCTGATAGTCAAAATGCTGCTCGGGCAGAAAATATTTCTTATTTTCTTTCGCTTTTGAGAAGCTTTTCGGCAGAAAATGGTTTTTATTTTTTAAATAAATTTTACTTTTCTAATTTCTTTTTAGGCGATGATTTGCCTGTGCTTGAACTTAATGCACTAAGAGATTTGGCTTTCATCATTGAATCCTACCTTTTTCATATTTGCTTTATCGACCAACTGAAGCAGGCCAAGGCTGTTGTCCCACCATTCAAGATTAGTCGAGCAACAAGAGGAAATTCTGAAATACGACAACACGAGGATGAAGAGCAAAAGAAGAGTAAACTTCGTCGTTTTTTCAAACGCTCCAATTCAATTTCTTATTCAACACTGAGGTTTTTTTTTGTTTATTCTATTTATATTATCTTCACATTTTTAGTGATGCTGTTAAACATCATGCGTTCACATATACGGCAGCTGATGTGTTGCCACTTTCAGTTCGTCCTTATTTACTCAATTCTGAAGCGGAACGTGATGTATTGTTCGCTCTTCCTCCATCTTATCGTACAAGATCTGTGCATCGGGTTTCTTTTTAACTTCTATTTTTGTTTTATTTCCTTTTTCGTTTTTAGCGTATTGCATTGGAGCATGGTGTTAAATTCCCTGCTCATCATAGCTTTTCTCTGCCTCCATTGTCTTATGCTGATTTACAAAATCGTCTTTTCGGTGATGATGGCTCTCAACAAATCGAGTCGTCCTCCACTCACGAGGCTACTAATTCTGATGCTATGGAAATATGTACGGCCACAAATGATGGTGATTCGAAAAAACTGAGCCCTCCTGTTTTCAATGCATTTCAAAAATCTATCGGACGATGGAATCGAACAATTTCATTCGTTGCGAAGGTATTTTTTTATTTGATATCAAATCTTAAAATTTTTTTTTAGAATTTCCATGACGATATCACTAAATGGTTTGGTGGTGATTCTTCTCATTCTGTTCTTATTCATAAAACTGGAGGTTTTTTTTTAATTTTTAGACACCTAAATCAATTCCCTATATTTAAGTGTGTTCCTTCAATGTCCGTTGTTCTCAATTTCGAAAGCAGATGGATCGACTCAAAAGTTCCCAAACCAAAGATTTAGTTTTTAGTGTATGTTTTGATTTTTGGGGGATTTTATTAATTAATAAATTTCAGCAAGTTCCACGTGAAAAGTATGTTCTTCTCCAACAAACCTTCCGACAGCTAAATCACCACTATGTTCGTCGAACTAGTGGGGATAGTGGCACTTCTTCATCCACAGCAACCCCAAGCCAAATTACAAATGCAAGAGCAAGTTCTTCAAGTGGCCCTGGAAGGACACTGCCCCTTGCTTCACATAAGGTTAATTTTTCTTTTTTATTTTATAATTTAAATTCTTAAGGTAAAAGTAACTTTCCGAGGTGAACCTGGAGAAGGTACTGGAGTTGCGCGTCATTTTTATGCCGCTGTTGCAGAGGTTGATTTTAGTGTTTTTTAAAATTTTTTAATCTTATCATTAAGGCCCTAACAACTGTCAAACACTTGCCTGCGCTTGATAATGTTAATGAAGATGGAACGAATAAATAAGAGACTAAAACTCCTGCGAAGGCAGCTTCTATTGGTCCTGCAACGCCAAATATGCCTAAAGCTGACGATTCTGTTGCTGCTAGCGGTATATAATTTAATAATGTTTTTATGATATAACTTGTTTCCTTTAAATTTTTAGGTCGAACTCTTCGAAGTAGCACTACCAGTGCCACCAGTACATCATCTGCTGGTAATGAAACTGCATTAATGCCGGCTCCTTCAACTCCTGCACTCAGCACAAGTTCACAACACACTCCTCGTACATATAATCTGATGGCTCTGAAACATCAACAGCTACACGAAGACAAAATTTTATTGCGATGTGTTCTAAATGAGATTTGGACTGCAACAATTTGGTGATGAATTACAAAGATGAGAGAAGCTAAAAATGTGGCAAAGATGCTTCCGCCACATTTAAAGGTCTTAAAGATATTTGATTGATATTATTTTTGTTATTTTATGTGCTTTTCCGTTTGCGTAGATTTTTTTGTTTTATTTTTTTCGCACAAAATGTTATCAAAACAGAAGAATTCTTAGATGCAAAAACGGAAAAGCACAATCAACCACTTGTAAAAAAAGGATTTTTGCGGATTCGTTTAGAAGAAAGCAAAAAGGCCTTTTCTTTACAAGTGGTATTTTTTATCACATAATTTTTTTGTTTGTTAAAAATGGGTTTGGGGTCCCCCCTCTCTAGACCCCGGGTTTACCCAATACTCAACTCCTCCAAGCTCAGAGAGCTTCAGACACTCCTAAACTCCAAAAGTGATCCAACTTGACGACTCTTTTTCTAAAAATTCTTTTTCTATAATGAACAACCTAGATGGATTCCAAAGTTACTTTTAATACCAACCCTATCGAATTGTCAAAAACTCAACTAGGTTCAGGCTTTCATACCTCCGAGTTATATCCAAAGGCACGGGTTGTTATTCAATAGGTGTAGACAGTAGGGCACTTAGACCTTAGATTTGATTAGAACCCCCCCCCCCCCTTTCTGCACTTCAACGGTCCTTCTACAACTTCAACTGCTCCTACTGGCCGTCTACAACTTCAACTGCTCCTGCCAGACGTCTACAACTTCAACTGATCCTGCCAGTCGTCTACAACTTCAATGGCTCCTGCCAGCCGTCTACAACTTCAGCTGCACCGACTATAATGGTCCCTCGGCCCCGACACGGTACTCTAACGTCTCCCCGGGTCCAACATGGTGCTCTACTGTCTATACCCATTTTATAAGACCCCTGTCTTCCACCTATCCCAAGTCTGACCCAAATGTAACTCCCCAAAACGCCCCGGACAAAACGTCACTCCCCAAAATGCCCCGGACAAAACGTCACTTCCCAAAACGCCCCGGACAAAACGTCTCTCCCCAAAATGCCCGGACAAAACGTCACTTCCCAAAACGCCCCGGACAAAACGTCACTCCCCAATTCGCCCCGGACAAAACGTCACTCCCCAAAACGCCCCGGACAAAACGTCACTTCCCAAAACGCCCCGGACAAAACGTCACTCCCTATTTCGTCCACATAAAAATGACCCGCACTGAAAATCCCGCACTGAACTGACCGACCCCCCTTTTTCAAGAAATCCTCTCCATAGGTTCAGGCTTTCATACCTCCGAGTTATATCCAAAGGCACGGGTTCTAATTCAATAGGTGTAGACAGTAGGGGAAACTAGACCCCCCAAATGACCCCCCAACCCCCCTCAGTTGTTCCCAAGAAGTGGGGTAACCCCCCAGTATCCCCCCAATTAAAGACCCCCCACCCAAGTAGACCCCCCAAATGACCCCCCAACCCCCCAAATCTCCCAGCAGACCCACCGATCCTCCAGTACACCCCCCAGTAGACCCCCCAAAGGACCCCCCCCCCCCAGACAAAATATGTCACTCCCCAATTCGTCCATAGGTTCAGGCTTTCATACCTCCGAGTTATATCCAAAGGCAGGGGTTCTTATTCAATAGGTGTAGACAGTAGGGGAAACTAGACCCCCCAAATGACCCCCCAACCCCCCTCAGTTGTTCCCAAGAAGTGGGGTAACCCCCAGTATCCCCCCAATTAAAGACCCCCACCCAAGTAGACCCCCCAAATGACCCCCCAACCCCCCCAAATCTCCCAGTAGACCCCCCAATTCTCCAGTACACCCCCCAGTAGACCCCCCAAATGCCCCCCCCAGACAAAATATGTCACTCCCCAATTCGTCCATAGGTTCAGGCTTTCATACCTCCGAGTTATATCCAAAGGCAGGGGTTCTTATTCAATAGGTGTAGACAGTAGGGGAAACTAGACCCCCCAAATGACCCCCCAACCCCCTCAGTTGTTCCCAAGAAGTGGGGTAACCCCCAGTATCCCCCCAATTAAAGACCCCCACCCAAGTAGACCCCCCAAATGACCCCCCAACCCCCCAAATCTCCCAGTAGACCCCCCAATTCTCCAGTACACCCCCCAGTAGACCCCCCAAATGACCCCCCCCCAGACAAAATATGTCACTCCCCAATTCGTCCATAGGTTCAGGCTTTCATACCTCCGAGTTATATCCAAAGGCAGGGGTTCTTATTCAATAGGTGTAGACAGTAGGGGAAACTAGACCCCCCCAAAGTCCCCCCATCCCCCCCAGTTGTTCCCACGAAGTGGGGTAACCCCCAGTATCCCCCCAATTAAAGACCCCCACCCAAGTAGACCCCCCAAATGACCCCCAACCCCCCCAAATCTCCCAGTAGACCCCCCAATTCTCCAGTACACCCCCCAGTAGACCCCCAAATGACCCCCCCCCCCAGACAAAATATGTCACTCCCCAATTCGTCCATAGGTTCAGGCTTTCATACCTCCGAGTTATATCCAAAGGCAGGGGTTCTTATTCAATAGGTGTAGACAGTAGGGGAAACTAGACCCCCCAAATGACCCCCCAACCCCCTCAGTTGTTCCCAAGAAGTGGGGTAACCCCCAGTATCCCCCCAATTAAAGACCCCCACCCAAGTAGACCCCCCAAATGACCCCCCAACCCCCCAAATCTCCCAGTAGACCCCCCAATTCTCCAGTACACCCCCCAGTAGACCCCCCAAATGACCCCCCCCAGACAAAATATGTCACTCCCCAATTCGTCCATAGGTTCAGGCTTTCATACCTCCGAGTTATATCCAAAGGCAGGGGTTCTTATTCAATAGGTGTAGACAGTAGGGGAAACTAGACCCCCCAAACGACCCCCCAACCCCCCCCCCCCAGTGGGGCCCAAGAAGTGGGGTAACCCCCCAGTATCCCCCCAATTAAAGACCCCCACCCAAGTAGACCCCCCAAATGACCCCCAACCCCCCAAATCTCCCAGTAGACCCCCCAATTCTCCAGTACACCCCCAGTAGACCCCCAACTGTCCCCCCCCCCCCCCCAGACAAAATATGTCACTCCCCAATTCGTCCATAGGTTCAGGCTTTCATACCTCCGAGTTATATCCAAAGGCAGGGGTTCTTATTCAATAGGTGTAGACAGTAGGGGAAACTAGACCCCCCAAATGACCCCCCAACCCCCTCAGTTGTTCCCAAGAAGTGGGGTAACCCCCAGTATCCCCCCAATTAAAGACCCCCACCCAAGTAGACCCCCCAAATGCCCCCCCAACCCCCCCAAATCTCCCAGTAGACCCCCCAATTCTCCAGTACACCCCCCAGTAGACCCCCCCAATGACCCCCCCCCCCAGACAAAATATGTCACTCCCCAATTCGTCCATAGGTTCAGGCTTTCATACCTCCGAGTTATATCCAAAGGCAGGGGTTCTTATTCAATAGGTGTAGACAGTAGGGGAAACTAGACCCCCCAAATGACCCCCCAACCCCCCCCCCCTCAGTTGTTCCCAAGAAGTGGGGTAACCCCCAGTATCCCCCCAATTAAAGACCCCCACCCAAGTAGACCCCCCAAATGACCCCCCAACCCCCCAAATCTCCCAGTAGACCCCCCAATTCTCCAGTACACCCCCAGCAGCCCCCCCAAATGACCCCCCCCCAGACAAAATATGTCACTCCCCAATTCGTCCATAGGTTCAGGCTTTCATACCTCCGAGTTATATCCAAAGGCAGGGGTTCTTATTCAATAGGTGTAGACAGTAGGGGAAACTAGACCCCCCAAATGACCCCCGACCCCCCTCAGTTGTTCCCAAGAAGTGGGGTAACCCCCAGTATCCCCCCAATTAAAGACCCCCACCCAAGTAGACCCCCCAAATGACCCCCCAACCCCCCAAATCTCCCAGTAGACCCCCCAATTCTCCAGTACACCCCCAGTAGACCCCCAAAGGCCCCCCCCCCAGACAAAATATGTCACTCCCCAATTCGTCCATAGGTTCAGGCTTTCATACCTCCGAGTTATATCCAAAGGCAGGGGTTCTTATTCAATAGGTGTAGACAGTAGGGGAAACTAGACCCCCCAAATGACCCCCCAACCCCCCTCAGTTGTTCCCAAGAAGTGGGGTAACCCCCCAGTATCCCCCCAATTAAAGACCCCCCACCCAAGTAGACCCCCCAAATGACCCCCCAACCCCCCCAAATCTCCCAGTAGACCCCCCAATTCTCCAGTACACCCCCCAGTAGACCCCCCAAATGACCCCCCCCCCCCAGACAAAATATGTCACTCCCCAATTCGTCCATAGGTTCAGGCTTTCATACCTCCGAGTTATATCCAAAGGCAGGGGTTCTTATTCAATAGGTGTAGACAGTAGGGGAAACTAGACCCCCCAAATGACCCCCCAACCCCCTCAGTTGTTCCCAAGAAGTGGGGTAACCCCCAGTATCCCCCCAATTAAAGACCCCCCACCCAAGTAGACCCCCCAAATGACCCCCCAACCCCCCCAAATCTCCCAGGACCCCCCAATTCCCCAGTACACCCCCCACTAGACCCCCCAAATGCCCCCCCCCAGACAAAATATGTCACTCCCCAATTCGTCCATAGGTTCAGGCTTTCATACCTCCGAGTTATATCCAAAGGCAGGGGTTCTTATTCAATAGGTGTAGACAGTAGGGGAAACTAGACCCCCCAAATGACCCCCCAACCACCCCCCCACAGTTGTTCCCAAGAAGTGGGGTATCCCCCAGTATCCCCCCAATTAAAGACCCCCCACCCAGTAGACCCCCCAAATGACCCCCCAACCCCCCCAAATCTCCCAGTAGACCCCCCAATTCTCCAGTACACCCCCAGTAGACCCCCCAAATGACCCCCCCCCCCCCGCCCCAGACAAAATATGTCACTCCCCAATTCGTCCATAGGTTCAGGCTTTCATACCTCCGAGTTATATCCAAAGGCAGGGGTTCTTATTCAATAGGTGTAGACAGTAGGGGAAACTAGAGCCCCCAACTGACCCCCCAACCCCCCTCAGTTGTTCCCAAGAAGTGGGGTAACCCCCAGTATCCCCCCAATTAAAGACCCCCACCCAAGTAGACCCCCCAAATGACCCCCCAACCCCCCAAATCTCCCAGTAGACCCCCCAATTCTCCAGTACACCCCCAGTAGCCCCCCCAAACGCCCCCCCCCCCCCCCCCAGACAAAATATGTCACTCCCCAATTCGTCCATAGGTTCAGGCTTTCATACCTCCGAGTTATATCCAAAGGCAGGGGTTCTTATTCAATAGGTGTAGACAGTAGGGGAAACTAGACCCCCCAAATGACCCCCCCCACCCCCCCCCCCCCCCAGTTGTTCCCAAGAAGTGGGGTATCCCCCAGTATCCCCCCAATTAAAGACCCCCACCCAAGTAGACCCCCCAAATGACCCCCCAACCCCCCCAAATCTCCCAGTAGACCCCCCAATTCTCCAGTACACCCCCCAGTAGACCCCCCAAATGACCCCCCCCCAGACAAAATATGTCACTCCCCAATTCGTCCATAGGTTCAGGCTTTCATACCTCCGAGTTATATCCAAAGGCAGGGGTTCTTATTCAATAGGTGTAGACAGTAGGGGAAACTAGACCCCCCAAATGACCCCCCAACCCCCCTCAGTTGTTCCCAAGAAGTGGGGTAACCCCCAGTATCCCCCCAATTAAAGACCCCCACCCAAGTAGACCCCCCAAATGACCCCCCAACCCCCCAAATCTCCCAGTAGACCCCCCAATTCTCCAGTACACCCCCCAGTAGACCCCACAAATGACCCCCCCCCCCCCCCCCCCCCAGACAAAATATGTCACTCCCCAATTCGTCCATAGGTTCAGGCTTTCATACCTCCGAGTTATATCCAAAGGCAGGGGTTCTTATTCAATAGGTGTAGACAGTAGGGGAAACTAGACCCCCAAATGACCCCCCAACCCCCCTCAGTTGTTCCCAAGAAGTGGGGTAACCCCCAGTATCCCCCCAATTAAAGACCCCCACCCAAGTAGACCCCCCAAATGACCCCCCAACCCCCCAAATCTCCCAGTAGACCCCCCAATTCTCCAGTACACCCCCCAGTAGACCCCCCAAATGACCCCCCCCCAGACAAAATATGTCACTCCCCAATTCGTCCATAGGTTCAGGCTTTCATACCTCCGAGTTATATCCAAAGGCAGGGGTTCTTATTCAATAGGTGTAGACAGTAGGGGAAACTAGACCCCCCAAATGACCCCCCAACCACCCCCCGCCCAGTTGTTCCCAAGAAGTGGGGTAACCCCCAGTATCCCCCCAATTAAAGACCCCCACCCAACTAGACCCCCCAAATGACCCCCCAACCCCCCCAAATCTCCCAGTAGACCCCCCAATTCTCCAGTACACCCCCAGTAGACCCCCCAAATGGCCCCCCCCCCCCCCCCAGACAAAATATGTCACTCCCCAATTCGTCCATAGGTTCAGGCTTTCATACCTCCGAGTTATATCCAAAGGCAGGGGTTCTTATTCAATAGGTGTAGACAGTAGGGGAAACTAGACCCCCCAAAGGCCCCCCCCACCCCCCCCCCCCCCCAGTTGTTCCCAAGAAGTGGGGTATCCCCCAGTATCCCCCCAATTAAAGACCCCCACCCAACTAGACCCCCCAAATGACCCCCCACCCCCCCCAACCACCCAGCAGACCCCCCAATTCTCCAGTACACCCCCCAGTAGACCCCCCAAATGACCCCCCCCCAGACAAAATATGTCACTCCCCAATTCGTCCATAGGTTCAGGCTTTCATACCTCCGAGTTATATCCAAAGGCAGGGGTTCTTATTCAATAGGTGTAGACAGTAGGGGAAACTAGACCCCCCCAAAGCGACCCCCCCCCCCCCCCCCCCCCCAGTTGTTCCCAAGAAGTGGGTTATCCCCCAGTATCCCCCCAATTAAAGACCCCCCACCCAAGTAGACCCCCCAAATGCCCCCCCACCCCCCCCAAATCCCCCAGTAGACCCCCCAATTCCCCAGTACACCCCCCAAATGACCCCCCCCCCCCCCCAGACAAAATATGTCACTCCCCAATTCGTCCATAGGTTCAGGCTTTCATACCTCCGAGTTATATCCAAAGGCAGGGGTTCTTATTCAATAGGTGTAGACAGTAGGGGAAACTAGACCCCCCAAATGACCCCCCAACCCCCCCCCCCCCAGTTGTTCCCAAGAAGTGGGGTATCCCCCAGTATCCCCCCAATTAAAGACCCCCACCCAAGTAGACCCCCCAAATGACCCCCCAACCCCCCAAATCTCCCAGTAGACCCCCCAATTCTCCAGTACACCCCCAGTAGACCCCCCAAATCACCCCCCCCCCACCCCCCCCCAGACAAAATATGTCACTCCCCAATTCGTCCATAGGTTCAGGCTTTCATACCTCCGAGTTATATCCAAAGGCAGGGGTTCTTATTCAATAGGTGTAGACAGTAGGGGAAACTAGACCCCCCAAATGACCCCCCCACCCCCCCCCCCCCCAGTTGTTCCCAAGAAGTGGGGTAACCCCCCAGTATCCCCCCAATTAAAGACCCCCCACCCAAGTAGACCCCCCAAATGACCCCCCAACCCCCCCAAATCTCCCAGTAGACCCCCCAATTCTCCAGTACACCCCCCAGTAGACCCCCCAAATGACCACCCCCCAGACAAAATATGTCACTCCCCAATTCGTCCATAGGTTCAGGCTTTCATACCTCCGAGTTATATCCAAAGGCAGGGGTTCTTATTCAATAGGTGTAGACAGTAGGGGAAACTAGACCCCCCAAATGACCCCCCAACCCCCCCCCCCCCTCAGTTGTTCCCAAGAAGTGGGGTAACCCCCAGTATCCCCCCAATTAAAGACCCCCACCCAAGTAGACCCCCCAAATGACCCCCAACCCCCCAAATCTCCCAGTAGACCCCCCAATTCTCCAGTACACCCCCCAGTAGACCCCCCAAATGACCCCCCCCCAGACAAAATATGTCACTCCCCAATTCGTCCATAGGTTCAGGCTTTCATACCTCCGAGTTATATCCAAAGGCAGGGGTTCTTATTCAATAGGTGTAGACAGTAGGGGAAACTAGACCCCCCCAATGACCCCCCACCCCCCCTCAGTTGTTCCCAAGAAGTGGGGTAACCCCCCAGTATCCCCCCAATTAAAGACCCCCGCCCAAGTAGACCCCCCAAATGACCCCCCAACCCCCCCAAATCGCCCAGTAGACCCCCCAAGTCTCCAGTACACCCCCCAGTAGACCCCCCAAATGACCCCCCCCCAGACAAAATATGTCACTCCCCAATTCGTCCATAGGTTCAGGCTTTCATACCTCCGAGTTATATCCAAAGGCAGGGGTTCTTATTCAATAGGTGTAGACAGTAGGGGAAACTAGACCCCCCAAATGACCCCCCAACCCCCCCCCCCCCCCAGTTGTTCCCAAGAAGTGGGGTAACCCCCAGTATCCCCCCAATTAAAGACCCCCACCCAAGTAGACCCCCCAAATGACCCCCCAACCCCCCCAAATCTCCCAGTAGACCCCCCAATTCTCCAGTACACACCCCAGTAGACCCCCCAAATGACCCCCCCCAGACAAAATATGTCACTCCCCAATTCGTCCATAGGTTCAGGCTTTCATACCTCCGAGTTATATCCAAAGGCAGGGGTTCTTATTCAATAGGTGTAGACAGTAGGGGAAACTAGACCCCCCCAAGCACCCCCACCACCCCCCCCCCCCCCAGTTGTTCCCAAGAAGTGGGGTAACCCCCAGTATCCCCCCAATTAAAGACCCCCACCCAAGTAGACCCCCCAAATGACCCCCAACCCCCCCAAATCTCCCAGTAGACCCCCCAATTCTCCAGTACACCCCCCAGTAGACCCCCCAAATGACCCCCCCCCCAGACAAAATATGTCACTCCCCAATTCGTCCATAGGTTCAGGCTTTCATACCTCCGAGTTATATCCAAAGGCAGGGGTTCTTATTCAATAGGTGTAGACAGTAGGGGAAACTAGACCCCCCAAATCACCCCCCAACCCCCCCCCCCCTCAGTTGTTCCCAAGAAGTGGGGTAACCCCCCAGTATCCCCCCAATTAAAGACCCCCACCCAAGTAGACCCCCCAAATGACCCCCCAACCCCCCAAATCTCCCAGTAGACCCCCCAATTCTCCAGTACACCCCCCAGTAGACCCCCCAAATGACCCCCCCCCCCCACCCCAGACAAAATATGTCACTCCCCAATTCGTCCATAGGTTCAGGCTTTCATACCTCCGAGTTATATCCAAAGGCAGGGGTTCTTATTCAATAGGTGTAGACAGTAGGGGAAACTAGACCCCCCAAATGACCCCCCAACCCCCCCCCCCCCCAGTTGTTCCCAAGAAGTGGGGTAACCCCCAGTATCCCCCCAATTAAAGACCCCCCACCCAAGTAGACCCCCCAAATGACCCCCCAATTACCCCAAATCTCCCAGTAGCCCCCCCACTTCCCCCGTATCCCCCCCCGTAGACCCCCCAAACGCCCCCCCCCCCCCCCCCAGACAAAATATGTCACTCCCCAATTCGTCCATAGGTTCAGGCTTTCATACCTCCGAGTTATATCCAAAGGCAGGGGTTCTTATTCAATAGGTGTAGACAGTAGGGGAAACTAGACCCCCCAAATGACCCCCCCACCCCCCCCCCCCCCCCCCCAGTTGTTCCCAAGAAGTGGGGTAACCCCCAGTATCCCCCCAATTAAAGACCCCCACCCAAGTAGACCCCCCAAAGGCCCCCCCAACCCCCCAAATCTCCCAGTAGACCCCCCAATTCTCCAGTACACCCCCAGTAGACCCCCCAAATGACCCCCCCAGACAAAATATGTCACTCCCCAATTCGTCCATAGGTTCAGGCTTTCATACCTCCGAGTTATATCCAAAGGCAGGGGTTCTTATTCAATAGGTGTAGACAGTAGGGGAAACTAGACCCCCCAAATGACCCCCCAACCCCCCCCCCCCCAGTTGTTCCCAAGAAGTGGGGTAACCCCCCAGTATCCCCCCAATTAAAGACCCCCCACCAAAGTAGACCCCCCAAATGACCCCCCAACCCCCCAAATCTCCCAGTAGACCCCCCAATTCTCCAGTACACCCCCCAGTAGACCCCCCAAATGACCCCCCCGCCCCCCCCCCAGACAAAATATGTCACTCCCCAATTCGTCCATAGGTTCAGGCTTTCATACCTCCGAGTTATATCCAAAGGCAGGGGTTCTTATTCAATAGGTGTAGACAGTAGGGGAAACTAGACCCCCCAAATGACCCCCCCACCCCCCCCCCCCCCCCCAGTTGTTCCCAAGAAGTGGGGTATCCCCCAGTATCCCCCCAATTAAAGACCCCCACCCAAGTAGACCCCCCAAATGCCCCCCCACCCCCCCCAAATCTCCCAGTAGACCCCCCAATTCTCCAGTACACCCCCCAGTAGACCCCCCAAATGTCCCCCCCCCCCCCCAGACAAAATATGTCACTCCCCAATTCGTCCATAGGTTCAGGCTTTCATACCTCCGAGTTATATCCAAAGGCAGGGGTTCTTATTCAATAGGTGTAGACAGTAGGGGAAACTAGACCCCCAAATGACCCCCCAACCCCCCCCCCCCCCAGTTGTTCCCAAGAAGTGGGGTAACCCCCAGTATCCCCCCAATTAAAGACCCCCACCCAAGTAGACCCCCCAAATGACCCCCCAACCCCCCAAATCTCCCAGTAGACCCCCCAATTCTCCAGAACACCCCCCAGTAGCCCCCCCAAACGACCCCCCCCCCCCCCCCCCAGACAAAATATGTCACTCCCCAATTCGTCCATAGGTTCAGGCTTTCATACCTCCGAGTTATATCCAAAGGCAGGGGTTCTTATTCAATAGGTGTAGACAGTAGGGGAAACTAGACCCCCCAAATGCCCCCCCAACCCCCCCCCCCCCAGTTGTTCCCAAGAAGTGGGGTATCCCCCAGTATCCCCCCAATTAAAGACCCCCCACCAAGTAGACCCCCCAAATGACCCCCCAACCCACCACATCTCCCAGTAAGCCCCCCAATTCCCCGATACACCCCCCTGTCGACCCCCCAAACGCCCCCCCCCCCCAGACAAAATATGTCACTCCCCAATTCGTCCATAGGTTCAGGCTTTCATACCTCCGAGTTATATCCAAAGGCAGGGGTTCTTATTCAATAGGTGTAGACAGTAGGGGAAACTAGACCCCCAAAATGACCCCACAACCCCCCTCAGTTGTTCCCAAGAAGTGGGGTAACCCCCCAGTATCCCCCCAATTAAAGACCCCCACCCAAGTAGACCCCCAAATGACCCCCCAATTACCCCAAATCTCCCAGTAGACCCCCCAATTCTCCAGTACACCCCCCAGTAGACCCCCCAAATGACCCCCCACCCCCCCGCCCCCAGACAAAATATGTCACTCCCCAATTCGTCCATAGGTTCAGGCTTTCATACCTCCGAGTTATATCCAAAGGCAGGGGTTCTTATTCAATAGGTGTAGACAGTAGGGGAAACTAGACCCCCCAAATGACCCCCCCCCCCCCCCCCCCCCCCCCCACCTGTTCCCAAGAAGTGGGGTAACGCCCTGTATCCCCCCAATTGAAGACCCCCCACCCAACTAGACCCCCCAAATGACCCCCCAACCCCCCCAAATCTCCCAGTAGACCCCCCAATTCTCCAGTACACCCCCCAGTAGACCCCCCAAATGACCCCCCCCCCCCCCCCCCCCCCAGACAAAATATGTCACTCCCCAATTCGTCCATAGGTTCAGGCTTTCATACCTCCGAGTTATATCCAAAGGCAGGGGTTCTTATTCAATAGGTGTAGACAGTAGGGGAAACTAGACCCCCCAAATGACCCCCCAACCCCCCCCCCCCCCCCTCAGTTGTTCCCAAGAAGTGGGGTAACCCCCAGTATCCCCCCAATTAAAGACCCCCACCCAAGTAGACCCCCCAAATGACCCCCCAACCCCCCAAATCTCCCAGTAGACCCCCCAATTCTCCAGTACACCCCCCAGTAAACCCCCCAAATGCCCCCCCCCCCCCCCCCCAGACAAAATATGTCACTCCCCAATTCGTCCATAGGTTCAGGCTTTCATACCTCCGAGTTATATCCAAAGGCAGGGGTTCTTATTCAATAGGTGTAGACAGTAGGGGAAACTAGACCCCCCAAATGACCCCCCAACCCCCCCCCGGTGTTCCCAAGAAGTGGGGTAACCCCCAGTATCCCCCCAATTAAAGACCCCCCACCCAAGTAGACCCCCCAAATGACCCCCCAACCCCCCAAATCTCCCAGTAGACCCCCCAATTCTCCAGTACACCCCCCAGTAGACCCCCCAAATGACCCCCCCCAGACAAAATATGTCACTCCCCAATTCGTCCATAGGTTCAGGCTTTCATACCTCCGAGTTATATCCAAAGGCAGGGGTTCTTATTCAATAGGTGTAGACAGTAGGGGAAACTAGACCCCCCAAATGACCCCCCAACCCCCCTCAGTTGTTCCCAAGAAGTGGGGTAACCCCCCAGTATCCCCCCAATTAAAGACCCCCACCCAAGTAGACCCCCCAAATGACCCCCCAACCCCCCCAAATCTCCCAGTAGACCCCCCAATTCTCCAGTACACCACCCCCCAAAACCCCCCCCCCCCCCCCCCCCCAGACAAAATATGTCACTCCCCAATTCGTCCATAGGTTCAGGCTTTCATACCTCCGAGTTATATCCAAAGGCAGGGGTTCTTATTCAATAGGTGTAGACAGTAGGGGAAACTAGACCCCCCAAATGACCCCCCAACCCCCCTCAGTTGTTCCCAAGAAGTGGGGTAACCCCCAGTATCCCCCCAATTAAAGACCCCCACCCAAGTAGACCCCCCAAATGACCCCCCAATTACCCCAAATCTCCCAGTAGACCCCCCAATTCTCCAGTACACCCCCCAGTAGACCCCCCAAATGACCCCCCCCCCCCCCCAGACAAAATATGTCACTCCCCAATTCGTCCATAGGTTCAGGCTTTCATACCTCCGAGTTATATCCAAAGGCAGGGGTTCTTATTCAATAGGTGTAGACAGTAGGGGAAACTAGACCCCCCAAATGACCCCCCAACCCCCCCCCCCCCAGTTGTTCCCAAGAAGTGGGGTAACCCCCAGTATCCCCCCAATTAAAGACCCCCACCCAAGTAGACCCCCCAAATGACCCCCAATTACCCCAAATCTCCCAGTACCCCCCCCCATTCTCCCGTACACCCCCCAGTACTCCCCCCAAATGACCCCCCCCCCAGACAAAATATGTCACTCCCCAATTCGTCCATAGGTTCAGGCTTTCATACCTCCGAGTTATATCCAAAGGCAGGGGTTCTTATTCAATAGGTGTAGACAGTAGGGGAAACTAGACCCCCCAAATGACCCCCCCACCCCCCCGCCCCCCTCAGTTGTTCCCAAGAAGTGGGGTAACCCCCAGTATCCCCCCAATTAAAGACCCCCACCCAAGTAGACCCCCCAAATGACCCCCAATTACACCAAATCTCCCAGTAGACCCCCCAATTCTCCAGTACACCCCCAGTAGACCCCCCAAATGCCCCCCCCCAGACAAAATATGTCACTCCCCAATTCGTCCATAGGTTCAGGCTTTCATACCTCCGAGTTATATCCAAAGGCAGGGGTTCTTATTCAATAGGTGTAGACAGTAGGGGAAACTAGACCCCCCAAATGACCCCCCAACCCCCCCCCCCCCAGTTGTTCCCAAGAAGTGGGGTATCCCCCAGTATCCCCCCAATTAAAGACCCCCCACCCAAGTAGACCCCCCAAATGACCCCCCAACCCCCCAAATCTCCCAGTAGACCCCCCAATTCTCCAGTACACCCCCAGTAGACCCCCCAAATGACCCCCCCCCCCCGCCCCCCAGACAAAATATGTCACTCCCCAATTCGTCCATAGGTTCAGGCTTTCATACCTCCGAGTTATATCCAAAGGCAGGGGTTCTTATTCAATAGGTGTAGACAGTAGGGGAAACTAGCCCCCCAAAATCCCCCCCCACCCCCCCCCCCCCCCCAGTTGTTCCCAAGAAGTGGGGTAACCCCCCAGTATCCCCCCAATTAAAGACCCCCACCCAAGTAGACCCCCCAAATGACCCCCCAACCCCCCAAATCTCCCAGTAGACCCCCCAATTCTCCAGTACACCCCCCAGTAGACCCCCCAAATGACCCCCCCCCCCCCCCCCCAGACAAAATATGTCACTCCCCAATTCGTCCATAGGTTCAGGCTTTCATACCTCCGAGTTATATCCAAAGGCAGGGGTTCTTATTCAATAGGTGTAGACAGTAGGGGAAACTAGACCCCCCCAATGACCCCCCAACCCCCCCCCCCCTCAGTTGTTCCCAAGAAGTGGGGTAACCCCCAGTATCCCCCCAATTAAAGACCCCCACCCAAGTAGACCCCCCAAATGACCCCCCAACCCCCCAAATCTCCCAGTAGACCCCCCAATTCTCCAGTACACCCACCAGTAGACCCCCCCAATCCCCCCCCCCCCCCCCCCCCCAGACAAAATATGTCACTCCCCAATTCGTCCATAGGTTCAGGCTTTCATACCTCCGAGTTATATCCAAAGGCAGGGGTTCTTATTCAATAGGTGTAGACAGTAGGGGAAACTAGACCCCCCAAATGACCCCCCAACCCCCCTCAGTTGTTCCCAAGAAGTGGGGTAACCCCCAGTATCCCCCCAAGTAAAGACCCCCCCCCCAAGTAGACCCCCCAAATGACCCCCCAACCCCCCCAAATCGCCCAGTAGACCCCCCAATTCTCCAGTACACCCCCCAGTAGACCCCCCAAATGCCCCCCCCCCCCCCCCCCAGACAAAATATGTCACTCCCCAATTCGTCCATAGGTTCAGGCTTTCATACCTCCGAGTTATATCCAAAGGCAGGGGTTCTTATTCAATAGGTGTAGACAGTAGGGGAAACTAGACCCCCCAAATGACCCCCCAACCCCCCCCCCCCTCAGTTGTTCCCAAGAAGTGGGGTAACCCCCAGTATCCCCCCAATTAAAGACCCCCACCCAAGTAGACCCCCCAAATGACCCCCCAACCCCCCCAAATCTCCCAGTAGACCCCCCAATTCTCCAGTACACCCCCCAGTAGACCCCCCCAAAGGCCCCCCCCCCCCCCCCCCCCAGACAAAATATGTCACTCCCCAATTCGTCCATAGGTTCAGGCTTTCATACCTCCGAGTTATATCCAAAGGCAGGGGTTCTTATTCAATAGGTGTAGACAGTAGGGGAAACTAGACCCCCCAAATGACCCCCCACCCCCCCCCCCCCCCAGTTGTTCCCAAGAAGTGGGGTAACCCCCAGTATCCCCCCAATTAAAGACCCCCACCCAAGTAGACCCCCCAAATGACCCCCCAACCCCCCAAATCTCCCAGTAGACCCCCCAATTCTCCAGTACACCCCCAGTAGACCCCCCAAATGACCCCCCCCCAGACAAAATATGTCACTCCCCAATTCGTCCATAGGTTCAGGCTTTCATACCTCCGAGTTATATCCAAAGGCAGGGGTTCTTATTCAATAGGTGTAGACAGTAGGGGAAACTAGACCCCCCAAATGACCCCCAACCCCCCTCAGTTGTTCCCAAGAAGTGGGGTAACCCCCAGTATCCCCCCAATTAAAGACCCCCACCCAAGTAGACCCCCCAAATGACCCCCCAACCCCCAAATCTCCCAGTAGACCCCCCAATTCTCCAGTACACCCCCCAGTAGACCCCCCAAATGACCCCCCCCCCCCCCCAGACAACATCTGTCCCTCCCCACTTCGTCCATAGGTTCAGGCTTTCATACCTCCGAGTTATATCCAAAGGCAGGGGTTCTTATTCAATAGGTGTAGACAGTAGGGGAAACTAGACCCCCCAAATGACCCCCCAACCCCCCCCCCCCCCCCAGTTGTTCCCAAGAAGTGGGGTATCCCCCAGTATCCCCCCAATTAAAGACCCCCCCCCCAGGAGACCCCCCAATTCCCCCCCCAATTACCCCAAACCCCCCCGTAGACCCCCCAATTCCCCCGTATCCCCCCCAGTAGACCCCCCAAATGACCCCCCCCCCCCCCCCAGACAAAATATGTCACTCCCCAATTCGTCCATAGGTTCAGGCTTTCATACCTCCGAGTTATATCCAAAGGCAGGGGTTCTTATTCAATAGGTGTAGACAGTAGGGGAAACTAGACCCCCAAATGACCCCCCAACCCCCCCCCCCCCTCAGTTGTTCCCAAGAAGTGGGGTAACCCCCAGTATCCCCCCAATTAAAGACCCCCCACCCAAGTAGACCCCCCAAATGACCCCCCAACCCCCCCAAATCTCCCAGTAGACCCCCCAATTCTCCAGTACACCCCCAGTAGACCCCCCAAATGACCCCCCCCCAGACAAAATATGTCACTCCCCAATTCGTCCATAGGTTCAGGCTTTCATACCTCCGAGTTATATCCAAAGGCAGGGGTTCTTATTCAATAGGTGTAGACAGTAGGGGAAACTAGACCCCCAAATGACCCCCCAACCCCCCCCCCCCCCCCAGTTGTTCCCAAGAAGTGGGGTAACCCCCAGTATCCCCCCAATTAAAGACCCCCACCCAAGTAGACCCCCCAAATGACCCCCAACCCCCCAAATCTCCCAGTAGACCCCCCAATTCTCCAGTACACCCCCCAGTAGACCCCCCAAATGACCCCCCCCCCCCCCCCAGACAAAATATGTCACTCCCCAATTCGTCCATAGGTTCAGGCTTTCATACCTCCGAGTTATATCCAAAGGCAGGGGTTCTTATTCAATAGGTGTAGACAGTAGGGGAAACTAGACCCCCCAAATGACCCCCCCAACCCCCCCCCTCAGTTGTTCCCAAGAAGTGGGGTAACCCCCCAGTATCCCCCCAATTAAAGACCCCCACCCAAGTAGACCCCCCAAATGACCCCCAATTACCCCAAATCTCCCAGTAGACCCCCCAATTCTCCAGTACACCCCCCAGTAGACCCCCCAAATGACCCCCCCAGACAAAATATGTCACTCCCCAATTCGTCCATAGGTTCAGGCTTTCATACCTCCGAGTTATATCCAAAGGCAGGGGTTCTTATTCAATAGGTGTAGACAGTAGGGGAAACTAGACCCCCCAAATGCCCCCCCACCCCCCCCAGTTGTTCCCAAGAAGTGGGGTAACCCCCCAGTATCCCCCCAATTAAAGACCCCCCACCCAAGTAGACCCACCAAATGACCCCCCAACCCCCCCAAATCTCCCAGTAGACCCCCCAATTCTCCAGTACACCCCCCAGTAGACCCCCCAAATGACCCCCACCCAGACAAAATATGTCACTCCCCAA
Organism: Meloidogyne incognita; assembly: GCA_036172945.1. NCBI lineage: Eukaryota > Metazoa > Nematoda > Chromadorea > Rhabditida > Meloidogynidae > Meloidogyne > Meloidogyne incognita. Next base: position 15,598 of record JARQAC010000029.1, on the reverse strand, counting down.
TTCGTCCATAGGTTCAGGCTTTCATACCTCCGAGTTATATCCAAAGGCAGGGGTTCTTATTCAATAGGTGTAGACAGTAGGGGAAACTAGACCCCCCAAATGACCCCCCCAACCCCCCCCCCCCCCCAGTTGTTCCCAAGAAGTGGGGTAACCCCCAGTATCCCCCCAATTAAAGACCCCCACCCAAGTAGACCCCCCAAATGACCCCCTAATTACCCCAGATCGCCCCGTAGACCCCCCAGGTCTCCAGTGCACCCCCCAGTAGACCCCCCAAATGACCCCCCCCCCCCCCCCCCCAGACAAAATATGTCACTCCCCAATTCGTCCATAGGTTCAGGCTTTCATACCTCCGAGTTATATCCAAAGGCAGGGGTTCTTATTCAATAGGTGTAGACAGTAGGGGAAACTAGCCCCCCCAAATGCCCCCCCAACCCCCCCCCCCCCCCCAGTTGTTCCCAAGAAGTGGGGTAACCCCCAGTATCCCCCCAATTAAAGACCCCCACCCAAGTAGACCCCCCAAATGACCCCCCATCCCCCCAAATCTCCCAGTAGACCCCCCAATTCTCAAGTACACCCCCCAGTAGACCCCCCAAATGCCCCCCCCCCCCCCCCCCAGACAAAATATGTCACTCCCCAATTCGTCCATAGGTTCAGGCTTTCATACCTCCGAGTTATATCCAAAGGCAGGGGTTCTTATTCAATAGGTGTAGACAGTAGGGGAAACTAGACCCCCCAAATGACCCCCCCCCCCCCCCCCCCCCCCCTCAGTTGTTCCCAAGAAGTGGGGTAACCCCCAGTATCTCCCCAAGTGAAGACCCCCCGCGCAAGTAGACCCCCCAAATGACCCCCCAACCCCCCAAATCTCCCAGTAGACCCCCAATTCTCCAGTACACCCCCCACTAGACCCCCCAACTGCCCCCCCCCCCCCCCCCAGACAAAATATGTCACTCCCCAATTCGTCCATAGGTTCAGGCTTTCATACCTCCGAGTTATATCCAAAGGCAGGGGTTCTTATTCAATAGGTGTAGACAGTAGGGGAAACTAGACCCCCCAAATGACCCCCCAACCCCCCTCAGTTGTTCCCAAGAAGTGGGGTAACCCCCCAGTATCCCCCCAATTAAAGACCCCCCACCCAAGTAGACCCCCCAAATGACCCCCCAACCCCCCAAACCCCCCAGTAGACCCCCCAATTCTCCAGTACCCCCCCCCCCCCCAAATGACCCCCCCCCCCCCCCCAGACAAAATATGTCACTCCCCAATTCGTCCATAGGTTCAGGCTTTCATACCTCCGAGTTATATCCAAAGGCAGGGGTTCTTATTCAATAGGTGTAGACAGTAGGGGAAACTAGACCCCCAAATGACCCCCAACCCCCCCCCCCTCAGTTGTTCCCAAGAAGTGGGGTAACCCCCAGTATCCCCCCAATTAAAGACCCCCACCCAAGTAGACCCCCCAAATGACCCCCCAATTACCCCAAATCTCCCAGTAGACCCCCCAATTCTCCAGTACACCCCCCAGTAGACCCCCCCAACACCCCCCCCCCCCCCCAGACAAAATATGTCACTCCCCAATTCGTCCATAGGTTCAGGCTTTCATACCTCCGAGTTATATCCAAAGGCAGGGGTTCTTATTCAATAGGTGTAGACAGTAGGGGAAACTAGACCCCCCAAATGACCCCCAACCCCCCTCAGTTGTTCCCAAGAAGTGGGGTAACCCCCAGTATCCCCCCAATTAAAGACCCCCCACCCAAGTAGACCCCCCAAATGACCCCCCAATTACCCCAAATCTCCCAGTAGACCCCCCAATTCTCCAGTACACCCCCCAGTAGACCCCCCAAATGACCCCCCCCCAGACAAAATATGTCACTCCCCAATTCGTCCATAGGTTCAGGCTTTCATACCTCCGAGTTATATCCAAAGGCAGGGGTTCTTATTCAATAGGTGTAGACAGTAGGGGAAACTAGACCCCCCAAATGAACCCCCAACCCCCCCCCCCCCCCCAGTTGTTCCCAAGAAGTGGGGTAACCCCCAGTATCCCCCCAATTAAAGACCCCCACCCAGTAGACCCCCCAAATGACCCCCCAATTACACCAAATCTCCCAGTAGACCCCCCAATTCTCCAGTACACCCCCCCGTAGACCCCCCAAAAGACCCCCCCCCCCCCCCCCAGACAAAATATGTCACTCCCCAATTCGTCCATAGGTTCAGGCTTTCATACCTCCGAGTTATATCCAAAGGCAGGGGTTCTTATTCAATAGGTGTAGACAGTAGGGGAAACTAGACCCCCCAAATGACCCCCCAACCCCCCCCCCCCCCAGTTGTTCCCAAGAAGTGGGGTAACCCCCCAGTATCCCCCCAATTAAAGACCCCCACCCAAGTAGACCCCCCAAATGACCCCCCAATTACACCAAATCTCCCAGTAGACCCCCCAATTCTCCAGTACACCCCCAGTAGACCCCCCAAATGACCCCCCCCCAGACAAAATATGTCACTCCCCAATTCGTCCATAGGTTCAGGCTTTCATACCTCCGAGTTATATCCAAAGGCAGGGGTTCTTATTCAATAGGTGTAGACAGTAGGGGAAACTAGACCCCCCAAACGCCCCCCCCCCCCCCCCCCCCCCCCAGTTGTTCCCAAGAAGTGGGGTAACCCCCCAGTATCCCCCCAATTAAAGACCCCCCACCCAAGTAGACCCCCCAAATGACCCCCAATTACACCAAATCTCCCAGTAGACCCCCCAATTCTCCAGTACACCCCCCCAATGACCCCCCCGCCCCCCCCCCAGACAAAATATGTCACTCCCCCGTCCGTCCATAGGTTCAGGCTTTCATACCTCCGAGTTATATCCAAAGGCAGGGGTTCTTATTCAATAGGTGTAGACAGTAGGGGAAACTAGACCCCCCAAATGACCCCCCAACCCCCCCCCCCCTCAGTTGTTCCCAAGAAGTGGGGTAACCCCCAGTATCCCCCCAATTAAAGACCCCCCACCCAAGTAGACCCCCCAAATGACCCCCCAACCCCCCAAATCTCCCAGTAGACCCCCCAATTCTCCAGTACACCCCCAGTAGACCCCCCAAATGACCCCCCCCCCCCCCCCAGACAAAATATGTCACTCCCCAATTCGTCCATAGGTTCAGGCTTTCATACCTCCGAGTTATATCCAAAGGCAGGGGTTCTTATTCAATAGGTGTAGACAGTAGGGGAAACTAGACCCCCAAATGACCCCCCAACCCCCCCCCCTCAGTTGTTCCCAAGAAGTGGGGTAACCCCCAGTATCCCCCCAATTAAAGACCCCCCACCCAAGTAGACCCCCCAAATGACCCCCCCATTACCCCAAATCTCCCAGTAGACCCCCCAATTCTCCAGTACACCCCCCAGTAGACCCCCCAAATGACCCCCCCCCAGACAAAATATGTCACTCCCCAATTCGTCCATAGGTTCAGGCTTTCATACCTCCGAGTTATATCCAAAGGCAGGGGTTCTTATTCAATAGGTGTAGACAGTAGGGGAAACTAGACCCCCCGAATGACCCCCCAACCCCCCCCCCCTCAGTTGTTCCCAAGAAGTGGGGTAACCCCCAGTATCCCCCCAATTAAAGACCCCCACCCAAGTAGACCCCCCAAATGACCCCCCAATTACACCAAATCTCCCAGTAGACCCCCCAATTCTCCAGTACACCCCCCAGTAGACCCCCCAAATGACCCCCCCCCCCCCCCCAGACAAAATATGTCACTCCCCAATTCGTCCATAGGTTCAGGCTTTCATACCTCCGAGTTATATCCAAAGGCAGGGGTTCTTATTCAATAGGTGTAGACAGTAGGGGAAACTAGACCCCCCAAATGACCCCCCCCCCCCCCCCCCCAGTTGTCCCCAAGAAGTGGGGAAACCCCCAGTATCCCCCCAATTAAAGACCCCCCACCCAAGTAGACCCCCCAAATGACCCCCCAACCCCCCAAACCTCCCAGTAGACCCCCCCCGCCTCCAGTATACCCCCCCGTAGACCCCCCAAACGACCCCCCCCCCCCAGACAAAATATGTCACTCCCCAATTCGTCCATAGGTTCAGGCTTTCATACCTCCGAGTTATATCCAAAGGCAGGGGTTCTTATTCAATAGGGGTAGACAGGAGGGGAACCTAGACCCCCCCCACGCCCCCCCCCCCCCCCCCCGTTGTTCCCAAGAAGTGGGGTAACCCCCCAGTATCCCCCCAATTAAAGACCCCCCACCCAAGTAGACCCCCCAAATGACCCCCCAACCCCCCCAAATCTCCCAGTAGACCCCCCAATTCTCCAGTACACCCCCCAGTAGACCCCCCAAATGACCCCCCCCAGACAAAATATGTCACTCCCCAATTCGTCCATAGGTTCAGGCTTTCATACCTCCGAGTTATATCCAAAGGCAGGGGTTCTTATTCAATAGGTGTAGACAGTAGGGGAAACTAGACCCCCCAAATGACCCCCCAACCCCCCCCCCCCAGTTGTTCCCAAGAAGTGGGGTAACCCCCAGTATCCCCCCAATTAAAGACCCCCACCCAAGTAGACCCCCAAATGACCCCCAATTACCCCAAATCTCCCAGTAGACCCCCCAATTCTCCAGTACACCCCCCAGTAGACCCCCCAAATGACCCCCCCCCCCAGACAAAATATGTCACTCCCCAATTCGTCCATAGGTTCAGGCTTTCATACCTCCGAGTTATATCCAAAGGCAGGGGTTCTTATTCAATAGGTGTAGACAGTAGGGGAAACTAGACCCCCCAAATGACCCCCCAACCCCCCCCCCCCAGTTGTTCCCAAGAAGTGGGGTACCCCCCAGTATCCCCCCAATTAAAGACCCCCACCCAAGTAGACCCCCCAAATGACCCCCCAATTACCCCAAATCTCCCAGTAGACCCCCCAATTCTCCAGTACACCCCCCAGTAGACCCCCCAAATGACCCCCCCCCCCCCCCAGACAAAATATGTCACTCCCCAATTCGTCCATAGGTTCAGGCTTTCATACCTCCGAGTTATATCCAAAGGCAGGGGTTCTTATTCAATAGGTGTAGACAGTAGGGGAAACTAGACCCCCCAAATGACCCGCCCCACCCCCCCCCCTCAGTTGTTCCCAAGAAGTGGGGTAACCCCCCAGTATCCCCCCAATTAAAGACCCCCACCCAAGTAGACCCCCCAAATGACCCCCCAACCCCCCAAATCTCCCAGTAGACCCCCCAATTCTCAAGTACACCCCCCCGTAGACCCCCCAAATCCCCCCCCCCCCCCCCCCAGACAAAATATGTCACTCCCCAATTCGTCCATAGGTTCAGGCTTTCATACCTCCGAGTTATATCCAAAGGCAGGGGTTCTTATTCAATAGGTGTAGACAGTAGGGGAAACTAGACCCCCCAAATGACCCCCCAACCCCCTCAGTTGTTCCCAAGAAGTGGGGTATCCCCCAGTATCCCCCCAATTAAAGACCCCCACCCAAGTAGACCCCCCAAATGACCCCCAACCCCCCCAAATCTCCCAGCTGACCCCCCAATTCTCCAGTACACCCCCCAGTAGACCCCCCAAATGCCCCCCCCCCCCCCCCAGACAAAATATGTCACTCCCCAATTCGTCCATAGGTTCAGGCTTTCATACCTCCGAGTTATATCCAAAGGCAGGGGTTCTTATTCAATAGGTGTAGACAGTAGGGGAAACTAGACCCCCCAAATGACCCCCCAACCCCCTCAGTTGTTCCCAAGAAGTGGGGTAACCCCCAGTATCCCCCCAATTAAAGACCCCCACCCAAGTAGACCCCACAAATGACCCCCCAACCCCCCAAATCTCCCAGTAGACCCCCCAATTCTCCAGTACACCCCCCAGTAGACCCCCCAAATACCCCCCCCCCCAGACAAAATATGTCACTCCCCAATTCGTCCATAGGTTCAGGCTTTCATACCTCCGAGTTATATCCAAAGGCAGGGGTTCTTATTCAATAGGTGTAGACAGTAGGGGAAACTAGACCCCCAAATGACCCCCCCAACCCCCCCCCCCCCCCCAGTTGTTCCCAAGAAGTGGGGTAACCCCCCAGTATCCCCCCAATTAAAGACCCCCCACCCAAGTAGACCCCCCAAATGACCACCCAAATTACACCAAATCTCCCAGTAGACCCCCCAATTCTCCAGTACACCCCCCAGTAGACCCCCCAAATGACCCCCCCCCCCCCCCCCAGACAAAATATGTCACTCCCCAATTCGTCCATAGGTTCAGGCTTTCATACCTCCGAGTTATATCCAAAGGCAGGGGTTCTTATTCAATAGGTGTAGACAGTAGGGGAAACTAGACCCCCCAAATGACCCCCCAACCCCCCTCAGTTGTTCCCAAGAAGTGGGGTAACCCCCCAGTATCCCCCCAATTAAAGACCCCCACCCAAGTAGACCCCCAAATGACCCCCCAACCCCCCCAAATCTCCCAGTAGACCCCCCAATTCTCCAGTACACCCCCAGTAGACCCCCCAAAAGCCCCCCCCCCCCCCAGACAAAATATGTCACTCCCCAATTCGTCCATAGGTTCAGGCTTTCATACCTCCGAGTTATATCCAAAGGCAGGGGTTCTTATTCAATAGGTGTAGACAGTAGGGGAAACTAGACCCCCCAAATGACCCCCCAACCCCCCTCAGTTGTTCCCAAGAAGTGGGGTAACCCCCCAGTATCCCCCCAATTAAAGACCCCCACCCAAGTAGCCCCCCCAACTGCCCCCCCAACCCCCCCAAACCCCCCAGTAGACCCCCCAATTCTCCAGTACACCCCCCAGTAGACCCCCCAAATGACCCCCCCCCCCAGACAAAATATGTCACTCCCCAATTCGTCCATAGGTTCAGGCTTTCATACCTCCGAGTTATATCCAAAGGCAGGGGTTCTTATTCAATAGGTGTAGACAGTAGGGGAAACTAGACCCCCCAAATGACCCCCCAACCCCCCCCCCCAGTTGTTCCCAAGAAGTGGGGTAACCCCCCAGTATCCCCCAATTAAAGACCCCCACCCAAGTAGACCCCCCAAATGACCCCCCAACCCCCCAAATCCCCCAGTAGCCCCCCCAATCCTCCAGTACACCCCCCAGTAGACCCCCCAAATGACCCCCCCCCCCAGACAAAATATGTCACTCCCCAATTCGTCCATAGGTTCAGGCTTTCATACCTCCGAGTTATATCCAAAGGCAGGGGTTCTTATTCAATAGGTGTAGACAGTAGGGGAAACTAGACCCCCCAAAAGACCCCCCCACCCCCCCCCCCTCAGTTGTTCCCAAGAAGTGGGGTAACCCCCAGTATCCCCCCAATTAAAGACCCCCACCCAAGTAGACCCCCCAAATGACCCCCAACCCCCCCAAATCTCCCAGTAGACCCCCCAATTCTCCAGTACACCCCCCAGTAGACCCCCCAAATGACCCCCCCCCCCCCCCCAGACAAAATCTGTCACTCCCCAATTCGTCCATAGGTTCAGGCTTTCATACCTCCGAGTTATATCCAAAGGCAGGGGTTCTTATTCAATAGGTGTAGACAGTAGGGGAAACTAGACCCCCCAAATGACCCCCCAACCCCCCCAGTTGTTCCCAAGAAGTGGGGTAACCCCCCAGTATCCCCCCAATTAAAGACCCCCCACCCAAGTAGACCCCCCAAATGACCCCCAACCCCCCAAATCTCCCAGTAGACCCCCCAATTCTCCAGTACACCCCCCAGTAGACCCCCCAAATGACCCCCCCCCCCCCCCCAGACAAAATATGTCACTCCCCAATTCGTCCATAGGTTCAGGCTTTCATACCTCCGAGTTATATCCAAAGGCAGGGGTTCTTATTCAATAGGTGTAGACAGTAGGGGAAACTAGACCCCCAAATGACCCCCCCAACCCCCCCCCTCAGTTGTTCCCAAGAAGTGGGGTAACCCCCAGTATCCCCCCAATTAAAGACCCCCCACCCAAGTAGACCCCCCAAATGACCCCCCAATTACACCAAATCTCCCAGTAGACCCCCCAATTCTCCAGTACACCCCCCAGTAGACCCCCAAATGACCCCCCCCCCCCCCCCCCCCAGACAAAATATGTCACTCCCCAATTCGTCCATAGGTTCAGGCTTTCATACCTCCGAGTTATATCCAAAGGCAGGGGTTCTTATTCAATAGGTGTAGACAGTAGGGGAAACTAGACCCCCCAAATGACCCCCCAGCCCCCCCCCCCCCCAGTTGTTCCCAAGAAGTGGGGTAACCCCCCAGTATCCCCCCAATTAAAGACCCCCCACCCAAGTAGACCCCCCAAATGACCCCCCAACCCCCCCAAATCTCCCAGTAGACCCCCCAATTCTCCAGTACACCCCCCAGTAGACCCCCCAAATGACCCCCCCCCAGACAAAATATGTCACTCCCCAATTCGTCCATAGGTTCAGGCTTTCATACCTCCGAGTTATATCCAAAGGCAGGGGTTCTTATTCAATAGGTGTAGACAGTAGGGGAAACTAGACCCCCCAAAGGACCCCCAACCCCCTCAGTTGTTCCCAAGAAGTGGGGTAACCCCCAGTATCCCCCCAATTAAAGACCCCCCACCCAGTAGACCCCCCAAATGACCCCCCAAATTACCCCCCCAAATCTCCCAGTAGACCCCCCAATTCTCCAGTACACCCCCCAGTAGACCCCCCAAAAGCCCCCCCCCCCCCCCCCCAGACAAAATATGTCACTCCCCAATTCGTCCATAGGTTCAGGCTTTCATACCTCCGAGTTATATCCAAAGGCAGGGGTTCTTATTCAATAGGTGTAGACAGTAGGGGAAACTAGACCCCCCAAATGACCCCCAACCCCCCCCCCTCAGTTGTTCCCAAGAAGTGGGGTAACCCCCAGTATCCCCCCAATTAAAGACCCCCACCCAAGTAGACCCCCCAAATGACCCCCAACCCCCCAAATCTCCCAGTAGACCCCCCAATTCTCCAGTACACCCCCCAGTAGACCCCAAATGACCCCCCCCCAGACAAAATATGTCACTCCCCAATTCGTCCATAGGTTCAGGCTTTCATACCTCCGAGTTATATCCAAAGGCAGGGGTTCTTATTCAATAGGTGTAGACAGTAGGGGAAACTAGACCCCCCAAATGCCCCCCCACCCCCCCCCCCCCCAGTTGTTCCCAAGAAGTGGGGTATCCCCCAGTATCCCCCCAATTAAAGACCCCCCACCCAGTAGACCCCCCAAATTACCCCCCAAATTACCCCCCAAATCTCCCAGTAGACCCCCCAATTCTCCAGTACACCCCCCAGTAGACCCCCCAAATGACCCCCCCCCCAGACAAAATATGTCACTCCCCAATTCGTCCATAGGTTCAGGCTTTCATACCTCCGAGTTATATCCAAAGGCAGGGGTTGTTATTCAATAGGTGTAGACAGTAGGGGAAACTAGACCCCCCAAATGCCCCCCCAGTTGTTCCCAAGAAGTGGGGTAACCCCCCAGTATCCCCCCAATTAAAGACCCCCCACCCAGTAGACCCCCCAAATGACCCCCCAAATTACACCAAATCTCCCAGTAGACCCCCCAATTCTCCAGTACACCCCCAGTAGACCCCCCAAATGACCCCCCCCCCCCCCCAGACAAAATATGTCACTCCCCAATTCGTCCATAGGTTCAGGCTTTCATACCTCCGAGTTATATCCAAAGGCAGGGGTTCTTATTCAATAGGTGTAGACAGTAGGGGAAACTAGACCCCCAAATGACCCCCCAACCCCCCCCCAGTTGTTCCCAAGAAGTGGGGTAACCCCCCAGTATCCCCCCAATTAAAGACCCCCCACCCAGTAGACCCCCCAAATGACCCCCCAAATTACACCAAATCTCCCAGTAGACCCCCCAATTCTCCAGTATACCCCCCAGTAGACCCCCCAAATGACCCCCCCCCCCCCCAGACAAAATATGTCACTCCCCAATTCGTCCATAGGTTCAGGCTTTCATACCTCCGAGTTATATCCAAAGGCAGGGGTTCTTATTCAATAGGTGTAGACAGTAGGGGAAACTAGACCCCCCAAATGACCCCCCAACCCCCCCCCCCCCCTCAGTTGTTCCCAAGAAGTGGGGTAACCCCCAGTATCCCCCCAATTAAAGACCCCCACCCAAGTAGACCCCCCAAATGAATTACCCCAACCCCCCAAATCTCCCAGTAGACCCCCCAATTCTCCAGTACACCCCCCCCTAGACCCCCCAAATGCCCCCCCCCCCAGACAAAATATGTCACTCCCCAATTCGTCCATAGGTTCAGGCTTTCATACCTCCGAGTTATATCCAAAGGCAGGGGTTCTTATTCAATAGGTGTAGACAGTAGGGGAAACTAGACCCCCCAAATGACCCCCCAACCCCCCCAGTTGTTCCCAAGAAGTGGGGTAACCCCCCAGTATCCCCCCAATTAAAGACCCCCCACCCAAGTAGACCCCCCAAATGACCCCCCAACCCCCCAAATCTCCCAGTAGACCACCCAATTCTCCAGTACACCCCCCCGTAGACCCCCCCAAAACCCCCCCCCCCCCCCCCCCCCCCCAGACAAAATATGTCACTCCCCAATTCGTCCATAGGTTCAGGCTTTCATACCTCCGAGTTATATCCAAAGGCAGGGGTTCTTATTCAATAGGTGTAGACAGTAGGGGAAACTAGACCCCCCAAATGACCCCCCAACCCCCCCCCCCCCAGTTGTTCCCAAGAAGTGGGGTAACCCCCCAGTATCCCCCAATTAAAGACCCCCCACCCAGTAGACCCCCCAAATGACCCCCCAACCCCCCCAAATCTCCCAGTAGACCCCCAATTCTCCAGTACACCCCCCAGTAGACACCCCCAATGACCCCCCCCCCCCCCAGACAAAATATGTCACTCCCCAATTCGTCCATAGGTTCAGGCTTTCATACCTCCGAGTTATATCCAAAGGCAGGGGTTCTTATTCAATAGGTGTAGACAGTAGGGGAAACTAGACCCCCCAAATGACCCCCCAACCCCCCCCCCCCAGTTGTTCCCAAGAAGTGGGGTAACCCCCAGTATCCCCCCAATTAAAGACCCCCACCCAAGTAGACCCCCAAATGACCCCCAACCCCCCCAAATCTCCCAGTAGACCCCCCAATTCTCCAGTACACCCCCAGTAGACCCCCAAATGACCCCCCCCCCCCCCCCAGACAAAATATGTCACTCCCCAATTCGTCCATAGGTTCAGGCTTTCATACCTCCGCGTTATATCCAAAGGCAGGGGTTCTTATTCAATAGGTGTAGACAGTAGGGGAAACTAGCCCCCCCAAATGACCCCCCACCCCCCCCCCCCTCAGTTGTTCCCAAGAAGTGGGGTAACCCCCCAGTATCCCCCCAATTAAAGACCCCCCACCCAAGTAGACCCCCCAAATGACCCCCCAATTACACCAAATCTCCCAGTAGACCCCCCAATTCTCCAGTACACCCCCCAGTAGACCCCCAAATGACCCCCCCCCCCAGACAAAATATGTCACTCCCCAATTCGTCCATAGGTTCAGGCTTTCATACCTCCGAGTTATATCCAAAGGCAGGGGTTCTTATTCAATAGGTGTAGACAGTAGGGGAAACTAGACCCCCCAAATGACCCCCCAACCCCCCCACCCCCCAGTTGTTCCCAAGAAGTGGGGTATCCCCCAGTATCCCCCCCAATTAAAGACCCCCACCCAAGTAGACCCCCCAAAATGACCCCCAACCCCCCCCAAATCTCCCAGTAGACCCCCAATTCTCCAGTACACCCCCCAGTAGACCCCCAAATGACCCCCCCCCCCCCCCACCCCAGACAAAATATGTCACTCCCCAATTCGTCCATAGGTTCAGGCTTTCATACCTCCGAGTTATATCCAAAGGCAGGGGTTCTTATTCAATAGGTGTAGACAGTAGGGGAAACTAGACCCCCCCAATGACCCCCCCACCCCCCCCCCCCCCCCAGTTGTTCCCAAGAAGTGGGGTAACCCCCAGTATCCCCCCAATTAAAGACCCCCACCCAAGTAGACCCCCAAATGACCCCCCCACCACCCCAAACCCCCCAGTAGCCCCCCCCATCCCCCAGTACCCCCCCCAGTAGACCCCCCAAATGCCCCCCCCCCCCCCCCCAGACAAAATATGTCACTCCCCAATTCGTCCATAGGTTCAGGCTTTCATACCTCCGAGTTATATCCAAAGGCAGGGGTTCTTATTCAATAGGTGTAGACAGTAGGGGAAACTAGACCCCCCAAATGACCCCCAACCCCCTCAGTTGTTCCCAAGAAGTGGGGTAACCCCCCAGTATCCCCCCAATTAAAGACCCCCACCCAAGTAGACCCCCCAAATTACCCCCCAATTACCCCAAATCTCCCAGTAGACCCCCCAATTCTCCAGTACACCCCCAGTAGACCCCCCAAATGACCCCCCCCCCCCCCCCCCCCCCCCCAGACAAAATATGTCACTCCCCAATTCGTCCATAGGTTCAGGCTTTCATACCTCCGAGTTATATCCAAAGGCAGGGGTTCTTATTCAATAGGTGTAGACAGTAGGGGAAACTAGACCCCCCAAATGACCCCCCAGCCCCCCCCCCCCCTCAGTTGTTCCCAAGAAGTGGGGTAACCCCCAGTATCCACCCAATTAAAGACCCCCCACCCAAGTAGACCCCCCAAACGCCCCCCCAACCCCCCCAGATCTCCCAGTAGCCCCCCCAATTCTCCAGTACACCCCCCAGTAGACCCCCCAAATGACCCCCCCCCAGACAAAATATGTCACTCCCCAATTCGTCCATAGGTTCAGGCTTTCATACCTCCGAGTTATATCCAAAGGCAGGGGTTCTTATTCAATAGGTGTAGACAGTAGGGGAAACTAGACCCCCCAAATGACCCCCAACCCCCCCCCCCCCAGTTGTTCCCAAGAAGTGGGGTAACCCCCAGTATCCCCCCAATTAAAGACCCCCCACCCAAGTAGACCCCCAAATGACCCCCAAACCCCCCCAAATCTCCCAGTAGACCCCCCAATTCTCCAGTACACCCCCCAGTAGACCCCCCAAATGACCCCCCCCCCCCCCCCAGACAAAATATGTCACTCCCCAATTCGTCCATAGGTTCAGGCTTTCATACCTCCGAGTTATATCCAAAGGCAGGGGTTCTTATTCAATAGGTGGAGACAGTAGTGGAAACTAGACCCCCAAATGACCCCCCAACCCCCCCTCAGTTGTTCCCAAGAAGTGGGGTAACCCCCAGTATCCCCCCAATTAAAGACCCCCACCCAAGTAGACCCCCAAATGACCCCCAACCCCCCAAATCTCCCAGTAGACCCCCCAATTCTCCAGTACACCCCCCGGTAGCCCCCCCAAATGACCCCCCCCCCCCCCCCGCCCCCAGACAAAATATGTCACTCCCCAATTCGTCCATAGGTTCAGGCTTTCATACCTCCGAGTTATATCCAAAGGCAGGGGTTCTTATTCAATAGGTGTAGACAGTAGGGGAAACTAGACCCCCCAAATGACCCCCAACCCCCCCCCCCCCAGTTGTTCCCAAGAAGTGGGGTAACCCCCAGTATCCCCCCAATTAAAGACCCCCCACCCAAGTAGACCCCCAAATGACCCCCCAAATTACACCAAATCTCCCAGTAGACCCCCAATTCTCCAGTATACACCCCCAGTAGACCCCCCAAATGACCCCCCCCCCCCCCCCAGACAAAATATGTCACTCCCCAATTCGTCCATAGGTTCAGGCTTTCATACCTCCGAGTTATATCCAAAGGCAGGGGTTCTTATTCAATAGGTGTAGACAGTAGGGGAAACTAGACCCCCAAATGACCCCCCAACCCCCCCCCAGTTGTTCCCAAGAAGTGGGGTAACCCCCCAGTATCCCCCCAATTAAAGACCCCCACCCAAGTAGACCCCCAAATGACCCCCAACCCCCCAAATCTCCCAGTAGACCCCCCAATTCTCCAGTACACCCCCCAGTAGACCCCCCAAATGACCCCCCCCCCCCCCCAGACAAAATATGTCACTCCCCAATTCGTCCATAGGTTCAGGCTTTCATACCTCCGAGTTATATCCAAAGGCAGGGGTTCTTATTCAATAGGTGTAGACAGTAGGGGAAACTAGACCCCCCAAATGACCCCCCCACCCCCCCCCCCAGTTGTTCCCAAGAGGTGGGGGATCCCCCAGTATCCCCCCAATTAAAGACCCCCCCCCCAAGTAGACCCCCCAAATGACCCCCCAACCCCCCCAAATCTCCCAGTAGACCCCCCAATTCTCCAGTACACCCCCCAGTAGACCCCCCAAATGCCCCCCCCCCCCAGACAAAATATGTCACTCCCCAATTCGTCCATAGGTTCAGGCTTTCATACCTCCGAGTTATATCCAAAGGCAGGGGTTCTTATTCAATAGGTGTAGACAGTAGGGGAAACTAGACCCCCCAAATGACCCCCCCGCCCTCCCCCCCCCCCCAGTTGTTCCCAAGAAGTGGGGTAACCCCCAGTATCCCCCAATTAAAGACCCCCCACCCAAGTAGACCCCCCAAATGACCCCCCACCCCCCCAAACCCCCCAGTAGACCCCCCAATTCTCCCGTACCCCCCCCAGTAGACCCCCCAAATGACCCCCCCCCCCCCCCCCCAGACAAAATATGTCACTCCCCAATTCGTCCATAGGTTCAGGCTTTCATACCTCCGAGTTATATCCAAAGGCAGGGGTTCTTATTCAATAGGTGTAGACAGTAGGGGAAACTAGACCCCCAAATGACCCCCCAACCCCCTCAGTTGTTCCCAAGAAGTGGGGTAACCCCCCAGTATCCCCCCAATTAAAGACCCCCCACCCAAGTAGACCCCCAAATGACCCCCAACCCCCCAAATCTCCCAGTAGACCCCCCAATTCTCCAGTACACCCCCCAGTAGACCCCCAAATGACCCCCCCCCCCCAGACAAAATATGTCACTCCCCAATTCGTCCATAGGTTCAGGCTTTCATACCTCCGAGTTATATCCAAAGGCAGGGGTTCTTATTCAATAGGTGTAGACAGTAGGGGAAACTAGACCCCCAAATGACCCCCAACCCCCCCTCAGTTGTTCCCAAGAAGTGGGGTAACCCCCAGTATCCCCCCAATTAAAGACCCCCCACCCAAGTAGACCCCCCAAATGACCCCCCAACCCCCCAAATCTCCCAGTAGACCCCCCAATTCTCCAGTACACCCCCCAGTAGACCCCCAAATGACCCCCCCCCAGTCAAAATATGACACGCCCCCATTCGTCCATAGGTTCAGGCTTTCATACCTCCGAGTTATATCCAAAGGCAGGGGTTCTTATTCAATAGGTGTAGACAGTAGGGGAAACTAGACCCCCCAAATGACCCCCCAACCCCCCTCAGTTGTTCCCAAGAAGTGGGGTAACCCCCAGTATCCCCCCAATTAAAGACCCCCCACCCAAGTAGACCCCCAAATGACCCCCCAACCCCCCCAAATCTCCCAGTAGACCCCCCAATTCTCCAGTACACCCCCCAGTAGACCCCCCAAATGACCCCCCCCCCCCAGACAAAATATGTCACTCCCCAATTCGTCCATAGGTTCAGGCTTTCATACCTCCGAGTTATATCCAAAGGCAGGGGTTCTTATTCAATAGGTGTAGACAGTAGGGGAAACTAGACCCCCCAA